>CP136055.1:501487324-502925668 GCA_032464435.1 Aegilops umbellulata | reverse complement strand
AGAAAAAGGAGCGGGTTAGGGGTCCCTCGGTGTCGATGGAAACCCTAAATAGCAAGTATCGTCGGTGCGAGATACATGTGGCCGTCGGTGTCGAACACTACATCCACTGTCCCATAAGTGACGCCGACGTCCGGCGTCCAAAGCCAACTGTTCTCGGCGTCGACGGCGGTCGAACACCATCACGAATTGCCTGGCAGCCTCCGCGATGACGATTAAAAGGCAAGGGTTGAAACTTGAAACACCCAAACTGACTCAAGTCCGGTTTGGTTGTTTGAAATTTCAAACTTGGCTTTAATCCTCATCGCAGAGGCTGCCAGACAAATTTGCGCTGGTGTTCGACCGTCATCGGCCACCAGAACTATTGTTGCGGACGCTAGGCGCCGGCTTCACTTGTGGGATGTGGGATCTAGTGTTCAACATCGAGTGCCACATGTATCTCGCACCGATGATACTTGCTATTTAGGGTTCCATCGACGCCAAGGACCCCTGTCGGTGTCAAAACCGGCAGATCTCGGGTAGGGGGTCCGAACTGTGCGTCTAAGGCGGATGGTAACAGGAGGCGGGGGACACGATGTTTACCCAGGTTCTGGCCCTCTCGATGGAGGTAATACTCTACTTCCTGCTTGATTGATCTTGATGATATGAGTATTACAAGAGTTGATCTACCACGAGATCGTAGAGGCTAAACCCTAGAAGCTAGCCTATGGTATGATTGTTCTTCTATGGACTAAACCCTTACACAGAGTCGTTACAATAGGAGGAGATCTACATATCCGTATCGCCAAGCTTGCCTTCCATGCCAAGGAGAGTCCCATTCGGACATGAGACGAAGTCTTCAATCTTGTATCTTCATAGTCCAACAGTCCGCGCCAAAGGATATAGTCCGGCTGTCCGGATACCCCCTAATCCAAGACTCCCTCAGTAGCCCCCGAACCAGGCTTCAATGACGATGAGTCCGACGCGCAGATTGTTTTCGGCATTGCAAGGCGGGTTCTTCTCCAAATCCCGACTACCTATGAGTAGTGTCCGGCTTCCCATAAATGTTGCGTGTCTTGGCTTCCACGTCCAATAATGGCTATCTTCCACGTGTCGAGCGAATGCGAGGAGCCAGGGCGTTTTTGCATTTACCACCCTAGCTATGTGAATAAATCATCTATTTAAAGAGACGAGGACTCTCGGATCCAAATCACACCCTCCTCCTTCAGCGAGCATTCATCGGAGCGCGCCCGAAAAAATCTATCCCATCATGGACGGTCAGCGCAGCTCCTCCTCTCGCTCCCGTAGCCCTAAGCCCGGAGATTGGAAGAAGTGTTCTGTCCCGTACAGTCAATTAGTGGAGCTACAGACCCAGGGATTCCTCCCCCCAGCGTATATGGTCCCCGTTCGAGCTGGGCTCGCCACCTATAATGGCGGGGAGCAAGCTGAGAGCTTTCCCAACCCCTCCAAGGGGAGCGGGTATGCCTCGTCCCTTATTTATTAAGGGGACTCGGATTTCCAATCCATCCATCCGAGGGCTCCTGGAGTTTTACGGCCTCCAGCTGCATAACTTCACCCCTGCTTCCATATTACACATCGCTGGTTACGTAGCTCTTTGCGAGCTGTTTCTGGGCTGCCAAGCTCATTTCTCGCTGTGGAATAGGCTATTCTGCCTTGTGCCCCATACACAGAGGGGCTCAATATATCAAGTGGGCGGACCAAAATATGGCGCATCGCCGGGACCTGAATACCTATCCGGTACCCCGAAGAAGACGTCCGAAGACTGGCCTTCAGAGTGGTTTTATATGGAGGATGTTCCCCTTCCGGATCCTATTCGGATCGGTCTTCCCGAGTTCGACAATGCCCCTTTGAAGAAACGCCGAAGTTGGCGCCCACGGAGCCCTCAGGAGGAAGATGACAAAGACGTCCTTTACCTGATGGGCCGAATAAAGGTGCTGGCTCAATCAGGGCTGACAATAATCGAGGTTATGTCAATATGCATTATGCGGGGGGTGCAGCCGCTTCAATATCAAGGCCACCCCATGTGGCATTTCAACGGGGAAGATGATGCCACTCGTTGCGGCCGTAAGGGGTCGGACTCAGTTGCTGCCCTAGCAAAAATTCTGTCCGATTTGTACAAGGAAGAGGAAGAGGAGTTCCTCCGCATCAAGCCACGGGATGGATTCTCCATGTACAACCCTCCAAGCTGGGTGAGCTGCCACTTCTTACTCCCATCCTTCCCAAATTTTTGTAATAAGTATTTACCTTGCTATTTCATAGCAGGAACTGCGAAAGGCTGCAAGGGAGGTCAGCAGCCCACCCCACAACCGGAGGATCCCAGCCGGGCACTCGACCCCGACCTAGAAGAGGATCCGGACATATTTGTGGAGCTGATCGATAGGATATTCTATCAATTAAGCTATGATGATGCCATGGTGGCCATTATAGCTGACTATCCTGGACTGCTCCCCGCCTCGCATGTAAGTGAAACCAGAGTCCCAATTTTGAGAAGGATCCCTTTTTATGCACTTCACCTACTGTATATGTACGGTGTTTTACGGGGAAGGCCCTCGGGACACCATGCCGAACCCGTGGCGAATCGCCAACAAGGGGCGCCGAAGCCAGGCAGGCTAAAAAGGAAGGCGGTCCAGACGGAGACGCCGGTGCAGAGGTATTATACAAAGCCTCGCTCCGTGGTTATCGTCTTTTAAAACATAAGAACACCCATGTTTCCTAGAAGGAAAAACGCTCGCCGGACTATCCGGAGAGGTCGCCGATGACGCCTCTACAAGTCGGGCTCTAGGGCCAGACACAGAGGCGGAAGCTAACACGGGGCATGTGCCGGATGCTCCTCCTACAGAGGATGCGGATAAAATATCCGCTACAAATTCTGAAGTGGAGAGCGCCATGAATCACAGGCGTCGTCGGGCCGTACTCCGTGACGCTTGTTTCTCCCCAGAGGCATTTGATGCCTTCAACTCAGGAGACGCGTACATCTGTGCTGCTCAAAATGGTCTTGCCAGAGCCACGGACCAGTATGTGAAGGATATACGGGTAAGAAAATTTTGATGATTATATATATCAGTAGCCCCTGAGACTTGAAACAGTTGGCACAACTGATTTAAGGATCATTATTTGTGCAGGTTCTTTCAGAGAGGAATACCCAATTGTCTCAAGAGTTGGAAGAGTGCAAGGCCCAGCTACGGGCCGCAGTTGCCGCATTGAAGGAGTCCGAGAAGGCCCCCTCCGGTAACGCTTGTTTCAAAGAATGATAGGTACCATATAGTATGCGGCATGCCTGCAAATCTAACAATAGATATTGTAGATGACGCCGGAGTGAATCCGGATGAGCAACATGTCATACGACGGCTAAAGGCTGGCAAGCGCATGCTTACGAAAGTTAGGCAGGAGAAAAACAATCTCCAAGACGCCAATACCCAGCTGGGCGAGGAACTGAAAGATGTTCGGGCCCAGCTGGCTGACTCCGTGAAGGAGAATAAACGGCTTCGACGCGACATTTTTAGTAAGTGCTTGAACGAACTTTTGAAGGAGTTTGGCAAAGAAGCCTGCTAACAGAGTTATGTCTGCAGGTATGCTGATGGGTCGTCCCGCGGAGGAGATGCCCGGGTCTGCGGGTGATCTTCTACTAGAGCTCTCACAACTGCACGAACAAGTTCGGCAGGTGATGCAGGGTATTGCCCAGGCCTTGTGGCCATCTGTCTCCCTGCCAGAAGGCATTGGAGAGCTTGCAAAGAAGCTCAAGGGAGCGCGGCGGCACCTCCGATTATGGAAGATATCAACCTGCCGTCAAGGTGCCAGGGAAGCCTGGGCCATGGTGAAGACGCGGTATACCAAGGCTGACCCAAACCACATGGCCGAGGTCGGACCTGTGGGACCTGATGGGAAGGAGATCCCCGTCAGTCTGGTGTATGACCAAGTAGAATTAGCCACAAAGTATTCTCAACAGGATTGTAGGCTAGACAGCCTGTTGAATGGGATAGAAGAAGAATTTAGTCTGTCTAAGTGACTATGTAATTTAAGTGACATGTATAATGTCCTAGCCGGATTGTAAATCACTTGTCATGGCGGACCTTTTCGCTTCGACCTCGGGACCTAATAGTCCGGAGTGTATCCGAATACCCGCTCAGTTATGTAAAAAACGGGGTATGCGTGGAAACCAGGCGTAGGGGTCATAAGTGCTTGAATAGATAACTACCCAACTAGTTATGTTATATTACATGGATAGTAAGAAACATCTTCCAGGGAGAATAGTTCCGTTAAGGGTTCCTTTCCCTGGGTACGCATCCCTAATGTGCATGTCCGGACTGCGAGAAGGGGCGCAGGCAAAAAACATATGGGGGCATGTATCAAAATAAGTAAAAGTCATCTTTTGTTCACCGACCGAATATTCCCTTAAGAACGCTAGCTTTCGGCTTCACCCAGTCTGAGGTACACATCCGGCTGACTCGGCAGTAACAATCGCAGAGGTGCTCCCCTTATGCCCTAGCCGAATTAACGGGAACGTAGGGCATAAATACAAGAGGCAGGCAACCCAGCTTGGCCAAAACTTAAGTCATATCGATGCATATAATGGCGAAAAAGGTACATGCGGAAGAGTAACACATGTGCGGGGCATGAGGCCCAGTAGAATAATTAAGCTTCTTCTGTGTAAGAAGCCCCCAGGTATAATGAGCACGGCTAGCGCGTTTATAGTGTGTAAGCAAAACACAAGTTGGCCTTTGAAGGCCTTAAGGAAAAGGAAAAGGGAGAAAGAAAGAGAGAGAGAGAGAAAAGAAAGATAATGAAAAATGGACAGGGGTAAGGAGATGAACGTTTAGTCCGGCGCTAGGAGTAGAATCTTCGGAGCCTAGCTGCGTTCCATGGGTTTGGCTCAAGTCGATTGTCCAACGCATCCCGCAGACGGTACGCTCCACCGGTGAGCACTTGGTCAATAATAAAGGGACCTTCCCATTTGGGCTTAAGCTTGTTCTTTTTCTTCTCTGGCAGGCGTAGAACTAGTTCGCCAACGTTATAAGTTTTGGCCCGTACTTCTCTGCTTTGGTATCTTCGAGCCTGTTGCTGATAGAATGCGGAACGGTCTTTTGCCACGTCGTGCTCCTCCTCCAAGGTGTCCAAACTGTCCTGCCGATCAAGCTCGACCTCTTTTTCTTCATACATGCGCACTCGAGGTGAGTCATGGATTATGTCGCAGGGTAGAACCGCCTCTGCGTCGTACACCATAAAGAATGGCGTGTATCCGGTAGTGTGATTCAGCGTGATCCGTAGCCCCCATAGGACGGAGTCGAGCTCCTCTACCCAGTGCGTGTTAGACTCCTTTAAGGACCACACTAATCTGGGTTTGATGCCGCCCATGATAAGACCATTTGCTCGCTCGAATTGACCGTTAGTTTGCGGGTGATAGACGGAAGCGTAATCGAGCTTGATGCCCATTTTGCTGCACCAAAGCTTCACTTTGTCGGCTGTAAAGTTAGTGCCGTTGTCAGTGATGATGCTGTGGGGGACGCCATAAGGGTGTACAACCCCAGATATGAAGTCTATCACCGGTCCGAATTCGGCCGTTTTAACGGGTTTGGCCTCTATCCATTTGGTGAATTAATCCACCATGACCAGTAAGTATTTTTTCTTATGGGTTCCCCCTTTAAGGGGTCTGACCATATCAAGCCCCCAGACCGCAAAGGGCCAGGTAATGGGGATTGTTTGGAGAGCGGTGGGCGGCATGTGGCTTTGGTTTGCGAAAAGCTGGCAACCGACGCAGCGTTGGACCAAGTCATGTGCATCTGCTCGGGCCGTTGGCCAATAGAATCCTGTACGGAAGTGTCAGGACCCCGATTGTAAGCCACATCGATCCAGCGTGTAACACATCATATCACTTTGCGGCCTCACGCACGGTACTCCCACGGGTGCCACCTTACCTGGCCCGGGACCGTTTGCACCTTTTGGCTCACGTATATGATAGTGTCGCTAGCATCCATATGACAGAGAACCCGGGCCGACATGGCTAGTCGTGAACCCAAAGCGGCGCTAGCCTATGAGGACAGGCATACATGAATCACTTCGAACATGTCGGTCATCAACGTATCTATTCGGGCTGTAGCACTGGGCTAACAGGACTCCGGTAACCCGGGCTGTAGCAGGCTAGGCAGGACTCCGAATATCAGCGCGTGACATTTCCCCTAAGGGACAGACATAGGAACGACGTGAAACACATGCCGGCCAGTCAAGTGTCCAAGCAGTAGTGCTGGGCTAGCAGGACTCCGGTGAACCGGGCTGTAGCGGACTACTATCGCTCAGAAGCACAAGACTTACATTTCCCCATATGAAAGGCTGCCAAGGATAAACAACTAGATAGTCGGATCCCACTCATACCAAGCATTTCAATCATACACACAATATGCCCGATATGAGTAAATACAACATGGCATCACAACAGTACTCTACGACTCAAGTACTTTATTTAGACGGCTCCGAGGAGCCATACATATCATCCATACAGATAGGGGTCACATGACCCAACACTCAAATCATACAAACATACAAGCACATGCGGAAGCAAAGTAGTCTGAGTACAGACACAAGAAAGGAAGAAGGCTTGACGAAGCCTGTCTATCTACAACGACCCTTCACAAGTCTTGGATCACCACCTGGGTGATAAGTCACTCGTCAACGTCGAGGTCTACATAGAACCCATCAGAGGGGTTGGTGCAGTCGTCTGAAAAACATGATTAAAGCAACATGAGTACGGAGGTACTCAGCAAGTCTTACAACAGGAACCTACTATACATGCACATTCTCAAGAAGGTAGTGGGGTTATTGCAGCAAGCCAGCTTTGACTCTTGGCTAAGCTATCCTACGAAAGACACCACTTGTAAAACATTTGTCGCACACGAGTCCACTATCACCATCACAATACCCCACCGTGGATCCTCTCTCGCCATCCTACGAGAGGGCCATCCGCGGTACTCACACTTATCTTGAGAGTTTTAGTAGTATCCATTTAACTTGTCTATGAACTGATATAGGCAACCCAGAAGTCCATTACCGCGGACACGGCTATTCGAATAGATCATTTATAACCCTGCAGGGGTGTACTTCTTCACACATGTTTCCACCACTTAGCGTCTGCACACGACATGTGCTCGGCAGACTTCAAGCGAAAGCCGACGTGGGTGTAGACTACGACCTACCTAAACACTCAAGTCTCTAGTCCAGGTTTATCGCCTATTCGGGTTCCATCCGCAGGGAGTCCGGCCGAGGTTTCCACTAACGGCCCCGAACGATGTGAACAGGGTTCCGAGACACCAAACGGGCGAGTCGGTACACCGTGCCACGTGCCTACCGCAACACAGCCCACCCCGATGGTCAGCGCCGCGTGCGGCCCCCAGCATACTACAAACACCAGAAACTACTTGCAACTCCTGGACAGAGGACAAGGGTGGATAAGAAGTCGAGCGGGGTCATATTTCAGGGCCCAATGTGTGGTAGTAACTGTATCATGGATCACAAACACAGATCTCAGTTCTTAAGGACGGCCTCAATGAAACAACCCACCATGTACTCCTACATGGCCTCTCATCGATTCCTTTACCAAATCGTGTTCAACACTTCACTCTTGTCACCGACACAACCTTTCACTCCAGTTCATCATCCCGATGAGCCAGACCTGACACAACTCTAAGCATAGCAAGCACAGCATGGTAGGAACACACACACATGTATTGGCTCAATCAACTCCTACACATGCTAGTGGGTTTCATCTAGTTACTGTGGCAATGACAGGTCATGCAAAGGAAGTGGGTTCAACTACCGCAACACACAGCAGTTTGAAACGCGTTGTCTTAATGCAGTAAACAAGGGCAGAAGCGAGAACATGGGTTTGTATCGGAATGATCAATGGGTTGCTTGCCTGATGGAGTGGTCGTGGGATACTGCCCTTCAGTTGGATACTCGGAGATATCCTCGGAGGCAGAACCTACCACGATGAACACATCGGAACACAATCAATATATGGCAATATGCAACAATATGATGCATGCTATGACATGGCAATATGGATGTGTCCTGACCTAGTGCAAGTTAAACCAGAAGGGAATGAACCCATTTGAACCAAAGATTCAAATGGTAGCTCATTAAAGA
The DNA here is from genome assembly GCA_032464435.1 of Aegilops umbellulata. Taxonomy (NCBI): domain Eukaryota; kingdom Viridiplantae; phylum Streptophyta; class Magnoliopsida; order Poales; family Poaceae; genus Aegilops; species Aegilops umbellulata. The sequence goes on along the minus strand of CP136055.1, from coordinate 502,917,538 downwards.
AGATCATATTAGTGTAACAACTTGTAATGCCTAAACAGTGGGTTTAACTTGTTCTGACATGCATGAAACCAGTACCAATGGATAGGCTGGATTTTTCTGATAATTTTTCATATATAAAACTTTGCATTTGGAGTTATAGATAATTTTCTATGAATTTTTGAAGTTTGAACTAATTTCTGGATTTTCCTGTATAAAATTAATTCCAGTAAATAAAATTACTGCGTCAGCATGAGGTCATGCTGACCTCAGCAAGTCAACAGACCCGGTCCAGGTCAAACCTGACGCGTGGGTCCCGCGTGTCAGGGTCATTAGATTAAACAGATTAGATTATTCCTAATCTTGGATTAGTTAGCGGGCGGGGCCCACATGTCATAGACCCAGGGGGTCAACGGGTCAACTCCGCCGGTGTTGAGCCGCCGGCGACGTCCAGACGCGGCGGAGGAAGTGCAGATTCGTGCTCCGGCGACCAAATCGACGGCGGAGCACGTCTACGTGATGCGGGAGCTGACCCGCAACTCTTGGTGGAGTTGGTTGGGGTCGGGGTGGCCGGAGTTGGCGCCGGCGACGAGTTTGGCGGCGCCGGGGCTCGGGTGAAGGTGAAACCGGGGCTGCGGGGCACGGCGAGGCGCGTGGAGTGATGCTTCGGGGCCCTGGGTGTGCGGTGAGTATGTTAGACATGGTGAGGTGGCCGGAGTTGGCCCGGAGACACGTCAGCGACGAGCTCCGCGGCGGTGCGTGCGGCGAGCTCCGTGTACTCGCTATGTGGCGTTAGAAGGAGAGAGAAGAGGATGGGTAGGCTCAGCAGCTCACTGAGAAGCAGCAGAGAGGGTCAGCGTGCTCGGGGAAACCTTGGTGCGGTCGGGACGGCGACGGCGATCTGGCGGCCCGAGGTTGAAGACGACGGCGGTGAGGACGATGCAGAGGCTCCGGCGTCGTGTGGCTCGGTGGGGCGAAGCAAGAGGGAGTGGCGGAGCTGTAGGACACGGTGGAGTGGCACGGGGGCGACGGGGAGCGTGGTTTCACGGCGGCGCGGGCGCGGCAGCGTCGGCCATGACCGAGAGGGAGCGAGAGAGAGGGCAGGGGGGAGGAGTGAGGTGTCCACGGGGTCGGGGGTGTGACGTGGGGGTCGCCCAGCGTCCAGGCGCGCGAGGCGGCAAGCTGCTGGCGCCGTGGCGAGCTCGCGCTCGCCGGCGTCAGCTCCCTGCCTGCCTGGCGGGGACGAAGCAGCTGGCTGGCGCGGGCCAGCACAGTGCTGGGCCGCCAGGTGGGCCGGCAGGTGGGTAGCGTCCAGGTTAGTTTTCCTCTGATTAACTGTTTTCTTTTTCTATTATTTCTGCAACTTTGTGGACTTATTTAAAATACTTAAACAACTCCAAAAATCCCCAAACTGCTCATGCATACTATTTAAAGTATAAACAACATGAAACATTTCAGTTTAGGAATATTTGAACATTTAAAATATTTTATGAATTTTAAATGCCCAAATTCAAATACTTATAACTTAATTCAAAAACCTTAGGATGACCTAGAAAATTATGCACCACTTTTGGCAGAGGTTCTGAACCAAGGCAAAAATGATGGACATTTAGAAGGGCATTTCAGGTTCATTGAAAATATTTTTAGTAAATCCTAGTTGATTCAGGAGGGGTGCTGGGGGTTCTGCCTTCCCCATTTCAATTTTCTTGTCAAAAGAAAACATGATGCACACTCTAATGCATGAACTAGGTAGGATGTGACAACTCACCCCCACTCAAAAGAATCTCGTCCCGAGATTTAGGATCTGTCGGAAAGAAGGTGGGGTACTCAAGTCGAAGACGATCCTCCCTTTCCCATGTAGCTTCTTGCTCGGAATGGTGTGACCATTGAACCTTGAGAAACTTGATATTGTGGCGTCGAGTGGTACGCTCGGCTTGATCAAGGATACGAACGGGGTATTCCCGATAAGTGAGGTTATCTTGGAGATCAAGCGTTTCGTGGTCCACCCCACGGATAGGATCCGCGAAGCAACGCCTGAGTTGAGAAACGTGGAAGACATCATGAACTCTGGAGAGATGCGGAGGTAGTTCCAGTTGGTAGGCAACTTCCCCTCGTTTGGCAAGAATGCGAAAAGGTCCAATGTAACGAGGAGCCAATTTACCTTTGATACCGAATCGATGGGTTCCCTTTAAAGGTGTAACCCGAAGGTAAGCCATCTCGCCGACTTCATAAGCCATAGGCTTATGCTTGCGGTCATACTGACTCTTTTGTCGAGACTGGGCGGTTTTCAACTTCTCACGAATAATACGAACCTGCTCTTCTGCATCCCGGATCATGTCCGGGCCGAAGAGTTGTCTCTCGCCGGTTTCTGACCAGTTAAGAGGCGTCCGACATTTTCGTCCATAAAGAACTTCGAAAGGAGCTTTGCCCAAGCTAGCCTGATAACTATTGTTATAAGAGAACTCGGCGAATGGTAGACACTTCTCCCAATTCATACCGAAAGAGATAACGGAAACTCGGAGCATATCCTCCAGAATTTGATTGACTCGTTCTACTTGACCACTGGACTGAGGATGGAAGGCGGTGCTAAAGGAGAGACGAGTTCCCATAGCATTTTGGAAACTCTCCCAAAATCGTGAGGTGAAAAGACTTCCACGGTCTGAGTTAATTTCTAATGGAACACCATGGAGAGACACTATTCGAGAGATGTACAATTCAGCTAGCTGGCTAGCGGTTATACTCTCGCGAACAGGTAAGAAGTGGGCTACTTTGGAAAGACGATCGACAACAACGAAGATAGCATTATTCCCTCTGTTGGTTCTGGGAAACCCGGTAATGAAATCCATACCGATTTTATCCCATTTCCAAACAGGGATCTCCAAAGGTTGAAGGGTGCCAGCAGGCCGTTGATGCTCTGCTTTAACACGACGACAGACGTCGCAAGTTGCAATGTACTGAGCGATTTCTCTCTTCATCCTGGTCCACCAAAACCTCTGGCGTAGGTCTTGATACATTTTAGTACTACCGGGATGAATGGTGAGAGGGGATTCATGAGCTTCCTTAAGGATCAATTGTCGTAAATGTTGTTTCTTGGGAACCACCAAGCGGTTCTCGAAGAAGACAACACCCCGTTCATCCATGGAAAAACATTTAGCAACTCCGTTAGCGATGTTTTCCTTAATCCGAGATATGCCCTTATCGCGCTTCTGGGCAGCTATGATTTGATCCGTAAGGTTAGGTTTCGCCACCAGGGTGGAAAGGAATCCTCGAGGAACAATGTGAAGGTTAAGCTTATGAAATTCCTCGTGGAGAAGTGGTTGACCTTGTTGTAACATCAGGTTGTTACAATAAGATTTACGACTTAGCGCATCAGCCGTGACATTGGCTTTGCCTGGGGTGTAAGTTATTCCTAAGTCGTAATCCGAGATCAACTCGACCCAACGTCTTTGCCTGAGATTCAAATCCGGTTGGGTGAAGATATATCTCAAACTTTGGTGATCAGTGTAGATTTCGCAACGATTACCCAGGAGGTAATGTCGCCAGGTTTTGAGTGCATGGACTACCGCTGCAAGCTCTAGATCATGAGTAGGATAATTATCCTCATGTGGACGCAACTGTCGAGATGCGTAGGCAATCACATGACGATCTTGCATGAGTATGCAACCTAGTCCTTGTCGCGAGGCGTCGCAATAGATAACAAAGTCTTTAGAGAAATCTGGTGGTACCAGTACGAGAGCAGATGTCAGGCGTCTTTTCAGTTCCTGAAAGCTGAACTCGCACTGTGGGGTCCACTCGAACTTTTTATCTTTCTTGAGAAGTTCAGTTAGAGGCTTAGCAACCTTGGAGAAATTCTCGACGAAGCGGCGGCAATAGCTCGCTAAACCAAGAAAACTCCGAACTTGCTTGACCGTTTCAGGTGGAGTCCAGTCAAGGACAGCTTGAACTCGTTCGGGATTGACAGCAATGCCCTTGCCAGAGATTACATGGCCCAGATAGGTCACTTCTGGCAACCAGAATTCGCACTTGGAGAATTTGGCATAAAGGCGATGCTCTCGAAGTTTCATCAATACTAGCCTTAGATGTTCGGCATGTTCTTCCTCATTCTTGGAGTAGATGAGTATATCATCGAGGTATACCACGACGAATTTATCCAAGTACTCCATGAAGATCGAGTTCATTAACCGAGAGAAGGTGGCTGGAGCATTGGTTAAACTGAAGGACATGACGGTGTACTCGTATTGGCCGTAGCGAGTGACAAAGGCCGTTTTGGGAATGTCTCCGTTCTTGATTTTGATTTGATGGTAGCCCAACCTCAAATCCATCTTGGAAAAGACTGAGGATCCAGCGAGCTGGTCATACAGGTCGTTGATCCTGGGGAGCGGATACTTGTTCTTGATAGTGACCAAATTGACAGGTCGGTAATCTACAACCATCCGATCCGTTCCATCCTTCTTCTTGACGAAGAGGACGGGGCAAGCCCATGGAGATGAACTAGGACGGATGAAACCCTTTTGCAAGGACTCATCGAGTTGTTTCTTAAGCTCAGCTAGTTCTAGGGGTGCCATCTTATAAGGTCTTCTAGAGATTGGGACGGTTCCTGGAACAAGGTCTATCACGAACTCGACATCTCTGTCAGGTGGAACACCTGGCAATTCCTCTGGAAAGACATCCGGGAAGTCACGGACTACCGGAATATCTTCGAGGTCTGGAAGGGGATTGGCATTTAGAGAGTAGAGCTGACGCTCCGATACTCGGGTCAAAACATTGACTGTATTGCCCGATGGATGGGTAAGTTGGACAGTTCTAGTTGAGCAATCAATCTTGGCGTAATGGGCTGACATCCAGTCCATACCCAAGATGATGTTTATGTCCGAAGACTTGAGAGCTATTAGTGACGCGAGAAAAACCAATCTGTCGACAAGAATTTCATTTCCATGGCTGATCCTAGAGGTTTGCCATCTAGAACCGGGAGTTTGAATTTCCATGGAGGTGGGCATGTCACAAAAGGTAGTATTGTGCAATCGAGCATAGCTCTCAGAAATAAATGAATGAGATGCTCCAGTATCAAAGAGAACAGTTGCCGGATGGCAATTAACAAGGAGCGTACCGAGAACGACGTTGGGGTCCTCTTGAGTCTCTTCAGCTGAAACGTAGTTGACATGGCCACGAGCAGTGGTGGCTGGCTTGGCGACAAGCACTTTTGCTGTTGACTTACCACGGCCAACAGACTTTCCGAACTGGCTGGGGTTGTTCTGGGGACACTCACGGATGTAGTGGCCCGGCTCACCACACTTGAAGCAAGTTATCGAAGTGGGGCGTGGAGCAGCATTGGCAGGGGAACCACCAAAAGTCTTGGGCGGCACATACCGCTGATTGGGGCGAGGCGCCTCAAAGGATGGCCTCGGGGTATACCTGGGTGGCATGGCAGAATTTGGGATCCAGACCCGGCGCTTCTGAGATCCAGAGCCGGATGAAGATCCATAGTCACGGGAGTGTTTGCGTGAGGCTTCAAAATCATTCTGCCCTGTCTCGGCACTGATGGCCTTATTGACTAGCTTCGGAAAAGAAGTGCATTCATGCAGACGAAGGTCACGGCGGAGTTCAGGGCTAAGTCCCTTGCGGAACCTTGCCTGCTTCTTGGCATCGGTGGATACCTCTTCGGGAGCATAGCGTGCAAGCTTCCCAAACTCGCGACTGTATGCATCCATAGTCAGCTTCCCCTGGGTGAAGTTACAAAACTCCTCCCTCTTGCGATCCATGAGACCTTCCGAAATATGATGCTCACGAAAAGCGGCACTGAAATCAGCCCAAGTAGTGAGTTGGCCGACCGGGCGCATAGCTTCATAATTCTCCCACCAAAGGCTGGCAGGGCCTTCGAGGTGATAGGCAGCAAAGGTGACTTTATCATCTTCAGCCACGTTGGCAGAACGTAGCTTGTGGGCGATGCTGCGGAGCCAGTCATCCGCATCGAGAGGTTCGATGGAATGATTGAACTTTGGCGGGTACATCTTGACAAAGTCATTGATGGACACCGAATTGATCCTCTGCTGGCGTGCAGTGTTCTGCTCAATCCGCTCTAACAAGCGGTTGGTGTCGCGCCTGTTGCGCTCTGCCTCCAGCATCACTTCGGCCAGAGAAGGTGGTTGAGGCAGACTTTCCTCTCTAGGTGCACTAGCTTCTCCCTGCTCCGCAGCAGCAGGGTTGCTGCGGGTGTTGACCATCCTGGGAAAACAAAACAATGATTTAAACCAGGATGGAAAAATCTGGCCAAGGAAGTGCGGAATGTAATGGGTAACAAGGAATGCAGAGATGATCATCCGTATGACATGGTAATATAGAAACTGCCATATATATACCAACGGTCATACACATCATACATAGTTTAGTACAAGCTCAAGCTGAGGTACAACTAAGACGAAAGACGTTACATCTCATCGGAGGCATTCCAAGCTCCTATACATTATTTTTCTACACCTCCGGAATTGATACACACTAAGTTATATTCCACAATCACGCAGGACGGTGGACATACAACTATTACAATACCAGCGAGACTGCTACTAGCTCAGACGGCTCCGTAGAAGTCCTCATAGAAATCACCACCCAGACCTGGAAGCGGAACATGGTCATCTGGGAACAGACGGTCCTGCGGTGCTTGTGGACCATAGGGACTTGGGTGCGGCCTCGGTCCAACAGATGGCGGTAGAAGAGGCCCACGAGGAGGGGTGATGCCTCCCACCTCACGCCATTCCATGAAGTCTGGCAGACTAGCCCGCACAGGGTACAAGTCTCTCGTGTCCATGTATCCGGCTTGCACAGCAGGTGCAAACCTCGTCAAGGTGGCCCAATGATCAGCACGAGCATTAAAGAGCTCCATACGCAAGGCCCGGTTTTCACGGTCCTTATCTTCCAACATCTCAGTAGTGGTGCAGAGGAGTGAGTCCTCATGGGATGCATCACTGTACATGCCCTGAAGGTAACCATGCGCCCCAGGGAGGGATGCTGGCATGTAGCGAAATTCAGTGTTGCTCAACAAGGCAGTTCTAGCTCGCATAATGGTCATCATCGAGTAGGCTGCATCTTGAACGGACATCCCAATAGTGATCCCGAGTCCATAAGAACAGTGGAGTGGTTCCGTGGCTCCGGGATAAGATGGATATATCCTGACCGTGCACAGATATTGGCTCTGGTTGAAATCTCTAAACTGCTCTTCGACGGTGTATTCAGGGTACCATCGGTAACCTGCCTCAACCATCACTCGAACCAACATGGCGGTATGACCACATACACCGATGCAACGGGTCAGACGAACCACTTGGTTTTGGGGACGGGTAGCCATCTGAAAGCACAAAATAGTGCAAAGGCATTAGAATTTCTGGATGAAATTGGACAGCATAACGACTGTAAATGCTCAGAAAAGGAATTGAGACATCCACAACAGTTTGCGAAACCACTCAACAACAACATATCAAGGTTCTGGTTCAATTGGCAACATACTAAACTTTAGTAGAACTGAACTGGGTTGTATCCAACAATCCTATAAGTTACTACGGATTTAGTAACACGTGAACCTGATAGAGAGAAGAGAGCCTAGTCCTTAACCCACGTAGAATGAGAAGAGAATGACTCAGAATAGAGGGCATAAGGTAAAGGAGTAAAAGAGCCTTACGTTCCCTCCCACAATCAATTCCCCTACATATAACTAAAGCATTTCTAGACTCGACATCGACCAGTTTGGCTTAGCGAACCTACAGGCAGTCCGGCTCTGATGCCAACGCTGTCAGGACCCCGATTCTAAGCCACATCGATCCAGCGTGTAACACATCATATCACTTTGCGGCCTCACGCACGGTACTCCCACGGGTGCCACCTTACCTGGCCCGGGACCGTTTGCACCTTTTGGCTCACGTATATGATAGTGTCGCTAGCATCCATATGACAGAGAACCCGGGCCGACATGGCTAGTCGTGAACCCAAAGCGGCGCTAGCCTATGAGGACAGGCATACATGAATCACTTCGAACATGTCGGTCATCAACGTATCTATTCGGGCTGTAGCACTGGGCTAACAGGACTCCGGTAACCCGGGCTGTAGCAGGCTAGGCAGGACTCCGAATATCAGCGCGTGACATTTCCCCTAAGGGACAGACATAGGAACGACGTGAAACACATGCCGGCCAGTCAAGTGTCCAAGCAGTAGTGCTGGGCTAGCAGGACTCCGGTGAACCGGGCTGTAGCGGACTACTATCGCTCAGAAGCACAAGACTTACATTTCCCCATATGAAAGGCTGCCAAGGATAAACAACTAGATAGTCGGATCCCACTCATACCAAGCATTTCAATCATACACACAATATGCCCGATATGAGTAAATACAACATGGCATCACAACAGTACTCTACGACTCAAGTACTTTATTTAGAAGGCTCCGAGGAGCCATACATATCATCCATACAGATAGGGGTCACATGACCCAACACTCAAATCATACAAACATACAAGCACATGCGGAAGCAAAGTAGTCTGAGTACAGACACAAGAAAGGAAGAAGGCTTGACGAAGCCTGTCTATCTACAACGACCCTTCACAAGTCTTGGATCACCACCTGGGTGATAAGTCACTCGTCAACGTCGAGGTCTACATAGAACCCATCAGAGGGGTTGGTGCAGTCGTCTGAAAAACATGATTAAAGCAACATGAGTACGGAGGTACTCAGCAAGTCTTACAACAGGAACCTACTATACATGCACATTCTCAAGAAGGTAGTGGGGTTATTGCAGCAAGCCAGCTTTGACTCTTGGCTAAGCTATCCTACGAAAGACACCACTTGTAAAACATTTGTCGCACACGAGTCCACTATCACCATCACAATACCCCACCGTGGATCCTCTCTCGCCATCCTACGAGAGGGCCATCCGCGGTACTCACACTTATCTTGAGAGTTTTAGTAGTATCCATTTAACTTGTCTATGAACTGATATAGGCAACCCAGAAGTCCATTACCGCGGACACGGCTATTCGAATAGATCATTTATAACCCTGCAGGGGTGTACTTCTTCACACATGTTTCCACCACTTAGCGTCTGCACACGACATGTGCTCGGCAGACTTCAAGCGAAAGCCGACGTGGGTGTAGACTACGACCTACCTAAACACTCAAGTCTCTAGTCCAGGTTTATCGCCTATTCGGGTTCCATCCGCAGGGAGTCCGGCCGAGGTTTCCACTAACGGCCCCGAACGATGTGAACAGGGTTCCGAGACACCAAACGGGCGAGTCGGTACACCGTGCCACGTGCCTACCGCAACACAGCCCACCCCGATGGTCAGCGCCGCGTGCGGCCCCCAGCATACTACAAACACCAGAAACTACTTGCAACTCCTGGACAGAGGACAAGGGTGGATAAGAAGTCGAGCGGGGTCATATTTCAGGGCCCAATGTGTGGTAGTAACTGTATCATGGATCACAAACACAGATCTCAGTTCTTAAGGACGGCCTCAATGAAACAACCCACCATGTACTCCTACATGGCCTCTCATCGATTCCTTTACCAAATCGTGTTCAACACTTCACTCTTGTCACCGACACAACCTTTCACTCCAGTTCATCATCCCGATGAGCCAGACCTGACACAACTCTAAGCATAGCAAGCACAGCATGGTAGGAACACACACACATGTATTGGCTCAATCAACTCCTACACATGCTAGTGGGTTTCATCTAGTTACTGTGGCAATGACAGGTCATGCAAAGGAAGTGGGTTCAACTACCGCAACACACAGCAGTTTGAAACGCGTTGTCTTAATGCAGTAAACAAGGGCAGAAGCGAGAACATGGGTTTGTATCGGAATGATCAATGGGTTGCTTGCCTGATGGAGTGGTCGTGGGATACTGCCCTTCAGTTGGATACTCGGAGATATCCTCGGAGGCAGAACCTACCACGATGAACACATCGGAACACAATCAATATATGGCAATATGCAACAATATGATGCATGCTATGACATGGCAATATGGATGTGTCCTGACCTAGTGCAAGTTAAACCAGAAGGGAATGAACCCATTTGAACCAAAGATTCAAATGGTAGCTCATTAAAGAAGATCATATTAGTGTAACAACTTGTAATGCCTAAACAGTGGGTTTAACTTGTTCTGACATGCATGAAACCAGTACCAATGGATAGGCTGGATTTTTCTGATAATTTTTCATATATAAAACTTTGCATTTGGAGTTATAGATAATTTTCTATGAATTTTTGAAGTTTGAACTAATTTCTGGATTTTCCTGTATAAAATTAATTCCAGTAAATAAAATTACTGCGTCAGCATGAGGTCATGCTGACCTCAGCAAGTCAACAGACCCGGTCCAGGTCAAACCTGACGCGTGGGTCCCGCGTGTCAGGGTCATTAGATTAAACAGATTAGATTATTCCTAATCTTGGATTAGTTAGCGGGCGGGGCCCACATGTCATAGACCCAGGGGGTCAACGGGTCAACTCCGCCGGTGTTGAGCCACCGGCGACGTCCAGACGCGGCGGAGGAAGTGCAGATTCGTGCTCCGGCGACCAAATCGACGGCGGAGCACGTCTACGTGATGCGGGAGCTGACCCGCAACTCTTGGTGGAGTTGGTTGGGGTCGGGGTGGCCGGAGTTGGCGCCGGCGACGAGTTTGGCGGCGCCGGGGCTCGGGTGAAGGTGAAACCGGGGCTGCGGGGCACGGCGAGGCGCGTGGAGTGATGCTTCGGGGCCCTGGGTGTGCGGTGAGTATGTTAGACATGGTGAGGTGGCCGGAGTTGGCCCGGAGACACGTCAGCGACGAGCTCCGCGGCGGTGCGTGCGGCGAGCTCCGTGTACTCGCTATGTGGCGTTAGAAGGAGAGAGAAGAGGATGGGTAGGCTCAGCAGCTCACTGAGAAGCAGCAGAGAGGGTCAGCGTGCTCGGGGAAACCTTGGTGCGGTCGGGACGGCGACGGCGATCTGGCGGCCCGAGGTTGAAGACGACGGCGGTGAGGACGATGCAGAGGCTCCGGCGTCGTGTGGCTCGGTGGGGCGAAGCAAGAGGGAGTGGCGGAGCTGTAGGACACGGTGGAGTGGCACGGGGGCGACGGGGAGCGTGGTTTCACGGCGGCGCGGGCGCGGCAGCGTCGGCCATGACCGAGAGGGAGCGAGAGAGAGGGCAGGGGGGAGGAGTGAGGTGTCCACGGGGTCGGGGGTGTGACGTGGGGGTCGCCCAGCGTCCAGGCGCGCGAGGCGGCAAGCTGCTGGCGCCGTGGCGAGCTCGCGCTCGCCGGCGTCAGCTCCCTGCCTGCCTGGCGGGGACGAAGCAGCTGGCTGGCGCGGGCCAGCACAGTGCTGGGCCGCCAGGTGGGCCGGCAGGTGGGTAGCGTCCAGGTTAGTTTTCCTCTGATTAACTGTTTTCTTTTTCTATTATTTCTGCAACTTTGTGGACTTATTTAAAATACTTAAACAACTCCAAAAATCCCCAAACTGCTCATGCATACTATTTAAAGTATAAACAACATGAAACATTTCAGTTTAGGAATATTTGAACATTTAAAATATTTTATGAATTTTAAATGCCCAAATTCAAATACTTATAACTTAATTCAAAAACCTTAGGATGGCCTAGAAAATTATGCACCACTTTTGGCAGAGGTTCTGAACCAAGGCAAAAATGATGGACATTTAGAAGGGCATTTCAGGTTCATTGAAAATATTTTTAGTAAATCCTAGTTGATTCAGGAGGGGTGCTGGGGGTTCTGCCTTCCCCATTTCAATTTTCTTGTCAAAAGAAAACATGATGCACACTCTAATGCATGAACTAGGTAGGATGTGACAGGAAGGCCTTGCTTACAAGGGCCCGGGATGCGGCGTGGTGGCCGCCGAGTCCAGCATGGATTTCAGCCAGGAGTTTCCGCCCTTCCTCTTCGGAGATGCACCTTTGAAGGACTCTGGTAGTGCTTTTCTTATAAAGCTCTCCCTCGTGGACCTTGTAGGCTTTAGATCGCCGCACTATGCCGCGTGCCTCATTTTGGTCCTCGAGAAGTTCCTGCCTGGTTAGGTAGGCTAGGAATGGTTCATTCCACGTGGCGATGATGGCCATTATTACGTGGGCTGAAGGTGTTATTTCGGTGGCAGAGCCTCCGATTATGTCAGAGTGTTCGGTTTCTAATGTTGTGGCCGGGTCTGGACTATTGTTACCGGTGTCCCCTTCCCATACCACGGATGGCTTGAACAGCCTTTCCAAGAAGATGTTAGGTGGGACCGCGTCACGCTTAGCGCTGATACGGGCGAGGATATCCGCCGCCTGATTGTTTTCCCGAGCCACATGGTGAAATTCGAGCCCCTCGAACCGAGCTGACATCTTGAGAACGACGTTGCGATAAGCCGCTATTTTCGTATCCTTGGCATCGAAGTCTCCATTTATTTGGGATATTGCGAGGTTCGAGTCCCCGCGCACCTCCAGGCGTCGAATGCCCATGGAAACTGCCATCCGAAGACCATGTAACAGGGCCTCGTATTCGGCGGCATTGTTGGAGTCTGTGTACAGTATTTGGAGTATGTATTGGACTGTATCTCCGGTGGGGGATGTCAGGACGACGCCAGCCCCCAGACCAGCCAACATTTTAGAGCCGTCGAAGTGCATAATCCAATTGGAGTATGCACCGTACTCCTTGGGGAGTTCGGCTTCTGTCCATTCGGTGACAAAACCGGCCAATACTTGCGACTTAATGGCTCGCTGGGGTTTATATGTTATGTCGAATGGGAGGAGCTCTATGGCCCATTTGGCAATCCGTCCCGTGGCATCGCGGTTGTTTATTATGTCGTTGAGTGGCACCTCCGAGGCCACTATGATTGAACACTCTTGGAAGTAGTGTCTTAGTTTCCGGGATGCCATGAATACTACGTATGCTATCTTTTGATAGTGCGGATACCGTGATTTACATGGAGGGAGGACAATGGATACATAATATACCGGCTTTTGAAGGGGGAATTTATGTCCGTCCATTTCTCGTTCGACGACGAGCAATGCGCTTACAACTTGGTGAGTTGCCGCTATATATAGCAGCATTGGTTCGCCGATGTTTGGCGCGGCCAGGATTGGGTTGGTGGCTAGTATGGCTTTTATTTCTTCCAATCTGGCTGTGGCAGCATCCGTCCACTCGAAGTGTTTGGTGCACCAAAGAAGGCGATAAAGGGGTAGTGCCTTTTCTCCTAATCGGGAGATAAAGCGGCTTAAGGCCGCCACACATCCAGTTAATTTATGGATTTGTTCGAGGTCCGTTGGAATAGCCAACTATGACAGGGCTCGGATTTTAGCCGGATTTGCTTCAATTCCTCTACTGGAGACGATGAAGCCCAGGAGCTTTCTGGCAGGTACACCGAAAACACATTTTTCTGGATTGAGCTTGATGTCGTATGTTTGGAGATTGTTGAACGTGAGCCTCAAGTCGTCTATTAAAGAGTCGACATGCCTGGTTTTGAAGACCACATCATCTACGTATGCCTCCACTGTTTTGCCGATCTGCTTTTCTAGACATGTCTGAATCATGCGTTGATACGTTGCGCCGGCGTTTTTGAGCCCGAAGGGCATTGTGTTGAAACAGAAAGTGCCGTATGGTGTGATAAATGCTGTTGCGGCTTGGTCGGACTCCGCCATCTTAATTTGGTGGTAGCCGGAGTATGCGTCGAGGAAGCACAATGAGTCGTGTCCTACGGTAGCGTCGATAATTTGATCGATGCGAGGGAGGGGGAAGGGATCCTTTGGGCAAGCCTTGTTGAGGTCTTTAAAATCGACACATAGGCGCCAGGATTTGTCCTTCTTTGGTACCATCACCAGGTTTGCTACCAATCCGTATGTTTTATTTCTCTAATGAATCCGACCTCCAATAACTTGGCTAGTTCCTCTCCCATGGCTTGTCTCTTAGGTTCAGAGAAACGCTGTAGAGTCTGCTTGACCGGCTTGAATCCTTTTAAAATGTTAAGGCTGTGCTCGGGCAACCTGCGTGGGATTCCTGGCATGTCTGAGGGATGCCAGGCGAATATGTCCCAATTCTCGCGCAGGAACTCCCGTAGTGCAGCGTCTACAATGGGGTTTAACTGTGCCCCGATGGATGCTATTTTTGTAGGGTCCGTTGGGTGGACTTGGAATTTGACTATTTCATCTGCTGGTTTAAAAGAGGTGGACTTGGGTCTCTTGTCGAGTATCACGTCGGCCCTGTTCACTGTGGAGTGTAGCGCAGTTAATTCCTCTGCCGCGAGGGCTTTGGATAATGCCTCGAGGGCCAGTGCGGCTGTTTTGTTTTCGGCGCAGAGCGCTATGTCCGGATCACTAGCTAGAGTGATGATTCCATTGGGCCCGGGCATTTTTAGCTTCATGTACACGTAACGGGGTATGGCTTGGAAGATCGTGAATGCCTCCCGCCCTAAAAGGGCGTGGTATCCGCTACTGAACGGGGCCACTTGGACTGTAATTTCTTCAGACCTATAATTGTCCGGAGTGCCGAATACCACATCTAGTGTGATTTTGCCAGTGCAGCGTGCCTCCCGACTAGGGATGATTCCTCTGAAGGTCGTGCTGCTTTGCTCAATGCGGTTCCTGTCTATTTCCATTTTTTGAAGAGTTTCCTCTTAGATGAGGTTTAATCCGCTGCCGCCGTCCATGAGCACTTTAGTGAGCCAAAAGCCGTCCACAATTGGACTAAGGACCAATGCGGCTGGTGCTCGGGTTGTTCGGAATTTAGGTTCGTCACTGGCGTTGAAGGTAATAGCCGTGTCGCTACATGGATTTATTGCTGCCACGTGGTAGACTTCGGCAAGGCTACGAAGTGCTCGCTTTCGCCTATTATTTGAGGCGAATGTCTCGAAGACTGTCAGTACTGTCACTACAAAAAAAAGACACATCCGTGACATTTTGGGCTGAACAAAATTTTTTTTGTCATACATATGACACTTCTATGATGATAATTGTGACAAAACCCGGTATCATCATAGATGTGGTGGGCTCCTACTTCTATGACAAAAAATCATGACAGAAAATGGGCTTTTCGTCCTGGGCGGGCTGGAGACATAGCTGCATGACATTCTTTGGGCCGTCCATGACGGAAAAAACCATGGTAGAAGCGAGGGGGAGGAAAATTTCGGGGAGTTCCCGGTTACGATGGGAGGTCGGGGGCCGAGCAATGCGCGTTTCTCTCGTACACGTACGCGCGTGTGTGCGAGGCGTTGGCTCTAACTAAACCCGAGCAAGGCGTTGGGCTCTAACTGAACCCGAGCAATTGCACTGCAGGCTGCGCGTTACTGAACTCGAGCGATTGATCAATGGCTGTTAACTGAACCCGATCGAGCGATTCCTTCGCTACTGCTGCTAACTGAAGCCGATCGATGGGATGAATAGTGAGCGTTGCGGGGGGTTTGGATGAACAGTGAGCGGTGGCGTTGCCTCTGGATGAACAGGACCCCGTGGTGTGGTGGAGGGCTGGATGAACAGTAGACGGTGGAGAGGTGCCCGTGGAGGGGTGGATGAACAGGACCCCCGTGGTGTGGAGGGCTGTATGAACAGTAGACGGTAGAGGGGTGCCCGTGGAGAAGTGGTTGAACAGGACCCCCTGGTGTGGAGGGCTGGATGAACAGTAGACGGTGGAGGGTGCCCGTGGAGGGGTGGTTGAACAGGACCCCGTGGTGTGGAGGGCTGGATGAACAGTAGACGGTGGAGGGGTGCCCGTGGAGGGGTGGTTGAACAGTAGCCGGTGGAGTAGCGCACGGTGGAGGCTGGATGAACAGGAGCCCGTGGATGAACAGTCGCATGTGGAGGCTGGAGGAGGTCGACGTTGGATGAACAGTAGCCCGTGGAGGCTGGAGGGGGTCGACGGTGAAGATGAACAATATCCCGTGGAGTCCCGTTTTGCGGTACGCCACACCCCTCCCGATGAACAGGACCCCGTTTCGACCGTAGCGCTCCAACACAAGTCCGTTTCCTCCGTTTTGCGGTACGCCACACCCCTCCCGATCAACAAGACCCCGTTTCAACCGTAGGAGGTCCGTTTCCTCCATTTTGCGGTACGCCAGACCCCTCCCGATGAACAGGATCCCGTTTCGAACGTGGCCGGTCGAACACAAGGCCGTTTCCTCCGTTCTACGGTACGCCAGGCCTCCTTTCCATCGCCTGTTCCGTCCAAGCCCTCCCGATGAACACGACGCATTCCGTTGCCTCCCCATGAACACGACGACGACGATGTTGTTTCTCCATTCCGACCCAGCCATGTACACGAGCCCTGGCTGTACGTATGCACGAGTAGGCGTTCGAGACCCCACCCGTATGTACACATACGTGGTCGTATTTTCTTTCTTGCACCCTGGCCGCTGTACGTACGTGTACATGCTACGTGCGCGCCTCTACTACGACACGTGCACGCCTCTACATTGACCAGTATATATGTACGTACACGTTCGCGACCAGAATGGCAACGCTATGTACGCTTCGACCAGGTGGGTCCCGACTGTCAGGCACTTCCTTGCGCGCGAAGATGTAGCTGGTGGGTCTCAGCAGTGAGGGGCAAACGTTTTTTTTTGTGAAATACGGTGGCCCGTCCGGTGGGTCCCCACTCTCAGGTGGAGGAATAATTATTTTGCACGTAATAAGAAGGCACTTCCTTGCTGCAGCCATGGACCCAGCTGTCAGCCTCTCCACGTACAGTCCACATCCGATGAAAGCCGTTCCTTGACCACGTTGACCACGCCGCGCCGAGAGCACCAGAGCGGTGGACGACGGCGAGGCCTAGGAAGGGGACGACACGGAGCCGGGGAAGACACGACAGTGGATGCCCACGCGTAGAGGAGTACGAGGGTTCACTGGTTCGCTGCAGTGTGAGGCTGCCGTCGCCGGAGAATAACAGGGGGTGTGGGTGAGTAGAGGGATGGCCTGGCCAGCGGTGGGAGTAGTAGGGGGCGGTGAGGCCTCCGCCGCATCGCAGCCAGCCACAGGAGGCAGGAGCACGAGGCACGACCGGCGCTGGTTTGGGCGGCTGGAGCAAGAAGACCAGAGGTTGAAGAAGCACTATGGCCGTTGGATGGACATCGTATGGTCACTGGAGCTAGAATCGTGCATATTGACTAAGTTGACAAAGCCTTCCGTCCCCGTCAACTTAGTAGGCCCACAAGTCAGCCTGCCACTATACTGTGTCCCAGCTAACAGGGGGAGTATTCATTTTTTTGTGCGTAATAAGGAGGCACTTCCTTGCGTTCGAAGATATAGCTGGTGGGTCCGAGCTGTCAGCGGCGGTAACGTTTTTTTCGTGAAATACAGAGGCCCTTTTCGGTGGGTCCCTGATGTCAGGTGGAGGAATCATTATTTTGCGCGTAATAAGGAGGCATTTCCTTGCGTGCGGCCGTGGACCGAGCTGTCGGCCTCTCCACGTAAAGTTCACTTCATATGCATGTTGGTCGCTGACCACGTTGACCAGGCCGCACTAAGAGCACCAGGGCGGTGGACGACGGCGAGGCCTAGGAAGGGAACAACACAGAGGCAGGGAAGACTCGGTAGTTGTTTTCCACGCGGAGGGGAGTACGACTGTACGAGGGTTTACTGGTTCGTCTGCTGTCGCCGGAGAATAACAGCAGGTGTGGGTGAGTAGAGGGATGGCTAGGCCAGCGATGGGAGTACGGTGGGGCGGTGAGGCCTGCGCGGCAGCAGAGCCGGCCGCGGGGAGGAGGGAGCAGGCAGTCCCGCCAGTGCCTGTTTGAGCGGCTGGAGCAGGAAGAGCAGAGATTGAAGAAGCACGACGGCCGTTGGATGGCCATCCAACAGTCACTGCTTGTGCGTCAACCTTTTTTTAGGAAAGCCTCAAATATGTGGAAAACAGCATACAACCCATCTGCCATTATTTCTAATAATTTACAACCCATTTGCTAATTATTAAGGTTTTTTTGGAGCCCATATTCTTTTTGTTAGCATTACAGCCCATATTGTGGCCACGGTTAAAAAATTATACGAAATTTTGCATATTTCGGTGCGGTCCGAACTGCTTTTAATCCCGAAATTTTGACTCACATTCAAACTAATTTTAAAAATAAATGTATATCAATATAAAATCCAACAAATTCTCCACGCATAAAAATTAATGTAATTTAAAATCTCGAAATAAAAAAAGATATTTGAAACTAATTGCCGGTTTGATGTGTTTTAAAAATGTACAACCCATTTCTCATTACTGATGGACCATTTTCTCGGCCAGCCGGATGAAGCTCTGCTCGTCTTCAAAGATTTGCAGCCCAACAGGCCTGACAAAGTGACTTACTTGGCAAATCACAAAAACTGGGCTGTGGCCGTGGACCCAGCTATCAGCCTCTCCACGTATAGTACTCTTCCGATGGAAGTCGATCGTTGACCACATTGACCACGCCGCGCCGAGAGCACCAAGGCGGTGGACGACGGTGAGGCCTAGGAAGGGGACGACGCGGAGCCGGGGAAGACGCGGCAGTGGATGCCCACGCGGAGAGGAGTACGAGGGTTCACTGGTTCGGCTGCGGCGTGAGGCTGTCGTCGCCGCAGAATAACAGGGGGTATGGGTGAGTAGAGGGATACCCTGGGCCAGCGGTGGGAGTAGTAGGGGGCGGTGAGGCCTCCGCGGCATCACAGCCGGCCACGAGAGGCAGGAGCACGCGGCATGACCGGCGCTGCTTTGGGCGGCTGGAGCAAGAAGACCAGAGGTTGAGGAAGCACTATGGCCGTTGGATGGACATCGTACGGTCACTGGAGCTAGAATCGTTCATATTGACTAAGTTGACAAAGCTCTCCGTCCTCGTCAACTTAGTAGGCCCACAAGTCAGCCTCCCACCATGGTGGGTCCCAGCTAGTAGGGGGAGTATTCATTTTTCTGTGCGTAATAAGGAGGCACTTCCGGTGGGTCTGAGCTGACAGCGGGGGGGGGGGATTTTTTTGGCGAAATACGGTGGTCCGTCCGATGGGTCCTAGCAGTCAGGGGCAAACATTTTTTCATGAAATACGGTGGCCGGTCCGGTGGGTCCCAACAGTCAGGGGGGAAGCGTTTTTTCCACGAAATACTGGTGGCCCGTCCGGTGGGTCCCTGCTGTCAGGTGGATGAATAATTATTTTGTGCGTAATAAGGAGGCACGTCCTTGCGGCTGCCGTCGACCCAACTGTCAGCCTCTCCACGTACAGTACTCTTCTGATGGAAGTCGGTCGTTGACCACATTGACCACACCGCGCCGAGAGCACCACGGCGGTGGACGAGGGTGAGGCCTAGGAAGGGGACGACGTGGAGCCGGGGACGACATGGAGCCGGGGAAGACGCGACAGTGGATGCCCACGCAGAGAGGAGTACAAGGGTTCGCTGGTTCGGCTGCGGTGTGAGGCTGCCGTTGCCGGAGAATAACAGGGGGAGTGGGTGAGTGGAGGGATGGCCTGGCCAGCGGTGGGAGTAGTATGGGGACGGTGAGGCCTCCACGGCAGCACACCCGACCACGGGAGGCAGGAGCATGCGGCATGACCGGCGCGGCTTTGGGTGGCTGGGGCAAGAAGACCAGAGGTTGAAGAAGCACTACGGCTGTTGGATGGACATCATTGACCACGCCGCGCAGAGAGCACCAGGGCATGTTGGGGAACGTTGCAGAAAATAAAAAAATTCCCACGGTATCACCAAGATCCATCTATGAGTTCATCTAGCAACGAGTGATCGGATTGCATCTACATACCTTTTTAGATCGCAAGCGGAAGCGTTCAAGGACGTGGATGAGGGAGTCGTACTCGTCGTGATCCAAATCACCGGAGATCCTAGCGCCGAACGGACGGCACCTCCGCGTTCAACACACGTACGGTCAGCGAGACGTCTCCTCCTTCTTGATCCAGCAAGGGGGAAGGAGAGGTTGATGAAGATCCAGCAGCACGACGGCGTGGTGGTGGATGCAGCAGTCACCGCAGCAGGGCTTCGCCGAGCTTCTGCGAGAGGGAGAGGTGTAGCAGGGGAGAGGGAGGCGCCAAGGCTTAAGGGTGCGGCTGCCCCTCCCTCCCCCCTTTATATAGGCGCCCTGGGGGGGGGGGCGCCGGCCCTGGAGATTGAATCTCCAAGGGGGGCGGCGGCCAGGGGGATGGAGTACCCCCCAAGGCAAGTGCGGTGCCCCCCCACCCTAGGGTTTCAACCCTAGGCACAGGGGGTGGGCCAAGGGGGTGCACCAGCCCACTATGGGCTGGTTCCCCTCCCCACTTCAGCCCATGGGGCCCTCCGGGATGGGTGGCCCCACCCGGTGGACCCCCGGGACCCATTCGGTGGTCTCGGTACAATACCGGTGACCCACCGAATCCTCCCGATGGCCGAAACTGCACTTCCTATATATAATTCTTTACCTCCGGACCATTCCGGAACTCCTCGTGACGTCCGGGATCTCATCTGGGACTCCGAACAACTTTCGGATTACTGCATACTCATCTCTATACAACCCTAGCGTCACCGAACCTTAAGTGTGTAGACCCTACGGGTTCGGGAGACATGCAGACTTGACCGAGACGCCTCTCCGGCCAATAACCAACAGCGGGATCTGGATACCCATGTTGGCTCCTACATACTCCTCGATGATCTCATCGGATGAACCACGATGTCGAGGATTCAATCAATCCCGTATACAATTCCCTTTGTCAATCGGTATTTTACTTGCCCGAGATTCGTTCGTCGGTATCCCAATACCTCGTTCAATCTCGTCACCGGCAAGTCACTTTACTCGTACCGTAATGCATGATCCCATGATCAAACACTTTGATCACATTGAGCTCATTATGATGATGCATTACCGAGCGGGCCCCATGATACCTCTCCGTCATACGGAGTGACAAATCCCAGTCTCGATCCGTGTCAACCCAACAGACACTTTTGGAGATACCCGTAGTATACCTTTATAGTCACCCAGTTACGTTGTGACATTTGGCACACCCAAAGCACTCCTACGGTATCCGGGAGTTACACGATCTCATGGTCTAAGGAAAAGATACTTGACATTAGAAAAGCTCTAGCAGACGAACTACACGATCTTGTGCTATGCTTAGGATTGGGTCTTGTCCAGCACATCATTCTCCTAATGATGTGATCTCGTTACCAATGACATCCAATGTCCATAGTCAAGAAATCATGACTATCTATTGATCAACGAGCTAGTCAACTAGAGGCTTACTAGGGACTTGTTGGTGTCTATGTATTCACACATGTATTACGATTTCCGGATAACACAATTATAGCATGAATAAAAGACAATTATCATGAACATGGAAATATAATAATAATCCTTTTATTATTGCCTCTAGGGCATATTTCCAACAGGGCGGTGGACGACAGCGAGGCCTACGAAGGTAACGACACGGAGCCGGGGAAGACACGACAGTGGCTGCCCACACGGTGGAGAGTACGAGGGTTGACTGGTTCGGCTGCCGTCGCCGGAAAATAACAGGAGGTGTGGGTGACTAGAGGGATAAACGGGCCAGGGATGCGAGTATGATGGGGCCGTGAGGCCTTCCCGGCAGCACTGCTAGCCACGGGAGGCGGGAGCAGGCAGTTCCGACGGCGCTGGTTTGGGCGGCTGGGGCAGGAAGATCAGAGACTGAAGAAACACGATTGCCGTTAGATTGACATCTAACGGTCTGACGCTGGTAGAGTTGATTGTTGACTAAGTTTCTTTTTTGAGAAACCTTGTGTACGCATGAACTTAGTAGGCCCACAAGTCAGCCTCCAAATCTGTGGTAGACAACATAAAGCCCATTTGCTATTTTTTATAATTTGCAGTCTATTTGCTAATTCTTAAGTAATTTATTACATCCCATTTTCTGCCCAGGACCACGGTCAAAAAGTTCAACCTTATTTTGCATATTTCGGTGGAGTCCGAACTGTTGTAATCCCGAAATGATAAACATTTTTTAAGAACTTATTTATTTGCCAAAAAATCATTTTGTTTCTGTAAGCAAATAAGACGTGGGACAATTGAGTTGGTTTAAGGGAAAACCAGTGGTAAAAAAATCAGCGCCGAGTGGGAAAAAACAACAAAAATAAGGATGTAAATATGAAAATGGAATTTTATGTGTTTTCAATATAATGATATGTGTATATGAACTAGTAAAACTATAGGTAGAGATTAGAAAAGAATGTAGGACATGCGTTTCAAGAGGAAAATAGAACTGAGCTGTGTGTTTGATTCAGGAAAAAAATCCGCCTGCGGATGTTGTAAGACAAAATATAACTAACGCTGGCGGGCCAGAGGCCAGTAGATACCTGCTGGATCTTTGTGCCCCATTGTCGTCATGGGCTGGGCCTATTAAAAACAAAACCAACCCTGGGCAATCTACAGCCCAGTTGGAACTTGCTCGACCTGAAAAAACAATATACGTGCTCAATAAACGAGAGAATTCTGCAAGTATAGACTGATAACTGGGATGCAGCACGGATATTGTTTTTTATCGTGATAATAAGTGCATGCACTTGTTTCAAAAAAATTGGAGAACTGGGAAGTCGAACGACGGGTGCTTATGCTACCCATCAAATACAAATCAGGTGCCTGAAAATTTGTTTCAAAACAAATGATTCAGCTTTATATCCACGTCGACCCTCGGCATGATGGTTGGAAGCAAATACAAGTTCATACCAAAAGATCGTTAACAACAATACCAACTCGCGGATGACAATGTAGTAAAACTACCAATACCAAACTAACTAATAATCTTTTTACTCCTGGCCCTAGTGTTCGTCTGGTAGAAAATCTTGCAGAGGACCAGCTCCCGCTCCTTCTCTTGCTCCAGGTCCCCGAGGTGGTACTGGTGCATCACCCAGTTGGTCCTCTGCTGGTCGAAGTTCTTGTTGGTGTGCAGCACCAGAACCTTTTTTGCTGCCCGTTTGCCGGCCGTTGACCATCATCGGCAAGGTATTGTCGGTCTTGTGCCACATCGCGTGCATGCCGCACTCCGACTGTATCTTGCGACACGTCCACGTGCCCCTTTTGAACGCCCTGGAATTGCGCTGGAAGAAATGCTTCCTTAGGCCACTCAGTGTGATACCTGCAGTATTGTGGAATACAGGTTTTAGTGTACCTAGTTGGCATTTTCATAACATCTTTGGCATGTTGTAGTCACTTGTTTCACTTTTTATTAACTGTCAAATTGTAATTGCTTCACCAGGTCTGCGTCTAAAAACAAAAATAGAGCTATAAACAAAGGAATATGTTTGTGCAAGTAGAGGGCCGATTGGTGTCTTACCTGGAAGTTTCTCAGGTTAGGGTGTAGCATATACCGTGCTCGCTGTCGATGGTTGGTATGAACAAATCGATGAGAGACTGAAATCTCACGCTGTCAGCACTCACTTTGGCCTCAAGGTGCTCGATCAGCTCCTGATCCGTGGGATCGAACTTGACGCCAGCCGGCAGCTCCGACCAATCCTTCTTCGACTTGCATCGGTAATTCCAGTTATATGGTACTCAATGTATGATCAATCGACTATTTTAAGTGAATGATGAAAGATTTCGACAGATAAGTGGTACTCCAAATCTGAAGTCCAAAATACCCAAACACGCTGCCAGGATTCTTGTGTCACCTCACGCGCAGCGTGTTGTCACGTCAATTCAATGTGTGGACATGATGAATAATTTGACCGACGTATACTAGTACTGCTACTGTACTACTTACTAGTCATATTTGGTGTCACAATTTATACATAGGTTTAACTAACAAGTACGCACTTGAAGCCTAACATGGCTTCTGCACAACATCTCCATCATTATTATCAGTACATCCTACGCAGGTGAGTTAGGATGCACTTGATCCCAGGAAGGTATCTATCCTTCAAACCAGAGGAGTGCTTCAAACTAACAACAGTACATAATATCCAACAAAAGAGGGTCGTGCTACAGCATCAGAATACATGGCTCAGTCTAGATATCAGCACGAATCAAGTTGTGCATATTTGCTGTTGGCATGAACCACATCGCCGCATGTCGGGTTTGCAAAAGCCATCCATCGCATGGAAGCTTGATGCCTTTCACACACTGAAGATTATCTGGCAACAAGCTGTGTCGACAAATCTCTGGATATGGTGATTCATGAAACCCATGGTATGATGTGTAAACATAGCCCCCCTCGCGAATGGAAGTTGCATAGCACAGTAATCATCGCCGGTGATATGATTGATGGTTGGTTGGATGATCGGATAATTGGTCCCTAGTAACAAGGAGTGGTTGCCGAGGTTGTAAACCCGCCTCCAGTTGAATACGCCTGGCCCAACGGAGCTGGGATCTTTCTCGAACACGAAGCAACCATAGCCATAAATGTCACGAACGCCCCATGCATTGTACTGCATGTGGTTTGATGTAATGGTTTGGTCAATTTGGTACGTGCGAATGAGCATCAAATGACCGCCGTCAGCTGAACGAGCGATAAACCACCACCCATTGGCTGGTATGATTCTAGGTCCTGGAATCATGAAGGCCAGCGCATTTGCGTCTGCTGCAACAATTCAAACTGGAGACCAAAAGGACAAAAATAAACAATCATGTTCAGAGTATGTGTGGAACTAAGATTATTATAAAAGTGACACATATCATAGACAGAGAATTGCAATGTCGTGGTCATAATCATACCCCAAGTTTAAAAAAATAAGCCAATGGCTTTCGTATTCTAGCAATATGTCATGGTTCAAACATCATGTAACAATGAGAGGAAAACAGCTATGACAGTGCCTACTCAATTCTACCATAGCACTTACTACTACTGTTCTCATATCAACTCTAAGCAATAACATGCGTTGTTATAAAAATCTTGTAAACGAGAGTAACATATAGCAATCATGATGTTATGCTCATAATATGTATTCTAACAATCATTAGATGCCAATTGTTTTCATATCAACTCTAGCAATAACATGTGGTCATAAAAATCTAGGAAATGAGAGGAACATATAGCAATGATGTGGTTATAGACATGCTATGCATTCTAAATTTTTAACAAATGAACGGGCAGTCGTATTCATAAGGTAAAGATGAGATGAGATAGAACAATTACACGACGATAGATTCCACCAGTATAGGTAGCCAATCTGTGCGTCGACCGCGTAAACGATGCCATCATGCACTATAGCATCAGACAGAAATGTTTCCTCAACAGGATTGATGATGAGCCATAACCATGTATGGCGACTGGATTCTAGATAGACTAATCCTTTGTCGAACAAGGCAATGAGCTTGTAATCCATGTAGTCTTCTGATGGTGTGGGCACTTCGAAGATTACAACTTTTTGCAAACAGAGGTCGAGCCAAAAGCTTGACGCGTCTCGTGCGTAGTAGGCAGGAGTGTCCGGCGGGCCGCGAGGCTCGATGGCGGCGGTATCCAACGATGGAAGGGTGATCTCTCGCTGGGTGTAGATATCCACGAGACGCCACGGATTACCGGTGTGGTGGATGAGGACGATCCAGTTGGCCTTCATGCCCGCCCAGTAGTGGCCGCGCATGAAGGACAGGTGGACGAGTAGTGGTAGCATGTCGAGGGGCACCACGACAACCTCCGTAGGATCGTCAAGTCGGTGTCGGGGCCACCTGCGAGGATCGGGCATCAGCAAGCAGGGTGTCTTGAAAAGATCCGGCCAGTTGCAGACGAGTAGATGGTACAAAGACACCGAGCATGCGGCTAGACGGACAGCGCTGAGTAGGTCCATATGACTACAGATCTGCTCCAAGAGAACACCGGGGAGGGAATTCCAATCCCGGCTCTGCGTGTCAGTCGGTTCTGCCATTGGGGTTTTCGGTGCCTGCGAGCCAGCGGGGAAGTGGATTCAGGCGGGCGAGCGAAGAAGTTTCTCCTCCAGTGGCCGAGCAGTGAGCGGGGGGATATGGTACGTGCGAGCTACCAAGGAAGATGGCGCGGGCCGGCGAGCAGTGAGCGGGGGTAAATGGTGTGCGGCCGACGATGGGGAAGAGAGGAGGAAGAAGAGTGGAAGACGGGGAAGAAAGTGCATTCAATCTCAATTCTACTAGTACTACTATCAGGATATGCCATCCTTCGGAGTGTAAATAGTTACACCGATGACATGTGGGTCTACCACAACAGGGCCCATATGTAAGTTAATGGAGGACAGAGGTGCGTAGGCGTATTTGTGGAAGCGTGCTCTACTGGCAAACATGATGGCAGTACTGGGTAAGGCTGATTTAGTAACACCAACACGCTGGTTCAGCTTATTAATTACGTGTCCCATCTGCTGCAGCGTGTATTGTCACTTCACTGCGAAGACTAGTTGAATAGTTCTCTCTGACCGAGATGGGGAATAATGGATCGCGAGGACTTCCTTTCTACACTATCCCTATGCCTCTACGCTCACTTCACTCATTTTGCTCCGTACCTAGTTGTCGTGGTTCTAAGTCTGACAGTAAGAATGGGGGGTAAGTATGGAGAGGCAAGATCCTAGCTATGGAGTAGTTGTATGCGCAAGGAGTTTTACGAGTTCGGGCCCTTCTCTGAGGAAGTAACAACCCTACGTCTCGGAGCCCGGAGGCAGTCGACTGGATTATGTGTGTGTGTGTTACAAAGTTCCGACCCCTTGTCCTAGTGGAGGGGGGTGGCTTATATAGAGTTCGCCAGGACCCCAGCCAGCCCACGTTACAAGGAGTTTAATGTACATAAAGAGAGGGGGTTACTGGTAACGCCTGTAATAAAGGACCATGAAGGCCATAAAAGCTACTTATGAGATGACCGTTTGTAGGCAGTGCCTTTAGGTCTTCTTATAGTCGAGTGGCTGTCTTCATGGTCGACTGCTTGTGCTTCTGGTCGAGTACGCTCGTGTCCGTCGACTGGGCTGACCAGGTCGACTGAAATGTTGATACTTCTTAGAATGTCTTTCATTGTAGGAGTCATGTCCTTGATTGGGTACCTCAGGTATGATAAGTTACCCTACCCTAGGTACGTATCCTCGTCATTAGCCCCCGAATGGGTCAGGGGTTAGGTGAGAATGGGGCCGAGCCTATGCTTCCGACTGAACCTCCATGCTTCGGTTGCATCTGTCTTTGGAAAAATGGAAGTTACGGTGGGAACCCATTCTTCAGTTGCCTTGATCCATTCAGATGTCCGTCGAGTGGTTTCATATTACCGTCGAGTGTGTTTACGTGACGAGTCTCTTGGGAGACTTAAGGAAACGGATCTTTTCGTCTGACAAACCGTCCTGTCGATCGCGGATCTTGCGGGATTTGAAAATTGAGAAGCGCACCGTACGGAGAAAATCGCGCGAATCGGTTGGATAAGGCAAGGGCGCCTCGATCTCCGTGCCACCTTTTTCGCCACGTACTGCGCGCGCGCCTGTTGCGGGATTTGACTGGGGGGCGCAGGCCCACTGATCAGCCACTCGGGTGTGGCCTTATATAAGGTAATGATTTCGATTTTTTTTCACTGTGCGCCCTTGTTTTTCTTCTCCCTTCCTCCGTAAGCCTCCGCCTCGCTCTTCGCTGCAATCTCGACACCGCCGCTCGGCCAAGACCTCGTTCGAGACAATGGGGACGGACAAGACGGCGGCGGCAGAACGCGCGAAGAAGGCCGCGGCAAAGGGTAAGGGGAAGAAATCTGGCCGAGGCGGGTCGTCCTCGCGGGCCGCTCTGCTGTCCGGCTGGTTACAGGGGGATTGGATGCCCTCCATCCTTACTCAAGCGGATATCGACGACATGGTGGAGGGGGGACTCATTCCCTACAAGTCTGCCCGCCTCCCTGGGGAGGAGACGGAGCCGAAACCTCGCGAGGGTGAGCGCGTCCTGATAGCCACCCATGTCGACCGGGGGTTTTCCCTGCCCCCGAGTCCTTTTTTAGGGCCTTTCTGAACTTCTTCGGAGCGCAGCTCCACCATTTCACGCCCAACTCCATAGTCTATCTTGCTGCGTTCGTGTCTCTGTGTGAGTGTTTCTTAGGCTGTCGACCTCACTTGGGCCTCTTCAAGCATATCTTCACTTGCCGATCCCAGTCGGTTAAAAGGCTTAACCCGGACGGGGAAAGGACGCAGGTGATCCAGATGTGCGGGGGCCTCGGGATCCAGACGAGGGGTAAGAGTTGTTTTCCTCCCATGACACTTCCCGATTCCGTGCGCGGGTGGCAGTCGACTTGGTTCTACTGCAAGGAACAGCCGACCCCTGGCCACTCGACCGGCCTTCCTCCTTTTACCTTGGACCGAGTGCAGAAACCCGCTTCTTTGAAAGTGGTTCCAGAGGAGAACGCTCAGGTGAAGGTATTAGTCAGTCGAGTGGTTGAGCTGGTTCGGGAAGGCGTG
Organism: Aegilops umbellulata; assembly: GCA_032464435.1. NCBI lineage: Eukaryota > Viridiplantae > Streptophyta > Magnoliopsida > Poales > Poaceae > Aegilops > Aegilops umbellulata. Next base: position 502,889,289 of record CP136055.1, on the reverse strand, counting down.
ACCGGCATGGACTTGCTCGAAGTCTTCCTCCAGCGACGAATCCAACCTCTCCAGGCTCGGGATCACTCGATGTGGTTGTATTCCGGGCCCGACGACTCCACTCGGATCCACCCGGAGGGGGTCGAGGCTTCTGTACTGGAGAGCTGGCTGACCAGCATGACCGGGAATAAGGACAACCCCAGGGGTTCTAGGAGGATTCCTCCGCTTGATGGGATGATGGAGACAGACAAGGTGCGTTTTACTTCTTCCGACTGAAATTTTCACTCCGTCTAGTAACTGGCTTGCGATAAGTCGACTGATCCTTGCTCTGCCCATTGTCTTGCAGGAGATCAACGACATGTATTCGATGCCGAATGGGAACCAGGAGCAAGTATCTGAAGGAGGAGGGAGTGGAGGCGAAGGAAGTGAGGGTGGAGGTGAAGTCGAGGAGTGGGAATCTGATGATGACGTAGAGGAGGAGGCCAGCGACGACTCGGGTGATGAAGATGAAGAGGTGGAGGTCGACCTTCCTCGACGCGAGAGACGCTCCAAGAACGCTCAGGATCCCGCCGTGGAGCGCAGTCAGTCGAGTGCTCCGGTGGGCCAGTCATCCAAGCGCCCTCGGACCGCGTCGCCGGCCCCAACTGAGAAGGCACCCAAGCAGCCCAGAGCCATCCCGACCAAGCCACCCAAGGCCTTGCCCAAGATCAGGGTCGCCATCCCTGTCATCTCTGGGTAAGTGACTGTTTTTATCTTTCTTGAGTCGACTAGAACGGATTCTTAGTCGAATCACTTTCAAATTATTTGCTTGGAATCGTGCAGCGCCGCTACTTCCGAGACTTCCATCCAGAATGTCGATGAGATGATGGAGGACGCCGTCACTTCCAACTTAGGTATAATCTTTGACACGATCCGACTGTTTAACTGCTGAGTCAATTGGATATTCATTTCTGAACTTTTGTAGCTCCGACCAACATTATTGACCTTCCGGATGATGAGGAGGAGGCGGAAGTGCCGCTCATGCCTTTTAGGAGGAGAGGCCGGAGGGCCCCGGTCGACAAGGCTCCTCAGACCGCGTCGACTGCTGAGGCGGTGGTCCAAGGGGATGACAACACCGCCCGGACTACTGTGACTTTTGCTGAACCACTGACGACTGCCCGGCCTTCGTCGTCGACTGCTCCCCCACTGGTCGACCCGCCCTCGTTCTTCGCCGCCTACCAGACCCCGGAGGATCAAGTGAGTGCTGCTAAGGAGGCTATACGTCAGGCGGGGCTCGTGATGGAGCAGACCAAAGCGGCTCGGGATGCCAGTCAAGCGGCCTATGACATCAGCTCGGTGTTGCAGCAGAACGTCTAGGTTAGTTGGTCTTCACTTGCGTTGTACACCCACTGGGTGCTGTTGATCTGAAATTTTTCATTGGTGGGGGCACGCTGAGTGCACCCACTGGGTGTAGTCCCCAAGGCCACGGTCGACTGCTGGCAGTCGACTGCGGTCTTTATGCTTTCAAACTTACTCACTCGACTGATCAGATTAGGTCGAGTGGAAATCAAGGAAAACCGGTGGGGGCACGCTGAGTGCACCCACTGGGTGTAGTCCCCGAGGCTACTGTCGAATGTTTTGATTCGGCTGTAGTCTTAGAAGTGTTGTGCTCTTTCTTTCAGTCACTCGGGAGTAACTTGTCTTTGATACCCTTTGTCGATTGACTCTTTGCAGAAGTCTTGTGAGCTTGTTGCTCAGCTCGCTGATCTGAAGGATAAGCAGATCCAGCTTAATCTTGATTTACAGTTTGCTCAGGAAAGCGTGCAGAAGGCGAAGGATGAAGCAAAAGGTATGGCTGGTGAGGACTCGACGTCTATCTCTGTTCCTCTGCCCGTTCTGAACTCTGTGTCTGTTGTTGCTTTGCAGACGAACTGGAGAAGGCCCTGAAGAAGAAAGATCTTGACCTTGCGGAGGCACAAAAGGCGGCTGCGGAGAAGTTGAAGGTCGCTGAAGAGAAACTTGCTTCAGTCGGTCAACTTGAGAGCAAGAATGCTAGGCTGAAGTCTGCTCTTAACGCGGCCAATAAGGAAGCGAGTCGACTGAAGACTGACAAGGTTAACCTGACTGACAAGATCGGCCAGATGGCGGGGAAGCACAGAGACTTGGAGGATTATCTTTGGGGTCTTGCCAAGAAACTATTCCTCATGCTTGAAGGTAATCCCCTTTGCACGACTGACTTGCTGTTGTCGACTCATCATTTGATTACAATTTTGCGTTGTCAAAACTTCTTTCAGAATTCTGTCGGAATTTCGAGGAAGAAACTAGTCGAGCGGAGACTAGCCTGGACCCCATCAACTCTCCTGTGAAGGACGATGCTGCCATGAATATTCTCCGTTTGGAATCTCGTGTTGCTGGTGTGGTGGACTACCTGGCTCGACTGAAAGCTGCAGTGTCGCGGATCGACTCCGCACTCTGGCCCAAGGAGACGCTTCAGAACGACCTTGAATCCTTGGTCACTCGACTAAGTGAGGTTCCAGGCCGAGTGCAAGAATGGAAAAAGTCTTCTGCCAGGTGTGGTGCCGATGTTGCTCTGTCGCTGGTTCGTGTCCACTGCAAGGAGGCTCGAGAAGAGAAGCTGGCCGCCCTCCAAGTTGCCAATACGAGGAAGCATAACTTTCAGGACTTCATGGAGACCTTCATCGCTGCTGCCACTCGGATCTCTGATGGGATTGACTTGGACGAATTTGTTGCACCATCCAGTCCTCCACCGGAGGAGTAAAAAACTGTTGTTCCTTGCCTTAAATTTGCCTTGGAATGCCGAGTGGTTTATGTAACCGATAAACTCCGTCGAGCTTATAGCTCGAGTACTTTTATTTGCGATCTAGGATCTTTTGATTTTATCCGAACATGGCTCGACGTTGAATGTCTTTGTGACTTGATCCGCCGATCTACTATTCGTTGTTCCCTCAGAGGCTGCTATTCGTTGTTCCCTCAGAGGCTGCCTGGTTTGCACGATGCTTATCGCCGCGATGGTGTCTGTCAACATGGCTTAGGCGAGCACTGGGCTGCAACTAAGTCCCCGAGTGGGAGGTTTGCTCTCCACTCGGTAGGATTCCAATTACTTAGGCGAGTGCTTGGACTGCAGCTAAGCCCCCGAGTGGGAGGTTCGCTCTCCACTCGGTAGGATTTCAATTACTTAGGCGAGTACTTGGACTGCAGCTAAGCCCCCGAGTGGGAGGTTTGCTCTCCACTCGGTAGGATTTCAATTACTTAGGCGAGTGCTTGGACTGCAGCTAAGCCTCCGAGTGGGAGGTTTGCTCTCCACTCGGTAGGATTTCAATTACTTAGGCAAGTGCTTGGACTGCAGCTAAGCCCCCGAGTGGGAGGTTTGCTCTCCACTCGGTAGGATTTCAATTACTTAGGCGAGTGCTTGGACTGCAGCTAAGCCCCCGAGTGGGAGGCTGGCTCTCCACTTGGTGGGATTTTTTCAAACTTAGGCGAGTACTTGGACTGCAGCTAAGCCCCCGAGTGGGAGGTTTGCTCTCCACTCGGTAGGATTTCAATTACTTAGGCGAGTGCTTGGACTGCAGCTAAGCCTCCGAGTGGGAGGTTTGCTCTCCACTCGGTAGGATTTCAATTACTTAGGCGAGTCCTTGGACTGCAGCTAAGCCCCCGAGTGGGAGGTTTGCTCTCCACTCGGTAGGATTTTTTCAAACTTAGGCGAGTCCTTGGACTGCAGCTAAGCCCCCGAGTGGGAGGTTTGCTCTCCACTCGGTAGGATTTCAATTACTTAGGCGAGTCCTTGGACTGCAGCTAAGCCCCCGAGTGGGAGGTTTGCTCTCCACTCGGTAGGATTTTTTCAAACTTAGGCGAGTCCTTGGACTGCAGCTAAGCCCCCGAGTGGGAGGTTTGCTCTCCACTCGGTAGGATTTCAATTACTTAGGCGAGTGCTTGGACTGCAGCTAAGCCCCCGAGTGGGAGGCTGGCTCTCCACTTGGTGGGATTTTTTCAAACTTAGGCGAGTACTTGGACTGCAGCTAAGCCCCCGAGTGGGAGGTTTGCTCTCCACTCGGTAGGATTTCAATTACTTAGGCGAGTGCTTGGACTGCAGCTAAGCCCCCGAGTGGGAGGTTTGCTCTCCACTCGGTAGGATTTCAATTACTTAGGCGAGTGCTTGGACTGCAGCTAAGCCCCCGAGTGGGAGGTTTGCTCTCCACTCGGTAGGATTTTTTCAAACTTAGGCGAGTGCTTGGACTGCAGCTAAGCCCTCGAGTGGGAGGTTTGCTCTCCACTCGGTAGGATTTTTTCAAACTTAGGCGAGTGCTTGGACTGCAGCTAAGCCCCCGAGTGGGAGGCTGGCTCTCCACTCGGTAGGATTTTTTCAAACTTAGGCGAGTACTTGGACTGCAGCTAAGCCCCCGAGTGGGAGGCTGGCTCTCCACTCGGTAGGATTTTAATTTCTTAGGCGAAACAGATTCGCAGCTAAGCCCCCGAGTGGGAGACTTGCTCTCCACTCGGTAGGATTTCCTGAAAACTTAGGCGAAGCGGATTCGCAGCTAAGTCACCCACTGGGGGAAATTTAGACAAACAGAAAAAGAAATTCTTGCTTGAAACAAAAGAACTACAGAGGTACTTTTATTACATCTCAGTCGAGTGAGTTTTTAAGTGTAAAAAGGACGGAGCAGGTCCGCGTTCCATGCTCGAGGCTCGTCGATCCGTCGATCGATGTTGTAGAGGTGATACGCTCCGTTGTGTAGGACTTTGGTGATGATGAAGGGGCCTTCCCAGGTCGGGGCAAGTTTGTGAGGTTTTTGCTGATCCACGCGGAGGACCAAATCTCCTTCCTGAAAGGCTCGACCCTTCACATTTCTGGCGTAGAACCGACGCAACTCTTGCTGGTAGATGGTCGAGCGGATTAGAGCCATCTCTCTTTCCTCCTCTAAGAGGTCGACTGCATCTTGCCGGGCTTGTTCTGCTTCTGCTTCGGAAAATAACTCGACTCGAGGCGCGTTGTGGAGCAGGTCGCTCGGCAAAACCGCTTCGGCTTCATAGACCAGAAAGAATGGTGTTCTTCCAGTCGACCGGTTAGGGGTGGTCCTCAACCCCCATAGAACTGACGGAAGTTCGTCGACCCAGGCGCCTGCTGCATGTTTGAGATCACGCATCAGTCGGGGTTTTAGTCCTTTGAGGATGAGGCCATTCGTGCGTTCGGCCTGTCCATTCGACTGAGGATGAGCAACTGAAGCGTAGTCGACTCGAGTGCCCTGAGAGGCGCAGAAGGCTTTGAATCTGTCATTATCAAAGTTTGATCCGTTATCCATGATGATGCTGTGCGGAACTCCATATCTGAATATCAATCCCCTGATAAAACTGATGGCAGTGCTTGCGTCGAGGTCCTTTATGGGTTTGGCTTCTATCCACTTCGTGAACTTGTCGACTGCAACCAACAAGTGGGTGAAGCCACTCCTACCAGTTCTCAGTGGTCCGATCATGTCTAGACCCCAGACAACGAAAGGCCAGACGAGTGGAATGGTCTTCAAGGCGGAGGCGGGCTTGTGAGACATGTTGGAATAAAACTGGCACCCCTCGCACTTGTCGACTATATCCTTTGCCATTTCGTTCGCCTTTGGCCAGTAAAAACCCGCTCGGTATGCTTTGGCCACGATGGTCCGAGAGGACGCATGATGGCCACAGGTCCCCGAGTGGATGTCCTCGAGAATTATCTGTCCTTCTTCAGGTGTGATGCACTTCTGACCAACTCCAGTCGCGCTTTCTCTGTATAGCTGCCCTTTGATTACTATAAAGGCTTTGGATCGACGGACGACCTGTCGAGCCTCTTCTTCATCTTCTGGGAGCTCTTTTCTCATGATATACGCAATGTACGGCACTGTCCAATCGGGAGTGGTGATCATAACTTCCATAATCAGGTCGACCACAGCTGGAATCTCCACTTCGGTCGAGTCAGAGGCGCTTTTTGGTTGTGGAGGCTCTTCTGTGAAAGGATCTTCTTGCACTGATGGTGTGTGAATGTGCTCCAAACACACATCTTTAGGGATGGCCTCCCTTTTGGACCCTATCTTCGCCAGATCATCTGCAGCTTGATTTTTCAGTCGGGGTATATGATGGAGCTCCAACCCCTCGAATCGTTTCTCCAGCTTCCTCACTGCGCTGCAATATCCCGTCATGGATGGGCTTCGGACGTCCCACTCCTTCATCACTTGATTAACAACCAGATCTGAGTCGCCGTAGACCATGAGGCGACGGACGCCGAGTGAAATGGCCATACGTAATCCGTATAGAAGCGCTTCATACTCTGCCTCATTGTTGGAGGAATCAAAGTGAATCTGGAGGACATACTTGACCTTATCTCCTCGGGGGGAAACCAGTACAACCCCCGCACCAGATCCGTTCAGCATCTTGGAGCCATCGAAAAACATAGTCCAGTGCTCCGAGTGAACTTGAGTCGGAAGCTCCTGCTCGGTCCACTCGGCGAGGAAATCAGCTATTGCCTGGGACTTAATAGCTTTCTTTTCCTCGAACTTGATATCAAGAGGAAGAAGTTCGATTGCCCATTTCGCCACTCGACCGGTTGCATCTCTGTTATGAAGAATCTCTGATAATGGAGCGTCACTGACGACTGTGATAGAGTGATCAGAGAAATAATGAGCAACCTTCTTCGTGGTCATGTAAATCCCGTAAACAAGCTTCTGATAGTGGGGATATCTTTGCTTCGACGGGGTCAGAACTTCAGAGAGATAATAAACTGGGCGTTGAACTTTGAAGGTCTTTCCTTCCTCTTCCCGCTCGACCGTGAGAACGGTACTAACGACTTGTCCCGTGGCTGCTATGTAAAGCAACAATGGCTCTTTGCTGACAGGAGCAGCAAGCACCGGCTGGGTGGAGAGCAGAGCTTTTAGCTCTGCAAATGCTGCATCAGCTTCTGGAGTCCATTCAAACGTGTCTGACTTCTTCATCAGTCGGTAAAGAGGCAGCGCCTTTCACCGAGCCTGGAGATGAATCGACTTAGGGCGGCCAAGCATCCAGTAAGTTTCTGGACATCGTGCACACGCACGGGGCGTTTCATCCGGAGTATGGTGCCAACTTTTTCGGGGTTAGCGTCGATTCCTCGTTCGGAAACAAGAAAACCGAGTAACTTTCCTCCAGGGACTCCAAATGTGCACTTCGACGGATTGAGCTTGATATCATAATTCCTGAGATTGGCAAAAGTTTCAGCTAGGTCAGTCAGCAGGTCGGAACCTTTTCGTGACTTGACCACTATGTCATCCATGTATGCTTCTACATTCCGACTGATTTGAGTGATTAGGCACTTCTGAATCATTCTCATGAATGTAGCTCCGGCGTTCTTGAGACCGAAAGGCATGGTAACATAGCAGAAACACCCAAATGGGGTGATGAAGGCTGTTTTTATTTCATCGGGTCCATACAGACAGATCTGATTGTATCCAGAGTAAGCATCTAAAAAAGATAACCTCTCGCATCCTGCAGTCGAGTCGACTATTTGGTCGATGCGAGGAAGAGGAAAATGATCTTTCGGGCAGGCCCAATTGATATGCTTAAAATCGATGCACATGCGCAACGATTTGTCCTTCTTAGGGACCATTACAACATTGGCGAGCCACTCGGAGTGGTAGATCTCGCGAATGAATTCTGCTGCTAGGAGTCGGGCCACTTCTTCGCCAATGGCCTTTCTCTTCTGAACGGCGGACCGTCGGAGATGCTCCTTGACTGGTTTGACCTTTGGGTCGACTCGAAGGCGGTGCTCGGCCAGTCCCCTGGGCACACCTGGCATGTCAGCAGGCTTCCATGCAAAGATGTCCCAGTTCTCACGGAGGAACTGGACGAGCGCTTCTTCCTATTTGGAGTCGAGTGTAGTGGAGATGTTGGTTGGAGCCGCATTTGGATCAGTCGGGTGGATGTGGACTTGCTTGGTCTCACCAGTCGACTGAAATGCTGACTCCGTGGCGGGCTTCTTGGCGCGTAACAACTCACTCGGATCCGCAGTCTTCTGGTACTCTTGTATCTCTATCTTGGCCATCTGAGCATCAGCAATTTTGGCGCCTTTCTGGAAGCACTCCTCTGCCTTCTTCCGATTGCCAATGATGGTGATTACACCTTTGGGGCCAGGCATCTTCAGCTTGAGGTATACGTAGCATGGTCGAGCCATGAAACGAGCATAGGCTGGCCTCCCAAGAATGGCGTGGTACGCACTCTGAAAATCCACGACCTCAAAGGTTAACTTTTCTTTCCGAAAATTCTTGGAGTCACCAAAGACGACGTCGAGAGTGATTTGACCAAGTGACTCAGCTTTCTTCCCAGGAATGACTCCGTGGAAGCTCATGTTGCTGGGGCTGAGTCGGGACATCGGAATGCCTATCCCCTTCAACGTCTCTGCATACAACAAGTTTAGCCCACTGCCGCCGTCCATCAGAACCTTGGTCAGTCGAGTGCCTTCAATAATTGGGTCGACCACCAACGCTTGCCTCCCTGGGGTGGCAATATGAGTCGGATGATCGGACTGGTCGAAGGTGATGGCGGTCTGGGACCACTTCAGGTAATGGGGTGTCACCGGAGCGACCATGTTTACTTCGCGATTGATGACCTTCAGTCGACTCTTACTTTCGACATCAGCGAAAATCATCAGAGTGGAATTGACTTGGGGGTATTCTTCACCGTTGTCTTCCCTGTTCTCAACTTTGTCTGACTCTTTCTCTTTGTCCTTGGCCTGCTTCCCTTGGAACTGTTGCATCAGGAGTCTACATTGTCGAGTGGTATGCTTAGGGTAAATGAGATTTCCCTCTTCATCTTTCTTCGTGTGAATGTGGCATGGTAAGTCCATCACATCGTTCCCGTCCTGGTCTTTCACTTTCTTGGGGTTCCAAGGACCCTTGGGTTTCCCCTTAAACTTCCCTGGGGTCACAGCTAAGGCTTCCCCGGGGGCGACTGGCTCGGCCTTGCGCTTCTGCTTCCGACTGGAGTGTCCTCCGCCGGCCTCATTAGCGGCTGTCTTATACTTGCCACTCCGGAGTCTATCTTCCTCTTCTCCGTTCGCGTACTTGGTGGCGATTTCCATCATTCGACTCAGGGTCATATCCCCGGTTCGACCGAACTTCAAACTTAACTCTCTGTTTCTGACGCCTTCCTTGAAGGCGCAAACTGCCTGATGATCTGACACATTCTCGACCGTGTGATTCAGAGTGATCCACCTTTGGATATAATCCCTCAGGGTTTCACTCGACTTCTGAACACATGACTGCAACTCTGTCAACCCTGCAGGTCGCTTGCAAGTCCCTTCGAATGTCCTGACAAACACCTGGGCTAGATCTTCCCAAGTATAAATACTGCTGGGAGCCAACTGATTCAACCACGCTCTGGCTGATCCTTCCAACATGAGGGGCAAATGCTTCATGGCCACCTCGTCATCGCCGCCTCCGATCTGAATAGCCACTCGGTAATCCTCGAGCCATGTGTCCGGCTTGGACTCTCCGGTGAACTTGCTGACTCCAGTCGCCAACCTGAAGTTGGGAGGAATCACTGCAGCTCTGATTGCTCTGCTGAAACACTCGGGACCTGAGACGCGAACTCTGCTGCTGGACGGCGCGCCTCTGTCACGGTCTTCTTGGTGAGCTCTATTTCGGTCGACCAGACCTTGAACGATGATGGATCTCGCATCAAAGCCTGGTTCCCTGGGGTCGACTGGGACCCTTCGCCCAGTACTGAACTGGCGTCTGTCCTCTTGCCGTCGAGGAACGTACGACCCCGCTCTTGGGGCAGGAGAAGGCACTCGACGTTGATCGTTGCGATCGAATCGGTGCTCATACCGCTCGTGCCCTTGGTATTGATCCTCGTGCCGGCCTCTGTGTCCTTCACGCCTCGGGGGCGACCTTGGACTATAAGCCGACTGAACGGAATTCGCAGTGACGGATCGACTGTGAATCCTGTTGCGCGACTGAGATACGGTTCTAAGTCTGACAGTAAGAATGGGGGGTAAGTATGGAGAGGCAAGATCCTAGCTATGGAGTAGTTGTATGCGCAAGGAGTTTTACGAGTTCCGGCCCTTCTCTGAGGAAGTAACAGCCCTACGTCTCGGAGCCTGGAGGCAGTCGACTGGATTATGTGTGTGTGTGTTACAAAGTTCCGACCCCTTGTCCTAGTGGAGGGGGGTGGCTTATATAGAGTTCGCCAGGACCCCAGCCAGCCCATGTTACAAGGAGTTTAATGTACATAAAGAGAGGGGGTTACTGGTAACGCCTGTAATAAAGGACCATGAAGGCCATAAAAGCTACTTATGAGATGACCGTTTGTAGGCAGTGACTTTAGGTCTTCTTATAGTCGAGTGGCTGTCTTCATGGTCGACTACTTGTGCTTCTGGTCGAGTACGCTCGTGTCCGTCAACTGGGCTGACCAGGTCGACTGAAATGTTGATACTTCTTAGAATGTCTTTCATTGTAGGAGTCATGTCCTTGATTGGGTACCTCAGGTATGATAAGTTACCCTACCCTAGGTACGTATCCTCGTCACTAGTCACTTGTTGAAATATGTAGAAAGACAAATACTCCATATTTGGGAACAGAGGGAGGCTTTTGCTCCGTACTATTTGGGAACAGAGGGAGTATCACCATATGGAGGGAACAGAGGAAGCTTGAAATATGAACATGTCAATGGGAGGGAGTAAGCCCCATGCATGCATGCATGCATGCATGCAACATGCAACACTCACACATACACATGGACGCACGCAACACTCACGCACCCATGCGGCACACAGCGCACGACGCAACACACACGCTCACGCTCAAGTGCTCAACCTACTCCGTACGTCCGTGAAAGACTGTACATTTAGAGATTTACACATTGACCAGGGCATAATTAACGCCCAAAAGTAGCAGACTTATGTGTGCATGCGACCATTGAGATAAGAAGATTAAATAAAGGCCGTTGCATGCTGTAATTAAGGATAGACATGTAGCCTATATCTACAACACAAGTTGGTGCATTAGTCAATCAATATCAATTTAGAATAAAGGCTAAATGCATTGGAAGTGTAGATGTACATCATGTAGTACACTCTTTGTTGGAAGACCGAGGGAGGACACGTGCATGCACTCACATACACAGCCAGGGCGGTTCGCGCGCAAGGGTTGGACTCGTGTCGCGCCTCCATAAAGTTTTGTTTAACTGATTTCTTTGCTCTGCCAACTGACAGGTGGGACGCAAAAACCAGGTGAAAATTTAACCAGTCAACAAAGTGCCACGTCGACTATGTGGCCGGTCAGTAGGGTGCAATACGGTGCTCTACGATGAGCTAGTGATCGTATAATCGCCGCAAAACTATATAGTGACCGTAAAGAGCGTACTGTTACATACGTTGACCGCCAGTCTATTTGTCTCATTTCAAATTAAGCCATATTAATCAGAAAGGACGCATTAGGGACTACTACTACTAGTACTATTACTGCTTTGATGTGTCCCGTCAACTCGCCGAACAAGGAGAAGCTTGCTTACTACGCCTCTCCGTCGCCCACGCGCGTGGTGGTTCGCAGGACGAGGAGAGGGTTTTGACTACATCGCCCTCTCCCTCTCCCTCACCCCCGCCCTCGCGGTGGACATGCAGCAGTTCAATCGGTGTCAGATTGCGAGAAGCATATTGTACTATAGTATCATCATTGTTGGACCTTCCGAAGAGGCGAAGAGCCAAGTGCAAGGTTCACACGAGTACGAACTGTTGAACCTCCCGAAGAGGCAAAGAGCCAAGCGCAAGGTTTTATAGGAGTTGTCGTCGTAGTAGGAGTGTACTAGTACAACTATAGCGAACGATGCTACTGTATGATGCCGCCACGTCACGTATATCCAAAGTTGTGCCACCTTTTTTTCTCAAAGAGCATGTTGGAGCCCGTGCAACAACCACACAAGTTGCACGTACACATAACACATTTACTAGTAATAAATTTTAAAGGACAAATGCCAGTATGTCACACAAGTTCATCTCCAACTCATGTGATAAATTTGTGCACGACTAGTCTACATATATTCACAGCGCTACCGTTCACAATTATCGTACTCCACTTACACGTTATAGATGGGCTACATGTCCTCCTCCAGGTTCCAGTCCCAGGTGTTCTTCATGGATGGCATGATCCATAGCAGTGGGCAATGGGAATCATTATCGCAGGTTTCTAGTCCGGTTCCACATGATGGAGACTCATCCAAGCTGAAGCGGCATAAATCAGGGATAGCGTGTCCCAGCATGTCGTTCATCCGGCGGTGCGCACTGAAGACACAACCATGCTTCATGAACGGCAGGCCTTCCGTGTCATGCACGGAAGGTGGCATCCTCTTCACAATGGGGTAGTTGTCCCCGATGAAAAGCGAGTACTCTCCAAGAGTGTTTCTCGGCACCCACGTAGCATCACGGGGGTCGAACTCGGCGCCGTTCATCTAGTACACGCGGCATCCCAGATCTGGACACATGGTGACGTACATAGTCAAGGTCCATGCATAATAATGTTGTGCTCAAATGTGGCGGTCAGTAATACTGTGCAGCAAATAGTACTACTCCGATATAGAGGAAGTAAAATAACCGGCTTATTATATATAGCCACACTTGGCTACATGGATGAGATAGTAAGACATGGAAAAAAATGGTGGCAGCTAGTGGGTTCAAGTCTTCAAGGGCCTAGCTAGCTATACGCGTCCTCCAAGGTAAAAAGTACTCCTACTAGTACTACAAAGTATACTACTAGTACAACAATGAAAGAGAAGGCGAGAGGGTTAAAAAATGGAATACCTGGGTAGATGGTGACAGTCCGATCGTGGTAGATTGTGTGACCATGTTGCACATCAGTGGTACCATGGGTAACGACTGCTAAGATAGTTGATCCCAATATGCCAAAGTCAGCTACAAGGTTCCAGGTTAGACCGAATTGCGGATGCAAATGCACATCCAGGATCGGCGATCTTATTTTGATCGGGGGATGAATGGTCCCTGCAGAATAATGGAGTACTGTTAGGGATGCAAATGATGGTTTGTGCATTCCGTTTGTAATCTCCCGTACTGTAGGATGTCAACCAGATGAAACAAGTCCCCTGGCTTGTCACTGCGAAGATGCGGCCTAGATGGCGCACGACGTCTTCGAATGTGTAGGGGTACAAATCTGGCGCCGCCAACATGCGCCAGCCTCTGCTGTTACTGCCTCCTGCATTGATGGCAATCCTTATGTTGAACACCGCGATGAGATAGTAATCGTCGTAGCCGCGTTGCTTTGTCGGCGGGTCCGCAATTGCTATCTTCTTCAATCTCATGTAGGCATCATCATATGTATTCTTGCCCAGCCAGTCCGGAAGGCCGATCCCAATGGTGGAGAAGGGGTCTACCGGAACGGCCGCACTGCTGTGGATGTTGTGCAAAATCATGGTGGTATCCGGCCGAAGCTATGCAAGCCAATCTTCATTGGCGCCAACCCAGACCTATATATAAGACGGTGGGCAGCGGAGAAATTACAGGATGGAAATGAAATAACTAAGTACTACATGATCAAACTCCATTACTGACCTGCTCATCGGACAAAATCCGACTACCTCTCAACGTCGTCAATTCTAGCGGAGTCAACGTGCAACCATGGCCAAGGAGCGGTGGACTGTTTGAAGAATTGTCCCATAGAAGAACCTTCTCCTCGAGGACGCATGGAAGACCAACAAGCATGGCCTTTTCCCAAGACTGTTTAAGCAGCGCCTTGAAAGCACCGAGTCTTGCGACGGTGAGGACGTCGGAGCGGCGTGTGATTTCTCCCAGAGAATCGTCGTCCAAGGTCTCCCAGCCCCGACGAGGAGGAGAACCGCCTGGCGAATCCATGGGAGCAGCGACGAACTGCCTTCTTTTCGGGGGGAAGGGAACTGGCGAGGAGATAAGAGCGTAGTAACCGCAGGGCCTCGTCCCTTCCAACTATAGATCGTTCCTCAGCGAAGGGGTGAGGCTATTATTTACTACTCACTCCTTTCCGGTTTATAGGGCTTATCTCAAAATTTTAGTTTTTCCATTTTATAAGGCTCAGTTTGGTTGTTTTCCATCACATGTTCAGATTCCAAGGTGCATTAAATCATTGCATGCAAGTACTAAGAGAAAATTGACCAATGCATGTAATTATGCATGCATTGCAATTAATGCATTGGTAAACATACTTTTTTGAGGAAAACAAGAGCATTAATTGGGTGCTTTTGCAAACTACAAAAAGTATTCCACCACTCACCATCTACCTTGGTTGGTGAGAATTTTGAATTGAGCCTTATAAACCGGAAACGAGGGAGTACTAGTACTAGCATTATGGAACGTTATGGGATTGCATTATACTGTAAATAATAGCACTAGTAAGAAATTTTTGGCACTAGGTAGTAGTTTTTGGCGTGGATTAAGAAATTTTGGGTATGTTTTTGCAATTTTTTGTACACGCCAACTAGTGTAAAAAAACGTCGTACATTATGTGACGGAGGGGTACGTACTCGTACTGTAGCAGTACTAATACTACCTTTCTCAACTAGTAGTGCGATGTACTGCACTTCTAGTCTAGTCTAGTATAGTGCATCAGTTTTGTACTCTTGAATCTCAGGGCCAAGGAGCTACAGTTGGAAGTGGAGGGTACTACTATTCTCTAGAACCATCGTTGTACTATCAATGCAGGGGAAGTACACCTGTGTAGTGGCCTAGTGGATACTCTCGGTGCTCTATTCAGCCGCTCCTCTCACGTAGCTGGCCTACTCAGCCGCTCCTCTAACGCACACACTAGCATCCTATTTATCAGCGACGGTTACTGCGGGGGCAGAACATTTGAGTTATTTGATACAGCGAGACTAGGCTTTTCGCTTCCATTTGTGGAGGTGTAATGGATCTCGTTGAACTTTGTTAGTAGTTCCTTCTTTATGAATGAGATGAAACAAAGCTTTTGCCTCCGTTTTAAAAAGACACGTCAAGAGGAATTTCTTTTATAGTAGAGTCGATAATGAGTGAAGTTCATGAATGCAACGCCACAAGCTACAGAGTAGTAGTAGAGCACTTTACGTACAGAGCCATATTGCACAGTTCCCAATGCCCCTCCAGGCTTTTCCGGCTCCTCGGGCTTAATTGGGAGGCGCTAGTTTAAATATGCTACTAGCTGGAAGCTGCAAGCGAGGTGCGGCTAGGGCGAGCACGCGAGTCACGGGATGCTGGGAAGGAAAACCCGTTCACGTGGCTAGGCTGTCCAGTGCACCCAGATTGTGGGACCGCACGTCCGTTTGACTTCAAAACTCAAACTACCCGTGTAAAATATTGGCTCGCAGTGAAGTGTAGTAGTACTATTTATAAAAAAAGGCCGTCGTGCGTTCGGCCGGGATCGAACCCACAAAACGAGGTATACACTCCCGCGACCACTAGTAGTACTCGTTGGAGTACAACGCAACCTAGAATCACCTTTTGTCGCTAGTAGTACGTACATTGTTCCTTACAAGAAACCCCTAAGAGCATGGTTAATAGTATAGCCAGCTGCTGGCTCTAAGCCAGTGCCATGTCATCTACAACCCATCTTATAGCCAACATCTAGTAGTAGTTTATTTCCTACAGCCCGCTGACTCAGCTCTATTGTACTTGCTCTAATAATGCAAGAAACCACTAAAATGCCAAGAAACTACTACCACTTGCATACGTGGCAGACTTAAGATAAGACTACCTTATCAACCATTGTACATGCTCTTACCAACAAAAATCCTTGAGTGACCTCCTACCTCCGGCCCGTCCACCTAGTCATCCTCGGCCATGGGACGCAGCTACCGCCGCCGGCAGAAGGCGAGGTCAAAACCGCCGGCGGTGCGGAGCCCATGTTGCGGCAGCCCGGATGCCAGCTCCATTCGGCGCTCGCGGCCGCTAGCTAGCCAAGATAGCTCCGTCCAGCTGCTTGTCTGCAAGGTTTGCTAGCTAGATTGGCACGGCAGCGCGGCGGCTTGCTCGCGCGCGCCGCGCTAAGGCCAGCCATCTGGCTCGAGCGGAGGCCAGCGCGGCGGCTTGCTCGCTCGTGAGTCACGCTCGGGCCAGCCTGCCAACCCGTGCGGAGGCCAGCGCGGCATCCGGCCCGTCCGGCGGAGCGGCGACCAACTCGCTCATCACCGGCGCCACCGACGAACACGCATCAGTACTGTTCGAAGTAATGTTCAGGAAAAATAATGATTTGAGGGGGAATAACATGATAGTAGGTTAGATGTGGGTCCCTCGTGTCAACGGTCAAACAAAATGTGTTAGTTTAAGCTGCCTCGTCAGCACAGACATGTGGGCCAACCCTATCATAAATGGGTTTAAACGAACCTAATCGGTAGGAGTACTAGGTAGTTTTTGGCGTGGATTAAGAAATTTTGGGTATGTTTTTGCTATTTTTTGTACAATAGATTCTTCCTAGGGTTGGTTGAAAGTGGTAGTTTTTTGTTAAATACTCTACATATTGTAAGTAGGAGTGAAAGTTAAGCTTTGGAAGCCAATAAGCAAGGCTAGTTACATAGTGCATATGTGTACATGATTGAAAGTAAATATCAACCATGAGTGACTAATATCTTGATGGAAAATTCAAAACTATGGAATACTAGGAAAAGAAATGCATGGTTGGAAATACTAGCAATGTTCATGTCCGTTGCAACGAATCATAATTAGAATAATACTTATTCACAAACTTGGTACAAAACACTCTAATTTTGATATACATATGTCACTAGAGATATATTATGTTTCAATTATATATATTCCTTGGGCTGTTTTGGTGAGGTCAGATAGGGATGTGGTTGGTTTTAAGATACTAATTATGGGTTTTTCTGCAAATTGGTAGACAAGTGGGATGTTGGTGAGAAAAGGCAACAACTTACCTCACAATCGTTAGATGTAGATCTAATGGTCAGAAACGACGGATGGCAGACACACCAGCATCACCAACTTAGTCTTGTGTAGGAGTACTAGCAAGATCCGTGCATTGCACGGAACATCAAGATGCATTTTTATAAAACACTTGTTGTGATTGACCCTTGCGGGAGTAATCCCATGTGTAAAAACTAATGATATCTCGAGAAATATGAAATAAGGTGAAGAGGAGTGGGGTGTGGTGGTGGTTGGTGGTCGTACTGAGCGGAGGCAAGGGGATTGAGGACGCCGGCAGCGGCCACCAGGCCAGTTTGTTCCAGAGGCTTCCTTTCTTAATTGCTCAACAATGAGGTTTGTTGGAGATAAGGATGAACGAGGGAAGGCCTTGTCTGCAAATGTGGAGAGGGGTGCGGGTATCTTTTAGTTTAATTTCCATCCGTCAGATATAGATCGGACGGTTTATATTGCAAGATGGCACACGTACCATCATCACCAACTCGGTTTTTTATAAGAGAAGAAATATAAGTATGGAGATACAAACGTATTATCGATACTTGCTTCCGTAAACTAGCATCTACATTCTATTCAACGCCTCGGCATGTGGGGCCTTAGCACAATGACTTCTCGACTGTGTAAAATGAAGATTTTCCCATCGCCGACAAGGAGGGGGTGACGGCGGCGCGCTTTTTGGCTTGCTCTAGTCCTAGTAGTCATACTAGGTGGTCTAAGCACGTGTAGATTTATTCTTTTTCACGTCTCGTGTTCGCCGTGCTGCCACGACTGTTGATGAATAGACATTAAGTTATTCATGGGGAAACCCTTGTTGAGCGTGTTTGCGAGAGAGAGAGAGAGAGACAGTGTGCGTCTGTGATATGTTAGAGACTGAGGCAATGATAACAGATTCTTTGTGTCTATGTGTGTGGAGGATAGAGAGAGACATGTACATGGGGCTTTGTGTTGTGTAACGTGGAGACACATATACATAATTAGAGAGTGAGTGTGTGAGATACACATGCGGACATGAGGAGAGATGAGGATCCAGGTAAATGGGTGTTTGCGCGTGTCTGTGCACGCATTTGTGTGTGCGAGGGAGAGAGTGTATGTGGAGTAGAGAGAGCACTAATGATGTAAACCTAGTATAAGGGAAGGGGGAATGGTGTGACATGTGTAGTAGCGAGATAGCACGGGTGCGGGCGGGGGGAGCAGACTATTTGGAAGAGACATCGAGTGTGTGTGTGTGGGAGAGGGGTGTGAGAGCGAGAGAAAGAGAGAGCTAGCGATGGAGAGAGAGAGAGAGAGAGAGGAAGAGAGGGGGTGAGAGGGGTCATTTGTGTCCATAAATGGCGTATAGATAGGGAGACAATGTTGATGTTGTCCGAAATTGGCCTATGAACAGAGACGCAAGGGAAGCGAGTCATCGTGTGTGTGATAGGGACTTCATGAGAGATCTAGAATAGATGGTGTAGAGAACAATGTGCGAAATCAAGAACGATTATACATTAGGGAGCTATGCAAAGAGTCACGACATATATGTATACAGGGAAGGAGCTGGGGCGGGTCCACATGTGGGAGAGATAGAAAGAGGAGAGTGGTGCACAAGGAGACAAAGTGTGCTTGTTTGCAGTGGGGGTGGTGTGTGAGGTGAGTACGCGAGAACCACATAACTAGGGAGATAGACGTTTGGGGGTGACGTTTTGTGTGTATGGGAAATATACACTCTACATAGTGCATGTGCTTGGGTAAGAGAGATAGCGGGAGACCTAGAGAGTGAGGGAAGAGATGTGTGCATGCTCGAGAGACAAAGTGATAGAGACCTATGTTGGGGTCCGGACTTTACAAGAGAGAGGGGTGTTAATGTGCTCGTGTGTTGGTGTTTGGGGGAGAGAACGACTTCTCTCTATGTGTGTGTGTGTGTGCTGGTGGGGGGGGGGGTTGACTTCAGATAAAGAGTGAGGTGTCTATATTTGAGGGACTTTAGCGTAATTGAGATTTGTACTATGAGATAACGATACTTTTGAACATGCGTGATATACCTTGATGTACCAGAATTACAAACCTAAGATTAGATTTTTGGAATTCGACTCCATCATTAGCTTTTGTAATTCATTTAGACAGAGGTACATTTTTAAGCCGAGATTTCGTGATTTCAAATTCATATGTCAAACCTAGGTATATACACATACAAGCATGTTCAAACTTTATAATCATCCACTTTATTCATACACATACACATTTCTGCTTTTGTCATCATATTTAGGATAAACACATTTGGAATTTCATTTGAATTGGACCGTATGATGGTATTTGCTTGTAGTAGCTCAATGATCCATATTTGAATTGAATGGACAATCTAAGTTTCGAGTTGGAGACATTGATTTTCAAAACTTGCACATTTTTTTGCGTGCAAAACAAACAAATTGTCGGCCATGATATCATAGTCGGCCGTACGAGAGCAGAATACTTATAATTTTAGGCGCCAAAAGCTTTCAAACTTCCCGCTCACATCGAAATATCACGCGCCCGAAAGTTTAGCCCTGCAATATTCCTGTTTTACCCCTGCCACATGAACGGAAAAGGGCTGCTTTGGTAACTCCATTGTTTTCCCCTCTTTGCCCCGACATTCTTCCCCAGAGCCCCTCCCCGACCCCCCAACCACGGCAAGCCACCGAATCTAGTCCTCCGCCGCAGCGGTGGACCTCACACCCTGCCGGATCTACCTTCCGCACCTTGGAACCCCCAACTGCCAACTCACCACTTCACCGGAGCCGCTTCAGCGAATGGCTTGTCCGCCACTCCAGATCTCCTTGACCGCCATCATGGTCCACCGCACTAGATCTGCTTAACCGGCGCCCTCGTCCACCACAGCGTAGGCCCTTCACTGACTCCCTCGTCCGCCCCTTCGCTGGCCCTTCATACAAGCCCTCGTCCGCCGCAACAGATCCGCCTCACCGAAAGCACTGTACAACGCTCCCGCCGAGCCTTCGTCCACTGCACCGGACCCGCTCCACGGATGCCATATTCAACTCCACTGGCCCTGCTTTACCGACGCTGCAGCCTCATCAGGTTATTTCGATTTGTACTCCTTCGGTTTTTCTCTTTATCGTGCAACTGTTCACTTACCACAGATGAGCTTTCTTGTATGTCGACAGGCGCCGCAACCGTAGCACCGGAGCCGCTTCAGCAATGGCGACAGCCGGCCCAAACTCAACCGCAACACGAGCACCATCGACGATGCTTAGCTATCAAGTATGACAACGATACCCATACGCCGCCGAGAATCAGGTACTATTATCCAACGGCCGGCGCCTACGTTCACTTTCCTAGCATAAGCAACGCACCTTTGAATTTCTTCAGGGCATCATTCAGTTTTTCATGAGACGCGTTATTCTGCTTGCACCTGTAGGGCCATACTTCTGGCAGTGAACATGTTACATGTGCTAAATTACATACCAGTGCACATATAGTTAATATGCTTTAGTTTTGTTCTGATGCCACCTGTTGGTTCCATCAGACTGCTTAATGTTCTCTATGCTTAATTACACATCAACAAACTAGCATGTGGTTCCACTGCTTTTTGTTCGTTTTACCCTACATTTTCTGATGCTAGCTATTACATCACTGCTCTGAGCCTCTGTTCATTACTTGTTTGTGTGTTCTTGATCTTCCCAAGTTGCATGACTAATTTGATGCTTCTGTTAATTATGGAGCTGCCAACCCCATCAAGCAAAATATTTGTTCTTTCGGGGCTGGCACCTCGAACAAGCATAAAAATAGAGGGAAGCAGATATACTCCCTCCGATTCTATTTACTCTGCGCATAACTCTTGACCCGCATACCAAGGAGGGCACTGGTTTAATTTTTCTGGACTAATTTGCCAATTAATTAGGGCAGAGGCGGATGGGGCGGGGCACAAAAGGAAACCAACGCTAGGAATCGGCAACGCGCAGACTAATATGAGAAAGCTGAGAAAAAGTTATACGCAAAGTAAAAAGAATCGGAGGGAGTATTGTCGTGTATGCACACACCCTTCTTTCATTAGTTTAGATGAACTATTGATGATCAATTCAGACCAGTGCATGTGGTTAAAATTAATTTTACCTAAATAAATGGTGCAGAATAAACTACAACAACTAGATTTGCAACCACGGGATGCTGACGATATCTTCAAATAACATTGCAACAGCAGCTAGGCTTCACAACAACATATGGTAAGTCAGTGTGTTTTAGTACATGTGAAATGTAATGTGAGTGGGCTGCTTTCTTGGCTTGTGCCCTCAACGTATAATCCTACTGAATTACAAATAGTTCAGTTGTCTGCTTTGCTGTATTGCTTGATTCGAACGCTTATTTGTTCTTACGCTATACCTGAGTTGGCCAATATGTCAGCAGTGCCTGCTGTACTATCGTAAAGAAATGCATGCCTATTTCATTTCAGTCCTTAACTTTTCCTCTCAACTTCATCACAAGACTGTCTTCGTAGTTTATATGAGGCCACACTGTTAAGTGCTTTCTCAGATATTTCAACTACTTAGATGCCTTGGCAACTTAAATATAGCGGTTGTACACTCCCTTTCAACTAGGGATGTCAACTTGGTCCGGTTTAATCCCGATTAAAGTCCACTAGTGGTATGATAGTTCAAAAGAGTTTTTGTTTTTTTTGAGGAAAATGAACTAGGGAGGTAGCAAAAACTAACTAGATGGGACTGGCGGATTTCGTTTATTTGCCACTTACATCCCTAGTTTCATCTTACCTTTTAATTTCTTTTCGGCTGATGCTGCTTCGAACCATTTAAATATAGTTTGCCATGCTCAGCAATAATTCGTCTGTCGTTTACCATGTAAGCTTACTGCCTGGATCATACGATAACTATCTCTTACTGATGTCCAGCGGAAACCTTTCAGGATGCTGTTCACACTAGGACACAATGTACAACCCCAGAATCTATTTATGGAAGCAGTGCGCCATCCATGTTACCAGATGGTAGCAGTTCAGAGGCAACACCGCCGGAGAGCAGTCTGAGCACAGATATTATAGTGCTTGAGGCTCTACTAGAGGCAGAAAGATATGGTGTGGCTGCCATGAATGAGGTAATATTTATCTTGAGGCTGGAAATTACGGAACTAGCGGCACGCATTATGCAAGCAACCCAAGAATTGGAGGAAGTAAGAATGTTGCATTTGAAGACGGAGGAGGTCCTGCTATTTCTGCTATCTGAAGCCCAAGATAATCCCGGTTCTTCTTTAGATACTAGTTGAAATTTTCGTTAGATTATTGTACTTGCATGTTGTGTCATATCTCTGAATGGATTATGTTGCAAGACCCCCTATGTTGTGCATGTGTTGTAATGATCCGAATTTTTTAGGCGAGGTAATCCTT
Organism: Aegilops umbellulata; assembly: GCA_032464435.1. Classification (NCBI taxonomy): domain Eukaryota; kingdom Viridiplantae; phylum Streptophyta; class Magnoliopsida; order Poales; family Poaceae; genus Aegilops; species Aegilops umbellulata. The sequence goes on along the minus strand of CP136055.1, from coordinate 502,867,069 downwards.
AGTACTTGTATGATTGACATAAGGTGAATTGTTTTTCGTGTGAGCATATTGTATTGGATGAAATAACTGTTTGACTCAGAGTGTATCCAACTTACTGAATTCGAAGATCACGGCATTTCTAAATCATAATCATATATAAAGGTGGAATAAATCTTTGTTGTGGTTTTGAAGAAATAAATAACAAAACGTATAATTATCTGTGGATATTCGTAATCAAATACAAATTGGATTTGAATTTAGTTTGCCAGGTCCCTGGGAAAATATGAATGCTAATTGTCCCAAGTTTTGAACGAAGCGGCTAAACACCCACTATAATTTGTGGGCTGCCCGAAGCAAGTGTTTGCGAGATGGAAATTACTGTCTACCCCTTACACTTGACATCCTTATCGATAGGATTTACACTGCTGTCGATAGCGGTAGACTAGTAACTTCAATCAGACGTGACACGACGGCCTCTGAGCCCATTCAGACATGGTGGGCGCCAAATGTGGGCGGCAAAACACATTTGATTCAAGATCGTCCAAAAGACATGTGTCTCTTCCTCCATTTCCCCATTCATACACGGTGGGCGGCAAACAAACTCTCCTCATCCGAAATCGATGTAGGATTATATTTTAAATAGGGGCAGATGTGTAACTTCCATCAGACATGAGACAACCGCCCTACCTGTCAGCCCCGTTCATACACCGTGGGCGCCAACCGTGGGCGGCAAAACACCCTCTCCTCGCCCGAAATCAATGTAGGCTAATATTTTAAATAGGGGCAGATGTGTAACTTCCATCAGACGTGACACAACCGCCCTACCTGTCAGTCCTGTTCATACACCGTGGGCGGCAAAACACCCTCTCCTCGCCCGAAATAGTTGCCGGCAAATATTTGCGAGATGCGAGATTACCGTCCTATCCCCAACCGACGCGATGTCCGAAATTTTAAACGGGGGATAAGTTCGTAACTTTCCCCCATTTCAGAGAAGCGCGTCCCAAAGTTTGAGATCCCCCCTTCCCTCCATTTCCCCATTCATACACCGGCGGCGACACGACAACCTCCGCACTGCGGCCAGCCTCCTCCGTCCGCCACCCCATCCTCCACCTTGCCGGAGGCGCTACCCCTACCCCGTCGTCCACTTCAAGAGATGGACGTCTCTCATCCACGGCGCTGGACCAGGATCCTTTCATCGCCTCCTCTCGCTTTATCAGTGTCGTCGTCCACCTTGCCGTTGCCGCTCCTACGACCACCTCGTCCACGGCAACAAGATATATCCCCCGACCCGGCCGTCTGTCGTCTAAAGTCTTCTTCCCCACCGCCGACAACCATCACACCCGCAACACCCTCAACGTATCAGCATAGGCCTACACGGCATCGCAAGAGAGGTGGTACTCTTCCATATGTGCTTAAGTTATTGATCTCACCCAGAAAATAGATCGTAATTTGTTTACTGTACTTTTCTTGTACGTACCAAATCGTAGTGGCTAGTTGAAAGCAAACATTGGTTGCGAAGTAGCTCTGTCCGGTTTGCACCTTCAAATCCGCCATGGCACGGGCACTATACTCGTAAAGCTTATGGTTTCCCCCCTTTATATCCACTACCATCATCGTAGGTGCTTCGTCACTGCTCCTCAAGACCTCAACCCAAAGCTTACGTGTTGAAATACGAATCTGATATGATGCTCATATCACTAAAACAGAGAACGTTTTATTGGTCACCAAATGTTCCTATATTTGTTTCGAAAAGCATGTGCGCCACCCAATGGTCCAGCTAGTTCCACTTTCCTGATTTTTCTCTTGATGCTTAGGGTTTTCCCCTTTTATCTACTCTACTATGATCTATGTAGGTGCTTTCTGTCGTACTAGCATTACTCCACCCTTCAAGCTAAACAACACAACACTCAGAATTCGAAAGCTTAGTTGTTCAAATATGATTGTGATATGATACTGATATTAGTTAACCGACACATTTAATTAGTTAGCTAAAGGTCCCACTTGAGTTTCCAAATGCATGTCGTGACATATAGAGAGACAACATAATTGCATTTCTTTGTCACTTGTTGACCGTACTTTCTTGTCCATACCAAATCCTAGTTGTTATTTCAAAGCAAACATCGGTTGCTAACTACACTTTGCGCGGTTTGCAGCTTCAGATCTGCCATCCCACTGCCACGGCCAACACTGTACTTATCATGCTTATGTTTTCCCCACTTTATGATGACCACAACCAGCCTACGTGGTTCGTGTCGTAATAGCACTGCTCCACCCATCGAGCTAAACAAGCTTAGTTGTAGAAATTCATATATGATATTATTGCTGATATTAGTAAAACTAAGAGATGTTTAATTGGTTAGCTAAATGTTCCTACTTTAGTTTTGAAATGCATGCGAGCCACATATGGAGAGACCGGAAAGAATAGTATTTCTATGTGCGCTCTGGTTCATCATGGGTGGCCAACCGACATTGTATTAAAAGACTTGTAATATCTTCAATCTGCTTGCTCTTTTGCTCTTCTTTAAGATGATACTCTTCTCTTGCGGTCGACTGGTCAGGTCGAGTTGTTCTCCCTTAATATATTTTGAATCTGTCAGGTCAGGTCGACTTGTTCTTTTTTACTATATGTTGAAGCTACCATTTGCGAAGTTTATCACTTCTGGAGCTCTCATATTTTGAGTAGTAGGCCACATTATATTAATGCACACAACAAATTACAGCATGCATGGCATCTTTTAAAAGAATTGCAGAGATAGCACAAAGGGGTTTACAGGGAGGCCGTATTGGATTAGAATCACTTTTGCATTACAAAGAAAATCTCACTTGTTTTTATGTTTCCATGCATGTCAGATATTGAACATTATCAAAATGAATATGAGAATGGGCGCACGAGAGGAATATTGCAGAACGATCCACTGGCTAACAAACTTGGCATGGTGGAGGATGGCCTATCTTATTCACCCATCAAGGTGCTTGCTCTAACTTTGCAAAGTTGTATTGGTCGCACATATTTTGCTTCTGACCTCTTGCATTACTTCTAATTTTTTACACCATCTGCTTAGTTTAAGCATCATATATGAGTATATGCCATACCTATCCATTTTCTGTACCTATTCCATGTGTTGTCACACTATGTTTTTTCAGTCAAATGTTGTTCTTTTGTAATAGATGCCCAAAAGAAAGAGGGTGAGTGCAGATCCTCAAGGAGTACAAACTAGGTATTTGGAAAAGGTAGTGATACCCGTTAAATCAGATAGATTAGCAGCCACAGAAAACACAGGCCCAACTGTACCACACTTTACCCCTACTCCAGTGGCCAAACCCCTATTAGAACTACTGGGAGCCCAGTGTCAGGTACTGTCTATGATATCAATTCAAATTTGAACTCCTAAATTTCTGCTTGTGCCTTACCTTCTCTCTTGTATGAAAACTAATTTCAGATGAATCTCCTTGCTCAAAGGATCATATGATCTCAAAACAATAATGTGCTCTGCATTGCTCTTGTCGGTACCTCTCTCCCTTTTGCCTTGTAACGCTGTACTTAATTAATTGCTATTTGATTATGTATCATCAGTCTGCACCTGAGCTTCATTATCCTCTGTTTCTTCCAATATTATTTGATCTATATTTACTCTTTGCAAAATGTAGAATAATGGCAACGCTGATAAAGAATTTTCTCTGGGGAATTTATTGAATTATCCTTCCAGCAACATGGAGAAGGGCTTTGTCCAGCCCGTGTTAACATGTAATGTAAGTTCATCCTTCTCAAGCCTTCAAACTTTGTTCTAGTATAGATTAGGATAGGCATCATTTCCTCCACTGCTGTTTGCTTTGTTGTTTACATCTGATTGGATGTTTGCAACAATTACCAATTTCAAATTGTAGTTGTAAAAACATGTTCCTTATGCATAACAGATCCATTTATTTGCTTATATAATTGTGAAACCTGTTACGTGTCCCCTTGTTTCTCTTTCAGACTCGTATCTCTTACGCCAGGCAGAACTTTAGGGAAGATAGTGAGCCAAACCATCTTGAGGACAGCGAGATGACCCCAAGGTCCTGTCTTGATGAAGACAGTGAGTTGAAGCTACTCACCAACAGGTGTGAGACAACCTCTGTGCAGTCGCTGCCTCAATCAGTTCGACTTCTTCAGTCTCAACTTAAAGCGGAAAGGCTTGCTTCAGCTCAGCTCCGACTTGAAGTCGAAGATGCAATGAAGATGTCAGAGGACTGTCGTGCGCACCATCATGCCTTAAATCTAGTGTTGATGCATCTATCATTGACACAACTGAGGTCTACTCAGCTTCTTCAGCTGTTTGGGGGGGGGCGACCTGGCCAGGCCTAGTGCCTTCTGAAGTGCTCTCAGTTTTGTATATTCTTTTGTCGGCCCGTTTATTTGCACTGGTGGCGAACTTTGATGCCCAGTGGATTGAATTGTTGGGGAACGTAGTAATTTCAAAAAATTTACTACGCACACGCAAGATCATGGTGATGCATAGCAACCAGAGGGGAGAGTGTTGTCTACGTACCCTCGTAGATCGACAACGAAAGCGTTATGACAACACGGTTGATGTAGTCGTACGTCTTCATGGCCCGACCGATCAAGCACCGAAACTACGACACCTCCGAGTTCTAGCACACGTTCAGCTCGATGACGATCCCTAGACTCCGATCTAGCAAAGTGTCGGGGACGAGTTCTGTCAGCACGACGGCGTGGTGACGATCTTGATGTTCTACCATCGCAGGGCTTCGCCTAAGCACCGCTACAATATTATCGAGGATTATGGTGGAGGGGGCACCGCACACGGCTAAGAGAACGATATCCGCCACGAGCCTCAACATTCATCGGACCACATACATCTGTATGTATGATTTCCAACAAATTTGTTGCTCTCTCCATAGTACCAGAGAACGGTGTTTTTTTTCATCTTGCCCATAAGGCACGGTTCGCAAGTACCAAGTGATTCATAATCAAGTGGTTCCAAAAGTCCATCAGTATGGAGTTTCTTCATGCGCTTTACACCGATATGACCCAAACGGCAGTGCCACAAATAAGTTGCACTATCATCATCAACTTTGCATCTTTTGGCTTCAACATTATGAATATGTGTGTCACTACTATCGAGATTTAATAAGAATAGACCACTCTTTAAGGGTGCATGACCATAAAAGATATTACTCAGACAAAAAGAACAACCATTATTCTCTGATTTAAATGAATAACCGTCTCGCATCAAACAAGATCCAGATATAATGTTCATGCTCAACGCTGGCACCAAATAACAATTATTTAGGTCTAATACTAATCCCAAAGGTAGATGTAGAGGTAGCGTGCCGACCGCGATCACATCGACTTTGGAACCATTTCCCACGCGCATCGTCAACTCGTCCTTAGCCAATCTTCGCTTAATCCGTAGTCCCTGTTTCGAGTTGCAAATATTAGCAACAGAACCAGTATCAAATACCCAGGTGCTACTGCGAGCATTAGTAAGGTACACATCAATAACATGTATATCATATATACCTTTGTTCACCTTGCCATCCTTCTTATCCGCCTAATACTTGGGGCAGTTCCGCTTCCAGTGACCAGTCTGCTTGCAGTAGAAGCACTCAGTTTCAGGCTTAGGTCCAGATTTGGGTTTCTTCTCCTGAGCAGCAACTTGCTTGCTGTTGTTCTTGAAGTTCCCCTTCTTCTTCCCTTTGCCCTTTTTCTTGAAACTAGTGGTCTTGTTGACCATCAACACTTGATGCTCCTTCTTGATTTCTACCTCCACAGCTTTCAGCATTGCGAAGAGCTCGGGAATTTTCTTATCCATCCCTTGCATATTATAGTTCATCACGAAGCTCTTGTAGCTAGGCGGAAGTGATTGGAGAATTCTGTCAATGACGCAATCATCTGGAAGATTAACTCCCAATTGAATCAAGTGATTATTATACCCAGACATTTTGAGTATATGCTCACTGATAGAACTGTTCTCCTCCATCTTGCAGCTATAGAACTTATTGGAAACTTCATATCTCTCAATCCGGGCATTTGCTTGAAATATTAACTTCAACTCCTGGAACATCTCATATGCTCCATGACATTCAAAACGTCATTTGAAGACCCGATTCTAAGCTGTAAAGCATGGCACATTGAACTATTGAGTAGTCATCAGCTTTGCTCTGCCAGACGTTCTTAACGTCGTCAGTTGCATCAGCAGCAAGCATGGCACCTAGCGGTGCTTCCAGGATGTAACTTTTCTATGCAGCAATGAGGATAATCCTCAAGTTACGGACCCAGTCCGTGTAATTGCTACCATCATCTTTAAACTTTGCTTTCTCAAGGAACGCATTAAAATTCAACGGAACAACAGCACGGGCCATCTATCTACAATCAAACATAAACAAGCAAGATACTATCAGGTACTAAGTTCATGATAAATTTAAGTTCAATTAATCATATTACTAAAGAACTCCCACTTAGATAGACATCCCTCTAATCCTCTAAGTGATCACGTGATCCAAATCAACTAAACCATGTTCGATCATCACGTGAGATGGAGTAGTTTCAATGGTGAACATCACTGTGTTCCGAGGCCATATCTGTTATATGCTAGGCTCGTCAAGTTAAACCTGAGTATTTTGCGTGTGCAACTGTTTTGCACCCGTTGTATTTGAATGTAGAGCCTATCACACCCGATCATCACGTGGTGTCTCAGCACGAAGAACTTTCGCAACGGTGCATACTCAGGGAGAAAACTTTTACTATGATAATTTAGTGAGGGATCATCTTATAATGCTACCGTTAATCAAAGCAAGATAAGATGCATAAAAGACAAACATCACATGCAATCAATATAAGTGATATGATATGGCCATCATCATCTTGTGGTTGTGATCTCCATCTCCGAAGCAACGTCATGATCACCATCGTCACCGACGTGACACCTTGATCTCCATCATAGCATCGTTGTCGTCTCGCCAATCTTATGCTACTACGACTATTGCTACCGCTTAGTGATAAAGTAAAGCATTATAGGGCGATTGCATTGCATACAATAAAGCGACAACCATATGGCTCCTGCCAGTTGCCGATAACTCGGTTACAAAACATGATCATCTCATACAATAATATTTAGCATCATGTCTTGACCATATCACATCACAACATGCCCTGCAAAAACAAGTTAGACGTCCTCTACTTTGTTGCTGCAAGTTTTACGTGGCTGCTACGGGCTTAGCAAGAACCGTTCTTCCCTATGCATCAAAACCACAACGATAGTTTGTCAAGTTGGTGCCGTTTTAACCTTCGCAAGGACCGGGCGTAGCCACACTCGGTTCAACTAAAGTTGGAGAAACTGACACCCGCCAGCCACCTGTGTGCAAAGCACGTCGGTAGAACCAGTCTCGCGTAAGCGTACGCGTAATGTCGGTCCGGGCCACTTCATCCAACAATACCGTCGAACCAAAGTATGACATGCTGGTAAGCAGTATGACTTATATCGCCCACAACTCACTTGTGTTCTACTCGTGCAAATAACATCAACGCATAAAACCAGGCTCGGATGCCACTGTTGGGGAACGTAGTAATTTCAAAAAAAATTCCTACGCACACGCAAGATCATGGTGATGCAGAGCAACGAGAGGGGAGAGTGTTGTCTACGTACCCTCGTAGACCGACAGCGGAGGCGTTATGACAACGCGGTTGATGTAGTCCTACGTCTTCACGGCCCGACCGATCAAGCACCGAATCTACGGCACCTCCGAGTTCTAGCACACGTTCAGCTCGATGACGATCCCTGGACTCCGATCCAGCAAAGTGTCGGGGATGAGTTCTGTCAGCACGACGGCGTGGTGACAATCTTGATGTTCTACCGTCGGAGGGCTTCGCCTAAGCACCGCTACAATATTATCGAGGATTATGGTGGAGGGGGGCACCGCACACGGCTAAGACAACGATCACGAAGATCAACTTGTGTGTCTATGGGGTGCCCCCTGCCCCCGTATATAAAGGAGTGGAGGAGGGGGGAGAGGGACGGCCTCTATGGCGCGCCCTGGAGGAGTCCTACTCCCACCGGGAGTAGGATTCCCCCCTTCCAAGTAGTAGGAGTAGGAGTCAAGGAAAGGGAAGAGGGAAGAGAAGGAAGGAGGGCGCGCTGCCCCTCCCCTAGTCCAATTCGGACTATTCAATAGGGGGCGCGCGACCTGCCTCTCCCTCTCCTCTAAAGCCCAATAAGGCCCATATACTTCTTCCCCTTTGAGGGAGTCCTAGATTAGGGGGTGTTCGGATAGCCGGACTATACCTTCAGCCGGACTCCAGGACTATGAAGATACAAGATTGAAGACTTCGTCCCGTGTCCGGAAGGATCTTTCCTTGGCGTGGAAGGCAAGCTAGGCGTGCGGATATTCAAGATCTCCGACCATTGTAACCGACTCTGTGTAACCCTAACCCTATCCGGTGTCTATATAAACCGGAGGGTTGTAGTCCGTAGGACAACCATCATCATACACAATCATACCATAGGCTAGCTTCTAGGGTTTAGCCTCCTTGATCTCGTGGTAGATCTACTCTTGTACTACCCATATCATCAATATTAATCTAGCAGGAGTAGGGTTTTACCTCCATTGAGAGGGCCCGAACCTGGGTAAAATAAAGTGTCCCCTGTCTCCTGTTACCATCCGACCTTGACGCACAGTTCGGGACCCCCTACCCGAGATCCGCCGGTTTTGACACCGACATTGGTGCTTTCATTGAGAGTTCCTCTGTGTCGTCGCTTTTAGGCCTGATGGCTCCTTTGATCATCAACAACGATGAGGCCCAGGAAGAGACTTTCCTCCCCGGACAAATCTTCGTCTTCGGCGGCTTCGCTCTGCGGGCCAATTCGCTTGGTCGTCTGGAGCAGATCGAAAGCTACGCCCCTGGCCATCAAGTCAGGTTTGGAAGCTTAAACTATACGGGAGATATCTGCGGAGACTTGATCTTCGACGGGTTCGATCCACAGCCAAGCGCGCCGCACTACCTCGAGGGGCATGATATAGCTCTGCCTCCGAATAGTGCCCTGGAGGCCGCACACGCACCGGCCCCGATCCTCGACTCGGAGCCCGCTGCGTTCTTTGAGGATGAACGGTTGGACATCACCTCGGGGGCGACGATCTTGAAGGCGATCGAGCCGAACGCCAGCCCCGCACTCCGCACGGCCCATGACTCCAAGGAGTCGAATTCTTCTCCGAACTCCAGGCCTCCCGTGCCCGTGCCGATCGAATCCGATTGGGCGCCTATAATGGAGTTCACCGCCGCGGACATCTTTCAGCACTCACCTTTCGGTGATATCCTGAATTCTCTCAAGTCTCTCTCTCTATCAGGAGAGCCCAGGCCGGACTATGGTCTGCGAGGTTGGGACTCGGACGACGAAGAAATTCAAAGCCCACCCACCACCCACTTAATAGCCACAGTTGATGATTTAACCGACATACTTGACTTCGGCTTCGAAGACTTCGACGGTATGGACGACGAAGGAGGAGACGAACAAGAACCAGCACCTGTAGGGCGCTGGACCGCCACCTCGTCATATGACATATATATGATGGACGCTCCAAAGGATGGAGATGGCGATGGAACAGCGGAGGATGACACCTCGAAAAAACAGCCAAAACGCCGGCGTCAACGACGCCGCTCTAAATCCCGCCATAGTAGAAACAGTGATTCCGGCTCGGGAGATAATACTACCCCGGATAGCACAGAAGAACACCAAATCCAGCAAGATTCGGCGCAGGAAGATGGAGAAGCCAGCCCTCATGAGAGAGCGGCAGAGCGAGAGGTTGAGGATGATAACTACATGCCTCCCTCCGAAGACGAGGCAAGCCTCGGCGACGACGAATTCATCGTACCATCACACCCCGCCGAACAAGAGCGTTTCAAACGCAGGCTTCTAGCCATGGCGAATAGCCTAAAGAAAAAGCAGCAACAGCTTAGAGCTGATCAAGATTTGCTAGCTGACAGATGGACTGAAGTCCTTGCGACCGAAGAGTATGAACTCGAGCGCCCCTCCAAAAATTATCCTAAGCGCAGGCCGCTACCCCAATCAGAGGGGGAAGCACCTACATTACCAATGCATGACATGGCAGACCGGCCACCTCGCGGCCGCGACAGAGAGGCCTGTCAAACCTCTAAACAAGCCATGCCCCGGTGCTGCTCAACTAAGGCACGGGAAAACAAGCCAGACCTGCGAGACGTACTGGAGGATAAAGCAAGGCAAACAAGATCGATCTATGGATCGCGCAGACGCCCGACGACATATGATCTTCACTCCAGACACAATAAATCCGGCCGGGCCGAACACAACAGGCATAGCTCTTCCGAGCTGCGTCGTGACATAGCCCAGTACAGGGGCGCCGCACACCCACTATGCTTCACAGATGAAGTAATGGATCATAAAATCCCAGAGGGTTTCAAACCCGTCAACATCGAGTCGTACGATGGTACGACAGATCCGGCAGTATGGATTAAGGATTATCTCCTTCACATCCACATGGCACGTGGCGACGATCTACACGCCATCAAATATCTCCCTCTCAAGCTCAAAGGACCAGCCCGGCACTGGCTTAACAACCTACCAGCGGACTCAATCGGTTCTTGGGAGGACCTGGAAGCCGCATTCCACGACAACTTCCAGGGGACCTATGTGCGGCCACCGGACGCCGACGACCTAAGCCACATAATTCAGTAGCCAGAAGAATCGGCCAGGCAATTCTGAACACGGTTCCAAACAAAGAAAAATCAGATAGTCGATTGTCCGGACGCAGAGGCCCTAGCAGCCTTCAAACATAACATCCGCGACGAATGGCTTGCCCGGCACCTAGGACAGGAAAAGCCGAAATCTATGGCAGCCCTCACGACACTCATGACCCGCTTTTGCGCGGGCGAAGATAGCTGGCTAGCTCGCAGCAACAACTTATCAAAGAACCCTGGTAATTCGGATACCAAGGACAAAAGTGGCAGGTCACGTCGAAATAAGCAAAAGCGCCGCGTTAGCAGCGACAGCAATGAGGATACGGCAGTAAACGCCGGATTCAGAGGCTATAAATCCGGTCAGCGGAAAAAGCCATTTAAAAAGAATACCCAGGGCCCGTCCAGTTTGGACCGGATACTCGACCGCTCGTGCCAGATTCATGGCACCCCCGAAAGACCAGCCAATCACACCAACAGGGATTGTTGGGTGTTCAAGCAGGCAGGCAAGTTAAGAGCCGAACACAAAGACAAGGGGCTGCATAGCGACGACAAGGAGGAGCCCATGCCGTCGAACAACAATGGACAGAAGGGGTTTCCCCCAAAAGTGCGGACGGTGAACATGATATACGTGACCCACATTCCCAAGAGGGAGCGGAAGCGTGCGCTATGGGACTTATACGCGATGGATCCAATCGCCCCAAAGTTCAACCCATGGTCCTCCTGCCCGATCACTTTTGATCGAAGGGACCACCCCACTAGCATCCGTCACGGCGGTTTTGCCGCATTGGTTCTTGACCCAATCATTGACGGATTTCATCTCACAAGAGTCCTCATGGACGGCGGCAGTAGCCTGAACCTGCTTTATCATGATACAGTGCGGAAATTGGGCATAGATCCATCAAGGATCAAGCCCACAAGGACGACCTTTAAAGGCGTCATACCAGGTGTAGAGGCCAGTTGCACGGGCTCTGTAACACTTGATGTGGTCTTCGGATCTCCGGATAACTTCCGAAGAAAGAGTTAATCTTTGATATAGTCCCGTTCCGCAGTGGCTATCACACCCTGCTCGGACGAACCGCATTCGCTAAATTCAATGCGGTGCCACACTACGCATATCTCAAGCTCAAGATGCCAGGCCCTCGAGGAGTAATTACGGTCAACGGAAACACTGAACGCTCCCTCCGTACGGAGGAGCACACGGCAGCCCTCGCAGCGGAAGTACAATGCAGCCTTTCAAGGCAACTCTCCAGTCCGGCCGTTAAAAAGCCGGACAATGCAAAGCGCGCCTGGAGTAACCTGCAACAAGACTGTCTGGCACGTTTGGAGCAAGCGTAGCAATACGGCCCCAACCCCAGCCATCGCAACATAGCGGAGCTAGTACCTCGAGTACACAATTACGCCCTCGAAATTCCATGGGCGCAGGGGAGGGGCACATTAACGGCATGCTTACAATACGGCGTCAAACGTACTAGGGGCTGCCGGATTTTCTTTTTTTTTTCTTTCAGGACTCCACACTCTGGATAGCCTGTTCGGCTTTGCTGCCGCACAGACGATGCAAGACCCAGGGAAGCAGACAAAGCTACGCCGCATTACGGAACTCTCAGGTGGTCTCTATTTCGAGTGATATATCTGTTTCTAAATTCCGCGGCCTGCCCCTGGTCAGGACATGTTAAATAGTCTAATATCTTTTTGCTTATCGCACTACTTGTATCGTTCGGCTTTGATAAATAGCCTCTCTATAAACAATGCATAGCTTTTCGCCTATTTTTTGTGTTGTCCTCTTTTAACATATATGTTCATTAAATAAACATGATCGCAACCATACACCATGGTACGGCAAAACACGCCAGGGGCTTCATTACCCTTCTATCTAGTGTGAGAAGTCCGTACACTTTCACAAGTGCGGCACCCCGAACTTATAGCACTATATGCATCGGCTCCGAATCATGATTTTGGTCACATGTTGGGTTTGCCCGGCTCCTATGTTTTGGTGCCTTACGTTCCGCTATATCGGCTAAGGTAGCACTAGGAGAACCACTGCGATTGTGCCCCGGTTCAGCTGGGTTAAGCACCTCAGTGGAGAAAGCTAAAACGGACTGTCATGATAAGGCGTGAGACCGGTCGCTGTTCGAGAGGTTTTTCGAGTCCTTAAAGACTTATGCCGCTTCGAGCAAGGAGCTGGCTATGTCCGGCCAAAGGCGTGGATAGCGCCCCGAATTCGGCCTTCCGAACTAGGGGCTTCGCTGAAATTTAAAATTATAACGTTCTATGGCTAAGTGAGAGTGTTCAAGCATTATAGTCCGATTGCCTGGTTCGTGGTGCTGAGCGCCTCCCTCGAAGGACCCAACTATGGGAAAAAGAGCCCTCAGGTTTATCTCGAACACCCCAGCACTAGTGGCATGGGGGCAGAAGCCGACGACTGGCCATCTCGCAACTTTTGATAAACGGCCGCACAGAAAATAATATTTTAAATTCAATAAGCATTGCTTAGCGCATATGAACAAGTTTTCAGCGCACAGGATACAAACGAGCGAGTTCATTCAAATACTACATCTTTAGTACATTCATCCGCGACAAGGCGGGCTCCGGCAAGAACTTCCTTGTAGTAGTTCTCGGGCTTGCGATGCTCCTTCCCCGGCGGCGGCCGTCCTTCACCAGCTTCTCTCCATCGAGCTTACCCCAGTGTACCCTTACACGGGCAAGGGCCCTCCGGGCACCTTCAATGCAGGCGGAGCGCTTGATGACCTCAAGCCGTGGACAGGCCTCCACCAGCCGCCGCACTAGCTCGAAATAGCTCCCAGGCAGGGCCTCTCCAGGCCACAGCCGAACTAGTAAGCCCTTCATGGCCTGTTCGGCCGCCTTATGGAGCTCGACCAGCTGTTTCAGCTGATCGCTCAAAGGCACAGGGTGTCCGGCCTCAGAATACTGAGACCAGAACACACTCTCCGTCGAGCTGCCGTCTTCAGCTCGGTAGAACGCGGCGGCGTCGGATACGCTGCAGGGAAGATCGGCGAACGCCCCTTGAGAACTCTGGATTCGGGTAAGTAACAGGTAGTTTACTTTTATATTCCTACTTTGCATTAAGAATGCCTTACCCGTTCCTATCTTTTTCACCTCCTCCAACTCTTGGAGGGCCTTTTGGGCTTCGGCCTCGGCACTCTTGGTGGTCTCAAGGGCCAACGCGAGCTCGGATGCTTGCGCTTTTGACTCAAGCTCCAAACTCTCATGTTTTTTCATGAGAGCTTGCAGCTCTTGCTGCACCTCGCCGACCTGAACCCCAAGCCTTTCTCGCTCGGCGCGCTCCTCGGCCGTTTTCTTTCCGGCCTCAGCCAGCGCCTGCTTCAGGGTCGCCACCTCGGTTGTCGCCCCTACAATAAGCAGTACAATCCTGTTATTTCTTTCTGCAATCAATCCTCTCTATAGGCACCTTTTTTCTTTTTTTTAGGTATTTCTTACCTTCCTTCTCCTCGAGCTGCCGTTTGGCAAGGCCGAGCTCTTGCTCGGTCCGCCCGAGGTCCTTTTTAAGGACATCCACCTGCGCAGTCAGTGCAGCGGTGGACAGCAGCGAAGCCTGCATACGCATATTTGACTTTTTGTTGTTAGACTCCTGCGAAAATTACTAGATCCTCTATTCGGCTTTTCTTTCCGAACACCGAACAGAGCATCAGGGGCTACTGTCTATGCGGTAATAATTTGACATATTTTTACTTACCTCGAAGCCTGTTAGAAGGCTAGCGCAAGCTTCAGTCAGTCCGCTCTTGGCGGACTGAACCCTTTGGATCACCGTACTCATAACAGTATGGTGCTCCTCGTCGATGGAGGCGCCCTCAAGCACCTCCAGCAGATTGTCCGGCGCCTCTGGTTGGACGGAGGTCATCGGCTCAGACGGCTTACTCCTCTTGGAAGGAGTTCGCCCACCGCGGACCGGGACTGTCGAGTCCGGCGCGGTGTACGGCACAAAGCCGGACTTGGAGCCCTGGGGGGCTTCGTCCCCTTTACTCCTGGGGTCCGGAGGATTGCCTTGCGGCTCCTCCAGGACTGTCTCCTCCTGCCCTGGAGCTTGGCGGGACGCCACTTCGGCGTCGTCCGCCCTGCGGGGGGAGATAGTGGGCGGAATAGAGTTCACGTCCGACGAATCCAGGGAGCCGCTCGACGAATCGTCGAGTTCGGCCCGGGGCGGGCTGCATAAATTACGAGCGACATTAGGGAAAGCCGTGCATTAAAAGAATATCATGAGTCACTCTGGTCTATAAGTACTTACAATTTCGCCGGACGCTTGGTTCTGTCCGGCCACTCTTCTCCGCCCTCTTCGGCATCGTGGGAGTAGTCCGGCGGAGGGGTCTTCCTTTTCCTCGACCCCTCGGCCTCCTCCGTTGGGGTGGCCTTCTTCTTCTTTTCTCCCCCCTCTTGGGGGGGAGAGCTTTCTTGTTCCTCCTCCTCATTTTCATGAGAGGATAACGTCGCAGACTCGTCAGATGACGAGTCCGACACCACCATATTGCGGGAACTCTTTCGAATCCCGGTGGTTTTCTTCTTCTTGGCCTTCTTCTCCGGCACCGCGTAAGGTGCCGGAGTCAACAGCTTCACTAGGAGAGCTGGGGCCGGGTCTTCGGGCAGGGGAGCCGGACAGTTAATTGGTCCGGATATAGCCCGCCAAGCCTGTCAAAGGTAAAGGGAGTTTAGATCCTGCATAGAGTTAATCAAGAAGAGCTTAACAAACCTGTCAAAGGTATAGATAGCTTACCTCGCTGGCGTGATGCTGCGAGCTGTATCCGCGGTCCTCGGAAGCGGATGTGGGGGACTCGGCGCCTTTGGTCAGCACCTTCCAGACGTCTTCATACGTCGTGTCGAAGAGCCTACTGAGGGTTGGGTGCTGCGCCGGGTCGAATTCCCACAAAGTAAAATCCCGTTGTTGGCACGGGAGGATCCGGCGAACGAGCATGACCTGGATCACATTGATCAGCCGGATTGGCCTGTTCACCAGGGACTGGATGCACGTTTGCAACCCAGTCACTTCTTCCTCGTTGCCCCATGACAGGCCCGTCTCTTTCCAGGACATGAGCCGCGTGGGGGGTCCGGATCTGAACTCGGGGGCTGCGACCCATTTCGGATCGCGTGGCTTGGTGATGTAAAACCACCCGGCTTGCCACCCCTTTAGGGACTCCACAAAGGAGCCCTCGAACCAGAGGACGTTGGCCATCTTGCCGGCCATGGCGCCTCCGCACTCCGCCTCGGTGCCGGACACCACCTTGGGCTTGACGTTGAAGGTCTTGAGCCAGAGGCCAAAGTGGGGGCGGACACGGAGAAAGGCCTCACACACGACGATAAACGCCGAGATGTTGAGGACGAAGTTCGGGGCCAGATCGTGGAAATCCAGGCCGTAGTAGAACATGAGCCCCCGGACAAACGGGTGAAATGGAAAGCCCAGTCCGCGGAGGAAGTGGGGAAGAAAAACTACCCTCTCATGGGGCCTTGGGGTAGGAAGAAGCTTCCCCTTCTCACGAAGCCGACACGGGATGTCCTTGGACAAGTATCCGGCTTTCCTTAGCTTTTTTACTTGGGCCTCCGTAACGGAGGAGGCCATCCACTTGCCTCCCGCTCCGGACATTGTTGGAGAAGGTTGAGGAAGGAAGAGCGGACTTGGGCGCTGGAGCTTGAGTGTGCAAGAGATGGATTGGCAAAGGAGGAAGAAGGCGTAGGTAAAAAGGTGAATCCTTATCCCTTTATACAAGCGGGTGCGGTTAGACATCCCCACCTACCTAATAAAACTCACTTGCCTCCCAAGCGCCGTGGTAAATGGCGCGGTTGGGTTACCCACGTCCGTATTGATGAGAATCCCGTTAAAAGGGGCACACGATCTCTGCTTTGACAAGACGTGCCAAGGAAATCACCTCGCTAAACACGCTGAGGTGGAACAATGAAAACAATTTATATAAAGAGCTTGGCCGCAGTGTTATGACGCACTGCGGAATACGTCAGCAGATTTGATTTGTGTTAATATTATTCTCTATATGGTAATATGTGGAAACTTATTTTGCAGAGCCGGACACTACTTTTGGTGTTTACAATCTTCTTGAAGAACTTGGAGGAGGAACCCGCCTTGCAATGCCGAAGACAATCTGCGCGCCGGACTCGTCGTCATTGAAGCCTGGCTCAGGGACTACTGAGGGAGTCCTGGATTAGGGGGTGTTCGGATAGCCGGACTATACCTTCAGCCGGACTCCAGGACTATGAAGATACAAGATTGAAGACTTTGTCCCGTGTCCGGAAGGATCTTTCCTTGGCGTGGAAGGCAAGCTAGGCGTGTGGATATTCAAGATCTCCTACCATTGTAACCGACTCTGTGTAACCCTAACCCTATCCGGTGTCTATATAAACCGGAGGGTTGTAGTCTGTAGGACAACCATCATCATACACAATCATACCATAGGCTAGCTTCTAGGGTTTAGCCTCCTTGATCTCGTGGTAGATCTACTCTTGTACTACCCATATCATCAATATTAATCTAGCAGGAGTAGGGTTTTACCACCATCGAGAGGGCCCGAACCTGGGTAAAATAAAGTGTCCCCTGTCTCCTGTTACCATCCGACCTTGACGCACAGTTCGGGACCCCCTACCCGAGATTCGCCGGTTTTGACACCGACACCCGTATTCCCGTAACTCCCCGGTACTCCGAAAAATACCCGAACTACTCAGAACCTTTCCGATGTCCGAATATAGTTGTCCAATATATCGATCTTTACGTCTCGACCATTTCGAGACTCCTCGTCATGTCCACAATCTCATCTGAGACTACGAACTCCTTCGGTACATCAAAACTCATAAACTCATAATATAACTGTCATCGAAACCTTAAGCGTGTGGACCCTACGGGTTCGAGAACAATGTAGACATGACCGAGACACGTCTCCGGTCAATAACCAATAGCGGAACCTGGATGCTCATATTGGCTCCTACATATTCTACGAAGATCTTTATCGGTTAGACCGCATAACAACATACGTTGTTCCCTTTGTCATCGGTATGTTACTTGCCCGAGATTCGATCGTTAGTATCTTAATACCTAGTTCAATCTCGTTACCGGCAAGTCTCTTTACTCGTTTCGTAATACATCATCTCGCAACTAACTCATTAGTTGCAATGCTTGCAAGGCTTATGTGATGTGCATTACCGAGAGGGCCCAGAGATACCTCTCTGACAATTGGAGTGACAAATCCTAATCTCGAAATACGCGAACCCAACATGTACCTTCGGAGACACCTATAGAGCTCCTTTATAATCACCCAGTTACGTTGTGAAGTTTGGTACTCCCTCCGTCCCGGTGTATAAGTCATTCGCGTAGTTCTAGGTCGACAATTTAACTATCTAAATATCTATTATATGTGACAAAAAATATATATTTAGAAACTACATCCGTGTAGAAATCTAGTGATATACTTTTCATGACATATAACACATATTTAATTCTTCAAATCGATGACCTAGAACTACGCGAATGACTTATACACCGAGACGGAGGTAGTAGCACACAAAGTGTTCCTCCGGTAAATGGGAGTTGCATAATCTCATAGTCATAGGAACATGTATAAGTCATGAAGAAAGCAATAGCAACATACTAAACGATCGGGTGCTAAGCTAATGGAATGGGTCATGTCAATCACATCATTCTCCTAATGATGTGATCCCGTTAATCAAATGACAACACATGTCTATGGTTAGGAAACATAACCATCTTTGATTAATGACCTAGTCAAGTAGAGGCATACTAGTGACGTTAAGTTTGTCTATGTATTCACACAAGTATTATGTTTCCGGTTAATACAATTCTAGCATGAATAATAAATATTTATCATGATATAAGGAAATAAATAATAACTTTATTATTGCCTCTAGGGCATATTTCCTTCAGTAATATGTGTGATAGCCGTGATAGCCTAGCGTAAGTTGCTTGCTTATTTATTTCCTTGTTGTCTTGTTTATTTGTTTGCTTCTAGTCATTGCAGTCCTTTTTCCGCGGTTTGCTAGTGGCTGCAATAACCTATTTTTTAAAACTAGGCCACAATAACCATGGGCTAATATTTACGGTAGTGACACTGGTGTTGGGGAACGTAGTAATTTCAAAAAATTTCCTACGCACACGCAAGATCATGGTGATGCATAGCAACGAGAGGGGAGAGTGTTGTCTATGTACCCTCGTAGACCAAAGCGGAAGCGTTGACGCAACATAGAGGAAGTAGTCATACGTTCTCCTCGCGATCCAACCGATCACAGCACCGTTACTCCGGGACCTCCGAGTTCTTGGCACACGTTCAGCTCGATGATGATCCCCGGGCTCTGATCCAGCAAAGCGTCGGGGAAGAGTTCCGTCAGCACGACGGCGTGGTGACGATCTTGATGTGTTACCGGCGCAGGGCTTCGCCTAAGCACTGCAACGATATGACCGAGGTGGAATTTGGTGGAAGGGGGCACCGCACACGGCTAAGGAACGATCCGTAGATCAACTTGTGTGTCCTAGGGTGCTCCCCTGCCCCCGTATATAAAGGAGCCAAGGGGGAGGGGCTGGCCGGCCAAGGGGTGGTGCGCCAGGGAGTCCTACTCCCTCCGGGAGTAGGATTCCCCCCCCCCCCAATCCTAGTTGGAATAGGATTCCTCAAGGGGGGAAAGAGAGAGAGGGGGGCCGACCACCTTCTCCTACTCCTAATAGGACTAGGGAAGGGGGGAGGCGCGCGGCCACTAGGGCTGCCCCTTTCTCCTTTCCACTAAGGCCCATCAAGGCCCATATCGCTCCCGGGGGGTTCCGGTAACCCACCCGGTATTCCGGTAAAATCCTGATTTCACCTGGAACACTTCCGATGTCCAAACATAGGCTTCCAATATATCAATCTTTATGTCTCGACCATTTCGAGACTCCTCGTCATGTCCGTGATCACATCCGGGACTCCGAACAACCTTCGGTACATCAAAATGCATAAACTCATAATAACTGTCATCGTAACGTTAAGCGTGCGGACCCTACGGTTCGAGAACAATGTAGACATGACCGAGACACATCTCCGGTCAATAACCAATAGCGGGACCTGGATGCCCATATTGGCTCCTACATATTCTACGAAGATCTTTATCGGTCAGACCGCATAACAACATACGTTGTTCCCTTTGTCATCGGTATGTTACTTACCCGAGATTCGATCGTCGGTATCCAATACCTAGTTCAATCTCATTACCGACAAGTCTCTTTACTCGTTCCATAATACATCATCTCGCAACTAACTCATTAGTTGCAATGCTTGCAAGGCTTGAGTGATGTGCATTACCGAGAGGGCCCAGAGATACCTCTCCGACGATCGGAGTGACAAATCCTAATCTCGAAATACGCCAACCCAACATCTACCTTTGGAGACACCTGTAGTACTCCTTTATAATCACCCAGTTACGTTGTGACGTTTGGTAGCACCCAAAGTGTTCCTCCGGCAAACGGGAGTTGCATAATCTCATAGTCATAGGAACATGTATAAGTCATGGATAAAAGCAATAGCAACATACTAAACAATCGGGTGCTAAGCTAATGGAATGGGTCATGTCAATCAGATCATTCAACTAATGATGTGACCTCGTTAATCAAATAACAACTCTTTGTTCATGGTTAGGAAACATAACCATCTTTGATTAACGAGCTAGTCAGGTAGAGGCATACTAGTGACACTCTGTTTGTCTATGTATTCACACATGTATTATGTTTCCGGTTAATACAATTCTAGCATGAATAATAAACATTTATCATGATATGTAAGGAAATAAATAATCACTTTATTATTGCCTCTAGGGCATATTTCCTTCAGTCTCCCACTTGCACTAGAGTCAATAATCTAGTTCACATTGCCATGTGATTTACCAGCAATAGTTCACATCACCATGTGATTAACACCCATAGTTCACATCGATATGTGACCAACACCCAAAGGGTTTACTAGAGTCAGTAATCTAGTTCACATCGCTTATGTGATTAACACCCAAAGAGTACTAAGGTGTGAACATGTTTTGCTTGTGAGATAATTTTAGTCCACGGGTCTGTCACATTCAGATCCGTAAGTATTTTGCAAATTTCTATGTCAACAATACTCTGCACGGAGCTACTTTAGCTAATTGCTCCCACTTTCAATATGTATCTAGATTGAGACTTAGAGTCATCTAGATTAGTGTCAAAACTTGCATCGACGTAATCTTTTACGACGAACCTTTTGTCACCTCCATAATCGAGAAACATATCCTTATTCCACTAAGGATAATTTTGACCGCTGTCCAGTGATCTACTCCTAGATCACTATTGTACTCCCTTGCCAAACTCAGTGATAGGGTATGCAATAGATCTGGTACACATCATGGCATACTTTATAGAACCTATGGCTGAGGCATAGGGAATGACTTTCATTCTCTTTCTATCTTCTGCCGTGGTCGGGCTTTGAGTCTTACTCAATTTCACACCTTATGACACAGGCAAGAACTCTTTCTTTGACTGTTCCATTTTGAACTACTTCAAAAACTTGTCAAGGTATGTACTCATTGAAAAAACTTATCAAGCGTATTGTTCTACCTCTATAGACCTTGATGCTCAATATGTAAGCAGCTTCACTGAAGTCTTTCTTTGAAAAACTCCTTTCAAACATTCCTTTATGCTTTACAGAATAATTCTACATTATTTCCGATCAACAATATGTCATTCACATATACTTATCAGAAATGTTGTAGTGCTCCCACTCACTTTCTTGTAAATACAGGCTTCACCGCAAGTCTGTAAAAACTATATGCTTTGATCAACTTATTAAAGCGTATATTCCAACTCCGAGATGCTTGCACCAGTCCATAGATGGATCGCTGGAGCTTGCATATTTTGTTAACACCTTTAGGATTGACAAAACCTTCTGGTTGCATCATATGCAACTCTTCTTTAATAAATCCATTAAGGAATGCAGTCTTGTTTTTCCATTTGCCAGATTTCACAAAATGCGGCAATTGCTAACATGATTCGAACAGATTTAAGCATAGATACGAGTGAGAAACTCTCATCGTAGTCAACACCTTGAACTTGTCGAAAACCCTTTTGCGACAATTCTAGCTTTGTAGATAGTAACACTACTATCAGTGTCCGTCTTCCTCTTGAAGATCCATTTATTTTCTATGGCTTTGCTGATCATCGGGCAAATCCATCAAAGTCCATACTTTGTTCTCATACATGGCCTCAAACCATTTCGCGGAATCTGGGCTCATCATCGCTTCCTCATAGTTCGCAAGTTCGTCATGGTCTAGTAACATGACTTCCAGAACAAGATTACCGTACCACTCTGGTGCGGATATCACTCTGGTTTACCTACGAGATTCGGTAGTTACTTGATTTGAAGTTACATGATCATCATCATTAACTTCCTCACTAATGAGTGTAGTAGTCACAAGAACAGATTTCTGTGATGAACTACTTTCCAATAAGGGAGAAGGTACAATTACCTTATCAAGTTTTCTACTTTCCTCCCACTCACTTCTTTCGAGAGAAACTCCTTCTCTAGAAAGGATCCATTCTTAGCAACAAAAGTCTTGCATTCGGATCTGTGATAGAAGGTGTACCCAACAGTCTCCTTTGGGTATCCTATGAAGACACATTTCTCCGATTTGGGTTTGAGCTTATCAGGATGAAAATTTTCACATAAGCATCGCAACCCCAAACTTTAAGAAACGACAACTTTGGTTTCTTGCCAAACCATAGTTCATATTGTGTCATCTCAACGGACTTTAGATGGTGCCCCTTTTAACGTGAATGCAGCTGTCTCTAATGCATGATCCCAAAATGATATTGGTAAATCGGTAAGAAACATCATAGATTGTACTATATCCAATAAAGTACGGTTATGACGTTCGGACACACCATTATGCTGTGGTGTTCCAGGTGGCATGAATTTGTGAAACTATTCCACATTGTTTTAATTGAAGACCAAACTCGTAACTCAAATATTTGTCTCCGCGATCAGATCGTAGAAACCTTATTTTCTTGTCACGATGATTTTCCACTTCACTCTAAAATTCATTGAACTTTTCAAACGTTTCAGACTTATGTTTCATCAAGTAGATATACCCATATCTGCTCAAATCATCTGTGAAGGTTAGGAAATAATGATACTTGTCGCGAGCCTTAATATTCATCGAACCATATACATCAGTATGTATGATTTCCAACAAATCTGTTGCTTGCTTCATTGTTTCGGAGAACGGCGTTTTAGTCATCTTGCCCAAGAGGCATGGTTCGCAAGCATCAAGTAATTCATAATCAAGTGATTCCAAAAGTCCATCAGCATGGAGTTTCTTCATGCGCTTTACACCAATATGACCTAAACGGCAGTGCCACAAATAAGTTGCACTATCATTATTAACTTTGCATATTTTTGGCTTCAATATTATGAATATGTGTATCACTACGATCGAGATCCAACAAACCAATTTCGTTGGTGTGTATGACCATAGAAGGTTTTATTCATGTAAACAAAACAACAATTGTTCTCTAACTTAAATGAATAACTGTACTGCAATTAACATGATCAAATCATATTCATGCTCAACGCAAACACCAAATAACACTTATTTAGTTTCAACACTAATCCCGAAAGTATAGGGAGTGTGTGATGATGATCATATCAATCTTGGAACCACTTCCAACACACATCGTCACCTTGCCCTTTAACTAGTCTTTGTTCATTCTGCAACTCCCGTTTCGAGTTACTAATTTTAGCAACTGAACTAGTACCAAATACTGAGGGGTTGCTATGAACACTAGTAAAGTACACATCAATAACATGTATATCAAATATACTTATGTTCACTTTGCCATCCTTCTTATCCGCCAATCACTTGGGGTAGTTCCTCTTCCAGTGACCAGTCCCTTTGCAGTAGAAGCACTTAGTCTCAGGCTTAGGACCAGACTTGGGCTTTTTCACTTGAGCAGCAACTTGCTTGCCGTTCTTCTTAAAGTTCCCCTTCTTTCCTTTTTGCCCTTTTCTTGAAACTAGTGATCTTGTCAACCATCAACACTTGATGTTTTTCTTTGATTTCTACCTTCGCCGATTTTAGCATCGCGAAGAGCTTGGAAATATTTTCCGTTATCCCTTGCATATTATAGTTCATCACGAAGTTCTACTAACTTGGTGATGGTGACTAGAGAATTCTGTCAATCACTATTTTATCTGGAAGATTAACTCCCACTTGATTCAAGCGATTGTAGTACTCAGACTATCTGAGCACATGCTCACTAGTTGAGCGATTCTCCTCCATCTTTTAGCTATAGAACTTGTTGGAGACTTCATATCTCTCAACTCGGGTATTTGCTTGAAATATTAACTTCAACTCCTGGAATATCTCGTATGGTCCATGACGTTGAAAACGTCTTTGAAGTCCCGATTCTTAAGCCGTTTAAGCATGGTGCACTAAACTATTAAGTAGTCATCATATTGAGCTAGCACAACGTTCATAATGTCTGCATCTGCTCATGCAATAGGTCCGTCACCTAGCAGTGCATCAAGGACATAATTCTTCTGTGCAGCAATGAGGATAAACCTTAAATCACGGATCCAATCCGCATCATCGCTACTAACATTTTTCAACACAATTTTCTCTAGGAACATATCAAAATTAACACAGGGATGCAACAATGAGAGCTATTGTTCTACAACATAGATATGCTAATACTACCAGGACTAAGTTCATGATAAATTAAAGTTCAATTAATCATATTACTTAAGAACTCCCACTTAGATAGACATCCCTCTAATCTTCTAAGTGATCACGTGATCCAAATCAACTAAACCATAACCGATCATCACGTGATATGGAGTAGTTTTCAATGGTGAACATCGTTATGTTGATCATATCTACTATATGATTCACGCTCGACCTTAAAGTCTCTGTGTTCCGAGGTCATATCTTATATGCATAGCTCGTCAAGTATAACCTGAGTATTCCGCGTGTGCAACTGTTTTGCACCCGTTGTATTTGAACGTAGAGCCTATCACACCCGATCATCACGTGGTGTCTCAGCACGAAGAACTTTTGCAACGGTGCATACTCAGGGAGAACACTTCTTGATAATTAGTGAAAGATCATCTTATAATGCTACCGTCAATCAAAGCAAGATAAGATGCATAAAAGATAAACATCACATGCAATCAATATAAGTGATATGATATGGCCATCATCATCTTGTGCTTGTGATCTCCATCTCAACAGCACCGTCATGATCACCATCGTCACCGGCGCGACACCTTGATCTCTATCATAGCATTGTTGTCGTCTTGCCAATCTTATGCTTCCACGACTATCACTACCGCTTAGTAATAAAGTAAAACATTACATCGCGATTGCATTGCATACAATAAAGCGACAACCATATGGCTCCTGCCAGTTGCCGATAACTCGATTACAAAACATGATCATCTCATACAATAAAATTTAGCATCATGTCTTGACCATATCACATCACAACATGCCCTGCAAAAACAAGTTAGACGTCCTCTACTTTGTTGTTGCAAGTATTACGTGGCTGCTACGGGCTTAAGCAAGAACTCATCTTACCTACCCATCAAAACCACAACGATAGTTTGTCAAATAGACTCCGTTTTAACCTTCTCAAGGACCGGGCGTAGCCACACTCGGTTCAACTAAAGTTGGAGAGACAGTCTTCCGCAAGCCATCTATGTGCAAAGCACGTCGAGGGAACCGGTCTCGCGTAAGCGTACGCGTAAGGTTGGTCCGGATCGTCTCGTCCAACAATACCGCTGAACCAAAGTATGACATGCTGGTAGGCAGTATGACTTGTATAGTCCACAACTTGTGTTCTACTCGTGCAAATAACATCAAACCATAAAAACCTAGGCTCGGATACCACTGTTGGGGAACGTAGTAATTTCAAAAAATTTCCTACGCACACGCAAGATCATGGTGATGCATAGCAACGAGAGGGGAGAGTGTTGTCTACGTACCCTCGTAGACCGAAGCGGAAGCGTTGACGCAACATAGAGGAAGTAGTCGTATGTTCTCCTCGCGATCCAACCGATCACAACACCGTTACTCCGGCACCTCCGAGTTCTTGGCACACGTTCAGCTCGATGATGATCCCCGGGCTCCGATCCAGCAAAGCGTCAGGGAAGAGTTCCGTCAGCACGACGGCGTGGTGACGATCTTGATGTGTTACCGGCGCAGGGCTTCGCCTAAGCACTGCAACGATATGACCGAGGTGGAATTTGGTGGAAGGGGGCACCGCACACGGCTAAGGAACGATCCGTAGATCAACTTGTGTGTCCTAGGGTGCTCCCCTGCCCCCGTATATAAAGGAGCCAAGGGGGAGGGGCTGGCCGGCCAAGGGGTGGCGCGCCAGGGAGTCCTACTCCCTCCGGGAGTAGGATTCCCCCCCCCAATCCTAGTTGGAATAGGATTCCTCAAGGGGGGGAAAGAGAGAGAGGGGGGCCGGCCACCTTCTCCTAGTCCTAATAGGACTAGGGAAGGGGGGAGGCGCGCGGCCACTAGGGCTGCCCCTTTCTCCTTTCCACTAAGGCCCATCAAGGCCCATATCGCTCCCGGGGGGTTCCGGTAACCCACCCGGTATTCCGGTAAAATCCTGATTTCACCTGGAACACTTCCGATGTCCAAACATAGGCTTCCAATATATCAATCTTTATGTCTCGACCATTTCGAGACTCCTCGTCATGTCCGTGATCACATCCGGGACTCCTAACAACCTTCGGTACATCAAAATGCATAAACTCATAATAACTATCATCGTAACGTTAAGCGTGCGGACCCTACGGTTCGAGAACAATGTAGACATGACCGAGACACGTCTCCGGTCAATAACCAATAGCGGGACCTGGATGCCCATATTGGCTCCTACATATTCTACGAAGATCTTTATCGGTCAGACCGCATAACAACATACGTTGTTCCCTTTGTCATCGGTATGTTACTTACCCGAGATTCGATCGTCGGTATCCAATACCTAGTTCAATCTCATTACCGACAAGTCTCTTTACTCGTTCCATAATACATCATCTCGCAACTAACTCATTAGTTGCAATGCTTGCAAGGCTTGAGTGATGTGCATTACCGAGAGGGCCCAGAGATACCTCTCCGACGATCGGAGTGACAAATCCTAATCTCGAAATACGCCAACCCAACATCTACCTTTGGAGACACCTGTAGTACTCCTTTATAATCACCCAGTTACGTTGTGACGTTTGGTAGCACCCAAAGTGTTCCTCCGGCAAACGGGAGTTGCATAATCTCATAGTCATAGGAACATGTATAAGTCATGGATAAAAGCAATAGCAACATACTAAACAATCGGGTGCTAAGCTAATGGAATGGGTCATGTCAATCAGATCATTCAACTAATGATGTGACCTCGTTAATCAAATAACAACTCTTTGTTCATGGTTAGGAAACATAACCATCTTTGATTAAC
Source organism: Aegilops umbellulata (assembly GCA_032464435.1). Classification (NCBI taxonomy): domain Eukaryota; kingdom Viridiplantae; phylum Streptophyta; class Magnoliopsida; order Poales; family Poaceae; genus Aegilops; species Aegilops umbellulata. Next base: position 502,839,887 of record CP136055.1, on the reverse strand, counting down.
GAGCTAGTCAGGTAGAGGCATACTAGTGACACTCTGTTTGTCTATGTATTCACACATGTATTATGTTTCCGGTTAATACAATTCTAGCATGAATAATAAACATTTATCATGATATGTAAGGAAATAAATAATCACTTTATTATTGCCTCTAGGGCATATTTCCTTCAGTCTCCCACTTGCACTAGAGTCAATAATCTAGTTCACATTGCCATGTGATTTACCAGCAATAGTTCACATCACCATGTGATTAACACCCATAGTTCACATCGATATGTGACCAACACCCAAAGGGTTTACTAGAGTCAGTAATCTAGTTCACATCGCTTATGTGATTAACACCCAAAGAGTACTAAGGTGTGAACATGTTTTGCTTGTGAGATAATTTTAGTCCACGGGTCTGTCACATTCAGATCCGTAAGTATTTTGCAAATTTCTATGTCAACAATACTCTGCACGGAGCTACTTTAGCTAATTGCTCCCACTTTCAATATGTATCTAGATTGAGACTTAGAGTCATCTAGATTAGTGTCAAAACTTGCATCGACGTAATCTTTTACGACGAACCTTTTGTCACCTCCATAATCGAGAAACATATCCTTATTCCACTAAGGATAATTTTGACCGCTGTCCAGTGATCTACTCCTAGATCACTATTGTACTCCCTTGCCAAACTCAGTGATAGGGTATGCAATAGATCTGGTACACATCATGGCATACTTTATAGAACCTATGGCTGAGGCATAGGGAATGACTTTCATTCTCTTTCTATCTTCTGCCGTGGTCGGGCTTTGAGTCTTACTCAATTTCACACCTTATGACACAGGCAAGAACTCTTTCTTTGACTGTTCCATTTTGAACTACTTCAAAAACTTGTCAAGGTATGTACTCATTGAAAAAACTTATCAAGCGTATTGTTCTACCTCTATAGACCTTGATGCTCAATATGTAAGCAGCTTCACTGAAGTCTTTCTTTGAAAAACTCCTTTCAAACATTCCTTTATGCTTTACAGAATAATTCTACATTATTTCCGATCAACAATATGTCATTCACATATACTTATCAGAAATGTTGTAGTGCTCCCACTCACTTTCTTGTAAATACAGGCTTCACCGCAAGTCTGTAAAAACTATATGCTTTGATCAACTTATTAAAGCGTATATTCCAACTCCGAGATGCTTGCACCAGTCCATAGATGGATCGCTGGAGCTTGCATATTTTGTTAACACCTTTAGGATTGACAAAACCTTTTGGTTGCATCATATGCAACTCTTCTTTAATAAATCCATTAAGGAATGCAGTCTTGTTTTTCCATTTGCCAGATTTCACAAAATGCGGCAATTGCTAACATGATTCGAACAGATTTAAGCATAGATACGAGTGAGAAACTCTCATCGTAGTCAACACCTTGAACTTGTCGAAAACCCTTTTGCGACAATTCTAGCTTTCGTACTATGGCCGCCAAGTCAGCGAAGCGTGCTATGTCACGGCGACTTATGGCGTTAAGGATTCCCTTGTCCGTGCAATTATTGCAGAAGAATGAGATTGCGTCTTCCTCGCGACAGTCCTTAACCTTGTTCAATACAATGAGGAATCTGGCCCAATAATGATGTACTATTTCCAGGGGCTCTTGCCTAATGTGAGAAAGATCGTTTATATCTGGGTGGGTGGGTGGGTTTGAATCCGAACCCTGACCCGATCTGAGACCCTGGGGCAGAGGAGTTTCCGATCTTGGCAGTTCGGCCTCCAGGATGTTGCCCAATAGGTCTGGCCCACAGCCTGATTCTAGGTTCAAGGCTTGGGCATTGTCCTTCCATAAACGGGTATCCGGCTCAGAGAGCTCGGGAATCCGGACATAGTTTGTCCTCAAGATAGAGGAATAATCGCCGCATTGTTCCTCCACCACCGCTATCAGATGGGTGACCGGCGGAGAGTTAATCTCCCTCTGGTCGGGTTTAAGCCCAATCCGATCATAGTTCGTTGCGACTCCCAAAGCGGCGATGCGATCCAAGAGCTCGTTTAGTGAAGAGAGCTCCATTGGATTCATCTGCTCGGCAAATTCCGAACCGACGTGGAGGCTGTTTTCGATGACCCGGATAGTCATCGTCGGTGCAGTAGCCGAATGGGCGGTCAAGACGAAGCCGCCTAGCTGGAGAGCTTGGCTGACAGCAAGGGATCCTCTAGCAGTGATGTTGTCCTTGACAACGAGATGAGGCATCCTTCCTTACGGTGACGGCACAGTGGAACTCTCAATGAAAGCACCAATGTCGGTGTCAAAATCGGCGGATCTCGGGTAGGGGGTCCCGAACTGTGCGTCTAAGGCGGATGGTAACAGGAGGCGGGGGACACGATGTTTACCTAGGTTCGGGCCCTCTCGGTGGAGGTAATAGCCTACTTCCTGCTTGATTGATCTTGATGATATGAGTATTATGCTACCTCTTGAGCACTGCGTTGGATTTCCTTGAAGAGGAAAGGGTGATGCAGCAGAGTAGAGTAAGTATTTCCCTCAGTTTTTGAGAACCAAGGTATCAATCCAGTAGGAGGCTACACGCAAGTCCCTCGTACCTACACAAAACAAATAGCTCCACGCAACCAACACGATTAGGGGTTGTCAATCCCTTCTCTGTCACTTACGAGAGTGAGATCTGATAGAGATGATAGATAATATTTTTGGTATTTTTGGTATAAAGATGCAAAGTAAAATAAAAGGGCAAAGTAAAAAGTAAAGCAATAATAAAGTGATGAAGATTGATATGGTGAGAATAGACCCGGGGGCCATAGATTTCACTAGTGGCTTCTCTCAAGAGCATAAGTATTCTACGGTGGGTGAACAAATTACTGTTGAGCCATTGACAGAATTGAGCATAGTTATGAGAATATCTAGGTATGATCATGTATATAGGCATCACGTCCGAGACAAGTAGACCGACTCCTGCCTGCATCTACTACTATTACTCCACTCATCGACCGCTATCCAGCATGCATCTAGAGTATTAAGTTCAAGAAAACAGAGTAATGCCTTAAGCAAGATGACATGATGTAGAGGGATAAATTCATGCAATATGATAAAAAACCCCATCTTGTTATCCTCGATGGCAACAATACAATATGTGCCTTGCTTCCCCTAGTGTCACTGGGAAAGGACACACAAGATTGAACCCAAAGCTAAGCACTTCTCCCATTGCAAAAAAAACAATCTAGTAGGCCAAACCAAACTGATAATTTGAGGAGACTTGCAAAGATAACCAATCATACATAAAACAATTCAGAGAAGATTCAAATATTGTTCATAGATAATCTTGATCATAAACCCACAATTCATCGGTGTCGTGGGTTTGTCACGGCAGATGTCCTAGCCAAAGAACTTAGTCGTGGAGCCATCGCAACGGGTTAACTCGAAGGGGTTAAAGCGGACACAGGGAAGCAGAGAGTTTATACTAGTTCGGCCCCTTCGATGAAGGTAAAAGCCTACGTCTAGTTTGTGGTGGAATTGATGATGTCTCGATGACTAGGGAGCAAACAAGCTTCGCCTAGGCCTCGAGTTGTGGTTGTCTGTCCTTGAACCGCTGTCGGGTCGTCCCCTTATATACACGGGTGACGCCCGTCGGTTCACAGAGTCCCAATCTCCGGTTTACACTCGTACCCGGGTTGGTCTCTTTCTTTCCCTATCTTATAGTACAAGTTTATACAAACCGGTTTATGGCTACAGATACTAAACCGACTACGGCCTTGGGCCTTTACAAGTTTATCGGGCTTTAACATCCTTGAATTACTGTTGAAGTTAACCCGGCCCAAGCAGGCCGGTTTACGCCCAGTAGTGATATCCCCAACATTAGGCCCCAGATTGATTTGAATGAGTTCATGTCAATCCTTAGCAGAAATCTTCAGATTCAGTATCTTCCCTTAATCGCTAAACCGCCATGTCGTCATCTTCTTTGGTTGCTGTAACCCGGCATGACGTCATCATGAAACTGGCTTTTATGATGCTTTCTTTGTTTAACAGATCCGCAATAATCGAGGCGACAGCTCCACTTCCGAAATCTGTGGCTCCTGGATTCGCGCGCCTGACACATGTTTTTTTACCTCATAAATAGGGTCGAAGGGTCATTTCCTTTTTTCCCCTTCACCTCTTTCCTCTTTGTCTTCTCCGCGTCGCCAACTCCGGAGCTCCAACGCCGTCGCTGACCTCCGCATCATCTTGGGCCGCTGCATCAACCTGACCGTACCAGAGAACTGCGGCATCCTTCCGCATCTCTCCGAGCTCCGGTAAGATCTCCGTCCTCTCAATCTAGATCTGCTTTTAGGGTTCACTGCGTTCCTCGCGTTCTTCGTGTTCTTCGTCCGCCTCAAACTTCGGCTGAGATGCCTCTTCGGATGATCCCATATCCTTTGCTCCGTACAGCGGTAGTTTCCCGCATCTGTTTTTACTGCAGTATACCTGGACCGTAGTTCTGATCCATAACTTTCCCTTGCTGCTCTTGCATAACTTCTTTTAAACCATGAATATTTATCCTTTTTATGAAATCACCCCAGATCCAATGCTATAATGAAATTGTGTGAAACCTGTTTCTGCACACTTGTTTATTTGTAATTCCCCATGTTTCGCGGTTTTAGATCTAGCGGTTTAACCTTGAAGAAGAGGATTTACCAAATTAGTACATACCATTAGTCCCCTTGTTAAACCGCCAGTAATCCCTTGATGAACCGCACCGCTTTACCAATGTTGGTTTATGATTGACCTCCTCCGGTTTAACATTGATAATATCAACATGTAACCTGTGCACAACACAATCTTGAACCGGAATCATTTTCCTTTTGTAGACTTCCTCATGGCTAAACAAGTGTACGAGTGCAACTGGGCTCCTTCTCGGGTCACGGAAATGCAACTGAACAATCTGGTCCTGACCGGCGCTTTAAGCAGCAGAAAAACCATTCACTGGAGGGTCCCAGGCAAAGAGTGTCCCCCTACACCTCGAGACGGAGAAGTTGTAGTCTTTGCAGATCACTTAGCCCGCGGTTTTAACCCGCCCGGTTCAAAATTTTACCGTGATGTTTTGGCCAACTTCCAACTCCATCCGCAAGATATCGGCCCTAATTCTGTCACCAACATATGCCACTTCCAAGTGCTCTGCGAGGTATTCTTCCAAGAGGAACCCACAGTGGAGCTGTTCCGAGACTGCTTTCACTTAAACCGCCGCACAGAATTCCCTAACGGTTCCAACATGGAGCTGGGTGGCGTGGCAATCCAAAAGAGAAAAGAGGTCACTTACCCTCATGCGAAACTGCATAGTCATCCCCAAGAGTGGAATAACTCCTGGTTTTATTGTAAAGACACCTCCCCGGATAATGAGAATATCTTGCCCGGTTTTCGCCCAGAACGGCTCAGCAACACATATCCTTTTCCTCAGCGGCTGACTGGCAAAGAGAGGATGAAATACGCTCCTCAACTGTCCAAACTTCGAGCTTTTATGGCTAACGGTTTAACAGGAGTCGATCTTGCTCGTTGCTGGATATCCTGGAGTATACTGCCGCTCAGTCAACGCTCCGGTTTAATGTGCGAATATACAGGCAGCGTTGATGATCCGTTGCGTCACGTAAACATCCAGCTTACTGATGAAGAGGTCACCGAAGCTGTAAAGAAAATTCTGAATGAACCGGAACACGTCTGTGCCCGAACCGGCCTTCTTCCCTTCTGTGCCACCAATAAACCGCCAGCGGTAAACCGAACTTCCTTCTCACCGAGTCTGATACTATTGTACGTGCTTATGACTGATACCGATATCTGTTGGTGCAGGGTGATGATCCGTTTTGGAGCAAAAAGATCCCGCAAGAAAAGGCGGATAAACCGGAGAAACCAATCCGGCCTAAGACAAGGGTCGTCAAAAAGTCTGCTCATAAAAGGAAAACTACAGCCTCCTCTGATCCACCTACTGATGATGAAGTGGGTAATCCGGATTTTGAAGCTGAACTTGATTCTCTCGGTTTACTGTTTATGCAATTTATTGATGATACAATTTGTCAGGATGATGCTGAAGCTAGCCACGCTGATGATGTTGAGGTAATTACTCTTTCTTCTGATTCAAGCCTTCCGCCTTCGCACAAAATCCGTCAGGCAAACCGCAAAGTTAAATTTTCCCATCCTCTTGCTTACTTGGATCCCAACTTTCTTATGAAGACCCGTCAGCATGAGGTGCGTCGTACAACTCGACACAGCGGCCAGGTAGTCACCTCCGCCGGTTTACCGAACAGTCCGGTTCGGAGACGTCGTTCAGAGGTCTCTAATTTGCTTGTCAATATTTGTCCTAAAGCGGGCTGTTTTCGTCAACCGCTTAATCCGTCTGACTCTAATTATCAGGTCACCTCGCACTCATCTTCCGGTGAGTCAACTGGTACTCAGCTGCCTCCACTCAAAACCGTGCTTGGGTAAGCTTTTGCCTTTATCATCAAGTTGTTGATTTTTGTAGCCTTCAATATATATTGTCTTTAATTTTGCTGCTTCTTTCAGGGCCAAACCGAGGCCAAGTAAGAAAGCTCGCCAGGATAAGGCAGCTGAAGAAGATGCTGCTCCTGAACCGGATGCTACCCCAAATGTTGAAGCGATCATCCATGAAGATGTAGTTGATGACCCACCAGTAAGGGATGAAGTTGTTCTTCCTGAAGAAAGTTCTGTGAACCCCTCCGGTCCTGCTGACCAACCAGCCAGTCCAATCCGGATTGAGAAAACTATCAGTCCCTCCGAACCTGCTGATAAACCGACTATGCCAGTTCAGACCGGCGAGCTTAAGGATGACGAAGTCGTAATTACTGGCATAGGTCGTACTGAACCGGGAAATCCCATCGCTTTAGCCAAGCATACTGCTAAAGAAGAATTTTCCGCCCTGAGCAAAGGAAAATGGGATGTTGATCTGGCAACATACTCTGCTCTCAGTGCTCAAGACATTCACTCTGGTTACTTAAACCGGCTATATACTAGCCGTGATTATGAAGCCAATCTGGTAAAGATGATGAAGGAAAAACTTGAGGTAATTTCCATGCATTTGTTTCCGCTTCTTGCCGCTGTAGCCCTCAAGGGTCGGTTCAACTTGTAGTATAATTGAATCGAGACTTGTAATAACATCCGTAATACCACCAGATCGAATGGCCATTAGCCCCCAAGTGCCAAGTTGGAATACTTGTATTCAACTTGGGACTTTGATAACTAACTGGTAGCTGTAGATCAATTAGGCATTAGCCCCCAAGTACAAAGCGCCTAACTTGTTATGTGGTTGGTACTTCCTTTGTTAAACCGTATAAATGTCGGTCTGCAGGCTGAACTGAAAGCTAAAGAGAACCAAGTTGCCGACCTTCAAGAGAATTTAAAATCCCAACAAGCAGAAACTTCCAAGGCCAAGGAGGAATTAACCATCGCTTTAGGCAGTATGGAGCAACTGAAGGAAGGTTATAAGAAGGAACGGGCTGACTAGGCCACAGAAAAGGCCGCTTTAACCAAAAAGATTGAAGATGCAGAAGCTGCCCTCAAACCAGTAACTGATGAATTAACCAGCGTGAAACGACAAGTGCACGCAATGACTGCCGCCATCTTTGGTAAGCTTCCTATGACTTTTGTAATAATCTTGATTCTCCTATAAACAGCTCGGTTTGTAAACTGCTGATTGTGTTATAGGCACCCGCATTAATCACTTGGGGTCGGATGTGCGGATGAAACTGAAAGCCGTCTATACTTTAGTCAAGCAGCTATATACTGGTGCGCAGCAGATTATCACCACTGCATCCCATAACAATCCAGCACCCACGTTGATCCAGGATACACTGAGGAGATTGTCCATGCTCCCTGCTCGGATTGAGGAGTTAAAAAAGTCTGCTGCTCGAACCGGAGCCATTAATGCCTCAATCCGGGCCAAAGCATGGGTGCCCGATTTTGATCTCGTTGAAGCGGCTCAAGGCTATCCTAGCTTGAAGGAGGATGGCTCCGAATTCGACGAAGAAGAGTTAAGAAAGATAAACCGGGCAGTGCGCCCTCTGGCCTGCCAGTTGGTAGAAGAAGCAAACTTGTCACATTATCAATCCCAGTATGATGACCAGAACAAACGAGTGGCTGCACCAATCCCTGAAGCGGAAAACTTAATTCCTCCAATCCGTAAGCACACTTACGCCCCTGATCTTGAACCGTCTTCACTGATACATGAAGAGGCTGTCTTTCAAGCATTAATGGGGATCTACTGGACCACTGTTGACTTCTAGCCGCTGGGTAGGGAGGAGGAAGCTGACGTAGCGCGGGATGATCCAGAACCATCAAACCGGGATGGCACGCAGGCGTGAACCGAGGGCAGCCTTAATTAGCTTCCATGCTATATCTTGTCAGGAAAAACAATTGTCTTATTGAGGCACCATGTTGCCTTGTAATAGGATAGACCGTACTTGTGCTTTGTGAGATGCCTTCGTGCATCAGTACTGAAAACTTCATTTGGAAAATCTTCCTTTCCCACTTATATCTCCTGCAATCACAAAATTTTAAACTGCCAGGGCGGTTGTACCGCCATCCGGTTTGTGAACCTTTATATAGATATGCAGGGAGACTTGCCAGTACGATCAAATTTTGTGATACGAAGTACCTGCCATGTAATGGGCATGAAGTAGGCGTTTTTAGCCAATCTTGAGACGGGGGCTTGATAGCCCTAAACCGTCTGAGGAGAAAACAGCTCCTTTTTTATCATGATATCCTTGTTGCTCCAAAAAGGATGTTTCATAAGAAAAATCAAACCGAGCAAACAAACTCCGGCTTAAAAAAGAGACCGTGTTCTACCAAATTGGTTGTATGAACCGGCACAAAATACCGTCGGTTTAAAAAACGCAACAAAGATAAAATAGTAATTCCTTAAGAAAGGCTATTAAAGCAAAAGCAATGGCGACAACTCTTTATAAAAGAAAGGCTCTAATGAGCTGGTCAGATGGTATTACCATGGTCAGACGCAACCATGCTCCCCGAAGGCGTAGCAATGGTGCCAGTCAGCCAGGTCCCCAAAAGACTCGTGGCATTACGCCGGCCAAGTGGCATGACATTGGTTCGGGTTCGACCAAGCCCCCAAGTGACTCTAAGGCCTGTAGGCCGACCAAGAGGCGTGACCGGTTCAGACTTGACCGTGTCCCCAAGTGATCTGGTGGCTTTCGCCGATCAAGAGGCATTGCATCGGTTCGGACACGACCGAGCCCCCAAATGATCTGGTGGCTTTCGCCAATCAAGAGGCATTGCATCGGTTCGGACACGACCGAGCCCCCAAATGATCTGGTGGCTTTCGCCTATCAAAAGGCATTGCATCGGTTCAAATATGACCGAGCCCCCAAGTGATATTGATAAACTTTGCAAGGGGTAAACCGGAGGTCGTTTTACAACAAACAACTCCATGTAACCACACATGATATAAAAGAACAGATAGCCCGCTTTAGCTGAGGATCCGGTTTATTATAATATATACATTGTCATAATATGTACATAAGCAGAGCCCATGGCTCAAGTATAGTAAGGCCGAAGATGAGCTATATTCCATGGCCTGTTGGTCTCCTGCTCTGATTTACGTGAGTCTTTGTGCTCTCGAACATCGATCAGGTAGTATGACCCGTTGTGCAGATTCTTGCTGACCACGAAAGGCCCTTCCCAAGGCGGAGACAACTTATGCATCTCAGTTTGATCTTGAATAAGTCGAAGCACCAAATCTCTTTCTTGAAAGGTACTGGTCCTGACCCGACGACTGTGATAGCGACGAAGATCCTGTTGGTAAATCGCCGAGCGGGCAGCTGCTATGTCTCGCTCTTCATCCAGCCGGTCCAAAGCGTCCTGTCTAGCCATCTCGTTATCCGCTTCAACGTAAGCCGCAACACGAGGTGAATCGTGACGGATGTCACTAGGGAGAACTGCCTCCGCCCCATAAACCATGAAGAACGGCGTGTACCCAGTGGACCTGTTAGGCGTGGTGTTGATGCTCCATAACACAGAGGGCAATTCTTCGACCCAACAACCCGGCGTCCTCTGCAAAGGAACCATAAGCCGGGGTTTGATGCCTCTCAAGATCTCCTGATTAGCTCTTTCTGCTTGACCCTTGGACTGTGGGTGTGCCACCGATGAAACATCAAGGCGGATGTGCTCTCGTTCGCAGAACTCCTTCATGGCACCTTTAGATAAATTGGTACCATTATCTGTGATGATACTGTGTGGAAAACCAAACCGGAAAATCACTCTTTTGATGAACTGAACCGCGGTGGCCGCATCACACTTGCTAACGGGCTCTGCCTCTATCCACTTTGTAAATTTGTCAACCGCCACCAGAAGGTGGGTCTTTTTGTCCTTGGATCTTTTGAAAGGCCCGACCATATCCAACCCCCAGGTTGCAAACGGCCAAGTAATTGGAATCATCCTCAATTCTTGAGCCGGAACATGAGCTCGTCGTAAGAATTTTTGGCAACCATCACATCGCCTGACCAGATCCTCCGCATCAGCATGGGCAGTCAACCAATAGAAACCGTGACGAAATGCTTTCGCCACTAAAGACTTTGAACCGGCGTGGTGACCACAATCTCCTTCGTGGATCTCACGCAAAATTTCACGGCCCTCCTCAGGAGATACACACCGTTGAAACGCCCCTGTCACACTGCGATGATGTAGCTCGCCGTTTTCAATTACCATGGATTTGGACCGCCGTACTATTTGTCTGGCCAGAGTCTCGTCCTCTGGCAACTCGCCTCGGTTCATGTACGTCAGGTAAGGAAGCGTCCAATCCGGGATGACGTGTAGCGCCGCCACCAACTGAGCCTCCGGGTCAGGAATCGCCAAATCCGCTTCCCCAGGTAGTTGAACCGATGGGTTGTAAAGCACATCAAGGAACACATTAGGTGGTACCGGTTTACGCTGTGAACCCAGCCAGCTTAAAGCGTCTGCCGCCTCGTTCTTTCGTCGGTCCACGTGGTCCACCTGATACCCCTTGAAGTGACCTGCGACCACATCAACATCACGACGATATGCAGCCATGAGTGGATCTTTAGAATCCCATGTACCAGACACCTGTTGGGCCACCAGATCCGAGTCGCCGAAGCACTTAACTCGGCTTAAATTCATCTCCTTAGCCATCCGGAGATCGTGGAGCAAGGCTTCGTACTCTGCTGCATTGTTAGTACAAGGGAACATTAAACGGAGAACATAACAAAACTTGTCACCTCGTGGGGAAGTTAATATGACTCCAGCCCCCGAGCCCTCCAATTGACGTGATCCATCAAAATGAATGGTCTAATATGTGTGATCCGGCTTCTCTTTAGGGACTTGTAACTCTGTCCAATCATTGATGAAGTCAACAAGTGCCTGAGACTTTATCGTAGTGCGAGGCACGTATTTTAAACCGTGCGGTCCAAGCTCGATAGCCCATTTGGCCATCCGACCAGTTGCTTCTCGGTTTTGGATGATATCACCCAAAGGAGCAGAGCTGACCACTGTGATGGGATGCCCTTGGAAATATTGCTTCAACTTCCGGCTCGCCATAAAAACTCCGTATACCAGCTTCTGCCAATGCGGATATCTCTGTTTGGATTCAATAAGTACTTCGCTGATATAGTAAACCGGGCGCTGAACCGGGTACTCTTTGCCCGCCTCCTTCCGCTCCACCACAATAGCCACACTAACTGCACGAGCATTAGCAGCTACATATAGCAGCAATGGTTCCCTATCAATGGGAGCGGCGAGCACGGGCGGATTGGCCAACTGCCGTTTTAAGTCCTCCAATGCCTGATCAGCAGCAGAATTCCAGACGAACCGATCCGTCTTCTTCAACATTTGATACAAAGGAATCGCTTTTTCCCCGAGGCGGCTGATAAACTGACTTAGCGCAGCAATCCGACCCGCCAGGCGTTGAACATCATTAATACACTTCGGTTTAGCCAGAGAGGTGATAGCCGTGATCTTCTCCGGATTAGCCTCAATTCCCCTATGGGACACCAGAAAACCCAATAACTTGCCAGCTGGCACACCAAAGACACATTTGGCCGGATTGAGCATCATCTTATACGTCCTGAGGTTATCAAAAGTCTCCTTCAAATCATCGACCAAAGTCTCCTTCTTCCTTGACTTAACCACAATATCATCCACATAAGCATGCACATTACGGCCAATCTGTTTATGGAGACAATTCTGCAAACACCGTTGATAAGTTGCCTGGGCACTTTTGAGCCCAAAAGGCATAGACACATAGCAGAAGGCTCCAAATGGAGTTATGAACGCCGTCTTCTCCTGGTCCTTAACTGCCATTTTAATCTGATGATAGCCGGAGTATGCATCCAAGAAACATAAGCGCTCGCAACCCGCCGTAGCATCAATGATTTGATCAATACGGGGGAGGGCAAAAGGATCCGCAGGGCAGGCCTTATTAAGATCCGTATAATCCACACACATGCGCCAGGTGCCGTTTTTCTTAAGGACCAGCACCGGATTAGCAAGCCACTCAGGGTGAAAAACTTCAATGATGAAGCCAGCTGCCAATAGCCTGGCCACCTCTTCTCCAATAGCTTTTCTCCTCTCCTCATTGAACCGACGGAGGAACTGTTTCACCGGTCTGTATTTAGGATCCACATTAAGGGTGTGCTCAGCGAGTTGCCTCGGTACACCTGGCATGTCAGAAGGCTTCCATGCAAAGATGTCCCGATTCTCACGGATGAACTCGATGAGCGCGTCTTCCTATTTCGGATCTAGATTGGCACTGATGCTGAACTGCTTGGACGAATCGCCAGGTACGAAGTCAACAAGCTTGGTCTCAGCCGCCGATGTGAATTTCAGGGTCGGATCATGCTCTGTAGTAGGCTTCTTTAAAGGAGTCATATCCGTCGGATCAACGTTGTCTTTATAGTACTTGAGCTCCTCGGTAGCACAAACCGACTCCGCATACGCGGCGTCTCCTTCCTCGCACTCCAAAGCGAGCTTACGGCTTCCGTGAACCGTGATGGTCCCCTGATGACCCGGCATCTTGAGCTGTAGATACACATAGCAGGGCCGTGCCATGAACTTGGCATAGGCTGGCTGGCCAAACAGGGCATGGTACGGGCTTTGGATTTTCACCACCTCAAACGTCAGTGTCTTTGATCGGGAATCGTGATCATCTCCAAAGACTACTTCCAAGGCTATCTTGCCCACGGGGTATGCTGACTTGCCACGCACCACACCATGGAAAACCGTGTTTGAAGGACGGAGGTCTTTATCCTTTAGCCCCATGCGTCGAAAGGTCTCATAGTATAGGATATTAATACTGCTACCCCCGTCCATGAGTACCTTGGTGAACTTATAGCCTCCCACCTGAGGCGCCGCCACCAAAGCCAGCTGACCCGGATTGTCAACCCGGGGAGGGTGATCCTCTCTACTCCATACAATTGGCTGCTCTGACCAGCGCAGATACCGTGGCACAGCCGGTTCAACAGAGTTAACCGCCCGCTTCTGGACCTTTCGGTCCCGCTTGTCCAAGCTGGTGGTAAACACATGATATTGTCCACTGTTTAACTGCTTTGGATTACTCTGGTAACCCGACTGCTGCTGTTGCTGACTGTTTTGATTATGCTGATTGCCATGTCCGCTTGGATTACCGTTAAACCCTGAACCGGGATTTCCTCCACCATGACTCGGCCCGGATCCTGAACCGCCACCGGAGCTGGGATCATACCGAAAAGCATTGGATCTCTTAAACTCTTGCATGATATAACAATCCTTCCAAAGGTGGTTTGCTGGCTCCTCTCTGGTCCCATGCTTTGGACAAGGCTGATTCAACAGATAATTTAGGCGCTCCGGATTGGGTCCAGGTCCGCCACTGCGGTTTTTGCCCCTACGTCATCGGCCTCTGTCCTGCGCATTAGTGTTAGCCACATAATCCGTGTTGCCATCCGCCTTACGCTTGCCACCACCAACGTTTCCTGCCGAGTTATGCTGCTGGCCTCTGGGGTTGCCGTTCTTCCTTCCCTTCCCTGTCTTTTCATCATCAGACTCGGGATCCTTGGTACTATCAGAATCAGCATACTTCACCAGAGCAATCATGAGCGTTCCCATGTCAGTACAATGGCGCTTCATCCGTCCTAATTTTAACTTTAAAGGCCCAAACCGGCAATTGCCTTCCAGGGTTACAACCGCGATGTCCGCATTGATATGGTCTGATGAATGCAGGATCTTTGAGACACGGCACACCCAATGAGTTGTTGACTCTCCTTCCTCCTGGACACAAGCCGCTAAATCTACCACCGACATGGGTTGCTTGCACGTGCCTTTAAAATTGCTTATGAACCGGGCTCGCAACTGTGCCCATGAACCGATAGAATTGGGCGGCAAGCTTTTTAACCAAGTACGGGCTTTCCCTTCAAGCATCATGGTGAAATATTTTGCACACGCCGCATCATCTATGTCCAGCATCTCCATGGCCATCTCATAACTCTCCACCCACGACTCTGGGGGTTGATCCGCCGTATAGTTCGGCACCTTGCGCGGACCTTTGAAATCCTTGGGCAGGCGCACATTGCGGAGGGCTGGGACGAGGCAAGTCACTCCCAAAGCGCTAGAAGTGAGTCCCGGTTCAACTGAAGTGGTGGGACGAACCGGTGTAATCTGATAAGCCTGATGCGGTGCTGCTAACTCAGCTTCCCTACGCGCCCGGGCCCGGTCTACCACCTCCTGGGTGTTGGGGGCCGGATTGTTGCCGTGGGGAGCCCTACGCCATGCATTACTTGACTCGGCTGGTTCTTCCATATCTCTACTGTAACTCCGGCCTGGACGCGGGGTGGAGTGAATCCGTTCGCGGCTATATGAATACGCTTCCTGCTGAACCAACGCTGTTCGGAGGAGCTCCTTAACACGGCGTGTCTCTATCGCTTGCAGTGAGTCTCCCTCGACCGGAATAGCTTCCAACCGTGTCGCCGCTGCAACAAGGTTGTCCAGCGGATTAGAATAGTGATCCGGAGGGGTATGCACAACCCGTGGCTCTCCCGGGTTATGACGGGGCAGATCTATTACACGGGGCTGAACCGGCGGGCCCGTCCCGGGCGCTTCCGCCCGGTTTACCACCGGTTGGTTACTGGTCCCTGCCCCAGGGGTATTGAAAAGATCCCTTCCTTCAAAGACCGAGGGCAAGCGAGATCGAAACTTCCTCCTCATGACTTCCTGCGAAGCGTTCTGATCCAGCATAAGTTTATAGGCTTGCGCGTCCAAAGCGGCCCGCTCCGCGGTCATCCTGACCTCCTCAGCTGCCAGATCCGCCTTGGCCTGGTTAATCTGTTCTCTCACCTTTGCAATCTCTGCATTATGAGCATCCTGATCCGTCGGATTAGCTTCTGCCATGAGCGCAGCCAATGCGTCGAACAGATCGGATAACACTTGAGCTGGTGGGCACACAGAGCCTCCTGCTCCGGCAGCCGTTGCCGCCGCTAAACCGGAAACTATTGCTGCGGCCGTTGATGACTGAGGCGCTGCCTGGGTACCGGCCATGAATATACCGACCCGGCTTGGCAGATCAGAGGGGTCCGGAATACTGTCGCCATCGGAACAGCCTCCAATCCGACCATCTTGTACTTGATACAAGGACTCAGTTTCCCCGGTTGACGACTCGTCGCCGGAATAAACGACGGTTTTGCCACCAGATCCTGATCCGTCCTCATAGTTCCCTCAATGGATGACTCCCACAAAGGCACGCTTCACGGCTGGCTTAACCCGGGTAGGTCGCGCACGCTGAGCTGTTTCGATGAGGTCGGTGCAGGTGTCCAGCTCAGGGCCCGGTTCATCGATTTTGCCGATGAAGACGTGTATACCGCCAAAGGGGACCCGGTACCCGTACTCAATTGAGCCGGCCTCGGGGCCCCAGCCTGCGTCGTCGATGTAGATCTTGCCGCGACGACTCTTGGTCATCCGGCCCACGGCGTATCCCTCGAGTCCTTCAAAGCGGCCCTCCAAGAACTTGAAACCATCGTGCGATAGCCCCACAGTGGGCGCCAACTGTCGTGGGTTTGTCACGACAGATGTCCTAGCCAAAGGACTTAGTCGTGGAGCCATCACAACGGGTTAACTCGAAGGGTTTAAAGCGGACACAGGGACGCAGAGAGTTTATACTAGTTCGGCCCCTTCGATGAAGGTAAAAGCCTACGTCTAGTTTGTGGTGGAATTGATGAAGTCTCGATGACTAGGGAGCAAACAAGCTTCGCCTAGGCCTCGAGTTGTGGTTGTCTGTCCTTGAACCGCTGTCGGGTCGTCCCCTTATATACACGGTTGACGTCCGTCGGTTCACAGAGTCCCAATCTCCGGTTTACACTCGTACCCGGGTTGGTCTCTTTCTTTCCCTATCTTATAGTACAAGTTTATACAAACCGGTTTATGGATACAGATACTAAACCGACTACGGCCTTGGGCCTTTACAAGTTTATCGGGCTTTAACATCCTTGAATTACTGTTGAAGTTAACCCGGCCCAAGCAGGCCGGTTTACGCCCAGTAGTGATATCCCCAACAATCGGTCTCAACAAACACACCGCAAAAAGAAGATTACATCGAATAGATCTCCACGAGAGAGGGGGAGAACATTGTATTGAGATCCAAAAAGAGAGAAGAAGCCATCTAGCTACTAACTATGGACCCGAAGGTCTGAGGTAAACTACTCACACTTCATCGGAGGGGCTATGCTGATGATGTAGAAGCCCTCCATGGTGGATTCCCCTTCCGGCAGAGCTCCGGAACAGGCCCCAAGATGGGATCTCGTGGATACAGAAGGTTGGGGCAGTGGAATTTGGTTTTTGGCTCCGTATCTGACCGTTTGGGGGTACGTAGGTATATATAGGAGGAAGGAGTACGTCGGTGGAGCAAAGGGGGGCCCATGAGGGAGGGGGCGCGCCCTAGGGAGGGGGCGCCCTCCACCCTCGTGGTCGCCTCCCTTCTTTCTTGACGTGGGGTCCAAGTCTCCTGGATCATATTCGGTGAGAAAATCACGTTCCCGAAGGTTTCATTCCGTTTGGACTCCGTTTGATATTCCGCTTCTTCGAAACACTGAAATAGGCAAAAAACATCAATTCTGGGCTGGGCCTCCGGTTAATAGGTTAGTCCCAAAAGTAATATAAAAGTGGAAAATAAAGCCCAATATGGTCCAAAACTGTATATAATATAGCATGGAGCAATAAAAAATTATAGATACGTTGGAGACATATCAGGCATCCCCAAGCTTAATTCCTGCTCGTCCTCGAGTAGGTAAATGAAAAAGAATTTTTGATGTGGAGTGCTACTTGGCTAGGGTTACACAGAGTCGGTTACAATAGGAGGAGATCTACATATCCGTATCGCCAAGCTTGCTTTTCACGCCAAGGAGAGTCCCAACCGGACATGAGATGAAGTCTTCAATCTTGTATCTTCATAGTCCAACAGTCCGGCCAAAGGATATAGTCCGGCTGTCCAGATACCCCCTAATCCAGGACTCCCTCAACTCCCTAACCCGCTCGTCCTGTTGTAAATATTTAGTTAGGTCAACGGAAGAAACAAAATTGCTATGTTACTCATCTTTCGATTTAAGTGTGCAGTTATTTTGTCGCTGCGAGGGTCTAGTGTTCGACGAGCTCCGCCCCTGCGTTCGTTGGCGAGCATGATGTCTACTATGCAACCTTCTCCTTATAGACGCTGTTGGGCCTCCAAGTGCAGAGGTTTGTAGGACAGTAGCTAATTTCCCTTAAGTGGATGACCTAAGGTTTATCAATTCGTGGGAGGCGTAGGATGAAGATGGTCTCTCTCAAGAAAACCCTACAACCAAATAACAAAGAGTCTCTTGTGTCCCCAACACACCCAATACAATGGTAAATTGTATAGGTGCACTAGTTCGGCGAAGAGATGGTGATACAATTGCAATATGGATGGTAGATATAAGTATTTGTAATATGAAAATATAAAAACAACAAGGTAACAAGTGGTAAAAGTGATTGTAAACGGTATTGCAATGCTAGGAAACAAGGCCTAGGGTTCATACTTTCACTAGTGCAAGTTCTCTTAACAATAATAACATAACTGGATTATATAACTATCCCTCAACATGCAACAAAGAGTCACTCCAAAGTCACTAATAGCGGAGAACAAATGAACAGATTATTGTAGGGTACGAAACCACCTCAAAGTTATTCTTTTTGATCAATCTATTCAAGAGTCCGTAGTAAAATAACACGAAGCTATTCTTTCCGTTTGATCTACCATAGTTTGATCTACCATAGAGTTCGTACTAGAATAACACCTTAAGACACAAATCAACCAAAACCCTAATGTCACCTAGATACTCCAATGTCACCTCAAGTATCCGTGGGCATGATTATACGATATGCATCACACAATCTCAGATTCATCTATTCAACCAACACAAAGAACTTCAAAGAGTGCCCCAAAGTTTCTACTGGAGAGTCAAGACGAAAACGTGTGCCAAACCCTATGCATAAGTTCACTGAACCCGCAAGTTGATCACCAAAACATACATCAAGTAGATCACGTGATATCCCATTGTCACCACAGATAAGCAGATGCAAGACATACATCAAGTGTTCTGAAATCCTTAAAGACTCAATCCGATAAGATAACTTCAAAGGGAAAACTCAATCCATTACAAGAGCGTAGGGGGAGAAACATCATAAGATCCAACTATAATAGCAAAGCTCGTGATACATCAAGATCGTGCCAAATCAAGAACACGAGAGAGAGAGATCAAACACATAGCTACTAGTACATACCCTCAGCCCCGAGGGTGAACTACTACCTCCTCGTCATGGAGAGCGCCGGGATGATGTATATGGCCACCGGTGATGATTCCCCCCTTCGGCAGGGTGCCGAAACAGGGTTCCGATTGGTTTTTCATGGCTCTGGAGGTTTGCGGCGGCGGGACTCCCGATCTACTATGCTCCTCGATGTTTTTAGGGTATATGGACATATATAGGAGAAAGAAGTCGATCAGGGGAGCCACGAGGGTGGGGACGCGCCCAGGGGGTGGGGCGCGCCTCCCTGCCTCGTGGCTTCCTCGAAGCTTCCCTGACGTCTACTCCAAGTCTCCTTGATTGCTTCCGTTCCAAAAATAACTCTCCCGAAGGTTTCATTCCATTTGGACTCCGTTTGATATTCCTTTTTTTCGAAACACTGAAATAGGCAAGAAAACAACAATTTGGGCTGGGCCTCCGGTTAATAGATTTGTCCCAAAAATAATATAAAAGTGTTTAGTAAAGGCCATTAAACATCCAAAACAGATAATATAATAGCATGGAACAATAAAAAAATTGTAGATACGTTGGAGACGTATCAGAGCACAAATGACATCTCCTCCTCCCTCTTCATTTGCCATGTTCCGATCTTCGTGCCGATGAAACTTGCTAGCTATAGGTGTCAATCATTAGTATGCATAACCACTATGCGTCTCTTGTTTGAAAGGGTTACATCTATAAATATGCATGCATTTGCATATTTATAATTGTGATTCTTTCGAATTGTCCAACGTTATCCATGGACAGCCCGAGTATGTGTAGATTGGGTTCGTTTTCCCATAAGCTCTGCTCTGGATCTGATGCAGAATTTCGTAAGTGCCTCCCTGTTGTTCTCCGGGTACACATCCTCTTTGCTTATTACCGAGACGTGTATCAGGAGAACAGCGGGGAGGTGCTGCCGAAATTTTGCGTCGGATCCGGAGCAGAGCATGGGAAAATGAACCCAATCTACACATACTCGGCTGGGATTAGGACCTATCCTTACCTATTAGCATGTAGGTTGCATGGACGTAATAAAACTGACAAACTCCATTAACTGATGGATATGGTTTGCTTAATTATGTATATATTTCTTGTGTGTCCAGTAGGAAGTCAATATGAGTGATCGTGCATGGATGTACACCGCTTACACTAGTCAGAAAGTTTGGACCGAGGAATGGTTAAAAAAACCATGGGGTTTGTTAGAGCCGCATTTGCAAATGGCCAATAATTAAGCTGGTGCCCCTGTGCCCGGTGCGACAACTATAAAAGAGGGACGAGCTTGAAATGAGTAAAGACCTACAGAAGTTTGGTTTTACGCCTGATTACACGGTATGGACATTACATGGTGAGTCTGCCCAACACGTCAGAGCCGAGGTGGTTCATCGTCGCACCGACGAGCATGGTACCGGGACCACAGACATGGTGCAAGACTTTGACGATGCTCGGGACTCGGACGAGGAGATGGAGGAATCTGCAAAGGCCTTCACTGTAATGTTGGAGTCCTCAAAACGTCCTCTCCACGAGCACACTGAGCATTGTCAGCTGGATGCCATCTCACAAATAATGGCTTTGGAGGCTCAATTCAACTTGGGCAGAGAATGCTACAACGCGATGATGACAGTATTCAGACGATTTCTATCCAAAGGCCATGTGCTACCTCCAAACCTGTACCAGTCAGACAAAATCCTCCGTGCTCTTAAGATGCCCTATGAGAAGATACATGCCTGTGAGAAAGGACGTGTCTTATTTAGACTTCAGTATGAGGACTTGAACTATTGTCCCATTTGCAATTCTTCCAGGTATGTTATGGTAGACAACGGTATGGGTGAGAAGACGCAGACCAAAATACCCGTTAATGTTCTTCGGTATATGCCAATCGTACCAAGACTTCAACGTCTTTTCATGGTCGAAGAGACGGCCAGACAGATGACATGGCACAAAATGGGCAAAAGAACCGAACTAGATGCAGAAGGGAATGTGATGATGGTGCACACATCGGATGGTGAAGCGTGGAAGCGCTTCGATGCATTACATAAGGAAAAAGGCAGATCCAAGGCATCCTCGAGGCGCCGTCAGCATAGATGGGTTCAGTGTGTTTGGTCAGATGGCAACCCCATACAGTTGTTGGTCCGTGTTTGTCATTCCACTCAATCCCCTCCCCCCGGGCAGATTATGCAAAGAAAGAACATTTTTCCTGACGTTGAACTATGTTGTTGGATATATATGTTGGATTTGATGAAATATGTTGTTGGACATGCTGTTGGATATGTATGCATGTATATCTGTGTTTGAAACTATGTCTAATTAATTGGATTTAAATAAAAACAGGGGATATATAGCCTCTTTGCCGTCCGCTAGCGGACGACAAAGAGGACACGTGGCAGTCACCTGTGCAAACTGGGAAAACTGGCTGCCTATTTAGCAGACGGCAAAGTGACCAAATAGGCCTAGCAAACAGGGCCATCTATGCCGTCTGCTGGCAAACGGTATAACTGGCCACGTGGTAGCTTCCCAGTGCTGGCCTAGCTAAGCTCTTTGCCATCGTCAGCTGACGGCAAAGAGCTTTGCCTCTTTGCCGTCCGCTGGCGGACGACAAAGAGCGTCATTAACTCCCTAACAGCTCTCACCCCACACCACTACCGTCCGTTCTTTTTGCCGTCTGCTGGCCTCGGATTGCGGACGGCACAATCCTTTGTCGTTCGTTTCTATAAAGCGGACGGCAAAGAAGGCCTTTGCTGGCACGTGTTCAGACGGACAGTTTGCCGTCCGCTGGCTGACGGCAAAGGAATTTGTCATCCAGGATTCGTGCCTTTGCCGTCCGCCATGGCGGACGGCAAAGAAGCTGATTCCAGTAGTGATACCTCCACCATAAGTTGGTTGGATGCTCCGCGTGATTCGAGACAAGTGTTGTCTAACCAACCCGTCCTCCCGAAGAATTTGAGTGAATCCTAATTTAAGGAAAAAACTAGAGCCTAAACAACTAAGTGTGATTGAGCATCACTTGAGAAATTGACCATTGTTTACTGAAGACTTGTTACTATACAAAATTGTGCATCTTCTATATGGTTTAGGTGTATGTACAGAGCTTTCGGCATGTGGTATATTGAACCTAACTGCAGGAATTGACCTCCGATGAAAAAAATTGGGTAACCAAGGGGCTTATTGATAACACTCATGTGAATGTCATGTTGAACCCTTAGGGTGATGAGCACCACCCCACGAGGAAAAAAATCCATACGCATCTGGCCAAAATTCTTGAAATGGCCGCAAGCATGCGAAAGGTTACCATGTAAAGTCTTCAAGGACACCCGTGCTAACCCTTGATCTTATGAGTATGAGCGTGCGCAAAACCTTAAATAATTATTCTGCATATTTACACTCTGCTCCAAGCATTACTCAAATGCTTCACGTGTTATTCCTCAAATGATATGTATCATTCAAATGCTTCTAAGTTATTCAACAAAATGCGTGTAGCTAAGAAGAACTAATTCTTCTGCGGGGCTATGTCTCTGGAGGCACTAAATGGCTGATGGACAATGGACGTACCGATCACATTACCTAAAACAAAAGCATGCTTGTTGATTCCACTCAAGATGCTTTAACTAAGCGAAGCACTACATTGGGTCACATTAGGTGTCTGTCGCATCTTTATCTACAAGCGCCCATATGCACTTCGCATGTAGTTGATAAGCAAGTGCCACCATGAATGAGCGAGATCACTAGTTAAAGGTTACCCCTTGCAAATGTCACTTTTCACCTTCTCTGGTGTTAGAGGTGGATACACTGCATCTGCGTCACTTGTTGCAACTTGAGATTTTTCCCTTTCTCCGCAGTGTTTTTTCAACATGTTTTATCTCTTAAACAGTGTGTCCAAATCATGAACTATTTTCACCGCTGGATTTCTCGTCTCGAGATTTTCAAAACTAAATCCCACCTTAATAGGGTTTGACAATTTTTTCATGAAAAAACTAAAAAAACAAGAATGAATTAAAAAATGAAAAAGCAAAAACTGAAAAAACTAGAACGCCGAAAATATATATCTGAACAAAAGTTCAAAAACAGAAGAACGGGAACCCGGAACCACTCTAACTGAGAACGCGCACAACTGAGGTTACTGCAGCCGTGCTACGAGAATGCAAGAAGGCCGCTTCTCTACAGAGTACAGACCCAGTACATACACTGGGCGCTGCTCCGTCGACCAGCTCAGGCGCTCAACCACCACGCACCGTTTCACGGCCGATCTAACCACCATGCTTCTGACGAAATGTTCCAACAGCTCCTGCACGTCGATCGGCTCTCGGCCGGTCAGTCAGATAAACATGCATGGACGACGGCCGCGTGAGGCTTGACCCAGATCTACAACCACGCCTATGGTTACGGAGCCAGCAGACGCCGACCGAACACCAATGATGCGACGCCGACCGAAACCATCGACAACGCACATGCAGAGGGCGCGAGAGTATCCATCCACAGTAATTAAATTACGGTCGACGGCGACCTTACCTCCTCCCTACACGTCAACCAACCCACATCGTATTCCCTTCGGCTCCGTATCCGTAGCGTACGTGCTGCTGCATCGTATTCTGTCCCCTGACCAAACCTAACCGCGTACTACATCGTGTTCTCTCGGGTCGTTAGCTCCGGGCTCGACATTGTTTACAGCCAGCTGTCTCCCTCCTACCACACCACGAACGATGCCATCGGAAGAAGAAAAATATGCAATGCATGCCAGTGGCCGTGTGGCTTAGACGGCGGGGCACAGCGCACAGACCACCGATCACTGTGCGTTTGTGGCGCCTGATTTTCACCGTCACCCCGTCGACCGGTTTAAATTTCAAAAAATCTTACCCTGTTGCATTGACAGACAATCACAGCGCTCGGTGCCTGCCGCTGCCAAAGTTACAGCGCTCAGGCTCAGACGGGGAGAGCGACAGGGCCGCACGGGCCACGTACGGCGTCGTCTTCCCCACCCCTCGTGGGGCCGCGCGCCGCCGCTGGCAGGCGGGGCCCGGCCCCCGGCGTCCGGCGTGGCGCGGCTGCGTTGCCTTGCCTCGTGCTCCGCGCCTCGGATGCCTTCCCGCGGGGCCGCACGTGCGCGCGGCGGCCACGTTACGCGAGCTGCTGATGCTGGGCCTAGACGACGTGGTGGGTGCGCCGCTCGCTTGGATCTGGAGTGTGAGTGGATTGTATGGACGGACCCGACGACATGGAGGCTGTTCCGTTGCTGCCCTCCGTTTTGGAGCTACGTGGAGCGGCGGGTCGGATCACGGCGATCTGATCATGATGCGCTCGGCTTCATAGATTCTAATCCTATGGGCATTTTGGTGTGGGACGCCTTTTGATGGTGCCTTAGTCTTAGCTGAGACAATGACGCTTGGGTTCATCGTAGAAACAACGAACGCCTCCACTCACACTTTTGTTCATTTAATTTTCTGAGCACTCACACTATTTTCACCGTACCATATACTGTGCCACCATTTACATGCACATAAAACGGGCAATGTACCATGTACGAACAGCTAGATCAGATCATCGGACCAGTGGTGGGAAAAAGAGCTGTCTCCTTCGCAGTTCGCACATCCCCACGGCACAACGGGCCCCTTGGGATGATAAGCCTATCTCGGCGATCTTCGTGCAGCCGTGCAGTACCCACACTTAGCCGTAGCCCCTGCTGCGGCACACTGCACAAGTCACGGCTCCTCACGAGCTGAGGCATCGTCAAAAGAGTCGAAAACGCCCACAACAAGCCAACCAAACCCGGCCCGCGCAGCGCAGGAGAGCAGCCGAGCCGAGGAATCCATCAATCCCCCCCTCCCCCCTCCCAACCCGCGCGGCCAGGCCCAGATCCGTCCTTCCCCACGCGGCCACGCTCCCCCAGACCCAAACACCACGCCATTGCCGAATCCTGCCTAGTTTACTCCCCCCCACCTCCCCCTTTTCCCAACGCCTCCTCCCCACCCCCAGACCACACCCAACTTGTCACCCCAACCCAGCCCAACGTCTCTCTGACCTGCCCCTCCCCGCCTCTCCCACTGTTCCACCCCCGCACGCCGCCGCGCTCCCCTGTCTCTCCATCCTTCTCTCACTCTCCGATGTCGCGGGAGCTCCGCGCGCCAAGCCCTCCCCGCAGATGAGCTCCAGGAACCGCGCCGCCGCCGCGCCCCCTGCTGCGCCGTCGCTGCGGACGCCGCGGCGCCTGCGCCGGCGCCCGCTCAGGGCCCCGGGGTCGGGCGGCGGGCGGCGGAGCGGGCCCGCCACGCCGCTGCTCAGGTGGGACGCGGGGGTCGCCAACGGGGCGCCCCCCGACAAGCGCGGGGAGAAGGCGGCGGCCGCGGGGCCCGGCCCGCGGGAGAAGGCGCGGGATGTGTCGGTGAGGCGGCTCGCGGCCGGGGTGTGGCGGCTGCGGCCCCCGGAGGCGGTCGTCGGCGGCCACGGCGGCGAGGGCAGGGTTCACGTCGGGCTCGAGGTGCGCGCGCGCGGCTGGTTTTTCGTTTTCGTTTCAGTTTCGTTTCCTGCTAGTAGGTAGGCAGTGATGTGCTCATTCATTGGAGGCTCGTGCTTCGTGTGATTTGTCGAGCTGCTCTGCTTGCTCACCATCTGTTTCCCGCACTACTTTATTCAGTACCTAACCGCTGCGTGTTAGTGAATCTGCCTTAGTCAAATCAAGCTAAAAAGGCCTGCGCTGTTTCTTAGATTTTGTTCTGATTTGATGTGTTTTAGCGTAAACCGAGCGAAACCAATGTCACACGTCCGCCCAATGTCTGCTAGTAAATCTCTTAGATAGTTGCTCATTCGTAGCTCTAACCCAGAGATCTCTTGCAAACGGTTTGGGCATTCTCTGAGTGATTTCTCCACTCAACTGCGTACATTTTTGTTCCTCTATATTTAGCTGCTCATTTTGGGCATTTTCTGGGTGATTTCTCCACTGAACTACGCACATTTTCGTTCCTCTATTTTTAGCTGCTTATTTTGCCCTGACGAGTCAAATCTACGAATCCATTTCCCAGTTCTTACTGATGTACTAGTATCGGCAGCACTCCTACCCGTTGTAGCGTCGACGCATTTACTGGCCGTCTTAACACAGGACGCGTCGGGCTGAAGCACACCTCCATTTAATGGAGGCAGCCGTGCTGTGCAGCCACGGGAAGGAGACGGCCGTGATCGCTGTCCCATAAATTTACTCGTCCAAAAGGCACTTGCATTTTCTGTGCGCTCGGATCTCGTCATGTGATCCCGAGTTGGGGCCCAGGCATACATAGGATCCTACCCATGCCCGTGCAGCCACAAATGCATTGTCCGTATGTCTTCGCCACTTTGCCGGTGAACGGCAATTTATTTCCCTTTCGCGGAATGGTTTGTGGGAAGAGCACGGATCGGAGTTTGGATCTTGCAGATAGGTTGGTGGGTGTAATTGGATAGCTGCGGTCCAAATCTTTGTTTGTTTAGGCAGTATAGGCACCCGATTAGCCGGAATGATTGGACTGAACTCGTGTGCCGTGCGGCAACAAACATGTGCATCCTGGGTTCAGCTATGTTGTCCCAGTGACCCAGTGCAAGCTACTACTAGCTGCTTGTCTCATCCCATTGGAGACTATTCTTGCCCCATCACCATCAGATATTTTTGATTGAATCTTAGGTAAAATGCGATAAATATTCGCGACACTGTATATGTAGCCTGGTAGGTTGGAACTTGGATTCACTGTGCATGCTCTCATTTGATAGGGGTCTGCATCTGCATGTGATGATAGTTTTGGACCCCTTCAGATTCTCTATGTCCTTTGATCATGTCCCTCGAGCAGTTCACCTTTTTGGTTGTACATGGATGATGGGAGCCTTTTGTGTCCCTTTCAAATAGCCACACTGTGAGAAACAGTAACTTGAATGCATGCAGATCATCCTCGTTCTTGGGTGGATTGGGGGTTGGGGAGACTTTTCTGATTTGCTTAATCATGGAACAGGGAATGCACATGTAGCAATAGTTTTAGTGTACAAACTGATGAGTTTTCTTCTCCTCATGACTTGTAATTGCTGTATTTGCTATATGACAGCATATCCCGAGGCATCTACAAGTCCAGCTGCTTAAGCAAGATACGTTGGGTCATCACCAGAATCTTAAGAATGAGATTTCAAGCCCAATTTCTGTTTTGGAGCGAAAGAGTGAAGAGCTTCACAAGGTGATTCAGAAGTTAATTATAATCTCGACTATTTTGCATGTACTGGTATGTAAAATTATTTGCAAGATCTGACGGATTTAATTCTGCAGGTACAGTTTCATGGTTCTTCACCTATGATACCTGTTACCACTATGGAGAAAGCAACAAAATGGGAGCCTGATAACATGAAAGGAATGGAATCGCATGATGCCTATCTGATAGCCAGCCAACTAAATCTTCTGGATGAGCAGCAAGATGCATCTTATGTTGCTAACCTCCAGTTGGAACTCCGGCAAGCACGTGATCGAGTGGGTGAGCTGGAAAGCGAGCGCAGGTCAACTAAGAAGAAACTTGACCACTTGTTCAAGAAGCTTGCCGAGGAGAAAGCAGCTTGGCGCAGTAGAGAGCATGAGAAGATGCGTGCTGTTCTTGAAGATATGAAGGCAAACCTTGATCATGAGAAGAAAAACAGGAGGCGGCTGGAGCTGATTAACATGAAGCTCGTCAATGAGCTGAAGGAGACCAAGATGTCAGCAAACCAGCTGGTGCAAGAGTATGATGAGGAGAGGAAGACACGTGAGCTCACCGAGGAGG
The DNA here is from genome assembly GCA_032464435.1 of Aegilops umbellulata. Lineage (NCBI taxonomy): Eukaryota > Viridiplantae > Streptophyta > Magnoliopsida > Poales > Poaceae > Aegilops > Aegilops umbellulata. Next base: position 502,812,397 of record CP136055.1, on the reverse strand, counting down.
TGTGCAACGAGCTAGCAAGGGAGGTGGAGGAAGACAAAGCCGAGATCGAGGCCTTGAAGCATGACATCCAGAAGCTGCGAGAGGAGGTGGATGAGGAGCGGAAGATGCTGCAGATGGCTGAGGTGTGGCGTGAAGAACGGGTGCAGATGAAGCTTGTTGACGCAAAACTCACCTTGGATGCCAAATACACAGAACTGAGCAGACTGCAGCAGGATGTTGAGGCCTTTGTTGCTGGATGCAGTTCTGCTAGAGGAGACATCACGGTAGTGGAACAAGCGGAGAACATTATACATGCGATCAGGTCAGTCAGAGCACAGGATGTTGAATTCAGGTATGAGCCACCAGCAGAGTCAGAAGACATATTTTCGATTTTCGAAGAGCTGCGTCCGAGCGAAGAGCCTGTCATTAAGGAGATCGAGCAGTGCTACAAGAACAGCTCCACTGTATGTGAATCAGAGATCCAGGAGGCCAGCCCCATGACAGATATATTCCTGGAGAAGCCAGCCAAGGCGGCGTACTCGAATAAGAACCCTCACAATGAGAGCGAAGCTGGAGATGCCAGCAGCTGGGAGACAATAAGCCATGAAGAGATGCAGGGTTCAAGTGGTTCACCCGACGGAAGCCAGTCGTCGATCAACAAGATCTTCGACGGGAGCATCTCCTGGACGAGCAGAAACGATTTCGAGTATGGGGAGATCGAGAAGCTGAAAGATGATCTGGCCGACGCATACCTGACGACCATGACCCAGCCCAAGAAGAAAGAGTCGGCCATATCAAAGCTCTGGAAGTCGTCTCGCCCAAAGAACAGCGACGTCTCCAAGAAGGATGCCACGGAGGCACTGAACGGCAGATCATCCAACGTGCGGCTGTCGGTCGGGACCCATTCCACCGTCGAGAGCGGCGTTCAGGACATCGGCCTCAGCTCGCCGAGCGTGGGGCAGTGGAGCTCGCCGGACTCGATGAGCATCCAATTCAACCGCGGCTTCAGGGGCTGCATGGAGTACCCGCGGGCGTCGCAGAAGCACAGCCTGAAGGAGAAGCTCATGGAGGCGCGGATGGTGAGCCAGAAGGTGCAGCTCCGCCAGGTGCTCAAGCAGAAGATCTAAGGCGTGCCAGAAACACGAGGCGAAACCGGTGCAAGCCTAGAAGAAATAATCTATCTCACGAGTAGTTCGATGCTTCGTTTTTTCCTGTTGTTGTCTTAGGGTCACTTGTAAGTTGTAATTGATGTACTAGTAAAGAACTGAAATAGATCAATTGAGTCGGCTTTTGTGGGCCGTGCTGCTTCTGTATCTTTGCCGTGGCTCTGGGGATATGGTTCTACTATTTTGATAGGCTGCGGTGAGATCCGGGCATGATGTAATATAGACATAAACAGGCAGCAATGTTGAGCCAAAGTTCACGTCCAGGAATCGATGTTTTAATTAGGCTTTTCACTGTATCTGTCTATCTCCCTTCTCCCTATATATGCTGCTCTGACTCGGTGTTCCTGATTCGTTTCTTTTTTCAATGATTTTGGAGGTCGCACACGTTTTGGAGTGTGGAAAGGCGCAAAATGCTGTGACCAAGGAACCTATCTTTGCCTTTGGAAAGCGTACATATGCGTCGTTCTTCTCCCATGAAGGTGCAGGCCTCGTTCATTCTGAAAGTGGCACCGCACCTCACACACCCGACTGGCGTTCACCAGTGGAGACTGAAGAAATTGTATTGGCATTCTACGACTCTTTTCCAGACTAATTAGGAATTCTTTTCTTGGGGAGTGGGGAGCCAGGCGCGCAGATTTTTTTTGTCTGCCCTGACTGCCGTGCTAACTAGCCAATCACATTAGACATCACCAAGGATAACTGCAATCAGCGGTTATAGCTTTGTCTTCACACATTAGCAGTTGCTCCTAGCAGTTAGGACTACTCTCACAGGTTAGGCCAACTCCACCGCGTGACCCTATCCTGTCCGGCCCCGTCCGTTTGGGGTAAAAGAGACAAAGGAGGCGGCCCAGCGCGCGACGGCCCGGACCCGTCTTGTTCGTTTTGTGACCGGGCCGACCCATTTCGAGCGCAAACTTGCGCCGGGTTTGGGTCGCGGCGGACAACAAACGGACGCGCGCTCGTCCGCGGCGGGGCCGCGTGGCAGGCGGCCACCCACCCACATCAATGCGCACGAGCGGGCGGCCCCACCTATCATCCGCACGTCGATCGGTCGCCGTCCTTCTTTAATAGTGGGAAGCGTGGACGGGTCGTCGTCCACACTGCCCCACGCCACCTAGCGGCCTCCTCGAACCCCGACAGCGCAGAAACCCTAGCCCGACTCCCCTCGAGCTCGCCGGCCGCCCACCTTGCCATGGGCTTCTGGAACGGCAAGGCCAAGCACGACCGCGAGGCCGGCTCCTCCTCGGGGCGCCGCCGCGGCTCCGTGAAGAAGGAGCAGCCCGCGTCTCCGCCGCGCTCCTCCCGTCGGGCCCCCGCGCCACCGCCGCACTCCTCCCGTCGAGCCCCCGCGCCGGGCCCCTTCACCATTGCCCCTAGGCCTTCCGGCGAGCGCGACCGGCAGTACATCTGCGCGGACGTGTGCCAGAGGTACTGGGAGACGAGGACGCCGGTCCCGTGGAGCGACGCCCACCTCGCCAACGGGTGGCACCTCTCCGCGGACCGGGTCCCCATCCCGCCAGTGCCGACGACCGGCCGTGCACGCCGCGATGAGATCAACCGCCGCCGCCGCCGCCGCCTCCTCCCCGACGACCTGTACTACGAGCACAGGTATGCCCCTGACTCGCCGCTCTGGGACACATGGCTCCAGGACGAGCACGACGTGCGGCACGCGTCCTACTTTGCCGGCACCGTGTCGGGGCCGCGGAGGCCACGTGCAGAGCCGCGCGGGCGTACGCGGGTGCGTGGCCTGACGCCCACGCCGTCGCCTTCCCCATCTCCGTCGCCCCCTCCCCCTCCTCGCATGACAGCGGAGGAGGAGGCCCGTCTCCTGCAGCGTGTCATGGACGACTCCATGAACACGCACGACGAGCGGCAGTGGGACGGCCTGGAGGAGGCCATGGCCCTCTCTGCCGCCGGGGACGTCGCCTTCCCGGAGCTGCAGCTGGCGGCCGCCAAGGAGGAGCCGATGGAGGAGGACTCGCCCGCGTTCGAGAATCTCCTGGGCCAGGGGTGGGGCTGGTCGTGCACTGCGCCGGAGATGGCCACCGACCTGGGCGTGAACTGGTGCCCCACTCCGGAGCGGGAGGCGTCGCCGCGGGAGGAGGTGGTGCAGGCACCTCCGGCCGTCCAGCCCGCCCCCGTCCACCACGCACCGCCGGCCCACCTCTGGACGCCGCCGGAGTACGTCGACCTCGTCAGCGACGACGACGGCACCGGCGGCCAGTGAAGAAGGCGACGGCCACGGCACCGACGGGCGCGGCAGGAGTGCGCGGGAGGAGTTTTTTTATTTTCTTATTATGTTAATTATGAATCCGGGCCTTTTAAGTGGCCGTTGAAACTGGGCCGTTTTGTGGCCAACCCATATATATGTTTTATGTTTTTTTTAATGCGTTTATTTGCTTTTTTAGTTATTTTAATTATTATTTTTAATCCCGTCCACCCCGGACACGATTTGGGGTGCGGCCGCGCAGTGCGTGCACGCACGACCCAATGGACACAGCCGAACACGGGCGTACCCATCGGCGCCCCAAAAGGACAGATTCGGGTCAATCCAGACACCCGTTTGGGGGCGCGCGGTGGAGTTGGCCTTAGCAACTGCTTATAATAACAATTGCCATTTTGTCTCACGCTCGTGGTAGCAACTGCAACTTGCGGTTGGATTTCGTCTCACAAAGATGCACTACCTACTATCCCTAATTGGTATAAATAGGTGAATCAATGTGAATCTCATCAGTTCAATCATCCACGTAATTATATATTATTTCTACCAATGCAAGTATGCGCTTTTTGTTCACAGTTTCTCAAACAGTGCAAGGATGAAATATTTCTACATTAAAAAAAGTAGCTGTTGATTTAAATCATTTTCTTCATACATAAAAAAAGGGGCAGCCCGGTGCATGTAGCTCCCGCTTGCGCAGGGTCCGACCGCTTTGGGTCTATAGTACGCAACCTTTCCCTACATTTTTTCTGAAATTAATCTCTAAATTCTCGCCGCAACGCGCGGGGAAATTACCTAGTTATTACTGTTTTTCTTGCCATCGCCGTGATTTACTTATGGATTAAATCAATCAAAAAATTGCTAATTCATCCGGCAGTTGTTCCATGTCTCCTGCAGAGGAATGGAGTAGCAACGTTTTTCAGTGAGAGTGAAGTATAAAGTATGGTTGAGAAGAGGTGAAGTGAGACGGTGAAGATGCATAACACTTCCTTGACACAACAAAATAGCAAGTATATATACCCGTGTTTTACAAAATACATGTTCCGATGTCAGTAAACTACATTGCAACCGTGAAATAAATCACAACTGCAACAACAATATATGTGCCAACTAGAAGCACGTGTACAATTATTGCAACTTCACAAGATATCGGTACATCTACCAAACATATATCTGCAATAGGTGCAAATGGTGATAAAGTAGAGGAACCTAGCAAAACCAGTTCTCGTAACTTGTATCATCGCTTCTTGGTACTATCACAGCGCAGCAGTCCTAGAGGCAACCAACAAAGCAGAAGTGTATACAGATCTCGAGCCGCACAGATCGAAAGAACCAAACAGCAACTGCAGCACCCTGAACCATTACTGAACATATTGTTCCTTCAGATTAGGAACAAAGTACATCCACCATTGTATGAGGAGACCAGACACGCGGCGGCTGATTGGATATGGTGCAGGGATTCTATGTTTAGAGACTAGACCGGATCCGAAGATTTCAGTCGCTGGGTCCGCCCTCGTACGCCACGCGTGAGGCGCGCCAGCGCTCCCGCGCGCCCCCCGCGGGCATCCTATACGCATCCGCACGTCCGCACGTCGCTGCTCTCCAGTTCCGCCGTGATCCAGGCACAGCCCAACTGCCCCAAGCCGATCGACGCCGGCATATGCCCTAAACTGCGCAGACGGCGTGCTGCTCACCTAGGAGGAGCTAAGTAGCTGGCCAAGTCGATCGAGTCGACACAGGATCTCATTCTCCGCTAGCTAGCCGGGGTCGCGTGCCTTGCGGGTGAGGACTGAGGAGGCGAGGGAGCCGGCTAGCCAAGTCGATCATGGAGCCGCGGCCGCGCCCGGTGGCCGTCGCCGTCAACGCGCTGCTCTGCGTCCTCTCTCTCTGCGTGTCCGCGGCCGAGGCCGAGAACGTGACCACCTACGACGCCAAGAACTTCGGCGCTAAAGGCAACGGGGTCGACGACGATACCAAGGTACGTACACGCACGCACGCATTTGTTTCCCTCTCCATGGATCGATCGTCTAGTTAATTCGTTCCCTTCCTTGTTGGTATGATCTACGTTGTACTCGGTCGATCGATATCCGTACGTGCGTTCATGTTGGCGGTGCGCATGCAGGCGCTGGTGGCGGCATGGAAGAAAGCGTGCGGGACGCCTGGCACGGTGACGCTGGTGATCCCGCCGGGGACCTACTACATCGGGCCCGCGCACTTCCACGGCCCCTGCGAAGCCGTCGCCATCACCTTCTTCCTCCAGGCAAGCACTTGTGTCGTGGACTCACCGCCTAAGATTAACGTTGATTCAATAATTTTTGATGTTGCTAAATGAGTGTACCGCCCATGACAGTGCGTCCTTAAGTTGCATATTAAAAATATATTTGTTCAATACAAAATCTCTCGTGCGCCTTCTTTCTCACTCAGCTCATGATAGGGAACAAAAATGGGACTCATTATATATGGTTCTGCAGGGGGTGCTAATGGCGGCAACGGATCTGAAGCGTTTTGGCAATGACTGGATTGAGTTCGGGTGGGTGACAAACCTCACCGTGGTCGGCCAGAACGGCGGCGTCATCGACGGCCAGGGCGCCGCCTCCTGGCCATTTAACAAGTGTCCCGTCCGAAAGGATTGCAAAGTCCTTCCCACCGTGAGTATCCTATCCACCCATACATGTTACAATATGAAAACTAACTAAAACGAAACACACATGCAATTACAAAATACGTATTGAGTATGATTGATGAGAATAATGTAAGTAAAACATTTGACTTTTAATTTTGCATGCATGTTGCGTGTTGAGACATTTTCCATGGCGTGATGAGATGACACAGTTGCATGTTGAGATAAATATGTTACTAGTGAGAATCAACTACTTAGTTATGATAACATAGGATCTGACGATTAAAATGTCTAAATGGATGGGCTGCAGAGTGTGATGTTCTTGAACAACCAGAACACGGTGGTGCGCGACATCACGTCGGTGAACAGCAAGTTCTTCCACATCGCGCTGCTGCACAACAACAACATGAGGATGAGCAACCTCCGGATCCACGCGCCCGAGAACAGCCCCAACACGGACGGCATCCACATCGAGCGGAACACGGGCGTGATCATCTCCGACTCCCGCATCGGCACCGGCGACGACTGCATCTCCATCGGCCAGGGCAACCACAATATATACATCGCCCGTGTCCACTGCGGCCCGGGCCACGGCATGAGCGTCGGTAGCCTCGGCCGCTACGTCGGCGAGGGCGACGTCACTAGCATCCACGTCACCGACATGACCTTCCAGGGCACCATGAACGGCGTCCGCATCAAGACGTGGGAGAACTCCCCTACCAAGAGCCTCGCCGCGCGCATGCTGTTCGAGAACATGGTGATGAAGGACGTGCAGACCCCCATCATCATCGACCAGAAGTACTGCCCTTACTACAACTGCGAGCACAGGTACGTCTCCGGGGTCACAATCGAGGACATCAAGTTCAAGAACATCAAGGGGACGTCGACGTTGCCCGTGGCCGTGCTGCTCCGGTGCGGCGTGCCGTGCCGCGGCGTCGTGCTGCAGAACGTCGACCTCATCTACAACGGACAGGCAGGCACCTTGTCACACTGCGAGAACGCCAATGCCACCTACGTTGGCTACCAGCACCCACAGCCATGCATCTAGACGTACGGCCAATTGGGTTTCCTTTTTCTTCTTCTATAGTTAGCGTTTTCTAGACGTTTTGTTGTTTCTTGTTGCTTATATATAGGACCATGAAATAATTGTATTTTTAGTTCAGAATAAGTCAGTTCTAATACACACGAGGCTACTGGAAGAGGATCTCTAACTTAATTACCAATTGTAATAATAGTGGATTAGTGGCTCGTCATATATAAGTTAAACAAACCTTCACCCCGCCATCAAATTCGCCATCAAGCTTACCAGCTAAGTTGGTCGAGTCACTTTCTATGTGTGGATCCGGAGTTGAGCCTGGCAAAACCACCTATTGAAGAAAGACGATGTACTTTTAGTTTTGAAAAGTTGGCAAAGGATACATGCCAATGAAGAATGCATAAGAAGAGCAAATGACAGGCCGTGCCCACGGCCGTAGAATTTGACAAATTCATACTGTTTGATACGGTGAATTCCCTTCTAGGTTGTAAGCCTGCTCACGATTCAAACTATGGGGCTATTAGTTTGCAATTCTTTCATCTTAACTTTAAAACAATAAAGTTGTTGCCAAAGAAAGAAGAAGCAGTTTGTAATGAGCACTTTAGCCTAATATGTCTTTTGAATGTGAGCTTCAAAATATTCACGAAAGTTGGCACCAATATTGACACAGATTGTCCATTCGGTGGTGCAACCGAGTCAGACGGCCTTCATGCCTGGGAGTCACATCTTGGAAGGGGTTGTTATCTTACATAAAACTCTTCATGAAATCCACTCGAAGAAACTAGATGTGTAATCTTCAAGGTGGATTTTGAGAAGGCATATGACAAGGTCAAATGGCCATTCCTACAGCAGGCCATGCGCATGAAGGGGTTTGATGAAACCTGAAGAAAGTAGGTGAACTCCTTTATCCAAAAGGGCATTGTCGGGATTAAGGTGAATGATGACGTGGGTCATTATTTCTAAACTCACAAGGGCTTAAGACAAGAAGACTCAATGTCCCCTATCCTATCCCATTGGAGAAGTATCCTCCAAGCTTGAGGGAGGTTCTGTTCTTTAATTCGCATAAAGTTAAATATTTTTTGTAAATCAGTTTGTTTCTTATTAACAGGAAAATATTTTTCACAGAAGTAATAAAGCATGTCCTGGGGACTACGCACACAACCAGGAGCAAGAGAATTAAACCATATCTTAGCATCATCCTGTAATGAAAAAGGAAACAACTTAAGAATGTAGTAGTAGCGAAATTTTTCCTCATGAGCAAATAGGGTGACTGTTGGGGAACGTTGCAGAAAATTAAAATTTTTCCTACGGTTTCACCAAGATCCATCTAGGAGTTCATCAAGCAACGAGTATTCAGATTAGATAGCATCTACATACCACTTTGTAGATCGCAACGGAAGCGTTCGAGTGAACGTGGATGAGGTAGTCGTACTTGCCGCGATCCAATTCACCGATGATCTAGTGCCGAACGGACGGCACCTCCGCGTTCAACACACGTACGGAAAGCGTGACGTCTCCTCCTTCTTGATCCAGCAAGGCAAAGGAGAGGTTGGGGATGAAGGCTCCAGCAGCAGCACGACGGCGTGGTGATGGTGGAACTGCAGTACTCCGGCAGGGCTTCGCCGTGCTCAATGGAGGAGGAGGAGGTGTTGGAGAGGGAGAGGAAGGCGCCAGGGCAATCGGTGATCAGCCCCCTCTCCCCCCCCCTTTATATAACCCCCAAGGGGGGCGCCGGCCCTAGGAGATGAGATCTCCTAGGGGGGGGGCGGCGGCCAGGGCAGGGGGGCTTGCCTCCCAAGCAAGGGGGGCGCCCCCTTTAGGGTTTCCCTCCCCCAAACCCTAGGCGCATGGGCCCATGGGGGGGAGGCGCACCAGCCCACTATGGGCTGGTTCCCTCCCTCATACAGCCCATGGGGCCCTCCGGGATAGGTGGCCCCACCCGGTGGACCCCCCGGGACCCTGCGGTGGTCCCGGTACAATACCGATAACCCCGAAACTTGTCCCGATGTCCGTATGATGACTTTCCATATATAAATCTTTACCTCCGGACCATTCCGAAACTCCTCGTGACGTCCGGGATCTCATCCGGGACTCCGAACAACATTCGGTTTACTGCACATACATATCCCTACAACCCTAGCGTCACCGAACCTTAAGTGTGTAGACCCTACGGGTTCGGGAGACATGCAGACATGACCGAGATGGCTCTCGGGCAATAACCAACAGCGGGATCTGGATACCCATGTTGGCTCCCACATGCTCCACGATGATTTCATCGGATGAACCACGATGTCAAGGATTCAATTAATCCCGTATACAATTCCCTTTGTCAATCGGTATTTTACTTGCCCGAGATTCGATCGTCGGTATACCAATACCTTGTTCAATCTCGTTACCGGCAAGTCACTTTTCTCGTTCCGTAATGCATGATCCCGTGATCAAACACTTTGGTCACATTGAGCTCATTGTGATGATGCATTACCGAGAGGGCCCGGTGATACCTCTCCGTCAAGCGGAGTGACAAATTCCAGTCTCGATCCATGTCAACCCAACAGACACTTTCAGAGATACCCGTAGCATACCTTTATAGTCACCCAGTTACGTTGTGACGTTTGGCACACCCAAAGCACTCCTACGGTATCCGGGAGTTACATGATCTCATGGTCTAAGGAAAGGATACTTGACATTGGAAAACTCTAGCAAACGAATTATGCGATCTTATGCTATGTTTAGGATTTGGTCTTGTCCATCACATCATTCTCCTAATGATGTGATCCCGTTATCGATGACATCCAATGTCCATAGTCAGGAAACCATGACTATCTGTCGATCAACGAGCTAGTCAACTAGAGGCTCACTAGGGACATGTTGTTGTCTGTTATTCACACATGTATTACGATTTCCGGTTAACACAATTATAGCACGAATAAAGACAATTATCATGAATAAGGAAATATAATAATAATGCTTTTTATTATTGCCTCTAGGGCATATTTCTAACAGTCTCCCACTTGCACTAGAGTCAATAATCTAGTTACATTGTGATGAATCGAACACCCATAGAGTTCTGGTGCTGATCATGTTTTGCCTTAGGGAGAGGTTTAGTCAACGGATCTGCAACATTCAGATCCGTGTGCACTTTACAAATCTCTATGTCTCCATCTTGAACATTTTCACGAATGGAGTTGAAGCGACGCTTGATGTGCCTGGTCTTCTTGTGAAACCTGGGCTCCTTTGCAAGTGCAATAGCTCCAGTGTTGTCACAGAAGAGCTTGATTGGCCCCGACGCATTGGGTATGACTCCGAGGTCGGTGATGAACTCCTTCACCCAATTTGCTTCATGTGCTGCCTCCGAGGCTGCCATGTACTCCGCTTCACATGTAGATCCCGCCACAACGCTTTGCTTGCAACTGCACCAGCTTACTGCCCCACCATTCAAAATATACACGTATCCGGTTTGTGACTTAGAGTCATCCAGATCTGTGTCGAAGCTAGCGTCGACGTAACCTTTTACGACGAGCTCTTCGTCACCTCCATAAACGAGAAACATTTCCTTAGTCCTTTTCAGGTACTTCAGGATATTCTTGACCGCTGTCCAGTGTTCCTTGCCGGGATTACTTTGGTACCTACCTACCAAACTTACGGCAAGGTTTACATCAGGTCTGGTACACAGCATGGCATACATAATAGAACCTATGGCTGAGGCATAGGGGATGATGCTCATCTCTTCTATATCTTCTGCCGTGGTCGGACATTGAGCTGAGCTCAATTTCACACCTTGTAACACAGATAAGAACCCTTTCTTAGATTGATCCATAATGAATTTCTTCAATATCTTATCAAGGTATGTGCTTTGTGAAAGACCTATGAGGCGTCTCGATCTATCTCTATAGATCTTGATGCCTAATATATAAGCAGCTTCTCCAAGGTCCTTCATTGAAAAACTCTTATTCAAATAGGCCTTAATGCTGTCCAAGAGTTCTATATCATTTCCCATCAAAAGTATGTCGTCTACATATAATATGAGAAATGCTACAGAGCTCCCACTCACTTTCTTGTAAACACAGGCTTCTCCATAAGTCTGTGTAAACCCAAACGCTTTGATCATCTCATCAAAGCGAATGTTCCAACTCCGAGATGCTTGCACCAGCCCATAAATCGAGCGTTGGAGCTTGCACACCTTGTCAGCATTCTTAGGATCGACAAAACCTTCCGGCTGCATCATATACAATTCTTCCTTAAGGAAACCATTAAGGAATGCCGTTTTGACGTCCATTTGCCATATCTCATAATCATAGTATGCGGCAATTGCTAACATGATTCGGACGGACTTCAGCTTCGCTACCGGTGAGAAAGTCTCATCGTAGTCAACCCCTTGAACTTGTCGATAACCCTTAGCGACAAGTCGAGCTTTATAGATGGTCACATTTCCATCCGCGTCTGTCTTCTTCTTGAAGATCCATTTATTTTCTATGGCTCGCCGTTCAACGGGCAAGTCAGTCAAAGTCCATACTTCGTTTTCATACATGGATCCTATCTCGGATTTCATGGCTTCCAGCCATTTGTCGGAATCCGGGCCCGCCATTGCTTCCTCGTAGTTCGAAGGTTCACCGTTGTCTAACAACATGATTTCCAAGACAGGGTTGCCGTACCATTCTGGTGCGGAACGTGTCCTTGTGGACCTTCGAATTTCAGTAGGAGCTTGATCAGAAGTATCTTGATCATAATCATTAATTTCCTCTCTAGTCGGTGCAGGCACCTCAGGAACGATTTCTTGAGTTTCGCCATTTTCCGGTTCAAGAGGTAACACTTCATCAAGTTCTACTTTCCTCCCACTTACTTCTTTCGAGAGAAACTCTTTCTCTAGAAAGGATCCATTCTTGGCAACAAAGATCTTGCCTTCGGATCTGAGGTAGAAGGTATACCCAATAGTTTCCTTCGGGTATCCTATGAAGACGCATTTTTCCGACTTGGGTTCGAGCTTTTCTGGTTGAAGTTTCTTCACATAAGCATCGCATCCCCAAACTTTTAGAAACGACAGCTTAGGTTTCTTCCCAAACCATAATTCATACGGTGTCGTCTCAACGGATTTCGACGGAGCCCTATTTAAAGTGAATGCGGCAGTCTCTAAAGCATAGCCCCAAAAAGATAGCGGTAAGTCGGTAAGAGACATCATAGATCGCACCATATCTAATAGAGTGCTATTACGACGTTCGGACACACCATTACGCTGAGGTGTTCCAGGCGGCGTGAGTTGTGAAACTATTCCACATTTTCTTAAGTGTGTGCCAAATTCGTGACTCAAGTATTCTCCTCCACGATCTGATCGTAGAAACTTGATCTTTCTATCACGTTGATTTTCAACCTCACTCTGAAATTCCTTGAACTTTTCAAAGGTTTCAGACTTGTGTTTCATTAAGTAGATATACCCATATCTACTCAAGTCATCAGTGAGGGTGAGAACATAACGATAGCCACCGCGAGCCTCAACACTCATTGGTCCACACACATCGGTATGTATGATTTCCAATAAGTTGGTTGCTCGCTCCATTGTTCCTGAGAATGGAGTCTTGGTCATTTTACCCATGAGGCATGGTTCGCACGTGTCAAATGATTCATAATCAAGAGACTCTAAAAGTCCATCTGCATGGAGCTTCTTCATGCGTTTGACACCTATGTGACCAAGGCGGCAGTGCCACAAATATGTGGGACTATTGTTATCAACTTTAACTCTTTTGGTACTCACACTATGAATATGTGTTTCATCACGTACGAGATTCATCAAGAATAAACCATTAACCATCGGAGCATGACCATAAAACATATCTCTCATATAAATAGAACAACCATTATTCTCGGATTTAAATGAGTAGCCATCTCGAATTAAGCGAGATCCGGATACAATGTTCATGCTCAAACTTGGTACTAAATAACAATTATTGAGGTTTAAAACTAATCCTGTAGGTAAATGTAGAGGCAGCGTGCCGACGGCGATCACATCGACCTTGGAACCATTCCCGACGCGCATCGTCACCTCGTCCTTCGCCAGTCTCCGTTTATTCCGTAGCTCCTGCTTTGAGTTACAAATGTGAGCAACTGCACCGGTATCAAATACCCAAGAGCTACTACGAGTACTGGTAAGGTACACATCAATTACATGTATATCACATATACCTTTGGTTTTGCCGGCCTTCTTGTCCGCTAAGTATTTGGGGCAGTTCCGCTTCCAGTGACCACTTCCCTTGCAATAAAAGCACTCAGTTTCGGGCTTGGGTCCATTCTTTGGCTTCTTCCCGGCAACTTGCTTACCGGGCGCGGCAACTTCCTTGCCGTCCTTCTTGAAGTTCTTTTTACCCTTGCTCCTTTTGAACTTAGTGGTTTTATTCACCATCAGCACTTGATGCTCTTTCTTGATTTCTACCTCTGCTGATTTCAGCATAGCATACACCTCAGGAATGGTCTTTACCATCCCCTGCATATTGTAGTTCATCACAAAGCTCTTGTAGCTAGGTGGAAGCGACTGGAGGATTCTGTCAATGACCACTTCTTCCGGAAGATTAACTTCCAGTTGAGTCAAGCGGTTGTGCAATCCAGACATTCTGAGTATGTGCTCACTGACAGAGCTATTTTCCTCCATCTTACAGCCAAAGAATTTGTTGGAGATCTCATATCTCTCAACCCGGGCATGAGCTTGGAAAACCATTTTCAGCTCTTCGAACATCTCATATGCTCCATGTCTCTCAAAACGCTTTTGGAGCCCCGGCTCTAAGCTGTAAAGCATGCCGCACTGAACGAGGGAGTAATCATCGCATCGCGACTGCCAAGCGTTCATAACGTCTTGTTGTGCAGGGAGAACAGGTGAGTCACCCAGCGGTGCTCGTAGGACATAATCTTTCTTGGCAGCTATGAGGATGATCCTCAGGTTCCGGACCCAGTCCGTATAGTTGCTACCATCGTCTTTCAGCTTGGTTTTCTCTAGGAACGCGTTGAAGTTGAGGACTACGTTGGCCATTTGATCTACAAGACATATTGTAAATATTTAGACTAAGTTCATGATAATAAAGTTCATTTAATCAAATTATTTAATGAACTCCCACTTAGATAGACATCCCTCTTCCAGTCATCTAAGTATTACATGATCCGAGTCAACTAGGCCGTGTCCGATCATCACGTGAGACGGACTAGTCAACATCGGTGAACATCTTCATGTTGATCGTATCTTCTATATGACTCATGCTCGACCTTTCGGTCTTCCGTGTTCCGAGGCCATGTCTGTACATGCTAGGCTCGTCAAGTCAACCTAAGTGTTTGCGTGTGTAAATCTGTCTTACACCCGTTGTATGTGAACGTTAGAATCTATCACACCCGATCATCACGTGGTGCTTCGAAACAACGAACTGTCGCAACGGTGCACAGTTAGGGTGAACACTTTCTTGAAATTATTATGAGGGATCATCTTATTTACTACCGTCGTTCTAAGTAAACAAGATGCAAAACATGATAAACATCTCATGCAATCAAATAATAAACGTGACATGATATGGCCAATATCACATAGCTCCTTCGATCTCCATCTTGGGGCTCCATGATCATCTTGTCACCGGCTTGACACCATGATCTTCATCCTCGTGTCTCCATGAAGTTGCTCGCCAACTATTACTTCTACTACTATGGCTAACGCGTTTAGCAATAAAGTAAAGTAATTTACATGGCGATTCTCAATGACACGCAGGTCATACAAAATAAAGACAACTCCTATGGCTCCTGCCGGTTGTCATACTCATCGACATGCAAGTCGTGATTCCTATTACAATAGCATGAACATCTCATACATCACATATAGATCATTCATCATTCATCACAACTTTGGCCATATCATATCACAAAGCACTTGCTGCAAAAACAAGTTAGACGTCCTCTAATTGTTGTTGCAAGTTTTACGTGGCTGAATTAGGGTTCTAGCAGGAACGTTTTCTTACCTACGTTAAAACCACCACAACGTGATTTGTCAACTTCTATTTACCCTTCATAAGGACCCTTTTCATCGAATCCGCTCCAACTAAAGTAGGAGAGACAGACACCCGCCAGCCACCTTATGCAACTAGTGCATGTTCGTCGGTGGAACCGGTCTCACGTAAGCGTACGTGTAAGGTTGGTCCGGGCCGCTTCATCCCACAATACCGTTGAAGCAAGATAAGACTAGTAGCGGCAAGAAGAGTTGACAACATCTACGCCCACAACAAATTGTGTTCTACTCGCGCAAGAAGAACTACGCATAGACCTAGCTCTGATACCACTGTTGGGGAACGTTGCAGAAAATTAAAATTTTTCCTACGGTTTCACCAAGATCCATCTAGGAGTTCATCAAGCAACGAGTATTCAGATTAGATAGCATCTACATACCACTTTGTAGATCGCAACGGAAGCGTTCGAGTGAACGTGGATGAGGTAGTCGTACTTGCCGCGATCCAATTCACCGATGATCTAGTGCCGAACGGACGGCACCTCCGCGTTCAACACACGTACGGAAAGCGTGACGTCTCCTCCTTCTTGATCCAGCAAGGCAAAGGAGAGGTTGGGGATGAAGGCTCCAGCAGCAGCACGACGGCGTGGTGATGGTGGAACTGCAGTACTCCGGCAGGGCTTCGCCGTGCTCAATGGAGGAGGAGGAGGTGTTGGAGAGGGAGAGGGAGGCGCCAGGGCAATCGGTGATCAGCCCCCTCTCCCCCCCCCTTTATATAACCCCCAAGGGGGGCGCCGGCCCTAGGAGATGAGATCTCCTAGGGGGGGGGCGGCGGCCAGGGCAGGGGGGCTTGCCCCCCAAGCAAGGGGGGCGCCCCCTTTAGGGTTTCCCTCCCCCAAACCCTAGGCGCATGGGCCCATGGGGGGGAGGCGCACCAGCCCACTATGGGCTGGTTCCCTCCCTCATACAGCCCATGGGGCCCTCCGGGATAGGTGGCCCCACCCGGTGGACCCCCCGGGACCCTCCGGTGGTCCCGGTACAATACCGATAACCCCGAAACTTGTCCCGATGTCCGTATGATGACTTTCCATATATAAATCTTTACCTCCGGACCATTCCGAAACTCCTCGTGACGTCCGGGATCTCATCCGGGACTCCGAACAACATTCGGTTTACTGCACATACATATCCCTACAACCCTAGCGTCACCGAACCTTAAGTGTGTAGACCCTACGGGTTCAGGAGACATGCAGACATGACCGAGATGGCTCTCGGGCAATAACCAACAGCGGGATCTGGATACCCATGTTGGCTCCCACATGCTCCACGATGATTTCATTGGATGAACCACGATGTCAAGGATTCAATTAATCCCGTATACGATTCCCTTTGTCAATCGGTATTTTACTTGCCCGAGATTCGATCGTCGGTATACCAATACCTCGTTCAATCTCGTTACCGGCAAGTCACTTTTCTCGTTCCGTAATGCATGATCCCGTGATCAAACACTTTGGTCACATTGAGCTCATTGTGATGATGCATTACCGAGAGGGCCCGGTGATACCTCTCCGTCAAGCGGAGTGACAAATTCCAGTCTCGATCCATGTCAACCCAACAGACACTTTCAGAGATACCCGTAGCATACCTTTATAGTCACCCAGTTACGTTGTGACGTTTGGCACACCCAAAGCACTCCTACGGTATCCGGGAGTTACATGATCTCATGGTCTAAGGAAAGGATACTTGACATTGGAAAACTCTAGCAAACGAATTATGCGATCTTATGCTATGTTTAGGATTGGGTCTTGTCCATCACATCATTCTCCTAATGATGTGATCCCGTTATCGATGACATCCAATGTCCATAGTCAGGAAACCATGACTATCTGTCGATCAACGAGCTAGTCAACTAGAGGCTCACTAGGGACATGTTGTTGTCTGTTATTCACACATGTATTACGATTTCCGGTTAACACAATTATAGCACGAATAAAGACAATTATCATGAATAAGGAAATATAATAATAATGCTTTTTATTATTGCCTCTAGGGCATATTTCTAACAGTGACTATATCATTCAGTTTAGTAAGATGTGCCACAACAGTTTCAGATTCATAACCATGAAAATGATCGGATTCAACCAAAGTAATTAACTCAGGATCGACAGAGAATTCATAATTCTTATTAGTAACAAAGATGGGAAACGTAGCAAACTCAGGGTCACATTTCATTCTAGCATTCAGAGATCTTTCTTTCAGCTTACAGAGTAGTTTCTGAGGATCATCTCTAGCATTGCAAGCAAGAAATTCTCTAGCTATATCTCCATCCATAACATAACTCCCATGTATCTTAGGCAATTCATATCTAGGAGAGCTAGGTCTAATAGGTGTTTCATCATTTTCAGTTTCAACACTCTCAATTTCTTTAGCTCTAACAAGTTGTTCATCAAGAAATTCACCCTGTGGCACAGTCTTATCAAGCAAAGTACTAGCATCATCATATGCATCATTCATCGCAGAAGTAGCATCATCAATTACTTGCGACATATCAGGATTAATAGCAGGTGGTGGTGTTGCAAGGTCACCAAAACAGAAGATGAATCAAGTACAGAGCTAGATAACAGTTCCTTACCTCCCCTCGTCTTAGAGAGAACGATCTTGGTTTTATCATCCTTAAGATTTCTCATAGTGATCAACAGATATAAATCCCAAGTGATTCAGCAAATAGAGCTATGCTCCCCAGCAATGGCACCAGAAAAAGGTCTTCATAACCCACAAGTATAGGGGATCGCAGCAGTTTTCGAGGGTAGAATATTCAACCCAAATTTATTGATTCGACACAAGGGGAGCCAAAGAATATTCACAAGTATTAGCAGTTGCATTGTCAATTCAACCACACCTAAAAGACTTAATATCTGCAACAAGGTGATCAGTAGCAAAGTGGTATGGTACTTTGATAGTGTTGGGGATATGACTATTGGGTATGAACTGCCAAGGAGGGGCTGGGTCAGTGGCGAAGCCACGTACAAGCTGGGTAGTCAATTGACTACCCAGCTTTTTGGTGAAACTAGTATATAAGTGTAGAATTATTGAAAAAATGTATAAATTCATATATTTGACTACACAATTTCAAATTGACTACACAAGACAACATTTCTGGCACCGCCACTGGGCTGGGTTATAACACTGACGGCTTACCAATGAAGATGGCGGATCATACAAGCCCATTATGGGCCCAAGACCCAAAGGTGACTTGAGGCATGCTACCTCTTGAGCACTGCGTTGGTTTTCCCTTGAAGAGAAAGGGTGATGTAGTAAAGCAGCATAAGTATTTTCCTCAGTTTTTTAGAACCAAGGTATCAATCCAGTAGGAGACCACGCACGAGTCCCTCGCACCTACACAAACAAATAAATCCTCGCAACCAACGCGATAAGGGGTTGTCAATCCCTACACGATCACTTACGAGAGTGAGATCTGATAGATATGATAAGATAATATTTTTGGTATTTTTATGATAAAGATGCAAAGTAAAGAAAGAAAAATAAAGACAGGAATAGAAATAACTAAGTGTTGAAAGATTAATATGATGGAAAATAGACCCGGGGGCCATAGGTTTCACTAGTGGCTTCTCTCGAGAGCATAAGTATTACGATGGGTGAATAAATTACTGTTGAGCAATTGATAGAATTGAGCGTAGTTATGAGAATATCTAGGTATGATCATGTATATAGGCATCACGTCCGAGACAAGTAGACCGACTCCTGCTTGCATCTACTACTATTACTCCACACATCAACCGCTATCCAGCATGGATCTAGAGTATTAAGTTCATAAGAACAGAGTAACGCCTTAAGCAAGATGACATGATGTAGAGGGATAAACTCATGCAATCACTACAAGAAATACGCTCAATTATGACTCCCCATTTTGGTCGTTAATTCGTCATTGCTTTCGTTTATTGACCTTTTTTTGACCAAATTCAGAAGGTCAACAGTTGGCCGTCAAGAACAAGCAAACGTGACCTTTTCTGGAATTTTGGTCATGGTTGCCCTCGACCAAAATTTTGGTCTTTAATTCTTTGACCAAAATTATGGTCATTACTAATAAGCCTAGACCACGTAGGATCTGACATGGCGATGTCTGTTGGGGAACGTAGCAGAAATTCAAAATTTTCCTACGTATCACCAAGATCTATCTATGGAGAGACCAGCAACGAGGGGAAAGAGAGTGCATCTACATACCCTTGTAGATCGCTAAGTGGAAGCGTTCAAGTGAACGGGGTTGATGGAGTCGTACTCGTCGTGATTCAAATCACCGATGACCAAGTGCCGAACGCACGGCACCTCCGCGTTCAACACACGTACAGCCCGGTGACGTCTCCCAAGCCTTGATCCAGCAAGGATAGAGGGAGAGGTTGAGGAAGACTCCATCCAGCAGCAGCACAACGGCGTGGTGATGATGGAGGAGCGTGGCTATCCTGCAGGGCTTCGCCAAGCACCATAAGAGAGGAGGAAGAAGAGACGCAGGGCTGCACCAACGAGAGAGAGATTGAATCGCGTGTTGTGGGCAGCCCTAATGCCTCAATATATATAGGGAAGGGGAGGGGCTGCGCCCCCCTTAGGGTTTCCACCCCTAGGGGTGGCGGCCAGCCCAGATCCCATCTAAGGGAGGCGGCCAAGGGGGAGGGGGAGAGGGAGGCGCACCAGGATGGGCCTCAGGGCCCATCTGCCCTAGGGTTTGCCCCCTTTTCCTCTCCCTTGCGCCTTGGGCCCTTGTGGGGGGGCGCACCAGCCCACCTGGGGCTGGTCCCCTCCCACACTTGGCCCATGCAGCCCTCCGGGGCTTGTGGCCCCACTTGGTGGACCCCCGGACACCTCCGGTGGTCCCGGTACGTTACCGATAAAACCCGAAACTCTTTCGGTGACCAAAACAGGACTTCCCATATATAAATCTTTACCTCCGGACCATTCCGGAACTCCTCGTGACGTCCGGGATCTCATCCGGGACTCCGAACAACATTCGGTAACCACATACAAGCTTCCTTTATAACCCTAGCGTCATCGAACCTTAAGTGTGTAGACCCTACGGGTTCGGGAGACATGCAGACATGACCGAGACGTTCTCCGGTCAATAACCAACAGCGGGATCTGGATACCCATGTTGGCTCCCACACGTTCCATGATGATTTCATCGGATGAACCACGATGTCAAGGACTTAATCAATCCCGTATACAATTCCCTTTGTCTATCGGTACGATACTTGCCCGAGATTCGATCATCGGTATCCCAATACCTTGTTCAATCTCGTTATCGGCAAGTCTCTTTTACTCGTTCCGCAACACATCATCCCGTGATCAACTCCTTGATCACATTGTGCACATTATGATGATGTCCTACCGAGTGGGCCCAGAGATACCTCTCCGTCACACGGAGTGACAAATCCCAGTCTCGATTCGTGCCAACCCAACAGACACTTTCGGAGATACCTGTAGTGTACCTTTATAGCCACCCAGTTACGTTGTGACGTTTGGCACACCCAAAGTATTCCTACGGTATCCGGGAGTTGCACAATCTCATGGTCTAAGGAAATGATACTTGACATTAGAAAAGCTTTAGCATACGAACTACATGATCTTGTGCTAGGCTTAGGATTGGGTCTTGTCCATCACATCATTATCCTAATGATGTGATCCCGTTATCAACGACATCCAATGTCCATGGTCAGGAAACCGTAACCATCTATTGATCAACGAGCTAGTCAACTAGAGGCTTACTAGGGACATGGTGTTGTCTATGTATCCACACATGTATTTGAGTTTCCTATCAATACAATTCTAGCATGGATAATAAACGATTATCATGAACAAGGAAATATAATAATAACTAATTTATTATTGCCTCTAGGGCATATTTCCAACAGTCTCCCACTTGCACTAGAGTCAATAATCTAGTTCACATCGATATGTGATTAACACTCAAGGTCACATCCCTATGTGACTAACACCCAAGAGTTCTGGGTTTGATCATGTTATTCTTGTGAGAGAGGTTATTGTCAACGGGTCTGCAACACTCAGATCCGTATGCACTTCGCAAATCTCTACGCTATATTTGGAGTCATTTCAAATAACTGTTCTACCTGGAGCTATTCTAAATTGTTGCTCCATTATACGTATCCGGTATCTCTACTCAGAGCTATCCGGATAGGTGTTAAGCTTGTATCGACATAACTCTTTATGTCGAACTCTTTATCACCTCCATAACCGAGAAACATATCCTTATTCCTCTAAGGATAATCTTGACCGCTATCTGGTGATCTACTCCTAGATCACCTTTGTACCCTCTAGCCAGACATGTGGCAAGGCACATGTCAGGTGCGGTACACAGCATGGTAGACTATGGAGCCTATGTCTAAGCATAGGGGACGACCTTCGTCCTTTCTCTCTGTTCTGACGTGGTCGAGCTTTAACTCTTAACTTCGTACCTTACAACTCAGGCAAGAACTTCCTTCTTTGACTGATCCATCTTGAACACCTTCAAGATCATGTCAAGGTATGTGCTCATTTGAAAGTACCATTAAGCGTTTTGATCTATCCCTATAGATCTTGATGCTCAATGTTTAAGTAGCCTAATCCAGGTTTTCAATGAAAAACACTTTTCAAATAACCTTATATGCTTTCCAGAAATTCTACATTATTTCTGATCATCAATATGTCAACAACATATACTCATCAGAAATTCTATAGTGCTCCCACTCACTTCTTTGGAAATATAAGTTTCTCATAAACTTTGTATAAACCCAAAATCTTTGATCATCTCATCAAAGTGTACATTCCAACTCCGAGATGCTTACTCCAGTCCTTAGAAGGATAGCTGGAGCTTTGCATACTTGTTAGCATCTTTCAGGATCGACAAAATCTTCTGGTTGTATCACATACGACCTTTCCTCAAGAACAAGGAAACAATATTTTGACATCCCATCTGCAAGGTTTTATAGATAATGCAGTACATGCTAATTCCAACAGACTCTTAGCATCGCTACGAGTGAGAAAAGTCTCATCGTAGTCAACTCCTTGAACTTGTCGGGAAACACCTTAACGACAAGTCGAGCTTTCTCAATGGTGACACTTACCATCATTGTCTGTCTTCCTTTTAAAATCCATATGTACCCAACAGCCTTACGACCATCAAGTAGTTCTTTCAAAGTCTACACTTTGTTTTCATACATGGATCCTCTCTCAGATTTTTATGGCCTCGAGCCATTCATTGGAATCCGGGCCCACCATCGCTTCTCCATAGCTTGTAGGTTCAATGTTGTCTAGCAACATGACTTCCAAGACAGGATTACGTACCACTCTGAAGTAGTACGCATCCTTGTCATCCTACGAGGTTTGGGAGTGACTTGATCCGAAGTCTCATGATCACTATCATAAGCTTCCACTTCAATTGGTGTAGGTGCCATAGGAACAATTCCTGTGCCCTGCTACACACTAGTTGAAGTGATGGTTCAATAACCTCATCAAGTCTCCACCATCCTCCCACTCAATTCTTTCGAGAGAAACTTTTCCTCGAGAAAGGACCCGATTTTGAGAAACAATCCTTATTGCTTTCGGATCTGAGATAGGAGGTATACCCAACTGTTTTGGGTATCCTATGAAGATGCAGTTATCCGCTTTGGGTTCGAGCTTATCAGCCTGAAACTTTTTCATACAAGCGTCGCAGCCCCAAACTTTTAAGAAATGACAGCTCAGGTTTCTCTAAACCATAGTTCATACGGTGTCATCTCATCGGAATTACGTGGTGCCCTATTTAAAGTGAGTGTGGTTGTCTCTAATGCCTAACCCATGAACGATAGTGGTAATTCGATAAGAGACATCATGGTATGCATCATATCCAATAGGGTGCAGTTATGATGTTCGGACACACCATCACACTATGGTGTTCCAGGCGGTACTAGTCGTGAAACAATTTCCACAATGTCTCAATTGTGTACCAAACTCGCAACTCAGATATTCATCTCTAAGATCATATCATAGATATTTTATCCTCCTGTCACGACGATATTCAACTTCACTCTAACATTACTTGAACCATTCAATAATTCAGACTTTGTGTTTCATCAAGTAAATATACTCAGTATCTACTCAAATCAACTGTGAAGTAAGAGCATAACGATATCCACTACGTGCCTCAGCACTCATTGGACTGCACACATCAAAATGTGTTACTTCCAATAAGTTGCTTTCTTGTTCCATTTTACTGAAACCGAAGCTTTTAGTCATCTTGCCCATGTGGTATGATCTGCATGTCTCAAGCGATTCAAAATCAAGTGAGTCCAAATGGTCCATCTGCATGGAGTTTCTTCATGCGTATATACCAATAGACATGGTTCACATGTCTCAATCTTTTCAGAAATGAGTGAGTTCAAAGATCCATCAACATGGAGCTTCTTTATGCGTTTTATACCAATATGACTTACATGGCAGTGCCACAAGTAGGTGGTACTATCATTACTATCTTATATCTTTTGGCATGAACATGTGTATCACTATGATCGAGATTCAATAAACCATTCATTTTAGGTGCAAGACCATTGAAGGTATTATTCAAATGAGTAGAGTAACCATTATTCTCCTTAAATGAATAACCGTATTGCGATAGACATAATCCAATCATGTCTATGCTCAACGCAAATACCAAACACCAATCTCGATGGTAGAGGGAGCGTGTGATGTTTGATTACATCAACCTTGGAAGCACTTCCAACACATCTCGTCAGCTCACCTTTAGCTAGTCTCCGTTTATTCCGTAGCTTTTATTTCAAGTTACTAACACTTAGCAACCGAACCGGTATCTAATACCCTGATGCTACTAGGAGTACTAGTAAAGTACACATTCACATAATGTATATCCAATATACTTCTATCGACAGCCTTCTCATCTACCAAGTATTTAGGGTAATTCTGCTCCAGTAGCTGTTCCCCTCATTACAGAAGCACTTAGTCTCAGGTTTGGGTTCAATCTTGGGTTTCTCCACAGCTGATTTGCCGTTTCATGAAGTATCCCTTCTTGCCCTTGCCCTTCTTGAAACTAGTGGTTTCACTAACCATCAACAATTGATGCTCCTTCTTGATTTCTACTTTCGCGGTGTCAAACATCGCGAATATTTCAAGGATCATCATATCTATCCCTGATATGTTATAGTTCATCACGAAGCTCTAGTGGCTTGGTGGCAGTGACTTTGGAGAACTATCACTATCTCATCTGGAAGATAATTCCCACTCGATTTAAGTGATCGTCGTACCCAGACAATCTGAGTACAAGCTCAACGATTGAGCTTTTCTCCCTTAGTATGCAGGCTAAGAAAATCGTCGGAGGTCTTATACCTCTTGACGTGGGCACGAGCGTGAAATCCCAATTTCAGCCCTCGAAACATCTCACATGTTCCGCGACATTTCAAAAAACGTCTTTGGTGCCTCAACTCTAAACCGTTTAACTGAACTATCACGTAGTTATCTAAACGTGTATGTTCGATGTTCGCAACATCCACAAACGACGTTTGAGGTTCAGCATACTGAGCGGTGCATTAAGGACATAAGCCTTTTACTGTCCGCATAATTGCTACTGTCAACTTTCAACTATATTTTCTCTCGGAACGTATCTAACACAGTAGAACTAAAGCTATGACATAATTTGCGAAGTTCTTTTGACTATGTTCAGGATAATTAAGTTCACCTTATGAACTCCCACTCAGATAGACATCCCTCTAGTCATCTAAGTGATTGCATGATCCGAGTCAACTAGTCCGTGTCCGATCATCACGTGAGACGGACTAGTCATCATCGGTGAACATCTTCATGTTGATCGTATCTACCATACGACTCATGCTCGACCTTTCGGTCTCTGTGTTCCGAGGCCATGTCTGTACATGCTAGGCTCGTCAAGTTAACCCTAAGTGTTTTGCATGTGTAAAACTGTCTTACACCCGTTGTATGTGAACGTAAGGATCTATCACACCCGATCATCACGTGGTGCTTCGAAACGACGAACTTTAGCAACGGTGCACAGTTAGGGGAGAACACTTCTTGAAATTTTAATGAGGGATCATCTTATTTACTACCGTTGTTCTAAGCAAATAAGACGTAATAACATGATAAACATCACATGCAATCAAATAGTGACATGATATGGCCATCATCACTTTGCTCCTTTCGATCTCCATCTTCGGGGCTCCATGATCATCATCGTCACCGGCATGACACCATGATCTCCATCATCATGATCTCCATCATCGTGTCTTCGTGAAGTTGTCTCGCCAACTATTACTTCTACTACTATGGCTAACGGTTAGCAATAAAGTAAAGTAATTACATGACGTTTATGTTGACACGCAGGTCATAAATAAATTAAAGACAACTCCTATGGCTCCTGCCGGTTGTCATACTCATCGACATGCAAGTCGTGATTCCTATTACAAGAACATGATCATTTCATACATCACATATATCATACATCACATCCTTTGGCCATATCACATCACATAGCATACCCTGCAAAAACAAGTTAGACGTCCTCTAATTGTTGTTTGCATGTTTTACGTGGCTGCTATGGGTTTCTAGCAAGAACGTTTCTTACCTACGCAAAACCACAACGTGATATGCCAATTGCTATTTACCCTTCATAAGGACCCTTTTCATCGAATCCGTTCCGACTAAAGTGGGAGAGACAGACACCCGCCAGCCACCTTATGCAACTAGTGCATGTCAGTCGGTGGAACCGGTCTCACGTAAGCGTACGTGTAAGGTTGGTCCGGGCCGCTTCATCCCACAATGCCGTCGAAACAAGATTGGACTAGTAACGGTAAGCATATTGAACAAAATCAACGCCCACAACTACTTTGTGTTCTACTCGTGCATAGAATCTACGCAATAGACCTAGCTCATGATGCCACTGTTGGGGAACGTAGCAGAAATTCAAAATTTTCCTACGTATCACCAAGATCTATCTATGGAGAGACCAGCAACGAGGGGAAAGAGAGTGCATCTACATACCCTTGTAGATCGCTAAGCGGAAGCGTTCAAGTGAACGGGGTTGATGGAGTCGTACTCGTCGTGATTCAAATCACCGATGACCAAGTGCCGAACGCACGGCACCTCCGCGTTCAACACACGTACAGCCCGGTGACGTCTCCCAAGCCTTGATCCAGCAAGGAGAGAGGGAGAGGTTGAGGAAGACTCCATCCAGCAGCAGCACAACGGCGTGGTGATGATGGAGGAGCGTGGCTATCCTGCAGGGCTTCGCCAAGCACCATAAGAGAGGAGGAAGAAGAGACGCAGGGCTGCACCAACGAGAGAGAGATTGAATCGCGTGTTGTGGGCAGCCCTAATGCCTCAATATATATAGGGAAGGGGAGGGGCTGCGCCCCCCTTAGGGTTTCCACCCCTAGGGGTGGCGGCCAGCCCAGATCCCATCTAAGGGAGGCGGCCAAGGGGGAGGGGGAGAGGGAGGCGCACCAGGATGGGCCTCAGGGCCCATCTGCCCTAGGGTTTGCCCCCTTTTCCTCTCCCTTGCGCCTTGGGCCCTTGTGGGGGGGCGCACCAGCCCACCTGGGGCTGGTCCCCTCCCACACTTGGCCCATGCAGCCCTCCGGGGCTTGTGGCCCCACTTGGTGGACCCCCGGACACCTCCGGTGGTCCCGGTACGTTACCGATAAAACCCGAAACTCTTTCGGTGACCAAAACAGGACTTCCCATATATAAATCTTTACCTCCGGACCATTCCGGAACTCCTCGTGACGTCCGGGATCTCATCCGGGACTCCGAACAACATTCGGTAACCACATACAAGCTTCCTTTATAACCCTAGCGTCATCGAACCTTAAGTGTGTAGACCCTACGGGTTCGGGAGACATGCAGACATGACCGAGACGTTCTCCGGTCAATAACCAACAGCGGGATCTGGATACCCATGTTG
The DNA here is from genome assembly GCA_032464435.1 of Aegilops umbellulata. Taxonomy (NCBI): domain Eukaryota; kingdom Viridiplantae; phylum Streptophyta; class Magnoliopsida; order Poales; family Poaceae; genus Aegilops; species Aegilops umbellulata. The sequence goes on along the minus strand of CP136055.1, from coordinate 502,785,444 downwards.
GCTCCCACACGTTCCATGATGATTTCATCGGATGAACCACGATGTCAAGGACTTAATCAATCCCGTATACAATTCCCTTTGTCTATCGGTACGATACTTGCCCGAGATTCGATCATCGGTATCCCAATACCTTGTTCAATCTCGTTATCGGCAAGTCTCTTTTACTCGTTCCGCAACACATCATCCCGTGATCAACTCCTTGATCACATTGTGCACATTATGATGATGTCCTACCGAGTGGGCCCAGAGATACCTCTCCGTCACACGGAGTGACAAATCCCAGTCTCGATTCGTGCCAACCCAACAGACACTTTCGGAGATACCTGTAGTGTACCTTTATAGCCACCCAGTTACGTTGTGACGTTTGGCACACCCAAAGTATTCCTACGGTATCCGGGAGTTGCACAATCTCATGGTCTAAGGAAATGATACTTGACATTAGAAAAGCTTTAGCATACGAACTACATGATCTTGTGCTAGGCTTAGGATTGGGTCTTGACCATCACATCATTCTCCTAATGATGTGATCCCGTTATCAACGACATCCAATGTCCATGGTCAGGAAACCGTAACCATCTATTGATCAACGAGCTAGTCAACTAGAGGCTTACTAGGGACATGGTGTTGTCTATGTATCCACACATGTATTTGAGTTTCCTATCAATACAATTCTAGCATGGATAATAAACGATTATCATGAACAAGGAAATATAATAATAACTAATTTATTATTGCCTCTAGGGCATATTTCCAACAATGTCCACATGGCAAAAATGATGACGTGGACGCCATGTAGGATCAGTGGAAATCAGTTGTTTCAATGGGCCAAGCCCAATAATTAGCCCATTTCCAGATTTACTCTTGGGCAACAACTATGGACCAAGCCCATTAATTTGGTCCATTTTTAGATTTACTTTTGGACCACAACCATGGGCCTAGCTCAACAGATTAGCCTATTTAATGTTCGTTCTTGGGCTGAGGCAATGTACAACCGATTTATTAATTGAGCCAACCCTTTTCTCTAAACGGTCCAGCCCACTGACACAATTTAGTTTCGGTCCAGCCCTTATTCAAGGGAGATCAACATTTCATTGGACAATTTGGTGGTCAACCAAAAGCACAGGATAATATAATGGTAATAATAATATAATTCTCAAAATAACACAACAATATCATTACACCACAGTATCATTACACCACAGGATCACAAAATAACACAGCAGAATGAACAAACAACACAACATTTCATCAAATTTGTCCCAGAAGTATCATTACACCACATGTTTATAAGATAGTACCAACCAGAATAACACAACCAATAACTTAGTATCTTGTACATGAGCATCCAGAGCAGATGCAGATCTGTTGAATATCTTCTTGGAGCTTGACTCAAGGTCACATTTCAAAGGAATGTGCTGGAGGGACATTCTTTAGTGAGAATGTCAGCAACATTTAATGCTTGCAAGAACATACAGAAGCAAATATACTTCCCAATGATATTTACAAGACCAATATATTTCTTACCAAGGTGCATACATATGTAATAGAGGATGAGGGCACTCTTAAGTTTGAAACATTTCAAAGTTAAGAAATGAGAAGAGACAGCAAAGCATCAAGTTTGCAAAGCTAAAGCATGACACAGAGTAACTTCTGTGAGACTGAAATTCTAGAATACGAGGATATAATAGATAGGACAGTGGCAGAAATACTAATCAAGTTACTCAATAATAAGGCATGTAAGCAGGATCTGATGAATATTGCATGAAACACCAGCAATGTGAAACTGGAACTACAGGAAGAACAAAAAAGAGAATAAAAAAGTTTAAGAAAGGGAAAATGGACACCTTTGTCGCATCAGGGTCAGTATATTTCCTTGGAAATATCATCTTAACCCTGCAAAGAACAATGTGCATCAGACAAGAACCACAGGAGATAAAGCATCAAGACAAACTAAATATGGTGTCCAATTTATGCTATAACATCATCATCAGGATTAGAACAACATATGAATACTCAGTGCTGGATGAGACCATATACAATACCACTGCAAGAAAATAGGCCGCCGCACGCCGCGGTGCACCAGCGTACTTGATCCGGCCTTGATGTTCATGAGCATGTCGGCCTCCCACTCCGCGGTGGGCAGCTCAAAGCTGAACCAAACCAGCCAGGTCACAATGGTTAAGTGACGCTGGACCAGACCGCTGACGAGCGGCAGCAGCCTAAGGTGAACCGCACCTCATGCACTTATGCACCTCACATATTTGAAGTTTGCATATTAGAAAAGGAAGGAGGATATCAAGCTACCATGTAAAAAACACTAGATCAATTGTAGATTAAAAATTGACAACAACCCATATTTATTTACATGAGACATGTCATATGATTGCATACCAGAAATGACATCAAGGAACTGGTAATACTCTGCTAAATTGGCTATTAAGCAAGTTTAGGTTCCTGAAGGATGAGAAATCTGCTCCTAAAATAACAGTGCTATGTGCAGACTTGAAGAATGACATGACAGGTTATTTACTACTACATAAGTATGATTGCGCCTAAGCAAAAATACCATTCTGCTACCACAACCATCCTTTATTCTCCTTTTCCCTTTATTCTCAAGTAGTTATATTTATTTTCTCGGTATGATTAGTAAACTGATTAAAAGAAATAAAGCATGAATGCCAACACAATTGGAATGAACTTAGGAAAAAAATATTGCAACCATGAGAGAATTGTGTCGAGTGAATATTAAAATCATATATCAAGTAAATATAAGGAATATCCCTGTGAACCATTGCCGGCCAACTACAGCTACATAATTATCTATTGGTTCGCCCATCTAATTTGCTACACAACAGCTCTAGCAAAGGGCTGATGTGACTGAACAAACAGTTCTGCACAATAATAAAAATGATATAGGATACTCCATTTGAACTACAAAAGACACGTAGGTTTACTTGTAGATATATCTGCCATGTAAGTAGAAAGAAGTGATAGATTCCTATAGATATAGAAGGTGGTCGCGAGATGGATAAGTCATAAAACAACCTTTCACATGTTAGGAATTGTATCTGTCCCTTGCAGTTTGTTCATATGCAGGTAAGGCTATTAAGAATCCCACGGCAGGGTGTAGGGGAAAAAAGGTATCCTCAATGTCTATTTATTTAAACAGCAAGGGTGGTATATACATGTTAACATATATTGCATCAGCCCTTGGTTGGTTGCTGGGTGCAAACTACTATGGGATGCATCACAACATACAGAAGTAATTACTTTTTTAAACAAAAAAGTAATTCGACATGGTCCACCAATGAACACATATACTAAATATGTATTCTATAGATTTAAATAGACATTGATTAAAAGCTGCATATACCCTTTTTTCACTACAAACAGAAGTTCTATGGAATCTAAAAATTTGAGCACCTATATAGACAGTGAGCAACTAAAAGACTTATCATATAATATATGATAGGATGTATGCATGATAAGAAATGGATTGACGAAAAAAAAGCATGTTCATGCACACAATGGAAATCTTCTCACTGTCCAATAGTTATGTATATAAATGGCAGGAAAAATGTGTGAGCGTTCATGCATACAGTGGAACAGATTATGAAGTAACCAATTAAACATTAGTTCCTGATTATCCCCATATGCATAGGAGCTCACCATGTGTGGGGGTAGGGGATGGGAGGAGGACGTCCTACAGCAGAAGTTTCTCCTCATCAGAGCAGCACCTGCACAAAAACAGAGCCTTCAACTTGTCTAGATCCGGAAGAGAAACAGAAAAATTAAAAAGGCAGAACAAGAAAGGAGAACCTTCCATGGCGTCCTATACTAGGAGCAGCTCCTCTCTCTCCGACCATGGCCTTGAATTCCTTTCCTCGACACAATACGAGAAAGCATCAAGAGGAGAAGAAGAGAAGTCGTAGAAGGAGACAGCAGGAGGAGCAGTTCATACTCTCTAGGGCTCCGGGCGCTGAGAGGGAGGCTCCAGGAGTAATGCGGGAGAAGGAGCTCCGTCTCCATGGTCTGGTGGTGGAGCTGCGTCGTTCATGCCATCGGGACAGGGGAGGAAGAAGCCTTCCCATCCATGGCGTCCCGGTGCTCGAGCGGCTACGGTGCGCTAGATCTGCGAGGGAGACGAGATTATGTGAGGAAGAGACTGAGGAATGTTACGATGAGGAGTGGAGGGACTCACCTAAGTCACCGGAGCAACACCGGAGCCACGCTGGCGACGTGCTGGCCCAAACCCTAGCTGCTGGGCAGGGTCACGCTTGGCTGCTGGAGGGCACGCGCGCTGGATCTGGCCTGATGGGAGGAAGGAGCGTTGAGAGGGGGCACGGTGGTGTGCTGGGCGCGCCGGAGGACGCTGGAATCGGGCGGGGTCGGGCGCCGTCGGTGGTGGTGGTGGTGGCGGCGGCGAGAAGTGGTGCGGGGGAGAGGGAGAGACGAGCGAGAGAGGAGCGATGGGGTGGGATTTCACATTCGCGGGCTAGGTCTTATTGTTCGCGGGCTGTGAGAATGAAAACCAAACGAAATCGTTCGCGGGCTGACCCAAACCTCCGGGCGCCAAAGTGTGAGTCTGACTTTGCCTCACTTTTGTCTAAAAAAAAGACTTTGCCTCACTTCACTCTCAAAAAAAGACATTACCTCACTTTTATTTATTTATTATTATCATTTCTTTCTTTCTTTCTTTTCTTTTCCTCAAAAAATTACTATTCCCAACTATACTTCAAACAAAAAAAGAAACAACTTTTCCCAACACTTAATTCTCGTCTCCATAGATAAACTTCTCTTCGCGGGCACACATGGACGGCTCGCTCTCATCTCTCCCGGCCCGCACGGACCATCTCTACGGCTTACCCCGCACCCTCGACGACAGCATGTGTGCCGTCCTTCACCATTGAATGGCGGCATGCACGGTCGAGATCGGACCACTCACCCCTGCTACTATTACTTCAGTAGCCACTCGATGATGATCCCGGGTGGAAGCACGTTGTTGCAACCCATTACATGTTTGTGACGTATGTTGTTCTCTCCACGGCAGCACACACAACGTCCCTCACAATCAGACGTCTAACAAACAGGGACATGACCCTCCATGACACTAACGGGGTCCCGAGCCATCAGAAGCCTGCAACCATGGCTCCCTTGTGCCCAAAATGAGTTTTTTGTGAAGAATCTACCATATATTTGTTGCAAAATTGGACCAAATCATCAGAAGCTATCATGTGTGGAGATCAATGGCTTTCAAGCCAAATGATCAATCTTATGGCCACATTCATGGCATGGTTTATTCAAATGATCTCATATTGTGCACAAGGGTGCATATTGGAATGACAAACAATGTTGCCGAATGAAGTTTTCATTTTCTTTGGACGAAAAAATCATTTTCCATTTTCCATTTTTGTGAAGGACCTACCATATATTTGTTGAAAATTTGGGCCAAATCAATTTTATAAAATACTAGGCCATATTTTTAATGCATGTTTAATATCTTACAAATACTTGTTTAACATTTTTTTCAAATGCTTGCTTTAACATTTTCTAAATACAAGATTGACTTCGTTCACACACATTGTATATTTTTTGTATACATTTTTCTTATACATGAGACACAAATTTTTTTATACACAATTAACATTTTCAAGTGCTTGGTTAGAACTTCTTGAATACATAGTCAACATTTTTATATACAACATTTATATATTTTTTAAATACAAGATTAATATTTTTAATGTATGGTTAATATTTTTTTTATTTACACATTTAACATTTTCAAATGCTTGATTTACATTTTTATATAATTGTTTAACATTTTTAAATGCTCGATTAACATTTTTAAATACATGATCAACTTTTTCCACACATATTGTATATTTTTTGTACATATGGTAATCATTCTCTTTATACACATATAAGATTTTCAAATGCTTGGTTAACATTTTTTCGAACGTTTTATGTGAAGTTTGTTTTTAATATACATACATGCATACATACATACATATATATATATATATAGAGAGAGAGAGAGAGAAAAATTGGAACTATAAATAATAAACAAAAATAAAAAAAAGAATGAACGAACAAAAAACAGACAAAAAAATGAGCCGCGGCCCAGTAGTTGGCCCACTGGGCGGACGAAAAATATAAAAGAAAAAAAGGTGCCCTTGTCTCACCAAGGCTCAAGCCCACTCGACAGTACCCATTAAGTAGGTTACGGGCGAGAATGTACCAGTGTCTTTGTTATGATGTGGTAGTTTGTCTCCTTAGGGGAACTCGACTAGTAGCTAGTTCGAATCACGTTGTGTGTTTTATTTTTTTGCTTTATTCACCTTTGTGGGACGGGTCCTTTTTTTCTTTGAGAGTGGCGTTTTGGCGTGGTGGCCTTTCTTTTTTGCTTTATTCACCTTTGTGGGACAGGTCCTTTTTTTTCTTTGAGAGTGGTGTTTCGGATCTTAGATGTAGATACAGCTATTTTGAAATATGTATAGAAAAAATCCCGTGTGTACATCTGGACATCCTATGTCCGCACACAAAATATCGGTGAACAAGGGCATTTTTGTTGCATGTATAAAGAAGATTAAAAATGGCTTGTGAGTAGCTGTAATCAAGCATCGAAAATTGTCTTTTTTACACAAGCCACAAAAAATGTCATTTTTGATCGAAACTTGGTGCACACACATATAGTGTCCGAATTTACATGCGAGATTTCTTCTAGATTTTTTTAACTTTTTAAAATATGTATTTAGACAATGGGTGCATATACACCTATGAGCTAAAGTGATTTTTTTCCTTTTTCTTCTTTATTTACCTTTGTGGGACGGGTCCCACATGTCATTTGTACTATGTTAGTTGGCCCGTGTGTAAATGTAGACTCAGTTTAATCAACAAGTCAATCTATGGACGGACTGACTCTACAACCGACACATAAGCCAAAATGACACGACACATAGGTAAAATTGATGATGTGGACGTCCAGTCATCCATGTTACAACACCATGACCATCTGGATTGGTCGTAATCAGCTAGAAATAAGGCTGTCGACCACTGTTGTCCTCTTATGACCATTTTGTGTAAGGCAATTATGACCTTTTTGACCAAAATAGTCACTATGGTTTATGGTTTTGACTGTCCTAAACAGGCCACGACCAATTGGATCGAAATGGTCATAGATTAATGACGATTTCTTCCACGGTCACTGCCAGAAGATCACAATTGAGCATATTTCTTGTAGTGAATATGATATAAACCCCATCTTGTTATCCTCGATGGCAACAGTACAATATGTGCCTTGCTGCCCCTACTGGCACTGAGAAAGGACACCGCAAGATTGAACCCAAAGCTAAGCACTTCTCCCATTGCAAGAAAGATCAATCTAGTAGGCCAAACCAAACTGGTAATTCGAAGAGACTTGCAAAGATAACCAATCATACATAAAATTTTTAGAGAAGATTCAAATATTGTTCATAGATAAACTTGATCATAAACACACAATTCATCGGTCTCAACAAACACACCGCAAAAGAAGATTACATCGAATAGATCTCCACAAGAGAGGGGGAGAACTTTGTATTGAGATACAAAAAGAGAGAAGAAGCCATCTAGCTAATAACTATGGACCCGAAGGTCTGAGGTAAACTACTCACACATCATCGGAGAGGCTATGGTGTTGATGTACAAGCCCTCCGTGATCGATGCCCCCTCTGGCGGAGCTCCGGAAAAAGCCCCAAGATGGGATCTCATGGGTACAGAAGGTTGCGGCGGTGGAATTAGGTTTTTGGCTCCATATCTGGTAGTTTGGGGGTACGTAGGTATATATAGGAGGAACAAGTACGTCGGTGGAGCAACATGGGGCCCACGAGGGTGGAGGGTGCGCCTGGGGGGTAGGCGCGCCCCCCTACCTCGTGCCCTCCTGGTTGATGTCTTGACGTAGGGTCCAAGTCCTCTGGATCACGTTCATTCCGAAAATTACGTTCCCGAAGGTTTCATTCCGTTTGGACTTCGTTTGATATTCTTTTTCTGCGAAACTCTGAAATAGGCAAAAAAATAGCAATTCTGGGCTGGGCCTCCGGTTAATAGGTTAGTCCCAAAAATAATATGAAAGTGTATAATAAAGCCCATTAATGTCCAAAACAGAATATAATATAGCATGGAACAATAAAAAATTATAGATACGTTGGAGACGTATCAAGCATCCCCAAGCTTTATTCCTGCTCGTCCTCGAGTAGGTAAATGTTAAAAACAGAATTTTTGATGTGGAATGCTACTTAGCATAATTGTAAATGTAATTCTCTTAATTGTGGTATGAATATTCAGATCCGAAAGATTCAAGACAAAAGTTTAATATTGACATAAAAATAATAATACTTCAAGCGTAGTAACTAAGCAATCATGTCTTCTCAAAATAATATGACCAAAGAAAGTTATCCCTACAAAATCATATAGTCTGGCTATGCTATATCTTCACCACAAAAAGTATTTAAATCATGCACAACCCCGATGACAAGCCAAGCAATTGTTTCATACTTTTGATGTTCTCAAACTTTTTCAATCTTCATGTAATACATGAGCGTAAGCCATGGACATAGCACTATATGTGGAATAGAATGGTGGTTGTGGAGAAGACAAAAAGGGAGAAGATAGTCTCACATCAACTAGGCGTATCAACGGGCTATGGAGATGCCCATTAATAGATATCAATGTGAGTGAGTAGGGATTGCCATGCAACAAATGCATTAGAGCTATAAGTATATGAAAGCTCAACAAGAGAAGCTAAGTGGGTGTGAGCTTGCTCACGAAGACCTAGGGCATTTTGAGGAAGCCATCATTGGAATATACAAGCCAAGTTCTATAATAAAATTTCCCACTAGTATATGGAAGTGACAAAATGAGAGACTCTCTATTATGAAGATCATGGTGCTACTTTGACGCACGAGTGTGGTAAAAGGATAGTAACATTGTCCCTTCTCTCTTTTTCTCTTATTTTTTCTTTGGGCCTTTTCTCTTCTTCTTTTTTCTCTTATTTTGGCCCCTCCTCCTTTTTTTATTTAGTCTGGAGTCTCATCCCGACTTGTGGGGGAATCATAGTCTCCATCATCCTTTCCTCACTTGGGACAATGCTCTAAAAAATGATGGTCATCATACTTTTATTTACTTACAACTCATAAATTACAACTCAATACTTAGAACAAATATGACTCTATGTGAATGCCTCCGGCGGTGTACCGGGGTATGCAATGAATCAAGAGTGACATGTATGAAAGAATTATGAATGGTGGCTTTGCCACAAATACAATGTCAACAACATGATCATGTGAAGCAATATGACAATGATGGAACGTGTCATAATAAACGAAAGGGTGGTAAGTTGCATGGCAATATATCTTGGAATGACTATGGAAATGCCATGATAGGTAGGTATGGTGGCTGTTTTGAGGAAGGTAAATGGTGGGTGTATGATACCGGCGAAAAGTGTGCGGTATTAGAGAGGCTAGCAATGGTGGAAGGAAGAAAGTGCGTATAATCCATGGACTCAACATTAGTCATAAAGAACTCATATACTTATTGCAAAAATCTACAAGTTATCAAAGCAAAGTATTACGCACATGCTCCTAGGGGGATAGATTGGTAGGAAAAGACCATCGCTCGTCCCCGACCGCCACTCATAAGAAAGAGAATCAATAAATAAATCATGCTCTGACTTCATCACATAACGGTTCACCATACGTGCATGCTACGGGAATCACAAACTTTAACACAAGTATCTCTCAAATTCACAACTACTCAACTAGCATGACTATAATATCATCATATTTATATCTCAAAACAATTATCAAGCTTCAAACTTCTCATAGTATTCAAAACACTCATAAGAATTTTTTTACTAATCTCGGATGCTTATTACCTTAGGACAAATTTCTCAATTTAAGCGAATTACCATGCTGTTTTGTAGGACCCTTAAAATAATCTAAGTGAAGAATGAGAGAACTATAGATTCTATAAAACGAATCCACCACCATGCTCTAAAAGATATAAGTGAAGCACTAGAGCAAAAACTATATAACTCAAAAGATATAAGTGAAGCACATAGAGTATTCTAATAAATTCCGAATCAAGTGTGACTCTCTCAAAAGGTGTGTACAGCAAGGATGATTATGGTAAGCTAACAAATAAAGACTCAAATAATACAAGCCCCTCCAAGCAAAACACATATCATGTGGTGAATAAAAATATAGCTAAAAGTAAAGTTACCGATGGAAGTAGACGAAAGAGGGGATGCCTTCCGGGGCATCCCCAAGCTTTGGCTTTTAGGTGTCCTTAGATTATATCGGGGTGACTTGGGGTGACTTGGGCATTCTCAATATTAGGCTCTTGTCACTCCTTGTTCCATAATCCATCAAATCTTTCACCCAAAACTTGAAAACTTCACAACACAAAACTCAGCAGAAAATCTCGTGAGCTTCGTTAGTGAAAGAAAACAAAAGACCACTTCAAGGTACTGTAATGAACTTATTCTTTATTTATATTGGTGTTAAACCTACTGTATTCCAACCTCTCTATGGTTTATAAACTATTTTACTAGACATAGATTCATAAAAATAAGCAAACAACACACGAAAAACAGAATCTGTCAAAAGCTGAACAATCTGTAGTAATCTGTAACTAACGCAAACTTCTGGAACTCCAAACAATCTACCAAAATAGGAATACCTAGACAATTTGTTTATTGATCAGAAGCAATTGGAATCAATATTTTATCACGTTCTGGTGATTTTTAACAATTATTTTCGTGAACAGAAAGTTTCTGGAATTTTCAGCAAGATTAAATAACTATCATCCAAGAAGATCATATAGGTTAAACTTGGCACAAACACTAATTAAAATATAAAAACATATCTAACCAGAGGCTAGATCAAAGATTTATTCCTAAACAGAAGCAAAAAGCAAAAAACTAAAAATAAAATTGGGTTGCCTCCCAACAAGCGCTATCGTTTAACGCCCCTAGCTGGGCATAATAGCAATGATAGATCTAGGTATTGCCATAATAATAAGATAGATCGTTAAAACTCATTTCATACTCTCTATGTTCGGCAGCAAGTTTTCTTTGAGGAAAGCAAAAGTAATCAAAAGGGCTAAATTTAACGGGACAAAAATCCCCAAGATCAATTTTAGGAGGTATAGGTTCCTCCTTCGGCCCTTCATATTGCACAACCAATTCATCATTATAAGCACTCTTTTGACAGAACTTGGTGAGCCTATATTCAAGAGAATATCCTAGCTCATTATTTCGAATAGCAAAATCATCATTAAGTTCAGAAATTCTATCAACTAGAATATTGGTAGGAACCTTTTTTCTAAGGTTTTCATTAAAAGCAACATAATCTAGAGATTGAAAACGCATTATTTCCTCTTGATCAAATAAGATAGTTTCTATGGGAGGACGTCCAGCATCCACCCTTTAATGCACAAAGATTTCTTTGTCCTCTTTTATAATAAATCTGAACTCATGAGCCAAAAAGATAGTAGCGGCACGCTTAACAGAAGAATGCTCAATGTTAGAAAATTCTAGGAAAATCCTCTGTATGCAAGGATGCATGTGCATAAATTGTCTTTCAAGTTCAACTACAAGCATGGCGATAGCGGCCGCAAGACTACTAGTTCTATGAAGAATAGAACTACCCATAGAAGGCAAAGCACCGACACAAGTAAAGAAATCTTGGATAACTCCTTTTCCAATAATATTACCACTACCAATTCGGAATTTTTTTGTATGTAAGGCAGGGGGTTCTTTAGCAGGAGCATCAGAATTTTCCATGATATTATTATTGTCCTTATCGACAATAATTTCCCCAATTTCAGACATAACAGTAGAAAGTGCAAAGGAAAAAAAGAAGAGGAAGGCAAATAAAACGGCAAGGGTGAAGTGGGGGAGAGGAAAACGAGAGGCAAATGGCAAATAATGTAATGCGGGAGATAAGGGTTTGTGATGGGTACTTGGTATGTTGACTTTTGCGTAGACTCCCCGGTAACGGCGCCAGAAATCCTTCTTGCTACCTCTTGAGCACTGCGTTGTTTTCCCTTGAAGAGGAAAGGGTGATGCAGTAAAGCAGCGTAAGTATTTCTCTCAGTTTTTGAGAACCAAGGTATCAATCCAGTAGGAGACCACGCACGAGTCCCTCGCACCTACACAAACAAATAAATCTTCGCAACCAACGCAATAAGGGGTTGTCAATCCCTACATGGTCACTTACGAGAGTGAGATCTGATAGATATGATAAGATAATATTTTTGGTATTTTTATGATAAAGATGCAAAGTAAAGAAAGCAAAATAAAGACGGCAATAGAAATAACTAAGTGTTGAAAGATTAATATGATGGAAAATAGACCTAGGGGCCATAGGTTTCACTAGTGGCTTGTCTCGAGAGCATAAGTATTACGGTGGGTGAACAAATTACTGTTGAGCAATTGATAGAATTGAGCATAGTTATGATAATATCTAGGTAAGATCATGTATATAGGCATCACGTCCGAGACAAGTAGACCGACTCCTGCCTGCATCTACTACTATTACTCCACACATCGACCGCTATCCAGCATGCATCTAGAGTATTAAGTTCATAGGAACAGAGTAACGCCTTAAGCAAGATGACATGATGTAGAGGGATAAACTCATGCAATATGATATAAACCCCATCTTGTTATACTCGATGGCAACAATACTATACATGCCTTGCTGCCCCTACTGTCACCGGGAAAGGACACCGCAAGATTGAACCCAAAGCTAAGCACTTCTCCCATTGCAAGAAAGATCAATCTAGTAGGCCAAACCAAACTGATAATTTGAAGAGACTTGCAAAGATAACCAATCATACATAAAAGAATTCAGAGAAGATTCAAATATTGTTCATAGATAAACTTGATCATAAACCCACAATTCATCGGTCTCAACAAACACACCGCAAAAGAAGATTACATCGAATAGATATCCACAAGAGAGGGGGAGAACTTTGTATTGAGATACAAAAAGAGAGAAGAAGACATCTAGCTAATAACTATGGACCCGAAGGTCTGAGCTAAACTACTCACACATCATCGTAGAGGCTATGGTGTTGATGTAGAAGCCCTCTGTGATCGATGCCCCCTCCAGCGGAGCTCCGGAAAAGGCCCCAAGATGGGATCTCACGAGTACAGAAGGTTGTGATACGTCCATTTTGCATCATGCTTTTATATCAATATTTATTGCATTATGGGCTGTTACTACACATTATGTCACAATACTTATGCCTATTATCTCTTATTTTACAATGTTTACATATAGAGGGAGAATGCCGGCAGCTGGAATTCTGGGCTGGAAAAGGAGCAAATATTAGAGACCTATTCTGCACAACTCCAAAGTCCTGAAACTCCACGAAAGTCATTTTTGGAAATAATAAAAAATATTGAGCTGAAGAAGTACGTCAGAGGGGGACGCACCTAGCCACGAGGGTGGGGGCGCGCCCTACCCCCCAGGGCGCGCCCCCTGCCTCGTGGGCCCCCTGTTGGCTCTCCGATGGCCATCTTCTGCTATATGAGGTCTTTCGTCGAGGAAAAAATCATAAGCAACCTTCGGGACGAGACTCCGCCGCCACGAGGCGGAACCTTGGCGGAACCAATCTAGGGCTCCGGCAGAGCTGTTCTGCCGGGGACACTTCCCTCCGGGAGGGGGAAATCATGGCCATCGTCATCACCAACGCTCCTCTCATTGGGAGAGGGCAATCTCCATCAACATCTTCACCAGCACCATATCCTCTCAAAACCCTAGTTCATCTCTTGTATCCAATTCTTGTCTCGAAGTTCGGGATTGATACTAGTAGGTTGCTAGTAGTGTTGATTACTCCTTGTAGTTGATACTAGTTGGTTTATTTGGTGGAAGATCATATGTTCAGATCCTTTATGCATATTAATACCCCTCTGATTATGAACATGAATATGCTTTGTGAGTAGTTACGTTTTTTCCCGAGGACATGGGAGAAGTCTTGCTATTAGTAGTCATGTGAATTTGGTATTCGTTCGATATTTTGATGAGATGTATGTTGTCTAGCCTCTAGTGGTGTTATGTGAATGTCGACTACATAACACTTCACCATTATTTGGGCCTAGAGGAAGGCATTGGGAAGTAATAAGTAGATGATGGGTTGCTAGAGTGACAGAAGCTTAAACCCTAGTTTATGCGTTGCTTTGTAAGGGGCCGATTTGGATCCATATGTTTCATGCTATGGTTAGGTTTACCTTAATACTTTTGTTGTAGTTGCGGATGCTTGCAATAGAGGTTAATCATAAGTGGGATGCTTTTTCAATTAATAACAACACCCAAGCACCGGTCCACCCACATATCAAATTATCAAAGTACCAAACGTGAATCATATGAACGTGATGAAAACTAGCTTGACGATAATTCCCATGTGTCCTCGGGAGCGCTTTTCTCCATATAAGAGTTTGTCCAGGCTTGTCCTTTGCTACAAAAAGGATTGGGCCACCTTGCTGCACTTTATTTACTTTTGTTACTTGTTGCTCGTTACAAACTATCCTATCACAAAACTATCTGTTACCACTTATTTCAGTACTTGCAGAGAATACCTTGCTGAAAACCGCTTATCATTTCCTTCTGCTCCTCGTTGGGTTCGACACTCTTACTTATCGAAAGGACTACGATAGATACCCTATACTTGTGGGTCATCAGGACTCTTTTCTGGCGCCGTTGCCGGGGAGTGAAGCGCCTTTGGTAGGTGGAATTTGGTAAGGAAAATTTTATATAGTGTGCTGAAATTTACTGTCACTTGTTACTATGGAAAGTAATCCTCTAAGGGGCTTGTTCGGGGTATCTTCACCTCGACTAGTAGAGAAAATAATTGCTCCTCAACCTAATGGACCTACTTAAAATGAAAATGTTCCCTTTGAAGTTCCTTCGGGTATGTTAGAAAAACTGATAGCTAATCCTTTTGTAGGAGATGGAACAAATCATCCTGATGAGCACCTAATCTATGTGGATGAAGTTTGTGAATAATTTAAGCTTGCAGGTATACCCGATGATGTTGTTAAGAATAAGGTCTTCCCTTTATCTTCGAAGGGATATGCATCGACATGGTATAGGCTATGTGATGATACGAGGTCATGGAACTATAAACGATTGAAATTGGAATTTCATCAGAAGTATTATCCTATGCATCTTGTTCATCGTGATCGCAATTATATATATAATTTTTGGCCTCGCGAAGGAGAAAGCATCGCTCAAGCTTGGGGTAGGCTTAAGTCAATGTTATATTCATGCCCCAATCATGAGCTCTCAAGAGAAATAATTCTTCAAAAAATTTATGCTCGGCTTTCTCGTAATAATCAATTCATGCTCGATACTTCTTGTGCTGGCTCTTTTATGATGAAGACTATTGAATTCAAATGGAATTTATTGGACATAATTAAATGCAACTCTGAAGATTGGGATCTCGCGAAGGTAAGTTGTCAGGTATGACACCTAAGTTTGATTGTGTTAAATCTTTTATGGATACCGATGTTTTTCATAAATTTAGCACTAAATATGGACTTGACTCTGAGATAGTAGCTTCTTTTTGTGAATCTTTTGCTACTTATGTTGATCTCCCCAAGGAGAAGTGGTTTAAATATCATCCTCCCATAGAAGTAAAAGTAGCTGCACCTACTAAAGTTGAAGAAAAGACTGTCACTTATATTGATCCTATTATTCCTACTTCTTACGTTGAGAAACCACCTTTCCCTGTTAGAATGAAGGATCATGCTAAAGCTTCAACTGTGGTTTGTAAAAGCAATATTAGAACTTATACACCTCCTGAGCAAATTAAAGTTGAACCTAATATTGCTATTGTTAAAGATCTCTTGGCTGATAATATTTATGGGCATGTTATTTATTTCTGTGGTGAAACTGCTAGAATTGCTAAACCTTGTGCTAAAGATAAACATAGACCTGTGGTAGGTGTGCCTGTTATTTCTGTTAAAATAGGAGATCATTGTTATAATGGCTTGTGTGATATGGGTGCTAGTGCTAGTGTTATACCTCATGACTTATACAAAGAAATTAAGCATGAGATTGCACCTGCTGAGTTAGAAGATATCGATGTTACAATTAAACTTGCCAATAGAGATACTATATCAGCAATGGGAATTGTTAGAGATGTTGAAGTCTTGTGTGGGAAAAAATACCATGCTGATTTTCTTGTTCTTGGTTCCCCACAAGATAGCATTTGTCCCATTATATTTGGTAGACCGTTCTTGAACACTGTTAATGCTAGGATAGACTGCGAAAAGAATGTTGTTACTATTGGCTTGGGTGATATGTATCATGAGTTTAATTTCTCTAAATTTAGTAGACAACACCGTGAAGAAGAATTGCCTGGTAAGGATGAAATTATTGGTCTTGCTTCTATTGCCGTACCTCCTAGTGATCCTTTAGAACAATATCTGCTAGACCATGAAAATGATATGTTTATGAATGAAAGAAGGGAAATAGATGAAGTATTCTTTAAACAGGAACCCTTTCTAAAACACAGTTTGCCTGTTGAAATCATAGGGGATCCTCCTCCAACCAAGGGTGATCCCGTGTTTGAGCTTAAACCATTGCCTGATACTCTCAAATATGTTTATCTTGATGAAAAGAAGATATATCATGTTATTATTAGCGCTAACCTTTCAGAGCATGAAGAAGAAAAATTATTGAAAACTCCAAGGAAGCACCGTGCTGCTATTGGATATACTCTTGATGATCTTAAGGGCATTAGTCCCACTCTATGTCAACATAAAATAAATCTGGAAGAAGATGCTAAACCAGTTCTGATCATCAATGACGTCTGAATCCTAAAATGAAAGAAGTGGTAAAAAAGGAAATACTAAAGCTCCTTGAGGCAGGTATAATTTATCCCGTTGTTGATAGTCAGTGGTAAGTCCTGTCCATTGTGTCCCTAAGAAGGGAGGTATTACCGTCGTTCGTAATGATAAAGATGAATTGATTCCGCAAAGAATTATTAGAGGTTATAGGATGGTAATTGATTTCCGCAAATTAAATAAGGCTACTAAAAAGGATCATTACCCCTTACCTTTTATCGATCAAATGCTAGAAAGATTATCAAAACATACACACTTTTGCTTTTTAGATGGTTATTCTGGTTTCTCTCAAATACCTGTATCAGCCAGTGATCAATCAAAGACTACTTTTACTTGCCCTTTTGGTACTTTTGCTTATAGACGTATGCCTTTTGGTTTATGTAATGCACCTGCTACCTTTCAAAGATGCATGATGGCTATATTCTCTAACTTTTGTGAAAAGATTTGTGAGGTTTTCATGGACGATTTTTCCGTCTATGGATCCTCTTTTGATGATTGCTTGAGCAATCTTGATCGAGTTTTGCAGAGATGTGAAGAAACTAATCTTGTATTGAATTGGGAAAAGTGCCACTTTATGGTTAATGAAGGTATTGTCTTGGGGCATAAAGTTTCTGAAAGAGGTATTGAAGTTGATAAAGCCAAGGTTGATGCTATTGAAAAGATGACATGTCCCAAGGACATCAAAGGTATAAGAAGTTTCCTTGGTCATGCCGGATTTTATAGGAGGTTCATTAAGGACTTCTCCAAAATTTCTCGGCCTCTGACTAATTTATTACAAAAGAATATACCATTTGTCTTTGATGATGATTGTGTAGAAGCATTCAAAATACTTAAGAAAGCATTGATCTCTGCACCTATTGTTCAGCCACCTGATTGGAATTTACCCTTTGAAATTATGTGTGATGCTAGTGATTATGCTGTAGGTGCTGTTCTAGGGCAGAGAGTTGATAAGAAATTAAATGTTATTCAACATGCTAGTAAGACTCTAGACAATGCTCAAAGAAATTATGCTACTACTGAAAAAGAATTCTTAGCAGTTGTATTTGCTTGTGATAAGTTAAGACCTTATATTGTTGATTCTAAAGCAACTATTCACACTGATCATGCTGCTATTAAATATCTTATGGAAAAGGAAGATGCTAAACCTAGACTTATTAGATGGGTTCTCTTGCTACAAGAATTTGATTTGCATATTGTTGATAGAAAGGGAGCTGAGAACCCCGTTGCGGACAACTTGTCTAGGTTAGAAAATGTTCTTGATGACCCACTACCTATTGATGATAGCTTTCCTGATGAGCAATTAAATGTCATAAATGCTTCTCGTACTACTCCGTGGTATGCTGATTATGCCAATTACATCGTTGCTAAATTTGAACCACCTAGTTTCACATACCGGCAAAAGAAAAAGTTCTTCTATGATTTGAGACATTACTTTTGGGATGACCCGCATCTTTATAAGGAAGGAGTAGATGGTGTTATTAGACGTTGTGTACCTGAGCATGAACAGGAATAGATCCTACGCAAGTGTCACTCCGAAGCTTATGGAGGACACCACGCTGGAGATAGAACTGCACATAAGGTATTGCAATCCGGGTTTTATTGGCCTACTCTCTTCAAGGATGCCCGTAAGTTTGTCTTATCTTGTGATGAATGTCAAAGAATTGGTAATATTAGTAGGCGTCAAGAAATGCCTATGAATTATTCACTCGTTATTGAGCCATTCGATGTTTGGGGCTTTGATTATATGGGACCTTTTCCTGCCTCTAATGGACACACACATATTTTAGTTATTGTTGATTACGTTACTAAGTGGGTAGAAGCTATTCCAACTAGTAGTGCTGATCATAACACTTCTATTAAGATGCTTAAAGAAGTTATTTTTCCGAGGTTTGGAGTCCCTAGATATTTAATGACTGATGGTGGTTCACACTTTATTCATGGTGCTTTCCATAAAATGCTTGCTAAGTATGATGTTAATCATAGAATTGCATCTCCTTATCACCCACAGTCTAGCGGTCAACTAGAATTGAGTAATAGAGAGCTCTGCAAAAGACTGTCAATAGGTCTAGAAAGAATTGGTCCAAGAAACTTGATGATGCATTATGGGCCTATAGAACTGCATATAAAAATCCTATGGGTATGTCTCCGTATAAAATGGTTTATGGAAAAGCATGTCACTTACCTCTTGAACTAGAACATAAGTCTTATTGGGCTATTAAAGAGCTCAATTATGATTTCAAACTTGCCGGTGAGAAGAGGTTATTTGATATTAGCTCACTTGATGAATGGAGAACCCAAGCTTATGAAAATGCCAAGTTGTTTAAAGAAAAAGTTAAAAGATGGCATGATAAAAGGATACAAAAGTGCGAGTTTAATGTAGGTGATTATGTATTGCTATACAACTCTCGTTTAAGATTTTTTGTAGGAAAACTTCTCTCTAAATAGGAAGGTCCTGACATTATCGAGGAGGTCTATCGTTCCGGTGCCATAAAAATCAACAACTTCGAAGGCACAAATCCGAAGGTGGTGAACGGTCAAAGAATTAAACATTATATCTCAGGCAATCCTATAAATGTTGAAACCAATGTTATTGAAACCATAACCCCAGAGGAATACATAAGGGACACTTTCTGGAACGTTTCAGACTCCGAAAAGGAATATGTATGTGGTACGGTAAGTAAACCAACTCCAAAACAGTTTTTAAGGCAATATTTCTCCGTTTTGGAATATTTAGAAAAATAGAAAAATAAGAAGCAGTCCGGGAAGGACACGAGGGCCCCACGAGGGTGGAGGGCGCGCGCTACCCCCTGGGCGCGCCCCCTACCTCGTGGGCACCTCGTGTGCCTTTCGGACTCCGTTTTCTTGCACGGTACGTATTTTGGTCGGTAAAAATTCATTATATATTCTCCCGAAGATTTTGACCCCTGTATCACGCAAATATCCTCTGTTCTTGTTTCGAGCTGTTTTTTTTTACAGATCTAGATTATCATGACGTCTCCCAAGTGCCCCCAAGGACAAGTTCTTTGAGAAGGTCATTAACCCTTACCTCGCGGAGGTGCTGCGACACCCTCAAACCATTGAGATGCATGATGGGTTGCTGCACATCCGCGATGCCGAGGGACCGAAGGGGACCGGAAGCATGGAGACGAGGCTCGAAGTAGTGGAGCAACAAGTTTTCAAGTGCCAGGGGATGGTGGAACATGGACTCAACTCCAACCACAAGATGATCGCGGAGTTCACCAGCAACCGCAAGCTGGATGCTGACAACATCGGGGAGGCCATCTTCAAGCTTCATGAGAATATCGAGCACCTTCAAGCCCAAATCTTTGACCTACAAAACCAAAACTGTGAGTATGAATATAGATTCAAAAGGATGAGTTTGGCTGCAGATTTGAGGATCCCGGAGACTCGATCATCCTTCTATGATGGTGAGCCTATGCCTTGGAAGATGGACGACAAGCCCGCATCATCAACAACACCTCCACCTTATTCACCAACAACAAAGAAGGAGACATAATCACATGGGTATGGGCACTCCCCTTGGCAACTGCCAAGCTTGGGGGAGGTTCCCCAGTATCGTATCACCATCAGACTCCTATCTTTATCGTTTTTCTTAGTTCAATCCTATTAGTAGTATCTTGATCTAGCAGAATAAAGTTTATGGCATGATCTAGTTTTGAGTTTTTGCTTTATGATCTCTCTATGTAATCAAGTCCGTGAGCTATATAATAAAGATTAGTGTTGAGTCAAGGGCTTGATTATCTTGCTATGATCGTTAGTGAATAAAAGAAAAGAGAAAAGAATAAAAAGAAACAAAGAGATCATATTGATCTTATCGAGAGTAATGACTTCACATAGAAAGAGTATGATGATTAAAAGTTGTTGGGAGTTGGCAAACATAGCTTTGGTCATTGTTGCAATTAATAGGAAGTAATAAGGAAAGAGAGGTTTCACATATAAATATACTATCTTGACATCTGTTATGATTGGGAGCACTCATTAAAATATGACATGCTAAAGAGTTGACATTGGACAAGGAAGACAACGTAATGGGTTATGTTTTCTTATATCTGAGATAAAGTATATTGTCATGGACCATCCAACATGTTGAGCTTGCCTTTCCCCCTCATGCTAGTCAAGTTCTTAGCACCAAGTAGAGATACTACTTGTGCTTCCAAAAATCCCTAAACCAGTTTTGCCATGAGAGTCCACCATACCTACATATGGATTGAGTAAGATCCTTCAAGTAAGTTGTCATCGGTGCAAGCAATAAAAATTGCTCTCTAAATATGTATGATTGATTGGTGTGGAGGAAATAAGCTTTATACGATCTTGTGATGTGGAAGAAATAAAAGCGACGGACCGCATAATAAAGGTTCATATCACAAGGGGCAATATAAAGTGACGTTCTTTCGCATTAAGATTTTGTGCATCCAACCATAAAAGCGCATGGCAACTTCTGCTTCCCTCTGCGAAGGGCCTATCTGTTACTATTATCTTCTACCTTATGCAAGAGTCATGGTGATCTTCACCTTTCCTTTTTACATTTTATCCTTTGGCAAGCACAGTGTGTTGGAAAGATCCTGATAGATATATCCAATTGGATGTAGGGGAGCATGAGTTATTATTGTTGACATTACCCTTGAGGTAAAAGGTTGGGAGGCGAAACTATAAGCCCCTATCTTTCTCTGTGTTTGATTAAAACTCCGTAACCACAAGTATCGTGTGAGTGTTAGCAATTAGAAAGACTAAATGATAGTTGAGTATGTGGAATTGCTAGAGAGCTCTGACATAGACTCTTTCTGATGTTATGATAAATTGAAATTGCTTCAATGACTGGGATTATAGTTTGCTAGTTCTCAATAAAGTTTCTGATTCGTACTTTTGCATTGTGAATAGATTATTACTTGAGCATAAGAAATCATATGACAATATCCATATATGTTGCTGTTATGAGAATAATCACGATGCCCTCATGTCCGTATATTTTATCGACACCTCTACCTCTAAACTTGTGGACATATTTATCGTTATCGACTTCCGCTTGAAGACAAGCGAGGTCTAAGCTTGGGGGAGTTGATACGTCCATTTTGCATCATGCTTTTATATCGATATTTATTGCATTATGGGCTGTTACTACACATTATGTCACAATACTTATGCCTATTCTCTCTTATTTTACAAGGTTTACATAAGGAGGGAGAATGCCGACAGCTGGAATTCTGGGCTGGAAAAGGAGCAAATATTAGAGACCTATTCTGCACAACTCCAAAAGTCGTGAAACTCCACGAAAGTCATTTTTGGAAATAATAAGAAATATTGAGCGGAAGAAGTACGTCAGAGGGGGACCCACCTGGCCACGAGGGTGGGGGCGCGCCCTACCCCCCAGGGCACGCCCCCTGCCTCGTGGGCTCCCTGTTGGCTCTCCGGTGGCCATCTTCTGCTATATGAGGTCTTTCGTTGAGGAAAAAAATCATAAGCAACCTTTCGGGACGAGACTCCGCCGCCACGAGGCGGAACCTTGGCGGAACCAATCTAGGGCTCTGGCAGAGCTGTTCTGTCGGGGACACTTCCCTCTGGGAGGGGGAAATCATCGCCATCATCATCACCAATGCTCCTCTCATTGGGAGAGGGCAATCTCCATCAACATCTTCACCAGCACTATCTCCTCTCAAAACCCTAGTTCATCTCTTGTATCCAATTCTTGTCTCCAAGTCCGGGATTGGTACTAGTAGGTTGCTAGTAGTGTTGATTACTCCTTGTAGTTGATGCTAGTTGGTTTATTTGGTGGAAGATCATATGTCCAGATCCTTTATGCATATTAATACCCCTCTGATTATGAACATGAATATGATTTGTGAGTAGTTACGTTTGTTCCTGAGGACATGGGAGAAGTCTTGCTATTAGTAGTCATGTGAAGTTGGTATTCGTTCGATATTTTGATGAGATGTACGTAGTCTAGCCTCTAGTGGTGTTATGTGAACGTCGACTACATAACACTTCACCATTATTTGGGCCTAGAGGAAGGCATTGGGAAGTAATAAGTAGATGATGGGTTGCTAGAGTGACAGAAGCTTAAACCCTAGTTTATGCATTGCTTCGTAAGGGGTCGATTTGGATCCATATGTTTCATGCTATGGTTAGGTTTACCTTAATACTTTTGTCGTAGTTGCGGATGCTTGCAATAGAGGTTAATCATAAGTGGGATGCTTGTTCAAGTAAGAACAGCACCCAAGCACCGGTCCACCCACATATCAAATTATCAAAGCACCGAACGCGAATCATATGAACGTGATGAAAACTAGCTTGACGATAATTCCCATGTGTCCTCGGGAGCGCTTTTCTCCATATAAGAGTTTGTCCAGGCTTGTCCTTTGCTACAAAAAGGAGTGGGCCACCTTGCTACACTTTATTTACTTTTGTTACTTGTTGCTCGTTACAAACTATCCTATCACAAAACTATTTGTTACCACTTATTTCAGTACTTGCAGAGAATACCTTGCTGAAAACCGCTTATCATTTCCTTCTGCTCCTCGTTGGGTTTGACACTCTTACTTATCGATAGGACTACGATAGATCCCCTATACTTGTGGGTCATCAGGTTGCGGCGGTGGAATTAGGTTTTTGGCTCCGTATCTGGTAGTTTGGGGGTACGTAGGTATATATAGGAGAAAGAAGTACGTCGGTGGTGATGGAACTATGTACCTAGGGTAGGGTCATGGACCTGTCCAAGATACCCTTCCCAAGGACATCCCTAAAAGAACCAGAAACATCTGAAGGAGAATCATCTTCCACTCGACCATGAAGCAATGTTCCACTCGACGGACTCGAAGACACTCGACCATGAAGCCAACCACTCGACCGCCAGGAGACCTAAAGTCACTCCGCACGCTAACGGTCGGTCATTAAGTAGCTTTTATGGTCATCATAGCACTTTATTTGTGGCGTTACGAGTAACGCCCGACCTTAATGTATCTTAAACCCTGCATAACTGAGGGCCGGAGGGGTCCGGCGAACTCTATATAAGCCACTCTCCTCCTTAGTGTAAAGGGTTCGCACCCCTGTAATTCATACACGCATAATCCAGTCGACCGCCTCCGGGCTCCGAGACGTAGGGCTATTACTTCCTTCGAGAAGGGCCCGAACTCGTAAAACTCGTGCATATACAACTACTCCATAGCTAGGATCTTGCCTCTCCATTCATACCCCCCTACACTACTGTCAGACTTAGAACCATGACAATTGGCGCCCACCTTGGGGCAGGTGTCCTAGCGACTTCTTGGAGAAGTTGCGATTTTTCCGATCCCCTTCATCATGGTTTCAGGCGGAGGATTGGCTGAGGGTCGCGAGATCCGTCTCGGCGCGCTCGTGTTCATCTCCGACGACTCCGCTTGGCTTCAGGAGGCTCCACTCGACATCAACGCGCTCCCCGTCCGCGGGGCAATGCACTTTCGCGTGTGCATCCGTGGCGTCCTCTTGCGGCAGCCATCGACCCAGTATCGGTCGGCTCCTGTGGCGTCCTCCCTCCCTATTACCCGCCGACGCAAACGTTCCGGTCGGTCGAGGCTTCAGCGGTGGGTGAGGCACGCGGTGGCTCGCCAGTCGGCCACCCCCCAAGTCGCGGCGATCGAGCCCGACGAATCTCTCTACGGCCTGTTCGACTAGCTCTGCAGAGACTGCATCCGAGTGCGACAGCAGTGATCCAGCGGCGGAGGTCCTGATGGTCGATGGACCACGCAGTCCTCCCGGCTTTCCCCGCACCAACGGTGGCGAAGGCGGAGGCGATCCGTCGCATGCCCATGAAGAGTATCTCCCTGAGCCCCTCACTTCGCTGTAGAGAGAAGAACTTCGCCGCCGGAACATGGATGCGCTGCACACTCCTATCGTTGGAGAAACTCCCGAGGCCCGTGCCTTAGAGGACGCGCGCTTGGCCAACTTGGCTATGCGCACTCGACTAGAGAACCTCCAGTGAGTACTCGACGAGCGTGCTCAACAACGGGTTCCAGAATCTAGTCGACGTCAGCTCTTTCCACCGCCGACTCAGGTATATCGAACTCTGATTCAAAATTTAGCAGCTGCGGCCCGTATAGCAGAGTCGATTCAGCCTTCCCAGTCGGAGGCTAGCAGAGGCTTGCTGCAGATCAGAGCATTACTCCGGGCAGCAGGAGACCAAAATTCAGCTGTATCACAGTCGCGAAATAGGATCCACGGCAAATCCATTGTTGCAGATATAGTACAGTCGGCTCACAGTCCAAGATCGCCCCCGAGGCGTGAGGGACGTGGAGACCGGCGTGATCAGTACAGGAAACGTGAGCAGTATGATCACCGACTCGATCGTGATGATCGACGTCGAGTGCCCACCCCTCCCCCAAGGAGTGGGTCATACGTGCCTCGCAGCAGGATGACAGACGCCCTCACAGTGTTGGGCGAAGGATTCCAGTCGACCGTAGAGAACCAGGCTTTGATGCGAGATCCATTCTCGTTCAGGGTTTGGTCGACAGAAACAGAGCTCACCGAGAAGGTCATGACAGATATGTACCCACCAGCAACAGGGTACACATCTCAGGACCAGAGTGCTTCAGCAGAGCCATCAGGGCCGCGGTGATTCCTCCCAACTTCAGGTTGGCGACTGGAGTCAGTAAGTTCACTGGTGAGTCCAAGCCTGATACTTGGCTTGAGAATTACCGAGTGGCTGTTCAGATTGGCGGCGGCAACGATGAAGTGGCCATGAAACACCTGCCTCTTATGTTGGAGGGCTCGGCCAGAGCATGGCTGAATCAGTTAGCACCCAGCAGCATTTACACTTGAGAAGATCTTGCCCGAGTGTTTGTCAGAACATTTGAAGGAACCTGCAAGCGACCAGCGGGGTTGACAGAATTGCAGTCTTGCGTGCAGAAGACGAATGAAACTTTGAGGGATTACATCCAGAGATGGATCACGTTGCATCACATAGTGGATAGCGTATCTGATCACCAAGCAGTTTGTGCCTTCAAGGAAGGCGTTAAGTACAGAGAGCTGAACCTGAAATTTGGTCGAACCGGAGAGATGTCTCTGAGTCGAATGATGGAGATTGCCACCAAGTATGCTAATGGTGAAGAAGAGGATCGGCTCCGGAGTGGCAAGCACAAATCAGTCGCCCACGAAACCGGAGGAGGAAATTCCAGTCGGAAGCAGAAGCGGAAAGCCGAGCCAGCTGCTCCTGGAGAAGCCTTGGCCGTGACTCAAGGAAAGTTTAAGGGGAAGACCAAAGGGCCTTGGAACCCCAAGAAAGTGAAAGACCAAGAAGGAAATGATGTATTGGATTTGCCATGCCACATTCACACAAAGAAAGATGAAGAGGGTAAACTCATTTACCCAAAACATACCACTCGACAGTGTCGGCTCTTGATCCAGCAGTTCCAGGGGAAACAACCCAAAGATAAGGAAAAGGAGTCACACAAAGTTGAGGACAAATAAGATAGTGATGATGGATACCCCCAGGTCAATTCCACCCTGATGATTTTTGCTGATGTTGAAAGCAAAAGTCGACTGAAAGTTATCAACAGAGAAGTGAATATGGTCACTCCGGTGGCACCCAGTTATTTGAAATGGTCTTAGACTGCCATCACATTCGACCAGTCCGATCACCCGATGCACATAGCCACCCCTGGGAGGCAAGCTCTGGTGGTCGACCCAGTTGTCGAAGGCACTCGACTGACTAAAGTTTTGATGGATGGTAGCAGTGGCTTGAATATCCTGTATGCAGAGATGTTGAAAGGAATGGGCATTACGATGTCCAGGCTCAGTACCAGTAACATGAGTTTCCATGGGGTGATTCCTGGAAAGAAGGCTGAGTCACTCGGCTAAATTGCTCTAGATGTGGTTTTCGGTGATTCCAAGAATTACCGCAAAGAAAAGTTGACGTTTGAAGTTCTGGATTTCCAGAGCGCTTATCACTCTATTTTGGGCAGGCCAACTTATGCGCGCTTCATGGCTCGACCATGCTATGTGTACCTCAAATTGAAGATGCCTGGTCCCAAATGTGTGATCACTATTACTGGCAATTGGAAGAAGGCAGAAGAGTGCTTTCAGAAAGGCTCAAAGATCGCCGATGCTCAGATGGCAGTGGTAGAGCTGCAAGAATACCAGAAAACTGCAGGCCCGAGTGATTTGTTGCGAGCCAAGAAGCCCGCTACGGAATCAGCGTTTCAGTCGTCCGATGAGACAAAGTCGATTCACATTCACCCGACCGACCCCAATGCTGCTCCGACTCATATCTCAACAACACTCGACTCCAAATAGGAAGAAGCGCTCATCCAATTCCTCCGTGAGAACTGGGACATCTTCGCATGGAAGCCTTCTGACATGCCAGGTGTTCCCAGGGGGCTGGCTGAGCACCGTCTACGAGTCGACCCAAAGGTGAAACCTATCAAAGAACATCTTCGACGGTCCGCCATCCAGAAGAGAAAGGCCATTGGTGAGGAGGTGGCTCGTCTCTTAGAAGCGGAGTTTATCCGAGAGATTTACCACTCCGAGTGGCTTGCCAATGTTGTCATGGTCCCCAAGAAGGACAAGTCACTTTGCATGTGCATTGACTTCAAACATATCAATCGGGCATGCCCGAAAGATCATTTTCCCCTCCCCCGCATCAACCAGATAGTCGACTCGACTACGGGATGTGAGCGCCTGTCTTTTTTAGACGCCTATTACGGTTACCATCAGATCCATCTGTATGGACCCGACGAGATCAAAACAGCTTTCATCACTCCATTCGGGTGCTTCTGTTATGTTACCATGCCATTCGGCCTCAAGAATGTCGGAGCCACGTTCACGAGGATGATCCAGAAGTGTTTGCTCACTCAAATCAGTTGGAATGTGGAAGCATACATGGATGATATTGTGGTCAAGTCACGGAAGGGTTCCGACCTGCTGACTGAGCTCGCTGGAACCTTTGGCAACCTTAGGAGGTATGATATCAAGCTTAATCCATCAAAGTGCACATTCGGAGTTCCTGGCGAAAAGTTACTCGGTTTTCTCGTTTCCGAATGAGGAATCGACGCCAACCCAGAGAAAGTTGGTACTATACTCCGAATGAAACGTCCTGTGTGTGTGCACGATGTCCAGAAGCTTACTGGTTGCTTGGCCGCTTTAAGTCGATTCATTTCTCGTCTCGGTGAAAAGGCATTGCCTCTTTACCGACTAATGAAGAAGTCAGACAAGTTCGAGTGGACTCCTGAAGCTGATGCAGCGTTTGCAGAGCTAAAAGCCCTGCTCTCCACCCAGCCGGTGCTTGCTGCCCCAATCAGCAAAGAGCCTTTGCTGCTTTACATTGCAGCCACGGGACAAGTTGTCAGTACAATACTTACGGTCGAGCGGGAAGAAGAAGGAAAAGCCTTTAAAGTTCAGCGCCCAGTATATTATGTTTCTGAAGTTTTGACTCCATCAAAGCAAAGATATCCTCATTATCAGAAAATCGTATATGGGATTTATATGACCACGAAGAAGGTTGCACATTACTTCTCTGACCATTCCATTACAGTCGTCAGTGACGCTCCTTTGTCAGAGATTCTGCACAACAGAGATGCAACTGGTCGAGTGGCAAAATGGGCGATTGAACTCCTTCCCCTAGATATTAAGTTTGAGGCAAAGAAAGCCATCAAGTCCCAAGCAATAGCAGATTTCGTCGCCGAGTGGATTGAACAACAGCTGCCGACTCAAGTTCACTCGTAGCACTGGACCATGTTCTTTGATGGTTCTAAGATGCTGAATGGTTCCGGTGCTGGGGTAGTGTTAGTTTCCCCCCGAGGAGATAAGCTCAGATATGTTCTCCAAATTCACTTTGATTCCTCCAATAACGAAGCAGAATATGAAGCACTCTTGTATGGTTTGCATATGGCCATTTCACTCGGCGTCCGTCGCCTCATGGTCTATGGCGACTCAGATTTGGTGGTTAATCAAGTGATGAAGGAGTGGGACGTCAGAAGTCCGGCCATGACTGGTTACTGCAATGTAGTGAGAAAGCTAGAGAAGAAATTCGAGGGGTTAGAGCTTCATCATATACCCCGACTGAAAAATCAAGCAGCTGATGATTTGGCAAAAATAGGTTCCAAGAGAGAAGCCATTCCCAGCAATGTGTTTTTGGAACACATCCACACACCATCAGTTCAAGAGAATCCTTTCACCGAAGAAGCCCCGCAGCCAAAAAGTGCCACGGATCCAACTAAAGTTGAGGTTCGAGCAGTGGTCGACCTGATCATGGAAGTTTTAGTCATCACTCCCGACTGGACGGTGCCGTACATCGCATACATCCTAAGGAAAGAACTCCCAGAGAATGAAGAAGAGGCTCGACAGATCGTCCATCGATCCAAGGCCTTTACTGTGATAAAGGGACAGTTGTACAAGGAAAGCATGACTGGAGTCAGTCAGAAGTGTATAACACCAGAAGAAGGTCAAATAATTCTTGACGATATCCACTCGGGGACCTGTGGTCATCATGCGTCCTCTCGGACCATTGTGGCTAAAGCATACCGAGCGGGATTTTACTGGCCAAGAGCAAATGAAATGGCGAAAGAGATAGTCGACAAATGTGAAGGATGTCAATTCTATTCCAATATGTCACACAAACCCGCCTCAGCCTTGAAGACCATTCCACTCGTCTGGCCCTTCGCTGTTTGGGGATTGGATACGGTTGGACCACTGAGAACTGGCAGGAGCGGCTTCACTCACGTGCTAGTGGCAGTCGACAAGTTTACTAAATGGATTGAAGCTAAGCCTATCAAAAATCTTGATGCTTGCACTGCTATCAGTTTCATCAGAGAGTTGATATTCAGATATGGAGTTTCGCATAGCATCATCACTGATAATGGATCAAACTTCGATTCCGACAAGTTCAGAGCTTTTTGCGCCTCTCAAGGCACACGAGTCGACTACGCTTCAGTCGCTCACCCCTAGTCGAATGGACAAGAGGAAAGAGCAAACGATCTAATTCTCAAAGGACTGAAACCCCGACTGATGCGCGATCTCAAGCACGCAGCAGGCGCATGGGTCGACGAACTTCCATCAGTTCTTTGGGGATTGAGGACCACCCCTAATCGGTCAACTGGACAAACTCCATTCTTTCTGGTCTATGGAGCTGAAGCAGTTCTGCCGAGTGACTTGCTTCACAATGCACCCCGAGTCGAGCTCTACTCTGAAGATGAAGCAGAACAAGCCCGGCAGGATGCAGTCGACCTCCTAGAAGAGGAAAGAGAGATGGCCATGATCCGATCGACTATCTATCAGCAAGACTTGCGTCGATTCCATTCTAGAAATGTGAAGAGTCGAGCCTTACAAGAAGGAGACTTGGTCCTCCGAGTAGATCAACAGAAACCACACAAGCTCGCTCCTACTTGGGAAGGCCCCTTCATCATCACCAGAGCTCTCCACAATGGAGAGTACCATCTTTACAATATCGATCACCAGATTGATGAGCCACGAGCTTGGAATGCGGAGCTGCTTCGCCCCTTTTATACTTAAGTACTCACTCGGATGAGATGTAATAAGAAATACCTCTGTAGTTTATTTATCAAAGACAAGAGTGTTATAATTTTCCCAGTGATTGCTGTTGCTTTTGTTTACGTGAGAAATCCCCCAGTGGGTAGCTTAGCTGCGAATCCGTTTCGCCTAAGTTTGTAAAAAAATCCTACCGAGTGACGAGCAAGCCTCTCACTCAGAGGCTTAGCTGCGAATCCGTTTCGCCTAAGTTTGAAAAAATCCTACCGAGTGGTGAGCAAGCCTCTCACTCGGAGGCTTAGTTGCGAATCTGTTTCGCCTAAGTTTGAAAAAATCCTACCGAGTGGTGAGCCAGCCTCCCACTCGGGGGCTTAGCTGCAGTCCAAGTACTCGCCTAAGTTTAAGAAATCCTACCGAGTGGCGAGCCAGCCTCCCACTCGGGGGCTTAGCTGCAGTCTAGTACTCGCCTAAGTTTGAGAAATCCTATCGAGTGGTGAGCAATCCTCCCACTCGAGGGCTTAGCTGCAGTCCAGTACTCGCCTAAGTTTGAGAAATTCTACCGAGTGAAGAGCAATCCTCCCACTCAGGGGCTTAGCTGCAGTCCAGTACTCGTCTAAGTTTGAGAAATCCTACCGAGTGAAGAGCAATCCTCCCACTCGGGGGCTTAGCTGCAGTCCAGTACTCGCCTAAGTTTGAGAAATCCTACCGAGTGGTCAGCAATCCTCCCACTCGGGGGCTTAGCTGCAGTCCAGTACTCACCTAAGTTTGAGAAATCCTACCGAGTGGTGAGTAACCCTCCCACTCGGGGGCTTAGCTGCAGTCCAGTACTCGCCTAAGTTTGAGAAATCCTACCGAGTGGTGAGTAACCCTCCCACTCAGGGGCTTAGCTGCAGTCCAGTACTTGCCTAAGTTTGAGAAATCCTACCGAGTGGTGAGCAACCCTCCCACTCGGGGGCTTAGCTGCAGTCCAGTACTCGCCTAAGTTTGAGAAATCCTACCGAGTGAAGAGCAATCCTCTCACTCGGGGGCTTAGCTGCAGTCCAAGTACTCGCCTAAGTTTGAGAAACCCTACCGAGTGAAGAGCAATCCTCCCACTCGGGGGCTTAGCTGTAGTCCAGTACTCGCCTAAGTTTGAAAACATACCGATCCGCAAGGACGACAAGGTGCAGGTCGACCGCTATCTTCTCCTTCGGGGCTACGCCACAAGTACAATGTGCGCTCCATCCCGATCCGCAAGGACGACGAGGTGCAGGTCGACTGCCACCTTCTCCTTTGGAGCTACGCCACAAGTACAAAGTGCGCTCCATCCCGATCCGCAAGGACGACGAGGTGCAGGTCGACTGCCACCTTCTCC
Organism: Aegilops umbellulata; assembly: GCA_032464435.1. Lineage (NCBI taxonomy): Eukaryota > Viridiplantae > Streptophyta > Magnoliopsida > Poales > Poaceae > Aegilops > Aegilops umbellulata. Next base: position 502,753,726 of record CP136055.1, on the reverse strand, counting down.
TTCGGAGCTACACCATAAGTACAACGTGCGCTCCATCCCGATCTGCAAGGACGATGAGGTGCAGGTCGACTGCCACCTTCTCCATCGGGGCTACATCACAAGTACAACGTGCGCTTCATCCCGATCCGCAAGGACGATGAGGTGCAGGTCGACTGCAATACGTGCTCCATCCCTTCCTGCGAGGACGATGAAGTGCAGGTCGACTGGATTTTCCACCTCAGAGCTACATCTCAAGCACAAAAACTATTCCGAGTGAAGAGCAAGGTCCACTCGAAGGCAAATGCAAGCATATTCAGAAATAAAACAAGTTCAGATAAATCTTAAAGGTTCCAAACCGCAGATCAAAGTACTCGGGCTCTCAGCCCGAAGGAGTTTAACGGTTACAAAATCCACTCGGCATTCCGAGGCAAATTTAAGGTGGGGCATAAAAGTTTGTTCACTCCACGGGAGGAGGACTGGCAGGCTCGACGAACTCGTCCAGGTCGACACCATTAGCGATCCGAGTGGCGGCAGCAATGAAAGTCTCCATAAAGGATCGAAAATCATGCTTCTTGGTGTTGGCGACCTTGATCGCTGCCAGCTTATCTTCTCGCGCCTCTTTACAATGGACACCAACCAAAGATAGAGCCACATCAGCACCACACCGGGCAGAAGACTTCTTCCACTCCTGCACTCGACCAAGGATCTCGTTAAGTCGAGCCATCAAAGACTCGAGGTCATTCTAGAGCATTGCCCTTGGCCAAAGTGCCGTGTCGATCCATGACGTGGCGACTGTCGGTGTCAAAACCGGCGGATCTCGGGTAGGGGGTCCCGAACTGTGCGTCTAGGCGGATGGTAGCAGGAGACAAGGGACACAATGTTTTACCCAGGTTCGGGCCCTCTTGATGGAGGTAAAACCCTATGTCCTACTTGATTAATATTGATGATATGGGTAGTACAAGAGTAGATCTACCACGAGATCAAGGAGGCTAAACCCTAGAAGCTAGCCTATGGTATGATTGTTGTATGTTGGGGTTGTCCTACGGACTAAAACCCTCCGGTTTATATAGGCACCAGAGAGGGTTAGGGTTACACAAAGTCGGTTACAATGGTAGGAGATCTGAATATCCGCATCGCCAAGCTTGCCTTCCATGCCAAGGAAAGTCCCATCCGGACACGGGACGAAGTCTTCAATCTTGTATCTTCATAGTCCAGGAGTCCGGCTGAAGGTATAGTCCGGCTACCCGGACATGGGCGAATCTAGCTTATAGGCTGTGGGGGCGAATGAACCCACTCGTTTTCTCAGCCCACTTGTACTTGGGTCATAATACAAAGCGTTGCCCCCGCTCAGCCTAATAGGTTTACCCCCACTCAATTATTTTTTCTGTTAAAATCGAAGCCCATGTACGAGAAATAAAAAATAAATAAATAAATGGTTTAGAGAACCAGCCCATTAGATACAACCCAATACGAGGAGGCTGCCCACTCAAATCAATGGAAGCCCATGCACGCACGTCACGCACGACAGCCTCCAGGAGTTGCCGAGTTGGAGTTGCTCAGATGCGTTCGCCGCCTGGCTCCCGGACTATTCTGCTGCCCGCATGATGTGCCGAGCCGCCGATGCCTGCCGCCCTGCGCTGCACCTACTCATGGCATGCCTCAGGCGGACGCCTCGATCCGCGGCTTGCAGGTGGCCGCCCTTCAGTTTAGCACAAGGAACACGTTGCGCCATTGATCGATCAAGGTAAGTCGTAAACCCTAGGGTGAGTAGGTTCAGTTTCTTTCTTCTAATTTCCAAATTATTGTTATATTCCGATTTTCATGTTAGAAAGGTTGTCGTGTCAAATATCCATGAATATAAATTGTAATATATGGATTGGTAATTAGGCTGATTGAGTTAGCTTTACTTACTAATTTTGTGTAAATACTATACGTGGGATAGAATAAAATCTATAGGAATATCAAACCTAATCCAGGACTCCCTCAGTAGCCCCTGAACCAGGCTTCAATGACGACGAGTCCGGCGCGCAGATTGTCTTCGGCATTGCAAGGCGGGTTCCTCCTCTAAGTTCTTCATAAAAGTTTGTAAACACTAAGGGTAGTGTCTGTCTCTGCAAAATAAGTTTCCACATATTGCCATAGAGAGAATAATATTAACACAAATCTAATCTGCTAATGTATTACGTAGCGTGACATCACACTACGGCCAAGCCTTTATTCGAATCTTTTTACTTCCCCACCTCAGCGCATTTTGCGAGGCGGTCTCCTTGGCACGTCTTGTCAAAGCAGAGATCGTGTCCCCCATTTACGGGATTCTCATCAGTACGGACGTGGGTAACCCAACCGCGGCATTTATCATGGCGCTTGGGAGATAAGCGAGTTTTACCAGGCTGGTGGGGACGCATAGCCGCATCCGCCCATATAAGGGGATAAGGATCCACCTTTTTACCTACGCCTTCTTCCTCCTCTGCCTATCCATCTCCTGCGCACCCGAGCTCAAGCGCCCAAGTCCGCACTTCCCACCTCAACCTTCTCCAGCCATGTCCGGAGCGGGAGGAAAGTGGATGGTCTCCTCCGTCACGGAGGGCCATGTCAAAAAGCTAAGGAAGGCCGGATACTTGTCCAACAACATCGCGCACCGGCTTCCTGAAAAGGGGCAGCTTCTTCCCACCCCAAGGCCCCATGAGAGGGTCGTATTTCTTCCCCACTTCCTCCGCGGACTGGGTTTCCCTCTTCACCCGTTCGTCCGGGGGCTCATGTTCTACTACCGCCTGGATTTCCACGATCTGACCCCGAACTTCGTCCTCAACATATCGGCGTTTATTGTCGTGTGCGAGGCCTTCCTCCGTATCCGCCCCCATTTCGGCCTTTGGCTCAAGACTTTCAACGTCAAGCCGAAGGTGGTGCGCGGCAGCCAGGCGGAGTGCGGAGGCGCCATGGCGGGCAAGATGGCCAACGTCCTTTGGCTCGAGGTCTCTTTTGTGGAGACCCTGAAGGGGTGGCAATCGGGGTGGTTTTACATCACCGAGCCGTGCGACCCTGATTAGGTCGCAGCCCCCGAGTTCCGGTCCGGACCCCCTATGCGGCTCACGTCCTGGAAAGAGAAGGGCCTGTCATGGGGCAACGAGGGAGAGGTGACCGGACTGCAAACATGCATCCAGTCCGTGGTGAACAAGCATCTCAAGCTTGTCAATATAGTCCAGGTTATGCTCGTCCGCCGGATCCTCCCGTGTCAACAACGGGCCTTCACTCTGTGGGAGTTCTATCCGACGCAACACCAAACCTTGAACAGGCTCTTCGACACGACATACGAAGATGCCTGGAAGGTGCTATTCAAGGGCGCCGAGGCTCCCGCATCCGCATCCGAGGATCGCGGATTCAGCACGCAGCGTTCAGCTAGTGCGGTGAGTTATGTTTACCTTTTACAGGACATTTGTTTCTCATAGTTTGACTCTATGCGGGATCTAAACTCCCTTACCTTTGATAGGAGTGGCAGGCGAAGTCCGGACAGGTCAACTGTCCGGCTCCTTTGCCCGAAGACCCAGCAGATGCTCGTTTATCGAAGCTGCTGGCTCCGGCACCTTATGTGGTGCCGGAGAAGAAGGCCAAGAGGAAGGCCACGGGGACTCGAAAGAGTTCCCAGCGTACGGTGGTGTCGGATTCATCGTCCAACGACTCCAATACGCCCTCCTCCCGTGAAGACGAGGAGGAGGAAGAAGAAACCTCTCCCCCTCCTGCGGGGGGAGGAAAGAAGAGGAAGGCCGCCCCAACAGGGGAGGCCGAAGGGTCCAAGAAGGGGAAGACCCTTCCTCCGGACTACTCCAATCACGCCGACGAGGGTGAAGAGGAATGGCCGCAAAGGGCGAGGCGCCCGGCGGGATCGTAAGTATTCGGAAACTAGAGTAACTCATAGCATTCCTTTGTTGTACAGCTTTTCCTTATGTCGAGTATAATTATGCAGTCCACCCAAGGCCGGGCTCGACGAGTCGTCAAGCGGCTTCCTGGATTCATCGGACGTGAATTCAGTTCCGCCCGCTGCCTCCCCCCGCACTGCGGACGACGCCGAAGTGGCATCGCGACAACCTCCGGGACAAGAGGAGGTGGTCCTGGAAGAGCCACGAGGCGACCTCCCGGACTCCGGGAGTAAAGGGGACAAGACCCCCAAGGGCTCCAAGTCCGGCTTTGAGCCGGACACCGCGCCGGAATCTTCAACGGTTCCGGACCACGGTAGGCGAACTCCTTCCAAGAGGAGCAAGCCTTCTGAGCCGGCGGCCTCCATCCAACCGGAGGTGCCGGACAATCTGCTGGAGGTGCTTAACGGCGCCTCCATCGACGAGGAGCACCGTACTATTATGAGTACGGTGATCCAGAAGGTTCAGTCCGCCAAGAGCGGACTGACTGAAGCTTGTGCCAGCCTTCTAACAGGCTTCGAGGTAAGTAAAAAATATGTAAAAGTATTACCGCATAGACAGTAGCCCCTGATGCTTTGTTTGGCGTTCGGAAAGAAAAGCCGAATAGAGAATCTAATAAATTTCGCAGGTGTCTAACAAAAAATGAGTCAATATGTGTATGCAGGCTTCGCTGCTTGCGACCGCCGCACTGACTGCGGAGGTAGGCACCCTGAAACAGGGTCTCGAGCGGTCCGAGCAAGAGCTCGGCTTTGCCAGGCGGCAGCTCGAGGAGAAAGAAGGTAAGAGATACCTTATAAAAAATATATAAAAAGATGCAATTGCCAAAATGACAGGATTGTGTTGTTTATTGCAGGGGCCACAACTGAGGTGGCTACCCTCAAGCAGACGCTGTCCGAGGCCGAGAAGAAAGCGGCCTCAGAGCGCACCGAGCGGGAGAAATTTGAGGCACAGGTCGGCGAGGCGCAGCGAGAGCTTCAGGCTCTCATGAAAAAACATGAGAGTCTGGAGCTTGACTCGAAGACGCGAGCGTCCGAGCTCGCCGCGGCCATCGAGACTGCCAAGGCCGAATCCCAAAAGGCCCTCCAGGAATTGGATGCGGTGAAAAAGATAGCAGCGGGTAAGGCATTCTTTATGCAAAGCAAACATACAAAAGTAAGCTACTTGTTACTTACCCGAATCCGGAGCTCTCCAGGAGCGTTCGCAGATCTTCCCCGTAGCGTATCTGATGCCGCCGCATTCTACCAAGCCGAAGAGGGCAGTTCGACGGAGAAGGTGTTCTGGTCTCAGTATGCTGAGGCCGGACACCCTGTGCCCTTGAGCGACCAGCTGAAGCAGCTGATCGAGCTCCACAAGGCGGCCGAACAGGCCATGAAGGGCCTCATAGTTCGGCTGTGGCCTGGAGAGGCCCTGCCTGGGAGCTACTTCGGATTGGTGCGTCGGCTGGTGGAATCCTGTCCAAGGCTCAAGGTCATCAAGCGCTCCGTCTGCATCGAAGGTGCCCGGAGGGCCCTCGCCCGCGCTAAGGTGCACGGGGGCAAGCTGGACGGTGAGAAGCTTGTGAAGGACGGGCCACCGCCAGGGAAGGAGCATCGCAAGCCCGAGAATTATTATAAGGACGTTCTGAAGGGTGCCCGCCTTATGGCGGATGAATGTACCAAGGATGTAATTTTTGAGTGAACTCGCTCGTATTGTCCTATGCACTGAAAACTTGTTCATTTGTGCTAAGCAATGCTTGTTGAATTTAAAATATTACTTTCTGTGCGGCGTTTATCAAAAATTGAGAGATGGCCAGTCGTCGGCTTCTGCCCCCATGCCACTAGTGTTGGGGTGTTCGGGATAAACTTGAGCGCTCTTTTTCCCATGTTTGGGTCCTTCGAGGGAGGCGCTCAGCACAACGAACAAGGCAATCGGACTATAGTGCTTGAACACTCTCACTTAGCCATAGAACTCTATAATTTTAAATTTCGGCGAAGCCCCTAGTATTCGGAAGACCGAGTTCGGGGCGCTATCCACGCCTTGGCCGGACAAAGCCGGTTCCTCGCTCTAAGCGGCATAAGTCTTTAAGGACTCGAAAAACCTCTCGAACAGCGACCGGTCTCTCGCTTCATCATGACAGTCAGTTTTAGCTTTCTCTACTGAGGTGCTCAGCCCAGCTCAACTGGGGCACAATCGCAGTAGTTCTCCTAGTGCTACCTTAGCCGATATAGCGGAACATAAGGTACCAAAACATAGGAGCCGGGCAAACCCAACTATTGACCCAAGACATGATTCGGAGCCGATGCATATAATGCTATAAGTTCGGGGTGCCGCACTTGTGAAAGTGTTCGGACTTCTCACACCATATTGAGGGGTACTGAAGCCCCTGGCGTATTTGCCGTACCACAGTGTACGGGTGCAACATATTGTTACTTGAACATATATATATATATATATATATAAAGAGAGTAATGCAAAAGATAGACAAAAAGCTATGCATTGTTTATAAGAAGGCTGCTATCCAAGCAGAACGATGCAAATAGTGCGATAAGCAAAAGAAATTGGACTATTTAACATGTCCTGTCCAGGGGCAGGCCGCGGAATTGTATTTAAAACAGGTATACTGCTCGTAATAGAGACCACCTGGGAGTTCCATAATGCGGCATGGCTTATCTGCTTCCCTGGTTCTTGCATCGTTTGTGCGGCAGTTGAATTGCCGAACGGGTCGTCCGAAGTATGGAGTCCTGAAAGTAAGAGAAAATTAAAAAGGAATTCGGCAGCCCCTAGTACGGTTTAAGCCGTGTTTTGGGCTTGCCGTGATGGTGCCCCTTCCCCAGCGCCCATGGTATTTCGAGAGCGTAGTTATGTACGTGAAGCGCTAGTTTTGCTATTTCGCGAGGGCTGGGGTTGGGGCCGCATTGCTATGCCAGCTCGGAACGTGCCAGGCGGTCTTGTTGTAGGTTACTCCGGGCGCACTTAACAGTGTCCGGCCTTTTGACAGCCGGACTAGAGAATTGCCTAGAAAGGCTGCTTTGTACTTCTGCTGCGAGGGCCGCCGTGTGCTCCTCTGTTCGGAGGGAGCGTTCGGTGTTTCCATTTACCGTGATTACTCCTTGAGGGCCTGGCATCTTGAGCTTAAGGTATGCGTAGTGCGGTACCGCATTGAACTTTGCAAATGCGGTTCGCCCGAGCAGTGCGTGATAGCCACTGCGGAACGGGACTATGTCGAAGATTAACTCCTCGCTTCGGAAGTTATCCGGAGATCCGAAGACCACTTCAAGTGTGACTGAGCCTGTACAGTTGGCCTCTACACCTGGTATGACGCCTTTAAAGGTCATTTTGGTGGGCTTAATCCTCGAGGGATCTATGCCCATTTTCCGCACTGTGTCCTGGTAAAGCAGGTTCAGGCTGCTGCCGCCGTCCATAAGGACTCTTGTGAGATGAAATCCGTCAATAATTGGGTCTAGAACCAATGCGGCGAACCCGCCATGATGGATGCTAGTGGGGTGGTCCCTTCGATCAAAAGTGATCGGGCAGGAGGACCATGGGTTGAACTTTGGGGCGACTGGCTCTATCGCGTATACGTCCCGTAACGCACGCTTCCGCTCTCTCTTGGGGATGTGGGTTGCGTATATCATGTTCACCGTCCGCACTTGTGGGGGAAAACCCTTCTGTCCACTGTTGTTCGGCGGCCTGGGCTCCTCCTCGTCGTCGCAACGCAGCCCCTTGTTTCTATTATCGTCATTTAACTTGCCTGCCTACTTGAACACCCAACAATCCCTGTTGGTGTGATTGGCTGGCTTTTCGGGGGTGCCATGTATCTGGCACAAGCGGTCGAGTATTCGGTCCAAACTGGACGGGCCCTGAGTATTTCTTTTGAATGGCTTTTTTCGCTGACCGGATTTGTAGCCTCGGAATCCGGCATTGACTGCCGTATCCTCGTTGTTGTCGTTGTTAACACGGCGTTTTTGCTTGTTCCGGCGTGACCTGCCACTTTTGTCCTTGGTATCCGAATTACCAAGGTTCTTGGTTAAGTTGTTGCTGCGAGCTAGCCAGCTGTCTTCTCCCACGCAAAAGCGGGTCATGAGTGTCGTGAGGGCTGCCATAGATTTCGGCTTTTCCTATCCAAGGTGCCTGGCAAGCCACTCGTCACAGATATTATGCTTGAAGGCTGCTAGGGCCTCTGCGTCCAGACAGTCGACTATTTGGTTTTTCTTTGTTAGGAACCGTGTCCAGAATTACCTGGCCGATTCTTCTGGCTGCTGAATTATGTGGCTTAGGTCATCAACGTCCGGTGGTCGCACATAGGTACCCTGAAAATTGTCGAGGAATGCGGCTTCCAGGTCTTCCCAAGAACCGATTGAGTCTGCCGGCAAGCTGTTAAGCCAATGCCGGGCTGGTCCCTTAAGTTTGAGTGGGAGGTATTTGATGGCGTGTAGATCATCGCCGCGGGCCATGTGGATATGAAGGAGATAATCCTCGATCCATACGGAGGATTTGTTGTGCCGTCGTATGATTCGATGTTCACGGGTTTGAAACCCTCAGGGATTTTATGATCCATTACTACATCTGTGAAGCATAGTCGGTGTGCGGCGCCTCTATATTGGGCTATATCACGACGCAGCTCCAATGAGCATTGTCTACTATGTTCGGCTCGGCCGGATTTATTATGTCCGGAGTGACGATCCCTGTCACGTGTCGTAGGGCGCCCACGCGATACGTAGATCGATCTTGGTTGTCTTGCCTTGTCCTCCAGTATCTCTCGCAGGTCTGGCGCGTTTTCCCGTGCCTTAGCATGTTTTGAGAGGCGCCGGGGCACGGCTTGGGTGGAGGGCCAAGAGGCCTCTCTGTCACGGCCACGAGGTGGCCGGTCTGCCATGTCATGCGCTGGTGATGTAGGTGCTTCCTCCTCTAATCGGGGTAGCAGCCTGCGCTTTGGGTAACTCTTGGAGGGGCATTTGAGTTCATACTCTTCGGCCGCAAGGACTTCAGTCCATCTGTCAGCTAGCAAATCTTGATCAGCTCTAAGTTGTTGCTACTTTTTCTTGAGGCTGCTTGCCGTGGCTATAAGCCTGCGTTTAAAACGCTCTTGTTCGGCTGGATCCTCTGGCACGACGAATTCGTCGTCGTCAAGGCTTGCCTCGTCTTCGGAGGGAGGCATATAATTATCATCCTCAACCTCTCTGTCTGCAGCTCTCTCGTGAGGGCTGGCTTCTCCATCCTCCTGTGCTGATTCTTGCTGGAGGGGGTGTTCTTCGGCGCTATTCGGAGTAGTATTATCTCCCGTGCCGGAATCACCGTTTTTGCTTTGGCGGGATTTAGAGCGGCGCCGCTGACGCCGGCGCTTGGTCTGTTTCTTGGATGCGTCATCCTCCGCTGTTCCACCGCCATCTCCATCTTTTGGAGTGTGCACCATATATATGTCGTATGACAAGGTGGCCTTCCAGCACCCTACAGGTGCTGGTTCTTGGTCGTCTCCTGCATCGTCATCCATATCGTCGATGTCTTCGGAGTCGAAGTCGAGCATGTCGGTTAAGTCGTCGACAGTGGCTACGAAGTGGGTGGTGGGTGGGCTTTGAATTTCTTCATCGTCCGTATCCCAACCTTGCTGACCGTAGTCCAGCCAGGGCTCTCCTAATAAAGAGAGAGACTTTAGCGACTTCAGGATGTCGCCGAAGGGCGAGTGCTGAAAGATGTCCGCGACAGTGAACTCCATGATCGGCGCCCAATCGGATTCGATCGGCGGGTGCGCGGAGGGCTCGGAGTCCGGGGAGGAATCCAGCCCCTCGGAGTCACGGGCATTGCAGGGTGCGGGGCTGGCGTTCGGCTCGATCGCCTTTGAGATCGCAGCCCCCGAGGCGGCGTCCAACCACTCATCCTCGATCGGCGCAGTAGGCTCCTAATTAAGGGTCGGAACCAATGCGCGTGCGGCCTCCAGGACACTATTCGGCGACAGAGCTAGATCATGCCCATCGAAACAGTGCGGCGCGCTTGGCTGTGGCTCGAATCCGTCGAAGATCAAGTCCTCGCGGATGTCCGCCGTGTAGTTTAAACTTCCAAACCTGACCTGATGGCCAGGGGGTAGCTTTCGATCTGCTCCAGGTGGCCAAGCGAATTGGCCCGCAATGCGAAGCCGCCAAAGATGAAGATCTGTCCGGGGAGAAAAGTCTCACCGTGGACCGCATCGTTGTTGATGATCAAAGGAGCCATCGGGCTTAAAAGCGACGACACAGAGGAACTCTCAATGAAAGCACCAATGTCGGTGTCAAAACCGGCGGATCTCGGGTAGGGGGTCCCGAACTGTGCGTCTAGGCAGATGGTAACAGGAGACAAGGGACACAATGTTTTACCCAGGTTCGGGCCCTCTTGATGGAGGTAAAACCCTATGTCCTGCTTGATTAATATTGATGATATGGGTAGTACAAGAGTAGATCTACCACGAGATCAAGGAGGCTAAACCCTAGAAGCTGGCCTATGGTATGATTGTTGTATGTTGGGGTTGTCCTACGGACTAAAACCCTCCGGTTTATATAGGCACCGGAGAGGGTTAGGGTTACACAAAGTCGGTTACAGTGGTAGGAGATCTGAATATCCGCATCGCCAAGCTTGCCTTCCACGCCAAGGAAAGTCCCATCCGGACACGGGACGAAGTCTTCAATCTTGTATCTTCATAGTCCAGGAGTCCGGCTGAAGGTATAGTCCGGCTACCCGGACACCCCCTAATCCAGGACTCCCTCAGCGACCTTCAGTCGAGCCAAGTAGTCAACAACACCGTCGATGCGGGATTCCAGTCGGAGCAAGTTCATAGAAGTTTCATCCTTCATGGGAGAGTTGATGGGGTCCAAGTTTGGTTCAATCCGCCCAGTCTCCTCCTCGAAGTCTCGGTAAAACTCTGCATGCACAATCCGAGGATGAGTCAGTATTCATACGACGAGTCGACGGGGATAAACCAGTCGGAACAGGGTATATACCTTCAAGCTTGATGAACAACTTCTTGGCGAGGCTCCTCAGATAGCTTTCCAGATCGTCCCTCCTGCGAGAAATGCCTTCCATCTTCTCGTTCAGGTTGACCTTGTCCTTCTTCAAGCGGGTTACCTCCTTGTTGGCTTCGTCCAGAGCAGATTTTATCTTGGCGTTCTCTTCCTCCAATTGACCGACTGAAGCCAACTTCTGTTCAGCCAGAGCCGTTTGGTCATCAGCCTTCTTCTATGCAGCAGCCAGATCTTGGTCCTTCTTTACCAGAGCCTGGTTCAGTTTTTCTAAAAAAATGATGCTTGGCTCAGGAAGAGCAGGATGAAATCCAGGTCTAAGACAAACCAGTCGACAAAACTTCCTTACCATTGTCATCATCCTTGGCCTTCTGCAGCTCTGACTTGCCAACTCCAGGTGAAGGTTGAGTTGAATTTTCTGCTTTTCCAAGTCGGCAAAGCGAGCTCCAAGGTCACAAGATTTCTGCAAATAGAGAGGACGGGTTGTTTCGCAGAGGTAAAAGGACAAGGACAATAAATACTAAGACTACGGTCGACTGCCCGCAGTCCACCATAGTCTCGGGGACTACACCCAGTGGGTGCACTTAGCGTGCCCCCACTAGTTCAGTTAACACTCGACGAGACCTTTTTAGCGCGAGTGCCAAAAAAGAGAGGAGAAAGACAGCAATAAACAAGCTCTTCAGACCATAGTCGACTGCCCGCAGTCGACCACGGTCTCGGGGATACACCCAGTGGGTGCACTTAGCGTGCTCCCACTGGTTCAGTTTACACTCGACGTGGCCAGACCAGACCGAGTGAAGGAATTAAAAATTCAAGACTACAGTCAACTGCCCGCAGTCCACCATAGTCTCGGGGACTACACCCAGTGGGTGCACTCAGCGTGCTCCCACTAGTCCAAAAATTCAATAACAAAAAATTCAGCTCAAAGTATGGATTTGCTCAGTGACAAGTCGAAACACCCACTAGGCATACAGATCCAAAGATCCTTGGAAAGAGGGTTTTTCAGGTACCATATCCTAACAGAACAAGCCAAGAGAGTCAGTCGACGTGCTGCTAACCTGAACATTGCTTTGGAGAGCCGAGCTGGCATCATAGGCGGCCTGACTGGCATCCCACACCATCTTCATCTTTTCCATCATAATACCTGCTTGGCGTATGGCTTCTTTGGCAGCATTCACTTCGTCCTCTGGGACGTGATGAGTGGCAAAAACTGAAGGTGGATCGGCAGGAGCTTGAGCAGTCGACGAAGAAGGCAGGGCAGTCGACAGTGGCACGGCGAAGGTAACAGAAGCCCGATTGGCATCACCAGCGTCCTGAACGACTGGTTCCGCTATCGGCGTCGACTGTGGCACCCTATCCGCAGGAGTTTCCTATTTTTCCTCGTCAAAGGCCTCTCTGGCTCTTCATCATCATCGTCGGGGAGGTCAATGACGTTGGGGATTGTTCAAAGATCAGTGGTCGAAATTTACATCACCCAATGGTATATATTACAGTTGAATCGACCAAGTAAAGACAGAATGACGGAGACCGTACCTAGATTGGAGGTGACCGCATCCTCCATTGCCTCATCCTCATCCCTGTAAGCTGAAGTCCCAGAGGTAGCAGCGCTGCTAGTTCCAAGGTTCATCTGGTCAAATCAAGGGAAAAATAAATAGCACGGAACGTCGAGTGAATACAAAGGAAGACACTCACGCAGAAGCGACGGGGATGTCAATCTTAATCTTCTGCAACGCCTTCCGAGGCTTCTGCACTACAACCTTGGGCTGCTTTCATGCTTTTTCAGTCGGGGCCGGTGAAGACGCCCGAGGGCGCTTTGAAGACTGGCTAGTCTGAGCAATCGCCTTTTCACGGGCGCTCGGCCGGTCTTGGTTGACCTTGGATCGCCTCTCCCTGTGAGGAGGCGACTCGACTTCTTCTTCGCCACTTGAGTCGTCGCTCTCCTCGTTTTCCTCTCCGTCAGAATGCCAGTCGCCGCCGCTTGTCTCTCCCTCCGGGTCTTGCTCTTGCTCTCCGTTGGGCATTGAGTACATTACGATAAGGGCCTGGAAGAAAACAAGCAAAACAAAAGTCAGTCTACAAAGCATAAACAATTGCACGATTAAATTTAAATTACAGTCGGAAGCTCAGGATTGGACCTTGTCTGGTACGTGGGACTGGTCGAGTGGAGGAATTCTCCTGGCTCCCCTGGGGTTATCTTTGTTTCCCGTGATGCTCGTCAGCCACCCCTCCAACGTGGCATCCTCGACCTCCTCCGGGTGGATCCGAGTGGTGTCCTCCGTGCCCGAATACATCCACATCGGATGGTCTCGGGCTTGAAGTGGTTGGATGCGTCACCGGAGGAAGACCTCCAACAGATCCATACCAGTCACCCCGTCGCGAATAAGCTGAACTACCCGTTCGACCAGCACCTTAACCTGCGCCTTCTCCTCCGGGATCACCTTCAAAGAGGAGGGCTTCCTCACTCGGTCCATGGAAAATGGAGGAAGTCCAGTCGGCTGCCCTGGCATGGGCTGGTCCTTGCAGTAGAACCAGGTCGACTGCCATCCACGGACCGAGTCGGGAAGAACAATGGCCGGAAAAGAACTTTTACCTCTCATCTGAATCCTGAGACCCCCACGCATCTGGATCACTTGAGTTCTCTCGTCACTCGGATTGGCCTTTTTCACCGTCTGGGAGTGACAGGTGAAAATGTGTTTGAAAAGACCCCAATGAGGTCGACAACCCAAGAAATTCTCGCAAAGACACAAAAGCGGCAAGATACACGATTGTGTTGGGAGTGAAGTGGTGGAGTTGTGCCCCAAAGAAATTTAAAAATCCCTGAAAGAAAGGGTGGGGAGGCAAGTGTTGGGGAACGTAGCAGAAATTCAAAATTTTCCTACGTATCACCAAGATCTATCTATGGAGAAACCAGCAACGAGGGGAAGGAGAGTGCATCTACATACCCTTGTAGATCGCTAAGCGGAAGCGTTCAAGTGAACGGGGTTGATGGAGTCGTACTCGTCGTGATCCAAATCATCGATGATCCTAGTGCCGAACGGACGGCACCTCTGCGTTCAACACACGTGCAGCCCGATGACATCTCCCATGCCTTGATCCAGCAAGGAGAGAGGGAGAGGTTGAGGAAGACTCCGTCCAGCAGCAGCACAACGGCGTGGTGGTGGTGGAGGAGCGCGGAATTCTAGCAGGGCTTCGCCAAGCACTACAAGAGACGAGGAGGGAGAGAGGTAGGCTGCGCCTTGGGAGAGTTCATCTCGTGTCTTGGGCAGCCCCAAAACCTCCACTATATATAGGGGCAAGGGGGAGGGGGAGGCGCCCTAGGGTTTCCCCTAGGGGGGCGGTGGCCAGGGCAGATTGGATCTCCCCCTTGGGTGACTTGGCCCCCAAGCCACGATGTCAAGGATTCAGTCAATCGCGTATACAATTCCCTTTGTCTAGCGGTATTGTACTTGCCCGAGATTCGATCGTCGGTACCCCAATACCTTGTTCAACCTCGTTACCGGCAAGTCTCTTTACTCGTTCCGTAACACATCATCTCGTAATCAACTCCTTGATCACATTGTGCACATTATGATGATGTCCTACCGAGTGGGCCCAGAGATACCTCTCCGTCACACGGAGTGACAAATCCCAGTCTCGATTCGTGCCAACCCAACAGACACTTTCAGAGATGCCTGTAGTGTACCTTTATAGCCACCCAGTTACGTTGTGACGTTTGGCACACCCAAAGCATTCCTACGGTATCCGGGAGTTGCACAACCTCATGGCCTAAGGAAATGATACTTGACATTAGAAAAGCTTTAGCATACGAACTACACGATCTTGTGCTAGGCTTAGGATTGGGTCTTGTCCATCACATCATTCTTCTAATGATGTGATCCCGTTATCAATGACATCCAATGTCCATGGTCAGGAAACCATAACCATCTATTGATCAACGAGCTAGTCAACTAGAGGCTTACTAGGGACATGGTGTTGTCTATGTATCCACACATGTATCTGAGTTTCCTATCAATACAATTCTAGCATGGATAATAAACTATTATCATGAACAAGAAAATATAATAATAACTAATTTATTATTGCCTCTAGGGCATATTTCCAACAGTCTCCCACTTGCACTAGAGTCAATAATCCAGTTCACATCGCTATGTGATTAACACTCAAGGTCACATCCCATGTGACTAACACCCAAAGAGTTTACTAGAGTCAATAATCTAGTTCACATTACCATGTGATTAACACTCAATGAGTTCTGGGTTTGATCATGTTATGCTTGTGAGAGATGTTATAGTCAACGGGTCTGAACCTTTCAGATCCGTGTGTGCTTTGCAAATCTCTATGTCATCTCCTAGATGCAGTTACCACGCTCTATTTGGAGCTATTCCAAATAACTCCAAGTACTATACGAATCCAATTTACTACTTAGAATAATCTGGATTAGTGTCAAAGTTTGCATCGGCGTAACCCTTTACGACGAACTCTTTTACCACCTCCATAATCGAGAAACATATCCTTATTCCTCTAAGGATAATCTTGACCGCTATCTGGTGATCTACTCCTAGATCACCTTTGTACCCTCTAGCCAGACATGTGGCAAGGCACATGTCAGGTGCGGTACACAGCATAGCATACTATGGAGCCTATGTCTAAGCATAGGGGACGACCTTCGTCCTTTCTCTCTGTTCTGCCGTGGTCGAGCTTTAAGTCTTAACTTCGTACCTTACAACTCAGGCAAGAACTTCCTTCTTTGACTGATCCATCTTGAACACCTTCAAGATCATGTCAAGGTATGTGCTCATTTTGAAAGTACCATTAAGCGTTTTGATCTATCCCTATAGATCTTGATGCTCAATGTTTAAGCAGCCTAATCCAGGTTTTCCATTGAAAAACACTTTTCAAATAACCCTATATGCTTTCCAGAAATTCTACATTATTTCCGATAAACAATATGTCAACAACATATACTCATCAGAAATTCTATAGTGCTCCCACTCACTTCTTTGGAAATACAAGTTTCTTATAAACTCTGTATAAACCTAAAATCTTTGATCATCTCATCAAAGCGTACATTCCAATTCCGAGATGCTTACTCCAGTCCTTAAAAGGATTGTTGGAGCTTTGCATACTTGTTAGCATCTTTCAGGATCGACAAAATCTTCTGGTTGTATCACATACAACCTTTCCTCAAGAACAAGGAAACAATATTTTGACATCCCATCTGCAAGATTTCATAAATAATGCAGTACCTGCTAATTCCAACAGACTCTTAGCATCGCTACGAGTGAGAAAGTCTCATCGTAGTCAACTCCTTGAACTTGTCGGGAAACACCTTAACGACAAGTCGAGCTTTCTCAATGGTGACACTTACCATCATTGTCTGTCTTCCTTTTAAAATCCATCTGTACTCAACAGCCTCACGTCCATCGAGCCGTTCTGCCAAAGTCTACACTTTGTTTTCATACATGGATCCTCTCTCGGATTTTATGGCCTCGAGCCATTCATCGGAATCTGGGCCCACCATCGCTTCTCCATAGCTCGCAGGTTCATTGTTGTCTAGCAACATGACTTCCAAGATAGGATTATGTGCCACTTTGAAATAGCACGCATCCTTGTCGTCCTATGAGGTTTGGTAGTGACTTGATCCGAAGTTTCATGATCACTATCATAAGCTTCCACTTCAATTGGTGTAGGTGCCATGGAAACAACTCCTGTGCCCTGCTACACACTAGTTGAAGTGATGGTTCAATAACCTCATCAAGTCTCCACCATCCTCCCACTCAATTCTTTCGAGAGAAACTTTTCCTCGAGAAAGGACCCGATTTGAGAAACAATCCCTATTGCTTTCGGATCTGAGACAGGAGGTATACCCAACTGTTTTGGGTGTCCTATGAAGATGCATTTATCCGCTTTGGGTTCGAGCTTATCAGCCTGAAACTTTTTCACATAAGCGTCGCAGCCCCAAACTTTTAAGAAATGACAGCTTAGGTTTCTCTAAACCATAGTTCATACGGTGTCATCTCATCGGAATTACGTGGTGCCCTATTTAAAGTGAGTGCGGTTGTCTCCAATGCCTAACCCATGAACGATAGTGGTAATTTGATAAGAGACATCATCATATCCAATAGTTATGATGTTCGGACACACCATCACTCTATGGTGTTCCAGGCGGTACTAGTCGTGAAACAATTTCCATAGTGCCAAACTCGTAACTCAGATATTCATTTCTATGATCATATCATAGACATTTTATCCTCTTATCACGAAGATCTTCAACTTTATTCTGAAATTACTTGAACCATTCAATAATTCAGACTTGTGTTTCATCAAGTAAATATACTCAGTATCTACTCAAATCATCTATGAAGTAAGAGCATAACGATATCCACTGCGTGCCTCAGCACTCATTGGACTGCACACATCAAAATGTGTTACTTCCAACAAGTTGCTTTCTTGTTCCATTTTACTGAAACCGAAGCTTTCAGTCATCTTTCCCATGTGGTATGATTTGCATATCTCAAGTGATTCAAAATCAAGTGAGTCCAAACGGTCCATCTGCATGGAGTTTCTTCATGCGTATATACCAATAGACATGGTTCACATTACTCAATCCTTTTCAAAAATGAGTGAGTCCAAAGATCCATCAACATGGAGCTTCTTCATGCGTTTTATACCAATATGACTTACACGGCAGTGCCACAAGTAGGTGGTACTATCATTACTATCTTATATCTTTTGGCATGAACATGTGTATCACTATGATCGAGATTCAATAAACCATTCATTTTAGGTGCAAGACCATTGGAGGTATTATTCAAATAAACAGAGTAACTATTATTCTCTTTAAATGAACAACCGTATTGCGATAGACATAATCCAATCATGTCTATGCTCAACACAAACCCAAATAACAATTATTTAGGTTTAACACCAATCTCGATGGTAGAGGGAGCGAGCGATGCTTGATGATATCAACTTTGGAAACACTTCCAACACATATCGTCAGCTCACCTTTAGATAGTCTCCGTTTATTCCGTAGCTTTTTTTCGAGTTACTAACACTTAGCAACCGAACCGGCATCTAATACCCTGGTGCTACTAGGAGTACTAGTAAAGTACACATTCACATAATGTATATCCAATATACTTCTATCGACAGCCTTCTCATCTACCAAGTATCTAGGGTAATTCTGCTCCAGTGGCTGTTCCCCTTATTATAGAAGCACTCAGTCTCGGGTTTGGGTTTAACCTTGGGTTTCTCCACTAGAGCAGCAGCTGATTTGCCGTTTCATGAAGTATCCCTTCTTGCCCTTGCCCTTCTTGAAACTAGTGGTTTCACTAACCATCAACAATTGATGCTCCTTCTTGATTTCTACTTTCGCGGTGTCAAACATCGTGAATATTTCAAGGATCATCATATCTATCCCTGATATGTTATAGTTCATCACGAAGCTCTAGCAGCTTGGTGGCAATGACTTTGGAGAAACATCACTATCTTATCTGGAAGATCAACTCCCACTCGATTCAAGTGATTGTTGTACTCAGACAATTTGAGCACAAGCTCAACGATTGAGCTTTTCTCCCTTAGTTTGCAGGCTAAGAAAATCGTCGGAGGTCTTATACATCTTGACGTGGGCACGAACCTGAAATCCCAATTTCAGCCCTCGAAACATCTCATATGTTCCGCGACATTTCAAAAATGTCTTCGGTGCCTCAATTCTAAACCATTCAACATTACCGAACTATCACGTAGTTATCTAAACGTGTATGTCCGCTGTTCGCAACATCCACAAACGACGTTTGGGGTTTAACACACTGAGCGGTGCATTAAGGACATAAGCTTTCTACTGTCCGCATAATCGCTACTGTCAACTTTCAACTATATTTTCTCTAGAAACGTATCTAACTAGTAGAACTAAAGCGCGAGCTTACGACATAATTTGCAAAGATCTTTTGACTATGTTCAGGATAATTAAGTTCATCTTATGAACTCCCACTCAGATAGACATCCCTCTAGTCATCTAAGTGATTACATGATCCGAGTCAACTAGGCCGTGTCCGATCATCACGTGAGACGGACTAGTCATCATCGGTGAACATCTTCATGTTGATCGTATCTACCATACGACTCATGCTCGACCTTTCGGTCTCTTGTGTTCCGAGGCCATGTCTGTACATGCTAGGCTCGTCAAGTCAACCTAAGTGTTTCGCGTGTGTAAATCTGTCTTACACCCGTTGTATGTGAACGTAAGAATCTATCACACCCGATCATCACGTGGTGCTTCGAAACGACGAACTTTCGCAACGGTGCACAGTTAGGGGGAACACTTTCTTGAAATTTTAATGAGGGATCATCTTATTTACTACCGTCGTTCTAAGCAAATAATATGTATAAACATGATAAACATCACTTGCAATCAAATAGTGACATGATATGGCCATCATCACTTTGCTCCTTTCGATCTCCATCTTCGGGGCTCCATGATCATCATCGTCACCGGCATGACACCATGATCTCCATCATCATGATCTCCATCATCGTGTCTTCGTGAAGTTGTCTCGCCAACTATTACTTCTACTACTATGGCTAACGGTTAGCAATAAAGTAAAGTAATTACATGACGTTTATGTTTACACGCAGGTCATAAATAAATTAAAGACAACTCCTATGGCTCCTGCCGGTTGTCATACTCATCGACATGCAAGTCGTGATTCCTATTACAAGAACATGATCAATCTCATACATCACATATCATTCATCACATTCTTCTTGGCCATATCACATCACATAGCATACCCTGCAAAAACAAGTTAGACGTCCTCTAATTGTTGTTTGCATGTTTTACGTGGCTGCTATGGGTTTCTAGCAAGAACGTTTCTTACCTACGCAAAACCACAACGTGATATGCCAATTGCTATTTACCCTTCATAAGGACCCTTTTCATTGAATCCGTTCCGACTAAAGTGGGAGAGACAGACACCCGCCAGCCACCTTATGCAACTAGTGCATGTCAGTCGGTGGAACCGGTCTCACGTAAGCGTATGTGTAAGGTTGGTCCGGGCCGCTTCATCCCACAATGCCGTCGAAACAAGATTGGACTAGTAACGGTAAGCATATTGAACAAAATCAACACCCACAACTACTTTGTGTTCTACTCGTGCATAGAATCTACGCAATAGACCTAGCTCATGATGCCACTGTTGGGGAACGTAGCAGAAATTCAAAATTTTCCTACGTATCACCAAGATCTATCTATGGAGAAACCAGCAACAAGGGGAAGGAGAGTGCATCTACATACCCTTGTAGATCGCTAAGCGGAAGCGTTCAAGTGAACGGGGTTGATGGAGTCGTACTCGTCGTGATCCAAATCACCGATGATCCTAGTGCCGAACGGACTGCACCTCCGCGTTCAACACACGTGCAGCCCGGTGACGTCTCCCATGCCTTGATCCAGCAAGGAGAGAGGGAGAGGTTGAGGAAGACTTCGTCCAGCAGCAGCACAACAGCGTGGTGGTGGTGGAGGAGCGCGGAATTCTAGCAGGGCTTCGCCAAGCACTACGAGAGACGAGGAGGGAGAGAGGTAGGGCTGCGCCTTGGGAGAGTTCATCTCGTGTCTTGGGCAGCCCCAAAACCTCCACTTTATATAGGGGCAAGGGGGAGGGGGAGGCGCCCTAGGGTTTCCCCTAGGGGGGCGGCGGCCAGGGCAGATTGGATCTCCCCCTTGGGTGACTTGGCCCCCAAGCCAGGAGGTGGGAACCCTATATGGGGCGCCCCAAACCCCCTGGTCATGTGGGAATAGGTGAGGGGGGCGCACAGCCCCTTAGTGGGCTGGTTTGCCCCCTTCCCTTGGCCCATGAAGCCCCCCAACACTTGCCGGGGCTCCCGAAACACCTTTCGGTCATGCTGGTCATCACCCGGTACCTCCTGAACACTCCCGGACTCCAAAACCCTTCGTCCAATATATCAATCTTTACCTCCGGACCATTTCAGAACTCCTCGTAACATCCGGGATCTCATCCGGGACTCCGAACAACATTCGGTAACCGCGTACATACTTTCCCTATAACCCTAGCGTCATCGAACCTTAAGTGTGTAGACCCTACGGGTTCGGGAATCATGCAGACATGACCAAGACACCTCTCCGGCCAATAACCAACAGCGGGATCTGGATACCCATGTTGGCTCCCACATGTTCCACGATGATCTCATCGGATGAACCACGATGTCAAGGATTCAGTCAATCGCGTATACAATTCCCTTTGTCTAGCGGTATTGTACTTGCCCGAGATTCGATCGTCGGTATCCCAATACCTTGTTCAACCTCGTTACCGGCAAGTCTCTTTACTCGTTCCATAACACATCATCCCGTAATCAACTCCTTGATCACATTGTGCACATTATGATGATGTCCTACCGAGTGGGCCCAGAGATACCTCTCCGTCACACGGAGTGACAAATCCCAGTCTCGATTCGTGCCAACCCAACAGACACTTTCAGAGATGCCTTTAGTGTACCTTTATAGCCACCCAGTTACGTTGTGACGTTTGGCACACCCAAAGCATTCCTACGGTATCCGGGAGTTGCACAACCTCATGGTCTAAGGAAATGATACTTGACATTAGAAAAGCTTTAGCATACGAACTACACGATCTTGTGCTAGGCTTAGGATTGGGTCTTGTCCATCACATCATTCTTCTAATGATGTGATCCCGTTATCAATGACATCCAATGTCCATGGTCAGGAAACCATAACCATCTATTGATCAACGAGCTAGTCAACTAGAGGCTTACTAGGGACATGGTGTTGTCTATGTATCCACACATGTATCTGAGTTTCCTATCAATACAATTCTAGCATGGATAATAAACTATTATCATGAACAAGAAAATATAATAATAACTAATTTATTATTGCCTCTAGGGCATATTTCCAACAGTCTCCCACTTGCACTAGAGTCAATAATCCAGTTCACATCGCTATGTGATTAACACTCAAGGTCACATCCCCATGTGACTAACACCCAAAGAGTTTACTAGAGTCAATAATCTAGTTCACATTACCATGTGATTAACACTCAATGAGTTCTGGGTTTGATCATGTTATGCTTGTGAGAGATGTTATAGTCAACGGGTCTGAACCTCTCAGATCCGTGTGTGCTTTACAAATCTCTATGTCATCTCCTAGATGCAGTTACCACGCTCTATTTGGAGCTATTCCAAATAACTCCAAGTACTATACGAATCCAATTTACTACTTAGAATAATCTGGATTAGTGTCAAAGTTTGCATCGGCGTAACCCTTTACGACGAACTCTTTTACCACCTCCATAATCGAGAAACATATCCTTATTCCTCTAAGGATAATCTTGACCGCTATCTGGTGATCTACTTCCGAGTGACTGACTTGTAGGCCCAGGCGATCCTGTCAAATCCCGCAACAGACGTGCGCGCGGTACGTGGCGAAAAAGGTGGCGCGGAGATCGAGGCGGCTCTGCCCTGTCCCATCCGATTACTGCGGCCTCCTCCGCCCCGCGAAATCCGCGAGCAGCAGAACAACTTGTCAGATGGAAGATCTCCTCCACACCATCACTCGGAGCTCTTCAAGTAAAGAAACTCACTCGACAAAAACTAAGAATGGATCAAGGTGGCTGAAAAAGAAGTTGGTATCGTCACCTAGGTTCATTGATCCAGAACAAGATACACTCATAACATGAAAAATGGGTCGGAAGTGTTCTCAACTCCTTCCCTACTCAAACCTCGATCCATTCGGGGGCTAATGATGGAACTATGTACCTAGGGTAGGGTCATGGACCTGTCCAAGATACCCTTCCCAAGGACATCCCTAAAAGAACCAGAAACATCTGATTGAATCATCTTCCACTCGACCATGAAGCAATGTTCCACTCGACGGACTCGAAGACACTCGACCATGAAGCCAACCACTCGACCGCCAGGAGACCTAAAGTCACTCCGCACGCTAACGGTCGGTCATTAAGTAGCTTTTATGGTCATCATAGCACTTTATTTGTGGCGTTACCAGTAACGCCCGACCTTAATGTATCTTAAACCCTGCATAACTGAGGGCCAGAGGGGTCCGGCAAACTCTATATAAGCCACCCCTCCTCAGTGTAAAGGGTTCGCACCCCTGTAATTCATACACGCATAATCCAGTCGACCGCCTCCGGGCTCCGAGACGTAGGGCTATTACTTCCTCCAAGAAGGGCCCGAACTCGTAAAACTCGTGCGTATACAACTACTCCATAGCTAGGATCTTGCCTCTCCATCCATACCCCCTACACTACTGTCAGACTTAGAACCACAACAGGTGGAGCAACGTGGGGCCCACGAGGGTGGATGGCGCGTCTGGGAGGGGGAAGGTAGGCGCCCCCCTACCTCGTGCCCTCCTGGTTGATGTCTTGACGTAGGGTCCAAGTCCTCTGGATCACGTTCGTTTCGAAAATCACGTTCCCGAAGGTTTCATTCCGTTTGGACTCCGTTTGATATTCTTTTTCTGCGAAACTCTGAAATAGGCAAAAAAACAGCAATTCTAGGCTGGGCCTCCGGCTAATAGGTTAGTCCCAAAAATAATATAAAAGTGTATAATAATGCCCATTAATGTCGAAAACAGAATATAATATAGCATGGAACAATAAAAAAATTATAGATACGTTGGAGACGTATCAAGGCCTAGGAGGATGAACCGCCATGTGTGTATGACTTGTATTGTAAGGCAAGCATAGTTAGTCACCAAGCCGGACACATTGTGTATGAGCCGGCCAGGACCCGTGAGCCGCCGGGCGTCAACCTGTGTATATAAAGGGACGACCCGGCGGCGATTTAGGGCAAGAAACAAGAGATCGAGAACTAGGTCAAGCGTATTCGCTCCCTGGTAATCGAAACCCTAGCAATACCACCTCAAACTGGATTAGTCTTTTACCTTCACCACAAGGGGCCGAACCAGTATAACTCTCTGTGTCCTTTGTCTCGATTAACCCCTTTAAGCTAACCTAGTTGCGATGACTCCACGACTAAGTCCTTCCACTAGGACATCTGTCGTGACAATTCCATGACAGTTGGCGCCCACCGTGGGGCCAGCGCACGGCGGTTTTGAGTTCTTATAGGGCAACTTCGAAGGGATCAAGGGCTATGCTGTGGGCCGGATGACCAAGAGTCGTCGCGGCAAGCTCTACATCGATGATGCAGGCTAGGGCCCCGAGGCCGGCTCAATTGAGTACGGGTACCGGGTCCCCTTGGCGGAATCCATGTC
Organism: Aegilops umbellulata; assembly: GCA_032464435.1. Lineage (NCBI taxonomy): Eukaryota > Viridiplantae > Streptophyta > Magnoliopsida > Poales > Poaceae > Aegilops > Aegilops umbellulata. The sequence goes on along the minus strand of CP136055.1, from coordinate 502,729,607 downwards.
TTAATCGACAAGATCGGCGAATCGGGCCCTGAGCCGGACATCTGCACCGACATCATCGAGACGGCTCAGCGTGCACGACCCGCCCGAGTTCAACCCGCTATGAAGCGTGCCTTTGTTGGTTTCACCCATGGGGCGGAAGTTGAAGAAGGATGTGTGTCTGGTGGTGAGATGGTCATCTACTCAGATGGTGAATCGTCCACAGGCGAGACTAATTCGATGTATCAACTGCAAGACGACCGACTTGGGGGATGTTCCGATGGTGACAGTATTCTGGGCCCCTAGAGCCGCTGAATAGGGTCACGATCTTCATGGCCGGTACACAGCCGGTGCTTGGCTCAACACCCGTCGCGGCTATGACCTCCAGCTCAACGGCCGCGGCGGCGGCTGGTGCTAGCGGCACGACGCGCCCGCCAACTCAAGCTTTGACAGAATTACTTGAGGCCTTGGCGACTCTGATGGGGTTGGAGGTAACCCCGAACAACCAGGAATAGCACAATGTGCATGTGGCGAAGATGCGAGATGAGATAGCTCAAGCCAAGGAAGAGCTGGCGACTGAGAACGCTAGGATGGCTGCAGAGCGGGCTGCTTTGGATGCCCAGGCACAACGGATTCAGGTGGAGTCCTTCCAGCTCACACTGGATCAGAACGCTTCAAATGAGGTCATGAGGAGGAGGCACCAGAGTCATCTACCCCCGGTTTATGAGCCGAGAAACCTCTTCAACACACCTGGAGCAGGGTTCAGTGATCCGCTGGTGGTGAACCGGGCGGTCGAAGCGCCTGGGACTGGAGCGTCGGTTCAGCCACGCGCGATGGACCCGCCACATTTGAATAATACTCCGCCTCAACATGTTCCGACACCTCCAGGTCATTATTCTAACCCTTTGGATAATATGATTGTTGCGGCAATGCGACTGGCGGCTCTACCAGTTGAAGGCGAGTCTCCAACGGCGATAGAGACACGGAGGGACAGAGAGCTTCTTCAGACAGTTGTGGCTCAACAGGCGGCTTATTCGTCCAGCCGCGAGCTGATTCACTCAACCCCTCATCCAAGCCGGAGTTATAGCAGGCACATTGACTCACCAGTAGTTTCAAGCAGTGAACAACGCCGTAACCAGCCTCGTGGGCATGACCCGGCACATGGTGGTGCCAATGCTCAGACTTTGGTGGATCAGGGCAGAGTGCGTCGGGAGGTCGAGCTGGCGGCTCAGCAAGCGGCTCATCAACATTCTCCGATTTATCCGCCATCTTCGGTGGAGGCAGGCGTGACTTCAAGAACCTTGGGTGTGCCATGTTTAGTGTCGGCTCTACGTAACGAGCGTTTGCCCAAGGATTTCAAGGGTCCTCGTAAGGTTTTTAACTACACAGCAGATCAAACCCCTGAAGCTTGGATTGAACGTTATGAGATGGCGATGGAGATGTTGGATGTTGGCGACGCTGCATGCGCTAAGTATTTCACCATGATGTTGGATGGGACGGCTCGTACTTGGTTGAAAGGGCTGCCTGCTAACTCCATTGGATCATGGGCTGAGCTAAAAGCCCGGTTTATCCAGAATTTAAAAGACACGTGCAAGCAACCTATGTCAATCGTGGATTTGGACTCCTGTGTCCAAGATGAGGGCGAGTCAACAACCCATTGGGCGCGCCGGGTGTCATCCATCCTACACTCATTGAATCCTATCAATGCTGGTTCAGCAGTCCTGATGTTGGAGAAGAATTTCCGTTTCATGCCTCTTAAGCAGAAACTGGGGCGGCTTAAACGCCACAACAACGACATGGGAGAGCTAATGGCGGCTCTCGTCAAGTATGCCAACTCAGATAGTACCAAAGACCCCGAGTCTGATGATGAATGGCCGGGTAAGGGAAAGAAGAGCAACAACACGAAAGGGCAGCAGGATAACCCGACAAGTCAAGGTGGCAATGGTAAGCGCAAAGCTGATGGTAGTTTGGATTTTGTGGCCAACACCAATATGCAGAATAATAATCAACACCGCAAGGGAAAGCCGTCCCCTCAGTTTGGAGGGCCAAAATTCAATCTTGAGTCGATGATGAATCAGCCCTGCCCGAAGCATGGTACGCGGGAAAAGCCGGCCACTCACCTATGGAAGGATTGCTTCATTATGAGGGAGAATAGAAATACCAATTTTTTCCAGAACAATCATGGGGCGGACGGCGGCTCAGGATTCGGCTCTCACGGTCCAGGTTATGGTGGTGGCGCTTCTAATTCTGGTTTCCAGGGCCAAGGCAATCAACAGTCTGGTCAAGGGAATCAACAGCAGCAGTCTGGTTATCAGAGTAACCCAAAGCAGTTGAATAGTGGACAGTACCATGTTTTCACCACGAGTTTATGCAAACGAGATCAGAAGCTCCATAAAAGGGCGGTAAACGCAGTTGAGCCGGTGATTCCCCGTTACTTGCGATGATCTGAACACCCTATTCTCTGGAGTCGTGAGGATCACCCGCCCCGGGTTGATAATCTGGGTCATTTGGGCTCTGGTGGTGCCGCCTCAGGTTGGAGGGTACAGATTTACTAAGGTACTCATGGATGGAGGCAACAGCATCAATATTCTTTATTATGAAACTTTTCGTCGCATGAGCTTGACTGACAAAGATCTTAAGCCGTCAAACACTGCCTTTCATGGTGTGGTGCCTGGTAAGTCGGCGTATCCAGTGGGCAAAATATCTTTGGAAGTTGCCTTTGGAGATGATCATGATTCCAGATCTGAGACATTGACTTTTGAGGTGGTTAAAATCAAGAGCCCTTACCATGCTCTGTTTGGGCGGCCGGCTTATGCTAAAGTTCATGCAAGGACTTGTTATGTTTATTTGCAGCTTAAGATGCCGGGTCACAAGGGCACCATCACAGTGCATGGAAGCCGGAAGATAGCCTTGGAGTGTGAAGAAGGCGATGCTGCTTATGCTGAGTCTGTTTGTGCAACAGAAGAATTGAAATTTTACAAGGATAATGTTGACCCGGCGGATATTACATCCTTGAAGAAGCCAACCACAGAGCATGACCCCCTGTTGAAATTTAAGTCGGCGGATGATACTAAGCTAGTTGACTTTGTTCCTGGCGATTCATCCAAGCAGTTCAACATCAGTGCTAATCTAGATCAGAAATAGGAAAGCGTGCTCATCGAGTTTATCCATGAGAACCGGGACATATTTGCATGGAAACCTTCAGACATGCCGGGTGTACCGAGGGAACTCGTTGAGCACACTCTCAATATTGATCCAAAGTTTAAACCGGTCACCGAGCTGAACGTGTGCAGATCGCGGAGGTGCCGTGTGTTCGGTACTTGGATCGGTTGGATCGCGAAGACGTTCGACTACATCAACCGCGTTACTAAACGCTTCCGCTTTCGGTCCATGAGGGTACGTGGACACACTCTCCCCGCTCGTTGCTATGCTTCTCCTAGACAGATCTTGCGTGATCGTACAATTTTTTTGAAATACTACGTTCCCCAACATTTTATGCATTTTTTAATAATGTTACCGCGACAATGCGCGGGGCATCATCTAGTTTCTCAGCCTTCATTCTTCCTTGTGGCATCTACAAGCGAAGATATTTATCCTCAAAACCATCGGCCGGAATACTCAAAATTACCATGACACACACTTAATCTTTCATGCTACACTTTTTCTCGAACATAATGGAACACTTATCTAGCTCGGTAACTGGCCAGCCCCCTCCTCATAGATTGATAGAATATTTTTAATAGTCAACGCATGATCAATGGATCCATTGAAAAACAGAAGACAATCATCGCCAAACAAAAGATGGGAAATACCTGGAGCATGCTTATTCAACCGGAAACTTGAAGAGCCCCTCTAGCACACGCATCATGAAGCAACAAAGATGGTGCCTCCACCACAATCAAGAATAAATATGGAGATAAAGGATCCCCTTGCCCGATACCACAGGAAGGAGAGAACGAATCCAGAAGCTGACCATTGAAGTGCATCGAAAAATTGACCGACATAACGCAAGTCATAATCCAGTTCATCCAGACCGAAGCAAAACCCATAGCCCCCATCATACATTTCAAAAAGTGCCAATCCATTCGATCATATGCTTTGGCTAAATCCACTTTATAAGCACAAAATTCGTCTTGAGCATGCTCAAGGAATGCATATATTCAAATATTGTAGGTTAGGGAAATCATGCCATCAAGAAGCGATCTCAGCTCGTTTACAAGGCACCTAGAAATAATTTTATAAATAACATTGCACATGCTGTTAGAGATTCACTCCACCCGATGACTACTAAAAAGCTCCTATAAAAACAAAGCAATATATCAGTTGGAGGCAAACAATTTGAGGAAAAAAATAAACCTGAACCGTTCTTGTACTTAATGTCTTAGTTTACAACATATTTGTACATCTCGCAGAAGAAAAAAAATTCATTGGGATCCCTAAAGAATGCACGAAAACAAAAGGGATTACTTAAAAACTTCCTCCGTTCACAAATATAAGAGTGTCTAACTTTTGCGTGAATTGGATGGATATTAACACGATTTAGTGTGTTTGTTTACTAATTTCTGTCCTTATGTAGTCAATATTAAAATATATATTCGCCCGCAAAAAAAATCTAAAATATCTTATATTTGTGAACGGAGGGTACTGTATAAAGTAGACAAAAATAGGCCAAGAAACAAAAACACCAATATTGCATCGCAATGTCAAACGAATATTAGTACTTCTGATTCGCAAAAAAAAGAATATATTTTTTGAGGCAAACATAATATTACTAATGCAGGTGGCCCAAATTTAGAAACCATGCTGTTTCCTCGAATTTTTTTTAGAAACCCACACGATGATTACGGCCACGAGATGACAGCGCCCGCCCATCGTTCACGCCACGCGCCCCCGGCCACCGGCCGCCGTCCCGTTTCAAAACGTCGTCAACCGCACCACGCAACCGCTCCCCCTGGGTAAGAACGCGCAAACCGTCCCATCGCCACGCGGGACCCCCCACGCACGGCCCCACACGTCATACGCCCACGGACCGCCATCACCGATTTGGAAGTAAACATACAAATTTCCCCCGAAAACTTTTCCCTCCCAAGGCTCGCGCCTCCCGCCCAACCCTACCACAACCCCCCTTCAAATACCGCCGCTCTCTCCTCCTTCCACAGCACAGCACCCATCCCATTGGCCCAGTCCGCCTCGCACCGTCACCCGGACCCCACATGGCAGCCACCCGCAAGCCCCGATCCCCGTCCGCCGCGGCGGCGGCCGGCGACCACCTCCGCTTCCTCCGGCCCGGCGCCCTCGCCCGCCTCCGCGACGCCCGGCTCCGCCGCCGCTCGAAGCCCGCCTACTCCCGCCCGGCCCCGGCCTCGCCGCAGCCGTCCCCCTCTCCCCCTCCCCCTCCCGCTCCCGCGGCTGGCGGGGACGGCGAGAGCGGGCCCTTCGTGCCCTACTTCGTGCCCGGGTCCAGATTCCTCGCCCCGCGGTTCCCGCAGCGGAAGAAGCTCACGGCGGGGAAGGTGGTGGCGCTCTTCTCGCCGCCGATGCCCAGCCCCGACCTGCCATTCGAGGCGGTTATGGAGTTCTTCAACGCGCCGGATATGGTCGTCGCCGCCCACTAGATGGGACCCGTCGTGTTGTACTAGTCGTGGTATACTTGTAGATGCATGGATCCAGTCCCTCCCTTGTTTGATTTAGTTCGATGTCTTACAGTTTACTGTTTACCTTGTTTGTCTGTACCAAATCGATGTGAAAAACATATACTATAAAGAATAGTTCTGCAGAGTTTTGTGTAACTGCAAAAATGGGGAAGAGAAGTGCAAATTTGTTATGCTTTCCTTCTACGATCTATTGGGTCATCTGTGAATTCATTCAGGATATTTTGTCCTGGGCTCTCTAGTAGGCACATACACGCAGTACTAGGGGAATTCAATTGCTTGTGAGATGTGTATCTAGTGATGAATGGACGTCATCAGCATCTGGTTATCCTTTTAGAAATGGTATGTATTTTCTCAACTCTAGTTCAATTTTGTTGATTCAGATTACTTGAATCTTGCAGTTAGCAGTTCTTGCCAACAGTATTGGTTAAGAAAGGCTAGTTCAACTTGGTTGATGTAGATAACATGCCGTTAGTAGTTCAACTTGGTTGATTTAGATTATATGAATCTTGTTAGCGGTTCAACTTGGTTGATGTTGATTACATGAATCTTGCCGTTAGCAGTTCAACTCTTGTTTAACTTGGTTGATTCTGATTACACGAACCTTGCTGTTAGCAGTTCAACTCTAGTTCAAGTTGGGTGATGTTGATTACATTAATCTTACCGTTAGCAGTTTAATTCTTATTCAACTGGGTTGATTTTGATGACATGAATCTTGCCGTTAGCAGTTCATGCCATTTCTGCAATACAGTTTGGTTGCTTATGGTAAATTTTGATCTATTGATGCTTATGGTAATTTTTGACAGTTCATGCCGACAGTATTTGTTAAGAAACACTATACTCCCTCCCTAAAGAAATATAAGAGTGTTTAGATAGTGATCTAAACGCTCTTATATTTCTTTCCGGAGGGAGTACATCTTAGGTTTCTTATGTTGTTGGACATTACCATCTTCTGGTATTGCCCACTAATTGCTGGGTTGTTACATTATTACCTTCCTTATCCTCCTTTTCTGCAACACAGTTCATCATGTCGTATTTGCTCCGTTTCCAGCATCTTCAACTGCAATCATAATTCAACATCTCTTGATAACCAAGTTGTCATGCTTGATGTCTGAACAAAGCTGACTAACGCATCTCTTGGTAATCATGTTGAATTATGCCTATCCTGTACCCCTATGACTTGTATCTGTAATTATGTTCCATTATTGCACAGGAATATGTTTTCAATCATTATATGTTGAGAAATACACTTAACATATACCCCTCTGACTTGTATCTCTAATTATGTTCCATTACTGCACAGGGATATGTTTTCAATTAGTATATGTTAAGAAATACACTTAACATCTTAATTTCCCTATGTTACCAGACACTGTTCTTGTATTGTCGAATAACTGCACAGAGGGGGAAGATAAGTGTCAATTTTTTGTGCTTTCCTACTACGATGTAGTATTGGAGGGTTTATGAATTTAGGATATTCTGTTCTGAGCTTTTTAATTGGCATATGTATGCGGTACTAGGGAATTCAATTGCTTCTTGACTGTGATTACATTGATCAATGAAGCAGTTAGAATGTTATTGCCCTTTCAGAAATGGAAAGTTCCATGTCTACTCTAGTTCAACTTTGTTGAGTTTACATTACATGAATCTTGTTGCTGGCAGTTCAGTAGCAGCCTATTCCGGCTTATGCTAAATTCAACAGTTCATGCCAGCAGTATTGGTTAAGAAACACTACATCTTAATTTCCTTATGTTGCTGGATTCAGCATCTTCTTAATTGCCGAACACTTTCTGATTTGTGACATTATTGTGCTGTTTATCTTCTTTTTATGTAATAGATACCTTTCATCTAGGCATATTTGCTCAGCTTTGAACATCTTCAGTTGCAATCATCATTTAAAGCTATCATGCTTGATCCGAACATACATGACTAATGTTTCACTCGCTAATCATGTTGGATTACGTGTTGTGTGGTTTTCCTATACCTCCATAACTCATATCCTTGACGGCGTTTCAATGTTGTGTCGGGGCATTTTTTTGTATCAGACTGGGTGTTGTAGTTTCTTTATTCATTTTTGTTTGGACATGCCAACTTCATTTCTGTGCTAACAATGGCCAATAAGGAATAATCCTATTTATATGTTTATTTTTGCATTCTATTCAGTTTATAGTTGACTAAAACTAGTGACCAGCAAGTTTTAAAATAATACCATATTGAGCTAACATTTAATTGGTTTTACTGTTCCATTTCTGCTTATTTTGGCTGACATAGATATCCAGAAACTTCTGCACCTTCTGAATCATGTCCATTTACTTGTCATACTGGTCCATTTGAATTACTTGGCGCTTGCTGCTTGTTGCTGGAAGCTGGTCTTGGAATGTTGGCATCATTCCTAAGAGACATTCTTTGAGGTGAAACGTATTGAAATTCAAGCATCTCTCTGGTACGAAGTACATACTGCTTCATGCCTATCTACTTTCAGTTAGTATTATTTTTCTATGCCGCACTGCTGGTAGCCTATGCCACATACTATGAGTGGCACTGATCATGTTCTGAGAATAATGCCTGAAAGTAATGTGTGCAATATGAAAATGTCAACAAATTTGAAGTATCAGTTTTAATATATCTTAAAAATGTTAGAACAGGGATGTCACGTCACGAAACTGACTTGAGAATTTATGTTCTATAGTTGAGTGCTCTTACAGTTCCTTGTTCTGATGTTGTTAGTACTGTTGGACCACATATACAGTTATGCCCTTGAACTGTGACCTCAAGCATATTGTTCATGCTGAATTCATGGTTCCTAATTGGAATACCGTACTACTCCCTCCGTCCCAAAATAAGTTTCTTAACCTTAGTGTACAACTTTGTACTAAAGTTAGTACAAAGTTGAAACACTTATTTTGAGAGGAGGGAGTATTATTTCCACGCATTTATTTTGCTGTGATTTGTACTTCATAAATACCTGGGCATCCTAACCTAGCCATTTTGTGCTTGCTCCATCGTGTGACCTGACCATTTTGTGCATTTTTCTGCCCTGATTTCCACTTGATACAAATTTATCATAATTTTCTTGTTAGCGTATCTGCTAAGTTATGAAGGCCTATATAGCATGTAATTTGCATTTAATTCCGGAATTACAATTGGTCACCTGAAAAAGGGCTCCACCCCCATTTGTTTGCTGATCTCATCTCATCAAGTTCTCGACCTATTAACCAATCTTCTTATTACCCTGCAATCCTATATGGCTAAAAAGTTGCATGTTCTGAAAGAAGTTTCATGGCCCATCTGCTGTTTTGTATATCAAGTGATTTTGCATTCTGGAACTAACAATAGTGAAAAAAAAAGTTGTTGATTAGATGGGATGAGATCAGCAAACAAATTTTTAAGTATGCACACCAGTTAAGTTGTTGATGCCTGTTAAGTTGTTAGTTCCAGATTGTAATTTGTTTGCTGATATACGTAAAATTTGTTGATGCCCTGTTGGTTAGATGGGATCAGCAAACAACTTTTTTCCCACTATTTTTAGTTGAGAAGTATTTAACCGTTAAGTTGTTGATGCCCTGTTCTCTTACTTAAAATCCAGTTTGCATGTAGGAGCAGGACCTGGCACTAGGATGAGAGCAACCTGCACCCCCGTTGGCACCATCTAATGAGAATCCACCAATGATAGTAGGGATGCAATCCACTTACATCCCTAAATTGTAAATCGATCGCAAATAACTAGCGCTGTACTGCATGCGTTGTGCACTTGATGTGAATCTGAGAATCGCTTAAGCAATATGGGTCAGCATTGACTGCATCTCTCAATGTATATCCTGTTTCGTTCACCATTTCTTTTAGTCTGCATTTTTCTGTTCAGATCTCTACATAGTTACTGGTGGGCAAGGCTCTGTGGCGCTGCGAGGCGAAGGAAGGAGTATTTGACTGCTGAGTTGTTGACGCTGTGATGTTTTCCTCAGGTTCACCTCGCATGCAACCCTTTGGTCGTACGTACCACCATTTTTACTACTATTAATAACTGGAGAGGATAAGGTCAATCCGTTAACTAAGCGAAATGCGCAGGCACAATGGATTAACCGTCCACAGCTCCCGGAAGAAGAATCACGCGCGGATCACGGACGGGCCTGGGACTACGGGATGAGAACAAAGGTGAGTCATCGGAGCTGACAAGCAACTCAGACACGTTTCCCTTTCTTCACATGTTAAAGCCACTAGCATCACAGGCACAGCACGCAGCCTGTTATTAGTAACGATCCGTACAATGTTGCATGGTACGTCTGCTGCGGGTTTAGTGCTCGGTCGTGTCGCTTGTCATCAATCCATGTGCCTCGTTGCACACAGACAGGGAGGGGTTAGGACATGCTTGCACGGTGGAGTCCACATGCCTGGTTTCTTGCTGATTCCTGCTACTAGTAAAGCTGTGAGTGATGCGTAGGCTAGATCGGTGGAGTAAAGGTGGTTTGACATTAATAAAGCTTAGACGCCGCCAGCTTAATTAGTATGAAGATGGTCATTTCTGCGAGGTCTTCACATGCGGCCCTCATGCATCGTTCGAAAAGATTTCTTCAGGCAGAAAAGAAGAGAAAACACCGAACGAATGTTCCAGAGCTGAGAAGGCAGATGCAGAAGCTACACGAGTCGCCCGCCCATCCGTCCGTGAACCACGTTGCCCTCCTCGACAAATAACAGCCGTCCACACCACAAGCGTGTTCCGGGCCCACAGAGGTCGTGTGGGGACGGCCCCGCGCAGCCGATCCAAGAAACCCCCATCTCCCGCCCGTCCACATGTATTTCCCGCACGGAAATACTACGAGGCTTAATTTTTGGCCACACACAAAGCGCACACACGGGAAAGCACACTATCGCTTTCGATCGAGGGGGCGTGTGTGCGTGCGTGCGTGCAGACAGCCAGTACGGCTGCGCATTCCGACGCGAGATTTTAGAGGCCAGGAAAAAAGAAGAAACAAGGAAGAGGGGTCGGTCAGCTTCGTGCAGCACCAGGGAGGGAGGAACGGAGGGAGAAAGGGGGGAGAGATCAGCGGAGGGGGTCGGGTCTTGATTTTCCCTGGGCAATGGAGATGGCTCTCCGGGCGCAGAGCCCGCTCTGCTCCCGGAGCCGCCCGGTGCTCGTCCTGCGGCCCGCCAGCGCCGCCGCCGTCCCTTGCCTCGCGCAGGTCCGTCTTCTCTTCTCTGGTCCGTACTGGCTCGCGTTTTTCTGGCCCCATTTTTGGTCTGGAGAAATCCGATTGGTGTTCAGGCATGCGTCTTGCCATTGCCTGGCATCCGAGGCGTTATTTGGGCGCGCACTTCGTTTCTGTGGGTGTCGTACCATCTCTGCATCTGGGTGGTGTTCTTTATGACAGTTTTGCGCTTCTATCAAGCAATTTCTTGGTTTGGCTGCTCTGCTAGCTGCAATCGAGGCGAGGGAGGGGTTCTTAACCTGGGGCATTTCTTGGGGTGCTTGCTACGGCCGGCCAGTTTGTTCAGTCACAAATAATGTGCTATTACAACATTTCAGTCAAGTCATCTTTATTTACAGTTCCACACCCTTCTCTCTTCTTTTCCAGTCTATCGTGAAGTGCAGCAGATTTACAAGAAGCAGGCTCGTTCGATGCATGGTGGCAAGCTCAGGTTCGAGGATTGATTTTGTTACAAGTCAGCGTATGACTACTCTGGCCATACAGCTTTGCTCATCTTCTCATAACGTTGCATTATTCAGATTATCCCAAGAGGAATCCGAGGAGATCATCAGCTCCTAAGCCCAAGGGCACTGCCTCCAGAGGATATGCTCCAAGGCCTTCTGCCGAATCTTGGACCTCCACGAAGAAGACTGAACATAGCAGCGCTGATGAAGACGCTGATCTTGGCACAAGCAATGGGACGCTCAGTAGTGAGGCAACAGAGCAGACAAGTATCGCAGAAGAAGAATATGAGGTGGAATTCTCAGGAAATGTTTCTAGCAGCGTGGAGCTGAGGGCTGTGAACGAGGAAGAGGTTGACCAAAAGCAGCCTCCTGCATTGTCTTCCACATCCACCACAGACGAATCATCTGAGGCGGACTTCTCAGGAAATGTTTCTAGCAGCGTCGAGCTGAAGGGTGTGGACGAGGTCAAGACTGAAGAAAAGGCCGACCAAAAGCAGCCTCCTGTATTGTCTTCCACATCCATGGATGTTGATTCTGTTAATGAAGCAACAGAGCAGACAAGTACGGCAGATGACTCATCTGAGGTTGACTCCTCAGGAAATGCTTCTAGCAACGTGGTGCTGGAGGTAGTGGAAGAATCTGAGACTGAAGAAGAGGCTGGCCAGAAGCAGTCATCAGCATTGGCTTCCACCTCCATGGATGTTGAGTCAATTGACCGAGAACTTGAGGAGTACCGTGTCAGAATAAGTGCACTGGTGGGTGCTAGCACCCAAGGACAGGACCAATCAATTATTGGTGTTCATGAACAAGACAAAACGGTAATTACTTCCGATGAGCAAGACATATCAGCTGTTGATGCTCCTGAACAAAGCCAGTCAGTTGTTGGTGTCACCAGAGAAGATCCAATGGAACAAACCACCAGCGAACAGGATATCACTGAAGCGGCAGTGGAGGAGATAGCCAGCAAGAATCTCGTGGCAAGAAAACATTCTTCATCAGAAGATGGTGTCGGGGCAAGTAAAGATGCCAATGAAGAGCCATTGGTTGCTGGTGATGAACTGAGGGTAACAGAGGATGAAGAACAACATGAACCAGAGATGCAAGAACAGGTACAGATGGATGTTGATCCTCAAGCACTAAAGCGAAGGCTTGAAGAGCTTGCAGATAAAAATTATTCGATTGGGAATAAGTGTTTTGTTTTTCCTGAATTAGTGGAAGCTGATTCAGTTATTGATCTTTACTTAAATCGTAGCATGTCGGCCTTAGCAAGTGAGCCTGATATCCTTATCAAAGGGGCATTCAATGGTTGGAGATGGAACCATTTCACTGAAAAATTGCATAGAAGTGAATTAACAGGGGATTGGTGGTGTTGTAAGCTCTACATACCCAAGCAGGCATACAGATTAGACTTTGTGTTCTTTAATGGTGACACCGTCTATGAAAATAACAGTTATAATGATTTCGTCCTGCATATAGAAAGTGACATTGATGAATACTCATTTGAGGACTTCTTGCTTGAAGAAAAGCAAAGGGAACTTGAAAGGCTTGCTGCAGAAGAAGCTGAAAGGGAAAGACGAGCCGAGGAGGAGCGCCGGAAGGAGGAAGAAAGGGCCGCAATGGAGGCTGACAGGGCACAGGCAAAGGCTGAGGTTGAGATGACGAGGAGTAAATTGCAGCATGTGTTGGGTTTAGCCAGTAGATATGCCGATAATCTATGGTATATACAGCCTAGCACATACAAAGGAGGGGATAGGGTCAGATTGTACTATAACCGAAGCTCGAGACCGCTAAAGCATACAAATGAGATTTGGTTGCATGGGGGTTACGATAACTGGACTGATGGGCCCTCTATTGTTGAGAGGCTAGTCAAATCTGAAGAAAAGGATGGTGATTGGTGGTATGCAAATGGTATGTTAATTCACACATTTTATCTCTTAGGAATTAGGATTCATATTATCCGAACACAGCCATTTTATCATGACATTGACATAAAACAAGCATGGTAACTTGGGCATTGTTTATCCCTCTAAATTACATACTAATGTTTCTTTCCTTAAATACATGTTTTCTCACGAATGAGTTTTAAGATCCAATTTCATGTGTTTCTTCACTTGCACTTTTTGCTTATCATACATATAGCTTACACTTTACTTTACTCCCTGTATAGTTACTCTACCTGAAAGCGCATTGGTGTTGGACTGGGTTTTTGCTGATGGATCACCTGGGAATGCAAGCAAGTATGATAACAATGGGAAGCGAGATTTTCATGCTGCCGTTTCAAAGAGCATATCCGATGACTTGTTTTGGGTGGAAGAAGAACGTAGGATATTTGAAAGGCTTCAGCGAGAAAGAAAAGAAAAGGAGGATGCTGGTCGGAGAAAGGTTAGTTCAAGAGAATCAATGCATATATGTAGGAGCATTATACCAATTTGTACTTGACTACTCCCTCCGTTCCAAAATAGATGACCCAACTTTGTACTAAAGTTAGTACAAAGTTGGGTCATCTATTTTGGAACGGAGGGAGTACTTATTAAGCAAAAAAAGAGAGGATCTTTCGACGGAAGATCTTGGGGTATTTACCTTTTGTTTGGTTTCAATAGGCTGAGATAACTGCAAGGATGAAAGCTGAGATGAAGGAGAAGACTATGAGAGAGTTTCTTCTCTCACAGAAACACATTGTGTATACTGAGCCACTTGAAGTACGTGCAGGAACCACAGTTGATGTTCTATACAATCCTTCTAACACAGTGCTGAATGGAAGTCCAGAAGTTTGGTTCAGATGTTCCTTTAATCGTTGGACTCATCCAAGTGGTCCTTTGCCGCCCCAAAAGATGGTGAATGAAGTAAATGGTTCACACTTACAAGCTACAGGTGTGGATCCTTGTCAGTGACCTTTCTTGAATGCATTTTATTAATACACAATCAAGTACCGCTAGATCCATCCCCCAGAATATTTTCTGCCAAAGCTACTTGCTGGATTCGTATTATGTGGTGATGATTTGTACTTTTATAACGGATATGCTCCTATAAATCTCTCTAGTCTTATGCTGGAAGAGCTCAAGCTACTACTTGCTCCTCATTTACCAGAAAAAAAATCTCATACAGACGGAGATCCTGATAAAGTAAAACAGAGCCTCTTCCAGCTTATCAAATTTATGTAAAACTCGGTGCTGCTTCTTTTCACAACTTGTTTTCCGTCTATCATTTTGTTGCCAGTATTTATGATAGTATTTCAATCTATGCTTTTATTTAATTTTTTGTATTATCATGGAATTTTCTCCTTTTGCATCTCTTCTAACTGTTCTGTCCATTTTCCAGTTAGGGTTCCTTTGGATGCATATATGATGGACTTTGTTTTCTCTGAGTCGGAAGAAGGTGGGATATATGACAACCGGGATGGGATGGACTATCATATTCCTGTGTCTGATTCCACGGCAAAGGAACCACCTATGCATATTGTGCACATTGCAGTAGAAATGGCTCCTATTGCAAAGGTAAACATACTTTTTACCACCTTCTTTTGGTAGACAGAATGATGACATGCTCAACAATGACCAATGTTGTCACAGGTTGGGGGCCTTGGTGATGTTGTTACTAGTCTTTCACGAGCTATTCAAGATTTAGGCCACAAGGTTGAGGTTATTTTTCCAAAGTATGACTGTTTAAACCTAAGCAATGTAAGTTGTACACTGCACTTTATCTGGTGTCATCCTTTTTTTTGTCTTATAGTAGCCCTGTTACTAAGTTACAGTAGTATAATACTCCCTCCGTCCCGAATTACTTGTCGCCGAAATGGATGTATCTAGAACTAAAAAATGTCTAAATACATCCATTTCTACGACGAGTAATTCCGAACGGAGGGAGTAGCACACAATTATACCATACCACTATGTGTGTATGTCCTTTTCATAATTGTACTAGAGATTTTGGAGTCTCAAAGATTTCCAACAAACTGAACTCTGTAGATATTTAAGCAACTGTTAGTAACTCGGTTGGTGGTTGCAAATCCCAACATGCTTTAAAATTTGCTCTCTCATCTGAATAGATCACCGAAGGTTTATTTTGCTTTGTTTGCTGTATAGAGCACCGAAGTCCCTCTCATTGTTGAATAGAGCACCGAAGTACCTCTCTTCAAAACATGATTTATTTTGCTTTGTTTGCTGTATATTTACCTGTAGCAGTTTTTAGTTTTACTGCTATTTCCATCTTTGTTCACAATGTTTGATCTGCTTGCCTGATAGGTGGGAGTGGTGTTTGTTAGTATAGTTATTTTTCATCATTAAGCTGCCTTTCTTTCGTTGCAGGTGAAGGATTTACATTGCCGTCAAAGTTTTACTTGGGGTGGTACAGAGATAAAAGTGTGGTTTGGAAAGGTTGAAGGCATCTCTGTTTATTTCTTGGAACCGCAGAATGGGTATGCTTATGCCCCATATTTGACCAATATATACTACTACTATTTACCAGTTCTTATTTGGTTTACATTTCATATTCTACTTTGTTAATGAATCCTTGTTTTATCATGAGTATCCTGTGTTTGACCTCATGTTAAGACCTGATGGATACCGGATAGATCTTACAACGAAGTACACCAACAGGGGCCATGCCCCCTTAATTTTTGCATTCATTAAAGATCATGCTAGGTTTGGCCCTAACTAGTGTTTCAACTAGAGATTAGCCCCTCCTATCCTACTAATTAGTTCCCCTTCAAGTTATGGCCCCCTCTTAAGTTTTGCTCAAGCCCCGCCACAGCTTGTCACACTAACTATGAGATGAAAAACGGTTGTTTGATTGCTTCTTTTACTTACACCTTAGTTATTATTTTGTATTTATGTCTTCTCTTTGCTATACTGGTTATTCCAATGAGTTGAGCATGGCTATAGAGTTGGCATCCATATTAATTAAATATTATTGTTTTCAACTTGTATTCAGAACTGAATTGTAGCAAGTTGCAATGCTTGTACGCAGACAGACGAGATGTGGATGTGTAGAGGCTTCAGGCAAAACATAAATGTTTACTTCTGTTAGTAATTGAATGACATTCCATCAATGTGAACCATAAATCTGGGAATAATCTTTGCAATTTCGTTCAAGTAAAAGCATCATAAAAGAGGATTGTTTTGACATTTCTTGCTGCAGGATGTTTTGGGTTGGATGTGTCTATGGAAAGAACGATGAAAGTAGATTTGGCTTCTTTTGTCATTCTGCCCTGGAGTTTCTTCTCCAGAGTGGCTCTTCTCCAGTAAGTACAAAGCTATGTCCCATCCTATGTCATTGGGGTTATATTACTTATATAGGTCTTCTCCTGTGGTGTTTTAGCTAGTCCATTTGTTAGACCGTGCAAGTACATCATTAAGCCATTCCATGCTGTTACTTTCTTGCTTGTATTCCCCGCCTCTCGACTTTTCATATTGCTCAAATGTTGTCATCCTAACAGGATATCATACACTGTCATGATTGGTCAAGTGCTCCAGTTGCTTGGCTGTACAAGCAACAGTATGTTCATAATGGGCTGCCAAATGGTCGGGTTGTATTTACCATCCACAATCTTGAATTCGGGGTACATCACATTGGCAAAGCAATGGCACATTGTGATAAGGCTACAACTGTGAGTATCTGTGTTTTGCTTTATCCCTGTGATAAAGCAGATCATTCAACATATGGTTTAATTGTATTTCTTGTCTTCTTATACTGTTTTGGCCACCCTTTGCAGGTTTCGTACACATATTCGAAGGAAGTGTCTGGACATGGTTCTATTGCTCCTCATTATTTCAAATTCCATGGCATTCGTAATGGAATTGATTCTGATATTTGGGATCCCTATAATGACAACTTCATCCCGGTACGCTAATCATCATCGATTATATAGCCATGCATTTACCATCAGCCTGGACGTAATGTGGGAGGTATGTCTTAGTACTGTTGTGGATATTGTCAGCTCAACCTTTTCTGTAATACCTTTTCAGGTCCATTATACTTCTGAGAATGTTGTTGAGGGTAAGAGTTCTGCAAAAAGGGCATTGCAGGAGAAGCTTGGATTACATCAAACTGATTCCCCTCTAGTCGGAATCATCAGTCGGCTTACAGCCCAGAAGGGAATTCACCTTATCAAACATGCAATTTATCGAACTCTTGAACGCAATGGACAGGTCTTGTATTTCGCTTATAGATAACACCCCCCATCTTTAATTGCAAGCTTGTTATGCGTTCTTTCTTGGCATTTTGCCTTTGCCCAACTTGTCAAAACTAAATCATATTGTCTTTCTTCAACAGGTGGTTTTACTAGGCTCAGCTCCAGATCATCGCATACAAGGTGACTTTAGCAACTTAGCAGCTAAACTGCATGGTGAATTTGATGGTCGCGTGAAGCTTTGTTTAACTTATGACGAGCCACTATCACATTTAGTAAGTCTCAGGTCCTCTTTCAGTGGCCCCACATATTAGAAGTTTAGAACTGGGTTATCTTTACTAAATAAAATTCATGATCCTGTTGTAGATATATGCTGGCGCCGACTTCATTCTCGTGCCTTCCATTTTCGAACCTTGTGGTTTAACACAGCTTACTGCTATGCGATATGGATCCATCCCAATTGTTCGGAAAACTGGAGGTATTTATAATGTCTCGACATCTCCATGACATTGTGTTGTGTTGCATCGCTTGTTAGCAGTAAAAGACATGCAATGCATTGTGTGCAGGCCTTTATGATACCGTTTTTGATGTGGACGATGATAAGGATCGGGCCCGTGAACAAGGCCTTGAGCCGAACGGATTCAGCTTCGAAGGAGCTGACAGCAATGGCGTAGATTATGCTCTCGACAGGCAAGTATAACCTATCAGTCCTCTTTCGAAAAGAAAAGTATAACCCACCAGGGTTGCATGCACTGAAACGGCACACAAAGCTTAATTCATGCCTCCTGTCCCCCCTGCTCCATTTCAGGGCGATCACCACATGGTACGACGCTCGCGACTGGTTCCACTCCCTCTGCAAGCGGGTCATGGAGCAGGATTGGTCCTGGAACCGGCCTGCTCTGGACTACATGGAACTGTACCATTCCGCGCGCAAGAACTGAGACTTTAAGCTGGCAGGGAGAAGAACACATGAAGTTCAGG
Organism: Aegilops umbellulata; assembly: GCA_032464435.1. Classification (NCBI taxonomy): domain Eukaryota; kingdom Viridiplantae; phylum Streptophyta; class Magnoliopsida; order Poales; family Poaceae; genus Aegilops; species Aegilops umbellulata. The sequence goes on along the minus strand of CP136055.1, from coordinate 502,711,225 downwards.
GAGTGGGTTTGCCAGGTTTTGCGACATGCCAATGTCTCACTGCATATGCCGTTCTCCGGAAGCCATTCTTTGGGCTCTGAGAAGAAGTATTGGGCTTCTGCATCCCTCTGCGATAGGCTGAGATGTGAGCTGTTTACTTTATCCCTTGATCATGATATCGCAGCATGTGACACGCAGACGTCAAATGTGGCACACGGGAAAGTTCGTTCTAGCGGGAGTCTTCAGTTTTCGCAAACATGTACCAATGCAAATATGTTCATTTTACGGTTCTGTAGTCCTTGAAGATGTACATATTTTGTAAGCTGGCAGTTAGATTCTTAGGGCCGACGCTCAGTGTAGTAGTAGTATTATTTTCTGCCTCGTCTGAATAATAAAGTGCATATCAAATGGTGTTGCTTACTGACTTTCAGAGACGATGACGAAGGAGTCACAGCTAAGTCAAGGACGAGTAATTTGGGTGTGTGTGTGTGTGCATCATTCCCTGTCGATTTCACCTTGCTCCTTCGCGTGTGAGTTGCGTCCCTTTTGTGCCGCACTCGGCCTGACTCGCTGGAAACTCGGCGGTTTCCAGCGAGCCAGGCTCTAGGTTGCTTTAGGACATGTTTGGTTGCTCGTATTTGGACCAACCAGGCCTGCGTGGGGTGAAAATCAGATGTTTGGTTGCCTGGGGTGCACCCACGCGTCTCAGCCCACATGGAACTTAAAGCAGTCCCGGGTCAGGCCTGTGAGCTATTGTTGAATTGACAGTTTCTCGGCAGCCAGGCTAAGCGTGGCTCCTTGCTGCACGCTCTAGGAAGCGCGGAAGACAGAAGAGATGTCTCATGACTCCCCCTCCCTCTCTTGTCACCGCCTACTTTCTTCCACACCACGCTTCCTCACTCTTCTCTCACTGCTGGCCCTTTCCTCTCCTTTCCTCCGATAAGTCGCCCTTCGCTGCGCCGTTCGCTGACCCCCATCAGTGTCGGTAGCAACCACATCCACGAGCGGTGGGTTGTCGGCTTGGCGAACTCTGTGGTCGATTTGATGCGGGCTCTGCACGTGTCGTCTCCTATCTGCACTAGGCCGCCTCGTCCGGTCAGTCCGGTGTCGACCGCTCCGGCTCCGCCACCGTTACCGGACCTCGTGGTCCTGGGTTCGGTAGCGCCGTTGGAGGGGGTCGCCAGCGCGACGCTGCACGGAACCCCTGTGCTTGGGGGGTGCGGGGGGTTACCCCCATCCAGGGTTTTTCTCCGGGCATCGCCGTAGGACCATGGACGACGACGCCCTCCTCCGTGACCTCGCGTGTGGGCACGAGCACCGGGCCAATGCCGACGGACGTTGGCGTTGGAGGCTCCTCTTTGCCCGCCATTTCCTTCCCGTCGGGGTTTTCTCCCGGTCGACGTACGCTCGAGCTGCACCCGCTCCGCTAAGAACCAAATGTGCCTCTGCTCATAGATTTGTAGATTAGGGTTTTCATCATTAGCATGCTAGTGAATCGATTTGATACAATTCGATTGAATTCCAATCGAATCGATTTGATTCCTTCTTGTGCGGTTCTGTTCATAGGCAGGGTGGTGTTCATGCTTGTTCTGTGTTTGATGTGCATGCCTAGTAGTGTTCATAGGCATGCAAGATTGGAATGTGCTTAGTGCTCATGATGTAGAATGTCTTCATGGGCATGGTAGATAGGTCTGTTGTTTGATATTCATGCTTAGTAGTGTTCATAGGCATGCAAGATTGGTGTGTGCTTAGTGCTCATGATGTAGAATGTGTTCATGGGCATGGTATATATGTGTTTTGTTTGATGTTCATGTTGGGTAACGTAGTAATTTCAAAAAAATTCCTACGAACACGCAAGATCATGGTGATGCATAGCAACGAGAGGGGAGAGTGTTGTCCACGTACCCTCGTAGACCGAAAGCGGAAGCATTAGCACAACGCGGTTGATGTAGTCGTACGTCTTCACGATCCGACCGATCAAGTACCGAACGCACGGCACCTCCGAGTTCAGCACACGTTCAGCCCGATGACGTCCCTCGAACTCCGATCCAGCCGAGTGTTGAGGGAGAGTTTCGTCAGCACGACGACGTGGTGACGATGATGATGTTCTACCAACGCAGGGCTTCGCCTAAGCACCGCTACAGTATTATCGAGGTGGACTATGGTGGAGGGGGACACCGCACATGGCTAAAAGATCAAACAATCAATTGTTGTGTCTCTAGGGTGCCCCCTGCCCCAGTATATAAAGGAGCAAGGGGGAGGTGCGGTTGGCCAGGAGGAGGCGCACCAGGAGGAGTCCTACTCCCACCGGGAGTAGGACTCCTTCCCTTCCTTGTTGGAATAGGAGAAGGGGGGAAAGAAGTGGAGGAGAAGAAGGAAAGGGGGGGACGCCGCCCCCCTCTCCTTGTCCTATTCGGACTAGGGGGAGGGGCGCGCGGCCCTTGCCCTGGACGCCTCTCCTCTTCTCCACTAAGGCCCACTATGGCCCATTAACCCCCCGGGGGGTTCCGGTAACCCCTCGGTACTCCGGTAAAATCCCGATTTCACCCGAAACACTTCCGATATCCAAATATAGGCTTCCAATATATCAATCTTCATGTCTCAACCATTTCGAGACTCCTCGTCATGTCCATGATCACATCCGGGACTCTGAACAATCTTCGGTACATCAAAACTCATAAACTCATAATACTAGTATGTATACACGTGCAATGCACGTCTTAACAATATTGTCCCGATTATTCTAGTAAAGAAAAATGTATATAATACTTTGCAATGAAAGCAGAGCAAAATAAATATTTTTGATGTACACATGTAGAAATGAATTAACATAAAATTTGTAATTGGTATGATACAACTCGTGTGGTCTAGTGACATCTAGAAATTTCCAACAAAAGGAAATAAAGATATACGTGATGGACCCCATAAATTATTTACTTTTGTTTTTCCTCCCACCCCATACTCGTACTCGAGTCTCAGTCAGACTCCCTGACACATGCAACAATGGCAAAGCTGGAAGTGTGAGGCGATGGTTCCAGAACCCATTAGAAGCAGCTGCGGGTACTGTTCACTGCGAATCCCTCAAGTCTCAACCGTTAGATCTAGGAGACCAACGGTTAAGATTGATGCTTTAGCTATCATTCGAAACTCGTACACTATGTAGTAGTATAGATATCCGTCATCGAAACTTTAAGCGTGCGGATCCTACGGGTTCGAGAACTATGTAGACATGACCGAGACACGTCTCCGGTCAATAACCAATAGCGGAACCTGGATGCTCATATTGGCTCCCACATATTCTATGAAGATCTTTATCGGTCAGACCGCATAACAACATACGTTGTTCCCTTTGTCATCGGTATGTTACTTGCCTGAGATTCGATCGTCGGTATCCCAATACCTAGTTCAATCTCGTTACCGGCAAGTCTCTTTACTCGTTCTGTAATACATAATCTCGTAACTAACTCATTAGTCACAGTGCTTGCAAGGCTTATAGTGATGTGCATTACCGAGAGGGCCCAGAGATACCTCTCCGACTATCGGAGTGACAAATCCTAATCTCGAAATACGCCAACTCAACAACTACCTTCGGAGACACCTGTAGAGCACCTTGATACGTCTCCGTCGTATCTACTTTTCCAAACACTTTTGCCCTTGTTTTGGACTCTAACTTGCATGATTTGAATGGAACTAACCCCGGGCTGACGCTGTTTTCAGCGGAATTGCCATAGTGTTATTTATGTGCAGAAAAATAACTTCTCGGAATGACCTGAAACTTCACGGAACATCTTTTCGGAAATAATAAAAAATCATTGCAAAAGATGAAGGCCAGGGGGCCCAGCACCTGTCCACGAGGGTGGGGGCACGCCCCCTACCTCGTGCCCCCCCTGAGGCTCCTCCGACGCCAACTCCAACTCTATATATTTGCTTTCGGGGAGAAAAAAATCAAGGAGAAGAAATCATCGCGTTTTACGATACAGAGCTGCCGCCAAGCCCTAAAACCTCTCGGGAGGGCTGATCTGGAGTCCGTTCGGGGCTCCGGAGAGGGGGATTCGTCGCCGTCGTCATCATCAACCATCCTCCATCACCAATTTCATGATGCTCACCGCCGTGCGTGAGTAATTCCATCGTAGGCTTGTTGGACGGTGATGGGTTGGATGAGATCTATCATGTAATAGAGTTAGTTTTGTTAGGGTTTGATCCCTAGTATCCACTATGTTCTGAGATTGATGTTGCTATGACTTTGCTATGCTTAATGCTTGTCACTAGGGCCCGAGTGCCATGATTTCAGATCTGAACCTATTATGTTTTCATGAATATATGTGTGTTCTTGATCCTATCTTGCAAGTCTATAGTCACCTACTATGTGTTATGATCCGGCAACCCCGAAGTGACAATAATCGGGACCACTCCCGGCGATGACCATAGTTTGAGGAGTTCATGTATTCACCATGTGCTAATGCTTTGTTCCGGTACTCTATTAAAAGGAGGACTTAATATCCCTTAGTTTCCATTAGGACCCCGCTGCCACGGGAGGGTAGGACAAAAGATGTCATGCAAGTTCTTTTCCATAAGTACGTATGACTATATTCGGAATACATGCCTACATTACATTGATGAATGGAGCTAGTTCTATGTCACCCTATGTTATGACTGTTACATGATGAACCGCATCCAGCATAATTATCCATCACCGATCCAATGCTTACGAGCTTTCCATATACTGGTTTTCGCTTATTTACTTTCCTGTTGTTATTGTTACAATCACTACAAAACACCAAAAATATTACTTTTGCTTCCGTTACCTTTTATTACCGTTACCACTACTATCATATTACTTCGCTACTAAATACTTTGCTGCAGATATTAAGTTATCCAGGTGTGGCTGAATTGACAACTCAGTTGCTAATACTTGAGAATATTCTTTGGCTCCCCTTGTGTCGAATCAATAAATTTGGGTTGAATACTCTACCCTCGAAAGCTGTTGCGATCCCCTACATTTGTGGGTTATCAAGACCAATTTCTGGCGCCGTTGCCGGGGACCATAGCTCTATTCTTTGAGTCACTTGGTATTTATATCTGCTGGACACTATGAAGAACTTGAAAGACGCTAAGACAACAATTTATCCCTCAACTACGAGGGGAGGTAAGGAACTGCCATCTAGCTCTGCACTTGATTCACCTTCTGTTTTGAGTAAGCTTGCGACACCTAAACCTGCTTCTGCTATTCGTTCTGGAATGTCGCATGTTATTGATGATGCCACTTCTGCTATGCATGATACTTATGATGAAACTACTGTGCCCCTTAGTGAATTTCTTGATGAACAAATTGCTAGGGCTAGAGAGAAAGAAATTATTGATACTGATTATAATGATGAAAGTGATGATGAAGATAGGCCTGTTATTCCTGAGGGTTATATTTTTGATATGGAAGCCTCTGCAGCTATTCTAGCTTGTAAGGATAGATATGAACTCAAGAGGTTATTAGCTGAATGGAATAAGCAATCTCTTAGGGATAGAATGAGGCCTGACCTTGCTTTTGCTACTTCACCTATTTGTGTTCCCGATAAGGATTATGAATTCTCTGTTGATCCTGATATAATTACTTTGGTTGAATCTGATCCTTTTCATGGCTATGAATCTGATCCTTTTCTATGACATCCCTCTAATCCTCTAAGTGATCACGTGATCCAAATCAACTAAACCATAACCGATCATCACGTGAAATGGAGTAGCTTTCAATGGTGAACATCACTATGTTGATCATATCTACTATATGATCCACGCTCGACCTTTCGGTCTCAGTGTTCCGAGGCCATATCTGCATATGCTAGGCTCGTCAATTCCGCGTGTGCAAAACTGGCTTGCACCCGTTGTAGATGGACGTAGAGCTTATCACACCCGATCATCACGTGGTGTCTGGGAATGACGAACTTTGGCAACGGTGCATACTCAGGGAGAACACTTTTATCTTGAAATTTAGTGAGAGATCATCTTATAATGCTACCATCAATCAAAGCAAGATAAGATGCATAAAAGATAAACATCACATGCAATCAATATAAGTGATATGATATGGCCATCATCATCTTGTGCTTGTGATCTCCATCTCCGAAGCACCTCCATGATCGCCATCACCGGCGCGACACCTTGATCTCCATCGTAGCATCGTTGTCGTCTCGCCAATCTTATGCTTCTACGACTATCGCTACCACTTAGTGATAAAGTAAAGCATTACAGGGTGATTGCATTACATACAATAAAGCGACAACCATATGGCTCCTGCCAGTTGCCGATAACTCGGTTACAAAACATGATCATGTCATACAATAAAATTTAGCATCATGTCTTGACCATATCACATCACAACATGCCCTGCAAAAATAAGTTAGACGTCCTCTACTTTGTTGTTGCAAGTTTTACGTGGCTGCTACTGGGCTTAGCAAGAACCGTTCTTACCTACGCATCAAAACCACAACGATAGTTTGTCAAGTTGGTGCTGTTTTAACCTTTGAAGGACTGGGCGTAGCCACACTCGGTTCAACTAAAGTTGGAGAAACTGACACCCGCCAACCACCTGTGTGCAAAGCACATCGGTAGAACTAGTCTCGCGTAAGCGTACGCGTAATGTCGGTCCGAGCCGCTTCATCCAACAATACCGCCGAACCAAAGTGTGACATGCTGGTAAGCAGTATGACTTGTATCGCCCACAACTCACTTGTGTTCTACTCGTGCATATAACATCAACACATAAAACCAGGCTCGGATAACACTATTGGGTAACGTAGTAATTTCAAAAAAATTCCTACGCACATGCAAGATCATGGTGATGCATAGCAACGAGAGGGGAGACTGTTGTCCACGTACCCTCGTAGACCGAAAGCGGAAGCGTTAGCACAACGCGGTTGATGTAGTCGTACGTTTTTACGATCCGACCGATCAAGTACCGAACGCACGACACCTCCGAGTTCAGCACACGTACAACCCAATGACGTCCCTCGAACTCCGATCCAGCCGAGTTTTGAGGGAGAGTTTCGTCAGCACAACAGCATGCTGACGATTGATACGTCTCCAACGTATCTATAATTTTTGATTGCTCCATGCTATATTATCTACTGTTTTGGACCATATTGGGCTTTATTTTCCACTTTTATATTACTTTTGGGACTAACCTATTAACCGGAGGCCCAGCCCAGAATTGTTGTTTCTTGCCTATTTCAGTGTTTCGAAGAAACGGAATATCAAACGGAGTCCAAACGGAATGAAACCTTCGGGAACGTGATTTTCTCAACAAATATGATCCAGGAGACTTGAACCCTCCGTCAAGAAAGGAGGGAGGCGGTCACGAGGGTGGAGGGCGCCCCCCTTAGGGCGTGCCCCCCTACCTCGTGGGCCCCCCGAAGATCCACCGACGTACTCCTTCCTCCTATATATACCTACGTACCCCCAAACGATCAGATACGGAGCCAAAAACCTAATTCCACCGCCGCAACCTTCTGTACCCACGAGATCCCATCTTGGGGCCTGTTCCGGAGCTCCGCCGGAAGGGGAATCCACCATGGAGGGCTTCTACATCAACACCATAGCCCTTCCGATGAAGTGTGAGTAGTTTACCTCAGACCTTCGGGTCCATAGTTAGTAGCTAGATGGCTTCTTCTCTCTTTTTGGATCTCAATACAATGTTCTCCCCCTCTCTCGTGGAGATCTATTCGATGTAATCTTCTTTTTGCGGTGTGTTTGTTGAGACCGATGAATTGTGGGTTTATGATCAAGTCTATCTATGAACAATATTTGAATCTTCTCTGAATTCTTTTATGTATGATTGGTTATCTTTGCAAGTCTCTTCGAATTATCAGTTTGGTTTAGCCTACTAGATTGGTTTTTCTTGCAATGGGAGAAGTGCTTAGCTTTGGGTTCAATCTTGCGGTGTCCTTTCCCAGTGACAGTAGGGGCAGCAAGGCACGTATTGTATTGTTGCCATCGAGGATAACAAGATGGGGTATTTATCATATTGCATGAATTTATTCCTCTACATCATGTCATCTTGCTTAAGGCGTTACTCTGTTTTCTTGAACTTAATACTCTAGATGCATGCTGGATAGCGGTCGATGAGTGGAGTAATAGTAGTAGATGCAGGCAGGAGTCGGTCTACTTGTCTGGGACGTGATGCATATATACATGATCATACCTAGATATTCTCATTACTATGCTCAATTCTGTCAATTGCTCAACAGTAATTTGTTCACCCACCGTAGAATACTTATGCTCTTGAGAGAAGCCACTAGTGAAATCTATGGCCCCCGGGGCTATTCTCATCATATCAATCTCCAATCACTTTATTATTGCTTTGCTTTTTTTACTTTGCCTTTTATTTTACTTTGCATCTTTATATATAAAATACCAAAAATATTATCTATCATCTCTATCAGATCTCACTCTCGTAAGTGACCGTGAAGGGATTGACAACCCCTAATCGCGTTGGTTGCGTTGAGCTATTTGTTTTGTGTAGGTACGAGGGACTCGCGCGTAGCCTCCTACTGGATTGATACCTTGGTTCTCAAAAACTGAGGGAAATACTTACTCTACTCTGCTGCATCACCCTTTCCTCTTCAAGGAAATCCAACGCAGTGCTCAAGAGGTAGCAGGAAAATTTCTGGCACCGTTGCCGAGGAGGTCTACGCAAAAGTCAACATACCAAGTACCCATCACAGTCCCTTATCTCTCGCATTACATTATTTGCCATTTTCCTCTCGTTTTCCTCTCCCCACTTCACCCTTGCCGTTTTATTTGCCCTCTCTTTTCTGTTCGTCTTTTCGTTTGCCTTGATGTCTTACTTGGCTCGTTTGGGTGAAATAGTTGAGTATTTATTCCTAAACAGAGAAGCTAATATCTATGGATCCTCATCCGCTTGCTAATCTTTTTAAGAGATCCAACTATGATGAACCAATTCCTAGTGATTTGGATGCACTAGATTATCTTTATAAGCTTTTGCCTGAAATCTGTAAATCTGAAAATTGCGATGAAGTGCTTCATGATAGATCTTTGAATAAAAAGCATGATTGCAATGATTTTATTATAAATTCTATTGATGTAAATTATGCTAATAATATGCAAAACCCTAAGCTTGGGTATGCTAGTTTTGCTATGTCCAATAGTCATGATTGGGGAGATTCTTCTTATGATCTTGAAAGTTTATTTAAGCCCCATGATGAATATAAGGTTGATAATAGTGTTTGCAATAATATTGAAAGTGGGTTTGGAAGAGTGTCAACTTTAGATCCCACATATTTGGATAACATTCAATCTTATGAAATATTTGATAAAAGTGGGCTTGGAGAAATCATGACTTTACTTAATGATAATCCCACTATTTTGGAAGAGTGTCAACTTCGCATGCATGTGGATCATGTTGAGAATATGTTATGTGATAGCTATATTTTTTAATTTTCTTATGATCCTACATGTAATTATTATGAGAGAGGAAAATATGGTTATAGAAATTTTCATGTTACTAAATTACCTCTCGTTATGTTGAGATTGCTATTGTTTCTTTCGGTTTCCTTGCATATGCTAGTTTTTGCTTGCTACGATAATTTGTTTGCCTATAATATGCCTATGCATAGGAAGTATGTTAGACTTAAGTGTGTTTGTCACATGTTTTATGATGCTCTCTTTGTGCCTCAATTCTTGTCTTTCTTGTGAGCATCATTGAAATCTCAATGCCTAGCTAAAAAGGCTTTAAAGAAAAGCGCTTGTTGGGAGACAACCCAATTGTGATGCCCCCGATTCAATCGTACACTATTCATGCACGCAAATGTGTACGATCAAGATCAGGGACTTCCGGGAAGATATCACAACACAACTCTAAAACATAAATGAGTCATACAAGCATCATAATACAAGCCAGGGGCCTTGAGTGCTCGAATACAAGTGCTCGATCATAGACGAGTCAGCGGAAGCAACAATATCTGAGTACAGACATAAGTTAAACAAGTTGCCATAAGATGGCTAGCACAAACGGGGATACAGATCGAACGAGGCGCAAGCCTCCTGCCTGGGATCCTCCTAACTACTCCTGGTCGTCATCAGCGGGCTGCACGTAGTAGTAGGCACCTCTGGTGTAGTAGGAGTCGTCGTCAACGGTGGCGTCTGGATCCTGGGCTCCAACATCTGGTTGCGACAACCAGGTAGAAGGGATAGGGGGAAAAGAAAGAGAAAGCAACCGTGAGTGCTCATCCAATGTACTCGCAAGCAAGGAACTACACTACATATGCATGGATATATGTGTAAAGGGCCATATCAGTGGACTGAACTGCAGAATGCCAGAATAAGAGGGGGATAGCTAATCCTGTCGAAGACTACACTTCTGGCAGCCTCCGTCTTGCAGCATGTAGAAGAGAGTAGACTGAAGTCCTCCAAGTAGCATCGCATAGCATAATCCTACCCGGCGATCCCCTCCTCGTCGCCTTGTTAGAGAGCGATCACCGGGTTGTATCTGGCACTTGGAAGGGTGTGTTTTATTAAGTATCCGGTTCTAGTTGTCATAAGGTCAAGGTACAACTCCAAGTCGTCCTGTTACCGAAGATCACGGCTATTCGAATAGATTAACTTCCCTGTAGGGGTGCACCACATAACCCAACACGCTTGATCCCATTTGGCCGGACACACTTTCCTGGGTCATGCCCGGCCTCGGAAGATCAACATGCCGCAGCCCCACCTAGGCACAATCGAGAGGTCAGCACACCGGTCTAAATCCTATGCGCGCAAGGGTCTGGGCCCATCGCCCATTGCACACCTGCACGTTGCGTACGCGGCCAGAAGCAGACCTAGCCTAGCAGGCGTTCCAGTCCAATCCGGCGCGCGCCGCTCAGTCGCTGACGTCACGAAGTGCTTCGGCTGATACCACGACGTCGAGTGCCCATAACTGTTCCCGCGTAGTTGGTTAGTGTGTATAGGCCAGTAGCGAGACTCAGATCAAATACCAAGAACTCGTTAAGCGTGTTATTTTGAAATAACTGCGAACACCGACTAGGGCCATGCCGACCTCTCTCCTAGGTGGTCTCAACCTGCCCTGTCGCTCCGCCTCAAAGACCCACTCGCGGGTACTCCTACGAGCCGACCCGTCTTTTAGTCACCACAGGCATCATGTATAAAGTATATAGTATATACCCGTGATCACCTCCCGAGTGATCACGACCCGATAGTATATCAAGGCAGACGGACAAGAATGTAGGGCCACAAATGCAATACTAGCATCCTATACTAAGCAGGTAGGATTGCAGGTAAAGGTAACAACAGTAGTAGCAAGGACAGGCTATGCATCAGGATAGGATTAATGGAAAGCAGTACCATGTTACACTACTCTAATGCAAGCAGTAGAGAGTAGAGTAGGCGATATCTAGTGATCAGGGGGGGGGGGCTTGCCTGGAAGCTCAGCCGAGGAGGGGTCGTCAACACTGTAGTCGTACTGGGTAGCAGCGGCGTCGGTCTCGGTGTCTAGCGAGAGAAGAGGGGGAAGAAACAATAAATACAATGCAAACAAATGCATGACGATGCATGACATGACAAAGCGCAGTGCTAAGTGTGCCGTAACGCGGTGGGAGGTTGTACCAGTGAAGGGGGGGACATCCGGGAAAGTATCCCCGGTGTTTCTCGTTTTTGGACAGATGAATCGAAGGGGAAAGTTGCATGTTCGCTATGCTAGGGATGCGTGGCGGACGAACGGGCTGTGTATCCGGATTCGTCTCGTTGTTCTGAGCAACTTTCATGTAGAAAGTATTTTCATCCGAGATATGGATTAAAAGATATGATTTTCTAAAGATTTAATCATTTATTGGAATTTACTTATTTAACAAAAAGGAATTATGACATCAGCATGATGCAATGCTGACATCAGCTGGTCAACAGGTCGGCTGAACAGTCAAACCAGACAGGTGGGTTCAGTGGGACCCACCTGTCATTGAGACAGAGGTGAAATAGGATTTTTTAACTAATTATGATTAACTAAGTGTGGGCTCTATTAGTTAGAGACTAATTAGCTTAGATTAATTAATTTAACTAATTTAATTAGCTTACAAGGTGGGGGCCACTAGTCAGCTGCTGGGACCAGCCCAGTCAGCAAGTTGACCATGGTCAACAGGGCCAGCCGGGCCCTTGGGGCCACCAGGCAGTGACCCAGATGGACCCCAGCGGCATGCCATGTCGGCGGGCGGCGGAGGTTCACCGCCGGCGACAGAAAATGCAGCGGAGGGGCGCGGGCCTCACCGAATTACGCCACAGTGGCCCGTTTGGGGCGTGCTTAGGCTCGTTCGATCGAGCGCGAAGAGGCGCATCTAGTGGTGGCGGTGGCTTGGCCGGAGGTGGCCGGAAAAGTCGCCGGCGACGAGCGCGGTGGACGGCAGTTTGGGCGCGGGAGGGAAACAGCGATGCGGCGCAGCAACAAGCAAACAGAGAGGCCAGGCTAGACGTACGCGAGGTGGCGAAAGCAACGGGCGCTAGCCTGTGACCATTTGGTCATCGGAGTCCCGCCGGCGATGAGCGCAGGTGGCAGCACGCTCGGGCACTCATCGAGCTAGGGGCTAGCGGCCACGGAGAAGTGCGTGAGCGGGCGCGTTGGGTTACTGGAAGCACCAGGAACACGATGTCGTGCTCAGGCGAGCATGACGGAGAGCAAGGTCACGGCGGCGAGGCGATCCGCGACGACGGGCTCACGGCAACGGTGACGACGTAGCTACGGTACGCGAGGGGCTTAACAAGAAGGAGCAGGAGGCGGAGGAGCTCACCGTGCGGCACGCAAGATGGCCCGTGGTGGTTTAGTAGCAGCAGGGGGCGTCGCCGGTGTTGGTGAAGAACGGCAGCGACCGGAGATGTGGAAGAAGGGGAACCGTGCAGCAGCGCCTCCAAGCTCCAGCTGTGGCCACCGGTCGACGAGGAGGACGACGGCGGAGACGACGGACAAGTTGGCGAGGCGAGGCGGAGGCTGTGGCCGCGCGATTTACGGCGGCGAGTCCATGGCGGCGTTCGGCCATGGTGGGGAACGAGGGGGAGAGTGAGGTGGATCTGAGGTGGTGGTGGTGGGGGGGGGGCGCAAGCACCGAGAGAGAGAACGGGGTGAGTGGGAGGTGAGATCGAGGAGGCGGGGGCGTGGCAATCTTATCCCCTCCTCGACGCCGGCGAGGGGGTTAGGCGGGGACGCGCCCCTGTTCCGACCCGGGTCAGGGGAACAGGGGAAGGGGACGAGGCAGGGGGAGCCGGGCCGGGTGTGGCCAGCTGGGCCAGGTGGGCCGGCCGGCCTGTGAGCTGGCTAGCTGGGCCTTTCGGTCCAGGGGAGGGGGTTTCTTCCCTTTTTTCTTTTGTCTTCTGCTTTTGTATTTTCTTTTCTTTTATTTCTTTTCCTTTTCTGTTTTATTTAGTTTAGGGCATTTAGGTATTTTGTAAAACTGTGTCTTCTACACCATAATTACCTATGCCATTTTTGGCACTGTCCGAACATTTTTGTTTCAACTTTTTAAAAACTTTTGTTGTTTGCCATTTTTTTGAATTGATTTTTGAATCGGTTTGAACTAACGAAAGTTTAGCAACAGTAATCAAAGATGACATGGCATCATTAGGAGAGTTTTACTGTAGCCTAATTATCCGGGTGTTACACCAATATTTTTCCTTGCTGCTTAGTATTAAATAATCCATCTACCTTCTGTTTAGATGTGGTTTTATATTTTAATTAGTGTTTGTGCCAAGTTAAACCTATAGGATCTTTTTGGATGATAGTTATTTGATCTTGCTGTAATTTCCAGAAACTTTCTGTTCACGAAAACAATTATTAAAAATCACCAGAACGTGATAAAATACGGATTCCAATTTCTTCTGATCAATAAACAAATTGCCTAGGTCGTCCTATTTTTGCTGATTTGTTGGAGTTCCAGAAGTTTGCGTTAGTTACAGATTACTACAAACTTTCTGTTTTTGACAGATTCTGTTTTTCGTGCGTTGTTTGCTTATTTTGATGAATCTATGGCTAGTAAAATAGTTTATAAACCATAGAGAAGTTGGAATATAGTAGGTTTAACACCAATATAAATAAAGAATGAGTTCATTACAGTACCTTGAAGTGGTCTTTTGTTTTCTTTCGCTAACGGAGCTCACGAGATTTCTGTTGAGTTTTGCGTTGTGAAGTTTTCAAGTTTTGGGTGAAATATTTTGATGGATTATGGAACAAGGAGTGGCAAGAGCCTAAGCTTGGGGATGCCCATGGCACCCCCAAGATAATCCAATGACACCAAAAATTCAAAGCTTGGGGATGCCCCGAAAGGCATCCCCTCTTTCGTCTACTTCCATCGGTAACTTTACTTGGAGCTATATTTTTATTCACCACATGATATGTGTTTTACTTGGAGCGTCTTGTATGATTTGAGTCTTTGCTTTTTAACCACAATCATCTTTGCTGTAAACACCTTTTGAGAGAGCCATACATGAATTGGAATTTGTTAGAATACTCTATGTGCTTCACTTATATCTTTTGAGCTTTATAGTTTTGCTCTAGTGCTTCACTTATATCTTTTAGAGCACGGTGGTGGATTTTTTTTATAGAACTCATGCTTCACTTAGATTGTTTTGAGATACTTAAATAGCATGGTAATTTGCTTAAAAATAATAATATGCTTGGTATTCAAGATTTGTAAAACTTTCTTTTGAGTGCGTTGAATACTAAGAAAAGTTTGATGCTTGATAATTGTTTTGAGATATGAAGATGGTGATATTAGAGTCATGCTAGTTGAGTAGTTGTGAATTTGATAAATACTTGTGTTAAAGTTTGTGATTCCCGTAGCATGCACGTATGGTGAACCGTTATGTGATGAAGTCGGAGCATGATTTATTTATTGATTGTCTTCCTTATGAGTGGCGGTCGGGGACGAGCGATGGTCTTTTCCGACAAATCTATCCCCCTAGGAGCATGTGTGTAATACTTTGCTTTGATAACTTCTAAATGTTTGCAATAAGTATATGAGTTCTTTATGACTAATGTTGAGTCCATGGATTATACGCATTTTTCCCATCCTTCCACCATTGCTAGCCTCACTAATACCGCGCACTTTTCACCGGTATCATACACCCACCATATACCTTCCTCAAAACAGCCACCATACCTACCTATCATGGCATTTCCATAGCCATTCCGAGATATATTGCCATGCAACTTTCCACCGTTCCGTTTATTATGACACGCTCCATTATTGTCATATTGCTAGCATGATCATGTAGTTGACATCGTATTTGTGGCAAAGCCACCATTCATAATTATTTCATACATGTCACTCTTGATGCATTGCATATCCCGGTACACCGCCGGAGGCATTCACATAGAGTCATATTTTGTTCTAAGTATCGAGTTGTAATTGTTGAGTTGTAAGAAAAATAAAAGTGTGATGTCATCAATTTTTAGAGCATTGTCCCAAGTGAGGAAAGGATGATGGAGACTATGATTCCCCCACAAGTCGGGATGAGACTCCGGACGAAAAATAAAAAAAATGAAAAAAGAGGCCATAAAAAAAGAGAAAAGGCCCAAATAAAAAAATGAGAGAAAAAGAGAGAAGGGACAATGTTACTATCCTTTTACCACACTTGTGCTTCAAAGTAGCACCATGATCTTCATTATAGAGAGTCTCTCATTTTGTCACTTTCATATACTAGTGGGAATTTTACATTATAGAACTTGGCTTGTATATTCCAATGATGGGCTTCCTCAAAATGCCCTAGGTCTTCGTGAGCAAGCGAGTTGGATGCACACCCACTTAGTTTCTTTTGTTGAGCTTTCATATACTTGTAGCTCTAGTGCATCCATTGCATGGCAATCCCTACTCACTCACATTGATATTTATTGATGGGCATCTCCATAGCCCGTTGATACGCCTAGTTGATGTGAGACTATCTTCCCCTCTTTTTGTCTTCTCCACAACCACCATTCTATTCCACATATAGTGCTATATCCATGGCTCACACTCATGTATTGCGTGAAGATTGAAAAAGTTTTGAAAATGTCAAAAGTATGAAACAATTGCTTGGCTTGTCATCGGGGTTGTGCATGTTTTAAATACTTTGTGTGGTGAAGATAGAGCATAGCCAGACTATATGATTTTGTAGGGATATCTTTCTTTGGCCATGTTATTTTGAGAAGACACAATTGCTTTGTTAGTATGCTTGAAGTATTATTATTTTTATGTCAATATGAACTTTTGTCTTGAATCTTTCGGATCTGAATATTCATGCCACCATTAAGAAAAGTTACATTGAAATTATGCCAAGTAGCACTCCGCATCAAAAATTCTCTTTTTTCATTTACCTACTCGAGGACGAGCAGGAATTAAGCTTGGGGATGCCTGATACGTCTCCAACGTATCTATAATTTTTGATTGCTCCATGCTATATTATCTACTGTTTTGGACCATATTGGGCTTTATTTTCCACTTTTATATTACTTTTGGGAGAACCTATTAACCATAGGCCCAGCCCAGAATTGCTATTTTTTTGCCTATTTCAGTGTTTCGAAGAAACGGAATATCAAACGGCGTCCAAATGGAATGAAACCTTCGGTAACGTGATTTTCTCAACAAATATGATCCAGGAGACTTGGACCCTCCGCCAAGAAAGGAGGGAGGCGGTCACGAGGGTGGAGGGCGCCCCCCCTAGGGCGCGCCCCCCTGCCTCATGGGGCCCCCGAAGCTCCACCAACGTACTCCTTCCTCCTATATATACCTATGTATCCCCAAACGATCAGATACGGATCCAAAAACCTAATTCCACCGCCGCAACCTTCTGTACCCATGAGATCCCATCTTGGGGCCTGTTCCGGAGCTCCGTCGGAAGGGGAATCCACCACGGAGGGCTTCTACATCAACACCATAGCCCTTCCGATGAAGTGTGAGTAGTTTACCTCAGACCTTCGCGTCCATAGTTAGTAGCTAGATGGCTTCTTCTCTCTTTTTGGATCTCAATACAATGTTCTCCCCCTCTCTCGTGGAGATCTATTCGATGTAATGTTCTTTTTGCGGTGTGTTTGTTGAGACCGATGAATTGTGGGTTTATGATCAAGTCTATCTATGAACAATATTTGAATCTTCTCTGAATTCTTTTATGTATGATTGGTTATCTTTGCAAGTCTCTTTGAATTATCAGTTTGGTTTGGCCTACTAGATTGGTTTTTCTTGCAATGGGAGAAGTGCTTAGCTTTGGGTTCAATTTTGCGGTGTCCTTTCCCAGTGACAGTAGGGGCAGCAAGGCACGTATTGTATTGTTGCCATCGAGGATAACAAGATGGGGTATTTATCACATTGCATGAATTTATTCCTCTACATCATGTCATCTTGCTTAAGGCGTTACTCTGTTTTCTTGAACTTAATACTCTAGATGCATGCTGGATAGCGGTCGATGAGTGGAGTAATAGTAGTAGATGCAGGCAGGAGTCGGTCTACTTGTCTGGGACGTGATGCCTATATACATGATCATACCTAGATATTCTCATTACTATGCTCAATTCTGTCAATTGCTCAACAGTAATTTGTTCACCCACCGTAGAATACTTATGCTCTTGAGAGAAGCCACTAGTGAAATCTATGGCCCCCGGGTCTATTCTCATCATATCAATCTCCAATCACTTTATTATTGCTTTGCTCTTTTACTTTGCCTTTTATTTTACTTTGCATCTTTATATCAAAAATACCAAAAATATTATCTATCATCTCTATCAGATCTCACTCTCGTAAGTGACCGTGAAGGGATTGACAATCCCTAATCGCGTTGGTTGCGTTGAGCTATTTGTTTTGTGTAGGTACGAGGGACTCGTGCGTAGCCTCCTACTGGATTGATACCTTGGTTCTCAAAAACTAAGGGAAATACTTACTCTACTCTGCTGCATCACCCTTTCCTCTTCAAGGAAATCCAACGCAGTGCTCAAGAGGTAGCAACGATGATGATGTTCTACCGATGCAGGGCTTTGCCTAAGCACCGCTACAGTATTATCGAGGTGGACTATGGTGGAGGGGGGCACTGCACACGGCTAAAATATCATGCTCGATCAATTGTTGTGTCTCTAGGGTGCCCCCTGCCCCCGTATATAAAAGAGCAAGGGGGAGGCGCGGCCGGCCAGGAGGAGGCGCGCCAGGAGGAGTCCTACTCCCACCGGGAGTAGGACTCCTTCCCTTCCTTGTTGGAATAGGAGAAGGGGGGAAAGAAGTGGAGGAGAAGAAGGAAAGGGGGGCGCCGCCCCCTCTCCTTGTCCTATTCGGACTAGGGGGGAGGGGCGCGCGGCCCTTGCCCTGGCCGCCTCTCCTCTTCTCCACTAAGGCCCACTATGGCCCATTAACCCCCCGAGGGGTGATACGTCTCCAACGTATCTATAATTTTTGATTGCTCCATGCTATATTATCTACTGTTTTGGACCATATTGGGGTTTATTTTCCACTTTTATATTATTTTTGGGACTAACCTATTAACCGGAGGCCCAACCCAGAATTGCTGTTTTTGCCTATTTCAGTGTTTCGAAGAAACAAAATATCAAACGGAGTCCAAATGGAATGAAACCTTCGGGAACGTGATTTTCTCACTGAATATGACCCAGGAGACTTGGACCCTACGTCAAGAAAGCCACGAGGTGTGCACGAGGTAGGGGGGCGCGCCCACCCCCCTAGGGCGCGCCCCCACCCTCATGGGCCCCATGAAGCTCCACCGACGTACTTCTTCCTCCTATATATACCTACGTACCCCCAAACGATCAGATACGGATCCAAAAACCTAATTCCACCGCCGCAACCTTCTGTACCTAGGAGATCCCATCTTGGGGCCTGTTCCGGAGCTCCGCCGGAAGGGGAATCCACCACGGAGGGCTTCTACATCAACATCATAGCCTCTCCGATGAAGTGTGAGTAGTTTACCTCAGACCTTCGGGTCCATAGTTAGTAGCTAGATGGCTTCTTCTCTCTTTTTGGATCTCAATACAATGATCTCCCCTCTCTCGTGGAGATCTATTCGATGTAATGTTCTTTCTGCGGTGTGTTTGTTGAGACCGATGAATGGTGGGTTTATGATCAAGATTATCTATGAACAATATTTGAATCTTCTCTGAATTCTTTTATTTATGATTGGTTATCTTTGCAAGTCTCTTCGAATTATCAGTTTGGTTTGGCCTACTAGATTGGTTTTTCTTGCAATGGGAGAAGTGCTTAGCTTTGGGTTCAATCTTGCGGTGTCCATTCCCAGTGAGAGTAGGGGCAGCAAGGCACATATTGTATTGTTGCCATCGAGGATAATAAGATGGTTTTTTTTCATATTGCATGAATTTATCCCTCTACATCATGTCATCTTGCTTAAGGCGTTACTCTGTTTTCTTGAACTTAATACTCTAGATGCATGCTGGATAGCGGTCGATGAGTGGAGTAATAGTAGTAGATGCAGGCAGGAGTCGGTCTACTTGTCTCGGACGTGATGCCTATATACATGATCATACCTAGATACTCTCATAACTATGCTCAGTTCTGTCAATTGCTCAACAGTAATTTGTTCACCCACCATAGAACACTTATGCTCTTGAGAGAAGCCACTAGTGAAATCTATGGCCCCAGGGTCTATCTTCATCATATTAATGTTCCTACGCTTTATTATTGCTTTGCTTTTTAACTTTGCCTTTTATTTTACTTTGCATCTTTATACCAAAAATACAAAAAATATTATCTATCATATCTATCAGATTTCATTCTCGTAAGTGACCGTGAAGGGATTGACAACCCCTATTCGCGTTGGTTGCGAGGAATTATTTGCTTTGTGTAGGTACGAGGTACTCGCGCGTAGTCTCCTACTGGATTGATACCTTGGTTCTCAAAACCTGAGGGAAATACTTACGCTACTTTGCTGCATCATCCTTTCCTCTTCGGGGAAATCCAATGCAAGCTCAAGAGGTAGTAGGGGGTTCCGGTAACCCCTCGGTACTCCGGTAAAATCCCGATTTCACCCGGAACACTTTTGATATCCAAATATAGGCTTCCAGTATATCAATCTTCATGTCTCGACCATTTCGAGACTCCTCATCATGTCCATGATCACATCCGGGACTCCGAACAACCTTCGGTACATCAAAACTCATAAACTCATAATATATCCGTCATCGAAACTTTAAGCGTGCGGACCCTACGGGTTCGAGAACTATGTAGACATGACCGAGACACGTCTCCGGTCAATAACCAATAGCGGAACCTGGATGCTCATATTGGCTCCCACATATTCTACGAAGATCTTTATTGGTCAGACCGCATAACAACATACATTATTCCCTTTGTCATCGGTATGTTACTTGCCTGAGATTCGATTGTCGGTATCCCAATACCTAGTTCAATCTCGTTACCGGCAAGTCTCTTTACTCGTTCCGTAATACATCATCTCGTAACTAACTCAATAGTCACAGTGCTTGCAAGGCTTATAGTGATGTGCATTACCGAGAGGGCCCAGAGATACCTCTCCGACTATCGGAGTGACAAATCCTAATCTCGAAATACGCCAACCCAACAAGTACCTTCGGAGACACCTGTAGAGCACCTTTATAATCACCCAGTTACGTTGTGACGTTTGGTAGCACACAAAGTGTTCCTCCCGTAAACGGGAGTTGCATAATCTCATAGTCATAGGAACATGTATAAGTCATGAAGAAAGCAATAGCAACATACTAAACGATCGAGTGCTAAGCTAACGGAATGGGTCAAGTCAATCACATCATTCTCCTAATGATGTGATCCCGTTAATCAAATGACAACTCATGTCAATGGCTAGGAAACATAACCATCTTTGATCAACGAGCTAGTCAAGTAGAGGCATACTAGTGATGTCGTGGAATTGTCACGGCAGATGTCCTAGTGTGAGGACTTAGTCGTGAGGCCAACGCATCTATGCGGTAGCTTGAAGGGGTTGGTCGGAATCGAGGGACGCAGGGCGGATCAACGCACAAGACAAGGATTTAGACAGCTTTGGGCACCGGGAAACATCATCCGGTAACAACCCTACATGCTGTTTGTGGCTAGGTCTCATTATGCTCATGAGGGAGACACCGTAAATCCGGCTCTCCTCTAGTTGTGTCTAGCCCTAGAGATTGTCTCTTGTTGCTTCTCCCTCTTGGGGAGCCCTGCCCCTCCTTATATAAGTTAGAGCGGCGGGTTACATGTGGAGTCCTAATAGGTCTTGGACTAGTCTATCTTCTCTTACAAGTTGAATACAAGTCCGGGTCCTTCTTCCTCGTAAAGGAAATATTCGTCATCCCTTTCCTCTTAAGCCGGCCCACCATAACATGAGCCGGCCTTCTCGGCCTTGGGCCTAGTCTTCTATCTGACCCACCGTTAGGGCCATCAGTGAGCCGCCAGACCCGTGAGTCGTCAGTCCTCCAGCGGGTCATTGGTGAAGCGCCAAGTCCGGCCGAGTCATACTTCCGGCCGGGTCATACCGCGGGGTATATCCCCGACATTAGCCCCCAGTTTAATTTGGATTTATCCATGTTAAACTAATCCTGCAAAATAACTCAAGAACAACTTTGACATGTTGCGCTCTGGGTTAAATATTCTTGTAAGCCGGCACCTGAACATCTTTAAGTCCTTGTCATTTCCTTGTTGATATAAATATGTCCATAACCTCACAGAAAAATCTTCTTTAACAGATATGCTTCAGCTTTGTCAATGGAAAAAAATCCAGATACTTCTTTTTAAAAAGATCCGGGTTAACAGACCAGCTTCAGAATCAATTTGCTGACATTGATCTTCTTGTAGAAAAATATAGTAAGAGGTAATCCACTTGAGTCGGCCTCCAAAACATCGGCTTAAAAAATATTGGTCTTTAAATACTCATCTGACTTTCAACCGGCTTGAAGATATAACACTTACCGGTTTATCATCACCAAAATTGCCGGATTATAAAACAGACGATGCCGGGTCATAATTGTTGTTGACACAGGGTCATGTAATTGATCTTGCTGATTTGCTCAAAAACTGAGAATTAGAAGATGTTCCTCCTTTATATGCATATCACCTGTAGCCCCCAAGTGTCGGGTTGTCATGCTTGCAGCAACCTGGGACTTGTAATTGCCTTATGCTCATAAAAATTTCAACCAGTGTAGCCCCTAAGGGCCGGCTCAGTAAGATATTACTGAGCTGGGACTTTGTATATATGATCATGTAAACTTGAGCAACAACGTGTAGCCCCCAAGGGCCGGCTCAATAAGATATTACTGAGCTGGGACTTTGTATATGATTCATTGATAATACCATCAAATGATGTAATCTCCACCATGGGGCTTGAACCCACGTCCACAAGGTTAAGAGCTTTGTACTCTACCAACCGAATAATGGATCTTTCAATATAATGGATTAAGGCTTGTGTACCTTGAATTTCCGACAGGAGCAATTGGTAGCCCCCAAGGGCCGGCTCATTTAAAATGTGATGAGCCGGGTCTTCAATAAGTTGAGCAAAAAATGACTTTGCATTATCCCCCAAGTGCCATGGTGCATGCTGGCAGTGACATGGGACTTGTATATTCGATGTAATCTCAATTTGAACAATGTAGCCCCCAAGTACCGGGTTGTAAGCCTGCAGCGACTCAGGACTATTTCCTCCATTGTAAAATAAATCATGCCCATTGATAAAAATAATAGCCGTTGCGCTAAAGCGACTTTGAAAACCTCAATCATAACACTGGTTATTGATAATCACAATAGAAATCCAGCCATGTTGGCTATTCAAGATTTGAATAATATAATCCGATATGAAAACCTCAATCATTCAATATCATCATGAAAATCCAGCCAGTTTTGGCTATTAAAGATTTGAATACCTCATCGGTTGACAAGTAAATCCGGAGTTTAAATACCTGACGGCTCTTGGCCGATGACGACTTAATGCGCATTCATTGTAAGCCGGAATTTTTGTAACCCGGTGGCCTATAGCCCTTGAGAAAATCAATAATTGATAACCCTTTTGAGACACCAATTTCAGTGATGAGCTTGGACTGAATCATTTATATAAGTCATAGTTCTGCAAATCCTGCCTAGAGTTTAAACAACATATGCCCTAGCGACTTAACGTCAAGAGCCAGGGCGGGTAACCACCCAAATGTAGTCTTATGTAACATCCCAAATTTTCAATTTGAAATGTTATACATTAGATCATCATGCATAACATATTTTCTTGCATTTTGGTCGATCCTAGAAATTTCACGCAACTCAAGGACCCTCGGAGAGAGTTGGAGATTTCATATTTGAGTTTTCTCAAATTTTGAAAAGAGGATCATTTGATTTTATTTATTTCATCTTCAATTATTTTTCCAATAACAAAAATATGAGAAGGGAATAATATGACTTTCCCAAATTTAGGAAAAATGAAGATTTAATAAATAAATCAAATTTTGGATTTTTTCCGGAGTTTATTTGCATTTTATTTGGATTAGGGAAAAATGCGTGTTTTCAAAATATTGCATTTAGGCCCCGAGAAAAAGTTCATTTTGTTCGACTCATTTTTAGGAGTCGGGGAAAATTAACTTCCGAATTTTTGGAGCTCGTTTAGATTTTCTTTTATTTGTTTTTCTGCGCGCGTATTTATTTAAAAAAAATCGCAGCGCCCGACTGGGCCAAGGGCCCAGCCGAGCCGGCCCGCACCGCCGCCCCTACCCTCGCGCGCGCGCGCCCGCGCGCAGCCGCGCCGCCGCCGGCCGACTCCGAGGAGGACTCCTCCTCCTCCTCCCTTTGCTTGCCCCCTCCCCCAAGTCTCCACCCCTCTCCTATATATACCCCCTCCCCTCTCCTCCCCACACCAGCCGCCGCCGCCTCGCCCCACAGCAGCAGCTCACGCCGCAAGCCGCCGCTCGCCGCCGCCGCCAGCGCCTCGCCCCGCGCCACCCCTCCGCCAAGCCTGCCCTCGCCGGAGCCCCGCGTCGCCGAGGTAGCCCCGCGTCGCGCCAATCCCTTCCCTCAGTTCGGTTTTAAAAAAACCGTTCTGGTTTATTTTGTTTCGATGTTTCGGTTTTTTTCGAAACCCTAGATCGGTTTTCGTTTTTTTTTTCGGTTTAATTGTTTAGCGAGCGTTCGCCGGGCCGTTCGTCTTAACGAACGTGATCACCGGTTAGTCTCGGTTAACGAACGTCCGTTCGATTAACCGTTCGTCGTTTTCTTTTCGTCGGATTTATTCCATGATTTTCTGATCGCGATTTCAGATCCGATCTTCTTTCTAGTTTATCTTCTCGCTCGTTTATCGGAATCAGGTGGTTCAAGCGCCTGGAGTTTCGTTTCGAAACCGCCGTTCCGACTAATCAACTTAAACAAGTTTTTGCTACTGTAAAATTTGACCTAGTTTCAAATTGCTAGAACCGAGTTGTTTTCTTCCGCCGTTGGTTTTCCGTTGCTTTGTTCGGTTCGTTTTCTTTTGCAACCAGAGTTCTTAAGTTGAACTTTCTGGTTCGATCTTATGTTCGAGTTTTACCTGTGCATTAGATGAGTACTTATTGTATGCTTGTTGTTTGTCTGCGATAGATCACCCGGAGTGCGCCGCCTGTTATTTCGAAGCTCTAGGTTTCGCGGATCCTCAGCAAGGCAAGTAACACTTTGATCATACCTTCTCATTGCCCAGTTTTTATTGCATTAGATCAATCCTCAAACATTGCATGATTAGGATCTAATTAAACTGTGGGATGGGAAGTAGTTGAGGTAGTACCTATTACCTGTTTTACTTATGAAACCTTTGGGAATTACTTCTGCGTTTGCTTATTATGCCATGCTATGCTAGTAGACGTGGATTGGGTGAGTGATATCCATGAAAGATGTGAGTATTGTTAATTAATGGTTTTATCTAAGGTGGTAACTTAAACACACATCTGGGTGGATTGGGGCACCTGGTTTCTATCAGGACTTGCCTGCTTTTCTTTGGACCGCCACCCAGGCTCAAAGGGATCATAAGATCATTCATGCTAGTAACTTCCGTGTGCAGCCACAAGCCATTATGGGCTCTGGCATAGTTTATTAAGTCGTGCGAACTCTTATAGGCTAGACTAGCAGATGTAGGGGAAAGTAGGTGTACCGGTCTATCCAAACGTAAGGTGCTAGCGCTTCTAAAAGACCATGTCTCGGTCATCCGTTTCTCAAACACCCTGTAGTGCGAGAAACCAAACGGAGGCGATCGAGTCTTGTGGGGAAAAGTGCGCAAACCTCTGCAGAGTGTACAAACTAATCATGATTAGCCGTGTCCCCGGTTATGGACGTCTTGAGTATCTAGTACTTGAATATCATGTGAATCTCATCATGTTACTTCTAATTAATATTGATGGGTCTTAATTGTTCACTTAATTGGGATCAGAATGCTGTCAACCATTCTCGATGTTTCAACCACCATGATAGTTAAATAAATTTATTCCTTTGCAGTAGGGAAAAATTGGCTTTACGCAAAACTGTAACCATAGAGCTTTTCCACCAGCCATATATGCATGTAGTATAGGCTTATCATTCATTACTCTCTATGTGTTACATTGCCAGCATATTCCATGTGCTGACCCGTTTTCGGGCTGCAACTTTTATGTTGCAGACTTTTCAGACGACGAGTAAGGTGCTTTTAGGTCGTGGTTCTATACTCAGTGATGCCGTTGGAGTTGATGGACTCACTATTCTTCCAAGTCTTCCGCTGTTATCATTATTAGATGGCCTTAAGCCATATTTATTGTAATAAAGTTCTCTTTGAGACACCGATGTAATAAGTGTGTGATTGCTACTCTGCTATAAATCCTTCGAAGTACTATGTGGTGTCAGCATTACTGATCCAGGGATGACACCGGAGCACAGAGACTTGACCATCTGAGGTCGGGTCGCTACAGAGATGGTATCAGAGCACACGCTGACTGTAGGACACGACCACTAAGTTAAAGCCATAGATCACTATTCTCCTCTCATTTTCTAACTCCTCATCTTTTCTACTCTTTTAGGATGATGGACGCGAAGATCAAGTACGCTCAACCGGATGAAGGCACACCTTTTGGGTTTCACTTGAAGTAAGTCACCAAGTACCTGAACATTGGACTACCAAGCTTCACCGGGACCTTCAACGCCACTCAGCCTGAAGAGGAGCGCTGGAAGATTCAAGCTCATGTTCCGGGAAGGACATTCGTGCCAATCACGAAGCCCATAGATAGTGTTTTCAGTGCACCAACCTGGAGTCTGGGAAAGAGCATGGCAGCTCATATCACCATGGGACGCATTGGAGAAGTTTACCAAGAAGACCTCAAGGACACTATCTACCAGATTTGCGGACGCCGAGATGAACAATGGGAGATAGTCAGCACCAAGAAGGATAGATCCATTGCAGCTTTCATCCAGGAGTTAAACCAGCACATTCGATGCCAAGAGAACCAGATGTGCAATGTTATGATAGAGTTGAAGAATGCGAAGGCAAGGATCATCGATCTTGAAGGAGAACTGAAGGGTACACGCAAGGACTACATGGACGAGATCGTAGCTCTAGCAAGGCACAATGTCGATCTTAAGCAGGAGATTGAAGAACTCAAGGAGAGATTAGCATCCAAGAAGGAAGACAAGTACGTCGCATGTCCGGACAACTACATCATCATCGACGACACCGATTCGGATCCAAGTGAACCCGACTTTGAAGACGAAGCTAGAGCAGACATCATGGAGTCTTCCACCGATTCAAATTTCTAGATGACCACCAAATATTAGTAGTATTTCCCCCATGTATACATTATAGTTCGAGCACTTTTTGCGATAGTTCTAGACCGTTTGTAAGCCCTTGTTTGAATTGAATGAAGTGATTTTGTGTGAATTTGTCTCATGTGCATTTGGGTAGTGTTTTCTCTTTAGACCTCACTCTATTCTTAATTCTCATCTTTTCTAAAACCCTCAGATGCCTCCGAGACGTGACAATGGATTACCACCGGAACTCACTCAGTTGATCCAGCAGCAGAACCAATTGATGCAGTTGTTAGTCCAGAACCAGCAGAACAACAACAACAACAACAACCCTCCGCCGTCGCCACCTGTTGATCACCTAACCCGTTTCCTTAGGCTGAATCCGCCGGTGTTTTCCAGTAGCACCGAGCCAATAGTAGCAGACGATTGGCTCCGCAAGACAGGAAGGGAGTTGACCACTGCAGGATGCACAGATGTTGAGAAGGTGAAGTTTGCCGCACATCAGCTTGATGGACCCACGGCAGCATGGTGGGAGAATTTCACAGCCACTTACCCAGTTGACACTGTCACATGGGATCAGTTTCAGCAAGCTTTCCGCACCGCCCATGTTTCAGCGGGAGCTATGGCCATGAAGAAGCGTGAGTTTCGCAACTTACGCCAATGAGGCAGGACAGTTGGCCAGTACGTTGACGACTTCAGCAAGTTAGCATGTTATGCCCCAGATGACGTTGCTACGGATGCAGCTAAGCAGGAGAAGTTTCTAGAAGGACTGAATGATGAGCTAAGCATGCAGTTGATGGTAGCAAGTTTCAACAACTACCAGGAGTTGGTAGATCGTGCCATCATGATTGAAGGGAAGCAACAGCAGATTGAGAACCGCAAGATGAAGTATGGACAGGGGAAGTATAACTCTGGAGCTCAGCAGAAGCCCCGTTTTACCCTTAAACCGTAATGGGAATGGAGGAAGCAACGGCCAGAACCGTACCACCCCATCAACCCCAGCCAAGAGAGATCTGAGTCAAGTCACCTGTTTCAAGTGTTCCAAGACCGGACATTATGCCAATGAATGTCCCGAAGGCCAGAATGGCAATGGAGGCTCTGGAAAGAAGCCAAACCCTTTCAATAGGGGACAGGTGAACCACGTTAATGTGGAGGAGGTTGAAGCTCAGCCTAATGCAGTAATCGGTAAGTTTTTGGTTAAGTCATTTACTGCACTCGTTCTTTTCGATATTGGTGCATCGCATTCATACATATCAAGGGGATTTGTGGAAAAGTATAACCTGCCCACTAAGATTCTTAAAACACCTATGCTAGTAAGCTCGCCGGGAGCAGAGTACATGGCCAGACAAGGATGTTTTCAAGTGCCATTAAGTATAGGAAGGCATGTTTTCCCAACGGATTTAATCATTCTGGAATCCCAAGGTTTGGATGTGATTCTCGGTATGGATTGGCTGTCGATGTATGGAGGAAACATCGATTGCGCCAGTAAGACAATTTTGCTTACAACGCCCGAAGGAAGAAGGATCAAGTATGTATCTCGGCATGTGCCAAATAGGACACAAGTAAATTCTTTATCAAGAGTAGTGCAGGAAGAAGTACCAGTAGTAAAGGATTTCCCTGATGTATTTCCTGAGGAATTGCCAGGCATGCCACCGGATAGAGACATTGAGTTTTTGATTGAGCTTTTGCCAGGCACTGGGCCGATATCGAAGAGACCGTACAGGATGCCAGCACAAGATTTGGTGGAAATTAAGAAGCAGATTAAGGAGTTATTGGATGAAGGTTACATTCGCCCAAGTTCTTCGCCTTGGGGATCACCCGTACTTCTAGTGGAGAAGAAGGATGGATCATTAAGGATGGTTGTTGATTACCGTGGATTGAATGAAGTAACCATCAAGAACAAGTACCCACTACCAATGATAAATGATCTGTTTGATCGTCTGCAAGGAGCTAAAGTGTTTTCCAAGATCGATTTGCGATCAGGGTACCATCAGTTGAAGATTCGAGAGCAGGACATACCTAAGACAACTTTTACCACGAGATACGGATTGTATGAGTATACCGTTATGTCATTTGGACTGACTAACGCACCTGCCTATTTTATGAACCTGATGAACAAGGTATTTATGGAGTTTTTGGATAAGTTCGTCGTAGTGTTCATTGATGACATTTTGATTTTCTCAAAGAATGAAGAAGAGCATAAGGAACATTTGCGATTGGTTTTGGAGAAACTAAGGGAACATCAGTTATATGCCAAATTCAGCAAATGTGAGTTTTGGTTGAAGGAAGTTGGATTTCTTGGACATGTTATATCCGGAGAAGGGATAACAGTTGACCCCACAAAGGTTGAGAACGTAACCGAATGGGAAGCACCAACGACAGTTGGAGAGATCCGGAGTTTTCTTGGACTCGCAGGATACTACCGGAGATTCATTGAGAATTTCTCAAAGATTGCAAAGCCTATGACTGAATTGTTGAAGAAGGATACCAAGTTCAATTGGACTGAGGAATGTGAGGGAGTTGAAGAAACGATTGGTTTCCTCACCAGTGTTGATTCTGCCAGATCAGACCAAGGATTATGAGGTGTATTGCGACGCTTCACGTCGAGGACTTGGAGCAGTGCTTATGCAGGAAGGAAGAGTTGTTTCGTATGCTTTACGACAACTGAAACCTCATGAATTAAATTATGCTACGCATGATTTGGAGTTAGCAGCCGTAGTGCATGCATTGAAAACTTGGAGACATTTTCTCATTGGGAATCATTGTGAAGTATATACGGATCACAAGAGTTTGAAGTATATTTTCACGCAGAAGGAGTTGAACCTCAGACAAAGGAGATGGTTGGGGCTCATCAAGGATTATGATATGAGATTGCATTACCATCCAGGAAAGGCTAATGTTGTAGCTAACGCATTGAGCCGTAAGAGTCATGTTAATACACTAATGACGGGAGAAATACCAAGGGAGTTAGCCGAGGATCTTCGTGAGCTATGTTTGGAAATAGTTCCGAGAGGCTATGTAGCAGCATTGGAGATTAAGTCAACATTGATGGATAAAATTAGAGAAGCTCAGAAAACTGACAAGGAGATTGCAGATATAAAGAAGAAAATGAGCGAAGGAAAAGCAAAGGGATTTCGTGAGGATGAGCACGATACCCTATGGTTTGAGGACCGTGTTTATGTGCCCAATGACCTAGAGATCAGGAAGTTGATTCTACAAGAGGCACATGATTCACCCTATTCGATTCACCCAGGAAATACCAAGATGTATTTGGATTTGAAGGAAACATTCTGGTGGACCGGAATGAAGAAGGATATTGCAGCATATGTAGCAGTTTGCGATGTATGTCATAGAGTAAAGGCAGAACATCAGAAGCCAGCCGGATTGTTATAACCATTGCCGATACCCGAATGGAAGTGGGATAAGATAGGCATGGATTTTATCACAGGATTACCCAGGACAAAGGCAGGCTATGACTCGATATGGGTAGTAGTTGATCGTTTAACGAAGGTAGCACATTTCATCCCAGTTAAGACCACTTACACCAGTGCTAAGTTGGCGAAGATATACATGACCAGGATCATTTGTTTGCATGGAGTTCCGAGGAGTATCGTATCAGATAGAGGAACCCAATTTACCTCAAAGTTTTGGAATCAGTTGCATGAAACTTTAGGAACCAGACTAGAGTTTAGCACAGCTTTTCACCCACAGACGGATGGACAGACGGAGAGAGTCAATCAGATTTTGGAAGATATGCTGAGAGCTTGTGCACTAGATTACGGATCTAGTTGGGACGATAACTTGCCATATGCGGAGTTTTCTTATAACAACAGTTACCAAACCAGTTTGAAGATGGCACCTTTCGAAGCCTTATACGGAAGGAAGTGCAGGACACCGTTGTCATGGGACGAAGTTGGAGACCGTCAGTTGTTTTTGGACCATATCTGATTAAGGAATCTGAACGGAAAGTTAAGTTGATTCGCGATAGGCTCAAGGTAGCCCAATCCAGGCAGAAGAGCTACGCAGATTCTAAATGCAAGGAGATAGCTTACGAAACCGGAGACAGGGTTTATCTTCGAGTATCCCCACTTCGAGGAGTTAAGCATTTTGGAGTTAAGGGAAAATTAGCACCGCGTTTCGTTGGACCGTATAAGATTTTGCAACGTATGGGAGAAGTCGCTTATAAGTTGGAATTACCAGAGGGACTGTCAGGAGTTCATGATGTATTCCATGTTTCTCAGCTGAAGAAATGTCACGCCGAAATGGCGGAGGTACCGCTAAGAGATACAGTGCCGCTTGAAGCGATTCAGTTGAAGGATGACTTAACATATGAAGAGAAGCCAGTCAAGATTCTCGATTATGCCAGCAGAGTTACCCGCAACAAGGTTATCAAGTTTTGCAAAGTTCAGTGGAACCATGTAACGCCCCGGATTCGATGCGCCAGGTGTCCGTCAGTTATTCGTCGCCATTGCCATGTCATGTGCTTGCGTGTTGCTCTTTGCCATGTCATCATCTGCATTTCATATCATGTCATCATGTGCATCGCATTTGCATACGTGTTCGTTTCATGCATCCGAGCATTTTCCCTGTTGTCCGTTTTGCAATCCGGCGCTCCTATGTTCCCCGGCGTCCCCTTTTGCCTTTTTCCGTGAGCGGGTATTAAACATTTCCGGATTGGACCGAGACTTGCCAAGCGGCCTTGGTTTACTACCGGTAGACCGCCTGT
The DNA here is from genome assembly GCA_032464435.1 of Aegilops umbellulata. NCBI lineage: Eukaryota > Viridiplantae > Streptophyta > Magnoliopsida > Poales > Poaceae > Aegilops > Aegilops umbellulata. Next base: position 502,679,818 of record CP136055.1, on the reverse strand, counting down.
CAAGTTTCGTACCATTTGGACTTCTTTGATACTCCAACGGTTAACCGGGTAACCGCGGAAGCCCTCTCTCTTTGCAGCCCAACACCCCTTCATTTTGGCCCAAAACCCATCCAAACCCTCTCCATCTTCTCGGTCGTCGGATCACGACCGCGTGGCCGAAAACCGCACTCCATTTGGAGTTTCCTAGCCCCCTCTACCTATATAAACAGCTCCCCTCCCGAAATTTGCGGTGCAACCCTAGCCTCCCTCTCCCTCGCGCCGCCGGACATGTCCATCCCGCGCCGGACATGTCCAGACTCCACGTCGCTCTGGCCAATGGCGTCGCGCCACGTCAGCTACGCCGCCGCCTCGCCCAACCACAGCGCGCCACCTCACCCTCTCTCTCCTCCAACCACCGCGCGGCCCGCGGGACCCGGATCGGGCCCACGCGAGCCCGCGCCGCCGCCACCGCTCGCCCGCCGCGGCCCGCTCCGCCCCGTCGCCCGCCTCGCCAGTGCTCCGCCGGAGCTCGGGAGCCCCCGCGCCGCCCGCTGCTCCGCCGCCAACCCCGCCACCCGGCGCGCCTCGCCGCCCGCGTCCCGCGCCCGCGCCCGCGCGCGCCCGCCTCCCGCGCCCGTTGCGTCGCCGCCCGCCGCCGACGCCTTTGCGCCGCTGCACGCCGCCGCCGCCGCCGCTCGCCAGCGCCCGCGCCGGCCTGGGCCGCTCCGCCAGCCGCGCCGCCACTTCCCCCGCGGTGTTGCGTCGCCTCCGCCGCCTTTCCTCGCCGGAGTTCCCGCGAGCTCGCCGGAGTTCGTCGGATCCGGATCGGGACCATATCCACCGGTCCCCGATCCAAACGCCCCGTCATCCCCGGATCCCTCCATCCCTAATGGCTCCGTCCCGATTTCGCGGGGTGAGAATTCTGCTAAGTCCCCAGGATTGCATAATATGTGTGCAACTTCATCATGCCATATCTCTGCATTCGTGGCTCCGTTTTGGGTGTATAGCATATCAAATTGTTCGTATCGATGAGTACATCATTTCATCTCATTGCATCATTTTCATTTGAGCTCATCCTGATGCCCAAAATGCTGTTAGAATAGGGCTATGTGATGTTAGTTTCAGATCTGTTTCAGTAGATGCACTTTTGTCATTTTTGCCATGATTGATGTGTGCATCCTATGAAGTTGAGTCATACATGTGTTTTGTAATATGCCATGCCATCTTTCCAGAGATTTATGCCATGTATTTTTGTGATATTTGTGGTGACTAGCACAAGCATGCAAACTAGGGTACATAATGTTGCTGATTTCAGGGACTTAGTAATTTCACCAAGTCATGCCCTGCTGTTATTTTTATGCCATGTGTTCATGTTGTTTCAGAGAGATCTATGCCTCTTTTGAGCATGATCAGTAAGGGTGTTTTGAGCATATGTATTTGCTCTATCCATCCATGCTTTTGTTTGTAATTATGGAGTGCCATAGCTTGAGTCAATCGATCTCTACTTTTGCTATAAAATGTTACTGGCAGATTGTTTACATGTTATTCGATTTTGCCAAGCTTGTTGTAGTTGATCCTTGCATGCTATGATGTTGTTCTTGCCATGAATAGCTTCTATGCCATGTCTTCTTGATGAATGTATTCTTAGTTGATCATGCAATATTCTGTAGTGAGTGCATCGAGCTCGTAAACATGCCTACTTGTTATCTGTTTTTGACTTGTCCAGTTTTCTGCTAAGTCTGAAACCTGTAACGAAACTTGCTTAATTGACATGGGTGCTATTATATTTTCTGGTCCTTTTTGGCTTATTGTTAGTAAGGGACTTTTGTTAAGTGCTTTGAGTAGATTCATGCCATGCCTTATTTTGCTATGTACTGCTCCTGTAGCTTGTTGTTTGCTCGCTCTAAACATGTCATCCTGATGTTAATTTCTGGCATGATAGTATTGTCATTAAGTCTGTGAAGCTGATATGTTTTGCACTTTTGCCATGCTTGTTTGAACCTGTTATGGTGTGATTTAGCCGTAGCTCAGCGTTCATCTTTTGTCAAGCATCTTGAGTAGTTCACTTTCATATGCTTTGTTGATATGTTTGGGTGCAGTAGCTTAATTTCTTGTTGCTTGCTAAGTGGCATCATGCTGTTAATGGCAGAATCTTGTCATTCTTGTTTTGCTTGTCATTTGCAAACCGTGCATCCGATTCCGGTGATCTTTATATCGATTTCAACCGAAATCACCTCACCTTTCCAGTGGCATACTTGGTTTGCCAAGATTATGCCTTGTTCATCTTTTTCCTTCCGAAGCATGCATATGCATTGCATACCACATCTCACATATCTTGCCATGTTTATGTGGTGGTTGTTTACTTTGTTGTTTGCTTCTTTCCGGTGTTGCTTCTTCGGGTTAGTTCCGATAATGTTGCGATTGTGAGGATCCATTTGTTTACGTCCGTTTGTCTTCTTCATGGACTCGTTCTTCTTCCTTGCGGGATCTCAGGCAAGATGACCATACCCTCGAAATCACTTCTATCTTTGCTTGCTAGATGCTCGCTCTTTTGCTATGCCTATGCTGCGATACCTACCACTTGCTTATCATGCCTCCCATATTGTTAAACCAAGCCTCTAACCCACCTTGTCCTAGCAAACCGTTGTTTGGCTATGTTACCGCTTTGCTCAGCCCCTCTTATAGCATTGTTAGTTGCAGGTGAAGATGAAGTTTGTTCCTTGTTGGAACATGGAGATGTTGTTCCCTGTTGGAACATGTTTACTTGTTGGGATATCACAATATCTCTTATATTATTAATGCATCTATATACTTGGTAAAGGGTGGAAGGCTCGGCCTTATGCCTGGTGTTTTGTTCCACTCTTGCCGCCCTAGTTTCCGTCATATCGGTGTTATGTTCCCGGATTTTGCGTCCCTAACGCGGTCGGGTGATTTATGGGACCCCCTTGACAGTTCGCTTTGAATAAGACTCTTCGAGCAAGGCCCAACATTGGTTTTACCATTTGCCTCACCACCACCTATCCCCTTCCCTTGGGTTCTGCAGACTCAAGGGTCATCTTTATTTTAGCCCCCCCGGGCCAGTGCTTCTCTAAGTGCTGGTTCGAAACGAGCAGACTGCGGGGCCCCCTCATGGAAACTCGAGGCCTGGTTTTACTCGTAGGATGTCTCATCCGGATGTGCCCTGAGACCGAGATATGTGCAGCTCCTATCAGGATTTGTCGGCACAATCGGGCGGCTTTGCTGGACTTGTTTTATTACTGTCGAAATGTCTTGTAGCCGGGATTCCGAGACCGATCGGGTCTTCCCGGGGAGAAGGAATATCCTTCGTTGATCGCGAGAGCTTATCATGGGCTAAGTTGGGACACCCCTGCAGGGTTTTTATCTTTCGAAAGCCGTGCCCGCGGTTATGAGGCAGATGGGAATTTATTAATGTCCGGTTGTAGAAAACCCGAAGTTGACCTTAATTAAAACACATCAACCGCGTGTGTAACCGTGATGGTCTCTTCTCGGCGGGGTCCGGGAAGTGAACACGGCGTTGGAGTAATGTTTGACGTAGGTTGTTCTAGGATCACTTCTTGATCACTTCTAGCTTCACGACCGTGCTTTGCTTCTCTTCTCGCTCTCTTTTGCGTTGTTAGCCACCATATATGCTAGTCGCTTGCTGCAGCTCCACCTCACAACCCTATCCTACCTTTAAGCTTAAATAGTCTTGATCTCGCGGGTGTGAGATTGCTGAGTCCCCGTGACTCACAGATTCTACCAAAACAGTTGCAGGTACCAACGATGCCAGTGCAGATGACGCAACCGAGCTCACGTGGGAGTTCGACGAGGAACGTGGTCGTTATTATGTGTCTTTTCCTGATGATCAGTAGTGGAGCCCAGTTGGGGTGATTCGGGGATCTGTGTAGCATTTGGGGTAGTCTTCTTTCATTTTGGTTCCGTAGTCGGACCTTGAGTGTAATCTGGATGATGAATGTTTATTTATGTATTGTGTGAAGTGGCGACTGTAAGCCAACTATGTATCTCTTTCCCTTATGTATTACATGGGTTGTGTGAAGATTACCTCACTTGCGACATTGCTTTCAATGCGGTTATGCCTCTAAGTCGTGCCTCGACACGTGGGAGCCATAGCCGCATCGAGGGCGTTACAAGTTGGTAATCAGAGCCTTCCCCGACCTTAGGAGCCCCCACTGATTGATCGTTTTTAGCGGCCGAGTTGTGTCTAGAAAAATGTTTTGAGTCATTTAGGAATTATATATCGGAGAGTTTAGGAATTCTTTTTACTTCCTAGTCTCCTCATCGCTCTGGTAAGGCATCCTGACGTAGAGTTTTGACTCTTCTCTTCTCAAATTTCACTAAAATTTTTTTTAGGATCACGCGGGTATCTTAGAATCGTTCCGATGGTTTTGTGATGACAACATTGTCTTGGTGCCTCCTGTCAGCAGGGGTTTAGTGGAGGTGTCCCGGGGAGTTGAGCTCCGAGGTGTTGTCGTCATAATTTTATCGTTGCAGTTCTGGAATACCTGAGTTTAGTACGCCGACATCGAAAATCTCTTTTGTACAGTTGTTGGTGAGATAACCCTGATAGCCCAGTACTGAGGCGAGTGCGGGAGTATTGCCATAACTCGTATAACGGATGCTTTTCGAAGGTTGAGGTAGACGATTTCCGAAGGTTTCTTGGTTATGTGTTGAAGGATGGATACAGCTGGATCTAGGTATTGTTAGTTTGGGTGATATATTTTATGTCCCCTGTATTCCCAACACCTGATTGCATAACCAGAAAGTTTCGGGAGTTTATAGGTGGGAATTGAAGTAGCTCCTAGAATATCTTTCCGACAGATGCATGATATGGGATTGGGTAAATCTCTATCATATGTATTTGTTCCGGCTTATTCTGCAAGCCAAATCCTTGTTTTGTTTTATTTGTGGTATTCGAGTTGCTTCGAAGTCAAATGTTGAATCCATACCTTTCCTAAACGGTGTTCTCATATTTCTAGGTGAATACTAATCCTTCTTGATCATTGAGGTTGTCTTTTCAATTCTTTCCAACCGGTGTGCTTCCCTTCAAGTTCATCATATTCGTTCAATTTCTGCCAGATCATTTATCAGTTCTTTGCAACGGTGTTTGTTTCATCCGTCCCAAATTGTCTTTGTTTTTCCCGCCCTCCCACCCTCTTTCTTTAAGGACTCAGATTTCTTAATCAAGTATCCTTTTTATTGATGAGAAGTCTCTCCATTCTTTCCTTCAATGTTCTTATCCGGCGATTATCATGAAGATGGTCAGGAGTTTCAAGTTCATCATTCTTTGTTATTTTTTCTTCTCCGGTGGTTCCAATTCAAGCTTTATCGATCATATCTTTTCCTCGTTTCTAATGTTTTCTCGTACCGGTGCACCTCTTAATCATTCACCTCTCGCTATTCATTTGTTCCGGAGTGATGAAGATATCTCAGAAGATTCAAGTTTCCATTCTCAATTCACTCAAGTTCTTTTGAGGATGTTATCTCATTCAAGCCATTTAAATCAACCAGTGTGTTCTCCCTTTCTAGTAATCGTTCAACGGTGTTTCTTTTGAGTGGGCCCTAACCCACAGGTCTTTTTCCAGGATCTTACCTGACTCTTCTAATCTTCCCGGAGCTATTCTCAAATTCATTTAAAAGTTTGACGTAAGAATGAATTATCATCAGTCAAATGTCTTTCTCCAAGACCTTTAAATTCTTTTCATCGTTGGTTCAACCTTTCTAATTTTCATTTCGGAGTGCCTCAACAAATTCATGGTGGTGTTTCTCATTGTCATTCTCAACATTTGAAGACCGAAAAAGAGTTTCCCTTAAATCTTGTCCATTCTCTTGAAGATGCGTGGTTCTAGATTGATGCCATCCTCTCATAATTGTTTTGATTGTGAGAATTCTTTTCACCCATCCGGAGCATTTCAGGAGTCTTTTCAGTTTGATTCTCCGGAGGCCACCATCTCAGAATTTTTCATTCAAGCTTTCAGCTCTCGTTCTCCAAATCTTACCGGTGCATCATTCTAGTAGTCTCTAATCAGCTTGTCATCTCTGCGTTCACTTGTATCTAAATTCTCTCAAGTATCTTCGTTCATTTTAAATTCTTACGGTGGTTCGTTCAAGATCCTTCTTCCTTTGTTATCATACCAATTCATTCGTTCTTTCCAAATCCTACCGGTGGTTCGTGAAGACCTTCCCAATTTGCGCCATATCTATCTTGATCCTTTCTACGAGAATAAGCAGTATGCCAAATTCGTTGATGGTCATCAATCTAAATTGGTGAAGGATAAGCATAATGTAATTCTTATTCTTGTTTCATCGAGTAAATTCAATTCCTTATTCCGGAGGTTCATCAAAATTCTTGATTTCATTTGTTCATCTTTCTTTCCGGTGTTCCAAGTTTTCTGCATTATCTTGTCGCGAAGCTCCATCTAAATCATCGCAAGGCTTCACCTTGTATTTCTAACTTCTCTTTCTTTCTATCTTCCTTTTATTACCGGAGTTCTTCATGGAGGCTCTACATAGTGGTTTATCAAGGACCATTTTCATTCTTCAATTGTTCTTCAAGTTTTCTCTCGGAGTTAAGATCCGCCAAGCTATACTCTAAATTAAACAGGGTGCTTAACACTTGTTTTGGTTGGAGGAGTTCAAGCATTTCTTCATTTTGCATTCCGAAGTACAATTCTTTCTACCTTATCTTTTGATGTGGTGTTAGGTCATTCTTGACAAATTCTCTTCATGCTTCATGATTTACATGTTGTCAAGAGAGGTATTTAAATCCATCAATCTCTTCATTGGAGTTATCTTGGGTTATATTTCACCTAAAGCTTTCCCTAAGGATTGTTGCTTTTATGGTGCTTATAAATGACCCAAGTTCTTCGTTTGTTCTCCCGGTGAAATAAGTTTCTCGTCTCCTTGTGGATATCAATCCAATCATTTGTTTCCATTGGTGGCAGAAGCTCACCTCATAATTTTGAGATGTTTCCATAAGCCCACTACTAGCTTATTCGTTTCATTATTGGTTTTCCAACAACTCCGTTCGACCCTTCTCCTAAAGATGCCTTTTCAAACTCATTTGTGGTAGAAGTTGTCATTTTCTTCACCATTCCTTTATTCCAATGATCTTTCTTCAATTTTTTCTTTCGGAGGCATTGTGATGTTGCTCTCTTCGACCCGTCATCTTGTTTTGTCAAGATCATGTCCTTTTGCTTGCTTACCGATTTAACCGGAGTGTTGTGTCTATCGTTCCTCTTTTAACCGGAGTCTCATCCAAGTGCTTTCATTTGCCAAGTTCATATTCTATTCCTTCCATTTCCAACCGGAGTGTTGTTGTAATTGTTCTTTATCGTTCCTTGTACATCTTGTTTCAACCGGAGTGTTTTCAACGTCTATCTTGTCACTTAAGCTCTTCTTTCTCGCCGTATCCCTTGTTCCTTGTCCAATGGAGTATCTCGTTTTGTTCATCTCCATGGTATTCTTTCTTTCATTTTGCTCAACCTCTCAAGGTTTGTGGTTTCACTCGTTTGTCAAAGATGCAACTCTGTTTTACCAGTTCTCTTCCTCTTCCGTTTTCCCCTCCGGTGCCATCCTAGATCTCGGGGTGAGATCCTCTCGTAGTGGTGGAGTGTTGTAACGCCCCGGGTTCGATGCGCCAGGTGTCCGTCAGTTATTCGTCGCCATTGCCATGTCATGTGCTTGCGTGTTGCTCTTTGCCATGTCATCATCTGCATTTCATATCATGTCATCATGTGCATCGCATTTGCATACGTGTTCGTTTCATGCATCCGGGCATTTTCCCCGTTGTCCGTTTTGCAATCTGGCGCTCCTATGTTCCCCCGCGTCCCCTTTTGCCTTTTTCCGTGAGCGGGTATTAAACATTTCCGGATTGGACCGAGACTTGCCAAGCGGCCTTGGTTTACTACCGGTAGACCGCCTGTCAAGTTTCGTACCATTTGGACTTCGTTTGATACTCCAACGGTTAACCGGGTAACCGCGGAAGCCCTCTCTCTTTGCAGCCCAGCACCCCTCCATTTTGGCCCAAAACCCATCCAAACCCTCTCCATCTTCTCGGTCGTCGGATCATGATCGCGTGGCCGAAAACCGCACTCCATTTGGAGTTTCCTAGCCCCCTCTACCTATATAAACAGCTCCCCTCCCGAAACTCGCGGTGCAACCCTAGCCTCCCTCTCCCTCGCGCCGCCGGACATGTCCATCCCGCTCCGGACATGTCCATCCTCCACGTCGCTCCGGCCAATGGCGGCGCGCCACGTCAGCTCCGCCGCCGCCTCGCCCAACCACAGCGCGCCACCTCACCCTCTCTCTCCTCCCACCACCGCGCGGCCCGCGGGACCCGGATCGGGCCCGCGCGAGCCCGCGCCGCCGCCACCGCTCCCCCGCCGCGGCCCGCTCCGCCCCGTCGCCCGCCTCGCCGGTGCTCCGCCGGAGCTCGGGAGCCCCCGTGCCGCCCGCTGCTCCGCCGCCAACCCCGCCAACCCCGCCGCCCGGCGCGCCTCGCCGCCCGCGCCCGCGCGCGCCCGCCTCCCGCGCCCGTTGCGCCGCCGCCCTCCGCCGCCGCCTTTGCGCCGCTGCACGCCGCCGCCGCCGCCGCTCGCCGGCGCCCGCGCCGGCCTGGGCCGCTCCGCCAGCCGCGCCGCCACTTCCCCCGCGGTGTCGCGTCGCCTCCGCCGCCTTTCCTCGCCGGAGTTCCCGCGAGCTCGCCGGAGTTCGTCGGATCCAGATCGGGACCAGATCCACCGGTTCCCGATCCAAACGCCCCGTCATCCCCGGATCCCTCCATCCCGAACGGCTCCGTCCCGATTTCGCGGGGTGAGAATTCTGCTAAGTCCCCAGGATTGGATAATATGTGTGCAACTTCATCATGCCATATCTCTGCATCCGTGGCTCCGTTTTGGGCGTATAGCATATCAAATTGTTTGCCTCGATGAGTACATCATTTCATCTCATTGCCTCATTTTCATTTGAGCTCATCCTGATGCCCGAAATGCTGTTAGAAGAGGGCTATGTGATGTTAGTTTCAGATCTGTTTCAGTAGATGCACTTTTGTCATTTTTGCCATGATTGATGTGTGCATCCTATGAAGTTGAGTCCTACATGTGTTTTGTAATATGCCATGCCATCTTTCTAGAGATTTATGCCATGTATTTTTGTGATCTTTGTGGTGACTAGCACAAGCATGCAAACTAGGGTACATAATGTTGCTGATTTCAGGGACTTAGTAATTTCACCAAGTCATGCCCTGCTGTTATTTTTATGCCATGTGTTCATGTTGTTTCAGAGAGATCTATGCCTCTTTTGAGCATGATCAGTAAGGGTGTTTTTAGCATATGGATTTTCTCTATCCATCCATGCTTTTTTTTGTAATTATGGAGTGCCATAGCTTGAGTCAATCGAGCTCTACTTTTGCTATAAAATGTTACTGGCAGATTGTTTACATGTTATTCGATTTTGCCAAGCTTGTTGTAGTTGATCCTTGCATGCTATGATGTTGTTCTTGCCATGCCTAGCTTCTATGCCATGTCTTGTTGATGGATGTATTCTTAGTTTATCATGCAATGTTCTGTAGTGAGTGCATCGAGCTCGTAAATTGCCTACTTGTTATCTGTTTTTGACTTGTCCAGTTTTCTGCTAAGTCTGAAACCTGTAACAAAACTTGCTTAATTGACATGGGTGCTATTATATTTTCTGGTCCTTTTTAGCTTATTGTCAGTAAGGGACTTTTGTTAAGTGCTTTGAGTAGATTCATGCCATGCCTTATTTTGCTATGTCCTGCTCCTATAGCTTGTTGTTTGCTCGCTCTAAACATGTCATCCTGATGTTAATTTATGGCATGATAGTATTGTCATTAAGTCTGTGAAGCTGATATGTTTTGCACTTTTGCCATGCTTGTTTGAACCTGTTATGCTGTGATTTAGCCGTAGCTCAGTGTTCATCTTTTGTCAAGCATCTTGAGTAGTTCACTGTCATATGCTTTGTTGATATGTTTGGGTGCAGTAGCTTAATTTCTTGTTGCTTGCTAAGTGGCATCATGCTGTTAATGGCAGAATCTTGTCATTCTTGTTTTGCTTGTCATTTGCAAACCGTGCATCCGATTCCGGTGATCTTTATATCGATTTCAACCGAAATCACCTCACCTTTCCAGTGGCATACTTGGTTTGCCAAGATTATGCCTTGTTCATATTTTTCCTTCCGAAGCATGCATATGCATTGCATACCACATCTCGCATATCTTGCCATGTTTATGTGGTGGTTGTTTACTTTGTTGTTTGCTTCTTTCCGGTGTTGCTTCTTCGGGTTAGTTTCGATAACGTTGCGATTGTGAGGATCCATTCATTTACATCCGTTTGTCTTCTTCATGGACTCGTTCTTCTTCCTTGCGGGATCTCAGGCAAGATGACCATACCCTCGAAATCACTTCTATCTTTGCTTGCTAGATGCTCGCTCTTTTGCTATGCCTATGCTGCGATACCTACCACTTGCTTATCATGCCTCCCATATTGTTAAACCAAGCCTCTAACCCACCTTGTCCTAGCAAACCGTTGTTTGGCTATGTTACCGCTTTGCTCAGCCCCTCTTATAGCATTGTTAGTTGCAGGTGAAGATGAAGTTTGTTCCCTGTTGGAACATGGAGATGTTGTTCCCTGTTGGAACATGTTTACTTGTTGGGATATCACAATATCTCTTATATTATTAATGCATCTATATACTTGGTAAAGGGTGGAAGGCTCGGCCTTATGCCTGGTGTTTTGTTCCACTCTTGCCGCCCTAGTTTCCGTCATATCGGTGTTATGTTCCCGGATTTTGCGTCCCTAACGCGGTCGGGTGATTTATGGGACCCCCTTGACAGTTCGCTTTGAATAAGACTCTTCCAGCAAGGCCCAACATTGGTTTTACCATTTGCCTCACCACCACCTATCCCCTTCCCTTGGGTTCTGCAGACTCAAGGGTCATCTTTATTTTAGCCCCCCCGGGCCAATGCTTCTCTAAGTGCTGGTTCGAAACGAGCAGACTGCGGGGCCCCTCATGGAAACTCGAGGCCTGGTTTTACTCGTAGGATGTCTCATCCGGATGTGCCCTGAGACCGAGATATGTGCAGCTCCTATCAGGATTTGTCGGCACAATCGGGCGGCTTTGCTGGACTTGTTTTATTACTGTCGAAATGTCTTGTAGCCGGGATTCCGAGACCGATCGGGTCTTCCCGGGGAGAAGGAATATCCTTCGTTGATCGCGAGAGCTTATCATGGGCTAAGTTGGGACACCCCTGCAGGGTTTTTATCTTTCGAAAGCCGTGCCCGCGGTTATGAGGCAGATGGGAATTTATTAATGTCCGGTTGTAGAAAACCCGAAGTTGACCTTAATTAAAACACATCAACCGCGTGTGTAACCGTGATGGTCTCTTCTCGGCGGGGTCCGGGAAGTGAACACGGCGTTGGAGTAATGTTTGACGTAGGTTGTTCTAGGATCACTTCTTGATCACTTCTAGCTTCACGACCGTGCTTTGCTTCTCTTCTCGCTCTCTTTTGCGTTGTTAGCCACCATATATGCTAGTCGCTTGCTGCAGCTCCACCTCACAACCCTATCCTACCTTTAAGCTTAAATAGTCTTGATCTCGCGGGTGTGAGATTGCTGAGTCCCCGTGACTCACAGATTCTACCAAAACAGTTGCAGGTACCAACGATGCCAGTGCAGATGACGCAACCGAGCTCACGTGGGAGTTCGACGAGGAACGTGGTCGTTATTATGTGTCTTTTCCTGATGATCAGTAGTGGAGCCCAGTTGGGGTGATTCGGGGATCTGTGTAGCATTTGGGGTAGTCATCTTTCATTTTGGTTCCGTAGTCGGACCTTGAGTGTAATCTGGATGATGAATGTTTATTTATGTATTGTGTGAAGTGGCGACTGTAAGCCAACTATGTATCTCTTTCCCTTATGTATTACATGGGTTGTGTGAAGATTACCTCACTTGCGACATTGCTTTCAATGCGGTTATGCCTCTAAGTCGTGCCTCGACACGTGGGAGCTATAGCCGCATCGAGGGCGTTACAAACCACCACTCAGAGGATGAAGCCACCTGGGAGAGAGAAGAAGATTTGCTCAAGGACCACCCTCACCTACTTTCTAGCCATCCCGAATCTCGAGGGCGAGATTCATCTTAAGGGGGGTAGGTTTGTAACATCCCAAATTTTCAATTTGGGATGTTATACATTAGATCATCATGCATAACATATTTTCTTGCATTTTGGTCGATCCTAGAAATTTCACGCAACTCAAGGACCCTCGGAGAGAGTTGGAGATTTCATATTTGAGTTTTCTCAAATTTTGAAAAGAGGATCATTTGATTTTATTTATTTCATCTTCAATTATTTTTCCAATAACAAAAATATGAGAAGGGAATAATATGACTTTCCCAAATTTAGGAAAAATGAAGATTTAATAAATAAATCAAATTTTGGATTTTTTTCCGGAGTTTCTTTGCATTCTATTTGGATTAGGGAAAAATGCGTGTTTTCAAAATATTGCATTTAGGCCCCGTGAAAAAGTTCATTTTGTTCGACTCATTTTTAGGAGTTGGGGAAAATTAACTTCGGAATTTTTGGAGCTCGTTTAGATTTTCTTTTATTTGTTTTTCAGCGCGCGTATTTATTTTTTAAAAACTTTTTTTTTCGCAGCGCCCGACTGGGCCAAGGGCCCAGCCGAGCCGGCCCGCACCGCCGCCCCTCCCCTCGCGCGCGCGCCCGCGCGCAGCCGCGCCGCCGCCGGCCGACTCCGAGGAGGACTCCTCCTCCTCCTCCCTTTGCTTGCCCCCTCCCCCAAGTCTCCACCCCCCTCCTATATATACCCCCTCCCCTCTCCTCCCCACACCAGCCGCCGCTGCCTCGCCCCGCAGCAGCAGCAGCAGCAGCTCGCGCCGCAAGCCGCCGCCGCCGCCGCTCCCCGCCGCCGCCAGCGCCTCGCCCCGCGCCACCCCGCCGCCAAGCCCGCCCTCGCCGGAGCCCCGCGTCGCCGAGGTAGCCCCGCGCCGCGCCAATCCCTTCCCTCGGTTCGTTTTTAAAAAAAAAACCATTCCGGTTTATTTTGTTTCGATGTTTCGTTTTTTTTCGAAACCCTAGATCGGTTTTTGTTTTTTTTCGGTTTAATTGTTTAGCGAGCATTCGCCGGACCGTTCATCTTAACGAACGTGATCACCGGTTAGTCTCGGTTAACGAACGTCCGTTCGATTAACCGTTCGTCGTTTTCTTTTCGTCGGATTTATTCCGCGATTTTCTGATTGCGATTTCAGATCCGATCTTCTTTCTAGTTTATCTTCTCGCTCGTTTATCGGAATCAGGTGATTCAAGCGCCTGGAGTTTCGTTTCGAACCCGCCGTTCCGACTAATCAACTTAAACAAGTTTTTGCTACTGTAAAATTTGACCTAGTTTCAAATTGCTAGAACCGAGTTGTTTTCTTCCGCCGTTGGTTTTCCGTTGCTTTGTTCGGTTCGTTTTCTTTTGCAACCAGAGTTCTTAAGTTGAACTTTCTGGTTCGATCTTCTGTTCGAGTTTTACCTGTGCATTAGATGAGTACTTATTGTATGCTTGTTGTTTGTCTGCGATAGATCACCCGGAGTGCGCCGCCTGTTATTTCGAAGCTCTAGTTTCGCGGATCCTCAGCAAGGCAAGTAACACTTTGATCATACCTTCTCATTGCCCAGTTTTTATTGCATTAGATCAATCCTCAAACATTGCATGATTAGGATCTAATTAAACTGTGGGATGGGAAGTAGTTGAGGTAGTACCTATTACCTGTTTTACTTATGAAACCTTTGGGAATTACTTCTGCGTTTGCTTATTATGCCATGCTATGCTAGTAGACGTGGATTGGGTGAGTGATATCCATGATAGATGTGAGTATTGTTAATTAATGGTTTTATCTAAGGTGGCAACTTAAACACACATCTGGGTGGATTGAGGCACCTGGTTTCTATCAGGACTTGACTGCTTTTCTTTGGACCGCCACCCAGGCTCAAAGGGATCATAAGATCATTCATGCTAGTACTTCCGTGTGCAGCCACAAGCCATTATGGGCTCTGTCATAGTTGATTAAGTCGTGCGAACTCTTACAGGCTAGACTAGCAGATGTAGGGGAAAGTAGGTGTACCGGTCTATCCAAACGTAAGGTGCTAGCGCTTCTAAAAGACTATGTCTCGGTCATCCGTTTCTCAAACACCCTGTAGTGCGAGAAACCAAACGGAGGCGATCGAGTCTTGTGGGGAAAAGTGTGCAAACCTCTGCAGAGTGTACAAACTAATCATGATTAGCCGTGTCCCCGGTTATGGACGTCTTGAGTATCTAGTACTTGAATATCTTGTGAATCTCATCATGTTACTTCTAATTAATATTGATGGGTTTTAATTGTTCACTTAATTGGGATCGGAATGCTGTCAACCATTCTCAATGTTTCAACCACCATGATAGTTAAATAAATTTATTCCTTTGCAGTAGGGAAAAATTGGCTTTACGCAAAACTGTAACCATAGAGCTTTTCCACCAGCCATATATGCATGTAGTATAGGCTTATCATTCATTACTCTCTATGTGTTACATTGCCAGCATATTCCATGTGCTGACCCGTTTTCGGGCTGCAACTTTTATGTTGCAGACTTTTCAGACGACGAGTAAGGTGCTTTTAGGTCGTGCTTCTATACTCAGTGATGCCGTTGGAGTTGATGGACTCACTATTCTTCCAAGTCTTCTGCTGTTATCATTATTAGATGGCCTTAAGCCATATTTATTGTAATAAAGTTCTCTTTGAGACATCGATGTAATAAGTGTGTGATTGCTACTCTGCTATAAATCCTTCGAAGTACTGTGTGGTGTCAGCATTACTGATCCAGGGATGACACCGGAGCACAGAGACTTGACCATCTGAGGTCGGGTCGCTACATCTTACCCTGCACACAAGTAGATCACAAGAACCCTTGGCGGTTTACCGCAGGACGGGTCATAATATCTGTGATATTGAATTTACACTGCCGGTTTATGTGACCGGCATAGTAAGGGTGATAACCCAATCCTTAGAAGCCAATGCTTCCACATAAATGATGATTGTCATAAGCTGGCGACTTATAGTCAAAAGTCAAGCCGGGTTAAGCATAAAACACTTATATACATTTGGGATATAATCCAAAAAAGGTCTCAAGTCAAACCCAAAATTGTTCGCAAAAAAGACTTAAAAAATTTAAGGCTTCTGATTCGTATACGATCAGAAAACCGTTCCAAAGGGGTTGAGGTAAGATTCGAATACGATCATATAGCCCCCAGTGGCTTTGGCGTTGCCGATCAAGAGGGTACCGACAACTATGTTCTCTTTGGTTCAAATACGACCTATGTTTGAACAGGAAGCCCCCAAATGACCTTGAGAGTTGTTTAACGACACTGATTCGAATACGATCCACGTCGGACCCAAAAGAGGTTAAGCTATGATTCAGATACGATCAAGAAGCCCCCTAGTGAGTTTGGAAGTGTGCCGACCAAAAGGGTTTCGACAGCTATGTTCTCTTTGGTTCGAATATGACCTATGTTTGAACAGGAAGCCCCCAAATGACCATATATTAGCATTGCACCGATCAAGAGGGCACCGACAGCTATGCTCGATGAGCAGGAAGCCCCTAAGTGACCATAATAAGATAAGCCGTAAGGCAGGATACCTATGTTTGAACTGCTCATCATGGCAGCAAGTTCTTTTTGGCAACCTTTAATTTTTCTTAGAACTCGAACTTGCAAGAGATTAATTCTTTTTGAACTGGAACTTTAAACCGGATTTGAAAGCTTCAAAAATTTGTGAGGGACAAATTTACCTTGAGCCGGATTTTGAACCAGATTTGAGAGCTTAAAAAATTTGCGAGGGACAAATTTACCCTGGGCCGGCTTTTGAACCGGATTTGAGAGCTTCAGTGCTTTGTGGGAGAAAGATGTCTCTTGAACCGGATTTTAAACTAAAGTCCTTATTTTGAGCCCGAAATCTTCTGACGGCTTTTAAATTTTCATCGATCTAGCAGTAATCTTCGGGGCCCGGGTTATTTTTCCCTTCAATGACCCAGAGTTCTTGAATTCATTGAAACCGGCTAATTTTGCCGAGTCATACCATTGTAGCCCCGAAGTCTCAAGACGACTCGAGGAGTTGGCTTGAAATTCTCCATATTTGACCATAGCAGAAGGTATACATCATTGGCGTTGATAGCGCGATGTGAATCCATAGAAGGTTGAGGAGACTGCGGCGGGTTATAAATGATCCCGTATGAGCCGTGTCAGCAACTCGGCCAATGGTTCCTTCCAACTGGCTGTTTGAAGTTAACCAAACTGTAGTGGCGGCGACTTGTGCACCTGCCCATTGAACCATCCAGTGCAGACGGCGGCTGATAATATATGATAATTTGCCTCTAATTTGTTGGAAGAAAACCAGGCTTCCCAAATAGTGACTTGCTCATACTCAATAAACAGCTCATCCAGACAAGTGCGGCTCGGTGTGTCGATGTAGACCAGGCCACGAGAGACGGACGGTAAAGACGACCGTAACATCAGAGGCAACATAGACAGATGAACCGGCCGTGGCATAGTAAGCCGGTGCGGACAGGCAAGTTGTCCTCCTTGTTTTAAGCCGGCGTGGTCGCGAGAGACGGCCACGGCGTTGTAAGCCGGTGCGGGAGTCCGTTGAGTAACGACGACCACCTGTGCCAAAAGATGTTGGCGTGCCTCCATCTCCGCGGTATAATATCACTTTTTGTCATAAATAATTGCCCTGCATAAACAATATTGCAAACCAAGGCAAAGATAAACTTGTTCTTTGACAAAAACAACATGTGCTAATAAAATAAACTTAGATGGATATCACCTATTTTGTTCGGATGATGGATGATCCATTCAACATGACATGGGCGGCTCAAAGCAGCGGGGGCGACTCACATATGTCCATTGGACAGCTTGTGTGAGCAGACATGGCTTTGATTTGTTGACATATATATCGGAGTCAACCTGCTACATTTAGAAGACGAAGCAAACGCATGAGTCGGCCGCGACATTGTAAGCCATGCGGACAAACGAGTCGGTCGTGCGCGCGGACGGTTGAGTCGGCGCGGGCACGGTCAGATGAACCGACTGCAGGTGTGGTCCCGGTGAGTTGATGTAGACCAAGTCATGAGAGATGGACGAAAAAGACGACTGCAGCATCAGAGGCGGCTCAGACAGATGAATCGGCCACGGTGTTCTAAGCCGGCGCGGATGGGCAAGTCAATCGCGGGCACGGTAAACCGCGTGGATGGACGAGTCAACCATGTCGTGTTGATGTAGTGAACAATTGTCCTGCATCAAAAACATCGTAGGCCAGAGTAATTGTTCTTCAAAAGAAAAAAATATTAATATGTGCTATTTAAAATAGTCTGGACGGATACCACCTGATGTATTTTTCGGACGAAGTGATTGCACAACAATTTTACCAAATGATGGCCTTCACGTCCAAACATATAACCACACCTCCATCCAATTTTTTAAATAAATCGTGCCCCCTTGTTGGGTTACAGAGGCGGAGTTAGCAGCTCAATCCACGCGTGTTGACATAGACCGCGTGGAATTGTCACGGCAGATGTCCTAGTGTGAGGACTTAGTCGTGAGGCCAACACATCTATGCGGTAGCTTGAAGGGGTTGGTCGGAATCGAGAGACGCAGGGCGATCAACGCACAAGACAAGGATTTAGACAGCTTCGGGCCCCGGGAAACATCATCCGGTAACAACCCTACATGCTGTTTGTGGCTAGGTCTCATTATGCTCATGAGGGAGACGCCGTAAATCCGGCTCTCCTCTAGTTGTGTCTAGCCCTAGAGATTGTTTCTTGTTGCTTCTCTCTCTTGGGGAGCCCTGCCCCTCCTTATATAAGTTAGAGGGCGGGTTACATGTGGAGACTAGTCTATCTTCTCTTACAAGTTGAATACAAGTCCGAGTCTTGCTTCCTCGTAAAGGAAATATTCGTCATCCCTTTCCTCTTAAGGCGGCCCACCATAACATGAGCCGGCCTTCTAGGCCTTGGGCCTAGTCTTCTACCTGACCCACCGTTAGGGCCATCAGTGAGCCGCCAGACCCGTGAGTCGCCAGTCCTCCAGCGAGTCATCGGTGAAGCGCCAAGTCCGGCCGGGTCATACCCGTGAGTCGCCAGTCCTCCAGCGGGTCATCAGTGTTTGTTCTATATGCAGGGCAAGGCAAGCAATTTCTTTAAACATAAAGAAAGCAGAAGACCAATATAAGTTGGAAGCATATAACGACAGCGGCTTAAGAAAGTATTGAGCGCCATGAAACATGCGCGAAGGCATGGCAAAATCAAGTGTTTGTCTACCCTATTACAAGACTCCCCGGGTCTGGATAATGAAGCATTGTTTTTTTCACAAGACATAAACATATGACGCCTGGTGATTCACTCGTTCTGCTGGCCCGAAGCTTCCGGGTTATCCTTCTCCACTCCTTTGCCCTGTCCTGGAAGGTTGATGACGACCAGTCAATGCCACTCAAGGCTTCAAATTCAGCCTCATCGTCAATTAACCCGGCTGGATCGACTTCAGGGGCAAAGGTATGTTTACGAATTGGAGGGATCAGGCTGACAGCATCATAGTGAGGCGTTGGGAGTCTCCGGTTCTCGCTGTCATAACCCGGCTGATACTTGGTAAGGTCAGTGTCATTCCCGATAACAGTGGCCACAGGGCGTATCTCCCTCACGCAGGCGGTGAAATCCTTCTCATCAAACAAAGTACCATCCTCCTTCAAACTTGGATAACCAAGAGCGATGTCGGCCGGGTCTAGCTCTAGCAGCCACGCCTTGGCCCGGCTCAATGCGGCTATAGCTCCGGCTCTTGCAGATGCCCGCATTAGCTCTTGAACCCGCTGAGGTAGCACATCGATCTGTTTTAGCATGTCAGCCAGGAGATGGGGAACGCCATTTGACAAGGTCACAACGGCCAAAGCACGTTGTGACCCGGTATAAAGTTGTTCCACCAAGGTGTAGACCGCCTTGAGCTTTATTAGCATGCTTTGGTTAAGGTTTGTGCTCCTGGGCCTGCATTAACAAACATCAAGTAAGTCGGAGGTGACAGTTGAGACATTCATTGAAAAAGATCTGCAATATTTAACGTTTGCAGAAGTGGCTTACCAAAGATTGCTGAGACCATCTGAGATATGTGGCGCTTCAAGCCGGATAGCTCGGCAGTTGCTTCTGCAAGCGACACCTTTGCTTTTTCCGCCCGTGTCACCAGGGAGACCTTTTCATCAGCCCATACCTTTTTGTCAACCTCAAAGCCTTTTTTCAATTTCTCTTGTTCAGATACACTGAACTCAAACTTGGAGTTGGCCTTCTGGATTTCAATCTCTTGAGCTTTCAGGCGATTCTTTAGGTCAGCAATCTCCGACTCAAATTGACTTACGGTGGCTTGCATCAATGCCGGGTTATAGTCAGAAGTATTATAAGATAAGATTAATTCCCAAGCACTTTGCAAGGAAAGATACTTGACACTTGGGGGCTAATGTATGCTGAAGAGTTCTGACTTACTAGGGCGGTTCATGGAAATTAAGTCCCAAGCACTTTGCAAGCAAAGATACTTGGCACTTGGGGGCTAATGCGTATTGCAAGTTCAAAGTATTTTACTACACTGGTTTAACTATCTTGTTCTAAAGCCTGCCTTGAGATAAGCCGGGAGTTCGACAAACAATGATAAGCAGATTCTAAGTCTACATCATATTCTCTTATAAGCAATAGACTTGGGGGCTGGTACAGTAAGTATGTATAAGGAAAAGTAACAAAAAATTATACCTCATATTTTTGTTGTATCTATTTCACCATGTCAATCTCCAGGTCATGACTGCTGTGCACTTGACTTATGTAGCCCGAGACAATCTCTCCAATGCTCAGCTGAGTGTAATCTGAGACGTCTAGTTTGGCTTTTAGGCGCTCCAAGAATTCTTCTTTAGCAGAACACTTAGCCAATACAGTGGGTCTTCCCGGCTCAATGAACTGAGTCTTGGTGATCTCAATTTTCGAGTCATCTGTCTTGGCCGGGCTGGGAATCTCTGGGTTGACAGAGCCGTCGAGGGCTTATTCGACAGGCGAGTCAGAGGTAGGTACTGGAACATCATGAGATGGCTCAGGCGGCGGCTCGTGAGCAGAGATATCAGGGGCAGCCGTTCCAAGCTCCGGCTCAGTTACAACCGGCTCTTAGGACGGCTTATTTTTCTTTGCCCTCTTACTGGGCTTCACTTGCACGCCGTGGACAAGTCAGAAGGGTTAATACAAAAGCATGAGTAAGATAAAGGTAAACAAGTTTGACAAGTGACACTATGTTTGTCTATGTATTCACACAAGTATTATGTTTCCGGTTAATACAATTCTAGCATGAATAATAAACATTTATCATGATATAAGGAAATAAATAATAACTTTATTATTGCCTCTAGGGCATATTTCCTTCAGTTCATGCTTACTAGTGTTCATAGGCCTGCAAGATTGGTGTGTGCTTAGTGCTCCTGATGTACAATGTGTTCATGGGCATGGTAGATTGTGTTTGATGTTCATGAGTAGTGCTCATGTGCAACAATGTGTTCATGATGCTAGCCATAGTGTTGTTGTCTTTGATGTTCTTGCTAAGTGTTTATGTGCATGTTATCTAGATTGATGTGTGTTTCATGTTCATGCTTAGGGTTCATGGGCATGCTAGCTATATTGGTGTTGTGCTATCTTTGATGTTCCTGCTTAGGGTTCTAGTATAAATGTGCATGCTAGGTTTACGTGCATGGTTCTCATGGTAGGTAGGACCAATGTGTTTGCTACTTTAGGCACTAGTACAAATGTAGCATGCTGCCAATGCCCTGTTACTAATCCATGTCATCTTATCTGACAAGGTGATGAAGACGGAGTGGGACATGGTCGGTGGAGGAGTCCATGTCATCACCGGCGCTGAGGCCGTCGTGGACTTCATCCCGACGAACTGCTGGCTCAAGAGGGTGAACCTGCCTGGCAGGGTCGCCTTCATGAGCCAGCCACGTTTAAGGGGATGAGCTCCTAGGACCGGCCATGAGGAGGGGTCCCGAGAGCGGCTTCAGTTTTACGTGCAAATCATGGACGAGGATCTGGCCATGCTCGTCATCCCTCCCAAGTTCCGGGAGGTGGCGAGGCAGTGGCTCGTGCTCAAGACCAAGCGCGTCACCAACAAGTGGTGCGAATTCTGGGTGCAGGTTCAGACCTTCGAGAGGCAGATGGTGCTTGGCTGGGGCTGGCAGTACTTCTGCCGTCGCCACATGATCGTCTCCGGCCTAGGCCTCAAGGTCCAAATCTACAACCATGATAGCTCCATCGGGTGCAGGGTGCGCTGCAGCAGGCACAACTGCACCGGTGACCTTGAATTCGCCCTCTGAACTTGTTAGTATGAACTTGTAGTTAGTTTGCTGCGGTGATGAAAGAACTTGACGTGAACCTGTTAATATTTTGTCCAGGGCTCAACACCCTGTGGTGAAGCAGGGGCCATGCCCCTGCTCTCTTTAAACTTATGCTTGTTTGCTGTGAACCTGTTAGTATGCCTGTTTAGTTGCTTGTTTATCTATTGTTAGCTGTTGTTTGCCTACTAGTTTATCTGCTTATAGTGCTCTACCTGCTATTGTGCCTAATGTGATGGTAAGACCATCACATTTGAAAGGGGTGAGTAGAACACGAACATGTATGTAGTCAAACAACAGTGGTTTACATCTGTTCACCCCTTAAGCACAGATGCGGGCAACCAAATAGCCGCCCTAAAGTGGCCATTGATGCAATGCAGGCAACCAAACAACATGCAGATGTTTGTTTGCTACCTGTTTTTGCTGAACTAGGCTGGGTTGAGATGTGATTGAAATGCAGGCACTATTCACTCAAGGCAATCAATCGCGTCCTTAAGGGCGTGTTTGGTTTCCGTAGTCTACAGTAGCTACATTGTATAGCCTTCTCAACTCAGCCTAGCTATGCAAATGTAACCTCAAATGCACCATCTGCAAGTTGTTTGGTTGCCTGCATGCCCTCTTGCCGGCATGGGCTGAACCACACTGCCTGGTGTTTGGTTGCCTGCATGTTAGTGGACAAACCCAAGGCATGGTGTTTGGTTGTATGCAACACCTGGTGTGTGGTAACCTCTTTGGCTAGTTGATGAGGTTACCAGCACACTTCAGCACAACCATGTAGCACACATCATAAGCAGAGCAGAATATAAACATAGCATCAACTACTTAACTACATAATTCAGATAAGCAGTACTACACTTCATAACAGTTCAACGCATAAACCATAAATAGTTCAAAGCAGACTCGATAGTACTTAGGAAGGAGGTGCCCCGGCCCTAGTCCTTGGCGGCGAAGGCTTCGTCGTGCTTCCCTCACTTGTTGATGACCTCAATGCCATCGTCGTCGAAGATGATGACCTTGAGGGTGTCGAGAGTGAGGAGGTTGAACGTCACCATGTAGTCAATCTTGATCTGATGAACGGCTGCGTAGGTGGCCCAACCCTAATCCAGGGTCACCCTGCCGTTCATCAGCTTCACCGTCACCTTCCAGGAGCAGTCGGTGTTGTTCCTGAGATTGAACTCCGCTGGCACCGCGACGAAATGCTTGGTGAAGTCCAGGGGCATGGGGATGCACTCAAGATTCGGTGCAAGGATGACCTTGCAGAAGTGAGTTGGGCCATCCTCCTCATGGTAGTGGCCGTAATTGCGGCGCTTGTTGCTGGGGGGCTCCTCCATGCGCTCCTTGTCGCCAACCTCAGGCGTCTTTGGTTCTTCCTCGGCGGTGGGCGGCTGCACAACCTCGGGCATTGAATGAACGGGCTACTTGCCCTTGTTGTCAACGGCTGGGAGCACCTCCGTGCCCATCTTATTGCTCTCCCCGATCTGCACACAATTCATGGAGTCAGGCACATCACAAAGTTCATGGCTTATTGAAGAGCTGAAAGTGCGTTATATCGACTAGAGGGGGGGTGAATAGGCGATTTTTATGAAATTCTTCACTGAGGAATTTGCTCGTGAGGAAATTCCTTAGCGAAGAAATACTAGCAGCGGAATAAGTACTCAGAAGTAAACATAACAGATTACATGCATGGTCATCATGATGAAATGAAGACAAACACAGAGTACAGAAAGCGTAGGCACAGGATAACTCTAGATGAAGACAAACAGACTGAAGAAATTGAACTGAGGAATTTGTGAAAGTCTTCAGTCAAAGTCTTCAAACACAGATATGAACAAACAGACAACACAGTAATGAGGAAATGAAGGTGTTGAGGAAATGGAACCAGTAAGCTTGGTGAAGACAATGATTTGGTAGACCAGTTCCAACTGCTGTCTCAGTTGTACGTCTGGTTGGAGCGGCTGAGTATTTAAACTCGAGGACACACAGTCCCGGACACCCAGTCCTGAGCACGCAGCTCGGGACACCAAGTCCTCACCGTATTCTCCTTGAACTAAGTACACACAGTCCTCGTCCAATCACTCGTGGTAAGTCTTCAGGTGACTTCCAAACCTTCACAGACTTGGTCACTCGGCGATCCACAATTCCTCTTGGATGCTCTAGACCTTGACGCCTAACCGTCTGGAAGAAGCACAGTCTTCAAAGGTAACAAGCGTCGGATCCACGCAGGATCAATTTCTTCAGTGATGCTCAATCACTTTGGGTTTGTAGGTGTTTTGGGTTTGGGTTTGGATTTTCCTCACTTGATGATTTTCGCTCAAAGTCCTCGGAGGATGGGTTGCTCTCAAATGACAAGTGTCAAGTTCACGCGGAGCAGCCAACCAGCTAGTGGTTGTAGGGGGCGGCTATTTATAGCCTAGGGAGCAGCCCGACATGATAAGACATAAATGCCCTTCAATGATATGACCGTTAGGTGGACAAGATATTTTAGGACAGCTGGCGCGTGGCACAGCAACGGTCGGAAATTTGGAGTACAAATTACTCAGGGCTATCATGTTCCTCACTGTGTAGGCAATTCGCACTGGCGAATTCCTAACTCCTTAGTCAGAGCAAAGTCCTCAGTGACCAGAAGAACTGCGTCTCTGTCACTTAAGAAATTGACTGAACTGTATGAGATTTCCAATGGCTTCACTCGAAGGGATTGGTAGGTGTAGGATTTGAGTTGAGCATCACATGGAAATTTTCTCCTTAGTATTTCCTCGACCCCCTTTAACAGTACGGTGTTTCCTATGACTCAAGAAAGAGAAAAATGAAACTACGAAAACACAGTCTTCACGCTTCACGTTCCTCGAACGAATACCATGTCTTCAAGGTCACACCAATTTATTCACTTTCAAAGTCTTCAGAAAGTCTTCAGAATATCAAAGTCTTCAGTCGAAGAACTTCATTTTTAGGGGTCGACTTTTACTGTAAATATCAAACTCCTCATAGACCTATAGACCTGTGTACACTCATAAACACATCAGATGCTTAACCTATAAGTCTTCAATACACCAAAATCACTAAGGGGCACTAGATGCACTTACAATCTCCCCCTTTTTGGTGATTGATGACAACATAGGTTAAGTTTTCAACGGGGATAAATATATGAAGTGTAGAAACTGATATTGAGGAATTTGATTGCAAGATATAGAAGAACTCCCCCTGAAGTTGTGCATAGTGAGGAATTTGCTTTTGAGGCAATGCACACTTGAAGAGTTAAATCATGGAGATCTCCCCCTATATCTTGTAATTCATATACGCATTTGATATATGATTTGAAGAATTTGAAATGCATGATGAAATATGGTTCCTGATGCAATTCAGCATGCGTGCGATAACATTAATGAGGAATAAGCATGCAGAATAGCGCATCAAAAGTATCAGAGCTCAAGCATGTATCGAAGTATCAGAGCACCGAGCACCATAGGGTTTAAGATTACAACTCGATCCAATAAAAGTTTCGGAAGAACGAGAGTTGCAACTTAAAAAAATATGCCCTTATTATAGACCCGCTTGAAGACTAACTCAGATTTCTCCCCCTTTGTCATCAAATGACCAAAAGGATCGAAACTGAGGACTAACGCCCCTGAAGATATTCAAGTTGGTGGAGGAGCGCCAGTGTTGTTGGGGTCGGTTGTTGAAGTAGGGCCTGCTGCAGTGTCGTCCAAGTCTTCATTTTCATCAGTGTCGCGCGATGAAGAATATGAACTGGCCACCAGAGAAGGAACCTTGACCTTCTTGAATTTCTTCGGTGGAGGTGCCGACCAGGCAAATTCTTCTTTGAGGCCCATGTTCTCCAAATCTTCAGCACTATATACTTGAGACAGAACAGCCCAGGTGCGGTTGAGGGTTTCATGAAGGTAGTAATGGTTTTTCTTCACTGCATTGTGTGTGGCAGTCATGTTGTGAAGAATTGAACCAAACTGACGCTTGACCCATTTGTGATTGCGATCAACCTTTTGATGAAGACTGAGGAGTAACTCACGATCAGTCATCACCCTGGGTGCTGTGGCTTGAGGATTTGTCTTGGCAGTATTAGCAGCAGAGTCATCATTGGTGGAATAAGAAGCAGCCTTGCGAAATTGACCATCCAATGGACGAATGCCTTCATCTATCACAGCAGTGGCCTTGCCCTTTTCATCAGCTGAGGAAAATGTCCTTTTGAGGACTTCAATAGGAGGCAAGTAGCTGCAGTGGTTGAGAGTTTCAGCCTTGTAGTTGAGTGAAGACCTTGTCCTGATGAATCTCATAATCCAAGGTGCATAAGGCTTCAGCTCAAATGGTGACATAGCAATGTTGGCCAGAGTCCTCATGAAGAAAGCATGGAAGTTTATGGGAACGCCATGTATGATATTGAAAAGCATATTCTTCATGATGCCAACAATTTCTTCATCGGAAGAATCGTGTCCTTTGATGGGACATATTGTCTTCGTCAGAATGCGACAGACAGTCCTAGGCACATACAGCAATTCCTTGACGAGGAATTTGGTACGAGGTGATTGCCCTGGCTTCAGAGGCTTCATGAGCACTTGCATATAGTGGTTTGACAGTTCAGGTTCATCATACACGCAACGCGCATCTTCAGTGGGTGGACTAAGAGAAAGGCAGCGAAGCAATTCAGTTGCTGGGGCCTTGTAATGTGTATTTTCAGTCATCCAGTCGAGAACCCATGAATTGACATCTTCAGAGTTGCCAGTGATGTGCAGTGTAGCATAGAACTGAAGAATAAGTTCTTCATTCCAATCGCATATATCTGGGCAGAAGTTGAGTAGCTCAGCGCCGTGAAGAACACTAAGGACTGGCGTAAAGCACGGCATAGATTCCATATCCACGTGAGGAATATGTGCATGGTCGAAGACTTTGTCTTTGTTGTAAAGCACAGAGGAATAGAAATTTGCTTGGCTGGCAGTCCAGAAACGCCTCTTCCTTATGCGAGCAGAGTCATAAGGATTGTATTCAGTGAAGAATACGTGCTCGCCATAGAAGTCTTCAGCCTTGAATTTCTGTTTGCGTGAGAATGGATCCTTTGGCCTTGGCAGAGGAGTGTCAGTGAGTTGCATCACGACCTCAGGAATCACAAGCTCAGGTTCTTCAGGCCGAGGAATTTCAGGATTTTCCTCAGGTGCAGTCACCTTGTCTGTTTCAGCAGCAGTTTCTTCAGCACTAGTGGCTGGAATTTCTTCATTCACAGAAGCAGTGGGATGAGTTGCATCAGAGCCCAATTTTACGGTTGGTGAAGGAGAGTGAGGAATTTGCTGCAGGGGAGTGAAGAGTGGGGAATTGGGATGCTGACTTTCCCAAAAGTCGTCATTCATTACTGGAGTTGTGCTTCCAATATCCACATCTTCATCATCAATTTCTTCAACACCAGCCTCTTCAGCATCAAACTGAGGCATTGGTGATGAGACTATTGGGGTTGAAGGGATTTTATCCACTTCAATTTCTTCATCAATCTGCTCTGAGGAAGCAGCAGACTGAGTTTCTTCATCTGATCCACTTGGGATCTCATAATCTTCACCAAAAGGAACAAGGTCCTTTGATGGCATGGAGGAGATAGGAACAGCATCAAATGGATTGGCAAATGAGCTGGTCATGGGCTTCATCTTCTTTGGGACTGAAGATTCTGAAGCACTTGATGCTTTTCTTTTCTTCACTGCAGCTCGCTCTGCAGCCTTGGTTTTCTTCACATCTAAAGCAGAGGGAAGAATTGGAGTTGGAGTTGGTGCAGGTGGAGCTGAGGAATCTGGTTCATTTTCTTCAGGCACAACTGATGCAGTTGCCCTGGTCTCTTCATTTTCTTCAGGCGCACCACTAGTGGATGCCCTGGCAATTTCATCAACGGCTGGAGCAGAGTCATCAGCCTTGGAACTAGCATTTTCTTCAGCAGCCTGAACTTCATCAGCGGTCCTGGCATGTTCTTCAGTTTGCTGAACAGATGCTTCAGCTTGAGGAATTTGTTGCTTTGAGGCAGTACCCTTGGTGAAGGTATCAGTCAGCCTCACAAATCTGACCTTGGCTCCTTGCCAATCAGCATAGTACGAGTCAAAGTTGTCGCTGAGGGCTTTGATCTCAGCCTGCATCTTGACAAGTTCCTCAGGCTTCATTTTGAGAACATTTTTCTTCAGCAGCTTCTCTTTGCGGTACTGGGATTTCTTGATCTCTTTGGCCCTATCATATTTCCACTTCTCCTCTTGGATGAAGTGAGTCAGCATGTGACTTTGGCCAGGTGTCAGCTTGAAATCAGGCATAGGAGTGTTGGGATCCTTGTGCCAGAGATCAATATAGTCTAGGATCGCCCTTGGATCCAAAAGCAGGGGCACAGGTGTGCCTTTGGCTTTAGCAGCCCTTTCTTGGCGGTCTCTGATGATTTCAGCGAGTTCTTCTTCATCAGCTTCATCATCATCAGATGGCACAGTGAAGACCACTTGCTTCTTTGGACTTGGGCGAGTGCCGCGTCCAGCGGTAGCCTTTTTCTTCAGTAACGAGGGTCCAGCTGAGGATTTTGGTGCAGCTGAGGAACTAGCTGAGACACCAGAGGCAATAGAGATGTCAGTTGTCCTTTGGCATGAGGCCAGATGCACAGGAGCTGAGGACTTTGTGGGAGCAGGAGCAGCATGAGGAATTTGCTTTGAAGATTTTGAAGATTCTGGCCATGAGGGCGCAGCTGAGGAACTTGGCCGTGAGGGCATTGAAGGTGAAGCACTTGGCTTACGAGCAGGCTTCTTCATCATTGATTTCCTCGGCTTGGCAGAAGCCTCAGTGGCAGCAGCAGCAACAGATTCTCCATTGAATTTCCTCACTGCTTCTTTTGCTTGCTTTTGCAGTTTACGCTGGCGCTTGGCCCATTCTTGAGGAAATTCCTCACCTCTTCTGATGCTAGAGGGATCAGCCACTTGGCCAGGTGCCAATGGAGGGCGTTGACATGGAGGGTTTACGGCGAATTTCTTCATGTACTTAGGAGTAACATATCTGTACTCCCTCCATTCTCTTGCCCATCTCCTTTCAATCTTCTGTATGCGCACCTTGCGCTGATTTCTATCTTCTTCAGGAGGTGTGCAGTACCCAGCATAAATGTCCTCAGGGATTTCAAATGCAGTCATGACCTCTGGTCTCTTTCCTCCTTTCTGCGGCCTTTTACCTTCAGCCATTTTCTTCAGATGAGGAATTTGAACAATGGAATTCTCTGAAGAAGTATGCAACTTTTCTTCGAGGAACCCTGCAAATGAGTTAAGTTGATGAGAACCTAAGGATTCAGCGGCGGACATGTGTACCTGTGAACAGAGTATAGTTGCGAGGAATTTGAAGAGGTCATATGCGTTCTCAGAGGTTTTTTCATAAAGAACAAGTTTTGAGGAATTTGACCAGATTCGTCTTGAGGAATTTCACTAAGCTCCATATATATCTTAGGTTCCAGAGTTGTATAGATTGAGAATCCACACAATTGAGGAATCTTGAAGAAATTTAGACTTAGGGAAATGAATCAAGAACAGAGAATAAGTGAGGTGTTTTGTGTGTGAGGATTTGAAAAAAAAAACACCTTTGAAGATTTTGTAGAAAAACTTCGAATCAAAGAGGGCAGTAAAAATAGCTTTTAATTACCCTGAATAAAGAACACGACGAACTGTGAGTTGGAACAGTGAAGTTCATCAATGCAGATCTTCCACGCCCTAACTTGGCGGAGG
This sequence comes from Aegilops umbellulata, assembly GCA_032464435.1. Taxonomy (NCBI): domain Eukaryota; kingdom Viridiplantae; phylum Streptophyta; class Magnoliopsida; order Poales; family Poaceae; genus Aegilops; species Aegilops umbellulata. The sequence continues at coordinate 502,650,656 of CP136055.1, read as the reverse complement.
AAGACGTCTACGGCGGCGGCGGAGGTGAAGATTTCCGCTGTCGGCGCGAGTACGTCGGCGATGAGGTCGAGGCAGTGAAGCTTTTCCTCACCGGCGACGATGGAGTAGCGACGGCGCTAGGGTTTGGAGAGCTCGAGCGAGGGAGTGAGATCGAGCGGGGTAAAGGAAGTGAGGATGGCAACTGAGGGGTATTTATAGCCGCAGTGAAAAACTGCTCGTCCGAAGATTTAGGACTAACATGCCCCTGGCCGTTCTCCTTCACTTGACATGTGTCACCCACGTACTGTGTAGTGGAGATCGTGTAAGATCGTGGGTGAGTAAAATAATCCATCGTGGGAAGTGGAACAGATTGCGCGGCAAAACCGAAGGTTTGGATAAGATTAGTTTTAACGTTCCGTTCGCAATTTCTTCAGCTGACAAGGACACAGTGAAGAATTTGAACGAGTTTCAAATAGAACGCACATGAAGAATTTGTGAATAGACTATATTGAGTATAGCATAGAGGGGAAGGGTCCGATCACATTCACTTAGCAGAAAAAAAAGTTCCAACTTGAAGAAATAGCTATAAGTGAATGTTGTAGAGGACATAAACTCATATATATATATATATATATATATATATATATATATATATATATATATATATATATATATATATATAGCAAATGAAGAAAAACGACGGCACAAGTGAAGACTTTGTAAAGTTTGAAGAATTTGAAAAACTGAAGAATTTCAAAAGTTGAGGAAAAACTCAAATTGAAGATTTTCAACTTTTGTGGTGGCGTGACCCACCGTGTAAGAATGATGATTTCAGACACCGCGTACATTGTCGTAGGGTTCTGAGAATCAAATTCTTCATTAATTTCTTCACACTTAGAGTGTTATTCTTCATTGATTGAAGAAAAACGTTTCTTCATGTGTTGCACATCTAAGTCATCAATTATGCATAAGTGTTAGGATGAGTGCATTTTCAAAGTACATTCGAAGATTCTAAGATATTTAGCTCACACCGCAACTTGCTAAATCTCTTCTCATCCAAGGGCTTAGTGAAGATATCGGCTAGCTGTTCTTCAGTCTTCACATGCTCAATAGAAATGTCACCCTTCAACACATGATCACGAAGAAAATGATGACGAATCTGAATGTGCTTTGTCTTCGAGTGCTGAACTGGGTTGTGAGCAATCTTGATGGCACTCTCATTGTCACAGAGGAGAGGCACATTCTTCACGTTGACTCCATAGTCCTTGAGTGTTTGCTTCATCCATAGTACTTGAGCACAGCAAGAACCAGCAGCAATGTACTCAGCTTCAGCAGTAGACAGTGATACGCAGTTCTGTTTTTTCGAGGACCAACAGACCAAGGATCGTCCGAGGAAATGACAAGTACCATATGTTGACTTGCGATCCACACGGTCACCAGCATAGTCAGAATCGGAATATCCAATGAGGTCAAAGTCTGAGCCCTTGGGGTACCATAATCCTAGTGTTGGTGTGTGAGCTAGATATCGAAGAATATGCTTCACAGCCGAATGGTGTGATTCCTTCGATGCAGCTTGAAATCGTGCACACATGCAAACACTAAGCATTATATCTGGCCTAGATGCACATAAGTACAATAAAGAGCCAATCATGGAGCGGTATACCTTGTGATCGAAGTCAGTACCATTTTCATCAGTGCATAGATGACCATTTGTGGGCATAGGAATTTTGAGACCTTTGCAATCTTGCATGCCGAATTTCTTCAGGACATCCTTGAGGTATTTCTCCTGAGATATGAATATCCCATTGTGCTGTTGACGAATTTGTAGACCTAAGAAGAATTTCAATTCTCCCATCATAGACATTTGATATTCTTCACTCATCATATAGGCAAATTCATCACTATAACGTTGGTCAGTACAGCCAAAGATGATATCATCAACATATATTTGGCACACAAACAGTTCACCATCATATGATTTAGTAAAAAGAGTGGGATCGAGTGAACCGGGTGTGAAGCCTTTCTTCATGAAGAATTCCTTCAATGTGTCATACTACGCCCGTGGGGCCTGCTTGAGGCCATAGAGGGCCTTGTTAAGTCTGAAGACTTTGTCAGGATGTTTTGGATCTTCAAAACCTGGTGGTTGAGCAACATATACTTCTTCCTCAATCTTACCATTGAGGAATGCACTTTTCACATCCATTTGGTATAAGATGATATCATGATGGTTAGCATAAGCAAGTAATATGCGAATAGCTTCAAGTCTAGCAACAGGTGCAAAAGTTTCATCGAAATCAATTCCTTCAACCTGTGTGTAGCCTTGAGCTACTAGTCGTGCCTTATTCCTCACCACAACACCATTTTCATCTTGCTTGTTGCGGTAGATACACTTTGTACCAATGATGTTATGCTTGCGAGGATCGGGACGATTGACCAGTTCCCATACGTTGTTGAGCTTGAACTGATGTAATTCTTCTTGCATGGCCTGAATCCACTCAGGCTCCAGAAATGCTTCATCTACCTTTAGTGGGCTCTGTGATTGAGAAAAAAGCAAAGTGCCCACAAAAGTTAGATAGATGTGAAGCTTTTGAGCGTGTGAGAGGACCTGGTGCTCTAATGTCATCGATGATCTTCTCCACTTGCACTTCTTTTGCAATGCGAGGGTGAGTTGGTTGCCGTTGAGGAATTTGATCAGCATTTTCTTCAGCATCAATTTCCTCAGCAGTAGAACCGATAAAACAGAGGGAGGACGTGTGAAATGAAAGTTCATTTCATCATGGTTAGCCTACGTCCTTTCAGGCATTTTTGTCAGGTCCCCAGCAAATTCTTCAGACGTTACAGCACGTCTGGAGACCTGACCCTGCAGAAGAGATTAGTTCTTTTTCTTCACCACCCACATCTGAAGGGGTGGCAAAGAGTTCATCACTCTGCGAGCTCCATATGAGAATGGTGGCAAAGCAGCCAAACCATTTCGTTTCACATAAGAGGGGTTAGGGTAAGCATATGAATAAGCAGAGAAATTCTTCGAGGACTTATGAACATAATAATTTGAAGAATAATGCTCATATTCATAGCCCTTGGCTCTTCCCTGCGAAACAGAGTTGTTAGCACGATGATGTTCATATGAGGACTTTGATCCATGTGAGGAATTTGATCCTCTTGAGGAATTTGGTCTGTATGAGGACTTGGATCCATATGAAGAATTTGGTCCATATGAAGAATTAGATTTGGGGTTCCTTTTCTTCACAGGTGGTGTCATGAGGACATTCACCTGAAGACTTTCAAGGCAGCTTTTGGGAACCCAGATTTTCTTCATAGGGGAACCGTTCCTGCAGTTAGTGCCAACATATCTAGCAAATACTTCACCATTCTGATTTTTGAACAGTTTATAGTTGGAGTCAAATGACTCATCAGAAGAATGAGAAGATTCACATGTATAGCCAGATAAATCAGATGGATCAACTGGAGGTCCCTTTGCAGCAACCCATGAGGTTTTGGGGTACTGCTCAGGCTTCCAATAAGTACCATCCGCATTGAGTTTCCTCTCAAAGGCAATACCCTCTTTCCTAGGGTTCCTGTTGAGGATCTGCTTTTTAAGCACATCACAAAGAGCCTGATGCCCTTTGAGGCTTTTGTACATACCTGTCATGTACAATTCCTTCAGCCCTGCATCGTCAGTGATACTAGCAATGTCCTCAGATGAGGAATTAGTGATAGCAGAGACAGGTGAAGAATTTGTAACATTTGAAGCATTTGAACATTCAGGTGAAGAATTAGCAGATTCTCGTTCAATGCATTTTAAACATGGAGGAATAAATTCTTCCTGAGCAGCGCTGATTTGTTGAGCAAGTAATGAATCGCGCTCCTTCTGAAGATCTTCATAACTCACTCTTAGCTTCTCAAGATCTTGCTTCTTTTGAAGATATTCATAAGAAAGCTTCTCATGATCAGATAAGAGAGTGTTATGATGATTTTGAAGGTTGTCAAGCTTAGTCTGAAGTCTCTGAAGATTTTCAGTCAAGGCCTTAGTGCGATCCATTTCTTCACCCAACATATCATCACTTTTGTCTAGCATGTTTTGAACCTTTTCAAAAGCCTTTTGTTGTTGCACAGCAATCTTAGCAAGTTTAGAGTAGCTAGGCTTAAGATTTTCATCAGATTCATCATCACTAGATTCAGAGGAGGCGTATTTGAGTACCTTGGCACCCTTTGCCATGAAGCAATAGGTGGGAGCGTAGTCATCACTGCCTTCGTCAGCCTCGTTGGTGAGATCACTTTCTTCAGCGTTGAAGATGGATTTGCTGACGAATGCAGTAGCGAGGGCTAGGCTCGCCACACCAGACTCAGAGTCTTCAGATTGTTCCTCTTCCTCATTTTCTTCAGATTCAGCCTCAGAGTCCATTTCCTTGCCAATGAATGCCCGAGCCTTCTTGGAGCTGCTCTTCTTGTGAGACGAAGACTTCGAGGATTTTGATGATGAAGATTTTGAGGATTTCTTCTTTTTCTTCGCATCATCAGAACTGTAATCCTTGTATTTCTTCTTCTTTGATTCCTTTTCCCACTGAGGACAATCTTGAATGTAATGTCCTGGTTTCTTGCACTTGTGACAAAGCCTCTTCTTATAGTCACTGGTTGAGGAATCGTTGCTCCTTGAGGATTTTCCAAAACGACCACGCCTTGAGAACTTCTGGAATTTCTTCACAAGCAGCGCCAGATCATGACTTAGTTCTTCAGGATCACCAAGGCTGCTATCAGAGTCTTCATCTTCGGACTCAGATACTACCTTGGCCTTCAGTGCACGTGATCTGCCATAGCTCGAACCATAGAGATCTCTCTTCTCAGCAAGCTGGAACTCATGAGTGTTTAGCCTCTCGAGGATATCAGCGGGGTCAAGTGACTTGTAATCAGCACGCTCTTGAATCATCAGTGCCAGAGTGTCAAATGAGGAATCAAGCGATCTCAGCAATTTCTTCACCACCTCATGGTCGGTGATGTCAGTGGCACCAAGTGCTTGAAGCTCATTTGAGATGTCAGTGAGGCGATCGAAGGTTTGCTGAACATTTTCATTGTCGATTCTTTTGAAGCGGTTGAAGAGATTGCGAAGAACATCAACTCGAGAATCACGCTGAGTTGAAACTCCTTCATTGACTTTGGACAGCCTATCCCAGATAAGCTTAGCAGTTTCCAAAGCACTCACTCTACCATACTGTCCTTTGCTCAGATGGCCACATATGATATTCTTCGCTTGGGAATCAAGTTGCTTGAATCTCTTCACATCGGTAGCGTTCAGTGAGGGTGAGACGGAGGGAACACCATTTTCCATAACATACCAGAGATCGTTATCAATTGCCTCAAGATGCATGCGCATCTTGTTCTTCCAGTAGGGGTAGTCCGTCCCATCAAAGGTAGGGCACCCAGCAGAGACCTTGATCATACCTGCGGTCGACATAACTAAAACTCCAGGCGGTTAAACCAAAATCACACAGAACAAGGGAGTACCTTGCTCTGATACCAATTGAAAGTGCGTTATATCGACTAGAGGGGGGGTGAATAGGCGATTTTTATGAAATTCTTCACTGAGGAATTTGCTCGTGAGGAAATTCCTTAGCGAAGAAATACTAGCAGCAGAATAAGTACTCAGAAGTAAACATAACAGATTACATGCATGGTCATCATGATGAAATGAAGACAAACACAGAGTACAGAAAGCGTAGGCACAGGATAACTCTAGATGAAGACAAACAGACTGAAGAAATTGAACTGAGGAATTTGTGAAAGTCTTCAGTCAAAGTCTTCAAACACAGATATGAACAAACAGACAACACAGTAATGAGGAAATGAAGGTGTTGAGGAAATGGAACCAGTAAGCTTGGTGAAGACAATGATTTGGTAGACCAGTTCCAACTGCTGTCTCAGTTGTACATCTGGTTGGAGCGGCTGAGTATTTAAACTCGAGGACACACAGTCCCGGACACCCAGTCCTGAGCACGCAGCTCGGGACACCAAGTCCTCACCGTAATCTCCTTGAACTAAGGACACACAGTCCTCGTCCAATCACTCGTGGTAAGTCTTCAGGTGACTTCCAAACCTTCACAGACTTGGTCACTCGGCGATCCACAATTCCTCTTGGATGCTCTAGACCTTGACGCCTAACCGTCTGGAAGAAGCACACTCTTCAAAGGTAACAAGCGTCGGATCCACGCAGGATCAATTTCTTCAGTGATGCTCAATCACTTTGGGTTTGTAGGTGTTTTGGGTTTGGGCTTGGATTTTCCTCACTTGATGATTTTCGCTCAAAGTCCTCGGAGGATGGGTTGCTCTCAAATGACAAGTGTCAAGTTCACGCGGAGCAGCCAACCAGCTAGTGGTTGTAGGGGGCGATTATTTATAGCCTAGGGAGCAGCCCGACATGATAAGACATAAATGCCCTTCAATGATATGACCGTTAGGTGGACAAGATATTTTAGGACAGCTGGCGCGTGGCACAGCAACGGTCGGAAATTTGGAGTACAAATTACTCAGGGCTATCATGTTCCTCACTGTGTAGGCAATTCGCACTGGCGAATTCCTAACTCCTCAGTCAGAGCAAAGTCCTCAGTGACCAGAAGAACTGCGTCTCTGTCACTTAAGAAATTGACTGAACTGTATGAGATTTCCAATGGCTTCACTCGAAGGGATTGGTAGGTGTAGGATTTGAGTTGAGCATCACATGGAAATTTTCTCCTTAGTATTTCCTCAACCCCCTTTAACAGTACGGTGTTTCCTATGACTCAAGAAAGAGAAAAATGAAACTACGAAAACACAGTCTTCACGCTTCACGTTCCTCGAACAAATACCATGTCTTCAAGGTCACACCAATTTCTTCACTTTCAAAGTCTTCAGAAAGTCTTCAGAATATCAAAGTCTTCAGTCGAAGAACTTCATTTTTAGGGGTCGACTTTTACTGTAAATATCAAACTCCTCATAGACCTATAGACCTGTGTACACTCATAAACACATCAGATGCTTAACCTATAAGTCTTCAATACACCAAAATCACTAAGGGGCACTAGATGCACTTACAATCTCCCCCTTTTTGGTGATTGATGACAACATAGGTTAAGTTTTCAACGGGGATAAATATATGAAGTGTAGAAACTGATATTGAGGAATTTGATTGCAAGATATAGAAGAACTCCCCCTGAAGTTGTGCATAGTGAGGAATTTGCTTTTGAGGCAATGCACACTTGAAGAGTTAAATCATGGAGATCTCCCCCTATATCTTGTAATTCATATACGCATTTGATATATGATTTGAAGAATTTGAAATGCATGATGAAATATGGTGCCTGATGCAATTCAGCATGCGTGCGATAACATTAATGAGGAATAAGCATGCAGAATAGCGCATCAAAAGTATCAGAGCTCAAGCATGTATCGAAGTATCAGAGCACCGAGCACCATAGGGTTTAAGATTACAACTCGATCCAATAAAAGTTTCGGAAGAACGAGAGTTGCAACTTAAAAAAATATGCCCTTATTATAGACCCGCTTGAAGACTAACTCAGATTTCTCCCCCTTTGTCATCAAATGACCAAAAGGATCAAAACTGAGGACTAACGCCCCTGAAGATATTCAAGTTGATGGAGGAGCGCCAGTGTTGTTGGGGTCGGTTGTTGAAGTAGGGCCTGCTGTAGTGTCGTCCAAGTCTTCATTTTCATCAGTGTCGCACGATGAAGAATATGAACTGGCCACCAGAGAAGGAACCTTGACCTTCTTGAATTTCTTTGGCGGAGGTGCCGACCAGGCAAATTCTTCTTTGAGGCCCATGTTCTCCAAATCTTCAGCACTATATACTTGAGACAGAACAACCCAGGTGCGGTTGAGGGTTTCATGAAGGTAGTAATGGTTTTTCTTCACTGCATTGTGTGTGGCAGTCATGTTGTGAAGAATTGAACCAAACTGACGCTTGACCCATTTGTGATTGCGATCAACCTTTTGATGAAGACCGAGGAGTAACTCACGATCAGTCATCACCCTGGGTGCTGTGGCTTGAGGATTTGTCTTGGCAGTATTAGCAGCAGAGTCATGTGTGGCAGAGTCATCATTGGTGGAATAAGAAGCAGCCTTGCGAAATTGACCATCCAATGGACGAATGCCTTCATCTATCACAGCAGTGGCCTTGCCCTTTTCATCAGCTGAGGAAAATGTCCTTTTGAGGACTTCAATAGGAGGCAAGTAGCTGCAGTGGTTGAGAGTTTCAGCCTTGTAGTTGAGTGAAGACCTTGTCCTGATGAATCTCATAATCCAAGGTGCATAAGGCTTCAGCTCAAATGGTGACATAGCAATGTTGGCCAGAGTCCTCATGAAGAAATCATGGAAGTTTATGGGAACGCCATGTATGATATTGAAAAGCATATTCTTCATGATGCCAACAATTTCTTCATCGGAAGAATCGTGTCCTTTGATGGGACATATTGTCTTTGTCAGAATGCGATAGACAGTCCTAGGCACATACATCAATTCCTTGATGAGGAATTTGGTACGAGGTGATTGCCTTGGCTTCAGAGGCTTCATGAGCACTTGCATATAGTGGTTTGACAGTTCAGGTTCATCATACACGCAACGCGCATCTTTAGTGGGTGGACTAAGAGAAAGGCAGCGAAGCAATTCAGTTGATGGGGCCTTGTAATGTGTATTTTCAGTCATCCAGTCCAGAACCCATGAATTGACATCTTCAGAGTTGCCAGTGATGTGCAGTGTAGCATAGAACTGAAGAATAAGTTCTTCATTCCAATCGCATATATCTGTGCAGAAGTTGAGTAGCTCAGCGTCGTGAGGAACACTGAGGACTGGCGTAAAGCACGTCATAGATTCCATATCCACGTGAGGAATATGTGCATGGTCGAAGACTTTGTCTTTGTTGTAAAGCACAGAGGAATAGAAATTTGCTTGGCTGGCAGTCCAGAAACGCCTCTTCCTTATGCGAGCAGAGTCATAAGGATTGTATTCAGTGAAGAATACGTGCTCGCCATAGAAGTCTTCAGCCTTGAATTTCTGTTTGCGTGAGAATGGATCCTTTGGCCTTGGCAGAGGAGTGTCAGTGAGTTGCATCACGACCTCAGGAATCACAAGCTCAGGTTCTTCAGGCCGAGGAATTTCAGGATTTTCCTCAGGTGCAGTCACCTTGTCTGTTTCAGCAGCAGTTTCTTCAGCACTAGTGGCTGGAATTTCTTCATTCACAGAAGCAGTGGGATGAGTTGCATCAGAGCCCAATTTTACGGTTGGTGAAGGAGAGTGAGGAATTTGCTGCAGGGGAGTGAAGAGTGGGGAATTGGGATGCTGACTTTCCCAAAAGTCGTCATTCATTACTGGAGTTGTGCTTCCAATATCCACATCTTCATCATCAATTTCTTCAACACCAGCCTCTTCAGCATCAAACTGAGGCATTGGTGATGAGACTATTGGGGTTGAAGGGATTTTATCCACTTCAATTTCTTCATCAATCTGCTCTGAGGAAGCAGCAGACTGAGTTTCTTCATCTGATCCACTTGGGATCTCATAATCTTCACCAAAAGGAACAAGGTCCTTTGATGGCATGGAGGAGATAGGAACAACATCAAATGGATTGGCAAATGAGCTGGTCATGGGCTTCATCTTCTTTGGGACTGAAGATTCTGAAGCACTTGATGCTTTCCTTTTCTTCACTGCAGCTCGCTCTGCAGCCTTGGTTTTCTTCACATCTAAAGCAGAGGGAAGAATTGGAGTTGGAGTTGGTGCAGGTGGAGCTGAGGAATCTGGTTCATTTTCTTCAGGCACAACTGATGCAGTTGCCCTGGTCTCTTCATTTTCTTCAGGCGCACCACTAGTGGATGCCCTGGCAATTTCATCAACGGCTGGAGCAGAGTCATCAGCCTTGGAACTAGCATTTTCTTCAGCAGCCTGAACTTCATCAGCGGTCCTGGCATGTTCTTCAGTTTGCTGAACAGATGCTTCAGCTTGAGGAATTTGTTGCTTTGAGGCAGTACCCTTGGTGAAGGTATCAGTCAGCCTCACAAATCTGACCTTGGCTCCTTGCCAATCAGCATAGTACGAGTCAAAGTTGTCGCTGAGGGCTTTGATCTCAGCCTGCATCTTGACAAGTTCCTCAGGCTTCATTTTGAGAACATTTTTCTTCAGCAGCTTCTCTTTGCGGTACTGGGATTTCTTGATCTCTCTGGCCCTATCATATTTCCACTTCTCCTCTTGGATGAAGTGAGTCAGCATGTGACTTTGGCCAGGTGTCAGCTTGAAATCAGGCATAGGAGTGTTGGGATCCTTGTGCCAGAGATCAATATAGTCTAGGATCGCCCTTGGATCCAAAAGCAGGGGCACAGGTGTGCCTTTGGCTTTAGCAGCCCTTTCTTGGCGGTCTCTGATGATTTCAGCGAGTTCTTCTTCATCAGCTTCATCATCATCAGATGGCACAGTGAAGACCACTTGCTTCTTTGGACTTGGGCGAGTGCCGCGTCCAGCGGTAGCCTTTTTCTTCAGTAACGAGGGTCCAGCTGAGGATTTTGGTGCAGCTGAGGAACTAGCTGAGACACCAGAGGCAATAGAGATGTCAGTTGTCCTTTGGCATGAGGCCAGATGCACAGGAGCTGAGGACTTTGTGGGAGCAGGAGCAGCATGAGGAATTTGCTTTGAAGATTTTGAAGATTCTGGCCATGAGGGCGCAGCTGAGGAACTTGGCCGTGAGGGCATTGAAGGTGAAGCACTTGGCTTACGAGCAGGCTTCTTCATCATTGATTTCCTCGGCTTGGCAGAAGCCTCAGTGGCAGCAGCAGCAACAGATTCTCCATTGAATTTCCTCACTGCTTCTTTTGCTTGCTTTTGCAGTTTACGCTGGCGCTTGGCCCATTCTTGAGGAAATTCCTCACCTCTTCTGATGCTAGAGGGATCAGCCACTTGGCCAGGTGCCAATGGAGGGCGTTGACATGGAGGGTTTACGGCGAATTTCTTCATGTACTTAGGAGTAACATATCTGTACTCCCTCCATTCTCTTGCCCATCTCCTTTCAATCTTCTGTATGCGCACCTTGCGCTGATTTCTATCTTCTTCAGGAGGTGTGCAGTACCCAGCATAAATGTCCTCAGGGATTTCAAATGCAGTCATGACCTCTGGTCTCTTTCCTCCTTTCTGCGGCCTTTTACCTTCAGCCATTTTCTTCAGATGAGGAATTTGAACAATGGAATTCTCTGAAGAAGTATGCAACTTTTCTTCGAGGAACGCTGCAAATGAGTTAAGTTGATGAGAACCTAAGGATTCAGCGGCGGACATGTGTACCTGTGAATAGAGTATAGTTGCGAGGAATTTGAAGAGGTCATATGCGTTCTCAGAGGTTTTTTCATAAAGAACAAGTTTTGAGGAATTTGACCAGATTCGTCTTGAGGAATTTCACTAAGCTCCATATATATCTTAGGTTCCAGAGTTGTATAGATTGAGAATCCACACAATTGAGGAATCTTGAAGAAATTTAGACTTAGGGAAATGAATCAAGAACAGAGAATAAGTGAGGTGTTTTGTGTGTGAGGATTTGAAGAAAAAAAAACACCTTTGAAGATTTTGTAGAAAAACTTCGAATCAAAGAGGGCAGTAAAAATAGCTTTTAATTACCCTGAATAAAGAACACGACGAACTGTGAGTTGGAACAGTGAAGTTCATCAATGCAGATCTTCCACGCCCTAACTTGGCGGAGGAAGACGTCTACGGCGACGGCGGAGGTGAAGATTTCCGCTATCGGCGCGAGTACGTCGGCGATGAGGTCGAGGCAGTGAAGCTTTTCCTCACCGGCGACGATGGAGTAGCGACGGCGCTAGGGTTTGGAGAGCTCGAGCGAGGGAGTGAGATCGAGCGGGGTAAAGGAAGTGAGGATGGCAACTGAGGGGTATTTATAGCCGCAGTGAAAAACTGCTCGTCCGAAGATTTAGGACTAACATGCCCCTGGCCGTTCTCCTTCACTTGACATGTGTCACCCACGTACTGTGTAGTGGAGATCGTGTAAGATCGTGGGTGAGTAAAATAATCCATCGTGGGAAGTGGAACGGATTGCGTGGCAAAACCGAAGGTTTGGATAAGATTAGTTTTAACGTTCCGTTCGCAATTTCTTCAGCTGACAAGGACACAGTGAAGAATTTGAACGAGTTTCAAATAGAACGCACATGAAGAATTTGTGAATAGACTAGATTGAGTATAGCATAGAGGGGAAGGGTCCGATCACATTCACTTAGCAGAAAAAAAAGTTCCAACTTGAAGAAATAGCTATAAGTGAATGTTGTAGAGGACATAAACTCATATATATATATATATATATATATATATATATATATATATATATATATATATATATATATAGCAAATGAAGAAAAACGACGGCACAAGTGAAGACTTTGTAAAGTTTGAAGAATTTGAAAAACTGAAGAATTTCAAAAGTTGAGGAAAAACTCAAATTGAAGATTTTCAACTTTTGTGGTGGCGTGACCCACCGTGTAAGAATGATGATTTCAGACACCGCGTACATTGTCGTAGGGTTCTGAGAATCAAATTCTTCATTAATTTCTTCACACTTAGAGTGTTATTCTTCATTGATTGAAGAAAAACGTTTCTTCATGTGTTGCACATCTAAGTCATCAATTATGCATAAGTGTTAGGATGAGTGCATTTTCAAAGTACATTCGAAGATTCTAAGATATTTAGCTCACACCGCAACTTGCTAAATCTCTTCTCATCCAAGGGCTTAGTGAAGATATCGGCTAGCTGTTCTTCAGTCTTCACATGCTCAATAGAAATGTCACCCTTCAACACATGATCACGAAGAAAATGATGACGAATCTGAATGTGCTTTGTCTTCGAGTGCTGAACTGGGTTGTGAGCAATCTTGATGGCACTCTCATTGTCACAGAGGAGAGGCACATTCTTCACGTTGACTCCATAGTCCTTGAGTGTTTGCTTCATCCATAGTACTTGAGCACAGCAAGAACCAGCAGCAATGTACTCAGCTTCAGCAGTAGACAGTGATACGCAGTTCTGTTTTTTCGAGGACCAACAGACCAAGGATCGTCCGAGGAAATGACAAGTACCATATGTTGACTTGCGATCCACACGGTCACCAGCATAGTCAGAATCGGAATATCCAATGAGGTCAAAGTCTGAGCCCTTGGGGTACCATAATCCTAGTGTTGGTGTGTGAGCTAGATATCGAAGAATATGCTTCACAGCCGAATGGTGTGATTCCTTCGATGCAGCTTGAAATCGTGCACACATGCAAACACTAAGCATTATATCTGGCCTAGATGCACATAAGTACAATAAAGAGCCAATCATGGAGCGGTATACCTTGTGATCGAAGTCAGTACCATTTTCATCAGTGCATAGATGACCATTTGTGGGCATAGGAATTTTGAGACCTTTGCAATCTTGCATGCCGAATTTCTTCAGGACATCCTTGAGGTATTTCTCCTGAGATATGAATATCCCATTGTGCTGTTGACGAATTTGTAGACCTAAGAAGAATTTCAATTCTCCCATCATAGACATTTGATATTCTTCACTCATCATATAGGCAAATTCATCACTATAACGTTGGTCAGTACAGCCAAAGATGATATCATCAACATATATTTGGCACACAAACAGTTCACCATCATATGATTTAGTAAAAAGAGTGGGATCGAGTGAACCGGGTGTGAAGCCTTTCTTCATGAAGAATTCCTTCAATGTGTCATACTACGCCCGTGGGGCCTGCTTGAGGCCATAGAGGGCCTTGTTAAGTCTGAAGACTTTGTCAGGATGTTTTGGATCTTCAAAACCTGGTGGTTGAGCAACATATACTTCTTCCTCAATCTTACCATTGAGGAATGCACTTTTCACATCCATTTGGTATAAGATGATATCATGATGGTTAGCATAAGCAAGTAATATGCGAATAGCTTCAAGTCTAGCAACAGGTGCAAAAGTTTCATCGAAATCAATTCCTTCAACCTGTGTGTAGCCTTGAGCTACTAGTCGTGCCTTATTCCTCACCACAACACCATTTTCATCTTGCTTGTTGCGGTAGATACACTTTGTACCAATGATGTTATGCTTGCGAGGATCGGGACGATTGACCAGTTCCCATACGTTGTTGAGCTTGAACTGATGTAATTCTTCTTGCATGGCCTGAATCCACTCAGGCTCCAGAAATGCTTCATCTACCTTTAGTGGGCTCTGTGATTGAGAAAAAAGCAAAGTGCCCACAAAAGTTAGATAGATGTGAAGCTTTTGAGCGTGTGAGAGGACCTGGTGCTCTAATGTCATCGATGATCTTCTCCACTTGCACTTCTTTTGCAATGCGAGGGTGAGTTGGTTGCCGTTGAGGAATTTGATCAGCATTTTCTTCAGCATCAATTTCCTCAGCAGTAGAACCGATAAAACAGAGGGAGGACGTGTGAAATGAAAGTTCATTTCATCATGGTTAGCCTACGTCCTTTCAGGCATTTTTGTCAGGTCCCCAGCAAATTCTTCAGACGTTACAGCACGTCTGGAGACCTGACCCTGCAGAAGAGATTAGTTCTTTTTCTTCACCACCCACATCTGAAGGGGTGGCAAAGAGTTCATCACTCTACGAGCTCCATATGAGAATGGTGGCAAAGCAGCCAAACCATTTCGTTTCACATAAGAGGGGTTAGGGTAAGCATATGAATAAGCAGAGAAATTCTTCGAGGACTTATGAACATAATAATTTGAAGAATAATGCTCATATTCATAGCCCTTGGCTCTTCCCTGCGAAACAGAGTTGTTAGCACGATGATGTTCATATGAGGACTTTGATCCATGTGAGGAATTTGATCCTCTTGAGGAATTTGGTCTGTATGAGGACTTGGATCCATATGAAGAATTTGGTCCATATGAAGAATTAGATCTGGGGTTCCTTTTCTTCACAGGTGGTGTCATGAGGACATTCACCTGAAGACTTTCAAGGCAGCTTTTGGGAACCCAGATTTTCTTCATAGGGGAACCGTTCCTGCAGTTAGTGCCAACATATCTAGCAAATACTTCACCATTCTGATTTTTGAACAGTTTATAGTTGGAGTCAAATGACTCATCAGAAGAATGAGAAGATTCACATGTATAGCCAGATAAATCAGATGGATCAACTGGAGGTCCCTTTGCAGCAACCCATGAGGTTTTGGGGTACTGCTCAGGCTTCCAATAAGTACCATCCGCATTGAGTTTCCTCTCAAAGGCAATACCCTCTTTCCTAGGGTTCCTGTTGAGGATCTGCTTTTTAAGCACATCACAAAGAGCCTGATGCCCTTTGAGGCTTTTGTACATACCTGTCATGTACAATTCCTTCAGCCCTGCATCGTCAGTGATACTAGCAATGTCCTCAGATGAGGAATTAGTGATAGCAGAGACAGGTGAAGAATTTGTAACATTTGAAGCATTTGAACATTCAGGTGAAGAATTAGCAGATTCTTGTTCAATGCATTTTAAACATGGAGGAATAAATTCTTCCTGAGCAGCGCTGATTTGTTGAGCAAGTAATGAATCGCGCTCCTTCTGAAGATCTTCATAACTCACTCTTAGCTTCTCAAGATCTTGCTTCTTTTGAAGATATTCATAAGAAAGCTTCTCATGATCAGATAAGAGAGTGTTATGATGATTTTGAAGGTTGTCAAGCTTAGTCTGAAGTCTCTGAAGATTTCCAGTCAAGGCCTTAGTGCGATCCATTTCTTCACCCAACATATCATCACTTTTGTCTAGCATGTTTTGAACCTTTTCAAAAGCCTTTTGTTGTTGCACAGCAATCTTAGCAAGTTTAGAGTAGCTAGGCTTAAGATTTTCATCAGATTCATCATCACTAGATTCAGAGGAGGCGTATTTGAGTACCTTGGCACCCTTTGCCATGAAGCAATAGGTGGGAGCGTAGTCATCACTGCCTTCGTCAGCCTCGTTGGTGAGATCACTTTCTTCAGCGTTGAAGATGGATTTGCTGACGAATGCAGTAGCGAGGGCTAGGCTCGCCACACCAGACTCAGAGTCTTCAGATTGTTCCTCTTCCTCATTTTCTTCAGATTCAGCCTCAGAGTCCATTTCCTTGCCAATGAATGCCCGAGCCTTCTTGGAGCTGCTCTTCTTGTGAGACGAAGACTTCGAGGATTTTGATGATGAAGATTTTGAGGATTTCTTCTTTTTCTTCGCATCATCAGAACTGTAATCCTTGTATTTCTTCTTCTTTGATTCCTTTTCCCACTGAGGACAATCTTGAATGTAATGTCCTGGTTTCTTGCACTTGTGACAAAGCCTCTTCTTATAGTCACTGGTTGAGGAATCGTTGCTCCTTGAGGATTTTCCAAAACGACCACGCCTTGAGAACTTCTGGAATTTCTTCACAAGCAGCGCCAGATCATGACTTAGTTCTTCAGGATCACCAAGGCTGCTATCAGAGTCTTCATCTTCGGACTCAGATACTACCTTGGCCTTCAGTGCACGTGATCTGCCATAGCTCGAACCATAGAGATCTCTCTTCTCAGCAAGCTGGAACTCATGAGTGTTTAGCCTCTCGAGGATATCAGCGGGGTCAAGTGACTTGTAATCAGCACGCTCTTGAATCATCAGTGCCAGAGTGTCAAATGAGGAATCAAGCGATCTCAGCAATTTCTTCACCACCTCATGGTTGGTGATGTCAGTGGCACCAAGTGCTTGAAGCTCATTTGAGATGTCAGTGAGGTGATCGAAGGTTTGCTGAACACTTTCATTGTCGAGTCTTTTGAAGCGGTTGAAGAGATTGTGAAGAACATCAACTCGAGAATCACGCTGAGTTGAAACTCCTTCATTGACTTTGGACAGCCTATCCCAGATAAGCTTAGCAGTTTCCAAAGCACTCACTCTACCATACTGTCCTTTGCTCAGATGGCCACATATGATATTCTTCGCTTGGGAATCAAGTTGCTTGAATCTCTTCACATCGGTAGCGTTCAGTGAGGGTGAGACGGAGGGAACACCATTTTCCACAACATACCAGAGATCGTTATCAATTACCTCAAGATGCATGCGCATCTTGTTCTTCCAGTAGGGGTAGTCCGTCCCATCAAAGGTAGGACACCCAGCAGAGACCTTGATCATACCTGCGATTGACATAACTAAAACTCCAGGCGGTTAAACCAAAATCACACAGAACAAGGGAGTACCTTGCTCTGATACCAATTGAAAGTGCGTTATATCGACTAGAGGGGGGTGAATAGGCGATTTTTATGAAATTCTTCACTGAGGAATTTGCTCGTGAGGAAATTCCTTAGCGAAGAAATACTAGCAGCGGAATAAGTACTCAGAAGTAAACATAACAGATTACATGCATGGTCATCATGATGAAATGAAGACAAACACAGAGTACAGAAAGCGTAGACACAGGATAACTCTAGATGAAGACAAACAGACTGAAGAAATTGAACTGAGGAATTTGTGAAAGTCTTCAGTCAAAGTCTTCAAACACAGATATGAACAAACAGACAACACAATAATGAGGAAATGAAGGTGTTGAGGAAATGGAACCAGTAAGCTTGGTGAAGACAATGATTTGGTAGACCAGTTCCAACTGCTGTCTCAGTTGTACGTCTGGTTGGAGCGGCTGAGTATTTAAACTCGAGGACACACAGTCCCGGACACCCAGTCCTGAGCACGCAGCTCGGGACACCAAGTCCTCACCGTATTCTCCTTGAACTAAGGACACACAGTCCTCGTCCAATCACTCGTGGTAAGTCTTCAGGTGACTTCCAAACCTTCACAGACTTGGTCACTCGGCGATCCACAATTCCTCTTGGATGCTCTAGACCTTGACGCCTAACCGTCTGGAAGAAGCACACTCTTCAAAGGTAACAAGCGTCGGATCCACGCAGGATCAATTTCTTCAGTGATGCTCAATCACTTTGGGTTTGTAGGTGTTTTGGGTTTGGGTTTGGATTTTCCTCACTTGATGATTTTCGCTCAAAGTCCTCGAAGGATGGGTTGCTCTCAAATGACAAGTGTCAAGTTCACGCGGAGCAGCCAACCAGCTAGTGGTTGTAGGGGGCGGCTATTTATAGCCTAGGGAGCAGCCCGACATGATAAGACATAAATGCCCTTCAATGATATGACCGTTAGGTGGACAAGATATTTTAGGACAGCTGGCGCGTGGCACAGCAACGGTCGGAAATTTGGAGTACAAATTCCTCAGGGCTATCATGTTCCTCACTGTGTAGGCAATTCGCACTGGCGAATTCCTAACTCCTCAGTCAGAGCAAAGTCCTCAGTGACCAGAAGAACTGCGTCTCTGTCACTTAAGAAATTGACTGAACTGTATGAGATTTCCAATGGCTTCACTCGAAGGGATTGGTAGGTGTAGGATTTGAGTTGAGCATCACATGGAAATTTTCTCCTTAGTATTTCCTCGACCCCCTTTAACAGTACGGTATTTCCTATGACTCAAGAAAGAGAAAAATGAAACTACGAAAACACAGTCTTCACGCTTCACGTTCCTCGAACGAATACCATGTCTTCAAGGTCACACCAATTTCTTCACTTTCAAAGTCTTCAGAAAGTCTTCAGAATATCAAAGTCTTCAGTCGAAGAACTTCATTTTTAGGGGTCGACTTTTACTGTAAATATCAAACTCCTCATAGACCTATAGACCTGTGTACACTCATAAGCACATCAGATGCTTAACCTATAAGTCTTCAATACACCAAAATCACTAAGGGGCACTAGATGCACTTACAAGAGCATGTAGTGAAAACGGCATGACTGTCACTCTTCCTCCTCTCCATCGCTCCTATATTTACTCACCCTGCCCACCACTACTTACCCACCCCTTCTCTTCTCTCACTATCAACCTTCCTCCTCTCCATCGCCATGAGCTCTAGCTCTAGCTCCAACGCCAACCCCTTCCCTTGGGGTATTGGCTGGAGGGCCTTCTTCCTCGGGTGGTTGGCTGATGACCGCACCAAGTTCGAGAACATCATGGAGGTGTGCTCGAACTTTGGCTCCATGCCTGACATGCAGAAGGAATCTGATGCAGTGCTCATGAGGGTCACTGCACAAGAGCTAAAGACGCTGATTCCTGACCCGGCGAAGGGCGCGATGGCAGTCGACATCATTCGTTGGGCCATGAATCAGGCCGTCTCTGACGACGCTAAACAGAGGAAGAAGTGGTCCAAGTACAAGAACTACTGGGCTCCTAATGACCGCCGTGCCGCAGTGTACTGGGAGACGGCAACCGTGCCGCCGGCGGCCATCGATGGGGAGCCTAGCGAGGAGGAAGAACCGGCGCAGATGCCAGTGAGGGCGCCGGAGCGAGGCTGTCGTACGTGGCAGATCGACCTCGACTCCTTCGACAACGGCGACGACCCACCGCCCCGCACGGCAATGGACAAGAAGATGAAGGCCAGCCACTCGACCCGCCGCTCCGCACGCCGGTGACGGCCGCCGTGGTTAGCCGATGTCTGTTCTATACCCCCAATCCCCCAATTCCCCTTCTACTCCATCCACATCTACCTCTATTCCGATCTTGCATGAACTAGTATGAAGTAGTATGAACTAGTATGAACTGCCATGCTTATCTACCTCTATTCCCCATTCCCCTCTCCGTCGTGGATCGAATCTATCGCTGGATCGAACTGGAAAAAGTAGTGCATGACGAACAGAGAAGTGCTTACCGCCATTGCCGCGGGCCAGGTGATGATCCGCTCGCCGGTGATGGAGTCCGGTGGTCTTCTTGCTCTCCTCCGATCCGCCACCGCTGGTGAGAGTTGGGAGAGTGGGAAAGAGTGGGGAGAGGGAGCGGTGAGGCTAATAACTGCCGGCGCTTCGGGAAGCAACACGGCTTCTCGAGCGTGGTCGCGCACGTGCAGCCGCCGCCGCCCACGTGCACCGCTCGGGCCTGGCCCTGGAGAAACTGTCAATTCAAGCGTTCTGAGGGAGCGAGACCCAGGAGTGTTTTAAGGTTCGTGCCATGCTGTCTGAACAGCATAAAATCAGGCAACCAATCGGTCCGTTTGCATCCGCGCGAGCACTGGGCCTCGTGCAGGCAACCAAACACACCTAAGGTTCGTGCTGATGTGAGCCACCCCACCCCGTATGCAATCAAACATGTTTTTTTTTTTTTTTTTTTTGCCTAACTCGGCCTGATTAAAGGAGCTGGCTGGCTGTAATGTTAACCATGCTCTAAAATGGAGTGTCGCTCTCCTCCGTCCCACTCTCCAGTCCACGCGGGGGGTCAACCCCCAAAAAAAGAATCACGCGGCGTGGACGACTACTGCTGTCAGTGCGTCATGTCAGCGCTACTCAGGCCACTCCGTCCCGCGGGCGACGACCGACGAGGACGAGATAGGTGGCTGAAGGATCGCCCGGCGTCCAAAAGGCCAGCACAGGTAACCGCCAAATCCAAGACTACGGCCTGTGGCGCCCGTTCTTCTTCAGTAAATCGCTGTTTTGATTTGATGGGCTCCGGTTAGGGTTCTTGATCTCTGTTCCCCACCATCGCGTTCCTGATTCTTCCAAGCTCGTGACTGGCTGTGTTATGCCTAGAAGGATCTTTCTTCTTCTCCTTCTTCTTAGCCCTTAATTTTACCAGCCGGTCAAGAATTTCTAGTTCTAATCTGCTGCGCAACCAGTGATTTGGTTTAGGTTTTTGGATGGGATGTGATTGGGGGTCCGTGGAGAAGCGAGAGGATAAGCAAAATATTGGTTGGTCAGGATGAGACGAACAGAGATTTAATTGTTTTTTTTTGTCTGGAAGAGTTTTTTTTACTAACAGAAATTAAGGTCATTGTGATGATGATTTAATTGGCCGTCGAAAATTTCTTGTTTCACCTGCTGCGCTGCCAATGATTCGGTTTAGTTTGATACGTGATTGGGGGTTCGTGGAGAAACGAGAAGATAAGTTAAATCTTGGTTTGGTCAGGATGAGATGAACAGAGTTTATTGATTTCTTTTTCTGAAAGAGTAAATTTTAATTAAAATTAAGGTCATTCTGGCGATGTTTGATGTAGCTAAGCAGCGAACCGATGTGCATAACAATTAGGGCATCACTTCCATTTTGTTAAAATGTGGACATGTCCTGTCCTACCATACCAGTTTCACAAGCTGCATCCCCTATTTTTATTTTACACTAGTGCAGCACCACCATTAATTTGCTATTACGCGCAGAATGAAATTGTGTTGCTTCCTCATAAGAATTCTCCGGTACCAAAAGTAAAATCGTAGATTCGGTTTGCTTCATGCATAATAGCCCACCGATTGGAAAGTAGTCACATGACAAATGAACAGAGAGTCCATAATTAGAGTGAATCAATCAGTGCCATGGGAAGGATACAATAAATAAACTGGAATTCGGCTAGCAGAATTTACTACACCATGATGCTTAACGAAACATGACAAGAGTATTACCGGTATGAGCTTAATTGCCTATGAGATATTATCATCTAATTTTGGTTTCAGTGCAGGAGAAATGGAAGGATGGCTGAACCAGATGGGGATGATCCGGATAGCGGTCCTTTCAAGCTTTGCTGCACATCTTGTTCTCATCCACCTTGCCGGGATTCGTCGGCATACAGCCTCCGGTGGGCGGATGCTCCTTCTGTGGCTGGCGTACCAGCTGGCCAACTGGGCCGCGGCGTATGCCCTTGGTAACCTGTCCTTCGGCAGCAGGTTGCAGGAGCAGCCGCAGCTGGTCGCGTTCTGGGCGCCATTCCTCTTGCAGCATCTCGGCGGCCCGGACAACATTAGCGCCTACTCCCTCGAGGACAATGTGCTGTCAGGGCGGCAAGCACTCAATGCCTTCGTGCAGGTCGGGGGAGCCATTTATGTCGTGTACAAGCACATATACCTCGGCGGTGGCGACAGAGCTTTGCTTCGGGCATCCATCATCATTCTCACCGTCGGTGTTGCCAAGTATGTGGAGAGGGTGTT
The DNA here is from genome assembly GCA_032464435.1 of Aegilops umbellulata. NCBI lineage: Eukaryota > Viridiplantae > Streptophyta > Magnoliopsida > Poales > Poaceae > Aegilops > Aegilops umbellulata. The sequence continues at coordinate 502,628,735 of CP136055.1, read as the reverse complement.
CGCACTACGGCGAGGCAACTTGGGCAATATCCGGAGCTCAAACAAGAAGAAGAAACTAAGCAGATTCACTGATGTCTCGGGCTCCAGAAAGGGAACTGTGCTGGACAATGAGCAAGCCCTGATGGTTGCCCACAACATGTTCCCGTTCTGCCAGCGTGCAATGACTGATTCTTCTGTCAACATGGATTCACCTGACCTTGATGCAAGCAGAGAAATGTTCTCCTTTGGGTGGGAGAGTATGTGCAAGGTGGTGGAGATGGAGCTTTCTCTCATGTACGACATCCTCTACACCAAGGCAGCCATGGTCCACACCTGGGGCGGCTACTTGATCCGTTTTCTTTCGCCAATCGCCACCGTCACGGCATTTGTTCTGTTTCTGTTCTACAGCAAAGAGGGCCAGAGGAGAGAAGATCTGGTCATCACCTACACCTTGCTGGCAGCTACCTTCATCCTGGACGTGAGATGGCTGTTTGGGGCAGTTGGGTCTACCTGGATGCACATGTTCCTGCAGGCTCGGCCACGGTGCTGGCTTCACCACAATGTTTTGTGCTCTGGGTCTGGGATATGGCGCCGCCTCCGCCGTGTCGTTGTGTCTCTGCACCGTGGCCGGCTAGCCGTTCTCATGGCGCCGAGCAGCTATAGAATGTGGTCGGGCACCATTGGGCAGTACAGCCTGCTGCACGAGTGCACCCGTACCCGTGACATGTGCGGGAGAGCAGCCAAAAAAGTTGGATTGGAAGAGGGTTGGAACGAGCACCGGCACTCTGAGTCTGAAGGTATTAAGCTTTCAGAAGATGTCAAGAGCTTGGTGTTCAAACGTGTACGGAAGATACTCAAGTCAACATACGAGGTCGACGAGGATGACGAGGCTGCATATTCCATGAATGACGTCACAACATTCTGGGGTCAGGCGGCAGCCAAGAGGCGCCGGAGGAAACTGCGGAGATTCCGGCTGGCATTTGGCCGTGAGTTCCAGGAGGACATCCTCGTGTGGCACATTGCCACGCAAGTTTTCCTCACGAGTGATGATGGCAAGTTGTATGCAGAGACGAAGCATGCCAAGGCGATCAAGGCGCTGTCGGAGTACCTCATGTTCCTCGTCGCCGTGCGCCGGCACATGCTACCGGGCCTTGTTCTCCGCAGCCTGTACGAAGTAACCAAGGTGTCCTTGCAGGATGTATGGCGTGATGAGGCTGGGACCAGTTCCATTCAAGGTTCCGGTTCGACGGTGAGCGGCAGAGAAGAGAAGCTTGCCAGAATCCTCCGTGACAAGAAGGACGCTGACAGTGAGTGGGGTCTTGAGCATGATAAAACTCGTCTGGTCTCCGACGGAGCTAACATTGCCATGGTGCTGCTCACCGCCGATGAGTCAGAGATGCCGGAACTGCTGGAGCTCGTCTTCAACGTGTGGGTGGACAAGCTGCTGTATGCGGGCACCCGATGCAGCCGGGAATCCCATGCCAGGCAGCTCAGCCGTGGCGGTGAGCTCACGACCATCGTGTGGATTCTGGCAGAACATGCTGGCCCATTTCAGATCGGCCAACGCGGTCCAGATAATAAAAAACAGGAACCTTGTCCGCCACCGCCGCGGCCACTGCCGCCGCCACCCATGTATACGCCGGAGAGACCGCCATGGTGGAGCATAGTGATTCCGCCACTGCCACCGCCGATGGTCGAACAACCCAAAAAGGAGGAACCTCGTCCACGGCCGGCGCCGATGGAAAGCAAACAGAAACCATATCCGGAACCAGAACCGGAACTTTGTCCGCCACGGCCGCATCGTGAGAGGAGTAGAAGGTATGCTACGCTATATCCAGTGGACTGATTGCGCTCTATCATTTGGTGACCATTGATTTGGTATCCACTGGGCATGGGCATGATAAAGTTCAGAACGGGATATATTCCAAATTTACAATCAGCTAGTAATATAGTCTTAAGTTTTTAAAGACACAGTTTGCTATGATATGTCAGTACCATACATACAAGCCTCCTCCCGATTTCCTTTATGCTAATATAAAGTCCACCTTGAGCTAAAGAAAAAAGGCCATGGCTGTGTATTCTATTCAAGTTCTTAATAATACCCCAAAATAGATTTTGTACTCCCCCCGATCCATATTACTTGTCGCAGCTTTAGTACAACTCTCAGAGAGTTGTACTAAAGCTGCGACAAGTAATATGGATCAGAGGAAGCAGCAGATTTCAGGAGCCATGATGCTTCCAGAGCAAGGGAAAAAGAGAAAACTCACTCCGCCCGAGCGGCGCACGGCGTCGTGCTCCGTAGAGGACCCCAAGCCAAGACAGGTAACAGCCCATGATAAGATCTCTCTGAAGTTTGTTTTCTTTGGTGATAAAACAAAACCTTATGCTGGTCAGGAGGAAAACTGAACGACGGGTGTTTAGAGCCATCAGAACAACGTGCATTTTAGTAGTACATCACACAGAAGGCATCTTGCATTCCTTTGTAGTGCTGTTTTAAGAAGCTGTGCATCTCTCGGGCATGACAATTACTATTACCACACCATCGTCATCAACATTGCATACAATTCCTTTGCTTATCAGAAGTTTTTTTAAAGGAAAATGCTAATGCCCATACGTGTGGTGGGAGTGAAACCCGTCCACACGCTCTATAACATACAAACTGCACCATTTCACCGCATGCATGCACGTGAGAATCTTTTTGGATTTTCAGTTTTTAAAATGTTTTATCTTTTAAATAGAAAATCCGATTGAAGATCCATTTTCACCATTAGATCCCTCGCGACGAGATCTTTAAAACTAGATCTCATATCAATATATTTTGACGATTTTTTTGGTTAAAAGTTGCCATGTCTATTGCACATGAATTGCCATGGTGTTTACACTCAAGGTGGCATGATATGTTTCAGTTATTTTCTTCTACATTTAAAAATAAATTTTGACATTTATAAAACGGGAAATTAAGACACTAGATTTGCCATGAACCATAAACTAAAGGACTGTTATATTTGGCACATGTGTGCCATATAAGTAAAACTGCCACACATCTACTTCTTTCACTTCAAAATACCACACGATTCCCCTTCCTTCGACCCCGCCTCCTCCCGAACGACCTCGTAGGCTTGCCCGAGAAACCTGCTTCTCCCGCACATCTCGCGCGCCCACCCCCGAGAAAACTACCACTTCTTCATGTCTATCACATGATAAAAAAATATTGCGCATGTAGGATTCAAACCCAAAACTCCCTGGCACCAAAGCGCACCACCACAACCAACTCACCCTTAGGTATTAGTTGCTCAAACTAAAGAAACTAATCGTCTTGACCCTTTTTTTTTACAATTGTGTTATTACAGAAAATTACCATGATTTCCCCTCAGGACAAAGTTACCATGGTATTCGTATGTAACTTATCAGGCCTGTGTTGCGTAAGTTACCATGCTATTTACATAGAACTTACCAGGTACTATGTTTCAACAACTACACCCCTTTTAAAGTTACCACTGTGTTTTGTACACAAGTTATAAGGTCTTCGATGTGTAAAATACCGTGATACTTACACATAAGTTATCAGGGTTTGTATACATCAACCTCCCCCCAGTGGTCTACGGATCTGGATGTAATTTTTATTATTCCTAGTGTTCGTTGTACTGCTATGATAGAAGATGAATAGATTGAAAGTTTTCTCGTAAAAAGAAGAAGAAATGCATTTTTTTCATGGGTTAAAACATGCATTTGACAAATAATTACTTCATAAATCCAAGATTATATGACATGAAATTTGTGTCGCTAGATTCATATTTAAAATTACTTTGTTGGTCAAAATCTTGTCTTACCGAAACAAAATATGTTTTATTCCTCGGAACATAGGAGGGAGTAAACGGTAACAAAAAGACTGTTAATAACTCTTCTTGCCCTTAAAATGAAAACCTCTTCTTGCTTTTCATTCACCTGAGCTTGGATTATATGCTTAGAGCATCTCCAGCCGCGCCCCCAACAGGCCCCCAGATGCCTTTTTACGCGCCGGCGCCAAAAAAAACCCCACTCACGCCCCCAAGAGGCCAGGACGTCGAAATTCGTCGGCTCGGCCCGTTTTTGGGCCTGGCAATCGCAGGCCGAACCCGGCGCGCTGGGGGGCGCTCGGGCGCAAGGGGAAAACACGCCTGGGCCACACTGCCAGGCGAAAAGTCAAGCCAATCGTCTAGATTCGCCTCCCACACCCGCGCTCTCGGCCGCCACCCTGCCGAACCCGGCGCCGCCCAATGCCCACCACCGCTAGATAGGCCATTCCTCGCCGGAAAAGAAAGGAGGTTTCGTCGCGGCAACCTCTCCACCACCGTCCGGGCTATTTTTCCGGCGTTCCGGCCGCGCAGGGCGGTATATACCGGCGGGTGTGCGCCCACCACACCCGCCAGGTGTTCGGCGATTTGTCTGCTCGGCGATGGATTCGGACAACGAGGAGGCGCTCACCGCGCTGCTGGAGGAGAAAGCCGATGCCGACGTTTAGGAAGAGGAACATCTCATGGTCCTCGCCGCCCTTGCCGGCCTGCTCGCGAGCAATGAAAAGCCGCGGCGAGGTGGCTCGGCGCCTGGGTGACTAAAAGCAAAGAACCGGCATCATCTGGAAGGCTACTGCATGCTCTACTCCGACTACTTCGCCGACGCTCCACTGCACGGCGACACAGTATTTAGGCGCCGTTATCGGATGAGCCGAAAGTTTTTCCTCGGGATAGTGAATTCCATCTGGGAGTTCGACAACTACTTCAAGTGCAAGAAGGATTGCACCGACAAACTTGGATTCACCTCATTCCAGAAGTGCACGACAGCTATGAGGATGCTTGCATATAGAGCTCCTGGTGATTCACTCGACGACCATGGGTGCATGGCCGAGTCCACGACCATTGAGTGTTTCTACAAGTTTTGCAGGGCAGTGGTGGCAGTGTTTGGACCGCAATACTTGCGAACACCCAATGCGGAAAACACTGCTCGGATCCTAGCATAGATTGCAGCAAGAGGATTTCCTGGGATGCTTGGAAGCATTGGCTGCATGCATTGGAAATTGAAGAACTGCCTATTTGCTTGGAGTACAAAGGCGCGAAAGGCGGTTGCAGTGTGGTACTTGAGGCGGTGGCCACACATGACCTCTGGATTTGGCACTCCTTCTTTGGTATGCCAGGAACTCATAATGACATCAACGTGCTGCAGTGCTTCCCTGTCTTTGCCAAGCTTGTTGAAGGTCATTCTCCTCCGGTGAACTTCGAGGTCAATGGGCGGCACTATAACAAGGGATACTATCTAGCTGATGGCATCTATCAGAGATGGTCTATATTTGTGAAGACTATCTCAAACGTTGTGCCAGGAGGCAAGAAGTCCCACTTTGCCAAGGTTCAGTAGGCTTACAGGAAGGATGTTGAGCGGGCATTTGGTGTGCTCCAATCTTGATTTGCTGTCCGATACCCTGCTCAGACCTGGTCGAAAGATCAAATGTGGGAGATCATTACTTGTTGTGTCATCTTGCACAATATGATCATTGAGAGCGAGCAGGAAGAGCCAGTGTTTGACACTGAACCATACTACAGGCAGGGTCCTCTTGCCCAAGTTGATCACCAACTACCGACAACCTGGACTGCCTACCTCAATATGCATCAGGAGATCCAAGACCCACAGGTGCATCAACAACTGCAGCAGGATCTGGTGGAGCACCTATGGAGGCTCAAGGGCGACGCCTTGCTCGACGTGTGATGAAATATGAGTTTTTATTTGTTGAACTATATAATTTGTATTGAACTATTTTTTTGTTGAACTATTTGATTTCTATTGATTTTCTGTGATGAACTATGTGATAAAAAATTACTTATATTGAGAATTCACGCCGAACCACGCCGAATATGGGCCGATTCGCGTCGATATCGGGCCATTTTTCGCCAAAGTGGGCCGAAAAGCGGGCACATTTGTGCCAAAAATGGGCCGATATCGGCGCTTGGGGCCGACGGCTGGGTGCCCAACCGCCCCCAGAGCCGATTATACCGCCGGCTCGCCCCCAGGCGGCGATTTTTATGCCTCTTGGGGGGGCAACGGCTAGAGATGCTCTTATATGCAGTCAGCGATCAAGTTCGTATTTCAGCTCCAGGGAGCGTGCTGGGGCCTCGGCGGTGGACTACGAGGGCAATATCTAGAGCAGCATCGTCGGTGGGACCAGTGCCTACGGAATGGCGCGTGGGTACAGCTTCTTGAAGGATGTGCCTGGGACAAGCTCGCCGGACTACGAGAGCAAATGGATCCGGTAGGGCGCCCCCATATCAGTTCCGTATTTGGGCTGGATATGAGGGGTGCCGATCAGCCCGGGTGTTTGAGGCCAGTTTAAGAAGCCCGTCTGGGTCGCCTTTTTGTGACCGGTTAGTGACCGGGTCGTTCGCCTGGGCATTTGAGATGGGGTTGGGGCGTCCGGCTGTAGATGCTCTTAGATCACTCGAAATCACTAATTAAGGAGTGGGGTTGCTAAATCTCAGTCGACTGAAACTCAACGAAGTCTCAGTCGATGTTATATCTGTAAGATATTACATAGAGATCCGTGCAAAAGAATTCTTCAAAATTTTTCTTTCTTTCTTTTATATGTTGTGTCACTTGACTGAGACTTGCTTAAGTCTCAATCGACCGAGATCCAGCCACACCCTTAAGGAGTATTCCTTGCAAATGTCACTCCCATCTCGTCAGGTTGCGATAAGTTGCGCACTGTATGTGAGTCATTTGTCACAATCTGAGAGTTTTTCCCTTTTTTCGTAGTTCCATTTACTCAAAATGTTTATCTCCTAAACCATGTGTCCAAATCTTGAATTGTTTTCACTGTTGGGTTCCTCGCGTCGAGATCTTCAAACTAGATCCCATATTGATAGGTTTTGACGAACTTTTTAACGGGAAAAATGATGAAAAACCGAATCGAGAGCACGTGTTTTTTCCTTTTCGAAAGAGGCATGACTGTGCCTCTCGCAGAAGCAAATCCGTGCCTCCAATAGAAGTAAACCCGCGACTCTCGTGAAAGGAAAAAAAATGTTTTTTCCCGTTTCTGAGAGGCATGACCACTGGCGGAGCTACATGCAACCCTGCAGGTGCCATGGCCCCCCAGGTTTGGTAAATTTTGTGAAGAAATTTTTTATAGAGAGGTGCAGATTGGAAAAAATACAACTTTTGCCTCCTTAGAATTGGACATTTTCTCTCTTGCCCCCCCCCCCCTCCCCCCCCAACCAATCTTGTGTAGCTCCGCCACTGGGCATGACCATGACTTTTGAGGAAGTAAATCCATGCCTCTAGCGGAAGGAAAAACATGCCTCTCGCAGAATAAAAAAAAGAAACACATTTTTTCCGTTTCTGAGAGGCACGGCCGTGCCTCCTGCTAAAGCAAAACCGTGCCTCTCGCGGAAGAATAAAAAAAGAAAACATGTTTTTTTTTCTGTTTCAGAGAGGTATGGTCGTGCCTCTCTCGGAAGCAAAACCGTGCCTACCCGGAAGAAAAAACAAACACGTTTTTTTACGTTTCCGACATGGCAGTTCCTCTCGTGAAAAAAAACGCGTTTTTCGCACAAATTGTATTTTATTTTTTCGATTTTCCTGGATCCCGTTATTTTTTCCCAAAATACCACACCACTTTAGCTTTTTGTGAGAGATAGATCACTACTTTAGTGATCTGTAGACGCTCACGGAGGGAGTACTTATATTATCTCGTACCGAACTGGGCCAGAAGCCCATGCCCATCCGTGCGGCGGGAGTTGGTTTCGCGATTTTGCGCGCGGGTCCAGCAGAATCGAAAGAGCGGAGCGGGTTCTGAACATTTTGGGGAGCACCCAAAATGCTTCAACTTTGCTCACGTACGAGGGCCGCCGCACCACGCCACCACCTTTGCTGCCCAAAACGGCAAAAACCCTTCCCAGCGGCGCCGCCCGGCCGGTGAGCTCGACCACCTCCGCGCTTCTCCCCCCTCCCCCTCTCTCCGATGAGCTGGAACCACGCGGCCGCGGCCGCCGCCGGGGCTGGGAGGGTCTCCGCGAGGACCACCCCCAGCCGTGGGTTCGCGAGCGCCGGCGCCGGCCGCCGCGGGCGGGCGCCCCGGCCGTGGTCGTGGGCCTGGCTGCGGGGGCTGTGGCACGGAGAGCCGAAGAAGCAGCGGGGCGCCGCGAAGAGGCCGGAGAGGTGCGCGGCCGAGGGCGACGGCAAGGTCTCGCTCGGCGACGCCGCTCGCTCGTTCGTCGACCCCAATGTGGCAGCGCTGGAGAGCGGCGGGGGAATGGCCGGGGAGGAGGACGCGCCGTCGGGGATCTGCCTGCATCCAGACCTCGACCCCGCACGCGTACAGGCAAGCGGATTCCCAGTTTCTCACCGCAACTTCCTATGCCCGGTTTGGTCTGACGCTGTCTAACTGTTGCGACTAGTCTATCAACGAGAGTACTTGATGAGCTCGAGGAATCGAGACCTTTGCTTGGAAATGGTGGTAAGATCGTGTTGTGCAATATTTTGGTGGGGGGAGGGAAATGCTGGAGTGTAAAATGTGCAACCTTTTGGTGGGGAAAATGCTGAAGACAGTGTAAAATGTACACCATTTTGGTGGGGGTAGGGTAATAGTAGGATACTGGCCAGTCGGTTAAAAGGTCTACTTGATGGTTGATGATTCATCCTGCTGTAGTGCTCTAGCTGTTTCACTGTATCAATGTATACGTACATAGCTGTTGGAATGACTGAGATTGCTTCTCTGTGTCCATTTATAGGCCAAACTGAAGCCTCTGCTCTCGAGGTCCAGACTCATCATCACCAGGAAAGTAGAATGGGCAAGTATCATGTTTGCGTATGCGCAGGTGATGTATCTGTGACCCACTTCACCTGCATAGCCCAAGAGAATTCCCCAAGTCCTGCCCCCTGTATTTTTCTTCTCTCAGTCAACTTACTCAGTTATCACTATTGTCATTTGAACCTCAGGAGACCAGATACATCATAAAGGATCCACGCACTCCTCAGAGAAAAACGGTGAGTGTCTCTTTCCAGACTGCACCAGAGGCTCCATTCATGTACTATCCTGTACTATTTTTGCTCTGTTTTCTAGGCCGTAACGGTTGGCTTGTTTGTTCTTCCAATGCCAGCCTGTGGGTTTAATTCGAGAGAAAAGCAACGTCATCCTTAGGCAGGTACGTTTGTGCATTCAGTTGGTTCTAACTATATTTGTACCGCATCATACTGATTTTGAAGATTTTGTTCTGAGATCAGAGATTTTGGTGGCCACATGATATCTTTTACATATAATGCACTGCTCCAAATACCAAATTAGTTGTGTCATAATAGTTGGACTTCTCAGTTTTAGTTATGCTGCTGACTGCTGTATTCTGTTGCATGACACAATCTATTTTACTAGTTCCTATACTTCCTGCATTGCTTTTCTCCATATAAATCATCATCATGGGACCATGCATCATGTGCACTGGTCATATGTTTCATCAGTTCGACAGATAACTGAAGTTTTTTCTTCATTAGAGGACCATTGCATTATTTTTTGTTGGGCTGGACAGGGGTGTTGGTGGAGAATAAGTATGTTACCATATTGACTAGTTATTGGAATGCTTTGAAAGGACTATATTATTGTACTCTGTTTCTGTTTCGATTCAATGGAGGTTTGTTCAATAGAAAAATGATTAGTTCTAATGCAGAATTTGATATGTACAAACTGTGGTATGGCATAAAGGTTAGAGAATATAACTTACTCCCACCAGTACTAGAAAACCTTATGATCAAGTTTTTTTTTGGCTGAAGTCCATAAAATGGTCACCATGAGTTAAGCAATTTGGCCACAACTGCCCATGTATCTAGTTCTTGCTTATGTTCTCATTTCCCTCTTCTCAAGGAAACTTTTGGCATACTACTAGTACTACTAGCGAGTTAAATCACCGACTAGTTTTAGCACCTCTCAAATGTGAAGTCACATGTTATATGTATCACAGACTCACAGTGAGCGAGCAACTAGTTGTGCCAAACATGAGAAAGTGGAAGGATTGTGACACTTGCTAGCTAGTGGCGACTAAAATATTTCGGTGAGCCAAACACGAAAAAAAATAACTGTACACAATCATGAAATTAGTACTATTCCTTCTCAAGGAAAAATATGAAGCCTCATGAGCAAAGGTCTTTGTTATCTTCTTCTTTTCTTGAGTGGGGATGTATCTTATTATCTTTCGTATTTATTTATTCATTGTTCTCTTGATGTAAATGACTGCCTTGTAATATAATTGACTACCAGATACTTTTTGCTGATGTTGCAGCTACTTAGGACAAGGCGACCTTTCATTTCAGAATTTACTGATGCCAAGGGTAATGAGATATTCACGGTAAGATCTCAGTAACCCATTGCTTTGTACCATTGTGAATACGCTCAATATACATTAGATTAAGTTCAATTTTTTTTGTTGGATTTAGGTTCACCGGCCTTTTAGGTGGATCAACAGCTCCATTTATGCAGAAGTGGATGGCAAGGTACAGAGATATTTATTACTTGATTGTTATGAATATACAGCAATGGTTGTGATTATGATTTCTCTTTGGCCAGGAGGTAGGTGTAGTCCACAGCCGTTGGCATCTTTGGCGTAGAAATTATGACTTGTACTTGGGGTAATTTGATCTTTCTCCCTTATCTCTGACATGGTCAATTTTCTTGTTCTTCTGTAGCCTCCAGCCTTGCTATACTGCCTGACAGTTTAATTTGCCAACATTTCTGTTCATCAGGAATAGGCAATTTGCTGTGGTGGACAATCCTGGATTTTGGAGCTGGTCCTTTATCCTGCTTGATGAGAACGATCATATAGTAGCCATAATTGATCGCAAGGTTGGGGGATTTGGTTTGGAGGTAATGTCCTTTTGACTGGAGAGCTATCAAATGATATGCAGTTTACAATATTTATATTTGGAGGAAGTCCATGCTGTGATGTGATCCGTGCATACACGTGCTATGATTTTACCGCTTGACACTGCTTCTGTGCGTGGGGATATATGACATGCATGCACATCCACTTCAAAATGACATGGTTTTGCTTTAGGTTGAGTCCACTTTGGCTGGCAACTTCGTGATACAAACTGAGGGCGTGATTTTGCATACCATATCTTTTCAGAGTTCATTTTCTGCTTGTTTAAGCTGTTGTTGATGCATAAAGAATTGGACTGCAAGTACTAGTGAGTAAGGGAGGACTGATGAGTGACGAGCATACTTTGGTTTTTATGCTCACCGCAGATCTTCACGGGCGCTACCCAGTATGAAGTTTGGTTTGGCTTTGTTGGAACAGTTATTTCAGCTGAAGATGCTGTAAGTGTTCTCCCGTGATAAGAGATTAAAAGCGTTGCAGCCCCACCCAACTGCTCATTAGGCTGATCTTGATATTTGAAAACTCAATTTGTTGGTGCCTCCAGATGGGCAACACCCGCGTCTTTCGCCCGCTTGATTTACCCGAGAGGGCTGTGGCTCTTGCTCTTGCAGTGTCTCTGGACCATGACTGCTTCTCCAGGAGATTGGGCTGGTATGTGTACTCACTCCCTAGTTTCAGAACTGCCTAATCAAGTTTTTTCTTGTTTTGAGGGAAGATTTGCTTAGTCAAGTTATGTTCCATGGAGTGCTGATATGTAATGCAGGTGTTCACCTCCTATTGCTATAGAATTTATCTCAAATGCTTGTTTCTTTCAGGGTTCTTCGTCTTTTAGGAGCATGAGGGAATTGCGCGCAGAAAACAACCGTTGTTGGGGCAGACCTAGAAATGCTAGTCCGACGCCACATTGAACTTCAACGGATCAAAGTATCATCATAGCCACACTGTAGGGGATGACTTGTTCGCGCCATTCGGTCGTCTTTAGCACTGATGAATTCCTCTTTGTCCTGCTTGATCATCAGATCCCAAGATTCAGAGGAACTGCCTTCTGGGTGGAACAATGCTCTTCAGTTAATGCTTCCCTACATCTATTCCCCTTTCAATCATCAGGTGTCAAAATGATATATATGCTTTGTTTTCAGTTCTGTTCTTTTTGTACATGGCAGATGTAGAATTATGGATAGCCCTGCTGATCTCAACAGTATGTGAATGTTCTTGCTAAAGCAACCAGGATTTCTAATTACAAAAAAAAGTAACCAGGATTTGTTGGAGGTAGTGCTGATCTTGCAACATCCAATACGATGCGTGATTAGTCGGTTGCCAATAAATCTGGCTCTGATTTTAGTCGGTTGCCAACAAGCTTAACCCGAATGAACGGTGCGTGATTAGTCGGTAACGTCACGAGATTCGGTCCACTTAAACCCTTAGCAATGACACGTAGGATAAATGATGAGGTGGAGGAGAGAGAAATCATAAGAAAAGGCTTGTCTTCTCTTATTTAAGAGAAGACAAGAGATGATCTCTTACCACAATTTGTCTCACCATATTTTTAGGAATAACTAGTTATTTAAGATAAGGCTAAGATATGACCCATTGTAGACATATTTTTTTGTCTTCTCTAAATTACATGCAAGACTTAAGATAAGACTATCTTATCAACCATTGTACATGCCCTAAAGTCGTTGCAAACTGCAGCCACCTTTCCTAAAGTTTTCGTTTCCTAATTGCCGGATATATCGGATCGGCATGGCTTCGCCGCCGCCGCAAAAGAAAAGGAAGGGCACGGCGGGGAGCAGAGAAGATCGCCTGAGCGACCTCCCGGACCCCCTGCTGGGCCACGTCCTCTCCTTCCTCCCGAACAAGGAGGCCGGCCGCGCCGCGGGGCTGTCCCGGCGGTGGCGCGGCGTCTTCTGCAACGTCCACGCCGTCTCCTTCGGGGAGCGCCCGGGCGCCAGGGCCACCGACTGGACCACCTTCTACCACGAGGCGGAGGAGAAGAAGAGCTGCAGCGCGGCGCTCCTCGACGACGTCTGCTCCGCGCTCCTCTGCCGCCGCCGGACCGCCGGCCACCACGTGCCGCTGCGTAGCTTCCGCTTCGCCTTCGACCGGTGCCACCACTGGAACTTCGTGCACGTCGACCAGTGGCTCTCCTACGTGCTGCGGCACGGCAGCCAGGAGCTCCACCTCGACCTGCGCTTCAAGATCGCCCCGATCTGCGATGACGAGGCTGTGGACAGCGGCACCGACAACACCGACGACGAGGACAAGTTCGCCAAGCTGAGGAGGCGGTGGGTATACGTCCTCCCGAGAAGGCTCTTCACCTGCAGGATCATACGGACGCTATGCGTCGCCTATTGCCGGCTGAAGCTGCCGGCGGCCGTCAGCCTGCCGCTCCTCGAGACCTTGAGCATCACGGCTCCCCACAGCGATGGTGGGAGGAGCATCCAGCGGCTGATCTCCGGCTGCCCTCGCCTGACCGACCTAACGCTGGAAGCCATCCACCGCCTGAAGCGAGTATCCGTCTTGGACAAACGCCTCCGCAGATTCGCCCTTCGCTGCTGTCACAGCCTGAAGTCTGTCGACATGGACGCGTCGGAGCTGAGGTCGCTGGACTACTGCGGCACGGTGCCTGCCGAGCCGCTCCTGTCCTTGCACGGCTCGCCGGGAGTCCCGTCGTGCACTATGGACTTTTGCAGAGTGCTCTCCCAGGATGCAGAGGTTACGGGGTTTAGCGTGTTCATGCAAAAAATGTGTGATGCCAAGCACCTCCACCTGCACCATCGTAGACTGGAGAGCAGGTTCTTCTTAGGTTTCCCTCCATTCTCTAGCCTGACGCGGCTCGTGCTGCAAGGACCCCTCGTGAGTTGCGGCACCGTCGTCTCGGTGGGTAGAATCCTGGAGCAGACCCCGAACCTCGAGGTCCTGTCGCTGTACATGGAAGAGCACGCCGCGCACACGAAAAAGAAAGATGATGCCATGGGCAGGGACCTGAGCATGGGCGAGGAAGATGATGAGGATGACCTTATGGAGAAGGAGAAGGATGCGGATGATTCGTCGGTAGCTCCCGATGAGGAGTCCATGGTTCCTGACGAGTCGAGCTTCTCGATGCCGTGTCTGCGGCACCGAGTGAAGGAGATCAACATGGTGCACTACGTGGGTGACGAGACACGGAGGATGATGGCCAGGCTGCTGTTCGGCAACGCGCTGGTGCTTGAGAGGATGTGCGTCGTCCTCGTGAAGGGGACGTTCGCATTGCAGTCTAAGCTCAAGAGCGAGATCGAGAGCTGGGTGGTGGCCGATGCAGAAAAGGTTTTCCTGTGATCTCCCATGAAACAATCTCAGAATAGTCTTTGCCGTGACATGATTTGTTTTGCCCAAAAATTGTAGCTTCTACACGCAAGGAGCAACTAGGTGGTTCCCATTGCTGCTGAAAATTTTGTCTAAAGTTGACGTTTTACTCATCAAACTGACTCTAAGGATCAATAAAACAATGAATAAATGATTCTCTTTGACAGCGATACTTTTTGTTGACTAATGATACATAGGTGAATCCTCCTACTTATATCATCCAAAGTTTGGACTGGTTAAACTATTTTCAATATAGGTTATCATGCATCCTCGCTTTTTCTGCCAGTGGAAAAAACTATCAGGCTGCAAGCCCGCAACTATAACATCACCACCTAGCTACAACCTCAAGTCTTGATTGTGTGCAATCTACATCAGAACTCCCACGTGCATTTACTTTCATCCATGCCAGAACTGGAGGCAAACAAATGTCATACAAATGTCGTTAGTCTTGTCCCTCGACCCAACAAAAACGGTTTTTGCACGGACTCGGTGTGGTTTTAACCAGGGTCATTGTCCACGTGGCAATATCTGGTTGATCTTTTTCTTCCTTCTATACTACTAGCGGTGTTTGTTGAACATATTGTCGAGCAGTTGGCGTGCGTCCAGACGGTGGTGGTCAGGTGCGAATACAACGGCAAGGTCATCGTGTTGCACCTCCGCCGCGTCACTAGGTGCCTAGTCGTTCCCGCTCCCGTACATGTTCCCCTGCAGCTCCGACAAGAGCGCCGCCCCGCCCTGCCTCGGCCCGAGGTGCCACCAGCGGACATGCCCACCTGCGCGTATGTCCTATCCGGATGGGCGTCCTCCAGCGCACGGGCCTGCCTGTGTATTCTCCGACGTGTGCCGTCCACGGCAAGGTCGAACGCATCCTTGCCCGTCTCCCTCAACTCTGTCGTGCTCCCATGCGGCCATGCCCCCGCTACGACACCCTGGGTGCCATCCCTAGAGCGCACTCCCACATCACATCATCCGCACATATGCATTGGGCCACATACTGCACCTGCACGTACCCGGCAAGTATGGCGTCGAAAGTACAGTAGAATGCCGCGTCGGCGTCCTCTGGCGGCTCCAGGCAGAATTTGGCATCCAGCACGGCAGCACCGGACACTTGTACTGGACGAGGTCGTGGGAGCACTCGTCGGCCGAGCAGTCCACAACGACACACGCCTCGGTGCTGTTGGCGCACTCGGCGAGGACGGAGCCCCGGAGTTTTGTCCTGCACGGACGCGAGACGCTGCCGGCGAGCATCAGCGTGGTCCGCCAGGAGCGTCGCGCACAGACAAGCCATGGCTCGAGCCGCACAAGCGAAGCCGAGCGAGCGAGTGGAAGGATGACGGGTGCGGGATCGCGTTCTCCTGCCACGGCATGAGCTCCAGAGCTAGAAACTGCTGTAGCAGCGTGATGCCCCACAGCCAAGTCTCCACATGCGGTGCATGCAAGTGGTCCCATCGCGCCCAGCAAGCACGAGACGAACAAGGCGTCCGCGAGGGCCAGGGCAGCGACGAGGCAGCCGCGCTCGAGGTGGCGATGGTGGAAGAAGGAATCCATGACATGATGACGACGTCGGTTGAGGTGATGAAGAAGGTCGGTAGCCTGCGACGCGACGTGCTTATCTTTGGGCGGGCTGTGATAAGATAAAGATGACCGGCGTAAAGTGTAAGGTTAATTGGGAGCTCGTGTTCAAGCCTTAGATTTATGTTGGCCTGGGAGTGCTCAACCTCCAAAAATTTGCGACCTCCCTGCGCTTGCGTTGGCTCTGGTATGATTGAGATGATCCACTTAAGACTTGGTCTGGCTCCGGAACGCCTTGTACTAGCAACGATAAAGATCTCTTCACTGCTGCCACACGGGTATGCATCAAAGCTACGTTTTGAGAATCTTCATGGTTGGACGGCCTCCGGCCTAAAGACATTGCGTCAAAGATTTTTGAGTTGTCAAAAGGAAAACGTGCCTGGTCAGGAAAACTCTTGACAACAACCTTTGGGGTCCGCCAAATTGACACTCGGCAGGGGCTAACCTTGGCCCATCTTCAGCAATTTGTAACACTTTGGGAAATGTTTGCTAATGTAAAACTTCAACCAGGGTAGCCAAGACACCATAATTTGGAAGTTCACCAACAATGGCGAGTACTCCGCCTCCTCGGCTTACATGGCGCAATTTGTCGGTCTCTTATTTTGTCCAATGAATGCTACAATCTGGAAGATGTGGGCTCCTTCGAAGTGCAAAACCACGGGCGGTTAATGGGGGAGGTGACCACGGGAAGGCCATCGCCTCCTTGACGGTGTCTGTCTCATGGGAATTTGGAAGGAGCGCAACGCAAGAATTTTACAAAATTTCTCCGCCCCAAACTCCATTGTGATCGTGAAAATCAAAGAGGAAGCGCATCTCTGGACTTTGGGAGGAGTGAATCAGCTTAGTATTGCTATGTCGTGAGAGTAGACCTTTTTCTTTTTGCCGCCTCACAACTTATGTCTAAAACCTTCTTCTTAATTAATAAAAGTGACAAGTCTTTTGCCTTGTTTCAAAATAGAAAAAAGACGATGTCGGTTCATGCCAACTGCTCGACGAAATGCTTAGCTGAGTTTAATTGGAAGGAAGAACAAGATTGCCACACATGGGCAACGACCGGTCAATACCACGCCGGGTCAGCACAAAGCCCGCTTTTGTTTGTTCGGTTTGGAAAGTTGACTGTGCAAAATGTCAGGAGAATTGCAGGACCAGATCTAGACCTTCCAAAGAGTTAAAGAAAAAAGATAGTCATTTTTAAAAAAAACATGTGTATATAAGTTAGGACAATGGGTGCACCGTTCCAAATTCCAATTGTTCTTATTTCAGTCATGCTAAATCTCAGTTGACTAAAATTTGTTTATGTGTTAGTCGATGCTATATTTGTGAGATCAAACATTAAGATCCGCACAAAATTTTCTTTGAAGTTATTTCTTTCTTCTTTTTTACCTGTCATGTCAAGTCTCAGTCACCTAGCCACACCATTTAAAGCACGCAACGTAGATACAGTGCAATATACGCTGCAATTTTTCAGTTACTCCGTATATTTTTTTTCTTTCTTATTTAACACACGCCAGACATACGCACGTACATACGGTGCAATATAAGCACAGTAGTCAGTAGATGCATGTAAAGCACGCAACGATCGCTCATGAGCAGCTTGTCCAGCTATACATCGCACTGCATATACGGTGGCGATGCTTCACTTGGTATAGCCGATGCTGACGCCGCCGACGGTGACCAGCTCGCCGCCGCACCTGGGCACGAGCGATACGACGACCGTCTTGTCGCCGTCTGCCCCGATGTTGTCCATCAGGTCGCAGACGCCGAACCTCGCCACCGTCTTCATGGAGCCCTTCTTCTTGTTCGTCCGGACCATGTGCGGCGTCATCGCGACGCTGCCGGCGCAGTACCCCGACGCGGCATCGCCTCCGCTCTCGGGCGCGTTCACCAGCACGTCGAACTTGACGAACTTGAAGTGGTCGGCGACCTGGATCCCGTCGATGATCAGCACCTCCTCCGCCTCCTCCTTCTCCTTGTCGCTCCTCGACACCTGGGGCCTTGTCACCGTCACCCGCACGGTCTCCCTCAGCGTCGCCGGGAGCTCGCCCGCAGCGGGCGCCGGCGTTCTGCGGGATCTCTTGCCCGGCTTGGCCTTCAGCCACGGCAGGCCGACGTCCTGGTACGCGTACCCCATGGCGGCCGGGTCGAGGCAGTCGCGGACGCGGACGCGCACGGGGCGGGCCTCCTCGTCGTAGAAGAGGAAGGCGGTGTCAAGCCAGTCGGCGTCGGCGAAGTCGGTGTTGCTCGGGCGGAGGCCGCGCCAGACGTGCCAGAGGCGGTCGATGTTGCCGTGGTGCGCGAAGAAGATGGGGTCGCGCGCCGCCGAGTAGAAGTTGCCCATGTCCTCGTTGTTGGGCTGAGCCGGGTCGCCCGTCCAGGTGTGCATCGTGCCGTGCGGCACGTTCTCCACGGAGCCCGCTCCCGGGTCCGGCTGGTCGCCGGCGCGGTACGGCTGCCCCATGAACAGCCGAGTCTTCTTCGCACCCGACACCATCTGGCGGTACATGATGTTGAGGTTCTGGTCGATCTGCTCGTCTGTTGGGATGATGACATCTACCTCGTTGTAGTCGAGGTCGACCGAGAACGGCGGCTGGTGGGCGGGGTTGCGCCTCTCGTTGTAGAGCGGCGACGACCTGTTGGCGTAGATCGCCGGCAGCGTCATGCCGGCCGGCGCGTCCCAGTTCCAGAACGGAAGCGTGAAGGTGTCGTCGCCGATGAGCTTGCCGAGGATCCTCTCGTGGAAGTAGAGGTAGAACCTGCACGCACGCAGCACCAAAGAAGTCAAACATGGTGACAAGTTGACGGCATGTTGAGCTGGTGCACTGTATGAAAGCTGCAGGCCGCTACCCACACGGCCACACGTACTCACACGCGACGACCAATTAGGCAATTACTAAGCTGACAAAAATGGACATGCATGCATGTGTATGTGTATAAAACACATGGAGTATTTATGTGGTGTACGTTACGTACCTGTGCCATGGGAAGAAGAGCCAGCAGTTGTGCACCTGGATCTCCAGGTCCGGGAACCCGACCTGGTCGTACGCGCCGTCGCAGTAGGCGCAGTGCACGCGCCACTGCTGCTCGAAGCTGCGCGGGTCGTCGGCGGGCAGCTGCTTCATGAGCGCCACGGCCCGCTCGTACTTGGCCAGGTGCTCCGCGTCCGCCAGGTGCGCGGCCGGGCGCACGCGGAGCGGCGCCGAGGAGGCCGGCGGCAGCGCGAAGTCGATGATGCCGGTGCCGGACGTCGGGCAGCAGTTGGTGTCCGGCGCCGTGTTCGGGAGGTCGGGCGGGTTGCAGTTGCCGAGGTCCGGGGCCTGGATGGGCGCGGCGATCGCCCCTCGGCCCCGCTGCGTGCCCAGCCCGGCCGCCGCGGCGCTGCCGAGGCCGAGGAGCACGTCACGGCGGTTGACGCGGCCGCCCGTCGCCTTGCACGTCACACGCCGTGGCTGCCTCGCCTTCGTGGGCACGAGGGCTTGGAGGCTGCACGGCATGCGAGTGCACCTTGCCACGCTCGTGCTGATCTCCATGGTGAACTCGAGGAGGTAAAATGGTGAACTGTGAGCCTGTGACATGTGTTGCACTGCTCCGTGTGGTGCTATATGTAGCCGTGCGTGCCACTTCGTGCACGTGCGGCGGGGCTCGCAGCTGTTGGGTTTGACTGTTGGTTACGTGTGATGGTTTAACTGCGTACAACTGTTGGTCACTGTTCGTCGAGGGTGGATGGCAAGGACTAAAGTGCAGTTCACGATTCGCAAGTTACCTAAGTTGATACGCGGTAAAGTGCTTACCTTTGTTTTTTGAGATAGCTCACCATTCATGCCGAATGGTGGTAAAGTGCGATGCCTATCAAACGTGATGAGCCACTTGGATCTTAAAAGGGATCGTGACATGCCAATTAAGCAGCTACGTATAGTACAGTAGAGTGCTTGACAAATTTGGTTCACTGCATGAACAATTAAACACTGCACTGTGACATGTGTACATGTATGAACCTACCGCTTGATAACGAGAGTCACCTATATTTTTGGACGCATCAATCGAATTCCAGCGAAGCACCAACGTCCTCGGCCGGCATGGAAAACTGTGGGGTTTAGAGGAAAGCCCGATAGCTGGGGCGGTGGCTCAAGCAAGGCAGGGCGATGCATGGCAACGCCGGCGCCCACGGGTGGTTCGACCGGCGCTGGTGGGCAACACAGGGTGCGGCTGCTGGAGGAGAAAGTGGCTTTGCAACCTTTGGATCGACCACGAGGGTTTTTTTTTAGCATCAGTACAGACACAAGAGCTCATATACAGCACCTCCGAAAGACTGAGCCGGCATATCATCTTGATGTTTACGAAGTCACTGTAGGCGCCTCGTCGTCGACGGAACGTCTCCTCCCATTGAAAGCGCATCGCCGGAAATCCTGAAATAAATCCAGTAATAATGCGAACACCAGGATTTAAACCCTGATGGGTTGGGGATACCACTGTCCACCTAACCAACTCAACCACAGGTTGATTCGCGATCGACCACGAGGGTTGTTGGGTATAATAAGGGGGCGACGCGGTGGATGGACTGCTCTGGCGACGCGGTGGCTCCGCCGCCGCCCCTCCTCCCGTCCCCCCCCCCCCCCCTCGAGCCCTGCCCTCCCGCCAGTGACCTCCTCGCCTGCGCCGCCGTCGACGCCCCCTGCTGGCTCGTCGCGTGTCGTCTGGGCGGACCTCGCCGAGGCCGATGATGTCGCCGCGGGGCGGCCCGTCGTGTGCCGAGACCGCGTCCCTCCCAAGGCTCCGCCACGGCTGCCGCTGCTCGACCCTGTCGGTGACCCTATTCCCAGGGGTGGGAGCTCGGCTGCCCGCGGGTCAGCCCGGCACCGGCGCCGTCCTTCGGGCGCCTCTCCGCCGTTGGGGATGTAAGGTGCTCCCTTGGGGACCGGGGCTCCCCCCGGAGACGCCGTGCCGGCGGCTGGGGTGTCGCCGGCCGCGCCGATCGCGGCCTCGCCCGTTCCTCCTGGAAGGCCTCGGCCCCGGCTCCGCCCTCCTCTGCTCCGGCCCGCTCATCGTCGGCGATCCCGCCCGTGCTCTCCGCAGTCATCTCCCAACGACCCCCCTTCCGGCCCTTCATCTCGGCATTTGGCAACTCCGTGCCCCCGCCTCCGGGTGCCCAACGCGCCCCGTCCTGGCCTCGCCGCCCCCGTCCTCCCCTGCCGGCGGCCACTGCGGCGGCGCTCGGGGAAACCCTTGCCCCCCGTCTGGCCTTCCTGGATCACTCGTACCGGACCGCGGTGCTCCTGGGCCGGCCCATGGGCCCTGCTGCTGGACCCCCCTGGGGCGGCGGCCGCTGGATCGCCCAATGGGCTGCGGGCCGTCGGGCGTGTTGTGGGCCGGTCCACCGGGCCGGTCCCGCCCCCATGGCCCAGCCACACCTCCTGTCGGGCGCCGGCCCAGTCCGTCGCTCTATCTGGCCCCCGGTAGGGTTTCCACGTCTCCCAGCCCCCAACCCCGCGCCGCCGGCTCCCATCCACGACTCGCCTCCCGCCGACCCGCGCCGCCTCCTGCTCGCCGGTGACCCCGGCTCCCCCGCGCCCCCCTCCCCCGCTGACCATGACTCGGGAATGGGGTGATGAAGCTGGCCGCCCCCAGCATCATGCGGACGACCGCCGCGACCCGCCGCGGTCTTCCCCCGATGGCCTCCTGCGTGAGGCAGATCTCCGGCAGCAGCTTTCCTCCCGACCGGCCCGGCGGTCCCCGGCGCGTGACTCCCGCCGCTCCTCCCCCCGCCCCTTCCGCCGGTCCCCGGCTCACGACGACCGACGTTCTCGCTCCCCCGCTCACCGCGCGTCCCCTCGGGCCGATTCGCGGGACCGCGGGAGGACGTCGGCCGGGGAGCCCAGGCCGTCCGCTCGGCAGCGGTCCCCTCACCAGTCCGGCGCCGGGATCGGTCTCCCTCCCCTCCCGTCAGCTGCCCATCTCCAACACCACCAGCGCCTCGGCCACCCGTCGATACCAGCCCCCACACTCCCAAGCCGCATTTCCGCCGTCCAACAGCGACAATGGGAACCGGGGGCGCCAGGGCGCCAAGAAGAAGAAGAATAAGGGTCCCCCGCGCCCCGCGGCCTCCGCCTCCACCGCCGCGGTGGCTCCCCCTCCGGGCCCCAACGCCGCCATCGACGGTCCGCCGTGCTTCAATTGCGGCCTGACCGGCCACTTCCAGGTGGCTTGGCCCAATCCACCGATGTGCTACCTATGCAAGGATGCCGGGCACCCCGCGATTCTCTGTCCGGACCGCCCGGTGACGGAGGAGATTATGATGTACGGCCACAGCATCGAGGACATGGGATTCTTCCACATCGAGGTCCCGGAGATCCCCCTCCCTCCCCCTCGCTCCTGGCGATCGTGACGGTCGTGGGCGAGGGCGTCGCCACCCCGGAGCTGATCGAGGCGGAGCTCAACCACTTGTGCAGGTGCAAGTGGGATTGGCAGGTGACCCCCACCGCCTCCAACGCCTTCACGATGATCTTCCCCGACGCTCTGAGCATGGGATTCTGTACCCGCAGCAACGACATCACCTTGGCCCTCAACGGGATTGTGGTGAACATCTCAAAGCCGATGTGGGATCCCAAGGCCGTGGCTGTTTTGGACACTGCTTGGCTCCTCATCGCCGGCCTGCCAAATGTGGCCCGGTCTGAGCGGGTCATTCGCAGTATGTCCAAGATCCTGGGCAAGGTGGTGGTGGTCGACGAACTCTCTCTGCGCAAGGAGGAGGAGGTCTGGGTCAAGGTGAAGTGGCTGGACTCCTCCAAGCTCCGCGCCATGATTCGGGTCTTCTTCAACGACGACGGCTACGACCTCAAGATCTGCCCTGAGCCTCCGAACCACGTCGGCCGCCCCCGCTTCTCTGATGACAGCCACCTGGGGGGCGGCCCAGCTGACACCGACGACTCCCACCATAGACAGTCGCGCCACTCCCGCCTCGACGATCCTGAGGATGACGAGGATGGGTCAGAGCACTCCCGCTCCCCCTCCCGTGAGCCCGTCAACCCACCTTCGGGGCGGGGTGTGATAGCCTGGCTTATTAGGGATGATAGACTACTCATATCAATAAGGAATTCCTTCTTTTCCGGGAGCCCATTCGGACAGAACTCCAAAGTTAAGCGTGCTCAGCTTGGAGTAGTGTCAGGATGGGTGACCGACCGGGAAGTTGCTCCCGGGTGCGCACGAGTGAGGACAAAGTGCGCAGAAGAGACTAGTATTGATCTATGGGGCCAGTCTAGATCCCGCCAGGAGTAACGACCACCGGCGGGTGTGTCCGGGGCGTTACAAGTTGGTATCAGAGCCGCGAGGGCCGACCCTCGCGGTTACACGGATGGTTGCGGACAGGTGCGTGGTCATGTTGTTCATGACGTTTGTGACCCGTCGTGGCACCCGGCATGGCACATGTACCGGACTGGAAGCACAGACGTTTGTGCCAAGAGGGAACGTTCCTGTGGCCCGACGAGGACGTCGGTTCCTCTGAGTGGGGGTGTATGTGATAGCCTGGCTTATTAGGGATGATAGACTACTCATATCAATAAGGAATTCCTTCTTTTCCGGGAGCCCATTCGGACAGAACTCCAAAGTTAAGCGTGCTCAGCTTGGAGTAGTGTCAGGATGGGTGACCGACCGGGAAGTTGCTCCCGGGTGCGCACGAGTAAGGACAAAGTGCGCAGAAGAGACTAGTATTGATCTGTGGGGCCAGTCTAGATCCCGCCAGGAGTAACGACCACCGGCGGGTGTGTCCGGGGCGTTACACGGGGCGCACTCGAGTGTCGACCGCAGACCTTGCGGTGGCCCTCCCCCTGGCCACCCAGCCGGCCGTGCCCTCTCCGTCTCCGTCGGAGTCGGCCTGTGACATCTCCAGTGTGGGCCTACTCGTTGCGCCGCCTTCGTCGCCTCGCTCTCCCTACGTCGTCTCCGCCCTTCGCCCCTCATCGTCGGGCCCGGACCCCCCGTCCCCCCTGGTCGGATCTCCCCGGTTACCATGGGTGGCAGCAGGTGCGATGCCTCCGACGCGCCTTCTCCGACACTCCCACCCACCGGGGCCGCGGCCGGCGACATCCTGGAGCTCATCGTCCCGCTTCCCTCATCGGTGGCCTCCGACGACCGCCTCACCCCGCCTGCCTCCCCGACCGCGCCCGTGGCCGTGGTCATGACCACTCCGGCCTCCGCTCACCCTCCTCCGACGGTGGTATACGCCAGGTGGCCCCGCTCCACCTCGACGCCGGTGACGGCCTCCCGCCGCAGTGCCCGCCTCGATGCGACCCGGCCGGCAGACTCCCCAGCTCCGTCCATCGCCGAGCGGGTAGAGCTCCGAGCGGCAGTCCGGAACCTCGAGTCAGGTGTGGATCCCGACCTTCCCAATTCTTCCAGTTGTTCCTTTTCCGCGCTTGAGGCCGCTCCTCTTGGCCACCTCGCCAATGTGGCCACTAACTCGGCCATAGTATTCAGGGGGAAGTTGGTCCTCCCTTAGAGCAGATCGCGGCCATTAGGGCCCGTGAGATTCTTGATGGCAAGTTGGCTGAGACCCGGGCTTGCTTGCTTTGCCCCCCCGAGGGATCGACCGCCACCCCCGCGGTTCGGGCCCCTCCGGTGGCCGACGGGATGATCCGTGGACGCACACGTTCGCGAACTGCTGCTCTCCGCACGCAAAGCGCTTCCCGTGTCCTGGGGTCAAGCAGCCCCTCGATGGGGGCTTAGATGTGGGCCCTTTTCTGGAACATCCGCGGCTTCGGCCATGATGGCCATCGCCGCCAACTCATTAAGTACATGCGTGACGAACACATTAACATCATTGCCATCCAGGAAACCTTGCGCACTGAGTTCTCCCTTCACGAGCTTGAACATCTTAGTTCCCACCTCTTCGCTTGGCATTGGCTCCCTTCTAGTGGGACCACATGCCACTCTGGAGGCATCCTTTTAGGGGTAAAGGATGCCACCTTTGAGGCGGGCGGCATGGACCGGGGTGAATTCTTTGTTAGTATGGAGATCTTCGAGCGTGCCCTGAACTTCAAATGGGAGGTCATAATTGTATACGAACCGGCGGACCACCGCCACTCCCCGACCTTCCTCGCGGAGCTGCAACTGAAGATCTCTAACTCCCTCCTCCCAGTTGTAGTGGGCGGAGACTTTAACCTCATCCGATCCCCGGATGAGAAGAATAATGATCGGATTAACTTCCCCCGGATGCAGTTATTCAACGACTGGATCACGGAGCTGGGTCTCCGTGAGCTTGATCGGGCGGGTGCCAGGTTCACCTGGGCGAACCGTCAGGTTGACCCGATGCAATCCGTCTTGGATCGTGTCCTAGTTTCCCCGGAGTGGGAATTATGCTGCCCCCTGGCCTCGCTCCGTGCGATTACCCGGATCGGGTCTGACCATGTCCCCCTCCTCCTCTCCACTGCCGACGAGCGACCCCCACCCCACCGCGTTTCCGGTTTGAGCTCTTCTGGCTCAATCAAGCCGGCTTCCAGGAGGCTGTCATCGCTCGCTGGATCTCCGCTCGCTCTTCCCCTCATCGCTCCATGTCCACTGTCGACTCGTGGCACTTCTGTGCCAAGCTCGCCCGCCAATTCATGAAGGGTTGGGGTGCTAACCTTGGCTGGGACCTTAGAGATCGCAAAAGGCCCTCCTGTTGGCTATCCAAGCCCTGGACGCTCGCGCCGACATGACCGGGATCTTCCCGAATGAGTGGATGCTGCGATATGACCTTGAAGATCAGCTCTCCACCATTTATATGGATGAAGAGGCCTACTGGCGTCTGCGCGGTACCCAACTGTGGGTAGTCCAGGGTGATGCCAACACCGCCTATTTCCAGGCGGTGGCAAACGGCCGGCGACGGCGTAACTCCATCCACTGCCTGTGGGATGGAGAAACGCCTCTCGTCCGCCCCTCTTCCATCCGTACCCATGTTGACGGCTTCTATAAAGCCCTATTTACCCCCACCCCTCGGGGTGGGGCTAGTCTCGTCCACGACATTTGGTCGGGTGATCAATTGGTCCCTGATGAGGCCAACGCGGCTTTAGTGGCCCCCTTCGCCGAAGACGAGGTCCTCGCGGCTATTAAAGGGATGAACCCCTCTTCGGCCCCGGGACCGGATGGCCTGCCCGTTACTTTCTTCAAAACGTTCTGGCCAACCATCAAGCCAGAGGTCATGGCCCTGTTTGAGGAATTTTATTTGGGCACTATGGATCTTGGGCGTCTCAACTATGGGATCGTGACCCTCATTCCCATGGTCCCGGGCGCTTCCGACATCCGCCAGTTCCGGCCTATCACAGTGATTAATGTGATATTCCGGATCCTAGCCAAAGGGTACGCCAATAGGGTGACCCTGCTCGTTGACGCGATTACCCATCCGAACCAATCCGCCTTCACTCAAGGCCGATTTATTCTGGATGGGGTGCTGGTATTCTACGAAGTCCTTCACGAAGTCCGGATGAAACGCCATCGGGCGGTCTTTCTAAAGCTGGACTTCCACAAAGCGTACGACACGGTCCACTGGCCATTTTTGCGGGAAGTGCTGCTTCGCAAAGGCTTTGATGACCGTTGGGTGACTCGTGTCATGCAGCTTGTCTCCTGTGGCCGGACCGTCGTGAACATCAATGGGGACATTGGGCCCTACTTCCCCACACTCTGTGGGGTACGTCAAGGTGACCCGTTCTCGCCATTCCTGTTCAACATGGTGGTGTATGCCCTGGCATCCATCTTGGATAAGGCCAAGGATGCGGGCCATATCCGCGGCATAGTCCCCCACCTAGTCGGAGGGGGAGGGGTCTCCCTCCTTCAATATGCGGATGATACCATTATAATGGTGGAGGGCTCCATCCTGGACATTGCTAACCTGAAGTTCCTCCTCCTGTGCTTCCAACAGATGTCGGGCCTAACCATCAACTTCGATAAGAGCGAAGTGATGGTGCTCGGGTACCCCCCGGGGGAAGCACATGCTATTTCTGACCGACTCAACTGTCGGTTGGGTTCTTTCCCCACGACTTACCTGGGGATCCCCATTAGCGATTTGCGCCTCACCGTGGCGGATCTTCGCCCCACGGTGACCCGTATGCAACACCGCGTTGAGCCTTGGAAAGGGCGCTGGATGTCGAAGGCTGCTCGCGTCATCCTTATCAACTCTTCGCTCGCTAGCCTCCTTTGGTTCCTCATGAGCTTCTATAGCCTCCATGAGACCCTTCATCAGGAGATCGCCAAATACCAATCCAGATTCTTCTGGGCTGGGGAGGGGGATAAGCAGAAGTACCATATGGTAAGCTGGCCCGATATCTGCAAACCCAAGGACCAGGGCGGTCTTGGGATCTTGTCCTCCCATCGCATGAACATTGCCCTCCTGACCCGTTGGCTTTGGCGCATTGCCAATGGTGATGGAGGTCTTTGGCTCACCATCATCCAGAACAAGTACCTTCGGGGACAACCCCTTGCATTCTGTCAGCGCTCGGGCGGCTCCCAGTTTTGGCAGGCCGATGTCCAGCTGCTGCATGTGCTTCGCATTGGCACATCCATCTCGGTTGGTACTGGGTCCTCGACCCTGTTCTGGTTTGATCGGTGGATTGGCGACACCCCCCTGGCCGCACGCTTTTCGGGGCTCTTCGACATTGCAGTTGACCCTCGTATCTCTGTCGAGACGGCCCTTATTGACCTTGGGCGCCTCGCTTTCCGCGGCCCCTTTGGCCCACCTGAAGTTGCCGCTTGGGATGCCTTCCTTCAGGACATCACCCTTCTCCCCATTGACATCACCGACACCCCGGACTCCATTTCTTGGTGTCTAGAACCCTCGGGCTGCTTCTCCACCAAATCCCTCTACGCGGCCATCGCCCCCTCGACGGCCCACGAGCCCTTTAGCTTGATTTGGGACATCCGCCTGCCCCTGAAGATCAGGATCTTCCTGTGGTAATGGATCCGCGGCCGCCTCCCGTCCGGCGTCGAGGTCCTTAAGCGTAATGGACCTGGTGATGCGATGTGCCCCATGTGCGGCACGGTGGAGGATGCTAACCACATCTTCTTCTCGTGCTCCACGGCTCAGTTCCTTTGGTCCTGTTTCCGTGAGACGGTTGGGCGCCAGTGGTGCAACACCAACTTCCGTGACCTGCTTGCGGAAATTCGCGCCTCCCCCCTCGCTACCGCCATATTAGATGGCTTTGCGTTGGGGTCCTTGCCTGGACGCTTTGGACCGTTCGCAATAAGCTTTTCATCCAAAAGGTGCCTCTTCGACGTGCCACTGGCGTCATCTTTAAAATATGTGGATACTTGCAGCTCTGGCGGACGCTTAGCCGCCCCCAGGACCGGGACGTCATCAGCAACCTCCTCGCCGACCTTCGATTGATGGCCTTCCGCTTGGCGCCTCCGCTTCCTCTCCCCCCCCCCCCCCCCCCGGAGCCCGACTGGATGCTCGGCCGCACCCCGCGTGTGCTTGTTTTTTGTTTGTTAAGGGCTTATTGAGCTGTGCCCTCGGCATTAACCCTTTGACTTCTTTTTTTTCGAAACGGGACCCTTTGACTTCTTGTTTGTAGTAGACTTGTGTGTTTGTGTGTGTGTGGGAACCTTGTTGGACATTTGGCTTGGGCAGTGGCTTTATAATATAAAGCGGGGCGAAAGCCTTTTTCGGTAACCTTTGGATCAAGATCCGATGATGATATCGATAATAGTATAGTTAAATCAATATCGATGGACAGGAAAATTTCGCTATTTGATCCTATATCGCCCTCATATCCTCAAATGTAACATATGTTGATCTCAAACTTAAGAAAATATCATATCATTATAGGATATTGATTACATTTCCAACATATATGCCCCCCCCCCTATACACACAGACAGACACACATGCTTCCTAGTATATTTTTTAGCATGATATCTCTTTTTATTCAGCTAAGATATTTGGTGGGATACAATCATACAAACGCCATGGTGGAGAAGACAACATATTTCATAGTAAAAATGGTGTACTAAAGCAGGTCCACATGTTATTATTGTAACATTGTCTTATTTAATACTCCCTTCGATTTTCAATCCATATTACTTGCCGCTCAAACGGATGTATCAGTGGTGGTTCGTATATTTGTGACCGTGACAATCGGGCAAGTGAACCAAAACTTACGTTTTGACTTGGTCGATGACCTGTCCAGCATCTGATCAATACAACTTTCGATGCAAAAAGTAATTCCCCTAAATATAAGAAAATCATCAGCGTTCGAGAATACAGATTATATCACTAAAATTATCGTGAAATACAATTTAGTGACAGATTTTTTATGCAAGCAATGCATTTACACCGGCAAAGATGTCACAGTACAGCGTTTATGCAAGGAACCTAATCGTCAAGCACTCTACTATAGATACTATGCTTAATTTGCATGTCACGATCCAGTGGTTTGTCACCTTTAATAGCTACTCGTAGAACTTTACCTTGCATCACCTTAAGTAATAACTTTAATCGACGCAACCATATCAGTAACCAACAGTTTGACTGTTAGAAGAAAAGGTAACCAACAGTTTTCTAGCGAGATCGATGGCTAGATTGTGTCTGGTAGCACCGTGCGCAGCCTGCATCCTAGGGTGCGACTTCATCTAGTGCAAAATATACGTCTCTTAAGGCACTTGTACGAATGCATCTACACATATGGGGAAAACGATTTTTCACAAACATCTACTTTTGAGATCATATTCAACTGTATTTGATAGTATGAAGTAAAATACTTTAATAAGACGTTTGCCCAGTTTATTAGTCCCTCTCGTATTTTGGGTCATATTTTGATCATGACTTTAATTAATAAAATATGAGTATGCATAGTAAAAATAAGATCATTGGAAACTGCATTCAAATACGAATCCAACAATATAATTTTTTTGACATGCATTAACATTTTGCTAGTAATTTATTTGATCCAAAATACGATAGGGACTAATAAACCCGGACGGAGGCAATAGTTTAGAAGCAAATGTTCTTGTGTGAGAACATTTCTAAGCTTGGCGACCCCATAAATTGGGAGGGGGGGGGGGGGGGTGCAGAGATGTTTTTTTTTTCGAAAAGAGGAATACCCTGGCCTCTCCATCACAAGATGCAACAAGCCAAGAGACGTATATTTTGGACGGATTGCTATTTCTAAGGTGCCTGAAATTCCTTCTCACGTCAGTCACTTTTTTTCTTCTTTCTTCCTTTTTCTGCTTCCTTCCTTCTTGGTCGGACCTCGTCATAGAAGAACTAGCCTCACCATCTATCTTAGGGTAAAGTAACAGCCCCATTATCTATCTTAGAGGTGGGTGGTGCAGGGGATCGACGAAGTTCTCCATGATCTGGCAGTTTATATCACAAGTGACTTATGCAACTTTTTTTTTCAGGCACGTGACAGATAAAGCCTCCCATATTTTGGATCCGGTGAAGTAGCACTCTACGATGCAAGGTGGCTACGGTGCCACCACGCACATATATGCACGTTAGGTCTACCTTGGTGGGAGCCCTTAAAAGTTAAAACCACTCTAACTAAAGGGGGAGCCCATGCACATTAGCTAGTACTCCCTTCGTTCCATAATGCAGCGCCTATAGATTTTTGCGAAAGTCAAACATAACAAACTTTGACCATATTTATAGAGAAAAGTAGGAACATTTAGAATACCAAGTGCACATGATTGGATACATCATGAGTTATATTTTCAGAATGTACATGTTCGGTATTGTAGATGTAGACCGTTTTCTCTATACACTTGGAAAGTTGGTAAAGTTTGACTTTCATAAAAATCTATAGGCACTACATTATGGAATGGAGGGAGTACAATAAAGTCCTCGACGTCGCAGTGCAGTGTCACTGCAGTTAACTTGAATTTTTATTTGTTTTTTGCGAGGGCGGCAAACATTCCACAACGCCTACTCCAATCGTATCCTAACTTGGCATAAGATGCCACGTAGTCATGGCCAAGCGGTTTGCGCCCTAGTCAAAGAGCCCCGAGTTGACACGTCGCCGTGTGACAGTTACAGTGTGTGGTTTCGATCGGATTCAAAGCAAGCAGAGTGGCGGTTTTGAAGTCGGCCAACGACCAATCCCGTGGCACAACAGTTTCCGGACGTTTAGTCAAAAGCAAGTACAGTACGTACACGTCCTGCACGGAACGCAAGGGAGTGATCACCAGACGAACATGCAATGCACATCCTGATCTATCGATTGCGGTCGCGCTTTCTTTCACGGTATGCGTACGGCGCCCTAGCACCTTGGTGTTCAGTATATATATTCTTAAATTTGTTTAAAAAAGACATGTACATATGCTTACTGTATATCTGTAACATTTTTGTTAAATAATACAACGTTGACTTGTGACCAAGGCGCCCAGCTAGGGTTTTCCTGCCTCTCGTCAGCACCACTGCGATCGCCTTGTCTCCAATGGTCTTTGGAGTTTGGACCATGGAGGGCATGGTGCATCCTGGCCCTTGTCAGCGGGAGGGCTATGTTTTTTAGGTGTTTTTTTGAGTTTCATTAGGACTTGTGACATACTCAGGAAGGCGAGACGACCGCGGCTTCCTGAAGATGGAATAAAGTTTCCCCCGCTTAGCCCTCATCCCGGCGATCTTCTAGCGTCGTCGGACGGCGTGTGGCGGTGCGTCTCCGGCGGATATCATGGGATTCGGTCGGCGTTTGTCTTTGATGGATCCGTTTGGATCTGATCTTTGGTCCTCTACGTCTGTGTGCCTGCTGGTTGGATCCTTTCGATATACGATTCTCTTCATCAGCGGCGGTTGTAGTTCTGGTGCGCTGATCCTATAGGGCCTTTTACAATGACTTTCCGACTGTTTACTACAACAATATTTGTCCGGCTCCAGTGAGGGAGAAGGGGGCGATGATGGGGGCACGTCTTCGGCTCGCTCTAGTGCTTTTAACCGTAGCTTGATACTATACAAACCTGGATATAATTTTTACATCAAGTGTTATTCGTACTACTTTGACAGTCATGAATAGATCAAAAGTTTTCTTGAAAAAAATGCAACGTTGACTTGTAGGCTATACAGAAAGAAACAAATTAGTACCTAGCTCTAAAAAAGAACTGTTTCAGTTTATCCAAATATTTGTCTTACTTGTTGTGTACTCTACAAACAGAAGAGATATATTGATGAAAATCCACACACATATGCTACATATCTATAAGATGTGTGCACAATATTTGTTCGGAGTCGCTTTAGGTCTCAACATAATGTTTGTGTTCTTTAAGAAATAAAAAAAACACCTCCCTGCAGGTGGAGATCCATTTCGCTTTTTTGAATAAAAATACAATGCTCATTACACCTCTTTTTTTCTTGAAACGGCGACCTAAGTTTCCCATCATTTCCATTAGGATTGGTGGGCAAAGCAAGTCATTTAGAGCTCATTTGGCTGTAGGGTTCCCCCGGGGATCCCGACCTTTTTTCGGTGCCTGATAGCCACGTGGAGTCTCTAGCTAGGGAGAACCAGCGCCACATTTGGATGACCCAATCCACGGAGCGGGACAGCCCAAACCCTCCTCTTTCCCCGGGTAGGAGTTCAACGCCCCTACACTCGTGGAAAATCCCCCCCTATCATCTCCCTCGCGAAATTGCGACTTACAGCTGCTCCTCACGAAGCTGCGACTCCTCTCGCCTGGAGCATACCCCAACCCCACCCTCCCTACCAGACCACCAAATGACCATCCAAAACAGGAGAACTCCCCCGTGCAAGCCCGTGTACTGTTGAAATTTCCCCCTCGGGGTTTACAACCCTGGGTTGTCTTCCCTAGCCACCAAACAAAGCCTTACAAGCTATCAGTGGGCGAAACTTATTGGAAATATGCCTTAGAGGCAATAATAAAATGGTTACTATCATATTTCCCGTTCATGAACAATGTTTATTATTCATGCTAGAATTGTATCGACCGAAAACTTAAATACATGTGTGAATACATAAACTACACCGTGTCCCTATTAAGCCTTTACTAGACTAGCTCGTTGATCAAAGATGGTTAAGGTTTCCTAACTATAGACATGAGTTGTCATTTGATAATGGGATCACATTATTAGGAGAATGATGTGATGGACAGACCCAACCATAAAATTAGCATCAGATCATTTAGTTATTTGTTATAACTTTCTTCATGTCAAGTATCAGTTCCTTACACCATGAGATCGTGCCACTCCCAGATACTGGAAGAATACTTTGTGTGCTATCAAACGTAACTTCATAACTGGGTGATCATAAAGGTGCTCTACATGTATCTCCAAAGGTGTCTATTGGGTTGCATGGACCGAGATTGGAATTTGTCACTCCGTGTGATGGAGACATATCTCTGGGCCCTCTTGGTAATACAACATCAAAAGATGCTTCATGTGGCTAATGAGTTTAGTCACGGGATCTTGTATTACGAAATGAGTAAAGAGACTTGCCCGTAACGAGATTGAACTAGGTATGAATATACCGACGATCGAATCTCGGGCACGTAACATATCGCCGGACAAAGGGAGTAGCATACGGGATTAACGGAATCGTCGACATCGGGCAACCGATAATGACCTTTGTGGAATATGTAGGAACCAATATGGGCATCCAGGTCCCGCTATCGGTTATTGATCGGAGAGGTGTCTCGGTCATGTCTTTATGATTCTCGAACCCATAGGGTCGCACGCTTAAAGTTCGGTAGCGCTAGGGTAGTAATGAGATATTAACGTTGGTGATCGAAGGTTGTTCGGAGTCATGAATGAGATCCCGGATGCAATGAGGAGTTCCGAAATGGTCAGGAGGTAAAGATTTATATATGGAGAATTGTTATTGGGGTTCCAGAAAAAGTTCAGATTTTTTTGGTATTGTATCGAGAAGCTTCCAGAAGGTTTCAGAAGTCCACCAAGGGTTCCATCACATCCCATACAGTAGCATGGGCTATAGGGGGCGCCCTGGCCTTAATGGGCCAGGGCACCAGCCCCTATAAGGCCCATGTGCCTAGGGCATGGAAAACCCTAAAGGGGAGGGCCCTCCACTTGGCTTGGAGGGCACTCCTCCCCTCCTTGGCTGCCACCCCCTCCCTTGGAGGAGGGGAAAGGGCTGGCCACATCCCTCCCCCTATATAAATAGAGAGGAGGCGCAAGGGGCATCCCATCCCTTGACCATGGTGGCTGCCCTCTCCCTCTCCCTCCATTTCTTGTCCTGTAGCGCTTAGCGAAGCCCTGCCGGAGTTCCACTGCCACCACGTCGTCGTGTTGGATCAGATCTCATCTAGCTCTTCCCCCTCGCTTGCTGGATCAAGGAGGAGACGTCACCGAGTCGTACGTGTGACAAACTCGAAGGTGCCGCACGTGCGATGCTTGGATCGGATTGGATCACGACGCGAGTACGACTACGCCAACCACGATCTCTAGTTCGTTAACGCTTTAGGTCTACAAGGGTAGGGTATGTAGACTCACTCCCCTCTCGTAGCTATGCATCTCCTAGATTGATCTTGGGTGTTCGTAGAATTGTTTTGATTTTCATGTTTTGTTGCCCATCAAAACTATCGGCAACCACAAGATCTGAACCTACTCCTCGCTATTGCCTGCCTTCTGCCTGACTTTCTCCCAAAAGGCAACCTCATCAATAGCTAAATTGGGCATGTGATCGAAAACCATCGAATTCCGCTTGAGCCACAGCTTACGCGTACCCTCCATCGCAACTTCCAGCAGCTCATTTTTCCTTCTACGTGGTACGATGCCAAAGAGGGAACGCCACCATTCTCTTGCAATGTCATGGACAAAATTTCGCTGGGGCACGCAGGTGCAGAGGCACGCACCTGTCAAGCCCTGCTCGGTTGCTCTATTGCCTCGTGATTCATGAAGTAGTTGAATACCACATGAGGGCATAGTAAGTTTTAAGTTTCAATGTTGAAACTTACGATTTTGCATCTGAAAATTCCGACTTTCTCGCTCGCTTGTACCAAGTTTCAAAGATAAAAAATTTAAGTGATTTTTTATGTTGGTCGTAGGCACAAAACACGTGATTTTATTTGTCACTCGCACTAAGTTTCAACGGCTGAAACTAAAAGTATTTTTTAAGTCTTCAAAATACATTCAAAATGGATCTTATGGGAAAACGCTGGTCATGAAAAATATGAATATGAAAACAAAACTTAATTTAAACTTTTCATTTAAAAGATATAGAAGTATGAAAATCATAAGCCAAAATAAAAAGCCGTGCGAGGGACTTGCATGCCATGAGGGGAAAATATCACATGATAACCACCCCTTAGGTGATACCATGATACCATTTCAAAATATTCAACTTTAAATGTTTCAAAAAAATATGAAAAAAAATTCTGGATATTCACATCACACAATTGTACAATCTCTAAAAATTTCAGGTCCAAATTCAAAATATACATTGAGAAAGAAAAAGACAAATCGAGTCAAAAAAGACTAAGTCGACAGGTGATACCACCCCTGCCGTGAGACTTGTGTGCCACAAATCCTCTTCCTATCATGGATGTTGGAAGCCAAAGACTCCTCAATCGCTCTTGATCTGAACAGCTTGAACCACACCTTGATCTGAACAGCTTGAACCACACCTCACCGATGAAATATTGGCTCCCATTTACTTTGCTGAGAGGGGGGCGGCAAAGGTCCCTGCACACTTGCTAATGTTAATTTATTTAGGTATAAACTAGCACATATGCCCGTGGGTTGCAATGGGAGAGATATTTATTACAACAAGTAATGGGAGAGAAATGACGTGTCCTTCAAAAATAGTCTCCGCAACGGTGGACGACAAAGCTAGGAGTTGCGATCTTCTCGCGGGTCATGTTTGGCCTACGAGATCTTGATAGTGGTGGAATTGGTTGGTGTCTCTTATCACAGCGTAACTAGATGGATTACTAAATCCAGCGCATATATCAAAGACCTGACGACATGCTGCTAGCTAGTCGAACAAACACGTCCTAATAACCAATGGCCAGTGCGAATATTTAAGAACATAATGCAGCGTCAGATTTGAAACTTTTTTGATTTTTTTCGAACTTATCACAAAAAATAAGAATGAATCTGCGAATATTCTTCGAAACATGAACAAAATTGGAAATTCCAAACTGATTTTTTGAAAATTCAGAATATTTCTGAAAAACATGAACAAAATTTTAAATTCTAATATTTTTTTAAATTCACAAACATTTTCTGAAAACATGAAGCCTTTATAATAACCTGAACATTTTTCTTGAATTAGTGAACAATTTTTTAAATGGTAACATGTTTTGAACATTCAGAACAATTTTTAAAAAGTGTTTTTCAATTAAAAATTATTTTAGTTTTTTAAACATTTCACTAAAACAACAACATTTTCAAATTTGAAATATTTTTTAAATGCAAAAAGAGGTATTGGAAATCATGAATAATTGTGGAAAATATAAAAGTGTTCTTTTAATTGGGAGCATCTGTTTTATTTTGAACAAATTTCAGAAAGAGAAAAAAATAAAGTTCCAAATTTTTTTCAAAACCGAAAGTTTTTTAGAATTTGGAATATTTATCGAAAACTTGAACAAAAATTGAAATGCTGGGGTTTTTTGAAAATTTCGAACTATTAAAAAGGGGAAAACGAAATTAAACTTGGAAGGGAAAAAAGTAAAAAGAAAAGGAGAAATAAACAGAAAAAAAGACAGAGCAGAGGCAAAAAAAAATGGGCCGGCCCCGCATTAGGCAACTTGTGCGAAGCTCTGGGTATTTAACGCTTCATGCGGCAAATGGGGTTCTCCCAGCTGTGGGGTAGGAAAATAAGCGGTCAGGCTTTGCTAGGCCTCAGCGCGCAGCCGAGGTACGAAATCCTAGACAAACGATTTTCCTTTTCTAGCAGACGAATGCACAAAAATTTAGTACCATCTCGGATAAAATAATATTTTCATCGATGAACGGATGAATTTTTTTTAAAAAAACGCATCTTGATTTATTAGTAGGGGTATAAATATATATTGTGGCCTTATTTGAGATGGGCCTAGGGCACCACACCTTCGGCCATGGCCTAGGACCGGCCCTGATCAAGCATTGTTCTGCGTCATTTACCCCTTTTCTGCTCCTGATAGGCTGGGATGAGGCTGCAGCGGGCCGGGTGAAAGGTGGAACTGGGTTTCAATCTAGGAGATTGAGATGGTCGCCGCTTCATTTTTCATACTCCCTCCTCCATTTTTACTGTGAAAGCATCCCTAACAACTACTCCCTCCGTTTCAAAATAGATGACCCAAGTTAGTACAAAATTAATACAAAGTTGGGTTATCTATTTTGGAACGGAGGGAGTATATGTTACTTTGATTCGTGCTGATGGTATTCGGATTGAACCGATTGTTGCTCCTATATTGTACGGAGAACTGTCAAAAGTAAAGTAAGGTTGTTCGAAGATACATTTGCACAGTACACACAAGTACGCCAATTGTGACTTGCGATAACAAAAGGATACGGACATTATTTTCAGACATACAATAACAGAGCAATTAATGTCGAATGTCTTCTTTTAAGAATGCACAAGCTCTTGAGGAACAAGCTGGATTTCTCATAAAAAAGGGAGATACACATATCATAAGTTTTACTCCCTCCGTTCCTTAATATAGGATGTATAGTTTTTGGCACGCAAATTAAAGAACGCATGTGGAGGAAAAATTTCACAAGTTTTGGGAGAGATTATACCTGACTAATTGACATGAGAAAATAGAGGAGGTTGCCCTATATAAGAAAATATAATCAAATCCCTTAAAAAATTATCCAAACGAGTGGTGCAACGCAATAAACCTTATATTTCGGGCTTTTTCTCAAAAATCTACACACCTTATATCAAGGAACGGAGGGAGTATGTTGCACCTATCACATTACTCTTCTGTAAATTGGTGACTTGCAGAGGCATATGGTACTTCCGAATCTTGCATGGACATACACTTTCTATGTTTCTTACTCTCTGTCCCATCGTGTCAAAAATACTCTTATATTATAGGACGGGAGGAGTATAAGGGATCATGTCATCCTGGGGATGATTCCGGGGCTTGCGGGAAGTGAAAATATTACCGATCCATCACAACGACTTGTGTCAACTGTCAAGCAATGGTACAGTGTTGGTAGCTGTATTTAATGTTTTTCTTACGATGTGATGTAAATTAGGAATGATTTGAAATGCCTTTTTTGCAGCCTATCATCGACGGATTCTAACTTCTTGCAATAGGCATAACATTAGCACATATGTATGTGCGTTGCAACGGGAGAGAAATGATGTGTCCTCCAAAAACAGTCTCCACAACGGTTGCCGACAAAGTTAGGAGTTGTGATCTTCTCGTGGGTCATGTTTGGCCTACGAGACCTTAATAGTGGTGGGGTTGGTCGGTGTCTCTTATCACGGCGTAACCGGATGGATTACTAATTGCAGCACATAAATCAAAGACCCGACGACATGCTGCTAGCTAGTCGAACAAACAAGTCCTGATAACCAATGGCCAGTAATGCAGCGTCAGACTTAACACATTTTTTTCCGAACTCATCACAAAAAATAAGAATGAATTTGCGAATATTCTTCAAAACATGAACATATTTTGAAAATCCAAACAGATTTTTTGAAAATTCTGCATATTTCTAAAAAACATGAACAAAATTTTAATTTCTAATATTTTTTGAAATTCACAAACATTTCCTGAAAACATGAAGCTTTTATAATAACCTGAACATTTTTTTTGAACTAGTGAACAATTTTTTTAAATGGTAACATGTTTTGAACATTCAGAACAATTTTTTAAATGTGTTTTTAAATTAATAAATTATTTTAATTTTTAAACATTTCACTCAAACAACAACATTTTCAAATTTGAAATATTTTTTAAATGCAAAAGGAAATATTAGAAATCATGAATAATTGTGGAAAATATGAAAGTTTTTTTTTCATTGGGAACATCTGTTTTATTTTGAACATATTTCAGAAAGTGAAAAAAATAAAGTTCCAATTGTTTGCAAAACCAAAACTTTTTTATAATTTGGAACATTATTGAAAACTTGAAAAAAAATTGAAATGCCGAGGGTTTTTTGAAATTTTCGAACTATGAAAAAAAATTAAAAAACGATATTAAACTTGGAAGGGAAAAAAGGTAAAATAAAAAGAGAAAGAAACAGAAAAAAAGACAGAACAGAGGATAAAACAAAAAATGGGCCGGCCCAGCATTGGGCCAAGCTGTGCGAAGCTCTGTGTACTTGACGCTCTGTGCGGCAAATAGGGTTCTCCTAGCTGTGGGGCAGGAAAATAAGCGGTCAGGCTTTGCTGGGCCTCAGCGCGCAGCCCAGGTACGAAATGCTAGACAAACGATTTTTCTTTTCTAGCATACGAATGCACAAAAATTTAGTACCATCTCGGTTAAAAAAAATGTTTTCATCGGTAAACTGATGAAGAAAAATCAAAGAACGCACCTTGCTTTATTAGTTATTAGTAAATTATATAAGGACTGTGCTAACGACCAGTCGACTGGTCGTTAGTCGACTGGTCGTTAGCGACAGATCCGCACGATCGTGTCAATCTCCTTCGATGCGCTTCTCCCGCTCCCCGCTTCCTTCCCCTCCGCTTCGTTCCCCTCCCTTCTCCCATTTTTTTTTTCTGGCGTGGTAAAAAAACATGCAGGAAGTGGGAGTCGAACCCACTACCTATGGTTCAATATAGCTGTTCGCAACCAGCTGTACTAGCTTAACTTCTGGTTATAATTTGGTTGGGTAATATCTATACCTCCATGATGACGCGGCCATGAGAAAGATAAACCATTTTCTTTCTTTTCTTTTTTATCCTTTTTTTCTTCCCTTTTGTACTGTCTTTTGTTTTATTTTTTTAGGTAGTCAGCTGCTTTGTTAGTACCCCCACCCTCCTCATGCCAAAACTATCAGGACTGGGGTACATAAGTCATCAGGTGTGCGATGTGTGAGTTATCATACTATTCACACAAAAAGTTACCGAGGAGATGTTCCGACAACTCCCCCCACCCCCGTACCAAAGTTATCGGGACTGGGATCCATAAGTTATCAGGTATACGATGTGTGACTTATCATGATATCAACACAAAAATCTACCGAAGGAATATTTCATCAACTCTCCCCCCTCCTTCCCGCATTTGTTGCCAAAGTTACCAGGATGGGATGCATAAGTTATCAGGTCTGCGATGTGTGAGTTATTATGCTATTCACACAAAAGTTCGTCCACCCCCCCCCCTTCGGTCGCCAAAGTTACCAGGACAGGGGTACATAAGTTATCAGGTCTGCAATGTGTGAGTTATCATGCTATTCGCAGAAAAGTTACCGGGGTATATTTTGATCAACTCCCCCCCCCCCTTCCAGGTCGCTGAAGTTACCAGGACCCCGGTGCATAAGTTATCAGATATGCGATGTGTGAGTTACCATACTATTCATACAAAAAAGTTATCGAGTGCATGTTTACATTAGTTTTTTTTGTCAAAAAAAGCTACGACGATATTTGTACATAAGCTATCAGGTTTGTGGTACATATAATTATCAATCTCATTACAAAAGAATTTACCGAGATATGACAAACGAGAAAAAGACAGTTGTTCAAATTCTATAGGAATGAAAACATTTATTTCTCTAGAAAACATTCATCACTACAAAAAAGAGACAAGTGGAGTACAAAGCATGTTGCATCGGCCCTTTAAAAAACTTGGAGCAAATGGTTTTGTCTCCTCATCAAAGGCGTTGTGGTGTTTCTTTCTCGCTCTCATTTATTAAGGTAGAAATACAAATAAGCCGCAAATTTATCAGAGCAGGTAGTCAGCTCAGCTGGTAATGTGTTGTGGCCACAAGCAACAGATGGTGTGTTTGAATCCTGATGGTTACACTATTTTTCTGAAGCTCTTTTTGCGCCAGAGCATAAGCGGATCGAGCAGATCAGAAAAAAACGATCGAAGGGGAAAAAATGATGCTCTTTTTGCGCCAGAGCATAAGCGGATCGAGCAGATCAGAAAAGAACAATCGAAGGGAAAAAAATGATCGTACGTGCCTGTCGCTAACCGACAGTCGGCAGGAAAATAGCTTTTCCCATTATATAAAGTATATATATAGATTTCAATGTGCTAATAATTAGCATATGTCTTTCTCTACCATCTTTATCGTTAAGAATAACACTTATTGGGTTTACCTTGGGCACAACCGGATTAGAGAAAGAGAAAAGTATATTTTTGGTCTGTCAAGTTCCCCAAAAGTATAGACTTGGTCTCTCAAGATTTTTTTGGTATACATTTGGTCCTTCAAGTCTTAAAACCGGATAAGTTTGGTCCAAAAACCCGATTTTAAGCACGTTGGACGGGTTTGACCACATTTGACTGACAAACAATAAATTAAAAAATAGCAAAAAAACTCCAAAATTTTGTGGCAACCAAGATGCTTGGGTGCATGAAAATTTGTGTGGTGTTTCGACATCCGAGGAGCTCGTGGCAAAAAAAAAACTAATTTTGGCTCACAATAAAAAAGCAAAAAAAATTGCTAGAGCTCCTCGGATGTTATTTGACCACAAAAGTTTACGTGCACCAAGCACACCCAAGCATGTTGGCTGTCACAATTTTTAGATTTTTTTGAATTGTTTGCTATTTTTTTAAACTATTTATCGGTCAAACCTGGTCAACATGCTCAAAATCTGGTTTTGGATCAAACTTGGTCAAACTAGCATTCTCTTCTCTCTATATACAGTGATTCGATGGGGAGTGTGCTGGCGGCGGCACTAGGGTTCGTCTCTGGCGTCGCCTGAGGAGTGACGCGAGTGACACACATATAGTATAGACTATAGGGACATTATCACCCGCTAAAGAAAAGTATAGAGCGAACCAACCTGTGGTTGGGTGGTTAGGGTGGAGTCCCCAGCCCAACAGGGTTCAATTCTTGGTGCTCGCATTTATCCTGGATTTATTTCAGGATTTCCGACGATGCTCGTTCAGTGGGAGGAGACGTTTTCGTCGACTGCGAGGCACTTACGGTGACTCCGTAAAATCTCAAGATGATATGCCGGCTTAGTCTCTCGGAGATGCTCATAGGGGCAGGGTATGTGTGTATTCATAGGGGTGAGTGTATGCGCATATATATATGAGCGCTTGTGTCTATATGTTCAAAAGAAAAGTATAGAGACATATTCTACTTGCACTTCGTGTACCCGAATATGTTGACTCGGCGTGAAATTCCTAGTTGGTGCAGAGGGCGGGGAAGTGAAATTCTTCCTCAATTTTAAGGAAAATGGTTCAAGCGTCCCTCGCGTCACTCCCCAGGCGACGCTAGGGACGAACCCTAGTGTCGCCGCCAGCACACTCCACATCGGATCTCTTCTCCGCCGCTGCCACCGGCCTGAGCCGTGGTGGCGGTGAGCCCGCTACCGAAGGGTGGCGGGCTTCCTTTTTTCTGGGGGAGGCCTACTCCATGTGGGGCAATGGAGGCCAAGGGCGGGGTTCCTGGGATGGCGGCCGTCCGACGGGTTGGTGGAAGACGATGATGTGAGGCTGCTGGTGTAGGGTGCGCCCGCGGGACGCCGGCGGCTCTCGTTGCTTCGCCTTCCCTGACCCGTGACCCAAGATCGCATCGGTGATCCCCTCTAAGACTGCACGGCCATGTCACCATTGAATCTCCACGGTCCCGAGTGTGGTTGTGTCGACCTGACCGGACCTAGTGGCGCCATCACAAGGTTAGGTCTGCTCGTGCTACCCAAGGACACCGCCTCCTGTCTACTGATCCGCCACGGCGCGCCTCTGATGCAAATGCATCGCCGACGCTATAGAAGGTTGCGTGCTCGGGTGTTTGGTGATTGTCAACAACAGATTGTCACCACCTTGGAAACATCGGCATCGGCACCACCATGGCCCCGATTTCAAGATGTGGACATGGGGATTCAAGGCGATCGTGGTTGAAAATCATTAGGCTCTGAAGGTGTTATCTCGCATGCTCGTGTTGAGTCGAGATGGTCTACTATCACTGGATGTCCCGGGGAGTACTCGCAATAGATGAGGAGAAGATGACATCAACTGCTCATTGTGTTGGTGACTTGCAACTGCGGCCTCGGCAAGCGGGGGCAGCAACATTGGAGGACTGCATTTTTTGTGGTGCTCCTCGAGTACAAGTCTTGATTCCCAAGGTGAAAATTCAAGGTCTGGCCTTTATTGGTTGTACCTGACAATGGCCTTGTTGAAGGCATTGTTTTTGAGTGAACTCAGTATTTCTCTAGGGTGAAAACCCAAGATCTTCGGTCAGGCAACGACAATGCATGTGCATTGCTTCCTTCTTAGAAGCGTTTCTTTTGGAAAACCTTTTTTGTATTCCGGGTGTTGTCTTCGGTGATGGTTAGTGCTGCTGATGTAATTTTGATCTTCACTATATTGATATATTTTTTTTTGTCAAAAAATGTTGACTTGGCCACGCCAAGTCAGGGGGCATCTGACGGCTCGAGGTAGCGCCAACTTAGCCAACCTCAAGCCATCAGATTCCAGGATGCGTCACTACAGTGCAGAGCTACAATAGCAGATTACCGATTTCGAGCACAAAGCACAGTGGTGAACATAAGCACACTGATCGTCCACATAAGCACACTGATCGTCAACATAAGCACAGAGCCCACTTGTCAGACGATCGAGTTCACTGATTGAGCAGCTAGGCAAGTACTCCGTAGATGCCAGCAATTGGCAGCTCCCTAATGCCGCACACACACAAAACATTCTAAGCAACAGGAGAAGAAGAAAATGAGAACTCAATTAAGGTCGCACCAGCATCCAGCAGAATCAAATTGGCGGACTAGGCGCATGGCTCTGGGTGCTGGTAGCCAACGTACGTGGCCATGGCGTTCTCGCACTTCGACGAGGACCCTCCCTCTCCCATGTACTTCAGGTCCACGTCCTGCAGCACGACGCCCTGGCACGGCACGC
This sequence comes from Aegilops umbellulata, assembly GCA_032464435.1. Classification (NCBI taxonomy): domain Eukaryota; kingdom Viridiplantae; phylum Streptophyta; class Magnoliopsida; order Poales; family Poaceae; genus Aegilops; species Aegilops umbellulata. The sequence goes on along the minus strand of CP136055.1, from coordinate 502,585,077 downwards.
CGCACCGGAGCAGCACGGCCACCGGCACCGACGACGTCCCCTTGATGTTCTTGAACGTGATGTCCTTGAGGGTGACCCCGGAGACGTGCTTGTGCTCGCAGTCGTAGTAAGGGCAGTACTTCTGGTCGATGATGATGGGGTTCTGCACGTCCTTCATCACCATGTTCTCGAACAGCATGTGCGCGGCCAGGCTCTTGGTAGGGGAGTTCTCCCACGTCTTGATCCGGACGCCGTTCATGGTGCCCACGAAGGTCATGTCCCTGACGTGGACGCGGGTGACGTCGCCCTCGCCCACGTACCGTCCAAGGCTGCCGACGCTCATGCCGTGCCCCGGGCCGCAGTGGACGCGGGCGATGTCGATGTTGTCGCTCCCCTGGCCGATGGAGATGCAGTCGTCGCCGGTGCTGATGTGGGTGTCGGAGATCACCACGCCCGTGCTTCGCTCGATGTGGATGCCATCTGTGTTTGGGCTGTTCTCGGGCGCGTTGATCTGGATGTTGATCAACTTCATATTCTTACTCTGCAGCAGTGCGATGTGGAAGAACTTGCTGTTTACCGACTTGATGTCACGCACCACCGTGTTCTGGTTGTTCACGAACAGCACGCTCTGCACTCCAGCAATTTAGACATGTGGATCGTCACATACTTAGTGACTGCCGGTGAAGTGATCAAGTGCAAGATGATATTCCATTTATGTGTAACGAAATCGGATGGACACTCACAGTGGGGAGGACTTTGCAGTCCTTTTGGATGGGACACTTGTTGAAGGGCCAGGAGGCGGCACCCTGGCCATTGATGATGGCATTGTTCTGTCCGGCCACGGTGAGGTCTTTCACCCACCCGAACTCGATCCAGTCATTGCCAAAACGCCTCAGATCCGTCGCCGCCTTGAGCGTCCCCTGCACAAGCATATAAAATGACTCCCCTTTTGCCCTGTCGTGTCATGCTTGCACTGCAAAATTATAACTGCACAACTGCTTGCCTGGAGCAAGAAAGTGATGGCGGAGGCTTTGCAGGGACCATGGAACTTCGTCGGCCCGATGTAGTACGTCCCCGGCGGGATCAACAGCGTCACCGTGCCAGATGCACCACACGCTGCCTTCCATGCTGCCATCAAAGCCTGCACACCAACACCAAGGTAGCGGTTGATTACAACATAGTTCGAGCGCGACAACAAAGAAAGAAACAAATTAGAACACCAACCAAGCAATCTATTGAGGAACTGGATACGTACTTTGGTATCGTCGTTGGTGCCGTTGCCTTCAGCGCCGAAGTTCTTGGCATTGTAGGTAGCCAAACCCCCATGGTGTGACGACATCGGGAGTAGTTGTTCCACAGTCACGTTCTTGGCCACGGCCTCAAGGCCGCAGCAGGGAGAGACAACACAGAGTGTGAAGATGACAACCAGCAGCGGCGGCCACACTTCCATGATCGACTTAGCTAGCTAGCTAGCTCCTCACTCGTGACCTCAGCAATGCAGTGATGGAGCCAGGTTTTCTGACATGGTTATGCGGAGTCAATTGTTTTCTCTAATGCAACAATTTAACACATAAAAGTTCACGACACTGACAATGAAATTGTAAATTGTTATTTATAGTGATATCATCTCAATTGCGAAATTGCTCCTTAAAATTCAATCAATTGATCAAACCTATACAATAAATAAATTAATAAATTAAGGATCATACTGTATTCTCAATTGGATGAAAATCTCAAAAATTCCAAGAAATTGAGAAGACTAGTTGAATGTCCATGAGTTGCCTTAGAATACAAACCTGTTGTGAAAGATAACTAAAGTCATAATCCGAATTTGTGGAGATTATATTTAACTTCTACCCTCTTATGACCAACATACACCCTGACAAACAACCAAACTGTAAGATAATAATCCAAATTTTTGGAAACATACTGTGCAAGTAATTTAATCAACAGAGTATTACTACTCTTTATAACCACACGTTGGAAACATACTTCCTAGTTCCTATCTCAGCCAAAGCAACAATGTCAGGTCAATTCTACTTTGATATTCTTAGCTGCATGTGAGTCTGAAGCCCAATATTCGATTGCCTTGTATGATAGCTTTTCAAGAGAAGCTTCATCATCACTTGTGCAGAAAGTAGAAACATAATATGATAGTCAACATCCCTTGTAGCAGTGTAGCGTAATTTCACATAGTGATATGCTACTACTTACTGCATAGTCAGCAAGAGAAACATAGTAGGGAACTGATTATCTATATAGCACTCCATGACCAAGGAATCAATTGGTAGATTACTTGATTATAAGTTGTTGCATAATTTCTTGAGTGTGCTAACTGTGTTGGCCCTTTTATTGTCACTAATTATGATATAGCAATGGTTGAGGATCATGCACATATATTTTGTTTTCCATGACTGGCAACAAAAACCACAAGAGATCTTGCACTCACCTTTGTGGAGGACTGGCTCATGCAGAATAGGATGAATATGACCATCCAAACCTCAACCTTTCCCTGCTACCCCAAAGAGAATTAGGAAGATCAGAACATCATTTAGGCAAAGTCCTCAAATAGACATTTACAAGGCCATGTTAATAATATTATTAACATATCGATCTGAATCACTCAAGTTTAAAGCATACTCCGCTTTTATCATTTAGGAATATCGATCTGAGTATGATTTATATCTATTATTAGTGGATTATGTTTTAACCTCACGGTTCTGGCATTAATATTTGGCAGCTATTTTACGAACATATAAACATACCTTAATTAACATATGTGACCCGACGTAATGCATTTAATATAAAAGATACAGATTTACTTTGCCTTTTAGCACCCCTCACCAATTCATGCTTTTAAAGAAAGCTTTATTTGATATATTTTTTCTGAAACATATGACACCTTCCTTTACAAATAGGAGCAGATGATACTCCTACATTAGATATGATAATCGATTCCTTGACTTATATAGCTACTGCACCCCGTGGAGATCCTAATGCCACTGAGATATGTCTAAAAAGATAGGAAGGTTAAGCGAATGTGAAATAAATGGCAGCATGGATAAAGTAGGACCAAAGGTTTAGAGCTGGAAGAGTGCCGGCCAGCTGCCGAGTTTCTAGCTGCTAATGATTGTAACACTGGCCAAGTTCATGTAATTGTGGCATCTCTGTATCAAAAGGATGCAGAAGAGGTGAGTCTCACAGTACAGTACGCCAAATTTAACACAGTACAGTACACCTTCCTTTAGCTCTTATGCAAACTTTATTTGCAAAATATTATATTACTTCCTCCGTTCACAAATATAAGATGTTCTAACTTTTTTATGAATCGGATGTGTATACACACGTTTAGTGTGTTTGTTCACTCATTTCAGTCCGTATATAGTCTATATTGAATATCCAAAACATCCTATATTTGTGAACGGAGGGAGTAATAAGCTGTGGAAATTCCTTATGCTGTCAATGTGGCCAACCTGAAACTGATATGATATTTGTAGGATTCGACCATTAGTCTCTTACTTTTCTCAGGTGTTTGTTTCTCTGCAGTCGGACAATTGACAGAGTAAAGAATGCAACAGCAGCTCAGCTCGATGTTTCAGATATTGGGAGTCTTTAAAATCTTGTTTCACAGGTATTTTGATTGATATTTATAGCTCTCTAGTGAACGAGTACTACTTTTCATCACGGTTCATATCACTACCAGACTTGTGCCAAAATAAAGCCATATTATGTTTCATTCTTATGCTTAACTTTCCATGTACAGTAAAATGTTTGCAGTTCAAGATATACATTTCTGCTCTCTCTTGTTAAGAGAATGTATTGGCTGCTGCAGATCAAGAAATTAAAATGATCGGAGCTCCACTTACCACGCGGCACCGCGCGGAACCGGGAGCAGCACGGCGCTGGATCAGCTCAGCTCGGAGTCCGGCGGCGGCAATGGAGTTGGCCTCGGGTGCAGCGAGTGTTGTGCGAATCCAACCCAGGGAGCAGTGCGTGCCTCGCCCAGGCCAAGGGTAAGGCAGGTCGGCGGGCTCCGGCCGCTGGACGGGAGCGAGGGAGGCAAGATGTGAAAAAAAAGGAGGCAAGTGAGGAGGACGTGAGGCAGGAGTTCGCAGTACCTCTTTGTAGTGGTGGAGGAGATAACCACCCCGACTTGCTGCACGTTCGGCGGTTGCCATGATCGAGCTGACCGGCGGTTACCTGCGGCGTACGGCTCGACGACTGGGAGCTGAAGAGCGGATGAGGGAGGCGGCACTCGGGATGGGGGAAGCATCGCGCCCGTGGACGGGGTTAGCTGCGTGCTGGGAGCTGCGGGAGGCGGCGCGGCGACCGGCGGCCGGCGGGGAAGGGGATCGCGGGAGGAGACACGGGGAGGAGGCGGAGGGGAGACGAGCTTTGGTGGGATTGTTTTCGTTGTATCGACTCGGTTTTTTTTCCGGCAGAATGACTGCTCCACGATTTTTTGGGGAAAAGGGACTTCAGCCAATAATAACTGCTCCACAAAATTTTAATCAAGTAAGGTGAGGAGTATCTTTTTTTTTTGAAAATATTTTTTTTTGAAAATAAGGTGAGGAGTATCTTGTAAAATGCGGTTTGCTCCAAAAAGCATAAAAAATTTCTTATGTTATAAATATGTCTCGGTGGCGTGTCATCTTTCGACTTGTCGGCGGCACACCCGTGTCGCCGCACGATCTCGGCTATCCACCCTTCGATCGTGTCAACGACGTTCCTCTGTGAGCTTTGCCATGGTGCCTACTTTTTCTCCCTTGCCCTTCAGTTGGTGTTTGTGTACGTGGGTGACGAGGGCCACTGTTAAGCTCCTTGTCTGGCCTTCGACTTTAGGTGTTAGCTGTCGGGGGGTTCGGATTGGCTTCTCCAACCATCCTCCCCTTCCGTCTTTGTCTTTCTTCTAGTGTTTGGCTCTCGTCGTGGGTGTCATCTCTGTATTTTCCTTCGCACCTCGTTGTAAGGGCATATTTATCCTTTAGTTGTTTTGGTGATTGATGACAATGCTTTTGTGGATTAATCGTGTGCATTGAGCATTTCAGACATATCATGACTAGGCACAAGACGATTTGGTGCCCCTCGAAGACTATTGAAGACGGCGTTTCTCTACGTTTCTTTTCGGTGAATTTGAGTTGTAGGTAAGCCGTACTATTAAGAGGGGGTCCGCGTTGGAAAGGTTTGGGTGGAATCAACACGTACACATATGTTCCTTTTGCACCACCTCTCCTTTGTCTCCTTGGAGCATCCTCAGTTTCTCCGTGTCTCTGCAAAGAAGGACTCCTAGTGTTGCTGAACTGCGGCATGCGGTAGTACTGCTCTTCGGAGCGGTAGTACCGCAGGCCCTCGCGGTAGTACCGGCCTCAGGCGCGGTAGTACCACAGGTGCTCATGGTAGTACCGCTCCTTAGGAGCGGTAGTATCGTGGCCTCAGGGCAGGCCCAGCGGCTCAAGCGGAAGTAGGGGCGGATGTAATTTTTTACATCCGCACACACGGTAGTACCGCGCCTTGGGCGCGGTAGTACCGTGAGCTCTGGGCAGGCGCAGCAACATAAGCGGAAGTAGGGGCGGATGTAATTTTTTACATATGCGCCCTACACGGTAGTACCGCTCCTAGCTTGCGGTACTACCGCGTCGAATTTTTGCATAGATCCGAACTCAGCGGAAGTTGCCACCGATGTATTTTTATATGTCCGTGCCTTCCCAATTCTGGACTATCCCTGCCTTGCGGTAGTACCGCAAGTGGGAGCGGTAGTACCGCGCCAGCGGTTCTACCGCCCTCTGTTTCATCGCATCAGGGCTGCTTTGGATACTGCTGCATGGGCGGTAGTACCACAGTAGTTTGCGGTAGTACTGTGTGACCTAGCGGTAGTACCGCGTCTCCGGTGCGGCAGTACCGTGCATCGCAGGCTGAGTTGGTGGATAACAGTTGGATTTGTTCTCTTACTATATAAGGGGAGTCTTCTTCTCCGAGTTGACCACCTCTTACATCCTCAAGCTCCATTGTTGCTCTAAGCTCCATTTTCGCCCGATCTCTCTCCCTAGCCAATCAAACTTGTTGATTTTCTAGGGATTGGTTGAGAAGGCCACGATCTACACTTCCACCAAGAGAAATTTGATTTCCCCCCACTAATCCCTTGCAGATCTTGTTACTCTTGGGTGTTTGAGCACCCTAGATGGTTGAGGTCACCGCGGAGCCATATTCCATTGTGGTGAAGCTTCGTGGTGTCGTTGGGAGCCTCCAATTAAGTTGTGGAGATTGCCCCAACCTTGTTTGTAAAGGTCCGGTCGCCGCCTCCAAGGGCACCAATAGTGGAATCACGACATCTCGCATTGTGTGAGGGCGTGAGGAGAATACGGTGGCCCTAGTGGCTTCTTGGGGAGCATTGTGCCTTCACACCGCTCCAACGGAGACGTACTTACCTTCAAAAGGAAAGAACTTCGGTAACACTTCCTCGCCCTCACTGGATCCACTCTTGGTTATCTCGTGCCTTTACTTGTGCAAACTTATTTGTGTTATATCCCTTGCTTGCTTGTGTGCTTGTTGTTGTTGCATCATATAGGTTGCTCACCTAGTTGCATATCTAGACAACCTACCTTGATGCAAAGTTTAAATTGGTAAAGAAAAGCTAAAAATTGTTAGTTGCGTATTCACCCCCCTCTAGTCAACTATATCGATCCTTTCAATTGGTATCAGAGCCTCGTCTCTTTTTAAGGACTTTATCGTCCGAAGAGTACGGTTGACTCCGTAGATGGTGAGGAGGAGCACCACGATGTGATTCCATCCTCGTCTACGGCCAATGGGGGAACCTCGGCCTCACGCGAGGAGTTTAGTGTGGCTTTGGACACATTGAAAAACTCCATGTCGGCCGAGGTCAAAGGCATGCTTAAGAACTTTCTTGATAGTCTGAAATTATCCACCGCACCGTTGGAAGTGGTCGATACCACTAACAAGGTGTCGGATGCTAACTTCGACAACGGAGAAGCTACTAGTGAGAAAGTTCCTTTGTCTAGTGGTAAAAATGGTAGTGGCATCTTTGCCCATGTGGAACCACCTCCTACTTATGGAGGACATATTCCCTCCAATCATTTATATCATGCCGGCCCTCCTCCTAAGATCGTAAAAATTGAGGATTTTAATGCTTGGGTATATTGCTTTAAACGTCATTTAAACCATGTTAATACTAACCTTTGGAGAATCATTGAGCAAGGTTTTTATCCGGATGACCCAAGCAACTTCACCCCTAGAGAAGCCGTGGATCATCAATTCGACGAGAATGTTCTCTTCATCATCCAAGATGCAATACCTTCCGAAGATCTTGCACATCTCCGACATTTCACCATGGCCAAGGAAGCATGGCACCATGTTGTTTCCCTTTACAAGGGAAGCGCAAGCATTAAACGCTCCAACTATGAAGTGGTGCAAGATGAGGCCGATGAGTTTGCAATGAATGAAGATGAAGAACCTCGTGAGCTTTACCGGAGGCTAACCACTCTCGCGGTCTCACTTCGAGATCATGGGAGCAAGGATTTGGATGACAATTGGATCAAGCGCAAGTTCCTCAAGGCCATGATGCCTTATCACAAGGCCATGTCCTCTGTCATCTGGCAAAGATCGGACTTCCACACCTTGTCCTCTTTAGCCCTTTTCCTAGTAGTGTCAAGTGAAGTCTTGGATGAGTTTGTGGCAATGAGGATCTTGGACAAGACCGCTGATACGTCCATTTTGCATCACGCTTTTATATCGATATTTATTGCATTATGGGTTGTTATTACACGTTATGTCACATTACTTATGCCTATTCTCTCTTATTTTACAAGGTTTACATGAACAGGGAGAATGCCGGCAGCTGGAATTCTGGGCTGGAAAAGGAGCAAATATTAGAGACCTATTCTGCACAACTTCAAAAGTGTTGAAACTCCACGAAAGTTATTTTGGAATTAATAAAAAATACTAAGCGAAGAAAGTACCATAGGGGGGCCACCCACCATCCACGAGGGTGGGGGCGCACCCTACCCCCTGGGCACGCCCCCCGCCTCATGGGCCCCCTGGCAGGCCTCCGATGCCCATCTTCTGCTATATGAAGTCTTTTACCCTGAAAAAAATCATAAGAAAGCTTTTGGTAAGAAACTCCGCCGCCACAAGGCGGAACCAATCTACGGCTCCGGCGGAGCTGTTCTGCGGGGGAAACATCCCTCCGGGAGGGGGAAATCATCACCATCGTCATCACCAACGATCCTCTCATCGGGAGGGGGTCAATCTTCATCAACATCTTCACCAGCACCATCTCCTCTAAAACCCTAGTTCATCTCTTGTATCCAACATTTGTCTCAAAGCCTTAGATTGGTACCTGTGGGTTGCTAGTAGTGTTGATTACTCCTTGGAGTCGATGCTAGTTGGTTTATTTGGTGGAAGATCATATGTTCAGATCCTTTATGCATATTAATACTCCTCTGATTATGAACATGAATATGATTTGTGAGTAGTTACGTTTGTTCCTGAGGACATGGGAGAAGTCTTGCTATAAGTAGTCATGTGAATTTGGTATTCGTTCGATATTTTGATGAGATGTATGTTGTCTCTCCTCTAGTGGTGTTATGTGAACGTTGACTACATGGCACTTCACCATTGTTTGGGCCTAGAGGAAGGCATTGGGAAGTAATAAGTAGATGATGGGTTGCTAGAGTGACAAAAGTTTAAACCCAAGTTTATGAGTTGCTTCGTAAGGGGCTGATTTGGATCTATATGTTTCATGCTATGGTTAGGTTTACCTTAATAATTATTTTGTAGTTGCGGATGCTTGCAATAGGGGTTAATCATAAGAGGGATGCTTGTCCAAGAAAGGACAGCACCCAAGCACCGGTCCACCCACATACCAAATTATCAAACTAACGAACGTGAATCATATGAGTTTGATGAAAACTAGCTTGACGATAATTCCCATGTGTCCTCGGGAGCGCTTTTCTCTATATAAGAGTTTGTCCAGGCTTGTCCTTTGCTACAAAAAAGATTGGGCCATCTTGTTGCACCTTATTTACTTTCATTACTTGTTACCCGTTACAAATTACCTTATCACAAAACTATGTGTTACTGATAATTTCAGTGCTTGCAGAGAATACCTTACTGAAAACCGCTTGTCATTTCCTTCTGCTCCTCGTTGGGTTCGACAATCTTACTTATCGAAAGGACTATGAAAGATCCCCTACACTTGTGGGTCATCAACCACCGACAATGCGGTGTTGCGCTCTCAAAGAGATAAGAAGCGCAACCTTGCTTTGAAGGCCAAGGTTAGCGTGGAAGAAGAGGATGAAGAGGAAGAAGAGGAGAGAAACCCCGAAGATACAAAATATGCTTAACATGAGCACATGGATCTCGCTTTAAGGCAATTTTGGAGCAATAAGAACTCAAGGCCCAACTTCAACAAGAACAACTCAAGTGGCACTAGTAGAAAAAGGCCCATCTGTCCCGGTTCATAAGGCCCATCTGTCCCAGTTGGGGAACTGGGACTAAAGGGTCGTTACTAATGCCTAGGCCTTTAGTCCCGGTTCTTATACTAACCGGGACAGATGGGCCTCCACGTGGCCGGTGCTGCGAGCCCAGGCAGGAGGCCCTTTAGTCCCGGTTGGTGGCACCAACCGGGACCAATAGGCATCTGATAACCCACAAGTATAGGTGACGGTGTCCTGGACTAGGGGGTACTCACCGCGTCATCTCCCAGTCTGTTAGATTGGGCCGAAGACCCCCATGGCCGTATACTCATGGGCCAGTTCGGACAGCTGCCGCATACATGGAAGATTCCACAAGACTTGGCGATCAAGACAAGGACTTCTCCCCACCGGCGTATTCGGCTAGGACTCTTGTTATCCTAGGCCTCTGGTGCATTATATAAACCGAGGCCAAGCTAGTCGATAGACAATCTCATACATACAATCATACCATAAGCTAACTTCTAGGGTTTAGCCTCTCTGATCTCGTGGTAGATCTACTCTTGTACTACCCATATCATCAATATTAATCAAGCAGGACGTAGGGTTTTACCTTCATCAAGAGGGCCCGAACCTGGGTAAAACATCATGTCCTATGTCTCCTGTTACCATCCGCCTAAACGCACAGTTCGGGACCCCCTACCTGAGATCCACCGGTTTTGACACCGACATTGGTGCTTTCATTGAGAGTTCCGCTGTGTGATCGCAAAAGGATCGATGGCTCGTCTGCAGGTCAACTGCGATGCCGGCATCTTCGTCGCCGGCTCAACTGGTCACCTTGGCTTGACCGAGGATCGTGCTCCATCTCCGATCGTCATGTTTAGACGAGTGCCTTCATCAACATCAACTCCGATCTCTATCAAGATTATGGAGGAATCATCCGTGGAGCTCGGGGGCTCAACGTCAACATTGCCCTCGGGTGACCGTGCTGTTTTTCCAAACAGCGAACTTGTATCCGCTGTCACCGCCTCTTAGAGCATCGCTTTGACGATCCCTTTGGTGAAATTGTGCGGAATTGAGTCTACAACGACCATGCAAAATTTCGTCGAGTTCCGATGGAGGAATCTCCGGCAATCTATAATATATCGGAGCCCTGTCAAATCTGGACGGGAATCTGGACGAGTTTAGGGCGTGGTGTCCAGCTTCTAGCTCGGACGTCCTTTGGAAGATCCAACCGTTGATCGGCTGCGGAATTACTATATCTACCACCCCTCAAAATTTCAGCTCGATCCGACCGTCCAAAATCCGGGAACCTTCCTATTAGTGCATCACTTTTCGGATATGTTTTCTGCGCGAGAATGAATCCGACCCGAATTCATCTTTTATATGAACGGGATTTCGGACATCCTTTTTGAAGGAAGTTTTGTATGGGGTATTGTGTTTTGTTCCCAAACACATCCCACTAAATTTAAAATCTTTTGAACATGATCTTCAACATTATGCTGGTGTCAAACCAGTCTGGCAATATTGTTCCACGGCTGCCGACCTGCGCTAGACACGTCGTCACTTTGTTGAGCCGAGCTCAACTTCTTCGGATCATCATCTCGGCAAGCCGAACAAGAGTCCGGCATCGCGAAGGATAAATCATCACCAACATCGCCGCCCCACGGATTATACGGAGCGGGCATACCGGCATCGCCGCACGGTCGCTTCATCAAGCCGGCATCGACCACGTCACGACCTGCATCGGCAGGGCCGCACTATTGCTTCTTCAAGCCGGTGTCCACCACGCCGACCTACTTCGACTCATCGGCTGACATCGAGGCTGGACCGGGGGCTTCGCCATCTCTTCATCAACCTACTCCGGACATTTCGGCATCACTAGCCGACCAGCTCCGTCACGTTAGCTGGGCCGAGGGCTTTGCCTCGGCGAGCCAACCTTTGTCAGCATTGCCATGTCGTCGTTTTATCGCCTATCAGGCAATGGGTGTGCGGATCGAGTCCCAATTTTGGGAATTACCTTCCTTCGGATTGCTACAACAAATAAACCAGGTGCTATTAATCCCAATATTTTTTGCTTGTCTGGGTTTATTTTTTCCCAAGGAATTATTACTCTGGTTTGTCCATCATATGTACATAGGTCTATCAAATGGTGGCCGCATCAACGACAGTTGCATGGTGGTTCGGTCAGTGTCCATACATAGTCCGGCGAACGCCGCATCCGGAGCTTGGACCGACCTGCGAATTCAGGCTTTGCCACGCCTTTACCGCATCACGCCGACGCCCTGCATCGACATTGACTTTGGCGCCAGGCCATATTTCTTTTATTACTCACTTTGCATAAATTATTTATTATGCAACGATTTTTTTAATTATCATTATTACTATTATCTCCGGTTTGCACTATTTTTTGTGCACAGGAAAATGATCCGGGGACTTCGGCGTCACTCTGCCGGTCTGCATTGACCGTGCTATGTCACCACTTCGGCGTTTCGAGCTCTCCGCTCCGCCACCTCGGGACCGGCTTGGGGGATGGAACCTTGCCCCGCATCAAGCTCGGACCGCGTCATCAATACCGAACACATTAACCAGCTAAGTCGCTTTCATGCTCAAAGCTTTGATTTCTAACTTGTGTTCGGTTCGACCAAGCATTATACTTTTTTGGAAAAAAGTTGCTTGTAAAAAATTCCCTTGTCCAAACTTTGTTTGTGACGCATAAATTCAAATACCCAATTCATTTGGGGGCTTCCTTCATGAAGCTTTTCCTCTTGCATATGATTATACTTGTACGGCTTCGTTCCTTGTTCGTGTATTACGCCACAATATGCACCATATTGACTTAAGCGATTTGCAAGCTGGGTTGCCTTGCTCCTGTGTTTACCCCTACGTTCCCGATTGTTCGGCTAGGGAGTAAAGGGAGCACCTCTGCGATTGTCACGATTGGGTCACCCGAGCCGGACCTCAGACTGGGTGAAGCCGAAAGCTAGCGCTCTTATAGTTTTCAATGATGGTCGGCACACAACGGAACTCATGAGTACAAAAAATCTATTGCACAAGTCTCATAATAACAATGAGCACCGAAGAAAGGTTTCGGTGGGGGTACTATTTTCTTCGAAGATGCTTCTTACACTTCGCAGTAATATAGCATAAGTTCCCTGAGCGCGCTTTGTCTGTTACAGCCTTATGGCCTGATTGCCTGGTTATTGGAAACACCATCGATATTCTCGATAGATGGAGTACATAACACTTTTCGGTCCTTGACCGAAGAGGGAGAAGCCGATGGTCGGTTAAGACGCGTTTAAAGTTCGGTTGAACATAGATATGATATAAGTACTTCGGTATATGCAATCACTCTTTTACCCAAGTCACTTGGGGGCTCTTAAATTTATATGAGCCGTTTTATGATAAGTGTTCTTCTTCTTAGTCGTTGCAAAGTTTTATTATTATTATTATTATTATTATTATTATTATTATTATTATTATTATTATTATTATTATTATTATTATTATTATTATTATTATTATTATTATTATTATTATTATTATTATCTATCACTCCTTTTTTCGACACGAGCGTGTGGTCACTAGCCGGGGAGCCTAATTTCTCTCTCAAAGCCGCTAGAGTTTAGTTTGCTAAACTGGCCTAATGAGAAGTACTCCGCCCTCGGGATAGGAGGTTGAAGCCGTAGGCTGACCCGCTTGAAGTCTTGAGATAGGATGTATCATGTTAAAGCATGACAGAAGCACTTCTTTTGCTAAGGCCAATTTTTGGATTGGCACCGAACACTTGATCTTGTTCGGACGTCAAGTTTTTACTGACATTTTTTGGTTTTCCAAGCTTATGGCACTTTTAAACTATTCGTGTGTTTTCAGCACAAGTCTCGTAGTGCAACGCCGGACAGCTTTGGAGATTCGGCAAAAACATTCTCGGATATTGCTATATATGCATCGGTTTCGAATTGTGTCTTCGGTCAATAGTTGGGTTGCCCGGCTCCTGCGCTCGCCTCCTACGTTCCGCTTTGTTCGGCTAGGTGTGCAAAGGGAGAACCACTGCGATTGTGCTTCCAGCTCACATGGTTAAGCACCTCAGTGGAGAAAGCCGAAAACTGACTGTCACAATAAGCGTAAACTGGCCAGCGATCCGATGATGGTGTTAAATGACGGGCCATTCATAACAATGGCCGAAGTGTTTACGGCTTAACCTTGACTGCCGCCGAACACTACCGGGGGCTATTAACTGGCCTCCCAAACTAAATCCTCGATATTTTGCTCTTACATTGGAGCTGAGGTTTCATGATCATGCTTAGCATGACAACCCAAAGAAAGGAACCGATAGCGGGACTATTTTCTTTGGAAGACATTTCTTCTGTTAAATAGTAATATAACATATCTCTCTGCGTACCTTTGTTTATAAAACCGTATGGCCAGATTGCCTTGTTTGTTGCAAATCTTTGCCCTCATAAAGGCTTTATAAAGTAGGACAAACACTCCTCGGCTACTGGCCGAGGAGGTGGAAGCCGATGGTCGGTCAACAAAGTTTTGTACAATGCGGATCCAAGCATTAATGATGTAAAGTATTTGGATACATAGAATCATTACACATAATTTGTGATTTTACTATGGATATTGATCCTTAATTCGGCCACCCGTGCCCGCATTAAGGCTTGGGGGCTACTGGGCTTCGGGCTTATTATTTACAAATATTAAAGGGGCACATCAATCCCCTGATCTGGTGTTGCCACCCGACCAGTGTCTCCGGGGCTACTGCATTGCCTATTCAATGCAGAAAATTTTATCTGCAATATAGTTTCTGAGGAGATTTTGATCCTCAGGTTGCTCGGCCGCACCCAACCTGAGTCTCGAGGACTGAGCACGCCGCTTTTAGTGTCCCGAAGTATTCTGCCGAGCTTGGACTTGATCCTCAGGCCGATTTTGCAAATCAACCCGAGTCTCAGCGGCTACTAGGATCAGCGGTCTTACGTCATCCTTCAGGTGCATCTCGGGTTTTAGACCGATACGCACCATGAGGGCTACTGGCTGTATATCTCGGCAGAGAATAAATTGCACCAATAAAAAATATTGACGAAAAATTGGCCCATAGTCGGGGTGGTGCACCACCTCGGAAGCAGTCCGGCATAAAGCTCGGGCGATAGTGGCTGGCTCCATAGAGGGCATTTCCGGCATTAAGCTCGGCTAAACTCCTTCAACTTTTTTGAACCAAGGTGATATGACACCTCGGATATAGTCCGGCGTTGGAGCTCGGATACATAGTCCGGCGTTGGAGCTCAGATACATTCCGGTGTTAGAGCTGGGAAGCGGTTCGGCGTTGGTGCTCGGCTGCAAAAGATACCTCGAATGCAGTCCGGCGTTGGAGTTCGGACGCAAGAGGACGCTGCCGCCCGGGACCAACTTCAAACCCGAGGTGTGGCATAAAAATAACAAGGCATTGATAAAGGCCAAAAACTTAAAGGGGCTCCTCGGATACCCGACATGTAAACTCGTCGAATGCATTTCGGCGATCCTCAAGATCGAAGATGAGAAGATTTGTTGAACCAGTTTTCAAGACCGACGGCCGAAGATGAAGAATAGTTCGGAAGAATCGAGGAGCGTCCCTAACTTGAAGACCGGTTCAGGGGGTACTGACGGTGTCCTGGACTAGGGGGTACTCACCGTGTCATCTCCCAGTCTGTTAGATTGGGCCGAGGACCCCCATGGCCGTATACTCATGGGCCAGTTCGGACAGCTGCCGCATACATGGAAGATTCCACAAGACTTGGCGATCAAGACAAGGACTTCTCCCCACCGGCGTATTCGTCTAGGACTCTTGTTATCCTAGGCCTCTGGTGCATTATATAAACCGAGGCCAGGCTAGTCGATAGACAATCTCATACATACAATCATACCATAGGCTAGCTTCTAGGGTTTAGCCTCTCTGATCTCGTGGTAGATCTACTCTTGTACTACCCATATCATCAATATTAATCAAGCAGGACGTAGGGTTTTACCTCCATCAAGAGGGCCCGAACCTGGGGACCCCCTACCCGAGATCCACCGGTTTTGACACCGACGATAGGGGGTCGCAACAGTTTTCGAGGGTAGAGTATTCAACCCAAATTTATTGATTCGACACAAGGGGAGCCAAAGAATATTCTCAAGTATTAGCAGTTGAGTTGTCAATTCAACCACACCTGGATAACTTAGTATCTGCAGCAAAGTATTTAGTAGCAAAGTAATATGGAAGTAACAGTAACAGTAGCAAAGTAATATTTTTGGGTTTTGTAGTGATTGTAACAGTAGCAACGAAAAAGTAAATAAGCGAATAACAATATGTGAAAGGCTCGTAGGCATTGGATCGATAATGGAGATTTATGCTGGGTGCGGTTCATCATGTAACAATCATAACATTGGGTGACACAGAACTAGCTCCAATTCATCAATGTATTCCGAATATAGTCATACGTGCTTATGGAAAAGAACTTGCATGACATCTTTTGTCCTACCCTCCCGTGGCAGCGGGGTCCTAATGGAAACTAAGGGATATTAAGGCCTCCTTTTAATAGAGTACCGGACCAAAGCATTAACACATAGTGAATACATGAACTCCTCAAACTAAGGTCATCACCGAGAGTGGTCCTGATTATTATCACTTCGGGGTTGCCGGATCATAACACATAGAGGTGACTATAGAATTGCAAGATAGGATCAAGAACTCACATATATTCATGAAAACATAGTAGGTTCAGATCTGAAATCATGGCACTCGGGCCCTAGTGACAAGCATTAAGCATAGCAAAGTCATAGCAACATCAATCTCAGAACATAGTGGATACTAGGGATCAAACCCTAACAAAACTAACTCGATTACATGATAGATCTCATCCAACCCATCACCGTCCAGCAAGCCTACGATGGAATTACTCATGCACGGCAGTGAGCATCATGAAATTGGTGATGGAGGATGGTTGATGATGACGACGATGACAGATTCCCCTCTTCGGAGCCCCGAACGGACTCCAGATCAGCCCTCCACTACAAAAAAATACACTTCCGTGATGATACGTGTTTGTCACAGTAGGTCGCGTGTTTTGTCATGCATGTACATCCATGACAAATTTATGACAGAATCAAGATAGTCATACCTGTGCTGTTGTAGAAGTGTTCCATGACATTACCAAAATTATCATCACGGAAGTGTCCACTTCCATGACATAAATCGCGCGTCACAGAAGTGCTTTCGTCAAGGGTGACCAACACGTGGCATCCACCATAACGGAACTCCGTTAAGCTATCAGGTCGGGTTTTGGATCCGATAACCCGTTAACAGCCCCGACCAATGGGGATTTTCCACATTTAAAATCATCATTGGCTAGAGGAGACACGTGTCAGGTCCGCGTTGGCACAGGTGTCACTCATCCTATGGGCGAGACGCGCCTATGATATGTTGACACGTGGACCGGCCCATCAAGTTTAAATGGGCCAGCCCAACTGAAGGCCCACAAGATTTTGCGGACCATAATGGGTCAGCCCAGCTAAAGGCCCACGAGATTTTGCGGACCATAATGGGCTGGCCCAGCTAAAGGCCCCAAGATTTTGCAGGCCATAATGGGCCAGCCCAGGTAAAGGCCCACAAGATTTTTGTGTGCCGTAATGGGCCGACCCAGGTAAAGGCCCACAAGATTCTTGCGGTTCATAATGGGACGGCCCAGCTAGAGGCCCACAAGGTTTCGCCGACATTAATGGCCGACCCATCTGTAGGCCCACAATATTTTGAGGACCCTAGTAGGTCGGCCCATTAACTGGCTGCCATGTTTTGGGCCAAATGCCAGCCCATATTTGATCCGGTCCATTAATGGCCTGCCATGCTTCGGGCCTAATAGTGGCCCATATGAGATCCGGCCCGTTAAAAGCCTACCACGTTCTGGGCCAAATTACGGCCCAGATCAGGTCCAACCCTTTAAGAGGCTTTGGGCTCAATTATGGCCCATATCAAATTCGGCCCGTCAACTAGACACTATGCTTTTGGGCCCACTTGCTAAAGGCCCACTTAGTAATTCGGCCTGATATTAGTTTTGGCCTGTTAAGGGCCCGTTTAACATTTCGGCCCTATATTAATTTCGGCCTGTTAAAAGCCCGTCATATAGTTGGGCCTAACTACGACCCGATTTGCATCCGGCCTGCTCGCAGCCGATACCTGATTGGGCCAAACAAGGACCGAGACAATTTTGGCCTGTTAAAAGCCCATGATTTGATTCGCACAATCATGGGTCAGGGTTCATTTCGGGCTGTTGCGTAACTAGTAGGGATTAAGACAAACCTACTCTATACAATAAATAAATTACGGCATAGTAACTAAGAATAAACCTACACTATACAATAAAGGATTTAAGGTATATTACATCCACTGTGCATCGAAGTTCGCCACCAGTGATCATAAAGCGCAACGAAGAAGCAGATTACAAAAACTGGGCACCATTGCAGCGTAACAAAATAATACTGAACCGAGACCACTTCCAAGATAGTTCAAGAAAGGTTAGCCTTGCGGGGGAACTGCTGCGCAAGCTGCTGAGCAAGGCCATGACACCGGCCTAGCATGTCGGTCATAGCTTCCAGGTGTAGCTGTTTAGCGATGAGGTTCTCATTGGTGTTCTCCGCAGTCTTTCTTAGAGATAGGACTTTAAGTCGAAGTTGAGTTGCAGAATGCCTTTCTGCTAGAACTTGGGACTGAAGAAGTCGAACTGATTCAGACAACGAATTCTGTGAGCTTGTCTGACTGTTAGTCTCAAGTAACTTGAACACTGCATCAAGACAAGACTTTGGGGTTGTCTCGCTATCTTCAAGATGTTTTGCCTTCTTTGCTGCAATATATGTTGGGTTTGTCTCACAGCCTTCAGTAGACTTGTGCATGCCATCAGGCATATCACCTTGAAACAAAGCAGAGAGATGACATGTTTTGCACGTGTATAAACAAAGATGATAACTGTTCTGTCAATTCTATCCAATTTAAAATTAGAAAATAAAGAGTATGTTCAAAATATCAATAGCATAATTTGGTATTGTTCATAATGCGGGGAGCTTCACCACACTACTGGATTACCATGTCAACATAACAAGCATAGATGAAGGGCAAAGAAAATCATTGTATCTGTTTTGGATAATGTGCATGGCATCTTGTTCATATCATCAGCCACATCAGTAAGATAAAACAGGAGATGACAAGGTGCAAACGTGGGCTGCTTCACCACACACTGGATCATAGATCCACAAAAACAAGCATACATATAGGGAGTATTAAGTACTGTGCATGGTATGAAAAAGGAATTTGGTTTTACAAGTAAAAACTTAGAACTTACGGTTCTTACGAACATGCATTTTGGTAGAAACAACAAACTAAACAACAGTAAACGATAGGGAGTATGAGCAAATTAAACAGCAGTTGAGGATAAAGGCTTTAGAAGGACTGACTTACATTAACAGTTAACACCGGCTTTATAATGCCCTTCTCCATGTCAAGGGAAGGATAACTCAAGAATTTCAGCACAGAATCTTCTTCATAAGAATTGCCTGTACTCTACATTTTGTAGAGAGTAATTATAGATATGATAATACTAGAAGGGATAGAGGATAATGAAGATAAGATGCAGATTGATGCTACATTATCAACTACCAATCCCTGGAAGTACAAGCGTTATAGGACAAAATGTACTGACAAGAGCAATGGGCTACACTTCTGCACTGGCATTGTCTGTGTATTCTACTTGTTGGTAAGATTAAATATAGATCTGATCTTTTTTAGTAAATGGTGGGCGAGGGAGATAAGATGCAGAATGCTACAAAATGAACCAATCCCTCTTCCCATAATACAAGAGTGTTTTGAACACTGGTGTACTGTACAAAATGTTCTTATATTTTGGGACGGAGGGAGTAGCTGTTAATGTAAGTACAATGATAGACCACGTTCAGTCCTTACAAGAGGACTGCAGAGCTAAACCTCTTCAAAAGCATTGGGTTGATTCTAAATTTATGTAAGAGTCCATACGGATCTTATAATGTCCACCAAATGGACGATTACGAGGCTAACATGTGCAGTGATGCTACATAATCAAACAGCTATGAACGTAAGTATGGTCATACAGGGCAAGAGGTACTCACAAGAGCAATGTAGTGTGCAGTATAGTTGCGAGATTCTGTGGTCCCTTGAGAACGAATGTTCTTCTGCTAACAGTTTTCGTACAAGTGAGACATTAAGGCAAATGCAGAAATGTAGTTCAAATTGTGATGTGATATCATAGACAATACCTTACGCTGCAACCGAGACCAATGTGTAACAAGATTATTCTAGTCACCGTCGGATAAATGTAGCACCGGAGACTTTACAGAAATTTCATTCAAAGGCTTGCCATCAAAGTGCGCTTGCCTCAGGTAGGAACGATACTTCATCAACGAGTGCTTGAAAAGCGCAACCAACCCTTGCTCGTCATCACAATCCAGTTTGCTCCTCGCCTATTTAAAAGAATGAAATCTTGTGTCTTCTGTCAGCAGAAACATATGCAGTAATGACCATGAATAACATTAGTACATTACTTACGCGTAAGTTGTGGAGGAAGACTGGAAATTGTTCTGTGTCTGCGGTATAATCTTTCCATGAAGGAAAGATGCGCACAAAGTTCTTGACAACAACATAAGCTTCGTCTTCTAAACTGGGAAGAAATGGAACATGGGTCCTATTTGCTGCAATTGGGGCTCTCTCTGGTTCGAAAAGGGATTTGGCGACTAGATTTGGTGTACTCTTTGCTGGAATGGGGGTTTTGCGTCGTACAACTGGTGCTATGTCAACTGGCATAATCATACTGTTTGCTGCAGTTGGGGTCTGCTGAGTTGGGGCATCAGAAATGACCAGTGTAGTAGGGCTAGAGTCTGCTAGAGTTGGGGTATTTTGTGGGTCAGGTGATATTGCAACTACACCTAATGGGCTATTTGATTTATCAGGTGCCACTACCTTTTCCAAATACTTTGCTTGTGCTCCTCCACGATCAGCAATCGCCCTCTTCCTTTTGAATGTCTGATACACAAGAACATCATTTGAATGGATAAATATGGTATGATGACAGATGGAATATGTACTGAAAATGGATAGGCAGGGCGTATTCACATACATGATGTGTAAACTAAGCTAATGGCAGTTCAACAAAGTAGAAGCAATGCAAAGCATCAGTTGCAAGATATGTGCGAGAAATGTAACCTTGGAAAGTTAGAGCAAGTACCTTGATGGGTGAATAAGATAGGGCATCTTCCTCTGACTCCTCCACTAGGGAGCTACATTGACTTAGGTCTCCCTCTAGCTCAGAATCACTGTTAGGATCATATTCTGAGCATGAATCTATAGGTGGAGAGCGTTTGCATTGCATTGCATTCAGACTTAATTTCAGTCCCTTAATGCCAAATTTGACAGCCATGGCATTGTTCTGCTTTATTCTTTTCATGCGAGCAAGCTCATAATCATTATGATGCTGTTCAGAATCTGAGATTCATGAAAACATTAAAAGTAGTCAGATTATCTATGGAATGCATTGCGGATTCAACTCGGAGAGTGTCTCCCTATAAACCCCTGCATATGCAAAGTTCACCTCCCCAACCGTGCTAACCAGACCACACACAGAGATACACACCCGAGCAGCGAACATGCATTTTCGAAACTAATTTAGGAGCATTTAGCTGACCAATTAAACAACTCTGTTTTAATAATATCATATTCGTATTTGAACAACTAAGCTTGTTTAGCTTGATGGGTGGAGAAGTGTTATTATGACACGAAGCACGTATTCTGGCCGTATAGTGATCATAAAAGGGGGAAACTCTAAGCATATTTTTTTAGCAAAAGAGGGTTTCCCCTCCGATTTCTATTAAAGAAACCACCACGGAACTAACATGATCAATTAAACCCTAAGCATGATCAATTAAACCGTATTATGGCTGTGCCATGGCAGATTTGAAGCTGCAAACCGGAGAAATGATATTTAGCATCCATTGTTTGCTTCGAACTAAGAACTAAATTCTAAGAGCTGAAAAGAAAGTAGAGTAACCAAGTTAAGATCTATTTTCTGGTTGAGATCAAAAAGTTGAGGAGATATGAAGTACCACCTCTCTTGCGGCGACATGTAGGCATCGGGGGTGCGATGGCTGTCGGTGGCGTTGAAGCAGATCTGCGATGGTAGACGGGTGCATCGAGGGATAAGTCCCGTTGCGGTGGAAGAGAAGGTCGTGTGAGCGGCCCCGGCAAAGAGGACGACGGCGCCGATGAAGCGAGAGGACGCGATGCAAGGCTATTGGTCCGTTGCCGTGGATGAGAAACGTCCATCTCTAGCAGTGGACGACGCGGTCTTGGTAGGCGCTCCGGCATGGTGGAGGACAGTGGCGATGGATGTGGTGGAGGACAGCGGCGATGGATGGGGTGGCGGACGGAGGCTGGTGTGGGAATGGGGTGTTCTAGCGTGGACGATGTATGAATGGGAAAATGGAGGGAGAGGTACGGGGAATCATGTTTTTGGGACGCGCCTGTCTGAAATATGGGAAAGTTACGAACTTATCCCCCGTTTCAAATTTGGACGTCTCGTCGGTTGGGGATAGGATGGTAATCTCGCATCTCCCAAATATTTGCCGGTAACTATTTCGGGCAAGGAGAGGGTGTTTTGCCGCCCACGGTTGGCGCCCACGATGTATGAACGGGGCTGACAGGTAGGGTTGTTGTGTCACGTCTGATGGAAGTTACACATCTGCCCCTATTTAAAATATTAGCCTACATCTACTTCGGACAAGGAGAGTTTGTTTTGCCGCCCACCGTGTATGAATTGGGAATGGAGGGAGAAACAGAGGTCTTTCGGACGAGCTTGAATCAAATGAGTTTTGCCGCCCATGTTTGATGCCCACCGTGTCGGAATGGGCTCAGAGGCGGTCGTGTCACATCTAATTGAAGTTACTAACCTACCCCTATTTAGAGCAGTGGAAATCGGGCCGATGGATTGTCCGTGTAATGGGTAGACAGTAATTTCCATCTCCCAAACACTTGGCTTCGGGCAGCAGATGTGGGAGTGGACATTTTGCCGTTTCTTTCGAATTTTGGGACAATAAGAATCCACGTTTACCCTGGCAACTAAATTTGTATCCATTTTGTATTCCTATATGAATCTTTATAAATCACTCTATGTGTTTTTATATATCTTCAAAAGGACGACAAAGATGTATTCCACTGTCATATATGAATATGGTTTACAAATGACGATACTCAAATTCACAAACTAGAATCCAATTTAAGGTGAATTCGAATATTTGGAATACTTCATGTCTAACTCAAATGTCACACGCAGCATAATATGTACTCCCATTTAGATATGTACACAAGCGATGTATCAAGATTGAAATACCGAGTCAATCAACCAAGAATGTACGGAACTAATAGACATATAAACACTTATAGAGTATATGGATCAATAATATCAACTAACATACATAAGCCAGGCCGCTGTACTTTTTTTTGGCTACAACAACATCCTTTTTTTAGCCAGCATCTTGGCCCTTTCCGATGCGTGCCACTTACGTTCCATCTATACTACTATTGCTGAATGCACATTCAGCCCGATTGGCATATTTGTAGGTCTGGCACAGCAATCCAAATGAAATGTCTTTGAGTCTTATCAATTAATACAGACTTGTGCTCAAATAAAATTACAAACCAAAAAACAAGAAAAATAATTATTACATGATCTCTAAAACAAATGGTGAGGGAGTCCTGGATTAGGGGGTGTCCGGATAACCGGACTATGACCTTTGGCCGGACTCTTGGACTATGAAGATACAAGATTGAAGACTTCGTCCCATGTCCGGATGGGACTTTCCTTGGCGTGGAAGGCAATCTTGGCAATACGCATACGTAGATCTCCTCCCATTGTAACCGACTCTGTGTAACCCTAGCCCCCTCCGGTGTCTATATAAATCGGAGGGTTTAGTCCGTAGGACAACAACAATCATACCATAGGCTAGCTTCTAGGGTTTAGCCTCTCTGATCTCGTGGTAGATCTACTCTTGTACTACCCATATCATCAATATTAATCAAGCAGGAGTAGGGTTTTACCTCCATCGAGAGGGCCCGAACCTGGGTAAAAACATCATGTCCCTTGTCTCCTGTTACCATCCGCCTAGACGCATAGTTTGGGACCCCCTACCCGAGATCCGTCGGTTTTGACACCAGCATTGGTGCTTTCATTGAGAGTTCCTCTGTGTCGTCATCTTCAGGCTTGATGGCTCCTTCAATCATCCTTAGCGATGCAGTCCAAGGTGAGACTTTTCTCCCCGGATAGATCTTCATGTTCGGCGGCTTTGCATTGTGGGCCAATTCGCTTGGCCATCTGGAGCAGATCGAAAGCTACGCCCCTGGCCATCAGGTCAGGTTTGGAAGCTTAAACTACACAGCCGGTATCCGCGGAGACTTGATCTTCGACGGATTCGAGCCCCGACCGAGTGCGCCGCACTGTCATCGCGGGCAAGATTTAGCTCTGCCGTCGGACAGTGTCCTGGAGGCCGCACCCGCGTCCGCTCCGACCTTTAGTTCAGAGCCAACTGCGCCGACCGAGGGCGGGTGGCTAGACCCCGCCGCAGATGCCGCAGCCTCAATGGCGATCGAGCCGAACACCAACCTTACCCTTCGCGAGGCCTGTGACTCCACATTGCCGGACTCTTCGCCGGACTCTGAACCCTCCGCACCTTTGCCAATTGAATCTGATTGGGCGCCAGTCATGGAGTTCACCGCCGCGGATATCTTTCAGCACTCGCCTTTTGGCGACATATTGAATTCACTAAGGTCTCTCTCTTTGTCAGGAGATTCCTGGCCGGATTATGACCGGCAGGATTGGGATGCGGACGACGAAGAAATTCGACGCCCACCCACCACCCACTTCATAGCCACTGTGAATGATTTAACCGACATGCTCGACTTCGACTCTGAAGACATCGACGGTATGGACGACGATGCAGGAGATGAGCAGGAACCAGCGCCTATAGGGCACTGGAAAGCCACCTCGTCGTATGACATATATATGGTGGACACACCCAAAGAGGGCAATGGCGATGGAACAACGGAGGATAACCCCTCCAAGAAGCAACCTAAGCGCCGACGTCAGCGGCGCTGCTGTAAGTCCCGCCAGAGCAAAAACGGTGACTCCGGCACAGGAGATAATAACACTCCGGATGGCGCCAAGGACAACTCCCTCCAGCAAGATTCAGCGCAGGAGGATGGAGAAGCCAACCCCCCTGAGAGAGCGGCAGATAAAGAGGAAGAGGAGGATAATTACATGCCTCCCTCCGAAGACGAGGCAAGCCTCGACGACGATGAATTCGTCGTGCCTGAGGATCCCGTCGAGCAAGAGCGCTTCAAGCACAGGCTTATGGCCACGACGAATAGCCTTAAGAAAAAGCAGTAGCAGCTTAGAGCTAATCAAGACTTGCTAGCCGACAGATGGACTGAAGTCCTTGCGGCCGAGGAATTCGAACTCGAACGCCCCTCCAAAAGCTACCCAAAGCGCAGGCTGCTACCCTGATTAGAGGCGGAAGCATCTAAACCTACATCTCCAGCGCATGACGCGGTGGACCGGCCACCTCGTGGCCGTGACAGAGAGGCCTCACGGCCCACAACTCAAGCCGCACCCCGGTGTCGCTCCAAAAATACCAAGGAACGGGGAAATGCGCTAGACCTGCGAGATATGTTGGAGGACAAAGCAAGGCAAACAAGATCGATCTACAGATCGCGTGGACGCCCCACGACACGAGACGATAATCGTCACGCCGGATACAACAAAAGTAAATCCGGTCGGGCCGAACACAGCAGACAAAGCTCATTCGAGCTACGTTGTGATATAGCCCAATACAGAGGCGCCACACACCCGCTATGCTTCACAGATGAAGTAATGGATCATTAGATCCCAGAGGGTTTCAAACCCGTAAATATCGAGTCATACGATGGCACGACAGATCCTCGGTATGGATTGAGGACTATCTCCTCATATCCACATGGCCCGTGGCGATGATCTACACGCCATCAAATACCTCCCACTCAAGCTTAAAGGACCAGCTCAACATTGGCTTAACAGCTTGCTAGCAGAATCCATTGGGTGTTGGGAAGACCTGGAAGCCGCATTCCTCGATAACTTCCAGGGCACCTATGTGCGACCGCCAGACGCTGATGACCTGAGCCACATAATTCAGCAACCAGAGGAATCGGCCATACAATTCTGGACACAGTTCCTAACCAAGAAAAATCAAATCGTCGAGTGTCTAGACGCAGAGGCCCTAGCGGCTTTCAAGCATAACATCCGCGACGAGTGGCTTGCCCGGCACCTTGGACAGGAAAAGCCGAAATCTATGGCTGCCCTCATGACACTCATGACCCTCTTTTGCACGGGAGAAGATAGCTGGCTGGCTCGCAACAATAACATGTCAAAGAACCCTGGTAATTCGGATACCAAGGACATCAATGGCAGGTCGCACCACAACAAGCACAAGCTCCGCATTAACCGCAACAATACCGAGGATACGGCAGTTAATGCCGGATTCAGAGGCTCCAAGCCCGGTCAGCGTAAAAAGCCATTCAAAAGAAGCACTCCGGGCCCGTCCAGTTTGGACCGTATACTCGATCGCTCGTGTCAAATACATGGCACCCCCGAGAAGCCAGCCAATCACACCAACAAGGATTGTTGGGTGTTCAAGCAGGCCGACAAGATAAACGCCGAAAACAGAGACAAGGGGCTACATAGTGACGACGAGGAGGAGCCCCGGCCGCTGAAAAATAGAGGACAGAAGGGCCTCCCCCCACAAGTGCGGACGGTGAACATGATATACGCAACCCACATCCCCAAAAGGGAACGGAAGCATGCGTTAAGGGACGTATACACGTTGGAGCCAGTCGCCCCAAAGTTCAACCCATGGTCCTCCTACCCGATCACTTTCGATCGCAGGGACCACCCAACTAGTTACCGCCACGGAGGATTCGCCGCATTGGTTCTAGACCTAATCATCGACGGATTTCACCTCACTCGAGTCCTCATGGATGGCGGCAGCAGCCTGAACCTGCTTTATCAGGACACAGTGCGCAAAATGGGCATAAATCCCTCAAGGATCAATCCCACAAAGACGACCTTTAAGGGTGTCATACCAGGTGTAGAGGCCCATTGCACGGGCTCAGTCACACTTGAAGTGGTTTTCGGATCCCCGGATAATTTCCGAAGCGAGGAGTGAATCTTCGATATAGTCCCGTTCCGCAGTGGCTATCATGCACTGCTCGGGCAAACCGCATTTGCAAAGTTCAATGCGGTGCCGCACTACGCATACCTCAAGCTCAAGATGCCAGGACCTCGGGGAGTCATTACAGTCAATGGAAACACCGAGCGCTCTCTCCGAATAGAGGAGCACACGGCGGCCCTCAGAGCGGAAGTACAAAGCAGCCTCTCAAGGCAATTCTCCAGCCCGACAATAAAACGTCCGGACACCGTCAAGCGCGCTCGGAGTAACCTACAACAAGACCATCTGGCACATGCCGAGCAAGCGTAGCAATGCGGCCCCAACCCCAGCCCTAGCAAAACGGCGAAATCCATGCCACGCGTACATAACTACGCTCTAAAAATACCATGGGCACAGGGGGAGGGGCATGACCACGGCACGCCCCAATACACGGCTTGTCGAATTTCGGGTTCCGGCAGACCCTTAGGGTTCAAACTCTGGGGTGCGCGCGGAGATTCTGCCCTCTACCTCTCCGTCTCGCAAGGATCTAAACTACCAAAAGAACAACACAAAAGACACAGAGTTTATACTGGTTCGGGCCACCGATGTGGTGTAATACCCTACTCCAGTGTGGTGGGTGGATTGCCTCTTGGGCTGATGATGATGAACAGTACAAGGGAGAACAGCCTCGCGAGGGCGTGTTCTGGCTAGGACGATGAACTGCTAGGGGAGTTCAGCCGCCCTTCTCTCTCTCTCTCTCTCTCTCTCTCTCTCTCTCTCTCTCTCTCTCTCTCTCTCTCTCTCTCTCTCTCTCTCTCTTTCTCCTTGCTCGGATTCTGGATACCAGATGCCCGATACCCGATGCCTCTACCTTGGGGGTGGCTAGTCCTATTTATAGGCAAGGGCCCTGGGCCTCATCCCAAATATTGAGCGGGAAGGGCGCCAACAATTGGCCAATTCAAAGGGGAACATCCAGTACACTTATCCTGACTAAAGTTGGTCCTCGCCTGCCAAAGGCCCTGTGGTGACGCCGTTCTGGGCTCCACGATGACCTCCTTCCCACCGTTGGACCGGTCTTGGTCTTGTTGCACCGAAATGGATGCCTTTGCTTGATCCTCTCGCCTGCGCTTGCCCCCTTTGCACCAAAGAGGAAAGGGGAGGACACTGCGCGGTCTGGCGCCCGCCTGGCACCCTTGGTCGTCATGGCTTGCGTCATGGGCACCTCGTGAGGTACCCTGCCTTGATCTCTCCGCCTCCTCGTGAGCCAGCCTGACGAGGCCGCGCCTGAGGAAGCACAGTGTCATCCACCCCGCGAGGCTTGGCCCCTCGCGAGGGTCTTGGGTCTTGTGTTGATGAAGACGGGCCGTGCTGGGCCTCCTTTGAGCCACGCCGCGGGCCGCAGGCAGGCAAGTCTGGGGACCCCCGTTCCCAGAATGCCGACACGGCTCAACCGCACTAGGGGCTGCCAATTCCATCATTTTTCTTACTTTCAGGACCTTACTCTCTGGAAGACTCACTCGGCAGTACAATTGCCGAACACACGATACAACACCCAGGGAGGCAGAAAGCTACGTCGCATTATGGAATTCCCAGGTGGTCTCTATAACGAGCAAAATACCTGCTTTAAATACCTTTCCGCAGCTTGCCCCTGGAGGGGACATGTCAGATAGTCCCATCTCCTGCTTATCGCAATATTTGTATCATTCTACTTTTTATTCACCTTTCTCGAATAAACAATGCTTAGCTCCAGTCTATTATTGCATTCTCTATTCATTCCTTTATCTTTTATATATATATGTTCATTCCTGACATTCAGCACCCGTACACTTTGGTACGGCTAATACGCCAGGGGCTTAAGCACCCCGTAATATGGCGTGAGAAGTCCGAACACTTTCACAAGTGCGGCACCCCGAACTTATAGCATTATATGCATCAGCTCTGAATCATGTATTGGGTCAATAGTTGGGTTTGCCCGGCTCCCATGTTTTGGTACCTTACGTTCCTTTATATCGGCTAAGGTAGCGCTGGTAGAACTACTGCGATTGTGCCTCGGTTCAGCTGGGCTAAGCACCTCAGTAGAGAAAGCTAAAACTGACTGTCATGATAGGGCGAGAGCTGGTCGCTGTTCGAGAGGTTTGGAGTCCTTAAAGACTTATGCCGCTTAGAGCGAGGAGTCGGCTTTGTCTGGCCTAAGGCGTATATAGCGCCCCGAACTCAGTTTTCCGAACACTAGGGGCTTCGCCGAAATTGAAAATTATAGAATTCTCTGGCTAAGTGAGAGTGATAACGCATTATAGTCCGATGGCCTTGTTTGTTGTGCTGAGCATCTCCATCGAAGGACCCAAGAATGGGAAAAAGAGTGCTCAGGTTTTATCCCGAACACCCCAGCACTCGTAGCATGGGGGCAGAAGCCGACGACTCGCCATCTCTCAGGTTTAATAAACGGCCGCATAGAAGGTAATATTTTAAATTAAAACAAGCGTTGCATAGCGCACATGAACAAATTTTCAGCGTACAAGATCACACGAGCAAGTTTACTCAAATATTACATCTTTGGAACATTCATCCGCCACAAGGCGGGCACCCTTCAGGATGCCCTCATAGTACATCTCAAGGCGGCGATGCTCCTTGCCCTACAGTGGCCCATCCTACACCAGCCGCTCCGCGTCCATTTTGCCCCAGTGTACTTTCACACGGGCAAGGGCCCTGCGGGAGCCCTCGATGCAGACGGAGCGCTTGATAACCTCAAGCCACGAGCAGGCATCCGCCAGCCGCCTCACCAGCCCGAAGTAGCTCCCAGGCATGGCTTCTCCAGGCCACAGCCGGACTATGAGACCCTTCATGGCCTGTTCGGCCACCTTATGGAGCTCGACCAGTAGCTTCAGCTGGTCGCTCAAGGGCACCGGGTGTCCGATCTCAGCATACTGAGACCAGAACACCTTCTCCATTGAGCTCCTTTCCTCGGCCCGGTAGTAGGTGGCAGCATCGGAAACACTGCGGGGAGATACGTCCATTTTGCATCATGCTTTTATATCGATATTTATTGCATTATGGGCTGTTATTTCACAATATGTCACAATACTTATGGCTATTCTCTCTTATTTTACAAGGTTTACATAAGGAGGGAGAACGCCGGCAGCTGGAATTCTGGGCTGGAAAAGGAGCAAATATTAGAGACCTATTCTGCGCAACTCCAAAAGTCCTGAAACTCCACGGAATATCTTAAAATAAATAAAGAAAATCCTCACCAAATATAAAGTCCAGGGGGCCCACACCCTGCTCACGAGGGTGGGGGGCGCCCCCCCTCCTAGGGCGCACCCCCTACCTCGTGGGCCCCCTGGTGGGTCTCCGACATCTATCTTCTGCTATATGAAGTCTTTCGATGAGAAAAAAAATAAGAAGCAACCTTTCGGGATGAGACTCCGCCGCCACGAGGCGGAACCGAGGCGGAACCAATCTAGAGCTCTGGCAGAGCTGTTCTGCCGGGGAAACTTCCCTCCGGGAGGGGGAAATCATCACCATCGTCATCACCAACGCTCCTCTCATCGGGAGAGGGTAATCTCCATCAACATCTTCACCGACACCATCTCATCTCCAAACCCTAGTTCATCTCTTGTATCCAATTCTTGTCTCAAAGTCCGGGATTGGTCCTAGTAGGTTGCTAGTAGTGTTGATTACTCCTTGTAGTTGATGCTAGTTGGTTTATTTGGTGGAAGATCATATGTTCAGATCCTATATGCATATTATTACCCCTCTGATTATGAACATGAATATGCTTTGTGAGTAGTTGCGTTTGTTCCTGAGGACAAGGGAGAAGTCTTGCTATTACTAATCATGTGAATTTGGTATTTGTTTGATATTTTGATAAGATGTATGTTGTCTACCCTCTAGTGGTGTTATGTGAACGTCGACTACATAACACTTCACCATTATTTGGGCCTAGAGGAAGGCATTGGGAAGTAATAAGTAGATGATGTGTTGCTAGAGTGACAGAAGCTGAAACCCTAGTTTATGTGTTGCTTCGTAAGGGGCTGATTTGGATCCATATGTTTCATGGTATGGTTAGGTTTACCTTAATACTTTTGTTGTAGTTGTGGATGCTTGCAATAGAGGTTAATCATAAGTGGGATGCTTGTTCAAGTAAGAATAGCACCCAAGCACCGGTCCACCCACATATCAAATTATCAAAGTACCGAACGCGAATCATATGAACGTGATGAAAACTAGCTTGACGATATTCCCATGTGTCCTCGGGAGCGCTTTTCCTATTATAAGAGTTTGTTTCGGCTTGTCCTTTGCTACAAAAGGATTGGGCCACCTTGCTGCACCTTATTTACTTTTGTTACTTGTTGCTCGTTACAATTTATCTTGTCACAAAACTATCTGTTATCATTTATTTCAGTACTTGCAGAGAATACCTTGCTGAAAACCGCTTATCATTTCCTTCTGCTCCTCGTTGGGTTCGACACTCTTACTTATCGAAAGGACTACGATAGATCCCCTATACTTGTGGGTCATCAAGACTCTTTTCTGGCGCCGTTGCCGGGGAGTGTAGCGCCTTTGGTAGGTGGAATTTGGTAAGGAAAAATTTATATAGTGTGCTGAAATTTACTGTCACTTGTTACTATGGAAAGTAATTCTCTGAGGGGCTCGTTCGGGGTATCTTCGCCCCGTCCAGTAGAGCAAAGAGTTGCTCCTCAACCTACCTATTGAAAATGAAACTCCTTTTGAATTTCCTTCTGGTATGATGGAAAGACTGCTAGCTAACTCTTTTACAGGAGATGGAACAAAGCATCCTGATGAGCACTTATTATATGTGGATGAAGTTTGTGGATTATTTAAGCTTGCAGGTGTACCCGATGATGTTGCTAACAAGAAGGTCTTCCCTTTATCTTTGAAGGAAGACGCACTGATATGGTATAGGCTATGTGATACGAGATCGTGGGACTATAAAAGATTGAAATTGGAATTTCATCAAAAGTATTACCCTATGCATCTTGTTCATCGAGATCGCAATTATATATATAATTTCTGGCCTCGCGAAGGAGAAAGCATCGCTCAAGCTTGGGGGAGGCTTAAATCAATGTTATATTCATGCCCCAATCATGAGCTCTCGAGAGAAATAATTATGCAAAGTTTTTATGCTCGGCTTTCTGAAAACAATCGCACCATGCTCGATACTTCTTGTGCTGGCTCTTTTATGATGAAGACTACTGAATTTAAATGGAACTTATTGGATAGAATTAAACACAACTCTGAAGATTGGGACCTCGACGAAGGTAAGGATTCAGGTATGACACCTAAGTTTGATTGTGTTAAAATCTTTTATGGATACCGATATTTTCCGTAAGTTAGCACTAAATATGGACTTGACTCCGAGATAGTAGCTTCTTTCTGTGAATCTTTTGCTACTTATGTTGATCTCCCTAAGGAGAAGTGGTTTAAATATCATCCTCCTATAGAAGTAAAAGTAGCTGCACCTATTAAAGTTGAAGAAAAGACTGTCACTTATAATGATCCTATTGTTCCTACTGCTTATGTTGAAAAACCACCTTTCCCTGTTAGAGTAAAGGATCATGCTAAAGCTTCAACTGTTGTTCGTAAAAGCAATATTTGAACTTATACACCTCCTGATCAAGTTAATGTAGAACCTAATATTGCCATTGTTAAAGATCTTTTGTCTGATAATATTGATGGGCATGTTATTCAGTTCGAAGGTGAAACTGCTAGAATTGCTAAGCCTTGTGATAAAGATAAACATAGACCTGTGGTAGGCGTGCCTGTTATTTCTGTTAAAATAGGAGATCATTGTTATCATGGCTTATGTGATATGGGTGCTAGTGCAAGTGTTATACCGCATACTTTATACGAAGAAATTAAGAATGAAATTGCACCTGCTGAGTTAGAAGGAATTGATGTCACAATTAAACTTGCCAATAGAGATACTATTTCACCAATTGGGATTGTTAGAGATGTTGAAGTCTTGTGTGGGAAAACTAAATATCCTGCCGATTTTCTTGTTCTTACTTCTCCGCAAGATAGCTTTTGCCCCATTATATTTGGTAGACCCTTCTTGAACACTCTTAATGCTAGGATAGATTGCGAAAAGAATGTTGTTACTATTGGCTTGGATGATATGGTTCATGAGTTTAATTTCTCTAAATTTAGTAAACAACATCGTGAGGAAGAATTACCTAGTAAGGATGAAATTATTGGTCTTGCTTCTGTTGCCGTACCTCCTAGTGATCCTTTAGAACACTGTTTGCTAGACCATGAAAATGATATGTTCATGAATGAAAGAAGGGAAATAGATGAAGTATTCTTTAAACAGGAACCTATTCTGCAACACAACTTGCCTGTTGAAATTTTAGGGGATCCTCCTCCACCCAAGGGTGATCCCGTGTTTGAGCTTAAACCGTTGCCTGATAATCTCAAATATGCTTATCTTGATGAAAAGAAGATATATCCTGTTATTATTAGTGCTACCCTTTCAGAGCATGAAGAAGAAAGATTATTGAAAACTCTGAAGAAGCACCGTGCTGCTATTGGATATACTCTTGATGATCTTAAGGGTATTAGTCCCACTCTATGTCAACATAAAATAAATTTGGAAGCAGATGCTAAACCCGTTCGTGATCCTCAACGACATCTGAATCCTAAAATGAAAGAAGTGGTAAGAAAAGAAATACTCAAGCTTATGGAGGCAGGTATAATTTATCCCGTTGCTGACAGTCAGTGGGTAAGTCCTGTCCATTGTGTCCCTAAGAAGGGAGGTATTACTGTTGTTCCTAATGATAAAGATGAATTGATTCCACAAAGAATTATTACAGGCTATAGGATGGTAATTGATTTCCGCAAATTAAATAAAGCTACTAAGAAAGATCATTACCCCTTACCTTTTATTGATCAAATGCTAGAAAGATTATGCAAACACACACATTACTGCTTTCTAGATGGTTATTATGGTTTCTCTCAAACACCTGTGTCAGCTAGAGATCAATCAAAGACTACTTTTACATGCCCTTTTGGTACTTTTGCTTATAGACGTATGCCTTTTGGTTTATGTAATGCACCTGCTACCTTTCAAAGATGCATGATGGCTATATTCTCTGACTTTTGTGAAAAGATTTGTGAGGTTTTCATGGACGATTTTTCCGTCTATGGTTCCTCTTTTGATGATCGCTTGAGCAATCTTGATCGAGTTTTGCAGAGATGTGAAGAAACTAATCTTGTCTTGATTTGGGAAAAGTGCCACTTTATGGTTAATGAAGGTATTGTTTTGGGGCACAAAGTTTCCGAAAGAGGTATTGAAGTTGATAAAGCCAAAGTTGATGCTATTGAAAGGATGCCATGTCCCAAGGACGTCAAAGGTATAAGAAGTTTCCTTCGTCATGCTGGATTTTATAGGAGGTTCATTAAGGACTTCTCAAAAATTTCTCGGGCTCTGACTAATTTATTGCAAAAAGATATACCATTTGTCTTTGATGATGATTGTGTAGAAGCATTTGAAATACTTAAGAAAGAATTAGTCTCTACACCTGTTGTTCAGCCACCTGATTGGAATTTACCCTTTGAAATTATGTGTGATGCTAGGTGTTGTTTTATGGCAAAGAGTTGATAAGAAATTAAATGTTATCCATTATGCTAGTAAGACTCTAGACAATGCTCAAAGAAATTATGCTACTACTGAAAAAGAACTTTTAGCAGTTGTATTTGCTTGTGATAAGTTTAGACCTTATATTGTTGATTCTAAAGTAACTATTCACACTGATCATGCTGCTATTAAATATCTTATGGAAAAGAAAGATGCTAAACCTAGACTTATTAGATGGGTTCTCTTGCTACAAGAATTTGATTTGAATATTGTTGATAGAAAGGGAGCTGAGAACCCCGTTGCAGACAACTTATCTAGGTTAGAGAATGTTCTTGATGACCCACTACCTATTAATGATAGATTTCCTGATGAACAATTAAATGTTATAAGTACTTCTCGTAGTACTCCATGGTATGCTGATTATGCTAATTATATTGTTGCTAAGTTTATACCACCTAGCTTCATATACCAGCAAAAGAAAACGTTTTTCTATGATTTACGACATTACTTTTGGGATGACCCACATCTTTATAAAGAAGGAGTAGATGGTGTTATTAGACGTTGTGTACCTGAGCATGAACAGGAACAGATCCTACACAAGTGTCACTCCGAAGCTTATGGAGGACACCACGCTGGAGACAGAACTGCACATAAGGTATTGCAATCTGGTTTTTATTGGCCTACTCTCTTCAAGGATGCCCGTAAGTTTGTCTTGTCTTGTGATGAATGTCAAAGAATTGGTAATATTAGTAGATGTCAAGAAATGCCTATGAATTATTCTCTTGTTGTTGAACCATTTGATGTCTGGGGCTTTGATTATATGAGACCTTTTCCTTCCTCTAATGGATACACACATATTCTAGTTGCTGTTGATTACGTTACTAAGTGGGTAGAAGCTATTCCAACTAGTAGTGCTGATCATAACACCTCTATTAAAATGCTTAAGGAAGTTATTTTTCCGAGGTTTGGAGTCCCTAGATATTTAATGACTGATGGTGGTTCACACTTTATTCATGGTGCTTTCCGTAAAATGCTTGCTAAATATGACGTTAATCACATAATTGCATCTCCTTATCACCCGCAGTCTAGTGGTCAAGTAGAATTGAGTAATAGAGAGCTCAAATTAATTTTGCAGAAGACTGTTAATAGGACTAGAAAGAATTGGTCCAAGAAACTTGATGATGCATTATGGGCATATAGAACTGCATATAAAAATCCTATGGGTATGTCTCCGTATAAAATGGTTTATGGAAAAGCATGTCACCTACCTCTCGAACTAGAACATAAGGCATATTGGGCTATTAAAGAGCTCAACTATGATTTCAAACTTGCCGGTGAGAAGAGGTTATTTGATATTAGCTCACTTGATGAATGGAGAACCCAAGCATATGAAAATGCCAAGTTGTTTAAAGAGAAAGTTAAAAGATGGCATGACAAAAGGATACAAAAGCGTGAGTTTAATGTAGGTGATTATGTATTGCTGTACAACTCTCGTTTAAGATTTTTTGCAGGAAAACTTCTCTCTAAATGGGAAGGCCCCTATGTTATCGAGGAGGTCTATCGTTCCGGTGCCATAAAAATCAACAACTTCGAAGGCACAAATCCAAAGGTGGTAAACGGTCAAAGAATCAAACACTATATCTCAGGTAATCCCATAAATGTTGAAACCAATATTATTGAAACCGTAACGTCGGAGGAATACATAAGGGACACTTTCCAGAACGTTTCAGACTCCAAAAAGGAATAAGTACGTGGTACGGTAAGTAAACCGACTCCAAAACAATTTTTAAGGCAATATCTCTCCGTTTTGGAATATTTAGGAAAATAGAAAAATAAGTACCAGTCCGGGAAGGACACGAGGGCCCCACAAGGGTGGTGGGCGCGCCCTACCCCTCTGGGCGCGCCCCCTACCTCGTGAGCACCTCGTGTACCCTCCGGACTCTGTTTTCTTGCACGATACGTATTTCGGTTAGTAAAAATTCATTATATGTTCTCTCGAATGTTTTGACTCCCGTATCACATAAATCTCCTCTGTTCTTGTTTCGGGCTGTTTTCTGTCAGGGTTTTCCAGGTTAGGCATCATGTCGTCTCCCTCCTCCAACAATGGTGACAACGATGCTTGGCTAATGAAGATAGATCTGAAGAGGGAAGAACCCACGAGGGTCAACAAGGATGAAAGGGTCAAGAAGGCCACGGACGATCAAGCTCCGACAGCAAAGGACATCCTTCAACTTGATCATAACCTTCTTACCCCAACTGAGATTGAAGCTTTCAAGATGATTGAGTTAGCTCGTATACAAAACAAGTATCTCACACAAGAAAATATTTTGTTGAAGGGGCATATTGTCGCACTCAAGGGCATTATTCGCAAGCTGGAGGACCTCTTATGCTCGATGTGCGATTATCCGTCACCTCCACCTTCTTCACCGACAAGGGAGACATAATCACGTGAGTATGGGCACTCCCCTTGGCAACTGCCAAGCTTGGGGGAGGTTCCCCGGTATCATATCACAATCACAACTCCTATCTTTACCGTTTTTCTTAGTTCGATCCTCTTAGTAGTATCTTGATCTAGTAGAATAAAGTTTATGGCATGATCTAGTTTTGAGTCTTGCTTTATGGTCTCTCTTTGTAATCGAGTCCGTGAGCTATATATATAATAAAGATTAGTGTTGAGTCAAGGGCCTGATTATTTTGCCATGATCTTGGGTGAATAAAAGAAAAGAAGAAAAAGAATAAAAAAGGAAACAAAAAGTTCATATTGATCTTATTGAGAGTAATGACTTCACATAGAAAGAGTATGATGATTAAAAGTTGTTGGGAGTTGGCAGACTTAGCTTTGGTCATCGTTGCAATTAATAGGAAGTAATAAGGAAAGAGAGGTTTCACATATAGATATATTATCATTGACATCTTTTATGATTGGAAGCACTCATTAAAATATGACATGCTAAAGAGTTGATGTTGGACAAGGAAGACAACGTAATGAGTTATGTCTTTCTTATATCTAAGATAAAGTATGTTGTCATGGATCCTCTAACTTGTTGAGCTTGCCTTTCCCCCTCATGCTAGCCAAATTCTCAGCACTAAGTAGAGATACTACTTGTGCTTCCAAACACCCTTAAACCAGTTTTGCCATGAGAGTCCACCATATCTACCTATGGATTGAGTAAGATCCTTCAAGTAAGTTGTCATCGGTGCAAAGCAATAAAAATTGCTCTAAATATGTATGATTGATTGGTGTGGGAGGAATAAGCTTTATACGATCTTGTGATGTGGAAGTAATACAAGCGACGGACTGCATAATAAAGGTTCACATCACAAGGGGCAATATAAAGTGACGTTCTTTCGCATTGAGATTTTATGCATCCAACCATAAAGCGCATGGCAACCTCTGCTTCCCTCTGCGAAGGGCCTATCTTTTATTATTATCTTCTACCTTATGCAAGAGTCATGGTGATCTTCACCTTTTCTTTTTCATTTTATCCTTTGGCAAGCTCAGCATGTTGGAAAGAACATATATATATATATAATTGGATGTAGGGGAGTATGAACCATTATTGTTGACATTACCCTTGAGGTAAAAGGTTGTGGGGCAAAACTATAAGCCCCTATCTTTCTCTGTGTCCGATTAAAACTCCGTAACCACAAGTATCGGGTGAGTGTTAGCAATTATGAAGGACTAGATGATAGTTGAGTATGTGAACTTGCTTTTAAGCTCTGACATAGACTCTTTCTGATGTTATGATAAATTGCAATTGCTTCAATGACTAAGATTATAGTTTCCTGGAGCCCAATAAGGTTTATGATTCATACTTTTGTATTGTGAATAGATCATCGCTTGAACATAAGTAATCATATGAAAAAATTTATATATGTTGCTGTTATGAGAATAATCATGATGCCTTCATGTCCGTATTTTATTTTTATCGACGCCTCTACCTCTAAACATGAGGACATATTTATTGTTATCGGCTTTTCGCTTGAGGACAAGCGAGGTCTAAGCTTGGGGGAGTTGATACGTCCATTTTGCATCATGCTTTTATATCGATATTTATTGCATTATGGGCTGTTATTTCACAATATGTCACAATACTTATGGCTATTCTCTCTTATTTTACAAGGTTTACATAAGGAGGGAGAATGCCGGCAGCTGGAATTCTGGGCTAGAAAAGGAGCAAATATTAGAGACCTATTCTGCGCAACTCCAAAAGTCCTGAAACTCCACGGAATATCTTAAAATAAATAAAGAAAAATCCTCGCCAAAGATGAAGTCTAGGGGGCCCACACCCTGCTCACGAGGGTGGGGGGGGGGGCGTGCCCCCCTCCTAGGTCGCGCCCCCTACCTCGTGGGCCCCCTGGTGGGTCTCCGACGTCCATCTTCTACTATATGAAGTCTTTCGATGAGAAAAAAATAAGAAGCAACCTTTCAGGACGAGACTCCGCCGCCACGAGGCGGAACCGAGGCGGAACCAATCTAGAGCTCCGACAGAGCTGTTCTGTCGGGGAAACTTCCCTCCGGGAGGGGGAAATCATCACCATCGTCATCACCAACGCTCCTCTCATCGGGAGAGGGCAATCTCCATCAACATCTTCACCAGCACCATCTCATCTCCAAACCCTAGTTCATCTCTTGTATCCAATTCTTGTCTCAAAGTCCGGGATTGGTGCTAGTAGGTTGCTAGTAGTGTTGATTACTCCTTGTAGTTGATGCTAGTTGGTTTATTTGGTGGAAGATCATATGTTCAGATCCTATATGCATATTATTACCCCTCTGATTATGAACATGAATATGCTTTATGAGTAGTTACGTTTGTTCCTGAGGACAAGGGAGAAGTCTTGCTATTAGTAGTCATGTGAATTTGGTATTCGTTTGATATTTTGATAAGATGTATGTTGTCTAGCCTCTAGTGGTGTTATGTGAACGTCGACTACATAACGCTTCACCATTATTTGGGCCTAGATGAAGGCATTGGGAAGTAATAAGTAGACGATGGGTTGCTAGAGTGACAGAAGCTTAAACCCTAGTTTATGCGTTGCTTAGTAAGGGGCTGATTTGGATCCATATGTTTCATGCTATGGTTAGCTTTACCTTAATACTTTTGTTGTAGTTGCGGATGCTTGCAATAGAGGTTAATCATAAGTGGGATGCTTGTTCAAGTAAGAACAGCACCCAAGCACCGTTCCACCCACATATCAAATTATCAAAGTACCGAATGCGAATCATATGAACGTGATGAAAACTAGCTTGAAGATATTCCCATGTGTCCTCTGTAGCGCTTTTCCTATTATAAGAGTTTGTTCTGGCTTGTCCTTTGCTACAAAAAGGATTGGGCCACCTTGCTGCACTTTATTTACTTTTGTTACTTGTTGCTCGTTACAATTTATCTTGTCACAAAACTATCTATTATCATTTATTTCAGTACTTGCAGAGAATACCTTACTGAAAACCGCTTATCATTTCCTTCTGCTCCTCGTTGGGTTTGACACTCTTACTTATCGAGAGGACTACGATAGATCCCCTATACTTGTGGGTCATCACGGTGCAAATCTGCGAATGCTCCTGGAGGGCTTCAGACTCGGGTAAGTAACAAGTAATTCACTTTCACATGCTTGCTTTGCATATTGAAGGCCTTACCCGTTGCTATCTTCTTTATCGCCTCAATTTCCTGGAGGGCTTTTTGGGCTTCGTCCTTGGCAGACTTGGTGCTCCCGAGGGCCGCAGCGAGCTCGGACTCGCGAGTCTTCGACTCAAGCTCCAAACTCTCGTGCTTTTTCACGAGAGCCTGGAGCTCTTGCTGCACCTCGGCAACCCGCGCCTCTTGCTTCCCCCGCTCGCTGCACTCCGTGGCCGCTTTATCTTCGGCCTCGGATAGTGCTCGCTTCAGGGTCTCCACCTCGGTCGTGGCCCCTAGCACGTCAATAACGATCCTATCATTTTTTGCAACTGCATCTTTTTTATATAGACACACGGACAAGGAATTACGTACCTTGGTTCTCCTCGAGCTGCTTCTTCGCAAGGCTGAGCTCTTGCTCGGACCGCTCAAGGTTCTGCTTCAGTGCGTCAACCTCCGCAGTCAGTGCGGCAGAGGCCAGCAGCGAAGCCTGCATACGCATATTGACATAATTATGTTAGACTCATGTGAATATTGTTAGATCCTCTATCCGGCTTTTCTTTGTGAACACCGAACAGAGCATCAGGGGCTACTGTCTATGCGGTAATATTTTCACTTATTTTTTACTTACCTCAAAGCCTGTCAACAGGCTGGCACAAGCTTCGGTCAGCCCGCTCTTGGCGGACTGAAATTTCTGGATCACCGCACTCATAATAGTGCGGTGCTCCTCGTCGATAGAAGCGCCGTTAAGTACCTCCAACAAGTTATCCGGTGCCTCCGGTTGGACGGAGGTCACCGGCGCGGTAGGCTTTCCCTTCTTAGCGGGGGGCCGCGTGCCGGACTCCGGGACCGATGAAGGTTCCGGAGTGGTGTTCGGCCCAGGGCTAGACTTGGAGCTCTTGGGGGTCTTGCCCCCCTTGTGCCTGGAGTCCGGGACATCGCCTTGAGGCACCCCCAGGACTGACTCCCCTTGATTTGGAACCTCTTGGGACAATACCTCGGCATTGTCCGCAGGGCGAGGGGAGGAGGCGGCCGGAAGTGAAAGACTATTCACATCCGACGAACTCAAGGAGCCGCTCGACGACACGTCGATCCGGGCTCGGGGCGGACTGCATGATTATATTCGGCGTCAGGGAAAGCTGTGCAGTAAAGGAACACTATGAGTCACGACTTCGCCAGGGGCTTGGCCCCGAGCGGCCACTCCTCCTCGCTGTTGGCGGCGTTGGTGGAGTAGTCCGGAGGAAGGGTCCTTCCCTTCTTGGATCCTCCGGCCTCCCCGGTTGGGGCGGCCTTCCTTTTCTTCTCTCCTGCCGCTAGGGGGGAAGTAGCCTCTTTTTCCTCCTCCTTGTCTTTGTGGGAGGAGTGCGCCTCAGAGTCATCGGCCGATGAGTCCGACACCACCGGACGCCGGGAACTCTTCCGGGTTCCCGTGGCCTTCTTCTTGGTCTTCTTCTCCGGCACCACGTAAGGTGCTGGAACCAGCAACTTCGTCAAGTGGGCGTCTGCTGGGCCTTCGGGCTAAGGAGCTGGACAGTCGATCTGCCCGGCCTTCTCCTGCCAGTCTTGTCAAGGGTACAAGAGCTTAGATCCCGCATAGAGTCAAACTATGAAAAACGAGTATCCTGTAAAAGGTAAAACAACTTACTACGCTGGCTTGGCGCTTCGCGCAGAATCCGCGATCCTCGGTAGTGGGAGGGGGAACCTCGGCGCCCTTGAATAGCACCTTCCAGGCATCCTCGTGTGTTGTATCAAAGAGCCTGGTCAGAGTTTGGTGTTGGGTCGGGTCGAACTCCCACAAGTTAAAAGCCTGTCGTTGGCACGGGAGGATCCGACGGATGAGCATGACCTGGACTACGTTGACAAGTTTAACCTTCTTGTCCACCAGATTTTGGACGCAGGTTTGGAGTCCGGTCAGCTCTCCCGAATTACCCCAGGACATGCCCTTCTCTTGCCAGGAGGTGAGCCGTGTGGGGATGCCAGATCGGAACTCGGGGCCCGCTGCCCATTCTGGGTCACGCGGCTCGGTAATGTAGAACCACCCCGATTGCCACCCCTTTATGGTCTCCACGAAGGAGCCCTCAAGCCATATAACGTTGGGCATCTTGCCCACCATGGCGCCTTTGCACTCCGCCTGGCGGCCGCCCACTACCTTCGGCTTGACATTGAAGGTTTTCAGCCATAAGCCGAAGTGGGGCTTGATGTGGAGGAAGGCCTCGCACACGATGATAAACGCCGAGATGTTGAGGATGAAGTTCGGGGCCAGATCGTGGAAGTCCAGGCCGTAGTAGAACATGAGCCCCCGGACGAATGGGT
This sequence comes from Aegilops umbellulata, assembly GCA_032464435.1. Lineage (NCBI taxonomy): Eukaryota > Viridiplantae > Streptophyta > Magnoliopsida > Poales > Poaceae > Aegilops > Aegilops umbellulata. Next base: position 502,542,886 of record CP136055.1, on the reverse strand, counting down.
GGAGTGGGAAGCCCAGTCCGTGGAGGAAATGGGTGAGGAACACCACCCTCTCATGGGGCCTGGGGGTGGGAATGAGTTTCCCCTCATCCGGGAGCCGGTGCGCGATGTCGTCGAGCAGGTATCCGCCTCTCCTTAGCTTTTTGATGTTTCCCTCTGTGACGGAGGAGACCATCCACCTGCCTCCTGCTCCGGACATGGTTGGAGAAGGTTGAGGTGGGAAATGCGAACTTGGGCGCTGGAGCTCGAGTGTGCGAAGATGGATGAGCAAAGGAGGAAGAAGGCATGGATAAAAGGGTGAATCCTTATCCCCTTATATGGGCGGACGAAGCTATGCGTCCCCACCGGCCTGGTAAAACTCGCTTATCCCCCAAGCACCGTAATCAATGGCACGGTTGGGTTACCCACGCCCGTATTGATGAGAATCCCGTGATAAGGGGACAAGATCTCTGCTTTGACAAGACGTGCCAAGGAAACCGCCTCGCAAAACGCGCTGAGGTGGGACAGTAAAAAACGATTCGAATGAAGGCTTGGCTGTGGTGTGATGTCGCGCTACAGAATACGCCAGCAGATTAGATTTGTGAAAATACTATTCTCTCTACGGTGGTATGTTGAACTTGTTTTGCAGAGCCGGACACGATCCTCGTGTTCAAAATCTTCTATGAAGTATTCGGAGGAGGAACCCGCCTTACTATGCCGAAGACAATCTGCACACCGGACTCGTCGTCATTGAAGCCTGGTTCAGGGGCTACTGAGGGAGTCCTGGATTAGGGGATGTCCGGATAGCCAGGCTATGACCTTTGGCCGGACTCTTGGACTATGAAGATACAAGATTGAAGACTTCGTCCCATGTCCGGATGGGACTTTCCTTGGCGTGGAAGGCAAGCTTGGAAATATGCATACATAGATCTCCTCCCATTGTAACCGACTCTGTGTAACCCTAGCCCCCTCCGGTGTCTATATAAACCAGAGGGTTTAGTCCGTAGGACAACAACAATCATACCATAGGCTAGCTTCTAGGGTTTAGCCTCTCTGATCTCGTGGTAGATCTACTCTTGTACTACCCATATCATCAATATTAATCAAGCAGGAGTAGGGTTTTACCTCCATCGAGAGGGCCCGAACCTGGGTAAAAACATCGTGCCCCTTGTCTCCTGTTACCATCTGCCTAGACGCACAGTTCGGGACCCCCTACCCGAGATCCGCCGGTTTTGACACCGACAAATGGTTTGATTGATTACATGAACAGACAACACAAAGGTAATTCAACTATGGAAAGAACATTTCACCTATGATTTACCAAGTAGGAATTTAATTTCCTTTTTTCCTTCAGGACCTTAACAATCTGGTCAGTCTCAGCTTGCTTCGTTTTGAAATCCACCAAATATTTAATGGTTGTCTTGATTACTGCTTGTGATTGTGCTGTTTGCTTCCTCAACATGTCAACTTCATCTCTAAGTGCAGAAGCAGAATCTCTTTCTACCACTAGTTTAGCCTCTAGAGCATCAGTAGTTGGCAATTCATAATGCACGATTGGGCCGGTGCCACTGCTGTGGGATGATGCAACGTCCATGGGGACCTTGCTCTTTGATCTTGGGCTAACCTGTTTTGCCATTAAAATTCCGATTGGATTCAGAAAAGTTCAAGTTAGCAAAACATCTCAACTGGGAGTTATAACAGCAAACCAGTTAAACAAACAAGGAATTAAAGAGTTTCAATTGGATGCTGAAAAGTAGTTATTATCATCATTGTAACCCGCTGTTGCAGCAGCAAAGCAGTTAAACAAACAAGTAGATATTTAAGTTAATGCAAACAGGTAATTCTTAACAGTAAGTATCAAACACATAGATAGGCGCAGTCTACAATATGATTAATAGGCTGTGCCATTATGTAATCAGTAGCAAACTAAATTAAGCCAAGCAACGTAATTGAACAATTTTGCAATAAGTGGCTAACAAAAATTCTGAGAAGCAGGTAACTGAACTTACGCTAGTTCTTTGTACAGGCACACTGCAACTTCTTTTTCGCTTACAAGGTTGTACGAAGGAGTGCATGGCATCAATTGCTTGGATACACAGTCCCAATACTTCTTTCTTCCCATACTGCATGGGTAAGTCGAATGGTTAATCTGGTAAGATGGTGCGTCCTTGATATGTTATATGAGGACGTGTAGTCAGACTAGTTGTAGCCAAACACATCACACTGGCTTTTACTGTATATTTCATGCGATTACTTTTGGCATATCGAGATCTAAGCAGTCTACAATAGGATGAAAAGACTGGCATCCTTCACATTATTGGCGAACTCAGTTCATAGAAACAAGCAATTCAACCATTCTGTGGGTAAATCAAAAGCGCTACTGGAATATTTTTCACTATCCAATCATACACGAAAAAAGGGGCGACACCACCATAAGGGTTGGTATGGGCGGCCACCTGAAGTGGCTGGAAAGTGTGCACCTAGTTTGAGTCGTCCAGGTTGTCCCACGCTAGTTTTGTTCATCCCAACGCACGAGCAGGCAATGTAAAAAATGAAGAAAAATGTTTCAATTTGGATGTGCCAATAACATAAGTGCAAGGCAGGCCCTATAGCAGGCTCGCGGCCCAAACAAGTGCCTCCCATATCGATCGACAGCAGGAAAAATCCCAATTCATTCGCTCTAGCCTCCAGTCTGGTTCGCTCCTAACCTAGCCGCCGCTGGACAGACCGACACAGCACTTCCTCGCGCCATCGTTGGAGGGTGGTCGCCGGGCTTCAAGAGAATGGAAGGACAAGAAGATGAAGATCCAACCCTGGGTGTAGCCTGCATGGGAGGCAGCGGCGGCAGCACGGGCATGGCATCGAGCTTGCGCAAACGGACAGTCGCAGCTTGCAAGAGTAGCATGCGCAACGAGCAGGTACATCACATCCCTGATTATATCTAATTCAACTCTTCAATTTCTGGCCAATAGTTAAACCTGACGGTGTTGTAAAACTGCTTGTATGTAGGGAATCTATGAGAAAATGAAACCAATTTCTACTTATTTTATAACTCCCCCAATCAATACTGAACTGACTGAATCTGATGTATCTAATCAAGTTTCTAGTGCAAACATATAAGCTCATGTTGTTCTTGAGCCTGAAGTGTCTAATGAATAGACTGCTAATGAAGGATTTGATGCAAACATTTTACATGCTCCTGGTGATGAACATATAGTGTCTAATGAGGGATCTAATGCAAGCATTTTGCAAGCTCATTGAAGGATTTAGTGTCTAATGATGATCTACTATGATGAGAGAGACAGAGATTTGCAGGCATTGATGACAAGCAAATTATAGTGCATTTTCATAGCTTGAGGAAACGTCGAGGCCATCTACCAGAAAGTCCTCGTATCATGACAACATAGCATAAATACTTTTCTAATCTATTGTTTGAAACTATTGGCATACTTGTGCAGGATAGATATATTGATATGCAGTTTGTGCACTGGTTATACGTGCAATTACACTTCAATATTTTCAGCCAGAGAACGAATAATTCAAGAAGGTACAGACCATGTTTGTAGTCCTTGTACACCATGTTGCATTTTGTGTTTTTTGGTGCTTGCATCATTTAGTGTTTATAATATGAACTACTTTGGATCATTAGCTGGTTTTCAAACTGCATGTAGCTTCACATTTCTCAAGTTATGTTGATTTCCGGAGTGCAAGTGCCTTCGTATTTTTTAAGTTAAATGCTCGCCCCTGGTAACTTGAATTCGTGGATCAGCCACTACACACAAATCATACACGAATGCATGTACAAATTAAATGAAATGCAGGGACTTGCGCTAGCTCGTTGTACAGGCTCACTTCAGCTCTGCTTGCGCTTGGGATGTTCCATGTACAAGTCCATGTTACCACTTGCTTGGATGTGCAGGCCTTGTGCTCCTTGCATCCCCCTCTGCATTTTTGACACGGCGAATGGTTGATCAAATAAGAGCAATCGACCTTGATGTTGTACCGGTGGACAGATACTTACAAGGTTATACGGGTGTGCAGGATGTGTACCGGATCCCGTAGCGCCGTCATGCTTCGCTAAAATATGGATTTATTTGTTTCAGATGATATCTCCAGAAGAAATAAGAGTTAAAGTTAGAGTTGCATAGGCGTGTAAGCTAAGAGAGCAGTAAAAGGATATCCAAACATCGTCGGAACAGTGCACAAGGGAGTGATGTGTGGATACCTAGTCCAGGCCAGCGTTTGGGCATGCTCGCCTAGCTAGAGTGAGGGTCACTTCAGAGCCATTGAGGGTGATGCGCTGGCGTTGGCTGGCTGTGCACGGATGCAGATCTTGAGTGGCAGCGGAGCGCTACGATGCGGTGGACGAGACCGTTGGTGAAGCCCCAACGGCCTCGGGGGGCGGAGGTGCGACGATGTGCTCGGTGAAGTAGCCCCAGTGAGCTGGGAGACGACGTCGGTGAAGCGCACCTGATGCGGTGGAACTCGGTGTCTGTGAGGCACGTCGGTTGCGGCGGTCGATGTTGTCGGTGGACCACCCGGTGCAGTGGACGAGGGCGTAGATGAGGTAGATCTGGTGCGATGGTGAAGAGCGACCGTCGTCTTCATCGTCGTAGTTCGGCACAGAGGTGGGGAACGGTGGGGAAAGAGACGAGACGAGGGGCGATTCAAGGGTTGGCGGCGAATTAGGGATTTGAGCAATCTGGGCGCGGAAGGGGACGGTGGAGAAGAGAGATTTTGCAGGGCTGGAATTGGGGCCGCCAGATATTTCAATCCGAAACGTGGAAGCGCGAACTTATATTGTCGTCGTCCTTTTTGGGGGGGAGGGGGGGTGGGTGGCTGGGTGCTACGCGTCTGTCCAACACACGCGACCACCCCGACAAGACTATGCTTTGATGCCTTAAGTCACCTGCCTTTGTGTCCATGACATGTGGGCCCAACAGGTGGCTGGCCCACATGTCAATGACCCAAAGGCAGTTGCCTTTAAGGCACCAAAGCAACGTCCACCCCGACACGACCCTGGTCTGCCTGGTGCGCCTACATTTGAGAATGCAAACGAATCTTCTTTCATTTGCAAACGAATCTGTATGTATTACCATGCCCGTGTTTTCCTTGCAAAATTAGTCATTCGAAACGAGATACTCCATCCGTTCACTTTTGTAAGTCGTTTCAGACAACTTAAAATGAACTGTTTTGCACATTGTCTGAAATGTCTTCAAGGTCTTATAAAAGTGAACATAGGGAGTACTATAAATTAATTAATGAGGAGTTATTTAAAAATTGAAACGGTACCCACGCTAACATGGATTAGAGTGTGTGTCACATAATTAGTTATTTGAATTAGAGTGTGTGTCACGTAGTTAGTTATTTGAATTAGAGTGTGTGTCACGTAGCGATCTCCAATTCTAACGTGGATTTCGCATTTCACTTTATCCATGCTACTTTTTTAATACAAATTCATATGTATATGATGAACACCATGGTAGTGAGAAAACTTTTGGATGGATTCAAACATATGACCTACAAAATAGCACAACAAACTGAGTCAATGTCAACTTTTTGAAACTTAGTATGGCACGAATTCGAAATAATTACCCGTATGCCTGGTCCTCGGTTCAAATCTTACAATGTACACCGAATTGAAGCATTGATATTAATTCTCGTACTATGTACATTCAAATGTTGTTTTTAGCCCCCCTGCACAGACGCTACATACTTCCCGTATCGGTCAATCTTCCTCTCCTAACCACCTTAGGAAGCTATCGGTTTCCAACACACGTTCATTCTTTCTCTCCATGTTTCGATCTCTAAGTCTCTCAACTACACAACCCCTTTTCCCACTCTGTTACCAAATGTATTTACCTCACACACCTGCCATTGCACCCCATGCCGAGCTCTCTCTCTCCCCCTCTCCCTCTCACCCTCTCGTGCTAAATACATGCATTGCCTATCTAGCCCCCCAACCTCTCGTGCTCACGCACGCATGTTGTATATCTAGGTCACTCCCTCGAGACTGTCTCACTCTTTCTTCCGCACGACGGGCCACACTCGCTCAATCTTGCTCTCTTTATCTGAGTCTCGTTTAACCTCGTTTTCTTTCACACACAAATGATATATCTCCCTATTCGAGCCTCGATCGACACACTCTATACTCTCTCACACATATTGTCCATCTAGGTTAGTCCATCCAAGCCGCCGCCACTCTTTCGACCTCATGGTGGGCCATGCTCACTCAATCTCTGTATCTCCCTCTCTCTCTCTCCGTATGTCTCGATTGACCTCACTCTTTCTCGGATAAAAACGATATATCACCTATCACAATTCGACCTATTCACATTGTATACTCTCTCACGCACATCGTCTATCTAGGTCACTCTCTCCAACCCGTCTCACTCTTTCGATCGCATGGCGACCCTATGTGATCGGTTGACCTTGCTTCCTCCCACGCACAAAATATATCTACACGTCTGTGACTGGATCATCTCTCAAGCTCTATCTTACAGCCCTCACCCTTGCCAAAAAGCTCAATCCGACAATATCTCTCCAGAGCATATATATTTGTTCAATGAATGTCGGACCACACTCACTTTGTCTCTCTATCTATATGTCTCTCGATTGACCTCGCTTTCTCACACCGTATCTTCCACGCGTTGAAGCTACTACCTCTCCATACCTCGCAAAGCCGGAGCTATTTACATTGCGAGGGGCACTCCAACCTTGGATTAATTTGTGTAGGCATTTATTCCGGTCGGTTTAGATTATATTTTCGTAGCATTCGGCCCACAACTACTCCAAACACCGTTGCAACCCACGCAACTCCCCTAGTTGATTTCCCTCTGGCTCGGTCATCGCCCTCTCACACATCCTTTCCCGCCTTCAACATCGCACCATGGTATTATTGAAAAAATTATGTTGTTGTCTTTAATTATTATAAATAAGCTACAAAACTACACACCGATAGTCCACTTGGAATGGAACAAATTTCGACCCACAAATTAAAGTGCTACAAACTACACACCGAGGGGTCCACATGTCATGAAACAAATTTGGACCCATATACAAATTAAAAAATAAAGGACGAGGATCGAACATGCGACCGGGCCTTCAAGCCGCACGTCAAGAGTAGGTAACATACATAGAATAGCAATGTTTGTTGTACCCCCTTTGTTCACACAATGTTTTTATATTACCACAACCTAATTAATGGATAACATGTAATATTATTTTTAGTACTATTCGCCTTCACTTACTGGTGGGTTCCATGTGTGCTCTCTCTCTCTCCTCCCCTTCCGCGTTTAGACGCACGGGCAAACAGGAAGAACTCGCGGGCGATGTTGCCGTTGACCATATCTGGACGCGTTCACAAGTCACGACACCAGTTTCACGTACTAGTAGCACTAGTCAGTGTGTACGTGCAATGCACGTTAATTTGGAAGTATATTAAGTGCATGCGGATATTAACTACTAGGATATTATTTGCGTGTTGTCATGTGATTAACACTATTTTTGGCATGAAATTAACTGCACGCTAAACGTGTTGAGCGCTCGACATTGAAGTAGTCTAGGTCGTTGGATGACAAGGAATACATGTGTCTTGATGACGTTTTATATTTAATTTGATATGGCTCTAGCAGAACATTCAATCGATCAAACCATACATTTCATTCAGTCTGACTCCGACTTTAAATTATACGACGATCAATATAAAATAAACGGAAATGATAAACGTTCGGATTTTAAGGATGGAAATCCGAACGTTTTTCATTGCAAATTTAGATTATGCGGCGGCGGCGGGGGCGTCTCGCGGTGGGAAGCGGCTCCTCTACCGTGCTCTGTGTGTCATCGGGCCACTGACCGACGGTGACGGCGGCGTCTTGCGCCGTTGTTGGCGTACTCCTGGACGTTGGCCTAGCTTCAAGGAAGCGGTCGACGGCGCCCATCCATGCCGCTGAGGGGGGCACTGGCACCCGCGGCGTTGGTGCAAGGAAGCGGTCGGCGACGGCCATCCATGCCACTGAGGGGGGCACTGGCACGGCGGAGACATTCGTGTGCACGGGCACCGGCACGGGCATGCACGTCAGTGCACGCGCAGGCGCATGCACTGGCAGATGCACGGGCACCGGCACGGGCGTGCGCATCAGTGCACGCGCAGGCGCATGCGCTGGCAGGTGCACGGGCGCGTGAAAGTCGGCGGGGACATCGTGGAACTCCGTGGGATCAAGCTCGACGACAATGTGCGGCTCCCAGCCCATCAATGCCACGGGGATGGGCGCTGGCGCAGTCGGGGCGACGGGAGCCAGAACGGGAGCGGGGACAGGCGCGACGTCTTCCTGCAAGGCCAGTTCAAACTCGTCCCAAAGCGCCTTATGTTCTTGAGACTCCGGCTGGGTGTCTTCCTCAGGAAACATGAACACTAAGGGCAGACCATCGTGATGCGGCATGGCATACGTTTAGATCAGGCTAGTTGGAGGTAGACGACAGGAGAATCGGAGAGGAAGAGAGAGGATTGTAGCGATACCGGGTAGTGCGGGGTTGATTTTAAACTGCGGCGCCGACGAAATTAAAAGTGGGAGCAGTTGGGACGACGGTGGGCGGCGGAGCCTGGTCAAAGGGCTCGCCTCCCGGTGAGCCTGCACAACGGTCTGCTCGCATGCCTCCCTGACAGCCGGCGCAGTGGTCTGCTCGCACGCCTCCCGTCGAATCACATGCTTGCTCGGACGGCACCTGCCGATGAGAAGCGGGGACTCGTGGCGGCACGTAAACGCCCACGGTTTCAATAGTGAAAGCGTTCGCCTTAACGTGACAGGTCTTTGTTCCAAAATACCTTGGCTCTTCATTTGTGCAACTTGTCATAAGCAGCTTGTCTCAAATTGAAGAAAAAACTTACGAAGTAATATTTGTGCCATATCACGTGACCATGCTTAGTTTCAAGAATTTATGCTCACTTTTGGATTTTCTAAATTTAAGATCCAGGATTCGAAACAATATCATAACTTGCATCATGCAATAAATTTTCAAGCCGTACATCTGTCCTGTTGTATTTCTTAAGAAAGGATTTGGTCAAACATTTTGCTTAGTTAGACTTCAGACAAGTTATATATGCAGAGTAAAAGGATAATCCCTCCGTACCAGTGCATTTCCTGATATATTAACTCAAGTACTAGGCACGAACAAACAGGCTCAATTCTGTGCTCATCCTGGTGTAGTAGTAGTAGTAGTACTAGGCAATGCAGTTGATGGGTGACCTTGACGAGCGGCGACCGAGGGAATTGAACCGTGCTCGGCACGGTAGGTAACGTTGTCTAGTTACTAAAGCATCCCTCCGTTGTTCATCGGTAGTCATTATGGACCGGGGACATGAGGGGAATTTCCTAGGGCTGGAATTCTGGCCGCCAGATATTTCGACTTGAAACGCTGAGGCTCGACTGGTTGGGGTTGCCTAATGTGCGTACCACGCACGCCACCGAAGGACACGAGCCCGTTTTTTAGGATCAACACGAGCCAAGGTCTGGCTGGTACGCCGTTGGGTCCTACCATTCGAGAATACGAAAGGAACCTTTTAAATTGCCGAATGAATCTATGTGTATTACAATACCCGTACTTTCATTGCAAATACTAAACTCAATGTGGTAATTGATTTATGACGAGTTGTTGAATTAGAGTGAGTTTGTGATATAGTGATCTCAACGTGGATTTCACATTTCATGGTATCCCTAGTAAGTTTTCCAATGCAAATTCAAATTTAAAAGATGAACAATATGGAGGTGAGAAAACTTTGTATGTATCAAGCATATGACCACAAACACACACACACACACACACACACACAGAGACACACACGCACGAACAAAACAACAATCCAATAAGTATAGTGCATCTATTTTTCCAAACCATGCATGTATGACACGAATTCAAAAATACTCCTTCTATTCCTAAATATTAGTCTTTTAGAGAGTTCAACAAGTGACTACATACAGAGCAAAATGAGTGAATCTAGACTCTAAAATATGTCTATATACATCCGTATGTGCCAGTCCATTTGAAGCCTCTAAAAAGACTAATATTTAGGAACGAAGGGAGTAAAATGTAAGACATCCATGGTCCTTAGTTTAATATTTAAAATGAACATGAAACTTAAACATGAATATTAAGTCTATTACTACAGTACATGCAAATGTTGTGTTTAGGCGGAGCTATGATTGTCGGGGGTCAACCCCTCGACCTTAGATAAAATTGTGGAGCTCCGTTTAGGGTTGTTTAGATTATATTTGTCCCCACCCTCCCAGCCACCGATTAATTGGTTGTGCACCCCCACCCCTCCTCCCCGGGGGAATATCATGTGCCTGCATACCTTAGATGCTATATGCCGATACGAGTTGCTTGGAGCTTGTAGATCTGAGATATAGCAGCTCACATGATGTGTCTTAATATTTATGCAGGAAACCTTGATGAGTTTGAGAATTGCACACAATTTGTACAAAAACTACTTAGATGCCCTTTGATCCCATATCCAACGACCTCAAAGCTCGTATCACCGTAGCATCTAAGATGAAGGAGGACATCATATTCTCCTGTATGTAAGAATATCATGTGCTACCACACTTGAGATGCTTTGGTGATACAAGCTCTTCGGAGGCGTTGGATTTGTGACCCAACACCTCCGCGGTGGTTCGAATGGTTTTTTTGCAGAAAAGCCCCAAAAGAGTTCGGCCACTGCTTACAAGCACAAAGACTACTCAGATGCCATTGGATCTTAGATCAAACGACCTCCAAGCTCGTATCACCGTAGCATCCAAGCTGCGATAGCACCTTATGTTTTCTCGCACGGGAGAGTATGAAGTGCTCCCGCACCATAGATTCTATGGTGATACGAGTTCGCTGAGATCTAACAGCCCACAATAGGAGGTTTGAATGTTTTCCCAATATACGGCTGATAGAGTTTGGGAAATGCCTAGAAAGTACAAGTACTATGCATGTGCCATCTGATCACTGATCATACGACCTAGATGCTCATATCACCGTAGCGGGTAATTAAGCTACGGGGAGCACCTAATATGAGCACCGGGGAGCCGTTGGATCGAAGATGCAGTGGCACACACGAGGCCTGAATGTTTTATTTGCAAAAAAACCTTTGGAGAGTTTGGAAATTGCGCATAATTACAAAGACTATTCCCAAGCCATTGGATCTCACTTCCAACGGTGTAAAAACTCGTATCACCATAGTATCTAAGCTGCGGGGTGGATGTGATATTCTATGCCGCTGTCATTTTTATTCGTAAACTTGCAAAATACGTGTAACTCGTGTCATTACTTGTCTAACCGCGCAATGTGTTTGTTCAAAAAAACCATCCTACACTGAAATATCGGAACAACACACGGGGGTCCCACTTGTCATTAATCAAATTTGGACCTATAACTAACAAATCTAAAAGACGAGATTCGAACTGGCAACCTGGACTACAAAGCGTAAGTCGATAGCTTGAAAAAACGAACAGTTGTTGGCTTTGTCCCATAACTTGATTTTATTTATATAGTACTTGCGTTGAGTAGAGTAGAGGGAGTGCCTCGTCAACACGTGCATGACCGTTGTCTCACTTACTAGTGGGTCCCAGGTCTGCAATCTCAATCTCACTTCTCTCCATCGTCTAACCTTTGCACAGGCACACACGAAGAGCGGCGCTAGCTTGCCGTGGTGTTATTACAACTAAAAAAAGCTTGGAAAATAGAAGAATCGCCTAGAACAAGAGACGTTGTGGCTGGTCGAGACAGAGCTAACCACATCTATCCTCCGTGCCAGGTTTGCATGATGAAGTTGTGTGGCTAGTGGGGTGTTTTCGACCGACTGGCTGGGAACCGAGGTCAAACCATAGGTACTACGTCTGATACAGTATATTTTTACACACACATTTTTCCTCCGTGCCGAGACATGGCACACCCTACCGCGCGGTTTCGGGGTCCTCCCGGGTGGTGCACGCATATATTCTTCCTGACGTGGGATGCCCTACCGCCCGTTTTCTAGGTCCTCCTCGGTCGTAGCGCCGAAGCAAGTAAATGAGTCTTCAAATCACGAAAGACCACCATTCCCGCCGAGTACATCAGTGAAGCACGGTGGCTAGCTAGTTGGGCTAGTTCGACCGATTAGCTAGGCCGCCGCCACATTTGTTTTTTCACCCCTTTTTTATCTACTTACCGGCAGGTAAATTTAAATATCCACCGCGGCGTTGCTCTGGTGTTTGGGTGCGGCAGGATTTTTAATTTTTTGATTGACGGGAGCAGGCGCGACAGGATTTTTAATTTTTTGATTGATGGGTGCAGGCGCGGCAGCAAGTAGTCACGATGACTCCGCATGTAAAAACCCACTGCTCGCTGATGTGACAAGTCATCGACTAGTGTTTTACCGTGGTGAAAACCAAAAGACTCCCCGCTCCCTCCGCCTTCCCGTAGATTGCATTGCCTTTCAGCCGTTTCGCCCCTTTGCTTCCTCTCCCCATTGATTCTACCTGATGCCATGGCGGCGCAGCAGATCACGGAGTCCGAGGCGAGGCTCCTGACGCAGGAGCTCCATGCCAAGGATGCGGAGCTCAGGGCCAAGGACGTGGAGCTCCATGAGCTCAAGGAGGAGAGGAGTTCCATGCTCCTCCGTTATGTGCGGGAGTTCATGGAGCTTCAAAAGCGGCAGGCGTCCACCACAAAGATGCTCGAGGCGTCGGCGGCGTTGCTGCAGAAAGCGGGAGATACAATAGGCCGTCTGGGGAGCCTGCTGGAGCGCGAGCGGGCCGATCGTGATGAGGTCCAGGATCGCCTCAGCCACTTGGTGAACCAAGTTGCCATGCACGTGTTGCGGCTGCGCGACGCCTGCCGTCGTGCCAGCGCGATGATGCCAGCCATCGGGCTAAACCCGTTCGACCACCCGGTCGACTTCAACAAGCTGTGGCTTCCCGACCTGGTCTCCTTCTTCACTTATATCTGCGAGGAGCTGAGCCGTCTCCGCGCGATGGTGGGGGCTGAGCTGGACAAGGAGGGGTTGCGGGCTGCCGTCGCCGTTGCTGGGCGAATCCTTTCAGGGCTCCGTCACCGGAATCCATTCGTGCCATTGGACGCCGTCTTTGACGAGCTGGCTCCCATCGACCGGGAGCGGGCGGTTGCACCCTGCATCACCAACGTCATGCGCCTCGAGAAGCAGAGGGACTTCGGTGGTGTTTAGGCGCCCTCTGCATGGGCATGTCCATGTCTCGGCGCAACATGACCGTTGGATCAAACTCAGACGGTGCAGATCAGTCACTGTAGCACAAAGTGTGTGAGTGTGTTTGGTTGCATTCTCATCTCAATATAGTTGTTTCCTCTTCGTGTATTTTTGTCAACCTACTAGTGTGGACTCATGCACCCCTCATGCACTCTACCAAACACTCAAAAATGGGTCGAGAAGGAAACTTTTGCTCCCATCCCGTGCACCCTTCATACACCCTGCCTAACACTATTCGTGCTTCATATGGTTCATGTTTCAAGGAGTACTGTAGCATCGTACTCTCCGTGCGCTATGGACCTAGTTCTGTTAACATTGATCTCACCGTTCATTCTCGACCGGACAGTCGAAAAAGCGGTACTGTGTTACATATAGGAGTGGTTGACATGCGCACAACATCATTTGTTATCGTCATATCTTACTACACTAGCAACAGGATTGTGTAGTACTGACGTATGAATCACTGCACATGCCTAGTACTAGGAGCACTGTGTATGTTCAAGTGGCTGTCGTGTTTCGCACTCCTCCATCGTAAGAGTGGAAACGCTTGCTGTAATATTTTTTTCTTCTGAAAAACAATGGACACGCTCTACCGTGCGGATCCTCCTCCAGCCATGCACTAAATTACTCACTTTCGCCGACGTGTGGGGCAGCCAACATCGGGGTCCACCAGCCATGCACTAAATTACTCCGTAGTAGAGTGAGGGTAGACTACCCCGATCGAAGCGCCGCAGTAATGCCCAATGATCCATCAAATCACAAAACCCCCTCCTTTCCAGCAGTAAGTTGGATGGACGAAGCAACCATCATTTCACTCTTCTCTCTCAGCTTCCTCTCTACCCAACCCTCGCTTCTGCCTCATCTTGTTCCTCATTTCTTGAAGAAAACCCCGACCTGCTTCTGCCATTGTTCTTCTCTCCCAAAGAAGGAAAGGTGAGCGCATCAATGGTGTTGATTCTGGCCAAGGCCCGGTCTTGCAACCCCGAGACTGATCCTATAACTCCCTCTCTTTTCTTCTTTTGGGTTTGTGATTATGGTTTCTTTTCTTTTATTTCTATTTTACAGTTTCTTGATGGACGCTGGAGCACCGGCCGAAGTGATGTCTATGGCTCCGGCCAAAACCGTCGAGGCTCATGGTACGAAGAAGCGCAAGCACCCCGCCGAGACTACCGCAGACAAGCTCAAAGCCATCGCCCCCCTCTCCGGGATACCTCATTAAGCAAGTCCAGGTAATATCTCTTCTTGACGATCTTTTTCTTGATCTTGATCGTGTTTTTTCATCTAACACGCAGTACTAGTACTAGTAGTACAACTTTCTGGGTGATCTTGCATGTGATTTTTTGTGCCAAATAACGGTTCTAAATTCCTCTTTTGACCAAAACACGCGAGAGGTTGACACTGATTTCTTATAGATTACTTTCAACTACTCCCTCTGTCCCAAATTTCTTGTCTTAGATTTTTCTAGATACGAATGTATCTAATACTAAAATGTGACTTGATACATCCGTATCTAGACAAATCTAAGACAAGAATTTTGGGACGGAGGGAGTACTTTATGAACATCAATGCTACCTTTTAAGAGGGTATATTTGTCTCAGTAACTTGTATTATGGATATTGCATGTAATCCCTCTGCTCTCATGCCTTTGAAGACATGTTCTAGTGTCTTTGTTCACTCATTTCTGTGCGTATATGTAGTCATATATGGAGTATAATATCGAAAATCATCTTATATTTCTGAACGGAGGTAGTAATAAAATATGGTTTCTGTTTGAATTAGAACCAGGTCCGCGGTGGAGATGAAGTTCTCAAAGTCATGCCGTGTGAACTGGAAGACCTGATGATGGGTTCTACTGCTGAACTATCCAACTGCTGTGTCCTTGTCGCCACGTGTCGTGGGTTTGTCACGGCAGATGTCCTATCCAAAGGACTTAGTCGTGGAGCCATCGCAACGGGTTAACTCGAAGGGGTTAAAGCGGACACAAGGACACAGAGAATTATACTAGTTCAGCCCCTTCGATGAAGGTAAAAGCCTACGTCTAGTTGGTGTTGGAATTGATGAAGTCTCGACGACTAGGGAGCAATCGCTTCTCCTAGGCTTCGAGTTGTTGGTCCCCCCCTGAACCGATACCGGGTCGTCCCCTTATATACACGGGTGACGCCCGTCGGTTCATAGAGTCCCAATCTCCGGTTTACACTCGTACCCGGGTTGGTCTCTTGCTTATTCCTAACTTACAATACAAGTTGTATACAGGCCGGTTTACGGCTACAGATGTTAAACCGACTACAACCTCGGGCCTTTACATAGCCTCTTGGGCTTTAACATCTTGAGCTACTGATGAAATTAACCCGGCCCAGATAGGCCGGTTTAGGCCCAGTAGTAATATCCCCAACATTAGGCCCCAGGTTGATTTGAATGATTTCATGTCAACCCTTAGCATAAACCTTCATATTCAGCATCTTCCCTTCATTGCTAAACCGATATGTCGTCATTTTCTCTAGTGGCCGTAAACCGGCATGACATCATCATGAAGCTAGCTTTTATGGTGCCTTCTTTTTTTAACCAATTCGCAATAATCAAGGCGACAGCTCTACTTTCGAAACCCGTGGCTCCTGGATTCGCGCGCCCGACACACGTGCCTTGCCTTACAAATAGGGGTGAAAGGTCATTTCTTTCTCCCCTTCATCCCTTTCCTCTTCGTCTTCTCCGCGCCGCCAGCCTCGAAGCTCCGCCGCTGTCGCTGACCTCTGCATCACCTCGGGCCACTGCATCAACCTGACTGGACCAGAGAAACTGCGGTGTTCTTCCGCACCCCTCGGAGCTCCGGTGAGATCCCCACCTTCTCAACTCAGACCCGCCTCTAGGGTTTACTGTGTTCTTCCCGTTCCTCGAGTTCTTCGCATTTAAACTGGGATATACCTTCAGATGACCCCGCGACTTTTGCTCCATTCAGTAGCAGTTTTCCGCCTCTGTTTTCAGGGTAATATACTTAGATCATAGATCTGATCCACAGTTTGACCTTGCTGTTCTTGCACAATCTTCAAAAGCTCATGAGTTTTTACCCCTTTTATGAGATCGCCTCAGATCCAATATCACACTGAGACAATGTGAAACCTGTTTCCGCACACCTGCTCTTTTGCATTTCCAACTGTTCCACGGTCTTAGATCCAGCGGTTTAACCTTGTTGTAGAAGATCACCAAATCGGTACATACCATTCGTCCCCTTGTTGAACCGCCAGTAATCCTTTGATAGACCGCACCGCTTTACCAATGTCAGATTGTAATAGATTTCCTCCGGTTTAACATTGATAGCATCAACATGAAAAAATCTGTGCAGAACATAAGTCCTGAACCGGAATCATTTTCATTTTGTAGACTTCCCCATGGCTAAGCAAGTGTATGAGTGCAACTGGGCTCCTTCCCGGGTCACGGAAACTCAAATGAATAATCTGGTCCTGACCGGTGCTTTGAGCAGCAAAAACGCGATTCATTGGAGGGTGCCAGGCAAAGAGTGCCCCCCTACACCCCGAGATGGAGAAGTCGTTGTGTTCGCGGATCACTTAGCCCGTGGTTTCAACCCGCCCGGTTCAAAATTTTATCGCGACGTTTTGGCTAATTTCCAACTCCATCCACAAGATATTGGCCCCAATTCTGTCACTAACATATGCCACTTCCAAGTGCTCTGTGAGGTGTTCTTTCAAGAGGAACCTACAGTTGAGTTGTTCCGAGATTGCTTTCACTTAAACCGCCGCACAGAATTTACTGATGGCTCCAACATGGAACTGGGTGGCGTGTCAATCCAGAAGAGGAAAGAGGTCACTTACCATCATGCGAAACTGCATAGTCACCCCCAAGAGTGGAATAACTCCTGGTTTTACTATAAAGACACCTCCCCAGAGAACGAGAATATCCTGCCCGGTTTTCGTCCAGAACGGCTCAGCAACACTCACCCCTTTCCTCAGAGGTTGACTGCTAAAGAGAGGAGTAAATACGCTCCCCAACTGTCCAAACTCAGAGCCTTCATGGCCAACGATTTAACAGGAGTCGACCTCGCTCGTCGCTGGATATCTTGGAGTATACTGCCACTCAGTCAACGCTCCGGTTTGATGTGCGAATACACAGGCAGTGTTGATGATCCGTTACGTCATGTAAACATCTAGATTACGGATGAAGAGGTCACCGAAGCCGTAAAGAAGATTCTAAATGAACCGGAACGCGTCTGTGCACGAACTGGCCTTCTTCCCTTCTGTGCCATCAATAAACCACCAGCGGTAAATCAAAATTTCTTCTCGTTAAGTCTGATGTTATCTTGTGTGCGTATGATTGATTCCAATATCTGTTGACGCAGGGTGATGACCCGTTTTGGAGCAAAAAACTCCCTCAAGGAAAGGCAGATAAACCGGAGAAATCGACCCGGCCTAAGACGAGAGTCGTCAAAAAGTCTGCTCACAAGAGGAAAACCACGGCCTCTTCCGATCCTGCCGATGATGAGGTAGGTAATCCGGGTTTTGAAGCTAAACTTGACTCCCTCGGTTTATTGTTTGTGCAGTTTATTGACGATGCAATTTGTCAGGATGATGCCGAAGCGAGCCATGCTGATGATGCAGAGGTAATTACTATTTCTTCTGATTCAAGCCTTCTGCCTTCCCACAAAATCCGTCACGCGAACCGCAAAGTTAAATTTTCCCATCCTCTTGCTTACTTGGATCCCATCTTTCTTATGAAGACCCGTCAGCACGAGGTGCATCGTACAACCCGACACAGCGATCAGGTAGTTACCTCCGCCGGTTTACCGAACAGTCCGGTTCGGAGACGTCGTTCAGAGGTCTCTAATTTGCTTGTCGAATTTTGTCCTAAAGCGAGCTGCTTTCGTCAACCACTTAATCCGTCTGACTCCGATTATCAGGTCACCTCGCACTCATCCTCTGGCGAGTCAACTGGTACTCAGCTGCCTCCACTCAAAAACGTGCTAGGGTAAACTTTGTTTTTCTCATCAGGTTATCCATTGTTATAATCTTCAACATATGCTGTCCTTAACTTTGCTGCTTCTTTCAGAGCTAAACCGAGGCCGAGCAAAAAAGCTCGCCAAGACAAAACAGGAGAAGAAAACGCTCCTCCTGAACCGGACACTGCCCCGAACGTTGAAGCGACTATCCCTGAAGATGTAATTGATGACCCATTAGTCCGAGATGAAGTCGTTGTTCCCGAAGAAGGCTCTGTTAACCCCTCCGGCCCAACGGATCAACCAACCAGTCCAATTCGTGCTGAGAAAACCATTAGTTCCTCAAAGCCTGCCGAAAAACCGACCGTGCCAGTCCAGACCGGCGACCACAAAGATGATGAAGTCATGATTACTGGCATAGGTCGTACTGAACTGGGAAATCCCATCGCTTTAGCCAAGCACACTGCTAAAGAAGAAATTTCTGCTTTAAGTAAAGGTAAATGGGATGTTGATCTGGCAACGTACTCCGCTCTTGGTGCTCAAGACATTCATTATGGCTACTTAAACCGGCTATATACTAGCCGTGACTATGAAGCCAATCTTGTGAAGATGATGAAAGACAAATTCGAGGTAACTTCCATGCCCTCACTCCTGCTTCTTATCACCGTAGCCCCCAAGGGTCGGTTTAACTTTATCATAATTGAATCGACACTTGTAATCATCATACCGTAGCATCCGAAATATCATTAGAACAAATAGCCATTAGCCCCCAAGTGCCGAGCTGAATACTTGTATTGTGCTTGGGACTTTGATAATTAACTGATAACTTGAGATCAAATAAGCATTAGCCCCCAAGTACAAAGTACCTAACTTGTTATGTGCTTGGTACTTCCTTTATTTAAACCGTACAACTGTCGGACTTCAGACTGAACTGAAGGTCAAAGAAAGCCAAATTGCCGATCTTCAAGAGAATATAAAATCCCAGCAAGCAGAAACTTCCAAAGCCAAAGAGGAACTAACCAGCGCTTTAGGCAGCATGGAACAATTGAAGGAAGGTTTTCAGAAGGAGCGGGCTGACTGGGTCACAGAAAAGGCCGCTTTAATCAAAAAGATGGAAAATGCAGAATCCGCCCTTAAACCGGTAACAGACGAATTGACCAGCGTGAAGCGACACGTGCACGCAATGACTACCGCCATCTTTGGTAAGCCTCGCGTGACTTGTGTAATAATCCTGATTCTTCTATAAAACAGCTCGGTTTATGACCTGCCGATCGTATAACAGGCACTCGCATCAACCACCTGGGATCAGATGTGCGTATGAAGCTGAAAGCGGCCTATACTTTAGTCGAGCAGCTGTACACCGGCGCACAGCGGGTTATCACTACTGCTTCACACAACAATCCGGCGCCCACATTGATCCAGGACACGCTGAAGAGGTTGTCGATGCTTCCCGCTCGGATTGAAGAGTTAAAAAGATCCGCTGCTCGAACCGGAGCCATTAATGCCTTAATCCGGGCCAAAGCATGGGTGCCTGATTTTGATCCCGTTGAAGCGGCTCAAGGTTATCCTAGCTTAAAGGAGGATAGCTCCGAATTCGATGAAGAAGAATTAAGAAAGATAAACCGGGCAGTGCGCCCTCTGGCCTGTCAATTGGTAGAAGAGGCAAACTTGTCTCATTATCAAGCCCAGTATAATAACCAGAACAAACGGGTAGCAGCGCCAATCCCTGAAGTGGAAAACTTAATTCCTCCAATCCGGAAACACACCTATGCCCCTGATATTGAACTATCATCCCTGATACATGAGGAAGCTGTCTTTCAAGCTTTAATGGGGATTGATTGGACCACTGTTGACCTCCAGCCGCTGGGTAGGGAGGAGGAAGCGGAAGCGGCGCAGGATGATCCAGAATCATCAAACCGGGATGACACACAGGCGTGAACCGAGGGCAGCTTTAATCGGTTTCCTTTTGATACTTTGTCAAGAAACAATCATCTTATTTAGGCACCATGTTGCCTTGTAATAGGATAGACCATACTTTATGCTTTATGAGATGCCTTCGCGCATTCAGTACTGATTTTCTCCTTTGAAAAATTATTTTTGCCAGCTTATATCTCCTGCAATCACAAAATTTTAAACTACCAGGGCGGTTGTACCGTCATCCGGCTTGTGAATCTTTATGTAAATAAGCAAGGAAACTTGCAAGTATGATCAAACTATTTGTGATACAAAATACCTGCCATATAGTAGGCCTGAAATAGGCGTTTGTGGCCAATGTTAAAACGGTAGTTGATATCTTTTAAACCGTCGTGGGAGAACCGAGCTCCTGTGTATATAACACCGGTTTACTGTCCTTTACTGATAACAATCTTTTGTTGCTCGAAAAAGGATGTTTAGCAGAAAAACTCAAACCGAACCAACAATCTCAGATTGTTGAAAAAAGAAAGGCCGTGTTCCGCCAAATTGGCTATGTAGAACCAGTGCAAAATATTGTCGGTTTAAGAGAAAGGCAATAAACCATCAACCCTTAAAAAAAAGGAAAGAAACGGTGACAAAAACCTTTTGCAAAAGAAGAGCTCTATTGAGCTTGGTCAAACGGAATTACCATGGTCAGACGCAACCGAGCCCCCCAAAGGTGTAGCGATGGTGCCAGTCAGCCAGGACCCCAAAATGACGCGTGGCATTACGCCGGCCAAGTGGCATTGCTATGGTTCGGGTTCGACCAAGCCCCCAAATGACTCTAAGGCCCGTAGGCCGATCAAGAGGCGTGACCGGTTCAGACGTGACCGTGTCACCAAATGATTCTGGTGGCTTTCGCCGGCCAAGAGGTATTGCATCGGTTCGGACACGACCGAGCCCCCAAATGACCTCATAAGGATAGCTATGTTCTCTTTGGTTCGAATACGACCTATGTTTGAACAGGAAGCCTCAAGTGATCTTGTTAAGACTTGCAAGGGGTAAACCGGATGTTGCTTAAAGACAACCCCGTGTAACCACACATGATATAAAAGAACAGATACCCCGCTTTAGCTGAGGATCCGGTTTATTATAATATATACATAGTCATGATATGTACATAAGCAGAGCCCATGGCTCAAGTATAGTAAGGCCGAAGATGAGCTATATTCCACGGCCTGTCGGTCTCTTGTCCTGATTTGCGTGAGTATTTGTGCTCTCGAACATCTATCAGGTAGTATGAACCATTGTGTAGATTCTTGCTGACCACGAAAGGCCCTTCCCAAGGTGGAGACAATTTATGCATCTCGGTTTGATCTTGAATAAGTCGAAGCACCAAATCTCCCTCTTGAAAGGTTCTGGTCCTGATCCGACGACTGTGATAGCGACGAAGATCCTGTTGGTAGATCGCTAAGCGGGCAGCTGCTATGTCTCGCTCTTCATCTAGCCAGTCCAAAGCGTCCTGTCTAGAACTTTCATTGTCTGCTTCAACATAAGCCGCCACACGAGGTGAATCATGACAGATGTCGCTAGGAAGAACTGCCTCTGCCCCATAAACCATGAAGAACGGCGTATACCCAGTTGACCTGTTAGGCGTGGTGTTGATGCTCCATAACACAGAGGGTAACTCTTCGACCCAACAACTCGGCGTCCGCTGCAAAGGAACCATAAGCCTGGGTTTGATGCCTCTCAAGATCTCCTGATTAGCTCTTTCTGCTTGAGCATTGGACTGTGGGTGCGCCACTAATGACACATCAAGGCGGATGTGCTCTCGTTCGCAAAACTCTTTCATGGCACCTTTAGATAAATTGGTACCATTGTCTGTGATGATACTGTGCGGAAAACCAAACCGGAAAATCACTTTTTTGATGAACCGAACCGCGGTGGCCGCATCACACTTGCTAACGGGCTCTGCCTCTGCCCACTTTGTAAATTTGTCCACCGCCACCAGAAGGTGGGTCTTCTTGTCCTTGGACCTTTTGAAAGTCCCAACCATGTCCAGCCCCCAGGTTGCAAACGGCCAAGTAATTGGAATCATCCTCAATTCTTGAGCCGGAACGTGAGCGCGTCTTGAGAATTTTTGACAACCATCACACCGCCTGACCAGATCCTCCGCATCAGCATGAGCAGTCAGCCAATAGAAACCGTGATGAAAAGCTTTTGCCACTAAAGACTTTGAACCGGCGTGGTGACCACAATCTCCTTCGTGGATCTCACGCAAAATTTCACGGCCTTCCTCAGGAGATACACACCGTTGAAATGCTCCTGTCACACTGCGATGATGTAGTTCGCCGTTTTCAACTACCATGGACTTGGACCGCCGTACTATCTGCCTGGACAAAGTCTCTTCCTCTGGCAACTCCCCTCGGTTCATGTACGCCAGGTAAGGAAGCGTCCAATCCGGGATGACATGTAATGCCGCCACCAATTGAGCCTCTGGGTCAGGAACCGCCAAATCTGTTTCGCCAGGCAGTTGAACCGACGGGTTGTAAAGCACATCAAGGAACACATTAGGTGGTACCGGTTTACGCTGTGAACCTAGCCGACTTAAAGCGTCTGCCGCCTCGTTCTTTCGTCGGTCCACATGGTCCACCTGATAACCTTTGAAGTGACCTGCGACCACATCAACCTCACGACGATAAGCAGCCATGAGTGGATCTTTAGAATCCCATGTACCAGACACCTGCTGGGCCACCAAATCAGAGTCGCCAAAGCACCTAACCCGGCTTAAATTCATCTCCTTAGCCATCCGGAGGCCATGGAGCAAGGCCTCATATTCTGCTGCATTGTTAGTACAAGGGAACATTAAACGGAGAACATAACAAAACTTATCACCTCGTGGGGAAGTTAATATGACTCCAGCCCCCGATCCTTCCAATTGACGTGATCCGTCAAAATGAATGGTCCAGTAAGTGTGATCCGGCTTCTCTTCAGGGACTTGCAACTCCGTCCAATCATTGATGAAATCCACCAATGCCTGAGACTTTATCACAGTGCGAGGCACATACTTTAAACCGTGCGGTCCAAGCTCAATAGCCCACTTGGCAATCCGACCAGTCGCTTCTTGGTTCTGGATGATATCACCCAAAGGAGCAGAACTGACCACCGTGATAGGGTGGCCTTGGAAATACTGCTTCAGCTTCCGACTTGCCATAAAAACTCCATATACTAGCTTTTGCCAATGCGGATATCGTTGTTTGGATTCAATAAGCACCTCGCTGATATAATAAACCGGACGCTGAACCAGGTATTCTTTGCCTGCCTCCTTCCGCTCTACCACAATAGCCACACTGACCGCGCGAGCGTTAGCAGCTACATACAACAGCAATGGTTCCTTATCGGTGGGAGCAGCGAGTACGGGCGGATTGACCAACTGTCGCTTTAAATCCTCGAACGCCTGATCAGCGGCAGAATTCCAGACGAACTGATCCGTCTTTTTCAACATTTGATATAGAGGAATTGCTTTCTCTCCGAGGCGGCTGATAAACCGGCTCAACGCAGCAATTCGGCCTGCCAGACGTTGGACGTCATTGATGCATTTCGGTTTAGCTAGAGAGGTGATAGTCGTAATTTTTTCCGGATTAGCCTCAATTCCCCTGTTGGACACCAGGAAACCCAATAGCTTGCCAGCTGGTACACCAAAGACACATTTGGCCGGATTGAGCATCATCTTGTATGTCCTTAAGTTATCAAAGGTCTCCTTCAAATCATCGACCAACGTTTCCTTCTTCCTTGACTTGACCACAATATCATCCACATAAGCGTGCACATTACGACCAATCTGCTTGTGGAGACAATTTTGCACACATTGTTGATAAGTTGCCTGGGCACTTTTGAGCCCAAAAGGCATAGATACATAGCAGAAGGCTCCAAAGGGAGTAATGAACGCCGTCTTCTCCTGGTCCTTAACCGCCATCTTAATCTGATGATAACCGGAGTATGCATCCAGAAAACATAAACGCTCGCAACCCGCCGTAGCATCAATGATTTGATCAATACGGGGGAGGGCAAAAGGATCTGCAGGGCAGGCCTTATTAAGATCTGTATAGTCCACACACATACGCCAAGTGCCGTTTTTCTTAAGGACCAGCACCGGATTAGCAAGCCATTCAGGGTGAAAAACTTCAACGATGAAGCCAGCTGCTAAGAGCCTGGCCACCTCTTCTCCAATAGCCTGTCTTCTCTCCTCGTTGAACCGACGGAGGAATTGTTTCACCGGTTTGTATTTAGGATCCACATTAAGGGTGTGCTCAGCGAGTCGCCTCGGTACACCTGGCATGTCAGAAGGTTTCCATGCGAAGATGTCCCGATTCTCACGAAGGAACTCGATGAGCGCACTTTCCTATTTTGGATCCAGATTGGTACTGATGCTGAATTGCTTGGATGAATCACCAGCTACGAAATCAACAAGCTTGGTCTCCGCGGCTGACGTGAATTTTAAAGCCGGATCATGCTCTGTGGTAGGCTTCTTTAAAGGAGTCATATCCGTTGGATCAACATTATCTTTGTAGTATTTGAGCTCCTCAGTAGCACAAACCGATTCTGCATAAGTGGCATCTCCTTCTTCACACTCCAAAGCGATCCTGCGACTCCCGTGAACCGTGATGGTTCCCTTGTAGCCCGGCATCTTGAGCTGCAGATATACATAACAGGGCCGTGCCATGAATTTGGCATAAGCCGGCCGACCAAACAGGGCATGGTACGGGCTTTGAATCTTCACCACCTCAAAAGTCAGTGTTTCTGATCGGGAATCGTGATCATCTCCGAAAGCCACCTCCAATGCTATCTTGCCCACGGGGTACGCAGACTTTCCTGGCACCACGCCATGAAAAACCGTGTTTGAAGGCCGTAGATCCTTATCCTTGAGCCCCATACGTCAAAAGGTCTCATAGTATAGGATGTTAATACTGCTACCCCCATCCATGAGCACCTTGGTGAACTTATAACCTCCTACCTGAGGCGCCACCACTAAAGCCAGCTGACCCGGATTATCCACCCGAGGAGGGTGATCCTCTCTACTCCAGATGATCGGCTGCTCTGACCATCGTAGGTATCGGGGCACGGCCGGTTCAACAGAGTTAACTGCCCTCTTCCGGACCTTCTGGTCTTGCTTGTCCAAGCTAGTGGTGAATACATGATATTGGCCACTGTTTAGATGCTTTGGATTGCTCTGGTACCCCGACTGCTGCTGATTATAGCCCCCTTGATCATTTTGGTTATGTTGATTACCATGTCCGCCCGGATTGTTATTCCCGCTTGGATTACCAGTAAACCCTGAATCGGAGTTTCCTCCACCGTGGCTTGGCCCGGATCCTGAACCGCCACCAGGATTGTGATCATACCGGAAGGCGCTGGAATTCTTGAACTCTCGCATGATGTAACAATCCTTCCACAGATGGTTTGCTGGTTCCTCCGTCGTCCCATGCTTTGGGCAGGGCTGATTCAACAAACTATTTAAGCGCTCTGGATTGGGGCTGGGTCCGCCACCGCGGCCTTTGCCCCTACGCTGCCGGCCCCTGTTCTGCACATTGGTGTTAGCCACAAAATCCATGGAACCATCCGCTTTACGCTTGCCTCCGACGCTGCTCCCTGGGTGGTGCTGCTGTCCTCTGGAGTTGCCGTTCTTCTTTCCCTTCCCTGCCTTTTCATCATCAGACTCGGGATCCTTGGTACTATCAGAATCAGCATACTTTACCAAAGCAGCCATGAGAGTCCCTATGTCAGTGCAATGGCGCTTCATTCGCCCTAATTTCAATTTCAAGGGCCCAAACCGGCAATTGCTTTCCAAAGTCACAACTGCAGTGTCAGCATTGATGCGGTCTGATGAATGCAAGATTTGCGAAACGCGGCGCACCCAATGAGTGGTTGACTCTCCTTCCGCCTGGACGCAGGCGGCCAAGTCCATTATCGACATGGGCTGCCTGCACGTATCTTTGAAATTACTGATAAACCGAGCTCGCAATTGAGCCCATGAACCGATGGTATTGGGCGGCAGGCTTTTTAACCAAGTGCGGGCCGTTCCTTCAAGCATCATAGTAAAATATTTCGCACATGCAGCTTCATCTACGTCAAGCATCTCCATGGCCATCTCGTAACTCTCCACCCACGCCTCCGGGGGTTGATCTGCTGTATAATTCGGTACCTTGCGCGGCCCCTTGAAGTCCTTAGGCAGGCGCACATTGCGCAAAGCAGGTATAAGGAAAGGCACCCCCAAAGCGCTAGAAGCAAGCCCTGGTTCGACCGAAGTGGTGGGACGAACCGACGTAAGCTGGCGGGTCTGATGTGCTGCCAATTTGGCTTCTCTGCGTGCACGGGCCCGGTCTACCAACTCCTGAGCATCGGGAGCCGGATTGTTGCCGCGGGGCACTCCACGCCGTGCATTGCTGGACTCAGCTTGTTCTTCCATGTGCCTGCTATAACTCCGGGTTGGACGTGGAGTAGAATGAATCCGCTCGCGGCTGTATGAATACGCCTCCTGTTGGACCAGCGCCGTTCTGAGGAGCTCCTTGACCCGGCGCGTCTCTATTGCCTGTAACGAATCTCCCTCGACCGGAATATCCTCTAGACGCGCTGCCGCAGCAACAAGATTATCCAGCGGGTTGGAGTAGTGATCCGGGGGTGTGGTCACAATCCATGGCTCTGGGTTATAACGGGGCAGATCTATTATGCGGGGCTGAACCGGCGCGCCTGTCCCGGGCGCCTCTGCTCGGTTTACCACTGGTTGATTACTGGTCCCTGCTCCAGGAGTATTGAAAAGATCCCTTCCTTCAAAAACCGGTGGCAGGCGGGACCGATATTTCCTCCTCATGACCTCCTGTGAAGCGTTCTGATCCAGCATGAACTTATAGGCTTGTGAGTCCAAAGCGGCCCGTTCCGCAGTCCTCCTGACCTCCTCGGCCGCCAGATCCGCCTTGGCCTGGCTAATCTGTTCTCTCACCTTTGCAATCTCTGCGTTATGAGCATCCCGATCCGCCGGATTAGCCTCTGTCATGAGCGCCGCCAGTGCGTCGAACAGATCGGATAATACTTGAACCGGTGGGCGCACAAAACCTCCTGCTCCGGCAGCCGTTGAACCGGAAACCATTGCTGCGACCGTCAATGAATGAGGCGCTGCTTGGGTGCCGGCCATGAATATGCCGACCCGGCTAGGCAGATCGGAGGGGTCTGGAATACTGTTGCCGTCGGAACAGCCCCCAATCCGACCATCATGCACTTGATACAGGGACTCAGTTTCCCCGATTGACGACTCATCGCCGGAATGAACGACGGTTTCGCCACCAGATTCTGATCCGTCCTCATACTTTCCTCCGTGGATGACTCCCACAGAGGCACGCTTTACGGCTGGCTTAATCCGGGCAGGTCGCGCACACTGAGCTGTCTCGATGAGGTCGGTGCAGGTGTCCAGCTCAGGGCCCGGTTCACCAATCTTGCCGATAAAAACGTGTATACTGCCAAAGGGGACCCGGTACCCGTACTCAACTGAGTCGGCCTCGGGGCCCCAACCTTCGTCGTCGATGTAAACCTTACCGCGACGACTCTTGGTCATCCGGCCCATGGCATATCCCTTGAGTCCTTCAAAGCGGCCCTCCAAGAACTTGAAACCATCGTGCGATAGCCCCACGGTGGGCGCCAACTGTCGTGGGTTTGTCACGGCAGATGTCCTATCCAAAGGACTTAGTCGTGGAGCCATCGCAACGGGTTAACTCGAAGGGGTTAAAGCGTACACAAGGACACAGAGAATTATACTAGTTCGGCCCCTTCGATGAAGGTAAAAGCCTACGTCTAGTTGGTGTTGGAATTGATGAAGTCTCGACGACTAGGGAGTAATCGCTTCTCCTAGGCTTCGAGTTGTTGGTCCCCCCCTGAACCGATATCGGGTCGTCCCCTTATATACACGGGTGACGCCCGTCGGTTCATAGAGTCCCAATCTCCGGTTTACACTCGTACCCGGGTTGGTCTCTTGCTTATTCCTAACTTACAATACAAGTTGTACACATGCCGGTTTACGGCTACAGATGTTAAACCGACTACGGCCTCGGGCCTTTACATAGCCTCTTGGGCTTTAACATCTTGAGCTACTGATGAAATTAACTCGGCCCAAATAGGCCGGTTTAGGCCCAGTAGTAATATCCCCAACACCACGTGTCCCGAACTAGTGTTTTCCTGTAGCATTGTTGTCAGGCATGTTCTCGAGGCTGTACTTGACCACAACAATTTCCTGGTTGTGCCTTCGATTACGAAGGGTGTGGTTCTTGTAAAGCTTCCCAACAAATCTAATGTGGCCTATCTTCATCATCATGTTTATGAGTGGAAAGACCACTCTGTTAGGTTCTCCAAGGTTGACAAGATGGTGATAGTGCATGTAGACATCTCACACGAAGTCCATGGCCTAGTCAGTTATGCGGGGTTCATCCCGTAGGTCGGTGGCAAGAAATAGTCTAGAGAGTTCAGTTAGTGCGACTTTGCTTGTCTGTAGTAAGTACTATTGTTCAGTACTTGATTTGTGTTTGTGAACCATGTATTGTTTATTAGTACTACCACTTTTGGTGTGTGGTCAGTCCTGAGAATGGTCTATGTTAATGTCTGTCCACTCAATTCAGTCTGTATATTTTGAAGTATCCATATCATATTTTTTGTGAGGACGGTCTATCGATTATTGTTACACTCCAATATCTGTATGCATTGCAGGGTTTATCGCACCCACCAGGATTTCCAGTCCCATGGGGTCCATACGATTTGTCACGACCTTTGGACTGTCCTGCTTGTGGGAGTAGGCGGGGCCCCTGCATGCCACGCGTAGTTGGACGATCAATCTTCTGTTTAGTACTTCAACATAGTGATTTCCTGGTAAGGATTCACTCGTGTCACATCAAGTAAATCTTATTTATTTACTGTCTAAATCTTATTGATTTAATGTCATGTTGTATTTCTTTTCCAGCAATTTTACGATCCAGGTTTTGCCATGTGACATTCATCACAGAATAAACCGTTTGGTTTGCTCTACGATGGCTATTTTTGCAGGTTTCACTTCTTATGTCGTGTCAGTAACGAAGGCACCGTCCATCACTTATATTACTGGAAAAAATTGGGTCAGTCTGTTGTCTGAGTACAAGCTGAATCCTTATGATGAACTGCAGTTTGGTTTAACAAAAATGCCACAATTAGTCCTTCTCGCGTTTAAAAGAAATGAAGAAAAAGACTGGATCACGGTCATGGATCCTAGTCAAGTTAGAAAGCTGATCATAGCAGACCAGACACGATCGCTGCTGTCTCGCACAGATCGAGCACCGGCAGTTGCTCTAGCACTGACAGCGGCAGCAGCTCAGTCTGATCCAGCTGAGGATTGGGCACTGACCGCGTCAGCGGATCAGTCTGATCTACCGGAGGATCGGGCACCGACACCGACACCAGCTCTGCAAGGAGCACCATCTCCAGCAGCAGCAGCGGCTTCGGCACCTGCACCAACACTTGCACTTGCATCTGCTCCGGCCCGTGCAGTTGCACCGGCAACAGACTGGGCTGCGGTTCACACTTCATATACCAAAGTCCTTACAAAAACCGACATGTCCACCTTCTTGGTAAGCATTGGCCGCCCAAGTGCTTCGTTCTTTTTTCTTTCCATGTTGTTTCACATGATTCACTGTGTTGATCTAACTGTTTGGGTATGTCTTCTTGTTTGCAAACAGAGAATTTCTAGAGCAATGAGGGAGTCGTTCAACAATCCGGGCGACCGCGGCCAAGTTTCTCTTACCATGCGCAACCTTGGTGTGAATGAACCTGCTCAATATACTCTAAGTACAAAGGAAGGTTGCATGATGATTGATGCTAAAGGATGGTTAAGGTTCACATCTAAATCATATCTTGTGGTAGGGGATGATGTCAAAATCAAACTTTCTCGGCAAGGAGATCTGGTCCAAATCAACTTTGAAATTCTTCAGTAGCAGCACGCAACTGCCGAACTGATCTATCCTTCGAGTGATTTTGATGTAATAATCTGGCATGGTGAGACAAGTGTCCTGTGTGTATAAGTAGTACAACAGTATTATTTATCACATGGTATATCATTGATAGAATTGCAACTCTGATTGCTGGTTAGGAACTGTCGTTCGATTTCATTCCAACATCTGCCGTGCTTTATTCAATTTTGTGTATTCGCCTTGTGACAGCATCTAAAACCAGCGCCATATCGTTCGCTTGCAATATGAAAAGCGCTGAGGTAGAACACATGGGCCCCCAAACATGTAGGGTCGGCCCGCGGCCCAAAGTCTAGAACCGTGAGCCTATCTGAGTATTATATTCTCAGCTGAACCCCCATAAAAAAAGCTGAACCCCCATAATGCCCGTGCGTTGTAGAGGGAGTATATTTCTCGGCAAGGTGAGCCTGTGATATAGAAGATTTGTATATTTCTTTATAGACGGAGTATCTCTCTGTCAAAATATATATTTATGTGTAACTAGTTACTCCTGTCTTTCTACTTCCTTTCGCTGATATGTGGGGCAACCAACAACGGGGTCCACGTGCCATATGCACAAATTAGAGTGCACAACTTCACGGTAGACACACCCCGGTCATAGTGCCGCAGTAATGCCCAATGAGCCGTCAAATCACAACCCCCCTTTCCAGCTTTAGCAGTAAGCTGGCCGGACGAAGCGGCAATATTTCATTGGGCCTGAATCCCCTGCTCCCTCGTCTGCTTGTTCAGAGAAAACCCCCTCTCGGCGATTGCATAGGGTTTTCTCATGGAGAACCAGGTACGAGTTCTTCATCCATCCTCGATAAACCCAAGTCCCTTGGTCGCAGGTAATCCTAGGATGGCAGCCGCCGCTGTTGATGCATTTTTCTTCCTACTGAATCTAGTGTGTTTCATTTGCAGTGCCCAAAGTGCGAGTACCCTACAGGTTTCTACGCCCTCGGCGAGATGCCACACTTGTTACTTCTTATCCTAACACAACATTTTGAAACGCGCATAGTATGTTCCTAGAATCCTCTTTTCTATCCGGGAGGGTGGGTTTTTTTTGAACATGCTGTGTTCTCATATTATTTTTCCTGCAGTGTATTATTTGCTCTGCCAGAACACATGTACCCAAGATGCTCGGCCTTGCCATAACTGAATACACTAGTTTAATGGTCACAGTGAAGACAAACCATGGGTATAAGTTCCGAGTTGGGTTCATGAACCAAGAAGATCGCTGCTTTTTCTATGGCCGAACTTGGATAAACTTTCCCAAGTGTTACGGACTGAAAGTTGGCGCATGAATGTTGATGGAAATAGCAGAACCTGGTCTCATCTTCACTGCGATCTTCCACCCCGACGCCGTTCCAATTGTTCATCCATGTTAGTTTTGTATCTGGTTCTTGCTTGTTGCCTCGATTACTTCTTAATCCACCTATTCTGTCTAACTAATCACAATTTAACTCTAGAAGTAGCAACGAATCTCTCACGAAGATGCTACTTCTGACTAATATTTTCTTATAATTAGTGGCACGTGTAGGTTTTTTAAAAGTTAAGCAGTCTGCTCGTTTCTTACTCTGTAATAACTCGGCTGTTACTAATGGCACTGAAGTTGACTGGATCGACATCCACAAGTTCCTACACTTTATTGATCGTCTTGAGGTCCTTGTGGGGCGTTTCAATGGTGGAAGGCCACGTGGGATATGTGTGACAGTGCTACACTCATTGAACAGGTCCAACTGTGTCGAGAAACTTATGGTACGAGCTGTTTTCTGTTATATATGTTGTTCATAAACTATTGCTTATACACAGTTTTACAGCTGTGATCTTCTTGAAACAGGAACTGCCGAGTTCTATTGTTCCTATACAGATGCCTGACCATGGTCGGGTCACACTTGCGCTTGGTCACAACATGATGTTTATGTCGACCTACTCAATTCCCCTTGGAGGTGAAAAGATACTTATTCATGGGTGGTATCAAATAATGAAGGCTGTCCATCTTGGAGAATAGGACAGGAGATTATGTTCATGCTTTTCCATGGCTCTAAAGCGAATATCCTGTTTATTGACCACGTTGCGAGATGAAGCCGCTTTCAGAAGGTTGTGGATGCGCAGGGTGGCGCCTGGGCCTTGTCCTGGGGCTTGGCGGCCTCACCCTTGGTTAACTGTAGGCAAAGTAGCACTGTTCGAGGCGTGCTTTGTATGGTTGAACCTGTATAAGTACTCATACTGCTTTTAGCTTTGGTTGTTAAGTGTCCCTGGTGGTTTCAGTTAAGGTTGTTAAGTACTCCTGCTGCTTTTACAGTCTATCGTGTTTCTTCACTCCTGTCTTCCTCCAGCCGCCAAAACCAAACTAGCACCGGCGGGGCCGCCTGCTTCCGCCTCCCACGTCTGGCTGCGCCTCAGCGCACGCATCACCGCCCCACCGTCTCCTAAATCGTTAACGCCGACGTCCTCCGCGCGCTTTGGTGCGCTCGCCGCGGCGCCGCCCTCTCGCGTTGTCAACATGGTCAACAAACAACAGGAATCGACAGAAGTACGTGGAGAGGATGACAGTAGGGGCCCACCACGTCAGCGTATGGAAAAATAAAATGCTTCCTCCTAGTGTTTTCATGACATCTGGGACCCACGACATTGTGAGCGTATATAGTCAATAGACAAGAGAACAACACAAGATCGGCTGACACCTGGGACGTAGCTACTCGAGCAGTATTTTTGTTTGTTTGGTATTGTTGAGACGGGGCAGGGTTTGAACTGGGCTGTGGCCCGTCTAGCCCAGGCTTAAATTTTATGTTCACCATGTGACCAGCCCAGCTATTTATTATTTGTGAAAATGAGCCCAGTTTATTTTTTCTGAAGAATACCCAATCCAGGCCTACTTATTTTTCTACGCCCTGATGGGCTGCATCTCTTTCAAGACGCCTGCAAATCTTGAAAGTAATATGAAATGGGTTGTAAATATAAAAACAGATGAAAAATTGGAAATTACTTTATAATTTCTAAATTTTATCACATTTTCAGATTCCTATTTCACTGGGCATTAACCTAATTTAAATATATCTTCAAAGTACTTTAAATCTGGATCGACATTTCGATATTAAAAATAGTTTAGAACCCACAGAAATATGCAAAATTGGCCCTGGCCAACCAAAGAAAACGACTGCAAAAAATTGCATAAGAAGTTGCCATGAGCTATATATAAATTATTAAAAAAAGAGGGAGTGGTCTGACTTGTGGGCCTGTTTAGTTGACGCGTATGCAAGATTTTTTTAGTTATTATATACATCAACAAACTATTCTAGCAGACATAACCGTTGGATGTCAATCCAACGGCCGTCGTGTTTCTTCAACCTCTGATCTTCTTGCTCCAGCCGCCAAAGCAGCGCCGGCAGGACCACCTACTCCCGCCTCCCATGGCTGGCTGTGCTGCCGCGCAGGCCTCAGCGCCCCCTACTACTCTCACCGCTGGCCAGGGCAACCCTCTACTCACCCACACCCCCTGTTATTCTGCGGCGACGGCAGTGTAACACCCCGGATGTAACTTGCCATATTTGTAACTCCAACTCTTGCCATTTTCGGCTATGTGATATGATTTTCCCTCCGTGGTTGGGTTTTCCTTATTTTGCATTTTGTTGT
This sequence comes from Aegilops umbellulata, assembly GCA_032464435.1. Lineage (NCBI taxonomy): Eukaryota > Viridiplantae > Streptophyta > Magnoliopsida > Poales > Poaceae > Aegilops > Aegilops umbellulata. The sequence continues at coordinate 502,509,183 of CP136055.1, read as the reverse complement.
TTTCTTGCATTTCATATCATGTCATCATGTGCATCGCATTTGCATACGTGTTCGTCTCTTGATTCCGAGCATTTTTCCCGTTGTCCGTTTTGCAATCCGGCGCTCCTATGTCCCCCGGCGTCCCCTTTTACCTTTTTCCGTGAGCGGGTATTAAACCTTTCTCGAAATGAACCGAGGTTTGTCAAGCGGCCTTGGTATAACACCGGTAGACCGCCTGTCAAGTTTCAGGTCATTCGGAGGTCGTTTGATACTCCAACGGTTAACCGGGTAACCGTGAAGCCTCGTGTGTGTTGCAGCCAAAAACCCCTCCAAAACAGCCCAATAACCCATCTAAGTCACTCCCACGTCCTTCTCCGTTCGATCACGATCGTGTGGGCGAAAACCGTGCTCAATTTGGAGCTCCCTAGCCTCCTCTACCTCTATTTAAAGACCCCCCATTTCCAAATCCCGGATCAATTCCACCCTAAACCCTAACCCCGCTCCCCTCCGCGCCGCCGGACACGTCCGGGCGGAGCCGGATGCGTCCGCCCGCCGCGCCGGACCAACAGGGTGCCGCCACGTGTCTCTCCGCCGCCGTCCGCCTCCGCCGGCCCCGCGAGCCCACGGCGGGCCCGCGAGCCCGACTCCGCCGCCCCCGCGCCCAGGCGCCTCCCCGACGCGCGCCTCCCTGCCGCGCCCGCTCGCCGCCGTGGGGCGCCGCCGCCACCTTCCTCACCTCGCCTCCCGCGGCCGCCGCACCTCGCCTCCCGGCCCCGCCGCCCGCGCCGCCCGGCTCCGCCTTCCGCGCCTCGCCGCGGATCCGGCCTCGCCGGCGCCGGATCCGGCGACCCCTCCCTCGCCGGCATCTTCCTCCTCTCCGGCGAGCCGCGCAGCACCTCGGTTCGCGTGAAGAACCCTAGATCCGGAGTTCGCGAGGTGGTGAATTCGTCTAAGTCTTTTTCCCTGTTGTATTTTTATGTCATGTTCATTGCACCATATCTCTACACCCGTGACTCCGTTTTGGGCGTGTAGCATATCAAATTGTTTGCCTCGATGAGTACATCATTTCACCTCATTGCATTATTTTCATTTGAGCTCATCTTGATGCCCGAAATGTTGTTAGAAGAGGGCTATGTGATGTTAGTTTCAAATCTGTTTCAGAACATGTACTTTTGTCATTTTTGCCATGATTGATGTGTGCATCCTACGAAGTTGAGTCCTACATGTGATTTGTAATATGCCATGCTATCTTTCTAGAGGTGTATACCATGTATTTTTGTTATCTTTGTGGTGACTAGAACAAGCATGCAAACTAGGGATCATAATGTTGCTGATTTCAGAGACTGTATTTTCACTGTCTTGTACTACTGTTATTTTTATGCCATGTGTTCATGTTGTTTCAGAGAGATCTTTGCCTATTTTGAGCATGATAAGTAAGGATGTTTTGAACATATGGATTTTTTCTATCCATCCATGCCTTTGTTTGTAATTATGGAGTGCCATAGCTTGAGTCAATTGAGCTCTACTTTTGCTATAAAATGTTACTGGCAGATTGTTTACATGTTATTCGATTTTGCCAAGCTTGGTGTAGTTGATCCTTGCATGCTATGATGTTGTTCTTGCCATTTCTAGATTCTATGCCATGTCTTCTTGATGGTTGTATGCTTAGTTTATCATGTAATGCTCTGTAGCGAGTGAATCGAGCTCGTAAACATGCCTACTTGCTATCTGTTTTGACATGTCCAGTTTTCTGCTAAGTCTGAAACCTGTAACAAAACTTGCTTATTTGACATGGGTGTTATTATATTTTCTTTTCCTTTTTGGCTTATGGTCAGTAAGGGACTTTTGTTAAGTACTTTGAGTAGATTCATGCAATGCCTTGTTTTGCTATATTGTGTTCCTGTAGCAGGTTGTTTCCTTGCTCTAAACATGTCATCCTGATGTTAGTTTCTGGCTTCTTGTTATTTTCATCAAGTCTGTGAACCTGTTATCTTTTGCACTTTTGCCATGCTGGTTTGAACCTGTTGTGGTGTGATTTAGCCGTAGCTCAGTGTTCATCTTTTGTCAAGAATCTTGAGTAGATTACTGTCATATGCTTTGCTGGTACGTTTGGGTGCAGGAGCTTAATTTCTTGTTGCTTGCTATGTAGCATCATGCTGTTAATGGCAGAATCTTGTCATTCTTGTTTTGCTTGCCATTTGCAAACCGTGCATCCGATTCTGGTGATCTTTATATCGATTTCAACCGAAATCACCTCACCTTTCCAGTGGCATACTTGGTTTGCCTAGATTATGCATTGTTCATCTTTTCCCTTCCCGCGCACGCATATGCATTGCATATCACATCTCGCATATCATGCCATGTTTTGCATCATGTTGTTTGTGCATTGCATCGTGATTGATGTTTGTCCCCTTTGCGTGTGTTCTTGTTGTGGGTAGATCCGGGAGACGAGTACGTGAACGAGGAACCTGTCGAGAACGCTTACGAGGATCAAGCTTTCGACAACTCTGAGAACCTTGCAGGCAAGATGACCATACCCTCGAAATCACTTCTATCTTTGCTTGCTAGATGCTTGCTATTTTGCTATGCCTATGCTGCGATACCTACCACTTGCTATATCATGCCACCCATATTGCCATGTCAGCCTCTAACCATCCATGTCCTAGCAAACCGTTGTTTGGCTATGTTACCGCTTTGCTCAGCCCCTCTTATAGCGTTGCTAGTTGCAGGTGAAGATGAAGTTTGTTCCTTGTTGGAACATGGAGATGTTGTTCCTTGTTGGAACATGTTTACTTGATGGGATATCACAATATCTCTTATTTAATTTAATGCATCTATATACTTGGTAAAGGGTGGAAGGCTCGGCCTTATGCCTGGTGTTTTGTTCCACTCTTGCCACCCTAGTTTCCGTCATACCGGTGTTATGATCCTTGATTTTGCGTTCCTTACACGGTTGGGTGATTTATGGGACCCCCTTGACAGTTCGCTTTGAATAAGACTCCACCAGCAAGGCCCAACATTGGTTTTACCATTTGCCACCTAAGCCTTTTTCCCCGGGTTTTTGCGAGCCTGAGTGTCATCTTTATTTTAACCCCCCCGGGCCAGTTCTCCTTCGATTGCTGGTCCAAACCGAGCGATGTCCGGCGCCCCTTGGGCAACCAGGGTCTATGCGAACCCGACGTCTTGCTCATCCGGTGTGCCCTGAGAACGAGATATGTGCAGCTCCTATCGGGATTTGTCGGCACATCCGGGCGGCTTTGCTGGACTTGTTTTATTACTGCCGAAATGTCTTGTAGTCCGGGATTCCGAGACTGATCGGGTCTTCCCGGTAGAAGGAATATCCTTCGTTGACCGTGAGAGCTTATAATGGGCTAAGTTGGGACACCCCTGCAGGGTATTATCTTTCGAAAGCCGTGCCCGCGGTTATGAGGCAGATGGGAATTTGTTAATGTCCATTTGTAGAAAACCCGAAGTTGAACTTAATTAAAACACATCAACCGCGTGTGTAACCGTGATGGTCTCTTCTCGGCGGGGTCCGGGAAGTGAACACGGTGTTGGAGTTATGTTTGACGTAGGTTGTTCTAGGATCACTTCTTGATCACTTCTAGCTTCACGACCGTGCTTTGCTTCTCTTCTCGCTCTCTTTTGCGTTGTTAGCCACCATATATGCTAGTCGCTTGCTGCAGCTCCACCTCACTACCCTATCCTACCTTTAAGCTTAAATAGTCTTGATCTCGCGGGTGTGAGCTTGCTGAGTCCCCGTGACTCACAGATTCTACATAAACAGTTGCAGGTGCCGACGTTGCCAGTGCAGATGATTCAACCGAGCTCAAGTGGGAGTTCGACGAGGAACGTGGTCGTTACTATGTGTCTTTTCCTGATGATCAGTAGTGGTGCCCAGTTGGGGTGATTCGGGGATCTGTGTAGCATTTGGGGTAGTCTTCTTTCATTTTGGTGCCGTAGTCGGACCTTGAGTGTATTCTGGATGATGTATGTTTATTTATGTATTGTGTGAAGTGGCGATTGTAAGCCAACTATGTATCTCTTTCCCTTATGCATTACATGGGTTGTGTGAAGATTACCTCACTTGCGACAATGCTTTCAATGCGGTTATGCCTCTAAGTCGTGCTTCGACACGTGGGAGATATAGCCGCATCGAGGGCGTTACAAGTTGGTATCAAAGCCTTCCCCGACCTTAGGAGCCCCCACTGATTGATCGTTTTTTAGCGGCCGAGTTGTGTCTAGAAAAATGTTTTGAGTCATTTAGGAATTATATATCGGAGAGTTTAGGAATTCTTTTTACTTCCCAGTCTCCTCATCGCTCTGGTAAGGCATCCTGACGTAGAGTTTTGACTTTTCTCTTCTCAAATTTCACTAATTTTTTTAGGATAATGTGGGTATCTTAGAATCGTTCCGATGGTTTTATGATGACAACATTGTCTTGGTTGCCTCCCGTCAGCAGGGGTTTAGTGGAGGTGTCCCGGGGAGTTGAGCTCCGAGGTGTTGTCGTCATAATTTTATCGTTGCGGTTCTGGAATACCTGAGTTTAGTACGCCGACATCGAAAATCTCTTTTGTACAGTTGTTGGTGAGATAACCCTGATAGCCCAGTACTGAGGCGAGTGCGGGAGTATTGCCATGACTCGTATAACGGATGCTTTTCGAAGGTTGAGGTAGATGATTTCCGAGAATTTTTTGGTTATGTGTTGAAGGATGGATACAGCTGGATCTAGGTATTGTTAGTTTGGGTGATATATTTTGTGTCCCCTGTATCCCCAACACCTGATTGCATAACCAGAAAGTTTCGGGAGTTTATAAGTGGGAATTCATGTAGCTCTAGTATTTCTTCCCGCAGATATTTGGTTCGTGATTGGGTAATCCTTACCAAGTATTTGTTCACATCCGTACCTTGTTGATTTTATTCCATACCTTTTTTAAGTGGCTTCTCAACTTATGGAAGTGTGATGATTTACTTTGGAATTCATTCATTCATTCTCGTTCGAATGTTTATTGTGAAGACTATATGTTGCAATTTCGATCCTTTGATTCAGCTTGAATATATGTCTTTCAAGATGCTAATGGATGTCACCCTCTTTAGGATGGCTCCGCCAACGCGTCAGAATCCGGAACGCAATGAAGGAAGTCAGGCTAACCCTCTGCCACCACCTCCGCCTCCGGAGGCATGGCAAGCCTTGATGACAGCCACCAATGCCAATGCTCAGATTCTGATTCTGCTCTTGCAAGATCGCAACCAAGGGCAAGGTAATCAAGAAAATCAGGGCCAAGGCAACAATCAGCCAAATTTTGCTACCCTCAATCAGTTCCTTGCAAATCAGCCAAAGATTTTCAGCTACTGCGTCGAGGCCACAGACGCCGATGATTGGCTCGTGGACATCAACAAGCACTTCGAATGTAGCAATGTCAGACCTGAGGACTTTGTCAAGTTCGCCTCTTTTCAACTCAAAGATCAAGCTGCTGAGTGGTTCCAACAATACAAAGATTCCAGAGGAGGTCGTGTGATTACCTGGGATGATTTCTGCCCTGACTTCAAAGCTCATCACATTCCAGAAAGTGTTGTTGAGAGTAAGCGTGAGGAGTTCCGCAATCTCAAGCAAGACAACATGTCTGTGTATCAATACAACACTCAGTTCCAGAAGCTCTCTCGTTTGCGAAGCAAGACATCCCTGATGAGAAGAGCATGATCTACCAGTTCAGGCGTGGTCTCAGAGAAGATCTGCAACTTGCTCTCGTGCTTTTTGAGCCATTAAAGTATGATGAATTCTACAACATGGCACTGAAACAAGAAGCTGCTCAGCTCAAGTGTGAGGCTTCTAAGAAGAGAGTCAGAGACGCAGTTCAGTCTTCTTCTTCCTCACTTGTGGCAGCTAAGCAACAGAAGTTCTGGTTGCCTCCTCCTCCTCCGTTCCGTCAACCTTATCAGCAGAAGAACTCAGGTGGTCGTGGATCTTCCCACCCACCCAACCCTGGCTATCAGAACAAGTCTCAGAATCAAGCCCCAAGGCCAATTGCTCCTTATCATCGTCCGCTCTCAGAGGTGACTTGTAACAAATGTCAGCAGAAGGGTCACTATGCGAACAAGTGCTTCAACCAAAGGCGCCTTCCGCCTCCTCCTCCTGTGAAATCTTCCAGCAATGCAGTGGTCAAGCATAATCCTAAGTCTGCAAAGGTGAACATGATGAATGCAGCTCAAGGGGAGGATTCTTCTGAAGTGATCATGGTTAACCTTCCTGTTAATGATATTCCTGCAAAAGTCTTATTTGATACTGGAGCATCGCATTCTTTCATTTCAAGACCTTTTGCATCCATGAACAATTTGCATAATGTCGATCTGCCCAAGCCAATGGCGGTTTCCTCTCCGGGTTTGTTCATGAATACCAAGACGATGGCTCCGGATGTTTCTATCAAGATGGGCAACTATAGATTTCTGGCTAAACCTATGGTTCTTGGTGACTCTGATATTGATCTTATTCTCGGGATGGACTGGCTTTCTAAGCACAAGGCTCAGCTTGATTGTGCTGCCAGGGAAATTCATTTGACTCACTCTTCTGACGGTGTGATCATCTATGCCGCTCGTGATGATACCATTCGGTTATTTTCTCTCAATGAGAAGGGTGAATTGGATCCTATCTCTCAAATTCCAGTCGTTTGTGAGTACCAAGATGTTTTTCCAAAAGAGCTTCCGGGTATGCCTCCTCACCGGCCAGTTGAGTTCGTTATTGATCTTGAGCCTAGCACGGAACCCGTTTGCAAGCGTCCATACAAGCTTGGACCTAAAGAGCTGAAGGAATTGAAGAAACAGCTTGATGAACAAGAGCGTCTGGGTTTGATCAGACCGAGTTCTTCTCCATGGGGTTGTGGTGTTCTTTTTGTCCAGAAGAAGGATGGCACGGACCGACTTTGCGTCGATTACCATCCATTGAACAAGAAGACAATCAAGAACAAGTACCCACTTCCCAACATCAATGAGCTATTCGAGCAACTCAAAGGTGCTAAAGTGTTCTCCAAGCTTGACCTTCGTATGGGTTATCATCAAATTCGCATTCGTGAAGATGATATTCCCAAGACAACATTCAGAACAAGCTTTGGTTCTTATGAATATACTGTCATGTCATTCGGCCTTGTCAATGCTCCTCCAACATTCACTCGCTTGATGAATTTTATCTTCAACCCCTACACCAATGAATTTGTCTTGGTCTATCTCGATGATATTTTGGTCTTCTCCAAGAATAAGAAGGATCATGCCATACATTTGTGATTGGTGCTCGACAAGCTCAGAGAGTATCAATTATATGCGAAGTTCTCCAAATGTGAATTTTGGCTTGATGAAGTTCTTTACCTTGGGCATATCATCTCTGCCAAGGGCATTGCTGTTAATCCTGAGAAGGTGTCTGCAGTCGCGAATTGGGAACCTCCTCAGAATGTCAAGCAGCTTCGCAGTTTTCTTGGACTTGCAAGCTATTGCCGAAGATTCGTTGAGAATTTCTCAAAGATTGCAAAGCCTCTTTCCAACCTCCTCCAGAAGCATGTGAAGTATGTCTGGTCTCCTGAGTGTGACGTTGCTTTCAACACTCTCAAAGAGAAACTTGTCACTGCTCCAGTGTTGACTCCTCCTGACGATTCCAAGCCTTATGAAGTTTTCTGTGATGCTTCTCTTCAAGGTCTCGGTGCTGTCTTAATGCAAGAGAAGAAGGTTGTAGCCTATACCTCTCGTCAGTTGAAGCCCAACGAAAAGAACTACCCCACTCACGATCTTGAGTTGGCGGCAGTTGTCCATGCATTGATAACATGGAGACATCTCTTGGTGGGAAGGAAAGTGGACATTTTCACCGATCACAAGAGTCTCAAGTACATCTTCACTCAGCCCAACCTCAACCTCAGGCAAACTCGATGGGTCGAAATGATTCAAGAGTATAATCCGAGTATTGAATATACTTCAGGCAAGGCTAATGTGATTGCAGACGCTTTGAGCAGGAAGGCTTATTGCAACAACTTAATCCTCAAGCCCTTTCAACCGGATCTTTGTGAAGCTTTCCGCAAGTTGAATCACCAAGTTGTCCCTCAAGGTTTTCTTGCCAACCTCATCGTCTCTCCTACTTTGGAAGATCAAATTCGTGAGGCACAGCTGATGGATACCATAGTGAAGAAGGTGAAACATGGTATTGACAAGGGCATTTCCAAATACAAGTGCTATCGCGTTGATGACAGAGATACTCTTTTCTTCGAGGACCGGATCGTGGTCCCAAAGGGTGATCTTCGTAAAGTCATTATGAACGAGGCGCACAATTCTCTTCTGTCAATTCATCCTAGAAGTACGAAGATGTACCATGACCTCAAGCAGTCTTATTGGTGGACTCGAATGAAGCGAGAAATTGCTCAATTCGTGAATGAATGTGATGTCTGCAGAAGGGTGAAAGCAGAACACCAACGACCAGCTGGTCTCCTCCAACCTCTTGCTATTCCAGAATGGAAGTTTGATCATATTGAAATAGACTTCGTGACTGGTTTTCCTAAGTCCAAGCGTGGAAATGATGCTATCTTCGTCGTCATCGACAAGCTCACTAAAGTGGCTCATTTTCTTCCTATCAAAGAGTCTATCACAGCAGCGCAGCTGGCAGAGCTCTACACCTCCAGAATTGTCTCCTTGCATGGCATTCCACAATTGATCTCTTCAGACCGTGGCAGCATCTTTACCTCCAAGTTTTGGGATTCTTTTCATAAGGCCATGGGCACAAACATTCGCTTCAGCACAGCTTTCCACCCTCAAACTAGTGGACAAGTCGAGCGTGTCAACCAAATTCTTGAAGATATGCTCAGAGCTTGTGTTATCTCTTTCGGCATGAAGTGGGAGGATTGTCTTCCTTATGCTAAGTTCTCTTACAACAACAGCTTTCAAGCCAGCTCGGGCAAAGCCCCATTCGAGATTCTCTATGGCAGAAAGTGTTGTACTCCTCTCAATTGGTCTGAGACGGGCGAACGCCAACTTCTTGGCAACGATTTGATCTCAGAGGCTGAGGCAATGTGCAAGGTCATTCGTGAGAACCTCAGAGCCACGCAATCGCGCCAGAAGAGCTATTACGATAGCAAACATCGTGATTTGGCATTCGAGATCGGAGATCATGTCTACCTCCGCGTCTTTCCAATGAAAGGAACTCGTCACTTCGGTATCAAGGGGAAACTTTCCCCTAGATATGTGGGTCCTTTCAAGATCATCGGCAAATGAGGTGATCTCGCCTATCAACTTGAGCTTCCCTCCAACTTTGCAAATGTGCACGATATCTTCCACGTGTCACAGCTTCGCAAGTGCTTCAAGACGCCTGAGCGCACCATCAACTTCGAAGAGATTGATCTTCAAGAAGATTTGTCCTATCATGAGCATCCCGTTGCTATTCTTGAACAAACCGAGCGCAAGACTCGCAACAAGTCAATCAAATTCCTGAAAGTGAAGTGGTCACACCATTCAGACCGAGAAGCCACCTGGGAGCGCGAGGACCACCTCCGTTCCGAATATCCGGAGTTCTTTCAGTCCTAGATCTCGGGACGCGATCCTCTCGTAGTGGTGGAGTGTTGTAACACCCCGAATGTAAGTTGCCATATTTGTAACTCCAACTCTTGCCATTTTCGGCTATGTGATATGATTTTCCCTCCGTGGTTGGGTTTTCCTTATTTTGCATTTTGTTGTTGTCTTGCATTTCATATCATGTCATCATGCGCATCGCATTTGCATACGTGTTCGTCTCTTGATTCCGAGCATTTTTCCCGTTGTCCGTTTTGCAATCCGGCGCTCCTATGTCCCCCGGCGTCCCCTTTTACCTTTTTCCGTGAGCGGGTATTAAACCTTTCTCGAATTGGACCGAGGTTTGTCAAGCGGCCTTGGTATAGCACCGGTAGACCGCCTGTCAAGTTTTGGGTCATTCGGAGGTCGTTTGATACTCCAACGGTTAACCGGGTAACCGTGAAGGCCTCGTGTGTGTTGCAGCCCAAAACCCCTCCAAAACAGCCCAATAACCCATCTAAGTCACTCCCACGTCCTTCGCCGTTCGATCACGATCGTGTGGGCGAAAACCGTGCTCAATTTGGAGCTCCCTAGCCTCCTCTACCTCTATTTAAAGACCCCCCATTTCCAAATCCCGGATCAATTCCACCCTAAACCCTTGCCCCGCTCCCCTCCGCGCCGCCGGACACGTCCGGGCGGAGCCGGACGCGTCCGCCCGCCGCGCCGGACCAACCGAGCGCCGCCACGTGTCGCTCCGCCGCCGTCCGCTGCCGCCGGCCCGCGAGCCCACGGCGGGCCCGCGAGCCCGACTCCGCCGCCCCCGCGCCCAGGCGCCTCCCCGACGCGCGCCTCCCTGCCGCGCCTGCTCGCCGCCGTGGGGCGCCGCCGCCGCCGCACCTCGCCGGCGCTTGCCGCCGCCGCCGCACCTCGCCTCCCGCGGCCGCCGCACCTCGCCTCCCGGCCACGCCGCCCGGCTCCGTCTTTCGCGCCTCGCCGTGGATCCGGCCTCGCCAGCGCCGGATCTGGTGACCCCTCCCTCGCCGGCATTTTCCTCCTCTCCGGCGAGCCGCGCAGTGCCTCGGTTCGCGCGAAGAACCCTAGATCCGGAGTTCGCGAGGTGGTGAATTAGTCTGAGTCTTTTTCCCTGTTGTATTTTTATGTCATGTTCATTGCACCATATCTCTGCACCTATGACTCTGTTTTGGGCGTGTAGCATATCAAATTGTTCGCCTCGATGAGTACATTATTTCATCTCATTGCATCATTTTCATTTGAGCTCATCTTGATGCCCGAAATGCTGTTAGAAGAGGGCTATGTGATGTTAGTTCCAGATCTGTTTCAGAACATGTACTTTTGTCATTTTAGCCATGATTGATGTGTGCATCCTACGAAGTTGAGTCCTACATGTGATGTGTAATATGCCATGCTATCTTTCCATAGGTGTATACCATGTATTTTTGTGATCTTTTTGGTGACTAGAACAAGCATGCAAACTAGGGATCATAATGTTGCTGATTTCAGAGACTTCGTATTTTCACAGTCTTGTACTGCTGTTATTTTTATGCCATGTGTTCATGTTGTTTCAGAGAGATCTATGCCTATTTTGAGCATGATCAGTAAGGATGTTTTGAACATATGGATTTTTTCTATCCATCCATGCCTTTGTTTGTAATTATGGAGTGCCATAGCTTGAGTCAATAGAGCTCTACTTTTGCTATAAAATGTTACTGGCAGATTGTTTACATGTTATTCGATTTTGCCAAGCTTGGTGTAGTTGATCCTTGCATGCTATGATGTTGTTCTAGCCATTTATAGCTTCTATGCCATGTCTTCTTGATGTTTGTATGCTTAGTTTATCATGTAATGCTTTGTAGCGAGTGCATCGAGCTCGTAAACATGCCTACTTGCTATCTGTTTTGACATGTCCAGTTTTCTGCTGTCTGAAACCTGTAACGAAACTTGCTTATTTGACATGGGTGTTATTATATATTCTGATCCTTTTTGGCTTATGGTCACTAAGGGAGTTTTGTTAAGTGATTTGAGTAGATTAATGCCATGCCATATTTGGCTATGTCCTGCTCATGTTGCATGTTGTTTCCTTGCTCTAAACATGTCATCCTGATGTTAATTTCTGGCATGTTGTTATTTTCACCAAGTCTGTGAACCTGTTAACTTTTGCACTTTTGCCATGCTTGTTTGAACCTGTTGTGTTGTGATTTAGCCGTAGCTCAGTGTTCATCTTTTGTCAATCATCTTGAGTAGATCACTGCCATATGCTTTGCTGATATGTTTGGGTGCAGTAGCTTAATTCCTTGTTGCTTGCTAAGTAGCATCATGCTGTTAATGGCAGAATATTGTCATTCTTGTTTTGCTTGTCATTTGCAAACCGTGCATCCGATTCCGGTGATCTTTATATCGATTTCAACCGAAATCACCTCACCTTTCCAGTGGCATACTTGGTTTGCCAATATTATACCTTGTTCATCTTTTCCCTTCCCGCGCACGCATATGCATTGCATATCACATCTCGCATATCATGCCATGTTTTGCATCATGTTGTTTGTGCATTGCATCGTGAATGATGTTTGTCCCATTTGCGTGTGTTCTTGTTGTGGGTAGAGCCGGGAGACGAGTACGTGAACGAGGAACCTGTCGAGAACGCTTACGAGGATCAAGCTTTCGACAACTCTGAGAACCTTGCAGGCAAGATGACCATACCCTCGAAATTACTTCTATCTTTGCTTGCTAGATGCTCGCTCTTTTGCTATGCCTATGCTGCGATACCTACCACTTGCTATATCATGCCACCCATATTGCCATGTCAGCCTCTAACCATCCATGTCCTAGCAAACCGTTGTTTGGCTATGTTACCGCTTTGCTCAGCCCCTCTTATAGCGTTGCTAGTTGCAGGTGAAGATGAAGTTTGTTCCTTGTTGGAACATGGAGATGTTGTTCCTTGTTGGAACATGTTTACTTGATGGGATATCACAATATCTCTTATTTAATTTAATGCATCTATATACTTGGTAAAGGGTGGAAGGCTCGGCCTTATGCCTGGTGTTTTGTTCCACTCTTGCCACCCTAGTTTCCGTCATACCGGTGTTATGTTCCTTGATTTTGCGTTCCTTACACGGTTGGGTGATTTATGGGACCCCCTTGACAGTTCGCTTTGAATAAGACTCCTCTAGCAAGGCCCAACATTGGTTTTACCATTTGCCACCTAAGCCTTTTTCCCCGGGTTTTCGCGAGCCCGAGGGTCATCTTTATTTTAACCCCCCCGGGGCCAGTTCTCCTTCGATTGCTGGTCCAAACCGAGCGATGTCCGGCGCCCCTTGGGCAACCAGGGTCTATGCGAACCCGACGTCTTGCTCATCCGGTGTGCCCTGAGAATGAGATATGTGCAGCTCCTATCGGGATTTGTCGGCACATCCGGGCGGCTTTGCTGAACTTGTTTTATTACTGCCAAAATGTCTTGTAGTCCGGGATTCCGAGACTGATCGGGTCTTCCCGGTAGAAGGAATATCCTTCGTTGACCGTGAGAGCTTATAATGGGCTAAGTTGGGACACCCCTGCAGGGTATTATCTTTCGAAAGCCGTGCCCGCGGTTATGAGGCAGATGGGAATTTGTTAATGTCCGGTTGTAGAAAACCCGAAGTTGACCTTAATTAAAACACATCAACCGCGTGTGTAACCGTGATGGTCTCTTCTCGGCGGGGTCCGGGAAGTGAACACGGTGTTGGAGTTATGTTTGACGTAGGTTGTTCTAGGATCACTTCTTGATCACTTCTAGCTTCACGACCGTGCTTTGCTTCTCTTCTCGCTCTCTTTTGCGTTGTTAGCCACCATATATGCTAGTCGCTTGCTGCAGCTCCACCTCACTACCCTATCCTACCTTTAAGCTTAAATAGTCTTGATCTCGCGGGTGTGAGATTGCTGAGTCCCCGTGACTCACAGATTCTACATATACAATTGCAGGTGCCGACGTTGCCAGTGCAGATGATTCAACCGAGCTCAAGTGGGAGTTCGACGAGGAACGTGGTCGTTACTATGTGTCTTTTCCTGATGATCAGTAGTGGTGCCCAGTTGGGGTGATTCGGGGATCTGTGTAGCATTTGGGGTAGTCTTCTTTCATTTTGGTGCCGTAGTCGGACCTTGAGTGTATTCTGGATGATGTATGTTTATTTATGTATTGTGTTAAGTGGCGATTGTAAGCCAACTATGTATCTCTTTCCCTTATGCATTACATGGGTTGTGTGAAGATTACCTCACTTGCGACAATGCTTTCAATGCGGTTATGCCTCTAAGTCGTGCTTCGACACGTGGGAGATATAGCCGCATCGAGGGCGTTACAGGCAGCCTCACACCGCAGCCGAACCGGTGAACGCTCGTACTCCTCTCCGCGTGGGCATCCACTGCCGCGTCTTCCCCGGCTTCGCGTCGTCCTCTTCCTAGGCCTCGCCGTCGTCCACCACCGTGGTGCTTTCAGCGCGGCGTGGTCAATGTGGTCAACGAACGACTTCCATCGAAAGAGTACTGTACGTGGAGAGGCTGACACCTGGGTCCACGGCAGCCGCAAGGAAGTGCCTCCTTATTACGCGGAAAATAATTATTCCTCCACCTGACAGCGGGGACCCACCGGGTGGGCCACCAGTATTTTGCGAAAAAAATCATTTCCCCCTGACTGCTGGGACCCACTGGACGAGCCACCGTATTTCGCGAAAAAAAGTTCCCCCCGCTGTCAGCTCGGACCCACTGGAAGTGCCTCCTTATTGCGCACAAAAAATGAATACTCCGCCGGCTAGCTGGGACCCACCTTGGTGGGAGGCTGACTTGTGGGCCTACTAAGTTGACGGGGACGAAGGACTTTGTCAACTTAGTCAATATGAACGATTCTAGCTCCAGTGACCGTACGATGTCCATCCAACGGCCGTAGTGCTTCTTCAACCTCTGGTCTTCTTGCTCCAGCCGCCCAAAGCAGTGCCGGTCGTGCCGCATGCTCCTGCCTCCCGTGGCCTGCTGTGCTGCCGCGGAGGCCTCACCGCTGGACAGGCCCTGCGGCGACGTTGATAGCTGGGTCCACGGCCGCAGCAAGGAAGTGCCTCCTTATTACGCGCAAAATAATTATTCCTCCACCTGACAGTGGGGACCCACCGGACGGGCCACCGTATTTCGTGAAAAAAATGTTTGCCCCTGACTGCTGGGACCCACCAACTACATCTTCGCACGCAAGGAAGTGCCTGACAGTCGAGACCCACCTGGTCGAAGCGTACGTAGCGTTGCCATTCTGGTCGCGAACGTGTACGTACATATATACTGGTGGATGTAGAGGCGCACATGTAGCTTGTACACATACGTACATCGGCCAGGGTGCAAGAAAGAAAATACGGCCACGTACGTACATACGGGCAGGGTCTCGAACGCCTACTCGCGCATACGTACGGCGAGGGCTCGTGTACATGGATGGGTCGGAACGGAGAAACAATGTCGTCATCGTGTTCATGGGGAGGCAACAGAATGCGTCGTGTTCATGGGTAGGCAACGGAATGCGTCGTGTTCATCGGGAGGCAACGGAACGCGTGGGAGCCAACCGGCTGGGTCGAAACGGAATGTGTGGTCGTGTTCATCGGGAGGGCTTGGACGGAACATGCGATGAAAACGTCTCGTTGTACTAAAGTAGGGGTACCCTAGTATCCCGAACTTGTGCACGGGCAGTCGCAGCACCCCGCGACAAGGCCTGCCAGGTGATCGCCAAGGCTCTCTATGGTTCCTTTGGAGCCATTCAAGAACAAAGTATTTAAGCCAAGGAGACAAGTCCCGAGCAAGAGGAGCTTGCCGGGAAGGCCGCTCGAGGCACAAGACCCTGGCAAGAGGAGCATGCCGGGAAGGCCAACCAGAGCATCTCAAAGAACTTGTCGCGACGCACCACGCGTCCCGGCAGGACTCGGCGAGAGACAAGCTCCCGGACGCGGCAAGACAACGGCCGCGGCAAGGCATTTGCCACGGCAAGCAACCACTATGTACCCGCGCTCCAGCTCACCCACCTATGTGTCATTCCGGGACCCTTCCGGGTGTACGTGGCGGGAGGCCGTGCAGCCAGGGGTACACTATGGCATGCAGCGCTGACAAGATCGCCATCGTGGCAAGCGGTGGCGCCCCTGACGGTCCCTTTTCTGCATCGTCTGGGCGACGTAGATAGGCATTTAATGCCTTTGTCCCCTGCCGTCAGGGTTAGGTATGATACACTGTGTAGGTAGCTGTACCTACCACAGCATGTTTCCATTTTTGCCCTTACCTACGTTGCCACCTGTTGGAGACCCCTTGAACATATAAAAGGAGGCCCATGCACAACGTAGAGGGGGATCGGTCCCTAGAGAGCGATCTCTGGGAGGACAAACAGAAGAACGCTCGGTCTCGTTAGCTGCTTGAGTGTACTGTAGCACTCAGCGCTCCCGAGCAAGAACTCAATACAATCCACAAAGCAGCAGTAGGAGTGTTATCTCTCCGGAGAGCTCCGAAGCTGGGTAAAAAACCCCCGTGTGCTTCACCTCGATCCGCTCTTCGCGCGACCTCCGCCCCCCGCCGAACCGAGAAGGGGCTCCGTCCCCATAGGTGCTCGAGGAGCCAGAAAACCCCGGCATCTTTGGCGCGCTAGGTAGGGGGCGTCGAGGTTGTGTGAACCTGATCCGGCGTTCACGCAAGCTAAATCTTCATCGACTTCATCGACATGCCGCCGAAGAAGAAGGCTTCGGAGGCGGCTGCGCCGTCCGCGTCGAATCCACCGCCGCCGGAGCAAACGGCCGGTGGGGAAGACGCCGGCGGAAGAACGGGCGTCGACGAGGGTGCCCACGGTGCCACCAAGTCCAAGGACAAGACCGCGCTGCCTGTCGGCGGCGTAGCCGGCTCCCAAGACAGCCAGGACTGGTAGCTCCGGCAAGGAGGTTGCCGCATGCGCCAACTGCCAGGCTGTGGCGGCCGCCGACAAGCAGGACGGCACCAACAAGCAGTACTGCAAGATTCACCGCACCAAAGGCCATGACCTCCAGAGCTGCAAGAAGGTCGAGCAGCTCGTTGAGCTGCAAAAGGCCGAATACGAGCGACGCGACAAGGAGAAGGCCCAAGGTGGTGCTGGAGGATCCGGTACGAAGCGCACCGGCCGGGGGGGGGGGGACGCCGTGGCAACGCCAAGCAGCGGCAAGGCGATAGGCCCCCCCACGGCCGCGACAAGGATGAAGATGACGACGACGACGAAGACATGGATGACGCCGAGACCAGCGAGCAGGAGTTCCAGAAAGCCACAGAAGTTTTGTGCGTTGACGGTGGTGCTTCTCTGCATACCTCACACCGCCAACTCAAGCAGTGGGTGCGGGAAGTCAATGCAGCAGAACCACCCGTTGAGCAGGGACAAAGCAACTCTGATTCAAGATCTAGAAGAGACTTTTGCAAATCTACGCAAGATCAGCCTCAAGCTCAACCCCGAGAAGTGCGTGTTTGGAGTCCCGTCCGGCAAGCTTCTCGGATTCTTCGTGTCTCAGAGGGGAATTGAAGCCAACCCCGACAAGGTCAAGGCCATTGAGCAGATTGAAGCACCGAAGCGCGTCAAGGATGTACGAAAACTTGGCGGCTCTCAGCAGGTTTATCTCTAAGTCTGCTGAGCGCGCCCTGCCGTTTTTCAAGATCTTGAAAAAGGCAGGTCCAATGAAATGGACCCCGGAAGCAGAGGCTGCGCTGCAGGACTTGAAGAGATAACTATCCTCCACTCCAATACTTGTCGCACCTAAACCACAAGAGAAGTTGCTGCTATACCTGGCGGCAACCAATCAAGTGGTTAGTGCTGCGTTAGTAGCGGAAAGAGAGGCAGATGATGAGCCAGCGACCGCGGGAAGCACATCCAGCGACAAGCAGGGGGCTTCCCCGATGAGCTCTGGTCCCGACGAAGATGGATCTGCGTAGATGTGCGAAGGAATACAGAAGAAGAAAATGGTGCAGCGCCCAGTCTACTTTGTCAATTCCCTTCTGCAGGGGGCTAGGTCAAGGTACTCTGGTGTGCAGAAGTTACTTTTCGGCCTTCTTATGGCCTCGAGAAAGCTGCGCCATTACTTCCAAGCACATGAGATCACAGTTGTCACTCGCTTTCCGCTGAAGAGGATACTGCAGAATCCAGAAGCAACAGGCATGATTGTTGAGTGGGCACTGGAACTGTCAAGCTTTGACCTCAAGTTTGAGAGCACTTCAACTATCCAGAGCAGAGCATTGGCAGAATTCATAGCAGAGTGGACGCCAACACCAGACGAAGAAATTCCAGAGACGAGCATCCCCGTCAAGGAAGCAAACAAAGAGTGGCTGATGTACTTTGATGGTGCCTTCTCGCTCCAAGGTGCCGGTGCTGGCGTGCTGCTTGTCGCACCCACCGGAGAGCACCTCAAGTACGTAGTCCAGATGCACTTTCCCAAGGACCAAGCAACAAACAATACTGCAGAGTATGAAGGATTGCTCGCCGGTCTCAGGATCGCGGCAGACCTTGGGATCAAGCAACTCATTGTCAGGGGTGACTCACAGCTTGTCGTCCGCCAAGTGAACAAGAATTATCAGAGTCCGTTGATGGAAGCCTACGTTGATGAAGTGAGGAAGCTGGAAGAGCGCTTTGTCGGCCTACAGATGGAACATGTTCCAAGAGCTCAGAACGACATCGCTGACGGCCTGTCAAAGTGCGCGGCACTTAAGTTACCTGTGGAACCAGGGATCTTTGTGCTCAAGCTGACTCAACCATCCGTGACGCCATCAACTGGATAGAGCAAGAAGAGGAAGTTGATTTCTGGTAACTATCTTCCGGCAGAGCTTCCCGAAGCCGCCGCCAAGAAGGTCCCCAAGATCAACGCCAAGAGTGCTGAGGAGCAGTCTGCTCCGACAAGCCCCAGGGTTTGTTTCGTTGTAGCAGGCGCCCCCGACAAGTTTCGCTCCGGCAAGCTTGCCGGGGATCATCAAGCTCCGGCTGAACCGCAGGTTCTCGCCGTAGAAGCGGATGTTCCCGCAGCAGAAGATATGCCTTTAGTCCTTGTTGTCGAGCCACAGGCTCCAGCATGGGCACAGCAGATCGTCCGTTTCCTCCAGTCAGGAGAACTTCCCGATGAGCCAGAAGAAGCGGAAAGAGTAGCCCGACAGTCAAGTATGTACCAGTTCGTCGACAACGCACTGTACAGAAGAAGACTCAACGGTGTGAAATTGAAGTGTATTCCCCGGGAAGATGGACAGAGGCTGTTGGCAGAGATACATGGAGGCATTTGTGGTCACCACATTGGCGCCAAGAGCGCTTGCCGGCAAAGCTTTCCGGCAAGGCTTCTTTTGGCCGACAGCCCTCCAGGATGCAACTGCACAAGTAACCAAGTGTGAAGCGTGCCAGTTCCATTCCAAGCAGATACACCAGCCAGCTCAAGCTCTCCAGACGATCCCTTTATCCTGGCCATTTTCGGTCTGGGGGCTCGACATCCTCGGCCCCTTCCCCCGAGCAGTCGGGGGCTTTGAGTACTTGTACGTCGCAATCGACAAGTTCACAAAGTGGCCGGAAGTGGAACCAGTGAGGAAGGTGATAGCACAGTCAGCAGTCAAGTTCTTCAGGTCGATTGTTTGCCGCTTCGGAATCCCTAACAAGATCATCACCGACAACGGTACACAATTCACGACTCGCACCTTCATGCAGTACGTCCAAGACCTTGGCGCCAAGGTCTGCTTCGCTTCTGTTGCTCACCCCAGGAGCAACGGTCAAGCAGAGAGGGCAAATGCTGAAGTGCTGCGTGGACTCAAGACCCGGACTTTCGACAGGCTGCACAAGTGCGGAAGAAACTGGATCGAGGAGCTGCCGGTGGTTCTTTGGTCGATCAGGACGACGCCAAATCGAGCCACTGGCCAGACACCTTTCGCTCTAGTCTGTGGAGCAGAGGCAGTTATCCCCAAGGAACTCGTATACGGGTCACCTCGGGTGCTCGCTTATGATGAGCTTGAGCAAGAGCAGCTGCGACAAGATGACGCGCTGCTCCTTGAGGAAGACCGTCTTCAGGCTGCTGTACGAGCTGCTCGATACTAGCAAGCTTTGCGCTGCTACCATAGCCGCAAAGTTAAAGCCAGAAGTCTCGAGGAAGGCGACCTTGTTGTTCGGCGCGTTCATTCCGCCAAGAATTCCAACAAGTTGACGCCGAAGTGGGAAGGCCCTTACCGGGTGAAACGAGTCACTAGGCCTGGCGCTGTCCGCCTTGAGACCGAGGATGGCTTTCCGGTGAGCAACTCCTGGAACATCGAGCATCTTCGTAAGTTTTACCCGTAAGGCGCGGTTGTCGGACCCTGTCCGGCAACCACCATTTTGTACAAGTCTTGCCGCTGTTGCATGTAATCCTTTGTACAAAGCCAGGCGCAGACCCTGTGCATAAATAAAACTCACGTGCTCCGCACACCTTGTCAATTTCATGCCTTTCTGCATGAATTATCTGACACTTTGTGCAGCAAGCGCCCTCGGTAAGCAATAACGAGCCATAAGGCTCCATATCATTATTTTCTCTACTTTCTTTCTTTTATCTTTCAAGGAAATTAAGGATCCTTCGCCCACAAGTTGACTGGGGGGGGGGAGGGGAAGATAATGGTATGGACCCGACGTCGTTCAGGAAAAATTTCGCCTTGCTGGGAAGCAAACGACAGAAAAGCTAAGTGCCAAAGTTTGAGCAATCAGATTTTTTAACTTTAAGTTATTTTCCTTGAACGACCATGATTTGTATGGAAAACCTGTGCGCGGAGGAACCAGCTCGTGGCTAGTTGCGCCCTTACTTTGTTTCGAGTTCGCTCAACAGTTTAAGTGTGCTGCGACTAGAGTCGCGCCCTTACTTTGTTTCGAGTTCACTCAGCAACTTAAGCGAGCTGCGACTAGTCACAACAAGGTTTCTTGTCGGTAACGGCACCGCCAGTAGGCTGCTGACATCCCGCACTCAGCGCTCGCGGCAAAGGTGCCTACGCCGGCAAGTTCCCTAAAAGCATAGGGCAAAAACATACAAAGGAAGGAATCGAGTAAAGGGAGTAGCATTGCAATCATGACCTGAAACAGAGTTATATTACAAGATAGTTTGTCGCGGCTCTAATAGACTGTTTTCATAACATGACCAGCGACGACAAGAAAAGAAGAAAATAGGCGGCCTAGTCCACGCGGTCGCCCTCAACCCTCTTGATCCCGCTCACCTTGTCCACAATGGGTGCGACGAGGGTCTCGAGCTCCTCCAGATTAGCTTCCGGCGGCAGGGAGATGAGGATGTTAGTGAGGCGGAGGCCCGGGTTGCGGAAGGCCACCTTCATCAGCACCTTTTTGAGAGCTCCTGCGCAAATCTCGCGCGACTCGTCGGCCAGCTGCTTTGGGATCCTCTCCCGGAGTTGCTGGAGGGCCGTCGCCACGCCTTTGAAGAACAAGGTGAGATTGGCGCTAGATGGGAGGCTCCCATCAGAGGAATACCCGAGATCCTCCACCCCCAGCAGCGCCAACTCCTTGTCGATGTCTGCGGCAGCATTCACAAGGCCCTCCGTCCACCGCTCCACAGTTCCCCTGAAATCGTTCTGGGTGGCGGCGATGCTCTCCAGCAGCGCCTTGTCGGCCTTGATCTCCTTCTTCAAGGCCGCCTCCTGCTCCGTGGCGCCGTCCAGCGTCTTGGTCAAAGTAGCCAGCTTCAGCTCAAGATCAACCTTGGAGTCCTTGGTGGCGTCAAGCTCCTTGACCTTCTCGGCGAGACGACCCTGCAGTTTGCCAAAGGTGTAGGCGTCCTTCTCGCGCTCATGCTTGAGCGCGGCAAGCGCTTCACCGCTCGCCTTGAGATCAGTCTCCAGCTGCGCCACTTTCGCCTCCAGCTCCTTCTTGGCGGCCTCGGCAGCTGCGGCAGCGTCCTTTGCTTCCTTGAGGGCTCCGCTGAGTGCTCGCTCGTGCACAGCTAGCTCCTCTTCGTGGCTGTCCAGGCTGGCCTTCAGCTGCGCCAACTCACCATCCCATGCAGATAACTCCTCGGTGGCAAGCCGCTGTTGCTCTGCAATCTCCGCCTTCTCGAGGATGGAAGCCTTCTGCGCCTCATCGAGCTGCACCCGCTCCACCGCCAGCGACTGGAGAGCTGCCTGGTTGAGGCCTCGGAGCTCCTCCGCGCGCTTCTCCACGTCCACCCCCGCCTTCGCGACAAGCGCTTCGCGGGACTCCAGTTTGGCCTGGCGGGCGTGGTAGAGCGACACCAGCTTCCGCAGCAGTCGCTCCTCCTCGGGCTCGTCGCTGCTGCTGCTTGGTGCGTCGACCAACGTCAGCCCAGCGGAGGCAAGCACCTCCACGTCAAAGCTTTCTCCTTCGACTGGCGCCCTGGACGTTGACGCCCAGGGGAGGTTGATGAAGATACCAGCGCCAGCCTTCAAGTAGACGCCTGGCTGGGGTTCTTCGGAGCCTGACGCTGCGGCAGCGGCGGGAGGATCGGCGGTCGGTGTAGCGCCTGTCGCTCCTGCGGCCCCAGGGTCGTCAGTACGATTGCCGGACCCCTCGCCAGCTGCTGCGGCGGTAGCCTTGGCGGCCTCTTCACCGGCGGGATCATCAGCGCCGGCCGTTCCTTCGGTGGCAGCGGCGTCATCAATAACAACCTCGGTCTCCATCGGCTCCACAGTGGATGGATCTGACGACCGGAAAAGGAAGAAAAGTCAAGCAAATATCCAAAAAGAAGAACCCAAGGGAAGTTTAGAAGCGAGGAGTACCTGTACCAGGCTCGGTAGTTGGGATCTCTGCTGCCGGGGGGTCGCTGGTACTGTCCCTTGCCGGAGACTTCTCCCTTGCCGGGGAGCTCTCCCTCGTCGGAGACTTCTCCCTTGCCGGGGAGCTTTCCCTTGTCGGGGGATTCTCCCTTGCCGAAGAACTCTCCCTTGGCGACGTAGTCGAAGCAGGTGGCACGTCAGGGGTGGCCTCCGGGCGCTCCTGGTGGAGCTGCTCTGCTCCTACACAAGCCAACGGTCAGATATCAACAAGCAAACTGTATCCATGCACGCCTAACAGCTGGAAGTAAACCATATACTTACGCTGGGGGCTGCGCTGGGGGCTGCGCTGAGGAACTGCTGTCGGGTCCGACAAGTTTGTCTCAGGCGCACCCCCTGCTGCCACGGTGGGATCATCCTCGATGACAATCACCGGGACCTTGGCTCTCTTTGCCATTCTCTGGGCCAGCGTCCTAAAAAGGAATAAGTTCAGAGTAAAACAAATGAGATACAAGACAAGACGGCAAGTATTGAAGACATGCAAGTACGGCAAGAATCTTACTCTTCTTCTTCCTCGTCGGAGCTGAGCGCGGAGAAGTCAAAGCCTGGCCCACCTCCGGTGCGAGGAGGCGGAGGAGTAGGATCCCTTGGCCGCTTGGCGGGAGCTGGAGCGGCAGGCCGAGAGGACCCCGCCCCAGTTGCCGCTGCAGCGTGAGGTGTTTCCGCGGCAACAGAACTTGCCGCGGTGGAGCGAGTCATGCGGCGCGGCGGGGGTTGACTCACCCGCCGCTCCGCTACGTCCCCGGCCTTGCGAAGACGCCTTCTCGATGGAGCCGGGGGCTCTGCTTGTGGAGCCGGGGGCTCTGCTCGTGGAGCCGGGGGCTCTGCTCGGGGAGTCAGGGGCTCTGCTTGCGGCAAGCTGTCTGAAGACGAAGAGGAAGAGGAGCCGATCTCCAGCGAGCCGCTCGTGTCCTCGGCGGGCCCGCTCGGCCCGACGTCGTGCTCGGCGGACCTCTTCTCATCGGCAAGCTCCTATCGATCGGCAAGGCTTGCCACCTCTGCTGCCTCTGCCTCCTCCACGGTGAACCCAAACTCGCCCGTAGCGGCAGCTGCCTCCGCCTCTTCCATCCTGGTGGCGATGCGCTTGAGCTCATCGTCGATGGTGTCCCGGGTGAGGCCTTTTTTCTCGTCGGCGTCGACCGGCACTTCTATCAAGTTGTCGAAGAACGCCCGCACGACATCATCCGCAGGCTCTATCCAGGCTGGATCAATTCCATGCGAGTCGCACACTAGCATTATTGCACGGATACGGTCGAGCGCGGAGTTGTTGCATAGCGGGACGACGCCCCTCGGCAACCAGAACACTTCGGGATGCTGTGGGTCGTGCTTGAACAACTCCTGGAGCATCGCGTTGAGCTCCAGGACAGTGAAGTTGAAGTTGAGGCCCGGCCGCAACCTCATGATATCCGCCGCATTCTGGAACTCCCACGCGGGTCTCCTCCTCTCCTGCAGGGGGGCGATGCGGCGGCGGAGGAAATCTGCGCCAACCGCTCCTACAGTAAGCCCGGTAAGCCTGAGGCGTAGGATCCGGGTGGCGGCGATCCTTAGTCTGTCATCCTCCGGGGCCAGGCTACTCCAATCACTGCGCGCACTACTGGGGTTTCGCGCAGAGCAGTAAACGGCTGCGGGTTCTCCTCAACGATCAGACACCAGTCCACCCTCCACTCCTCCCACTTGCTGCGGAGCTCTCCCTCCAGATAAGCATCCTTCTTCCCAGCTTTCGAGATCTAGGCGATTCCACCGGATAAAGGCTCTCCTTTCTCAACCCGAGGCGAAAAGAAATGGCGGAAAAGAGCTACGTTTGGATGGATCCCGACAAAGCTTTCGCAGAGATGTGCGAAAACTGTCATCGTCAGGACATCATTGGGGGTGAAATCAAGAAGGTGGAGCCCGTAGGTGTTCATGACATCGCAAAAGAATTCTGAGAAGGGCGGGAAGAGCCCGCAGTAGAAGAACAAGGCAAAGAAGGGATACCCAGTGGGATACTTATCCCAAGCAGTGGCTGGGAGTACCTTCGTGCGCGGATGCGCTCGCGTCCCCGTCAACCAGAAGAGGTAGAAGTCCTCCTTCAGCTCCGCCGCCTCAAGCCTCGGAGGGAAGATTGCCCGCTCCTTCCGCAGTGCCGCGAGCCGCTGCGCCTCGGCCGACTTCGCCTTCTCGGCTTTCGGAGCAATGGCGGGAATGGAGAGTGAGGACGGCGACGTTGGTGGTGCTGGTGGCGATGGGGGCGGGGCGCTGCTCTCCTTCGGCTTTGGGAAGAAGGGGAGTGGCGGAGATTCTCGAGGAGGGAATAGCAACAGGCAGATGGGCGAACTGCCCCTGTTTCCCCTGCTTATAAGGAGGGGGGGCAGACGTTTCGCCTTTCTGAATAAAGGAACCACCCACGACCTCTCCCACGACACCGCAATCGACGTGTGCCGTTCGGGGAGGACGCGGTGGATACGGAGCAAGGTGCGATGTGACCCAGGCCGCGCGTGCCCGTGCCCTGTTTTGGGCCTGGCCCAACAGCGCTCGGCACCGTGTGTGGCCCAGGCCTGGGGGCTCCTGTCGGTGTACTAAAGTAGGGGTACCCTAGTATCCCGAACTTGTGCACGGGCAGTCGCAGCACCCCGCGACAAGGCCTGCCAGGTGATCGCCAAGGCTCTCTATGGTTCCTTTGGAGCCATTCAAGAACAAAGTATTTAAGCCAAGGAGACAAGTCCCCGGCAAGAGGAGCTTGCCAGGAAGGCCGCTCGAGGCACAAGACCCCGGCAAGAGGAGCTTGCCGGGAAGGCCAACTAGAGCATCTCAAAGAACTTGCCGCGACGCGCCACGCGTCCCGGCAGGACTCGGCGAGCGACAAGCTCCCGGACGCGGCAAGACAATGGCTGCGACAAGGCATTTGCTGCGGCAAGCAACCACTATGTACCCGCGCTCCAGCTCACCCACCTACGTGTCGTTCCGGGACCCTTCCAGGCGTACGTGGCGGGAGGCTGTGCAGCCAGGGGTACACTATGGCATGCAGCACTGACAAGATCGCCATCGTGGCAAGCGGTGGCGCCCCTAACGGCCCCTTTTCTGCACCGTCTAGGCGACGTAGATAGGCATTTAATGCCTTTGTCCCCTGCCGTCAGGGTTAGGTATGATACACTGTGTAGGTAGCTGTACCTACCACAGCATGTTTCCATTTTTGCCCTTACCTACGTTGCCACCTGTTGGAGACCCCTTGAACATATAAAAGGAGGCCCATGCACAACGTAGAGGGGGATCGGTCCCTGGAGAGCGATATCTGAGAGGACAAACAGAAGAACGCTCGGTCTCGTTAGCTGCTTGAGTGTACTGTAGCACTCAGCGCTCCCGAGCAAGAACTCAATACAATCCACAAAGCAGCAGTAGGAGAGTTATCTCTCCGGAGAGCTCCGAAGCTGGGTAAAAACCCCCCGTGTGCTTCGCCTCAATCCACTCTTCGCGCGACCTCCGCCCCCGCCGAACCGAGAAGGGGCTTCGTCCCCATAGGTGCTCGAGGAGCCAGAAAACCCCGAGGCCTGGCATAGCGCACAACGGATGAAACAGCCTTGTGTTCGACCGACCACGTTCAAAATGGGATCCTGTTCATCGGGAGGGGTCTGGCGTACCGCAAAACGGAGGAAACGGATCTCCTACTGTCGAAACGGGGGTCCTGATGATTGGGAGGGGTGTGGCATACCGCAAAACAGAGGAAACGGACTTGTGTTGGAGCGCGACGGTCGAAACGGGGGTCCTGTTCATCGGGAGGGGTGTGGTGTACCGCAAAACGGTACTCCACGGGATACTGTTCATCTCCACCGTCGACCTCGTCCAGCCTCCACGGGCTACCGTCGACCTCATCCAGTCTCCACGGGCTCCTGTTCATCCAGCCTCCACCGCGCGCTACTCCACCGGCTACTGTTCAACCACCCCTCCACCGTCTTCTGTTCATCCAGCCCTCCACACCACGGGGTCCTGTTCAACCACCCCTCCAAGGCACCCCTCCACCGTCTACTGTTCATCCAGCCCTCCACACCATGGGGTCCTGTTCATCCACCCCTCCACGGGCACCCCTACACCGTCTACTGTTCATCCAGCCCTCCACCACACCACGGGGTCCTGTTCACCCAGGTGCAACGCCACCGCTCACTGTTCATCCAACCCCCCCCCCCCCCAACGCTCACTGTTCATCCCATCAAACGGCTTCAGTTAGCAGCAGTAGCAAAGGAATCGCTCGATCGGGTTCAGTTAATAGCCATCGATCGATTGCTCGGGTTTAGTAACGCGTAGCTTGCAGTGCAATCGCTGCGGTTCAGTTAGAGCCCAACGCCTCGCTCGGGTTTAGTTAGAGCCAACGCCTCGCACACACGCGCGTATGTGTACGAGAGAAACGCGCATCGCTCGGCCCCCGACCTCCCACCGTAACCGGGAACTCCCCAAAATTTTCCTCCCCCTCGCTTCTACCATGGTTTTTTCCGTCATGGATGGCCCAAAGAATGTCATGCAGCTGCGTCTCCGGCCCGCCCAAGATGAAAAGCCCATTTTCTGTCATGATTTTTTGTCATAGAAGTAGGATCCCACAACATCTATGATGATATCGGATTTTGTCACAATTATCATCATAGAAGTGTCATATGTATGACAGAAAAAAAATTCATTTGGCCCAAAATGTCACGAATGTGTCTTTTTTTAGTGCTCCCGAGAGGTTTTAGGGCTTGGCGGCGGCTCCGTATCGTAAAACGCGATGAACTCTTCTCTCTTATTTTTTTTCTCCCCGAAAGCAAATATATAGAGTTGGAGTTGAGGTCGAACGAGCTCCAGGGGGCCCACGAGGTAGGGGGGCGCGCCCCCACCCTCGTGGCTAGGGTGTGCCCCCCTGGTCTTCATCTTTTGCAAGGATTTTTTATTAATTCCAAATAGACGTTCCGTGAAGTCATTCCGAGAACGTTTGTTTCTGCACATAAATAACACGATGGAAAGTCTGCTGAAAACAACGTCAGTCCGGGTTAGTTCCATTCAAATCATGCAAGTTAGATTCCAAAACAAGGGAAAAAGTGTTTGGAAAAGTAGATATGATAGAGACGTATCAACTCCCCCAAGCTTAAACCTTTGCGTGTCCTCAAGCAATTCAGTTGATAAACTGAAAGTGATAAAGAAAAACTTTTACAAACTCTGTTTGCTCCTGTTGTTATAAATATGTAAAGCCAGCGTTCAAGTTTTCAGCAAAGATTATGACTAACCACATTTGCAATAACTCTTAGGTCTCATGTTTACTCATATCAATAGCATAATCAACTAGCGAGCCATAATAATAAATCTCGGATGAAAACACTTTCTCAAAACAATCATGATATGATATAACAAGATGGTATCTCACTAGCCCTTTCTAAGACTGCAAAACATAAATGCAGAGCACCTTTAAAGATCAAGGACTGACTAGACATTGTAATTCATGGTAAAAGAGATCCAATCATAGTCATACCCAACATAAATTAGTTGTAATGGATGCAAATGACAGCTGCGCTCTCTAGTTAGTGCTCTTTAATAAGAGGGTGATGACACAAGATAAAAGTAAATAGATAGACCCTTCGCAGAGGGAAGCAGGGATTTGTAGAGGTGCCAGAGCTCGGTTTTGAAATAGAGATAAATAATATTTTGAGCGGCATACTTTCATTGTCAACATAACAACCAAGAGATGGCGATATCTTCCATGCTGCACACATTATAGGCGGTTCCCAAACAGAATGGTAAAGTTTATACTCCCCCTCCACCAACAAGCATCAATCCATGACTTGCTCGAAACAATGAGTGTCTCCAACTAGCAACAGTCCCAGGGGGAGTTTTGTTTGCAATTAATTTGATTTAGTTTGCATAAAGCATGGGACTGGGCATCCCGGTGACCAGCCATTTTCTCGTGAGTGAGGAGCAGAGTTCACTCCTCTTGAGAATGACCCGCCTAACATGGAAGATACAGAGAGCCCTAGTTGATACATGAGCTATTTGAGCATACAAAACAGAATGTTTATTTGAAGGTTTAGAGTTTGGCACATACAAATTTACTTGGAACGGCAAGTAAATACCGCATATAGGAAGGTATGGTGGACTCATATGGAATAACTTTGGGGTTTAAGGAATTGGATGCACAAGAAGTATTCCCGCTTAGTACAAGTGAAGGCTAGCAAAAGACTGGGAAGCGGCCAACTAGAGAGCGACAACAGTCATGAACATCCATTAAAATTAATAGACATTGAGTACAAGCATGAGTAGGATATAATCCACCGTGAACATAAATATCGTGAAGGCTATGTTGATTTGTTTCAACCACATGTGTGAACATGTGCCAAGTCGAGTCACTTAAATCATTCAAAGGAGGATACCACCCCATCATACCACATCACAACCATTTTAATAGCATGTTGGCACGCAATGTAAACCATTATAACTCATAGCTAATCAAGCATGGCATGAGCAACTATGATCTCTAATTGTCATTGCAAACATGTTTATTCATAATAAACTGAATCAGGAACGATGAACTAATCATATTTACAAAAACAAGAGAGGTCGAGTTCATACCAACTTTTCTCATCTGAGTCAGTCCATCATATATCATCATAATTGCCTTTCACTTCCACGACCAATCGATGTGAATAATAATAAGAGTGCACGTGCATTGGACTAAGCTGGAATCTGCGAGTAGGCCTGGGCGTTCGGTAGAAACCGAAAATTCGGTTTCTACTGTTTGGTTTTTTTATGAATTCGGTTAGAAAAAGTGAAAACCGAAATAGACACAAAAAACCAACTAACTGAAAGTTCGGTTAACCGATTTTTCGGTTCGGTTTTCAGTTTTAACCGAACTATGGAGCATGTGCAGAAAACATATTTTTATTTTATAGCAGTAAAAAGAATAAACTCAAAACCACACAGTAAAGTGTTTCCTCGTCACGAGTTAGCTGTTTTGCGCATTGTACCTATCGTACCCTGTCTTCGTAAGTAGCCAAGCTCAATATCTCATCCTGTGTAGCTAGCCGAGGTGGGACAAATCCAAGTGAGGTGACGTGATGCGCTAGCTGACAGTACTATTCTGCATACTGTGGGCCTTGGCTAGTTCCATGTCACGTGGAAGGCCCACGACGGGTACAAGGCCGTTCCTGACTCGCACATGCGGCCACGCGTAGTACGGTTCATAGCGACCTGGGCGTCGCGATTTTTGCGTGTTTGATCCCCTACTTCGGTTTCTGTTACGGTTAGCGGTATAAAACCGAACTGTCTGAATTAAATTCGGTTAGTATACTTGAAAACCGAAATTTACTGTAGCATCAGTAAAAACCGAAAATTCGGTTTTTTCGGTTTCGGCATCGGTTCGGTCTTCGGTTAGTCGGTTTTTGTGCCCACCCCTATCTGCGAGCATTCAATAAACAGGAGAAGACAAGGCAATATGGGCTCTTGGTTAAATCAACAATAATGCATATAAGAGCCACATCAACAATTTAACTATGGTCTTTTCCTATCGACCCCCAAAGAAAAGAAAAGAAATAAAACTATTTACACGGGAAAGCTCCCAACAAGCAAAAGAAGAACGGGAAATATTTTTGGGTTTTCTTTTTAAATATTAATACTACAGCAAGGAAGTAAACTAGCTAAAAGCTATTACCATTTTTTTTGGTTTTTCTTAAGGTTTATTAAACACACAAGAAGAAAGCAAGAAAAAGAAAACAAACTAGCATGGATAGTACAATGAAAGAGTATGAGCACCGACATCTTAGCAATGAGTGTGTAAACATAAATGTAATGTCGGTGGGAAATACGTACTCCCCCAAGCTTAGGCTTTTGGCCAAAGTTGCTTTATTGCCAAGGATGGCCTGGCGGATATCCATAGTTGTAGCTGGGGTCGTACTGTGATGAAGAGGACTCTGACTACCACTGGCTGGCAGTCATCTCCGGATCCCAAAAGTAATCAGACTGTCGTGGAGGCTCAAATTGTGGTTCCGGCTCTGGGCTGGTGTAGGGTTCCGGTAGGCTTGAATGGTAGCCCACGGAACGAGATACAGACCTTCAGATAAATTAAACAAGGAAGGAACAGGAAAGGTAATAGTCTCAGGGTGATGTTTATCAAAGAACAATTTGTATTTAAGCTCCCCTTCCGTATTCTTAACAATAAAGTCATGCGCTAGCACACTCTTATAATCTAAATAAGCAATGGGCAGCAATTTTTCTTCTTTCTCATAGAGCCTAATAGGTATATTAAAATGTGTAGCAAGGCATGAAGCATAAATACCTCCAAAGATGGGGCCCTTTGTACGGTTCAAACTTAACCGTTTAGCAATGATTCCGCCCATACTAACAATGTTATCGCGGAATAAACCATGGAACAAGATGATAATATCAGGAACACTAAGGTTTCCACAGTTTCCGCGACCAATCAAGCAACGACTAGCAAATATGGCAAAGTAGCGTAAAACAGGAAAATGTATGCTATTTATTCTTGCATCGGAAACCTTCCTAGTTTCCCCCACAGTAATGGTGTCAATAAACCCGTCCCCATCTTTATGATGTGGTTCATCTAAAGTACCCTCGAAGGGTATTTTGCAAACCTTGCAAAATTCATCTAGTGGCATCTTCTTAACAACATCATATAAATGAAACTCTACCGAAGGAGGTGATTCCTTAGGAAAATAGTAGAAGTTTTGCACAAAAGTATTAGTGAGTAAGAGATACTGATGACGTTGGTCGTGGAGGAAGTCAGTGAGGCCAGTATTCTCAGCCAATGAATAGAGATCATCATAAATCCCGGCTTCTCTCAAGAAATCATCGGAAGGCCATTCACACGGCCGAACCTCCATGGTGCGAGGCAAATTATATTTGGGCCTATGTGCTTCTTCATTTTGCTTTTCCTTCAAGCTTCGGCTCGATGAGCCCCTAAAAAATCTCTTCATTATTTTCTGAAATATTCTGAAATTTTTAGTAACTTCAAACAAAAGTGAACCAAGCTCAACAAAATTGATAGCAACTACTCCTACAAGTGCTTAGAGACTATATCATGCATTAGAACTACTTTGAACCATATAAATTTGACATGCAAGCTCAAGCACATGGTCACCTAGGCAGCACAAATTTGCAATGAAAAGGGCACTAGAACAAAAACTAATTGGACCAATGGAGGAGTCACATACCAAGGAACAATCTCCCCAAGCAGTATTGTGAGAGATGCTTTGGGCAAGGAGATCGAAAATTGCAGCAAAATGAGCTAGAACTCGTGCGTGAGCTGGATATTGGTGTTTGTGGGAGGAAGAAGGAGTGTATGGGTCCAGGAATAAGTGGAGGAGGGCCACCGTGGGCCCACAAGGCAGGGGGCACGCCTTGGAGGTAGGGCGCGCCCTCCACCCTCGTGGCCAGGTGCTTGCCCCTCCTGCTGTGTTCTCAGTGCAAGATATTCTCAAATATTCTAGAAAAAATCATATTCCATTTTTAGGGCATTTGGAGAACTTTTATTTTTGGGGTATTTTTATATTGCATGGATAAATCAGAAAACAGACAGAAAAATACTATTTTACTTTATTTCAACTAACTAACAGAAAGTAGAAAGAGGGTACAGAAGGTTGTGCCTTCTAGTTTCATCCATCTCATGCTCATCAAAAGGAATCCACTAACAAGGTTGATCAAGTCTTGTTAATGAACTCATTCCGAATAACATGGAACCGGAGAAATTTCGAATAACACTACGTTACCTCAACGGGGATATGCACATCCCCTATAATAAGAATATCATATTTCTTCTTGACAGTAGGAAGAGGAAATTCAAAACCTGCAAAAATAATTGATGGAACTTTTCCAATAGAATTTATACTATGAACTTGAGGTTGTTTCCTCGGAAAGTGTACCGTATGCTCATTACCATTAACATGAAAAGTGACATTGCCTTTGTTGCAATCAATAACAGCCCCTGCAGTATTCAAAAAAGGTCTTCCAATAATAATAGACATACTATCGTCCTCGGGAATATCAAGAATAACAAAGTCTGTTAAAATAGTAACGTTTGCAACCACAACAGGAACATCCTCACAAATACCGATAGGTATAGCAGTTGATTTTTCAGCCATTTGCAAAGATATTTGAGTAGGTGTCAACTTATTTGAATCAAGTCTACGGTATAAAGAGAGGGGCATAACACTAACACCGACTCCAAGATCACATAAAGCAGTTTTAACATAATTTCTTTTAATGGAGCATGCTATAGTAGGTACTCCTGGATCTCCGAGTTTCTTAGGTATTCCACCCTTAAAAGTATAATTAGCAAGAATGGTGGCAATTTTAGCTTCTGGTATCTTTCTTTTATTAGTAACAACATATTTCATATATTTAGCATAAGGATTCATTTTGAGCATATCAGTTAATCGCATACGCAGAAAGATAGGTCTAATCATTTCAGCAAAGCGCTCAAAATCCTCATCATCCTTTTTCTTGGATGGTTTTGGAGGAAAAGGCATGGGTTTCTGAACCCATGGTTCCCTTTATTTACCATGTTTCCTAGCAACAAAGTCTCTCTTATCATAACATTGATTCTTTGATTGTGGGTTATCAAGATCAACAGCAGGTTCAATTTCTACATCATTGTCATTACTAGGTTGAGCATCATCATGAACATTATTATTAACATTTTCACTAGGTTCATGTTCATTACGAGATTGTGTGTGAGCATCAGAAATAGAAATATCATTTGGATTCTCAGGTGGTTCAGCAATAGGTTCACTAGAAGCATGCAAAGTCCTATCATTTTTCTTTTTCTTCTTTTTAGAAGGACTAGGTGCATCAATATTATTTCTCTGAGAATCTTGTTCAATTCTCTTAGGGTGGCCTTCAGGATACAAAGGTTCCTGAGTCATTCTACCAGTTCTAGTAGCCACTCTAACAGCATAATCATTTTTCTTACTATTCATTTCATTGAGCAAATCATTTTGAGCCTTAAATACTTGTTCTACTTGACTGGTAACCATAGAAGCATGTTTGCTAATAAGTTTAAGTTCACCCTTAACATTAGCCATGTAATTACCCAAGTGTTCAAGCATATTTGAATTGTATTTCAATTGTCTACCAAAATAAGCATTAAAATCTTCTTGCTTCACCATAAAATTATCAAACTCATCTAAGCATTGACTAGCAACCTTAGTAAGAGGGATTTCAGCTTTATCATATCTATAGAGAGAATTTACCTTTACTACCTGTGTCGGGTTATCAAGACCATGAGTTTCTTCAATAGGTAATGAATTAAGATCATATGTTTCTTCAACAGGCGGTAGATTAAGACCATGTATTTCTTATATAGGAGGTAAATTCTTAACGTCTTCAGCTTTAATACCTTTTTCTTTCATAGATTTCTTTGCCTCTTGCATATCTTCAGGACTGAGAAATAGAACACCTTTTTTCTTTGGAGTTGGTTTAGGAATAGGCTCGGGAGCTGGCTCAGGAAGTGTCCAATTATTTTCATTTGTCAACATATTATTCAATAGAATTTCAGCTTCATCCGGTGATCTTTCCCTGAAAACAGAGCCAGCACAACTATCCAGGTAATCCTTGGAAGCATCGGTTAGTCCATTATAAAAGATATCAAGTATTTCATTTTTCTTAAGAGGATGATCAGGCAAAGCATTAAGTAACTTGAGAAGCCTCCCCCAAGCTTGTGGGAGACTCTCTTCTTCAATTTGCACAAAGTTGTATATTTCCCTTAAAGCAGGTTGTTTTTTATGAGAAAGGAAATATTTAGCAGAGAAGTAACAAATCATATCCTGGGGACTACGCACACAACCAGGATCAAGAGAATTAAACCATATCTTAGCGTCACCCTTTAATGAGAACGAAAATATTTTAAGGATATAGAAGTAGCATGATTTCTCATCATTAGTGAACAGGGTGGCTATATCATTTAATTTAGTAAGATGTGCCACAACAGTTTCAGATTCATAGCCACGAAAAGGATCAGATTCAAACAAAGTAATTA
The DNA here is from genome assembly GCA_032464435.1 of Aegilops umbellulata. Taxonomy (NCBI): domain Eukaryota; kingdom Viridiplantae; phylum Streptophyta; class Magnoliopsida; order Poales; family Poaceae; genus Aegilops; species Aegilops umbellulata. The sequence continues at coordinate 502,474,913 of CP136055.1, read as the reverse complement.
CATCAGGATCAACAGAGAATTCATAATCCTTATCGGTAACACAGATAGGTGAAGTAGCAAAAGCAGGGTCAGGTTTCATTCTATCATTAAGAGATTGCTGGTTCCATTTAGCTAATAACCTCTTCAGTTCATATCTATCTTTTCAAGCTAAAATAGCTAAAAAAAGCTTCTTTATCAAAAACATAACCCTCAGGAATAACAGGCAAATCTTCATCATCACTTTCATCAATATAACCAGTTTCAATAATTTCTTTCTCTCTAGCCCTAGAAATTTGTTCATCAAGAAATTCACCAAGTGGCACAGTAGTATCAAGCATAGAAGTAGTTTCATCATAAGTATCATGCATAGTAGAAGTGGCATCATCAATAACATGTGACATATCAGAATGAATAGCAGATGCAGGTTTAGGTGTCGCAAGTTACTCAAAACAAAAGGAGAATCAAGTGCAGAGCTAGATGACAGTTCCTTACCTCCCCTCGTAGTTGAGGGATAAATTGTTGTCTTGGCGTCTTTAAAGTTCTTCATAGTGACCAGCAGATATAAATCCCAAGTGACTCAAAGAATAGAGCTATGCTCCCCGGCAACAGCGCCAGAAAATAGTCTTGATAACCCACAAGTATAGGGGATCGCAACAGTTTTCGAGGGTAGAGTATTCAACCCAAATTTATTGATTCGACACAAGGGGAGCCAAAGAATATTCTCAAGTATTAGCAGTTGAGTTGTCAATTCAACCACATCTGGATAACTCAGTACCTGCAGCAAAGTATTTAGTAGCAAAGTAATATGGAAGTAACGGTCACAGTAGCAAAGTAATATTTTTGGGTTTTGCAGTGATTGTAATAGTAGCAACAGAAAAGTAAATAAGCGAAGAACAATACGTGAAAAGCTCGTAGGCATTGGATCGGTGATGGAGAATTATGCCGGATGCGGTTCATCATGTAACAATCATAACATAGGGTGACACAGAACTAACTCCAATTCATCAATGTAATGTAGGCATGTATTCCGAATATAGTCATACGTGCTTATGGAAAAGAACTTGCATGACATCTTTTGTCCTACCCTCCCGTGGCAGCGGGGTCCTAATGGAAACTAAGGGATATAAAGGCCTCCTTTTAATAGAGCACCGGACCAAAGCATTAACACATAGTGAATACATGAACTCCTCAAACTAAGGTCATCACCGGGAGTGGTCCCAATTATTGTCACTACGGGGTTGCCGGATCATAACACATAGTAGGTGACTATAGACTTGCAAGATAGGATCGAGAACTCACATATATTCATGAAAATATAATAGGTTCAGATCTGAAATCATGGCACTCGGGCCCTAGTGACAAGCATTAAGCATAGCAAAGTCATAGCAACATCAATCCCAGAACATAGTGGATACTAGGGATCAAACCCTAACAAAACTAACTCGATTACATGATAGATCTCATCCAACCCATCACCGTCCAGCAAGCCTACAATGGAATTACTCACGCACGACGGTGAGCATCATGAAATTGGTTATGGTGGATGGTTGATGATGATGACGGAGACTGTCGGTGTCAAAACCGGCGGATCTCGGGTAGGGGGTCCCGAACTGTGCTTCTAGGCGGATGGTAACAGGAGACAAGGGACACGAAGTTTTACCCAGGTTCGGGCCCTCTCGATGGAGGTAAAACCCTACGTCCTGCTTGATTAATATTGATGACATGGGTAGTACAAGAGTAGATCTACGACGAGATCAAGGAGGCTAAACCCTAGAAGCTAGCCTATGGTATGATTGTTGTATGTTGGAGTTGTTGTCCTACGGACTAAAACCCTCCGGTTTATATAGACACCGGATAGGGTTAGGGTCACACAAAGTCGGTTACAATGGTAGGAGATCTGAATATCCGCATCGCCAAGCTTGCCTTCCACGCCAAGGAAAGTCCCCTCCGGATACAGGACGAAGTCTTCAATCTTGTATCTTCATAGTCCAGGAGTCCGGCTGAGGTTATAGTCCGGCTATCCGGGCACCCCCTAATCCAGGACTCCCTCAGTAGCCCTCGAACCAGGCTTCAATGACGACGAGTCCGGCGCGCAGATTGTCTTCGGCATTGCAAGGTGGGTTCTTCTCCAAATTCTGTGTACCTGTTGAATAATGTCCGGTTTTTATAATGTAGCGCTCCTTGGCTTCTTCGCTCAACAATGGCGGCCTTCCACGTGTCGAACGAATACGAAAAGTCTGGGTGTTTTTACATTCACACCCCTGGCCGCGTAAATGAGCCACCTATTAAAGATATGGGGATTTAGATCCAAATCACATCTTCTCCCTTCCGCGAGCAGTCATCAGAGCGCATCTAGCAAAGATCCATTCCACGATGGCCAACCATCGCAACTCCTCTTCTTGCCCATCCAGTCCTAAGCCGGGAGACTGGGAGAGGTGCTCCATCCCGCATAGCGAGCTAGTATCGCTTCAGACCAATGGATTCCTCCCTCCGGCCTATATGGTTCCGGTTCGAGCCGGACTCGCCACCTATAATGGCGGAGAGAAAGTGGAGAGCGCCCCTAATCCCTCCAAAGGAGAGCGGGTATGCCTCGTCCCTTATCTAATAAGAGGACTCGGATTTCCAATTCATCCGTTTCTCCGGGGGCTTCTGGAGTTCTACGGCCTCCAGCTGCACAACCTCACGCTTGCCTCTATATTGCATATCGCGGGCTTCGTTGCCCTTTGCGAGTTGTTCTTGGGTATTGAGGATCATTTCGCACTGTGGAAGAGGCTATTCTGCCTGGTGCCTCGTTCTCAGGAGGGGTCCATATATCAAGTGGGCGGAGCCGAAGTGTGGCGCATCGCTGGGACCGGATATGTATCCGGAACCCCAAAGAAGGCGTCCGAGGACTGGCCTTCGGAATGGTTTTATATAGATGATGTCCCGCTGCCGGATCCTATCCGGGTCGGTCTCCCCGAATTCAACAGCGCTCCCTTAAAGAAACGCTTAAGCATGTAACGAAACTTGCTTATTTGACATGGGTGTTATTATATTTTCTGATCCTTTTTGGCTTATGGTCAGTAAGGGACTTTTGTTAAGTGCTTTGAGTAGATTCATGCCATGACATATTTTGCTATGTCCTGTTCCTGTAGCATGTTGTTTGCTTGCTCTAAACATGTCATCCTGATGTTAATTCTGGCATGTTGTTATTTTCACTAAGTCTGTGAACCTGTTATCTTTTGCACTTTTGCCATGCTTGTTTGAACCTGTTGTGGTGTGATTTAGCCGTAGCTCAGTGTTCATCTTTTGTCAAGCATCTTGAGTGGATCACTGCCATATGCTTTGCTGATATGTTTGGGTGCAGTAGCTTAATTTCTTGTTGCTTGCTAAGTAGCATCATGCTGTTAATGGCAGAATATTGTCATTCTTGTTTTGCTTGTCATTTGCAAACCGTGCATCCGATTCCGGTGATCTTTATATCGATTTCAACCGAAATCACCTCACCTTTCCAGTGGCATACTTGGTTTGCCAAGATTATGCCTTGTTCATCTTTTCCCTTCCCGCGCACGCATATGCATTGCATATCACATCTCGCATATCATGCCATGTTTTGCATCATGTTGTTTGTGCATTGCATCGTGATTGATGTTTGTCCCCTTTGCGTGTGTTCTTGTTGTGGGTAGAGCCGGGAGACGAGTACGTGAACGAGGAACCTGTCGAGAACGCTTACGAGGATCAAGCTTTCGACAACTCTGAGAACCTTGCAGGCAAGATGACCATACCCTCGAAATCACTTCTATCTTTGCTTGCTAGATGCTCGCTCTTTTGCTATGCGTATGCTGCGATACCTACCACTTGCTCTATCATGCCACCCATATTGCCATGTCAGCCTCTAACCATCCATGTCCTAGCAAACCGTTGTTTGGCTATGTTACCGCTTTGCTCAGCCCCTCTTATAGCGTTGCTAGTTGCAGGTGAAGATGAAGTTTGTTCCTTGTTGGAACATGGAGATGTTGTTCCTTGTTGGAACATGTTTACTTGATGGGATATCACAATATCTCTTATTTAATTTAATGCATCTATATACTTGGTAAAGGGTGGAAGGCTCGGCCTTATGCCTGGTGTTTTGTTCCACTCTTGCCACCCTAGTTTCCGCCATACCGGTGTTATGTTCCTTGATTTTGCGTTCCTTACACGGTTGGGTGATTTATGGGACCCCCTTGACAGTTCTCTTTGAATAAGACTCCTCCAGCAAGGCCCAACATTGGTTTTACCATTTGCCACCTAAGCCTTTTCCCCCGGGTTTTCGCGAGCCCGAGGGTCATCTTTATTTTAACCCCCCCGGCCAGTTCTCCTTCGATTGCTGGTCCAAACCGAGTGATGTCCGGCGCCCCTTGGGCAACCAGGGTCTATGCCAACCCGACGTCTTGCTCATCCGGTGTGCCCTGAGAACGAGATATGTGCAGCTCCTATCGGGATTTGTCGGCACATCCGGGCGGCTTTGCTGGACTTGTTTTATTACTGCCGAAATGTCTTGTAGTCCGGGATTCCGAGACTGATCGGGTCTTCCCGGTAGAAGGAATATGCTTCGTTGACCGTGAGAGCTTATAATGGGCTAAGTTGGGACACCCCTGCAGGGTATTATCTTTCGAAAGCCGTGCCCGCGATTATGAGGCAGATGGGAATTTGTTAATGTCCGGTTGTAGAAAACCCGAAGTTGACCTTAATTAAAACACATCAACCGCGTGTGTAACCGTGATGGTCTCTTCTCGGCGGGGTCCGGGAAGTGAACACGATGTTGGAGTTATGTTTGACGTAGGTTGTTCTAGGATCACTTCTTGATCACTTCTAGCTTCACGACCGTGCTTTGCTTCTCTTCTCGCTCTCTTTTGCGTTGTTAGCCACCATATATGCTAGTTGCTTGCTGCAGCTCCACCTCACTACCCTATCCTACCTTTAAGCTTAAATAGTCTTGATCTTGCGGGTGTGAGATTGCTGAGTCCCCGTGACTCACAGATTCTACATAAACAGTTGAAGGTGCCGACGTTGCCAGTGCAGATGATTGAACCGAGCTCAAGTGGGAGTTTGACGAGGAACGTGGTCGTTACTATGTGTCTTTTCCTGATGATCAGTAGTGGTGCCCAGTTGGGGTGATTCGGGGATCTGTGTAGCATTTGGGGTAGTCTTCTTTCATTTTGGTGCCATAGTCGGACCTTGAGTGTATTCTAGATGATGTATGTTTATTTATGTATTGTGTGAAGTGGCGATTGTAAGCCAACTATGTATCTCTTTCCCTTATGTATTACATGGGTTGTGTGAAAATTACCTCACTTGCGACAATGCTTTCAATGCGGTTATGCCTCTAAGTCGTGCTTCGACACGTGGGAGATATAGCCGCATCGAGGGCGTTACAGGAAGCCTCACACCGCAGCCGAACCTGTGAACGCTCGTACTCCTCTCCGCGTGGGCATCCACTGCCGCGTCTTCCCCGGCTCCGCGTCGTCCCATTCCTAGGCCTCGCCGTCGTCCACCACCGTGGTGCTCTCAGCGCGGCGTGGTCAATGTGGTCAACGACCGACTTCCATCGAAAGAGTACTGTACGTGGAGAGGCTGACAGCTGGGTCCACGGCAGCCGCAAGGAAGTGCCTCCTTATTACGCAGAAAATAATTATTCCTCCACCTGACAGCAGGGACCAACCGGGTGGGCCACCAGTATTCTGCGAAAAAAATCATTTCCCCCTGACTGCTGGGACCCACTGGACGATCCACCGTATTTCGCGAAAAAAACGTTCCCCCCGCTGTCAGCTCAGACCCACTGGAAGTGCCTCCTTATTACGCACAAAAAATGAATACTCCGCCGGCTAGCTGGGACCCACCTTGGTGGGAGGCTGACTTGTGGGCCTACTAAGTTGACGGGGACGAAGGACTTTGTCAACTTAGTCAATATGAACGATTCTAGCTCCAGTGACCGTACGATGTCCATCCAACGGCCGTAGTGCTTCTTCAACCTCTGGTCTTCTTGCTCCAGCCGCCCAAAGCAGCGCCGGTCGTGCCGCATGCTCCTGCCTCCTGTGGCCGGCTGTGCTGCCGCGGAGGCCTCACCGCTGGCCAGGCCCTGCGACGACGGCAGGCTCACACCGCAGCCGAACCAGTGAACCCTCGTACTCCTCTCCGCGCGGGCTTCAACTGCCGCGTTTTCCCCAGCTCCGCGCCGTCCCCTCCCTAGGCCTCGCCGTCGTCCACCGCCGTGGTGCTTTCGGCGCGGCGTGGTCAATGTGGTCAACGACCGACTTCCATCGAAAGAGTACTGTCCGTGGAGACGTTGATAGCTGGGTCCACGGCCGCAGCAAGGAAGTGCCTCCTTATTACGCGCAAAATAATTATTCCTCCACCTGACAGTGGGGACCCATCGGACGGTCCACCGTATTTCGTGAAAAAAATGTTTGCCCCTGACTGCTGGGACCCACCAACTACATCTTCGCACGCAAGGAAGTGCCTGACAGTCGGGACCCACCTGGTCGAAGCGTACGTAGCGTTGCCATTCTGGTCGCGAACGTGTACGTACATATATACTGGTGGATGTAGAGGCGCACATGTAGCATGTACACATACGTACATCGGCCAGGGTGCAAGAAAGAAAATACGGCCACGTACGTACATACGGGCAGGGTCTCGAACGCCTACTCGCGCATACGTACGGTGAGGGCTCGTGTACATGGATGGGTCGGAACGGAGAAACAATGTCGTCGTCGTGTTCATGGGGAGGCAACAAAATGCGTCGTGTTCATGGGTAGGCAACGAAATGCCTCGTGTTCATCGGGAGGCAACGGAACGCGTGGGAGCCAACCGGCTGGGTCGAAACGGAATGTGTGGTCGTGTTCATCGGGAGGGCTTGGACGGAACATGCGATGGAAACGTGTCGGTATGCTAAAGTAGGGGTACCCTAGTATCCCGAACTTGTGCACGGGCAGTCGCAGCACCCCGTGACAAGGCCTGCCAGGTGATCGCCAAGGCTCTTTATGGTTCCTTTGGAGCCATTCAAGAACAAAGTATTTAAGCCAAGGAGACAAGTCCCCGGCAAGAGGAGCTTGCCGGGAAGGCCGCTCGAGGCACAAGACCGGCAAGAGGAGCTTGCCGGGAAGGCCAACCAGAGCATCTCAAAGAACTTGTTGCGACGCGCCACGCGTCCCGGCAGGACTTGGCGAGCGACAAGCTCCCGGACGCGGCAAGACAACGGCTGCGGCAAGGCATTTGCCGCGGCAAGCAACCTCTATGTACCCGCGCTCCAGCTCACCCACCTACGCGTCGTTCCGGGACCCTTCCAGGCGTACGTGGCGGGAGGCTGTGCAGCCAGGGGTACACTGTGGCATGCAGCGCTGACAAGATCGCCATTGTGGCAAGCGGTGGCGCCCCTGACGGTCCCTTTTCTGCACCGTCTGGGCGACGTAGATAGGCATTTAATGCCTTTGTCCCCTGCCATCAGGGTTAGGTATGATACACTGTGTAGGTAGCTGTACCTACCACAGCATGTTTCCATTTTTGCCCTTACCTACGTTGCCACCTGCTGGAGACCCCTTGAACATATAAAAGGAGGACCATGCACAACGTAGAGGGGGATCGGTCCCTGGAGAGCGATCTCTGGGAGGACAAACAGAAGAACGCTCGGTCTCGTTAGCTGCTTGAGTGTACTGTAGCACTCAGCGCTCCCGAGCAAGAACTCAATACAATCCACAAAGCAGCAGTAGGAGTGTGATCTCTCCGGAGAGCTCCAAAGCTGGGTAAAAAACCCCCGTGTGCTTTGCCTCGATCCGCTCTTCGCGCGACCTCCGCCCCCCGCCGAACCGAGAAGGGGCTCCGTCCCCATAGGTGCTCGAGGAGCCAGAAAACCCCGGCATCTTTGGCGCGCTAGGTAGGGGGCGTCGAGGTTGTGTGAACCTGATCCGGCGTTCACGCGAGCTAAATCTTCATCGACTTCATCGACATGCTGCCGAAGAAGAAGGCTTCGGAGGCGGCTGCGCCGTCCGCGTCGAATCCACCGCCGCCGGAGCAAACGGCCGATGGGGAAGACGCCGGCGGAAGAACAGGCGTCGACGAGGGTGCCCATGGTGCCACCAAGTCCAAGGACAAGACCGCGCTGCCTGTCGGCGGCGTAGCCGGCTCCCACGACGACTGGGCGTCCGTAGACGCACCACGCCCATCTCAAGAGGCGCATGACCGACAGCGTCGTGGTACTCATGGTACCATACGCTCGCTGGACCCAAATCGAGCTGGCGGATCCCGGGATGCTCAAGGCCAACATGCACGCCAACGTGCTGGCGCGAGCGAGGCACGGTCGCCTGGACGGAATACTGCTCCTTCTAACATCGTTGGAAGTCCGAGCATATCCTGCTCCTCGCACCGTTCGCCACCGCTACCCGCCACTCCAGCAGAAGCTTTGGCATGAGCTCAACTGCTCCTAGACTTCCCTCCAACGCCAGACAAGATCGACGACTGGAGGGCCACCATTTAGAGTCTCATCGGCTTCGCCAATGGCGACACTCCACGGCCGGCGACCACATCGCAGCCGCGGCAGGCCAGCCAGGTGCGAGCCGATGGCGATAAAACCGGTGGGGGTGCAACCACCGTGCACTCTCCGCCCCGAAGGCCAAGATCGCCGACTCACCGGGTCCGCCACGACAGCGACTCCACTGCTTCATCAGATCCGCGAACTCGTCGCGATCAGCGCCACGTTCTTCACGAACGGCGGCAAGAAGACGCTCGTACCCGCATCGAGCGCCGAAGAGAAATGCGGCGTCAATCAGACCGACACGCTGGCCCCACTGTCGACATGCAAGCGCCAGGGGAACCAGGCGACCTACCGTACGCGGTAGGTTGCCCTGCGTTTACTCATGAGCTGCGGCAAGTCCAGTGGCCCAGCACGAAGAATTTCAAGCCAGGCGTACCAGAGAAGTACGACGGTAGGCTGCATCCGTCGGAGTTCCCCAACATCTACACCATCGCGGTGCAGGCTGCCGGGGGGCGAGACGACAAGATCCTTGCCAACTACTTCACTCTGGTGCTCAAGCCCAACGTCAGGTCCTGACTCATGCACTTGCCGAAAAACTCCATATCTTCCTGGGCAGACCTATGCCATCAGTTTGTTGGCACTTAACAGGCGGCCACAAACCTCATGGCCAGGAGAGTGATCTTCACCTGCTTGCCCAGAAGGAAGGGGAGCCTCTGCGCAATTACATCCAGAGATTCAGCCAAGTGCAACGCAACATCCCAGACGTCCACCCTGCCGCGGACATCGGTGCGTTCCACCAGAATGTGCGTAACCGCAGGATGCGAGTGGAGATGGCGATGTGCAAGATCAGAGACGTCAGTGAGCTGTATGCCCTGGCCGACAGATGTGCACGTACTGAGGAAGGGAGGAAACTCCCCGGAGAGAACGCAGGAATAGGAGGATCTGACAGCGATGATGCCGCCCCGGCAAGCAAAAACCGGCGGCGGAACAACAGGAAGAGGAAAGGAAAAGATGTGCTAGTTGTCGAGCAGTCCGGCAACGAAGGTGGCGCCAAGACAGCCAAGACTGGTAGCTCCGGCAAGGAGGTTGCCGCATGCGCCAACTGTCAGGCTGTGGCGGCCGCCGACAAGCAGGACGGCACCAACAAGCAGTACTGCAAGATTCACCGCACCAAAGGCCATGACCTCCAGAGCTGCAAGAAGGTCAAGCAGCTCGTTGAGCTGCAAAAGGCCGAATACGAGCGACGCGACAAGGAGAAGGCCCAAGGAGGTGCTGGAGGATCCGTTACGACGCGCACCGGCCGGGGGGGACGCCGCGGCAACGCCAAGCAGCGGCAAGGCGACAGACCCCCCCGCGGCCGCGACAAGGATGAAGATGACGACGACGACGAAGACATGGATGACGCCGAGACCAGCGAGCAGGAGTTCCAGAAAGCCACAGAAGTTTTGTGCGTTGACGGCGGTGCTTCTCTGCATACCTCACACCGCCAACTCAATCAGTGGGTGCGGGAAGTCAATGCAACAGAACCACCCGTTGAGTCGCGCAAGCTTCTGAAATGGTCCAGCACGCCTATCATCTTTGATATTGAGGACCACCCTGATCGCACAACTGTTGTCGGGTGTTTGCCGATGTTGATCTCACCAACTATCCGTAACCTCAAGGTCACTAAGATGCTAGTTGACGGCGGGGCCGGCTTGAACCTGATCTCCTCCGCTGTGCTCCGGAGACTCCAAGTCCCTGACAGCGAGCTCGAAGAGATCGGCACGTTCCAAGGAATCAACCCGGGAAGGAGCAAGCCGAAGGGAAAGATCACGCTACCGGTGACATTTGGCAGCGAGCTGAACTTCAGGACTGAGAGGATCACTTTCGACGTTGCCGATTTTCCGTTGCCTTACAATGGAATTCTCGGTCGTCCAGCGCTCGCCAAGTTCATGGCGGCCTCTCACTACGCGTACAACAAGATGAAGATGCCAGGCCCGATAAGTGTCATCTCTGTACATGGAGACAAGAAAGACGCTCTTATCTGTGCCGACAAGATCTACCGGGAAGCAGCAGCCGCCGCAGATCGCGAGACACTTGCCGCTGAAGCTCCCGGGGGGAAGAAGAAGACCAAGTCTGGCAAGAGCTCTGATGCCCACTCCGGCAAGCGCACCTCTTCGGAGTGCTGCGCTACCGTCGAGGATGCGCCATCGAGCTCCACCGGCAAGTGTAAGAAGACGATGGCAGCTCCACCAGCGACCAAGAAGGTGTCCACCAAGGAGGACGGCACTGGTGGTACCTTCACCATCAGTGCCACTCTCGACCCTAAATAGGAAAGCGCGCTCGTTGCTTTCCTGCGGGCGAATGTCGATGTGTTTGTGTGGCAACCGTCTGACATCCCCGGTGTTCCCAGGAAAGTAATCGAGCACCACCTTGCCGTCTGTCCTCATGCGCGGCCCGTCAAGCAGAGAGTCGGGAAACAAGCAGTGGAGCGCCAAGAATTCATCGCCGAAGAGATCAAGAAGTTGGAAGCAGCAGGCCTGGTCAGAGGAGTGCTCCATCCCACATGGTTGGCCAATCCTGTAGTCGTGCGCAAGGCAAACGGGAAATGGAGGCTTTGCATCGACTTCACCGATGTCAACAAAGCTTGTCCCAAAGACCCATTTCCCTTGCCGCGCATTGACCAGATTGTCGACTCCACAGCCGGATGCGACTTGCTTTCATTTCTTGACGCATACTCAGGATACCATCAGATTTTCATGGCAGAAGAGGATGAGGAGAAAACCGCGTTCATCGCTCCATGTGGCACGTACTGTTTCATACGAATGCCTTTCGGTTTAAAGAATGCTGGTTCAACATTCGCAAGGGTAGTCCATACTGCTTTTGAGCCACAAATACACAGAAGTGTGGAAGCCTACATGGATGACATAGTGGTCAAGAGCAGGGACAAAGCAACTCTGATTCAAGATCTAGAAGAGACTTTTGCAAATCTACGCAAGATCAGCCTCAAGCTCAACCCCAAGAAGTGCGTGTTTGGAGTCCCGTCCGGCAAGCTTCTCGGATTCTTCGTGTCTCAGAGGGGAATTGAAGCCAACCCCGACAAGATCAAGGCCATTGAGCAGATTGAAGCACCGAAGCGCGTCAAGGATGTACGAAAACTTGCCGGCTGCGTGGCGGCTCTCAGCAGGTTTATCTCTAAGTCTGCTGAGCGCGCCCTGCCGTTTTTCAAGATCTTGAAAAAGGCAGGTCCAATGAAATGGACCCCGGAAACGGAGGCTGCGCTGCAGGACTTGAAGAGATACCTATCCTCCACTCCAATACTTGTCGCACCTAAACCACAAGAGAAGTTGCTGCTATATCTGGCGGCAACCAATCAAGTGGTTAGTGCTGCGTTAGTAGCGGAAAGAGAGGCAGATGATGAGCCAGCGACCGCGGCAAGCACATCCAGCTACAAGTAGGGGGCTTCCCTGACGAGCTCTGGTCCCGACGAAGATGGATCTGCGCAGATGTGCAAAGGGATACAGAAGAAGAAAATGGTGCAGCGCCCAGTCTACTTTGTCAGTTCCCTTCTGCAGGGGGCTAGGTCAAGGTACTCTGGTGTGCAGAAGTTACTTTTCGGCCTTCTTATGGCCTCGAGAAAGCTGCGCCATTACTTCCAAGCACATGAGATCACAGTTGTCACTCGCTTTCCGCTGAAGAGGATACTGCAGAATCCAGAAGCAACATGCAGGATTGTTGAGTGGGCACTGGAACTGTCAAGCTTTGACCTCAAGTTTGAGAGCACTTCAACTATCCAGAGCAGAGCATTAGCAGAATTCATAGCAGAGTGGACGCCAACACCAGACGAAGAAATTCCAGAGACGAGCATCCCCGTCAAGGAAGCAAACAAAGAGTGGCTGATGTACTTTGATGGTGCCTTCTCGCTCCAAGGTGCCGGTGCTGGCGTGCTGCTTGTCGCACCCACCGGAGAGCACCTCAAGTACGTAGTCCAGATGCACTTTCCCAAGGACCAAGCAACAAACAATACTGCAGAGTATGAAGGATTGCTCGCCGGTCTCAGGATCGCGGCAGACCTTGGGATCAAGCAACTCATTGTCAGGGGTGACTCACAGCTTGTCGTCCGCCAAGTGAACAAGAATTATCAGAGTCCGTTGATGGAAGCCTACGTTGATGAAGTGAGGAAGCTGGAAGAGCGCTTTGTCGGCCTACAGATGGAACATGTTCCAAGAGCTCAGAACGACATCGCTGACGGCCTGTCAAAGTGCGCGGCACTTAAGTTACCTGTGGAACCAGGGATCTTTGTGCTCAAGCTGACTCAACCATCCGTGACGCCATCAACTGGACAGAGCAAGAAGAGGAAGTTGATTTCTGGTAACTATCTTCCGGCAGAGCTTCCCGAAGCCGCCGCCAAGAAGGTCCCCAAGATCAACGCCAAGAGTGCTGAGGAGCAGTCTGCTCCGACAGGCCCCAGGGTTTGTTTCGTTGTAGCAGGCGCTCCCGACAAGTTTTGCTCCGGCAAGCTTGCCAGGGATCATCAAGCTCCGGCTGAACCGCAGGTTCTCTCCGTAGAAGCGGATGTTCCCGCAGCAGCAGATATGCCTTTAGTCCTTGTTGTCGAGCCACAGGCTCCAGCATGGGCACAACAGATCGTCCGTTTCCTCCAGTCAGGAGAACTTCCCGATGAGCCAGAAGAAGCGGAAAGAGTAGCCCGGTAGTCAAGTATGTACCAGTTCGTCGACAACGCACTGTACAGAAGAAGACTCAACGGTGTGAAATTGAAGTGTATTCCCCGGGAAGATGGACAGAGGCTGTTGGCAGAGATACATGGAGGCATTTGTGGTCACCACATTGGCGCAAGAGCGCTTGCCGGCAAAGCTTTCCGGCAAGGCTTCTTTCGGCTGACAGCCCTCCAGGATGCAGCTGCACAAGTAACCAAGTGTGAAGCGTGCCAGTTCCATTCCAAGCAGATACACCAGCCAGCTCAAGCTCTCCAGACGATCCCTTTATCCTGGCCATTTTCGGTCTGGGGGCTCGACATCCTCGGCCTCTTCCCCCGAGCAGTCGGGGGCTTTGAGTACTTGTACGTCGCAATCGACAAGTTCACAAAGTGGCCGGAAGTGGAACCAGTGAGGAAGGTGATAGCACAGTCAGCAGTCAAGTTCTTCAGGTCGATTGTTTGCCGCTTCGGAATCCCTAACAGGATCATCACCGACAACGGTACACAATTCACGAGTCGCACCTTCATGCAGTACGTCCAAGACCTTGGCGCCAAGGTCTGCTTCGCTTCTGTTGCTCACCCCAGGAGCAACGGTCAAGCAGAGAGGGCAAATGCTGAAGTGCTGCGTGGACTCAAGACCCGGACTTTCGACAGGCTGCACAAGTGCGGAAGAAACTGGATCGAGGAGCTGCCGGTGGTTCTTTGGTCGATCAGGACGACACCAAATCGAGCCACTAGCCAGACACCTTTTGCTCTAGTCTATGGAGCAGAGACAGTTATCCCCAAGGAACTCGTATACGGGTCACCTCGGGTGCTCGCTTATGATGAGCTTAAGCAAGAGCAGCTGCGACAAGATGACGCGCTGCTCCTTGAGGAAGACCGTCTTCAGGCTGCTGTACGAGCTGCTCGATACCAGCAAGCTTTGCGCTGCTACCATAGCCGCAAAGTTAAAGCCAGAAGTCTCGAGGAAGGCGACCTTGTTGTTCGGCACGTTCATTCCGCCAAGAATTCCAACAAGTTGACGCCGAAGTGGGAAGGCCCTTACCGGGTGAAACGAGTCACTAGGCCTGGCGCTGTCCGCCTTGAGACCGAGGATGGCTTTCCGGTGAGCATCTCCTGGAACATCGAGCATCTTCGTAAGTTTTACCCGTAAGGCGCGGTTGTCGGACCCTGTCCGGCAACCACCATTTTGTACAAGTCTTGCCGCTGTTGCATGTAATCCTTTGTACAAAGCCAGGCGCAGACCCTGTGCATAAATAAAACTCACGTGCTCCGCACACCTTGTCAATTTCATGCCTTTCTGCATGAATTATCTGACACTTTGTGCAGCAAGCGCCCTCGGTAAGCAATAACGAGCCATAAGGCTCCATATCATTATTTTCTCTACTTTCTTTCTTTTGTCTTTCAAGGAAATTAAGGATCCTTCGCCCACAAGTTGACTGGGGGGGGGGGAAGTGGAAGATAATGGTATGGACCCGGCGTCGTTCAGGAAAAAATTCGCCTTGCCGGGAAGCAAACGACAGAAAAGCTAAGTGCCAAAGTTTGAGCAATCATATTTTTTAACTTTAAGTTATTTTCCTTGAACGACCATGCTTTGTATGGAAAACCTGTGCACGGAGGAACCATCTCGTGGCTAGTTGCGCCCTTACTTTGTTTCGAGTTTGCTCAACAGTTTAAGTGTGCTGCGACTAGAGTCGCGCCCTTACTTTGTTTCGAGTTCACTCAGCAACTTAAGCGAGCTGCGACTAGTCACGACAAGGTTTCTTGTCGGTAACGGCACCGCCAGTAGGCTGCTGACGTCCCGCACTCAGCGCTTGCGGCAAAGGTGCCTACGCCGGCAAGTTCCCTAAAAGCGTAGGGCAAAAACATACAAAGGAAGGAATCGAGTAAAAGGAGTAGCATTGCAATCATGACCTGAAACAGAGTTATATTACAAGATAGTTTGTCGCGGCTCTAATAGACTATTTTCATAACATGACCAGCGACGACAAGAAAAGAAGAAAATAGGTGGCCTAGTCCGCGCGGTCGCCCTCAACCCTCTTGATCCCGCTCACCTTGTCCACAATGGGTGCGACGAGGGTCTCGAGCTCCTCCAGATCAGCTTCCGGCGGCAGGGACCTGAGGATGTTAGTGAGGCGGAGGCCCGGGTTGCGGAAGGCCACCTTCATCAGCACCTTTTTGAGAGCTCCCGCGCAGATCTCGCGCGACTCGTCGGCCAGCTGCTTTGGGATCCTCTCCCGGAGTTGCTGGAGGGCCGTCGCCACGCCTTTGAAGAACAAGGTGAGCTTGGCGCTGGATGGGAGGCTCCCGTCAGAGGAATACCCGACATCCTCCACCCCCAGCACCGCCAACTCCTTGTCGATGTCTGCGGCAGCATTCACAAGGCCCTCCGTCCACCGCTCCACAGTTCCCCTGAAATCGTTCTGGGTGGCGGCGATGCTCTCCAGCAGCGCCTTGTCGGCCTTGATCTCCTTCTTCATGGCCGCCTCCTGCTCCCTGGCACCGTCCAGCGTCTTGGTCAAAGCAGCCAGCTTCAGCTCAAGATCAACCTTGGAGTCCTTGGTGGCGTCAAGCTCCTTGACCTTCTCGGCGAGACGACCCTGCAGTTTGCCAAAGGTGTAGGCGTCCTTCTCGCGCTCATGCTTGAGCGCGGCAAGCGCTTCACCGCTCGCCTTGAGATCAGTCTCCAGCCGCGCCACTTTCGCCTCCAGCTCCTTCTTGGCGGCCTCGGCAGCTGCGGCAGCGTCCTTTGCTTCCTTGAGGGCTCCGCTGAGTGCTCGCTCGTGCACAGCTAGCTCCTCTTCGTGGCTGTCCAGGCTGGCCTTCAGCTGCACCAACTCGCCGTCCCGCGCAGATAACTCCTCGGCGGCAAGCCGCTGTTGCTCTGCAATCTCCGCCTTCTCGAGGATGAAAGCCTTCTGCGCCACATCGAGCTGCACCTGCTCCGCCGCCAGCGACTGGAGAGCTGCCTGGTTGAGGCCTCGGAGCTCCTCCGCACGCTTCTCCACGTCCACCCCTGCCTTCGCGACAAGCGCTTCGCGGGACTCCAGTTTGGCCTGGCGGGCGCGGTAGAGCGACACCAGCTTCCGCAGCAGTCGCTCCTCCTCGGGCTCGTCGCTGCTGCTGCTTGGTGCGTCGACCAACGTCAGCCCAGCGGAGGCAAGCACCTCCACGTCAAAGCTTTCTCCTTCGACTGGCGCCCTGGACATTGACGCCCAGGGGAGGTTGATGAAGATACCAGCGCCAGCCTTCAAGTAGATGCCTGGCTGGGGTTCTTCGGAGCCTGACGCTGCAGCAGCGGCGGGAGGATCGGCGGTCGGTGTAGCGCCTGTCGCTCCTGCGGCCCCAGGGTCATCAGTACGATCGCCGGACCCCTCGCCAGCTGCTGCGGCTGTAGCCTTGGCGGCCTCTTCACCGGCAGGATCATCAGCGCCAGCCGTTCCTTCGGTGGCAACGGCGTCATCAATAACAACCTCGGTCTCCATCGGCTCCACAGTGGATGGTCTGACGACCGGAAAAGGAAGAAAAGTCAACCAAATATCCAAAAAGAAGAACCCAAGGGAAGTTTAGAAGCGAGGAGTACATGTACCAGGCTCGGTAGTTGGGATCTCTGCTGCCAGGGGGTCGCTGGTACTGTCCCTTGCCGGAGACTTCTCCCTTGCCGGGGAGCTTTCCCTTGTCGGGGGATTCTCCCTTGCCAGAGAACTCTCCCTTGGCGGCGTAGTCGAAGCAGGTGGCACATCAGGGGTGGCCTCCGGGCGCTCCTGGTGGAGCTGCTCTGCTCCTACACAAGCCAACGGTCAGATATCAGCAAGAAAACTGTATCCATGCACGCCTACCAGCTGGAAGTAAACCATATACTTACGCTGGGGGCTGCGCTGGGGGCTGCTCTGAGGAACTGCTGTCGGGTCCGACAAGTTTGTCTCAGGCGCACCCCCTGCTGCCACGGTGGGATCATCCTCGATGACAATCACTGGGACCTTGGCTCTCTTTGCCATTCTCTGGGCCAACGTCCTAAAAAGGAATAAGTTCAGAGTAAAACAAATGAGATACAAGACAAGACGGCAAGTATTGAAGACATGCAAGTACAGCAAGAATCTTACTCTTCTTCTTCCTCGTCGGAGCTGAGCGCGGACAAGTCAAAGCCTGGCCCACCTCCGGCGCGAGGAGGCGGAGGAGTAGGATCCCTTGGCCGCTTGGCGGGAGCTGGAGCGGTAGGCCGAGAGGACCCCGCCCCAGTTGCCGCTGCAGCGTGAGGTGTTTCCGCGGCAACAGAACTTGCCGCGGTGGAGCGTGTCATGCGGCGCGGCGGGGGTTGACTCGCCCGCCGCTCCGCTACGTCCCCGGCCTTGCGAAGACGCCTTCTCGATGGAGCCGGGGGCTCTGCTTGTGGAGCTGGGGGCTCTGCTCGGGGAGTCAGGGGCTCTGCTTGCGGCAAGCTGTCCGAAGACAAAGAGGAAGAGGAGCCGATCTCCAGCGAGCCGCTCGTGTCCTCGGCGGGCCCGCTCGGCCCGACGTCGTGCTCAGCGGACCTCTTCTCGCCGGCAAGCTCCTCTCGGTCGGCAAGGCTTGCCGCCTCGGCTGCCTCTGCCTCGTCCACGGTGAACCCAAACTCGCCCGTAGCTGCAGCTGCCGCCGCCTCTTCCATCTTGGTGGCGATGCGCTTGAGCTCATCGTCGGTGGTGTCCCGGGTGAGGCCTTTATTCTCATCGGTGTCGACCGGCACTTCTATCCAGTTGTCGAAGAACGCCCACACGACATCATCCGCAGGCTCTATCCAGGCTGGATCAATTCCATGCGAGTCGCACAGCGGCATTATTGCACGGATACGGTCGAGCGTGGAGTTGTTGCATAGCGGGACGACGCCCCTCGGCAACCAGAACACTTCGGGATGCTGTGGGTCGTGCTTGAATAGCTCCTGGAGCATCGCGTTGAGCTCCAGGACAGTGAAGTTGAAGTTGAGGCCCGGCCGCAACCTCATGATATCCGCCGCATTCTGGAACTCCCAGGCGGGTCTCCTCCTCTCCTGCAGGGGGGCGATGCGGCGGCGGAGGAAATCTGCGCCAACCGCTCCTACAGTAAGCCCGGCAAGCCTGAGGCTTAGGATCCGGGTGACGGCGATCCTTAGTCTGTCATCCTCCGGGGCCAGGCTACTCCAATCACTGTCGCGCACTACTGGGGTTTCGCGCAGAGCAGTAAACGGCTGCGGTTCTCCTCAACGATCAGACACCAGTCTGCCCTCCACTCCTCCCACTTGCTGCGGAGCTCTCCCTCCAGATAAGCATCCTTCTTGCCAGCTTTCGAGATCCAGCGATTCCACCGGATAAAGGCTCTCCTTTCTCAACCCGAGGCAAAAAGAAATGGCGGAAAAGAGCTACGTTTGGATGGATCCCGACAAAGTTTTCGTAGAGATGTGCGAAAACTGCCATCGTCAGGACATCATTGGGGGTGAAATCAAGAAGGTGGAGCCCGTAGGTGTTCATGACATCGCAAAAGAATTCTGAGAAGGGCGGGAAGAGCCCGCAGTAGAAGAACAAGGCAAAGAAGGGATATCCAGTGGGATACTTATCCCAAGCAGTGGCTGGGAGTACCTTCGTGCGCGGATGCGCTCGCGTCCCTATCGACCAGAAGAGGTAGAAGTCCTCCTTCAGCTCCGCCGCCTCAAGCCTCGGAGGGAAGATTGCCCGCTCCTTCCGCAACGCCGCGAGCTGCTGCGCCTCGGCCGACTTCGCCTTCTCGGCTTTCGGAGCCATGGCGGGAATGGAGAGTGAGGACGGCGACGTTGGTGGTGCTGGTGGCGATGGGGGCGGGGCGCTGCTCTCCTTTGGCTTTGGGAAGAAGGGGAGTGGCGGAGATTCTCGAGGAGGGAATAGCAACGGGCAGATGGGCGAACTGCCCCTGTTTCCCCTGCTTATAAGGAGGGGGGGGGCAGACGTTTCGCCTTTCTGAATAAAGGAACCACCCACGACCTCTCCCACGACGCCGCAATCGATGCGTGCCGTTCGGGGAGGACGCGGTGGATACGGAGCAAGGTGCGACGTGACCCAGGCCGCGCGTGCCCGTGCCCTGTTTTGGGCCTAGACCAACAGCGCTCGGCACCGTGTGTGGCCCAGGCCTGGGGGCTCCTGTCGGTGTACTAAAGTAGGGGTACCCTAGTATCCCGAACTTGTGCACGGGCAGTCGCAGCACCCCGCGACAAGGCCTGCCAGGTGATCGCCAAGGCTCTCTATGGTTCCTTCGGAGCCATTCAAGAACAAAGTATTTAAGCCAAGGAGACAAGTCCCCGGCAAGAGGAGCTTGCCGGGAAGGCCGCTCGAGGCACAAGACCCCGGCAAGAGGAGCTTGCCGGGAAGGCCAACTAGAGCATCTCAAAGAACTTGCCGCGACGCGCCAGGTGTCCCGGCAGGACTCGGCGAGCGACAAGCTCCCGGACGCGGCAAGACAACGGTCGCGGCAAGGCATTTGCCGCGGCAAGCAACCACTATGTACCCGCGCTGCAGCTCACCCACCTACGTGTCGTTCCGGGACCCTTCTAGGCGTACGTGGCGGGAGGCTGTGCAGCCAGGGGTACATTGTGGCATGCAGCGCTGACAAGATCGCCATCGTGGCAAGCGGTGGCGCCCCTGACGGTCCCTTTTCTGCACCGTCTGGGCGACGTAGATAGGCATTTAATGCCTTTGTCCCCTGCCGTCAGGGTTAGGTATGATACACTGTGTAGGTAGCTGTACCTACCACAGCATGTTTCCATTTTTGCCCTTACCTACGTTGCCACCTGTTGGAGACCCCTTGAACATATAAAAGGAGGCCCATGCACAACGTAGAGGGGGATCGGTCCCTGGAGAGCGATCTCTGAGAGGACAAACAGAAGAACGCTCGGTCTCGTTAGCTGCTTGAGTGTACTGTAGCACTCAGCGCTCCCGAGCAAGAACTCAATACAATCCACAAAGCAGCAGTAGGAGTGTTATCTCTCCGGAGAGCTCCGAAGCTGGGTAAAAAACCCCCGTGTGCTTCGCCTCGATCCGCTCTTCGTGCGACCTCCGCCCCCCACCGAACCGAGAAGGGGCTCCGTCCCCATAGGTGCTCGAGGATCCAGAAAACCCCGAGGCCTGGCGTAGCGCACAACGGAGGAAACGGCCTTGTGTTCGACCGACCACGTTCAAAACGGGATCCTGTTCATCGGGAGGGGTCTAGCGTACCGCAAAACAGAGGAAACGGATCTCCTACTGTCGAAACGGGGGTCCTGTTGATTGGGAGGGGTGTGGCATACCGCAAAACGGAGGAAATGAACTTGTGTTCGAGCGCGACGGTCGAAACGGGGGTCCTGTTCATCGGGAGGGGTGTGGTGTACCGCAAAACTGTACTCCACGGGATACTGTTCATCTCCACCGTCGACCTCGTCCAGCCTCCACGGGCTACCGTCGACCTCGTCCAGTCTCCACGGGCTCCTGTTCATCCAGCCTCCACCGCGCGCTACTCCACCGGCTACTGTTCAACCACCCCTCCACCGTCTTCTGTTCGTCCAGCCCTCCACACCACGGGGTCCTGTTCAACCACCCCTCCAAGGCACCCCTCCACCGTCTTCTGTTCATCCATCCCTCCACACCACGGGGTCCTGTTCAACCACCCCTCCACGGCACCCCTCCACCGTCTACTGTTCATCCAGCCCTCCACACCATGGGGTCCTGTTCATCCACCCCTCCACGGGCACCCCTACACCGTCTACTGTTCATCCAGCCCTCCACCACACCACGGGGTCCTGTTCACCCAGGGGCAACGCCACCGCTCACTGTTCATCCAACCCCCCACCCAACGCTCACTGTTCATCCCATCAAACGACTTCAGTTAGCAGCAGTAGCAAAGGAATCGCTCAATCGGGTTTAGTTAACAGCCGTCGATCGATCGCTCGGGTTTAGTAACGCGTAGCTTGCAGTGCAATCGCTCCGGTTCAGTTAGAGCCCAACGCCTCGCTCGGGTTTAGTTAGAGCCAACGCCTCGCACACACGCGCGTACGTGTACGAGAGAAACGCGCATCGCTCGGCCCCCGACCTCCCACCGTAACCGGGAACTCCCCGAAATTTTCCTCCCCCTTGCTTCTACCATGGTTTTTTCCGTCATGGACGGCCCAAAGAATGTCATGCAGCTGCGTCTCCGGCCCGCCCAGGACGAAAAGCCCATTTTCTGTCATGATTTTTTGTCATAGAAGTAGGAGCCCACAACATCTGTGATGATATCGGATTTTGTCACAATTATCGTCATAGAAGTGTCATATGTATGACAGAAAAAAATTCATTCGGCCCAAAATGTCACGGATGTGTCTTTTTTTAGTGCTCCCGAGAGGTTTTAGGGCTTGGCGGCGGCTCCGTATCGTAAAACGCGATGAACTCTTCTCTCTTATTTTTTTTCTCCCTGAAAGCAAATATATAGAGTTGGAGTTGAGGTCGAACGAGCTCTAGGGGGCCCACGAGGTAGGGGGGCGCGCCCCCACCCTCGTGGCTAGGGTGTGGGCCCCCTGGTCTTCATCTTTTGCAAGGATTTTTTATTAATTCCAAATAGACGTTCCGTGAAGTCATTCCGAGAACGTTTGTTTCTGCACATAAATAACACGATGGAAAGTCTGCTGAAAACAACGTCAATCCGGGTTAGTTCCATTCAAATCATGCAAGTTAGATTCCAAAACAAGGGAAAAAGTGTTTGGAAAAGTAGATACGACATGGACGTATCAACTCCCCCAAGCTTAAACCTTTGCGTGTCCTCAAGAAATTCAGTTGATAAACTGAAAGTGATAAAGAAAAACTTTTACAAACTCTGTTTGCTCCTGTTGTTATAAATATGTAAAGCCAGCGTTCAAGTTTTCAGCAAAGATTATGACTAACCACATTTGCAATAACTCTTAGGTCTCATGTTTACTCATATCAATAGCATAATCAACTAGCGAGCCATAATAATAAATCTCGGATGAAAACACTTTCTCAAAACAATCATGATATGATATAACAAGATGGTATCTCACTAGCCCTTTCTGAGACTGCAAAACATAAATGCAGAGCACCTTTAAAGATCAAGGACTGACTAGACATTGTAATTCATGGTAAAAGAGATCCAATCATAGTCATACCCAACATAAATTAATTGTAATGGATGCAAATGACAGCTGCGCTCTCTAGTTAGTGCTCTTAAATAAGAGGGTGATGACTCAACATAAAAGTAAATAGATAGACCCTTCGCAGAGGGAAGCAGGGATTTGTAGAGGTGCCATAGCTCGGTTTTGAAATAGAGATAAATAATATTTTGAGCGGCATACTTTCATTGTCAACATAACAACCAAGAGATGGCGATATCTTCCATGCTACACACATTATAGGCGGTTCCCAAACAGAATGGTAAAGTTTATACTTCCCCTCCACCAACAAGCATCAATCCATGACTTGCTCGAAACAATGAGTGTCTCCAACTAGCAATAGTCCCAGGGGGAGTTTTGTTTGCAATTAATTTGATTTAGTTTGCATAAAGCATGGGACTGGGCATCCCGGTGACCAGCCATTTTCTCGTGAGTGAGGAGCGGAGTTCACTCCTCTTGAGAATGACCCGCCTAACATGGAAGATACAGAGAGCCCTAGTTGATACATGAGCTATTTGAGCATACAAAACAGAATGTTTATTTGAAGGTTTAGAGTTTGGCACATACAAATTTACTTGGAACGGCAAGTAAATACTGCATATAGGAAGGTATGGTGGACTCATATGGAATAACTTTGGGGTTTAAGGAATTGGATGCACAAGCAGTATTCCCGCTTAGTACAAGTGAAGGCTAGCAAAAGACTGGGAAGCGGCCAACTAGAGAGCGACAACAGTCATGAACATCCATTAAAATTAATAGACATTAAGTACAAGCATGAGTAGGATATAATCCACCATGAACATAAATATCGTGAAGGCTATGTTGATTTGTTTCAACCACATGTGTGAACAAGTGCCAAGTCGAGTCACTTAAATCATTCAAAGGAGGATACCACCCCATCATACCACATCACAACCATTTTAATAGCATGTTGGCACGCAATGTAAACCATTATAACTCATAGCTAATCAAGCATGGCATGAGCAACTATGATCTCTAATTGTCATTGCAAACATGTTTATTCATAATAAACTGAATCAGGAACGATGAACTAATCATATTTACAAAAACAAGAGAGGTCGAGTTCATACCAACTTTTCTCATCTGAGTCAGTCCATCATATATCATCATAATTGCCTTTCACTTGCACGACCAATCGATGTGAATAATAATAAGAGTGCACGTGCATTGGACTAAGCTGGAATCTGCGAGTAGGCCTGGGCGTTCGGTAGAAACCGAAAATTCGGTTTCTACTGTTCGGTTTTTTTATGAATTCGGTTAGAAAAAGTGAAAACCGAAATAGACACAAAAAGCCAACTAACCTAAAGTTCGGTTAACCGATTTTTCGGTTCGGTTTTCAGTTTTAACCGAACTATGGAGCATGTGCAGAAAACATATTTTTATTTTACAGAAGTAAAAAGAATAAACTCAAAACCACACAGTAAAGTGTTTCCTCGTCACGAGTTAGCTGTTTTGCGCATTGTACCTATCGTACCCTGTCTTCTTAAGTAGCCAAGCTCAATATCTCATCTCGTGTAGCTAGCCGAGGTGGGACAAATCCAAGTGAGGTGACGTGATGCGCTAGCTGACAGTACTATTCTGCATACTGTGGGCCTTGGCTAGTTCCATGTCACGTGGAAGGCCCACGACGGGTACAAGGCCGTTCCTGACTCGCACATGCGGCCACGCGTAGTACGGTTCATAGCGACCTGGGTGTCGCGATTTTTGCGTGTTTGATCCCCTACTTCGGTTTCTGTTACGGTTATCGGTATAAAACCGAACTGTCTGAATTAAATTCGGTTAGTATACTTGAAAACCGAAATTTACTGTAGCATCAGTAAAAACCGAAAATTCGGTTTTTTCGGTTTCGGCATCGGTTCGGTCTTCGGTTAGTCGGTTTTTGTGCCCACCCCTATCTGCGAGCATTCAATAAACAGGAGAAGACAAGGCAATATGGGCTCTTGGTTAAATCAACAATAATGCATATAAGAGCCGCTTCAACAATTTAACTATGGTCTTCTCCTATCGACCCCCAAAGAAAAGAAAAGAAATAAAACTATTTACACGGGAAAGCTCCCAACAAGCAAAAGAAGAACGGGAAATATTTTTGGGTTTTCGTTTTAAATATTAATACTACAGCAAGGAAGTAAACTAGCTAAAAGCTATTACCAATTTTTTTGGTTTTTCTTAAGGTTTATTAAACACACAAGAAGAAAGCAAGAAAAAGAAAACAAACTAGCATGGATAGTACAATGAAAGAGTATGAGCACCGACATCTTAGCAATGAGTGTGTAAACATAAATGTAATGTCGGTGGGAAATACGTACTCCCCCAAGCTTAGGCTTTTGGCCAAAGTTGCTTTATTGCCAAGGATGGCCTGGCGGATATCCATAGTTGTAGCTAGGGTCGTACTGTGATGAAGAAGACTCTGACTACCACTGGCTGGCAGTCATCTCCGGATCCCAAAAGTAATCAGACTGTCGTGGAGGCTCAAATTGTGGTTCCGGCTCTGGGGCTGGTGTAGGGTTCCGGTAGGCTTGAATGGTAGCCCACGGAACGAGATACGGACCTTCAGATAAATTAAACAAGGAAGGAGCAGGCAAGGTAATAGTCTCAGGGTGATCTTTATCAAAGAACAATTTGTATTTAAGCTCCCCTTCCGTATTCTTAACAATAAAGTCATGCGCTAGCACACTCTTATAATCTAAGTAAGCAATGGGCAGCAATTTTTCTTCTTTCTCATAGAGCCTAATAGGTATATTAAAATGTGTAGCAAGGCATGAAGCATAAATACCTCCAAAGATGGGGCCCTTTGTACGGTTCAAACTTAACCGTTTAGCAATGATTCCGCCCATACTAACAATGTTATCGCGGAATAAACCATGGAACAAGATGATAATATCAGGAACACTAAGGTTTCCACAGTTTCCGCGACCAATCAAGCAACGACTAGCAAATATGGCAAAGTAGCGTAAAACAGGAAAATGTATGCTATTTATTCTTGCATCGGAAACCTTCCTGGTTTCCCCCACAGTAATGGTGTCAATAAACCCGTCCACATCTTTATGATGTGGTTCATGTAAAGTACCCTCGAAGGGTATTTTGCAAACCTTGCAAAATTCATCTAGTGGCATCTTCTTAACAACATCATATAAATGAAACTCTACCGAAGGAGGTGATTCCTTAGGAAAATAGTAGAAGTTTTGCACAAAAGTATTAGTGAGTAAGAGATACTGATGACGTTGGTCGTGGAGGAAGTCGGTGAGGCCAACATTCTCAGCCAATGAATAGAGATCATCATAAATCCCGGCTTCTCTCAAGAAATCATCGGAAGGCCATTCACACGGCCGAACCTCCGTGGCG
Source organism: Aegilops umbellulata (assembly GCA_032464435.1). NCBI lineage: Eukaryota > Viridiplantae > Streptophyta > Magnoliopsida > Poales > Poaceae > Aegilops > Aegilops umbellulata. The sequence goes on along the minus strand of CP136055.1, from coordinate 502,449,269 downwards.
CGAGGCAAATTATATTTGGGCCTATGTGCTTCTTCATTTTGCTTTTCCTTCGAGCTTCGGCTCGATGAGCCCCTAAAAAATCTCTTCATTATTTTCTGAAATATTCTGAAATTTTTAGTAACTTCAAACAAAAGTGAACCAAGCTCAACAAAATTGATAGCAACTACTCCTACAAGTGCCTAGAGACTATATCATGCATTAGAACTACTTTGAACCATATAAATTTGACATGCAAGCTCAAGAACATGGTCACCTAGGCAGCACAAATTTGCAATGAAAAGGGCACTAGAACAAAAACTAATTGGACCAATGGAGGAGTCACATACCAAGGAACAATCTCCCCAAGCAGTATTGTGAGAGATGCTTTGGGCAAGGAGATCGAAAATTGCAGCAAAATGAGCTAGAACTCGTGCGTGAGCTGGATATTGGTGTTTGTGGGAGGAAGAAGGAGTGTATGGGTCCAGGAATAAGTGGAGGAGGGCCACCGTGGGCCCACAAGGCAGGGGGCACGCCCTGGAGGTAGGGCGCGCCCTCCACCCTCGTGGCCAGGTGCTTGCCCCTCCTGCTGTGTTCTCAGTGCAAGATATTCTCAAATATTCTAGAAAAAATCATATTCCATTTTTAGGGCATTTGGAGAACTTTTATTTTTGGGGTATTTTTATATTGCATGGATAAATCAGAAAACAGACAGAAAAATACTATTTTACTTTATTTCAACTAACTAACAGAAAGTAGAAAGAGGGTACAGAAGGTTGTGCCTTCTAGTTTCATCCATCTCATGCTCATCAAAAGGAATCCACTAACAAGGTTGATCAAGTCTTGTTAATGAACTCATTCCGAATAACATGGAACCGGAGAAATTTCGAATAACACTACGTTACCTCAACGGGGATATGCACATCCCCTATAATAAGAATATCATATTTCTTCTTGACAGTAGGAAGAGGAAATTCAAAACCTGCAAAAATAATTGATGGAACTTTTCCAATAGAATTTATACTATGAACTTGAGGTTGTTTCCTCGGAAAGTGTACCGTATGCTCATTACCATTAACATGAAAAGTGACATTGCCTTTGTTGCAATCAATAACAGCCCCTGCAGTATTCAAAAAAGGTCTTACAATAATAGTAGACATACTATCGTACTCGGGAATATCAAGAATAACAAAGTCTGTTAAAATAGTAACGTTTGCAACCATAACAGGAACATCCTCACAAATACCGATAGGTATAGCAGTTGATTTTTCAGCCATTTGCAAAGATATTTGAGTAGCTGTCAACTTATTCGAATCAAGTCTACGGTATAAAGAGAGGGGCATAACACTAACACCGGCTCCAAGATCACATAAAGCAGTTTTAACATAATTTCTTTTAATGGAGCATGCTATAGTAGGTACTCCTGGATCTCCGAGTTTCTTAGGTATTCCACCCTTAAAAGTATAATTAGCAAGAATGGTGGCAATTTTAGCTTCTGGTATCTTTCTTTTATTAGTAACAACATATTTCATATATTTAGCATAAGGATTCATTTTGAGCATATCAGTTAATCGCATATGCAGAAAGATAGGTCTAATCATTTCAGCAAAGCGCTCAAAATCCTCATCATCCTTTTTCTTGGATGGTTTTGGAGGAAAAGGCATGGGTTTCTGAACCCATGGTTCCCTTTATTTACCATGTTTCCTAGCAACAAAGTCTCTCTTATCATAACATTGATTCTTTGATTGTGGGTTATCAAGATCAACAGCAGGTTCAATTTCTACATCATTGTCATTACTAGGTTGAGCATCATCATGAACATTATTATTAACATTTTCACTAGGTTCATGTTCATTACGAGATTGTGTTTCAGCATCAGAAATAGAAATATCATTTGGATTCTCAGGTGGTTCAGCAATAGGTTCACTAGAAGCATGCAAAGTCCTATCATTTTTCTTTTTCTTCTTTTTAGAAGGACTAGGTGCATCAATATTATTTCTCTGAGAATCTTGTTCAATTCTCTTAGGGTGGCCTTCAGGATACAAAGGTTCCTGAGTCATTCTACCAGTTCTAGTAGCCACTCTAACAGCATAATCATTTTTCTTACTATTCATTTCATTGAGCAAATCATTTTGAGCCTTAAGTACATGTTCTACTTGACTGGTAACCATAGAAGCATGTTTGCTAATAAGTTTAAGTTCACCCTTAACATTAGCCATGTAATTACCCAAGTGTTCAAGCATATTTGAATTGTATTTCAATTGTCTACCAAAATAAGCATTAAAATCTTCTTGCTTCACCATAAAATTATCAAACTCATCTAAGCATTGACTAGCAACCTTAGTAAGAGGGATTTCAGCTTTATCATATCTATAGAGAGAATTTACCTTTACTACCTGTGTCGGGTTATCAAGACCATGAGTTTCTTCAATAGGTAATGAATTAAGATCATATGTTTCTTCAACAGGCGGTAGATTAAGACCATGTATTTCTTCAATAGGAGGTAAATTCTTAACGTCTTCAGCTTTAATACCTTTTTCTTTCATAGATTTCTTTGCCTCTTGCATATCTTCACGACTGAGAAATAGAACACCTTTTTTCTTCGGAGTTGGTTTAGGAATAGGCTCAGGAGCTGGCTCAGGAAGTGTCCAATTATTTTCATTTGTCAACATATTATTCAATAGAATTTCAGCTTCATCCGGTGATCTTTCCCTGAAAACAGAGCCAGCACAACTATCCAGGTAATCCTTGGAAGCATCGGTTAGTCCATTATAAAAGATATCAAGTATTTCATTTTTCTTAAGAGGATGATCAGGCAAAGCATTAAGTAACTTGAGAAGCCTCCCCCAAGCTTGTGGGAGACTCTCTTCTTCAATTTGCACAAAGTTGTATATTTCCCTTAAAGGAGGTTGTTTTTTATGAGAAAGGAAATATTTAGCAGAGAAGTAACAAATCATATCCTGGGGACTACGCACACAACCAGGATCAAGAGAATTAAACCATATCTTAGCGTCACCCTTTAATGAGAACGGAAATATTTTAAGGATATAGAAGTAGCATGATTTCTCATCATTAGTGAACAGGGTGGCTATATCATTTAATTTAGTAAGATGTGCCACAACAGTTTCAGATTCATAGCCATGAAAAGGATCAGATTCAAACAAAGTAATTACATCAGGATCAACAGAGAATTCATAATCCTTATCGGTAACACAGATAGGTGAAGTAGCAAAAGCAGGGTCAGGTTTCATTCTATCATTAAGAGATTGCTGGTTCCATTTAGCTAATAACCTCTTGAGTTCATATCTATCTTTTCAAGCTAAAATGGCTAAAGAAGCTTCTTTACCAAAAACATAACCCTCAGGAATAACACGCAAATCTTCATCATCACTTTCATCAATATAATCAGTTTCAATAATTTTTTTCTCTCTAGCCCTAGAAATTTGTTCATCAAGAAATTCACCAAGTGGCACAGTAGTATCAAGCATAGAAGTAGTTTCATCATAAGTATCATGCATAGTAGAAGTGGCATCATCAATAACATGTGACATATCAGAATGAATAGCAGATGCAGGTTTAGGTGTCGCAAGTTACTCAAAACAAAAGGAGAATCAAGTGCAGAGCTAGATGACAGTTCCTTACCTCCCCTCGTAGTTGAGGGATAAATTGTTGTCTTGGCGTCTTTCAAGTTCTTCATAGTGACCAGCAGATATAAATCCCAAGTGACTCAAAGAATAGAGCTATGCTCCCCGGCAACAGCGCCAGAAAATAGTCTTGATAACCCACAAGTATAGGGGATCGCAACAGTTTTCGAGGGTAGAGTATTCAACCCAAATTTATTGATTCGACACAAGGGGAGCCAAAGAATATTCTCAAGTATTAGCAGTTGAGTTGTCAATTCAACCACATCTGGATAACTTAGTACCTGCAGCAAAGTATTTAGTAGCAAAGTAATATGGAAGTAACGGTCACAGTAGCAAAGTAATATTTTTGGGTTTTGTAGTGATTGTAATAGTAGCAACAGAAAAGTAAATAAGCGAAGAACAATACGTGAAAAGCTCGTAGGCATTGGATCGGTGATGGAGAATTATGCCGAATGCGGTTCATCATGTAACAATCATAACATAGGGTGACACAGAACTAACTCCAATTCATCAATGTAATATAGGCATGTATTCCGAATATAGTCATACGTGCTTATGGAAAAGAACTTGCATGACATCTTTTGTCCTACCCTCCCGTAGCAGCGGGGTCCTAATGGAAACTAAGGGATATAAAGGCCTCCTTTTAATAGAGCACCGGACCAAAGCATTAACACATAGTGAATACATGAACTCCTCAAACTAAGATCATCACCGGGGGTGGTCCCAATTATTGTCACTACGGGGTTGCCGGATCATAACACATAGTAGGTGACTATAGACTTGCAAGATAGGATCGAGAACTCACATATATTCATGAAAATATAATAGGTTCAGATCTGAAATCATGGCACTCGGGCCCTAGTGACAAGCATTAAGCATAGCAAAGTCATAGCAACATCAATCCCAGAACATAGTGGATACTAGGGATCAAACCCTAACAAAACTAACTCGATTACATGATAGATCTCATCCAACCCATCACCGTCCAGCAAGCCTACAATGGAATTACTCACGCACGGCGGTGAGCATCATGAAATTGGTTATGGTGGATGGTTGATGATGATGACGGAGACTGTCGGTGTCAAAACCGGCGGATCTCGGGTAGGGGGTCCCGAACTGTGCTTCTAGGCGGATGGTAACAGGAGACAAGGGACACGAAGTTTTACCCAGGTTCGGGCCCTCTCGATGGAGGTAAAACCCTACGTCCTGCTTGATTAATATTGATGACATGGGTAGTTCAAGAGTAGATCTACCACGAGATCAAGGAGGCTAAACCCTAGAAGCTAGCCTATGGTATGATTGTTGTATGTTGGAGTTGTTATCCTACGGACTAAAACCCTCCGGTTTATATAGACACCGGATAGGGTTAGGGTCACACAAAGTCGGTTACAATGGTAGGAGATCTGAATATCCGCATCGCCAAGCTTGCCTTCCACGCCAAGGAAAGACCCCTCCGGATACAGGACGAAGTCTTCAATCTTGTATCTTCATAGTCCAGGAGTCCGGCTGAGGTTATAGTCCGGCTATCCGGACACCCCCTAATCCAGGACTCCCTCAGTAGCCCCCGAACCAGGCTTCAATGACGATGAGTCCGGCGCGCAAATTGTCTTCGGCATTGCAAGGCGGGTTCTTCTCCAAATTCTGTGTACCTGTTGAATAATGTCCGGTTTTTATAATGTAGCGCTCCTTGGCTTCTTCGCTCAACAATGGCGGCCTTCCACGTGTCGAACGAATACGAAAAGTCTAGGTGTTTTTTCATTCACACCCCTGGTCGCGTAAATGAGCCACCTATTAAAGAGATGGGGATTTAGATCCAAATCACATCTTCTCCCTTCCGCGAGCAGTCATCAGAGCACATCTAGCAAAGGTCCATTCCACGATGGCCAACCATCGCAACTCCTCTTCTTGCCCATCTAGTCCTAAGCCGGGAGACTGGGAGAGGTGCTCCATCCCGCATAGCGAGCTAGTATCGCTTCAGACCAATGGATTCCTCCCTCCGGCCTATATGGTTCCGGTTCGAGCCGGACTCGCCACCTATAATGGCGGAGAGCAAGTGGAGAGCGCCCCTAATCCCTCCAAAGGAGAGCGGGTATGCCTCGTCCCTTATCTAATAAGAGGACTCAGATTTCCAATTCATCCGTTTCTCCGGGGGCTTCTGGAGTTCTACGGCCTCCAGCTGCACAACCTCACGCCTGCCTCTATATTGCATATCGCGGGCTTCGTTGCCCTTTGCGAGTTGTTCTTGGGTATTGAGGATCATTTCGCACTGTGGAAGAGGCTATTCTGCCTGGTGCCTCGTTCTCAGGAGGGGTCCATATATCAAGTGGGCGGAGCCGAAGTGTGGCGCATCGCTGGGACCGGATATGTATCCGGAACCCCAAAGAAGGCGTCCGAGGACTGGCCTTCAGAATGGTTTTATATAGATGATGTCCCGCTGTCGGATCCTATCCGTGTCGGTCTCCCCGAATTCAACAGCGCTCCCTTAAAGAAATGCTTAAGCTGGCGTCCACGGAGCTCTCGGAGAGAAAGTGACAGGGATGTCCTTTACTTGATGGGCCGGATAAGACTATTGGCTCATTCCGGACTAACCTTGATTGGAGTCATGGCTGCATGCATTATGCGGGGGGTGCAGCCACTGCAGTATAGAGGCCACCCCATGTGGGATTTTAACGGGGAAGATGACGCCACCCGTTGCGGTCGTAAGGGGCCGAACTCGGCTGCCGCTCTGATAAAGATCTTGTCCTCTTTGTACAAGGGAGAAGAGGAGGAATTCCTCCGCGTCAACCCCCAGGGTGGATTTACTATGTACAACCCTCCGAGTTGGGTAAGCAGACAATTTTGCTCTACCATCCGTTTTATGTTCCCATGATCAAATATGTAGTCTGACGACTTCAACACAGGAACTGCGTCAGGAAGTAAAGGATATAAGCAGCCGTCCTCCATAGCCCGAGGATCTAGTACAGTCCCTTGATCCGGATTCCGAAGAGGATCCGGACATAGCTGTGGAGCTAATTGACGGGGTATTTCATCAGCTGAGCAAGGATGATACCTTGGTGGCCATTACGGCCGATTACCCAGGGCTAATCCCGGCCTCCCAGGTAACAGAGACGGGAGTCTCATCACTTTGGGAAGGAATCCATCCTCACGTGTTTCAGTTTCCCTGACAACAACCGTGTTTTGAAGGGGAGGTTTCCGAGGCGGGAGGCCGAGCCGGCGGCGGCTGGCTAACGAGGGGCCATGGGACCCCGTGGGGCAAAAAGGAATGTAGTCCGGACTGAGACGCCGGCGCAAAGGTAAAGCGCACCATCTTTTTCCCAGGTTTTATTCCTTCAGGGCATATTAACGCTCGTGCTCTCTTCAGGACGAAGAGACCTCGTCGGACTATATCCGGGGAGGTTGCCAATCATGCCTCCACCGGCCAGGCTCCAAAGCCTAGCCCGGAAGCGGAGGCGAACACAAGGCGCACACCGGACGCTCCTCCGACAGAGGATGCGGACAGGCTGTCTGCCACCAATTCCGAGGTGGAGAGTGGCATGAACCACAAGCGTCGCCGGACAGTTCTTCGCGACGCTTGTTTCTCCCAAGAGGCATTCGATGCCTTCAACTCGGGAGATGCGTACCTCCGTGCCTCTCAAAATGGTTTAACCAGAGCCACGGAGCAATATGTAAAAGACATACGGGTAAGAAAATTTCTGGTAAATATATATATATATATATACCAGTAGCCCCCGAGACTTGAAACAGTTAGAATAACTGATTTAAGGATCATTTGTTATGCAGGCTCTTACAGAAAAGAATACCCTACTGTCCCAGGAGCTCGAAGAGTGCAAAGCCCAACTTGAGGCCGCCCTAGCCGCGGCAGGGGAGCCCAAGGAGACCCCCTCTGGTAATTTATGCTTCGAAAGATAAATATTTTGCGAAGTGCGGCGTGGGTACAAATCTGACAAATGAAATTGCAGATGTCGCCGGATTAAATCCGGAAAAGTAACAACTCCTACGCCAGCTGGAGGATGGTGAGAGCGTGCTGACAAAGGTGAGGCGGGAGAAGAACAATCTCCAAGATGCCAACACCAAGCTAGGCGTTGAACTGAAGGATGTTCGGGCCCAGCTGTCGGACTCCACTAAGGAGAATCAACGGCTTCGACGCGGCATATATAGTAAGGGCTTAAACGAACTCTGAAAAGGGAGTTCGACGGGGAAGTCGACTAACAGAGTTATGTCTGTAGGTATGCTAACAGGACGTCCTGCAGAGGAGATGCCCGGTTCAACAGGTGACCTTCTTCCCGAGCTCTCGCAACTGCACGAACGAGTTCGGCAGGCGATGCAGGGTGTTGCCCAAGCCTTATGGCCATCCCTCCCCATGCTTGAGGGCCTTGGAGAGCTTGCGGAGAAGCTGAAGGGAGCGCGGCGGCGCTTACGGTTGTGGAAGATATTGGCCTGCCGTCAAGGCGCTAGGGAGGCCTGGGCCATGGTGAAGACACGGTACACAAAGGCTGACCCAAACCACATGGCCGAGGTCGGACTTGTGGGGCCCGATGGGAAGGAGATCCTTGTAAGCTTAGTATACGGCCAAGTAGAATTGGCCGCAAAGTATTCCCAGCAGGACTGTAAATTAGACAGCCTATTAGATGGTATTGAAGAGGAATACAATTAGTCAAAGTCACTATGTAACTTTTAATTGACATGTGTAATGCCTTCTAGCCGGATTATAGATCGTTTGTCGTTGCCGACCTTTTCGCTTCGACCTCGGGACCTGACGGTCCGGAGTGTGTCCGAATGCCCTAGCGGTTATGTAAGCACCGGGGTATGCATGGAGACCAGGCGTAGGGGTCATTAGTGCTTTATCAGACAAGTGCCCAACTGGTTATGTTATATTACATGGTTAGTAAGAAACATCTTCCAGAGAGAATAGTTCCTTTAGGGGTTCCTTTCTCTGGGAGGCATGCCCTAAAGTGCATGTCCGAACTGCGAACGCAGGAAAAGCATCTGGGGGCATATATATAAATAAGTAAAAAAGGTCATCTTTTAGTTCACCGACCGAATATTCCCTTAAGAACGCTAGCTTTCGGCTTCACCCACTCTGAGGTACACATCCGGCTGATCCGCAGTAACAATCGCAGAGGTGCTCCCTTTACCACCTAGCCGAACAATCGGGAACGTAGGAGTAAGCACAGGAGCCAGGCAACCCAGCTTGGACAAAACTTAAGTCATATCGATGCATATAATGGTGAAGAAAAGGTACATGCGGAAGTTTGACACATGTTTTGGGCGTGAAGCCCGTATAAATAAGCTTCTGTTTAAAGAAGCCCCCAGGTGTAGTGAGCGCGAGTAACGCGTCACATGTTGAGCCTTTGATGGCTATAAAAAAAGAAAAAAAGAAAGGGTGGAAGGAGAGAAATATAAGACAGAAAATGTAAAAAATGGACAGAGGAAGGAGATGAACACAGAGTCCGGCGCTAGGCATAGAATCTTCGGAGACGGGCTGCGTTCCATGGGTTCGGCTCGAGTCGGTTATCCGAGGCATCTCGCAGGCGGTACGCTCCTCCAGTTAGGACTTGGTCAATTATGAAGGGACCTTCCCACTTGGGCTTGAGTTTGTCCTTTTTCTTGTCCGGCAGGCGTAGAACTAATTCGCCAACGTTGTAATTTTTGGCCCGCACTTATCTACTTTGATATCTTCGAGCCTGCTGTTGATAGAATACGGAACGGGCTTTTGCCACGTCACGCTCCTCCTCCAAGGCGTCCAGACCGTCCTGCCAACCGAGCTCGGCTTCTCTTTCTTTGTACATGCGCACTCAAGGTGAGTCATGAATTATGTCGCAAGGCAGAACTGCCTCTGCGCCATACACCATAAAGAATGGTGTGTATCCGGTGGTGCGATTCAGCATGGTCCGCAGCCCCCAGAGTACGGAGTCGAGCTCCTCTACCCAGTGCGTGTTGGATTCCTTGAGGGACCGCACTAATCTGGGTTTGATGCCGCTCATGATAAGACCATTTGCACGTTCGACCTGGTCGTTAGTTTGTGGGTGATAGACGGAAGCATAATCGAGCTTGATGCCCATGTTTTTGCACCATAGTTTTACCTCGTCGGCCGTAAAGTTCGTGCCGTTATTAGTGATGATGTTGTGGGGGACGCCGTAACGGTGTACGACCCCAGATATAAAGTCTATCACCGGTCCGGATTCGGCCGTCTTAACAGGCTTGGCTTCTATCCATTTGGTGAACTTATCCACCATGACCAGTAAGTATTTTTTCTTGTTAGTTCCCCCTTTAAGGGGTCCAACCATGTCAAGCCCCCAGACCGCGAAGGGCCAAGTGATGGGTATAGTTTGGAGGGCGGTAGGTGGCATATGGCTTTGGTTTGCAAAAAGCTGGCAACCGACGCATCGTTGGACCAAGTCCTGAGCGTCTGCCCGGGCCGTTGGCCAATAAAAGCCTGTACGGAAAGCCTTGCTTACAAGGTACCGAGCTGCAACGTGATGACCATCGAGTCTGGCATGAATTTCATCCAGCAGGTTCCGCCCTTCCTCTTCGGAGATGCGCCTTTGAAGGACTCCGGTAGTGCTTTTCTTATAAAGTTCTCCCTCATGGACTTTATAGGCTTTAGATCGCTGCACTATGCAGCATGCCTCGCTTTGGTCCTCTAGGAGTTCTTGCCTAGTAAGGTAGGCCAGGAATGGTTCTGTCCACGAGGCGATGACGGCCATTATAACGTGGGCTGAAGTTGTGATTTCATTGGCAGAGCCTTCGATTATGTCAGATTGTTCAGCATCGGACAGTGCGGTTGGGTCCGAGCTAATATTACCATGTTCCCCTTCCCATACTACGGATGGCTTGAACAGCCTTTCCAAGAAGATGTTGGGGGGGATCTCATCGCGTTTAGCACCGATGCGTGCCAGGACCTCTGCCGCCTGATTGTTTTCTCGGGCTATATGGTGAAATTCGAGCCCCTCGAACTGAGCTGACATTTTTAGGATGACATTGCGGTAAGCTGCCATTTTTGGATCCTTGGCATCAAAGTCTCCATTTATCTGTGATATCGCGAGGTTCGAATCCCCGCGCACCTCTAGGCGTTGAATACCCATGGATACTGCCATCCGGAGACCATGTAGAAGGGCCTCATATTCGGCTGCATTGTTGGAGTCCGTGTACATAATCTGGAGTACATACTGGACTGTGTCTCCTGTGGGGGATGTCAAAACGACGCCAGCCCCTAGACTGGCCAACATTTTGGAGCCGTCGAAATGCATGATCCAGTTTGAATATGTGCCATATTCTTTAGGGAGTTCGGCCTCCGTCCATTCTGCGACGAAGTCAGCCAAAACTTGCGACTTGATAGCTCGCCGTGGCTTATAAGTTATGTCGAACGGGAGGAGTTCGATGGCCCATTTTGCAATCCAGCCCGTTGCATCGCGGTTGTTTATAATATCATTGAGTGGTACTTCCGATGCTACTGTGATTGAACACTCTTGAAAGTAGTGTCGTAGCTTCCGGGATGCCATGAATACCGCATATGCAATCTTTTGATAATGTGGGTATCGTGATTTGCATGGGGTGAGGACAGTGGACATGTAGTAAACCAGCTTTTGAAGGGGGAATTTGTGTCTGTCCGTTTCCCATTCGACGACGAGTACTGCGCTGACAACTTGATAGGTTGCTGCAATGTACAATAGCATTGGTTCGCCAATGTTTGGCGCGGCCAGGACTGGATTTCTTGCCAATATGGCTTTTATTTCGTCGAGTCCGGCCGTGGCGGCATCCGTCCACTCGAAGTGTTCGGTGCGCCGAAGGAGGCGATAGAGGGGTAGTGCCTTTTCTCCCAAACGGGAGATAAAGCGTCTTAGAGCCGCCAAGCATCCAGTTAATTTTTGTATTTGTTTGAGGTCCTTTGGGATATCCAATTGTGACAAAGCTCGGATCTTGGCTGGATTTGCTTTGATTCCTCTACCGGATACAATGAAGCCCAAGAGCTTTTCGGCTAGAACGCCGAAAACGCATTTTTCCGGGTTTAGCTTGATGTCATATGTTCGGAGGTTATCAAATGTAAGCCTCAAGTCGTCTACTAGATATTCGACATGTTTTGTTTTCACGACCACATCATCCATGTATGCCTCCACTGTTTTGCCGATCTGGTTTGCCAGACATGTCTGAATCATGCGCTGATATGTTGCGCCGACGTTTTTGAGCCCAAAGGGAATTGTGTTGAAGCAGAATGGGCCGTATGGGGTGATGAATGCCGTTGCGGCTTGGTCTGATTCTGCCATCTTGATTTGATGGTAGCCGGAGTATGCGTCGAGGAAACACAACGAATCGTGTCCTGCCGTGGCGTCGATAATTTGATCGATGCGGGGGAGGGGGAAGGGATCCTTTGGGCAAGCCTTGTTAAGGTCTTTAAAATCGACGCACGGGCGCCAGGATTTGTCCTTTTTTCGTACCATCACCAAATTTGCTAGCCAGTCCGAATGTTTTATATCTCTGATGAATCCGGCCTCCAATAGCTTGGCTAGCTCCTCTCCCATGGCCTGTCTCTTGGGTTCAGAGAAGCGCCGAAGGGCTTGTTTGACTGGTTTGAATCCTTTTAGGATATTTAAGCTGTGTTCGGCCAGCCTGCGTGGGATTCCTGGCATGTCTGATGGGTGCCAGGCAAAAATGTCCCAGTTCTCACGTAGGAACTCTCGCAGTGCGGCGTCTACATCAGGGTTTAGTCGTGCCCCAATGGAAGCTGCTTTATTAGGGTCCGTTGGATGGACCTGGAATTTGACTATTTCATCCGCCGGTTTAAAGGAGGTGGACTTGGATCTTTTATCGAGTATCACATCGTCCCTGTTAACCATGGAGCGCAACGTAGTCAGTTCCTCAGCCGCTAGGGCTTCGGACAGTGCCTCAAGGGCCAACGCGGCTGTTTTGTTTTCGGTGCGGAGTGCTATGTCCGGATCACTAGCGAGAGTGGTGATTCCGTTCGGCCCGGGCATCTTGAGCTTCATGTAACCGTAATGGGGTATTGCTTGGAAGATTGTAAATGCTTCCCGCCCTAGCAGAGCGTGGTATCCGCTACTGAACGGGGCCACCTAGAATGTGACCTCTTCGGACCTGTAATTATCCGGCGTGCCGAACACCACATCTAGTGTGATTTTTCCGGTGCAGCGCGCTTCTCGACTGGGGATTATTCCTCTAAAGGTTGTGCTGCTTCGCTCAATGCGGTTCCAGTCTATTTCCATTTTTTGAAGGGTTTCCTCGTAAATGAGGTTCAATCCGCTGCCTCCGTCCATGAGTACCTGGATGTGGCGAACGCCGTCCACTATTGGACTGAGGACCAGTGCGGCTGGTGCTCGAGCTGTTCGGAACTTAGGTTCATCACTGGCATTAAAAGTAATAGCCGTGTCACTCCATGGGTTTATTGTTGCTACTTGGTAGACTTCGGAGAGGCTACAGAGTGTTCTTTTTCGCATATTATTTGATGCGAAAGTATCGAAGACTGTTAAAACTGTACTGGGGTCCCTGAGGTGGTTTTCTATGGCCTCCGGAATTAGGAGATCTTCGCCGATTTTGGCCACCTGCCGGATTATCCAACATGCTCTAAGGCTGTGAGTTGGTTTGGCGTCCTCTGTACTATGAATTTTATAGGGTCCATTAAGCCATCCCTCCAGTACGGTTCCATGCCCTGTAGAGGGTTTTGGTTTGTTGGTTTTTAACCTGGGTGTCTGATGGTGATGCACCCTTTTATTTCGGACGAGGTTTCTATTCAGGGCCGGATTGTCCCAAAATTTTATTTCGGTTTTCCAAGCGCTTTCCATTGCAAAGTACTTTTGTACTATGGACGCCAAGTCAGCAAAGCGTGTAATATGATGACGACTTACGGCGTTGAGGATTCCTTGGTCCGTGCAATTTTTGCAAAAGATTGAGATTGCGTCTTCCTCTCGGCAGTCCTTTATCCTGTTCATAACCAGGAGGAACCTTGCCCAGTAATGATGTACTGTTTCTTCGGGCTTTTGCCTGATTGGGGATAGATCGCTTGTGTTCGGGAGGGTGGGTGGAATTAATTCTGAGACCTCACCTAATCTGGGACTCAGAGGCCAAGGAGTTTCCGAACTCTGGAATTTGGATTCTTGGATGATGTCCAATGAGTCTAGCCTGTTGCCTGATTCTAAGTTCAGGTCTTGAGTGACGTCCTCCCCTCCGCGGATATCCGGCTTGGAGGGATCAGGAATCCGGACGTAGCTAGTCCTTAAGATAGATGAAGGGTCGCCGCACTGTGCCTCTACCACGGCGACATGATGGGTGACTTGGGGAGAATTAATCTCTCTTAGATCGGGTTTAAGCCCAACCTGGTCATAGTCGTAGTGACCCCCAAGGCGGCGATGCGATCCAAGAGCTCGTTTACGGAAGAGAGCTCCATTGGATCCAACTGCTCAATGAGCTCTGAGCTGACATGAAGACTGCCTTTGATGACTCGAGAGGTCACCGTCGGCGCAACAGCCGAACAGGCGGTCATAAGAAAACCGCCTAGCCAGAGAGTTTGGCCGACAGCCAAGGCTCCCTCAATAACGGTGCCGTCTTTAAAGACGGGAAGAGGCATCCTTCCTGATTGCGACGGCACAGAGGAACTCTCAATCAAAGCACCAATGTCGGTGTCAAAACCGGCGGATCTCGGGTAGGGGGTCCCGAACTGTGCGTCTAGGCGGATGGTAACAGGAGACAAGGGACACGAAGTTTTACCCAGGTTCGGGCCCTCTCGATGGAGGTAAAACCCTACGTCCTGCTTGATTAATATTGATGATATGGGTAGTAGAAGAGTAGATCTACCACGAGATCAAGGAGGCTAAACCCTAGAAGCTAGCCTATGGTATGATTGTTGTATGTTGGAATTGTTGTCCTACGGACTAAAACCCTCTGGTTTATATAGACACCGGATAGGGTTAGGGTTACACAAAGTCGGTTACAATGGTAGGAGATATGAATATCCGCATCGCCAAGCTTGCCTTCCACGCCAAGGAAAGTCCCCTCCGGATACGGGACGAAGTCTTCAATCTTGTATCTTCATAGTCCAGGAGTCCGGCTGAGGTTATAGTCCGGCTATCCGGACACCCCCTAATCCAGGACTCCCTCAGAGACGGATTCCCCTCTCCGGAGCCCCAAACGGACTCCAGATCAGCCCTCCCGAGAGGTTTTAGGGCTTGGCGGCGGATTCATATCGTAAAACGCGATGAACTCTTCTCTCTTATTTTTTTCTCCCTGAAAGCAAATATATAGAGTTGGAGTTGAGGTCAGAGGAGCTCCAGGGGGCCCACGAGGTAGGGGGCGCGCCCCCACCCTCGTGGCTAGGGTGTGGGCCCCCTGGTCTTCATCTTTTTCAAGGATTTTTTTATTAATTCCAAATAGACGTTCCATGAAGTTTCAGGTCATTTCGAGAACGTTTGTTTCTGCACATAAATAACACGATGGAGAGTCTGCTGAAAACAGCGTCAGTCCGGGTTAGTTCCATTCAAATCATGCAATTAGAGTCCAAAACAAGGGCAAATGTGTTTGGAAAAGAAGATACGACGGGGACATATCAGCATCCACGTGTCAGCTGTTCAGGGGCTAGGGTTTTTGTTTTTTTTCTGAAAGGAGGGGGGGTGGATTTGGGGGTTTTGTATGGTTAATTAAGGTGTTTCATATATTGTGTTAGGTAGCTAATTAATTAATAGAGAGAAGTGTCCTCTCTTATCTCCGTGCTTGGTCGACGCTACGTGGTATACATATAGAGAGGCCCTCGACACGCTAGCAAGTAAGAAAATGAAGGAAACCATTAAGTACAGAAGTTCGTCATGCATACCGAGAGAAGTGATCGACCTCTCCTTCTCCGAGAGATTGGTCGAACAACAAGTTTTCGTATTATCTATCCGACGCTACTGGCTACATACATATACAATATGTAAGATCTCTTACAATCCCCTAGCATTTGAACTCAACTTCCACATGGTATTCTCCGGCTTTATTGATGACGTGATCAAGAAAGAATCCAGCCAATTCCTCTTGAATTACTTTCATGCGATCTTGTGGTAGGAGTTCATTCCGCATCTGCCACGTCTAATTTGAAGAAGGGGGTAAATACATATATATGAATGAAACTCAACAGAAATGATGGTGTAATAAAATGAAATTGTGAATATTATTGCTTATGCACTTCATATTGTCTTTTAGAGTAGCCCCACTTATCTTTGCAAGTCGCATTGTAGATGAACTCGCACATGTAGTATCCACAGTAATCATTCCCTTGTTCCTGCCACAAGCACTTTACGAGAAATAGAGGTCAATCAAACTGATAATGAAGCATTATAAATGGCATTGATGAAAGTAGCTAGAATCAACGGGAGATGCGTGCAACTAGCTAGCTAGTAGTACTTACTTTCGGGTATGTATATCGTAGCTCCTTCGGCAGTCCCGGAGCTTCTGCGGTGAACTGTTTCCAAACCCTGCAAGACAAAGAAAATAATTATTACTTGAGATATCAGGAAATGAACAAAAAGTTGCCGATATGGTGCGATAATGATCGATTGAACTTACTTGTTGAGAATTTTAGTCATGTCCGCATAGGTCTCGGGATCTTTTCATCTCGAGTCTAAGACGGTTACTAGTCCCCGCTCAAGCTTAATCTCCAGCAGAATATAGTGGAAGCTGCGCATGCATGCATAACTCATCAATTACATTACTATAACCTTGCTCGATCGAGTAATAAGGGAAACCGAATATGCACACGACAGTAACACTCACTTGAAGTTGCAAGGGAATAGTATTAAATCTTTGTTTTGATTTATTAACAATGATTTGAGCAAGTTGGCCTCGGCCTCTTCCCCTCTCTTTTTAACCTGAAATTCATCTATGAGATTGGTGTTAATGAACCCAATATCATACATTTCTGCTTTTCTGCACTCGACGATCTTCAATTTGCATAATATAGTGAGGATAATTATAAATACATGCAATGAAAGAGCTTAGCTATATATAGAGACTGAATGACAGAAGTAGTACTTACAGAAAGTAGCAAGTGACTGTTAATTTATCCAGGGCCTTTTGATTGAAGAACTGGAAGAACTCCTCAAATGGAACATGCAACAGATCAATTCCAATGAGGTCGTGCTCCTCTTTAACTCTCAGATACAAAGTATTCGTCCCCCAGACACTATGTAGGTTTTCATGTACCAATTATGGTATCTTCGCATCATCGTTGTTAGAGATTTTTCATCTTTGACGAGAGGCTTCCCATACTCGTATCTGTGTTCGTCCACCTCCAAGAAATCATAATGTACATCGTCGGGCAGGTAATCTCCAAGATTGCTATAACCGGGCACCATCCCTGGAGCATTAGAGACGATGTCGCTAGACACATTGAGCGGGGGGCACGATTGGTTTGCTTGTTCGCCAAGCTGGGCAATTTTTTTCCCAGCTGCTCCTCGTTCTTTTAACCTTTGATCACTGGCAGTACTTCCCGACCGCTCCGCTTCGAGATATGCCTTTTAAGTAAAACGCTCATAGTTGGTTTTCGGCGGAGACTTTGGTGGTTTCCTTAGGGCATCGATAGTGCGCTTTGCTTTCACTGGATCTACCTTCTCCTTCGGAGGTGGATGTCTCTTTGCTTTCACCCCTTCAAAGAAGTCCTTCACTTTGGTCCGCGCGATCTTTGTGTTTTCCTCCTCGGTCCTTTCGTACGGTAACTTCTCTAGAGGCTTCAGAGGTGGACCGTATCTGTATTGCCTCCTGTCGGTGTCAAAACCGGCGGATCTCGGGTAGGGGGTCCCGAACTGTGCGTCTAAGGCGGATGGTAACAAGAGGCAGGGGACACGATGTTTACCCAGGTTCGGGCCCTCTCGATGGAGGTAATACCCTACTTCCTGCTTGATTGATCTTGATGATATGAGTATTACAAGAGTTGATCTACCACGAGATCCTAGAGGCTAAACCCTATAAGCTAGCCTATGGTATGATTGTTGTTGTCCTATGGACTAAACCCCCTGGTTTATATAGACACCAGAGGGGGCTAGGGTTACACAGAGTCGGTTACAAGGGAGGAGATCTACATATCTGTATTGCCAACCTTGCCTTCCACGCCAAGGAGAGTCCCATCCGGACACGGGACGAAGTCTTCAATCTTGTATCTTCATAGTCCAACTGTTCGGCTAAAGTATATAGTCCGGCCATCCGAGGACCCCCTCATCTAGGACTCCCTCAGTAGCCTCTGAACCAGGCTTCAATGACGATGCGTCCAGCGCACAGATTGTCTTCGGCATTGCAAGGCGGGTTCCTTCTCCGAATACTCCATAGAAGATTTTGAACACAAGGATAGTGTCCGGCTCTTCAAAACAAGTCCCACATACCACCGTAGAGAGAATAATATTTGCACAAATCTAATCTGCTGACGACTTTTCATAACGTGACATCACACCACGCGTGATCATTATTCGAACCGTTTTTCTCAATCAGCCTGGCACTGCATGTTTTGCGAGGCGATTTTATTAGCACGTCTTGTCGAAGCAGAGATCGTGTCCCCCTTATTACGGGATTCTCATCAATACAAATGTGGGTAGCTGATACGTCTCCAACGTATCTATAATTTTTTATTGCTCCATGCTATATTATCTACTGTTTTAGGCAATGTTGGGCTTTATTATCCACTTTTATATTATTTTTGGGACTAACCTATTAACCGGAGGCCCAGCCCAGATTTGTTGTTTTATGCCTATTTCACTGTTTCGAGGAAAAGGAATATCAGACGGAGTCGAAACGGAATGAAATCAATTGGAGAAGTTATTTTTCGAAAGAAAGCCACCGGATAGACTTGGACTCTGCGTCAGAAGATACGGGAGCTGGCCACGAGGGTGGGGGGCGCGCCCCCCTGCCTCGTGGGGCCCCCGCAGCTCCACCGGCGTACCCCTTGCACCCATATATATCTACGTACCCTAAAACTTCTAGAACAGAGATAAGATCTGGAGTTTCGCCACCGCAAGCCTCTGTAGCCACCAAAAACCTAATCGGGACCCTGTTCCGGCACCCTGCCGGAGGGGGGAACCCTCACCGGTGGCCATCTTCATCATCCCGGCGCTCTCAATGACGAGGAGGGAGTAGTTTTCCCTCGGGGCTGAGGGTATGTACCAGTAGCTATGTGTTTGATCTCTCTCTCTCTCTCTCTCTCTCTCTCTCTCGTGTTCTTGATTTGGCACGATCTTGATGTATCGCGAGCTTTGCTATTATAATTGGATCTTGTCGGTGTACTAGAGTAGGGGTACCCTAGTACCCCGAACTTGTGCACGGGCAGTCGCGGCACACCGCGGCAAGGCTTGCCGGGCGACCGCCAAGGCCCTCTGTGGCTCCCTTTGAGCCATTCAAGAACAAAGTATTCAAGCTAAGAAGACAAGGCCCCGACAAGAGGAGCTTGCTAGGAAGGCCACTCAAGGCACAAGACCCCGGCAAGAGGAGCTTGCCGGGAAGGCCAACCAAGGCATCTCAAGGTACTTACCGCGACGCACCATGCGTCCCGGTGAGGCCAGGCGAGCGGCAAGCTTCCGGACGCGACAAGACAACGACCGCGGCAAGGCACTTTGCCGCGGCAGGCTACCACTCCGTACCCACGCTCCAGCACATCCGCCAACGTGTCGCTCAGGGACTATCCTAAGCGTACGTGGTGAGAGGCTGTGCAGCCAGGGGTACGCGGTGGCAAACGGCGCTGACAAGATCGCCCTCGTGGCGAACGGTGGCGTCCCTGACGGTCCCTTTCTGCACTGTTTGGACGACGCAGACGGGCATTTAATGCCCTTGTCCCCTGCCGTCAGGGTTAGGTAGGATACACTATACAGGTAGCTGTACCAACCGCAGCACCTTTCCATTTTTACCCTTGTCTACGTTGCCACCTGTTGGAGATCCCTTGAGCATATAAAAGGAGGCCCATGCACAACGTAGAGGGGGGGATAGTAGAACACTCACGCTCGGTCTCGTTAGCTGCTGGTGCGTACTATAGCACTCATCGCTCCCGAGTAAGAACTCAATACAAACCACAAAGCAGCAGTAGGAGTATTATCTCTCCGGAGAGCTCTGAAGCTGGATAAACTGCTCGTGTGCTCCGCCTCGATCTGCTCTTCGTGCGACCTCCGTCCTCCGCCGAACCGAAAGGGGCTCAGTCCCCATAGGTGCTCGTGGATCAGTTTCCCCGACATCTTTGGCGCGCCAGGTAGGGGGCGTCGAGGTTGTGTGAACCTGATCCGGCGTTCACACGAGCTAGATCTTCATCATCTTCATCGACATGCCGCCGAAGAAGAAGGCTTCGGAGGCGGCTGCTCCGTCCGCGACAAACCCACCACCGTCGGAGCAAACGGCTGGTGGGGAAGACGCCGGCGGAATAACGGGCGTCGACGAGGGAGCTCACGGTGCCGCCAGGTCCAAGGACAAGGCTGCGCAGACCTCGGCGTCCGCACATCCATCGCGCTCATCTCAGGAGGCGCGGAACCGGCAGCGTCATGGTACTCACGGTACCATACGCTCGTTGGACCCAGATCGAGCTGGTGGATCTCGGGATGCTCAAGGCCAGCATGCACGCCAACATGCTGGCATGAGCGAGGCTCGGTCGCCCGGACGGGATACTGCTCCTTCTAACATAGTTAGAAGTTCGAGCATATCCCGCTCCACACACCGTTCGCCACCGCTACCCGCCACTCCAGCGGAAGCCTTGGCGCGAGCCCAACCGCTCCTAGATTACCCTCCAACGGCGGACAAGATCGACGACTGGAGGGCCACCATTCAGAGTCTCATCGGCTTTGCCAACGGCGACACTCCGCGACAGCCGAGTACATCGCAGCCGCGGCGAGTCAGCCAGGCACGGGCCGATGGCGACAAAATCGCTGGGGGTGCAACCACCGTGCTCTCTCCGCTGCGAAGGCCAAGATCACCACCTCACCGGATCCACCTCGACAGCGACTCCACCGCGTCATCGGATCCACGAGCTCATCGCGATCAACGCCAAGTTCTTCGCGAACGACAGCAAGAAGACGCTCGTACTCGCATCGAGCGCCGAAGAGAAGCGCGGCGTCAGTCAGACCAGTGCGCTGGGCCCACTGTCGACATGCATGCGCCAGGGGAACCAGGCGACCTGCCGTATGCGGTAGGTTGCCCTGCGTTTACCCGTGAGCTGCGGCAAGTCCAGTGGCCCATCACGAAGAATTTCAAGCCAGACGTACCCGAGAAGTACGACGGCAAGTTGCATCCGTCGGAGTTCCTCAGCATCTACACCATCGCGGTGCAAGCTGCTGGGGGGCGGGACGACAAGATCCTTGCCAACTACTTCCCGCTGGTGCTCAAGCCCAACGTCAGGTCCTGGCTCATGCACTTGCCGGACAACTCCATATCTTCCTGGGCAGACCTATGCCATCAGTTTGTCGGCGCCTTTACAGGCAGCCACAAACCTCATGGCCAGGAGAGTGGTCTTCATCTGCTTGCCCGGAAGGAAGGAGAGCCCCTGCGCAAGTACATCCAGAGATTCAGCCATGTGCAATGCAACATCCCAGATGTCCACCCTGCCGCAGTCATCAGCGCGTTCCATCAGAACGTGCGTAACCGCAGGATGCGGGAGGATATGGCAATGTGCAAGATCAGAGACGTCAGTGAGCTGTATGCCCTGGCCGACAGGTGTGCACGTGCTGAGGAAGGGAGGAAACTCCCCGGAGAGAATACAGGAACAAGAGGATCTGACAGCGAGGATGCAGCCCCGGCAAAGAAAAACCGGCGGCGGAAAAACAGGAAGAGGAAAGGCAAAGATGTGCTAGTTGTTGAGCAGTCCGGCAACGAAGGTGGCGCCAAGAAAGCCAAAGCTGGTAGCTCCGGCAAGGAGGTTGCCGCATGCGCCAACTGCTAGGCTGTGGCGATCGCCGACAAGCAGGACGGCACCAACAAAAAGTACTGCAAGATCCACCGCACCAAGGGCCATGACCTCCAGAGCTGCAAGAAGGTCGAGCAGCTTGTTGAGCTGCAAAAGGCCGAGTACGAGCGACGCGACAAGGAGAAAGCCCAAGGAGGTGCTGGAGGATCCGATACGAAGCGCCCCGGCCGGGGAGGATGCCGCGACAAGGCCAAGCAACTGCAAGAAGACAGACCTCCCCGCAGCCGCGACAAGGATGAAGATGACGACGACGACGAAGACATGGATGATGATGAAACCAGTGAGCAGGAGTTCCAGAAAGCCACAGAGGTCTTGTGCATTGACGGCGGTGCTTCTCTGCATACTTCACACCGCCAACTCAAGCAGTGGGTGCGGGAAGTCAATGCGGCAGAACCACCCGTTGAGTCACGCAAGCTTCTGAAATGGTCCAGCACGCCTATCATCTTTGATATTGAAGACCACCCTGATCGCACAACTGCTGTCGGGTGCTTGCCGATGTTGGTTTCACCAACTATCCGCAACCTCAAGGTCACTAAGATGCTAGTTGATGGCGGGGCCGGCTTGAACCTGATCTCCTCCGCTGTGCTCAGGAAACTCCAGGTCCCTGACAGCGAGCTCGAAGAAACCGGCACATTCCAAGGAATCAACCCAGGAAGGAGCAAGCCGAAGGGGAAGATCACGTTGCCGGTGACATTTGGCAGCAAGTTGAATTTCAGAACTGAGAGGGTCACTTTTGACGTTGCCAATTTTCCATTGCCTTACAATGGGATTCTTGGCCGTCCGGCGCTCGCCAAGTTCATGGCGGCCTCTCACTATGCGTATAACATGCTGAAGATGCCAGGCCCGATAAGTGTCATATCTGTCCCTGGCGACAAGAAGGATGCTCTTATCTGCACCAAAAAAATCTACCGGGAAGCAGCAGCTGCAACAGATCACAAGACACTTGCCGCCAAAGCTCCCGGGGGGAAGAAAAAGACCAAGTCCGGCAAGAGTTCTGATGCCCACTCCGGCAAGCGCACCTCTTCGGAGTGCTGCGCTACCATCGAGGACGCACCATCGAGCTCCACCGGCAAGTGTAAGAAGACAATGGCAGCTCCGCCAGCGACCAAGAAGGTGTCCGCCAAGGAGGACGGCACTGGTGGTACTTTTACCATCAGTGCCACTCTTGACCCTAAATAGGAAAGTGCGCTCATTGCTTTCCTGCGGGCGAACATCGATGTGTTTTTGTGGCAACCGTATGACATCCCCGGTGTTCCCAGGAAAGTAATTGAGCACCACCTTGCCGTCTGTCCTCATGCGCAGCCCGTCAAGCAGAAAGTCAGAAAGCAAGCAGTGGAGCGCCAAGAATTCATCGCAGAAGAGATCAAGAAGTTGGAAGCAGCTGGCCTTGTTAGAGGAGTGCTCCATCCTACGTGGTTGGCCAATCCTGTAGTCGTGCGCAAGGCAAACGGGAAATGGAGGCTTTGTATCGACTTTACCGATGTCAATAAAGCTTGTCCCAAAGACCCATTTCCCTTGCCGCGCATCGACCAGATTGTTGACTCCACGGCCGGATGTGACTTGCTTTCGTTTCTTGACGCATACTCAGGATACCATCAGATCTTCATGGCAGAAGAGGATGAGGAGAAAACCGCATTCATCACTCCCTGTGGCACGTACTGTTTCATACAGATGCCTTTCGGTTTAAAGAATGCTAGTTCAACATTTGCAAGGGTAGTCCATACCGCTTTTGAACCACAAATACACAGAAATGTGGAAGCCTACATGGACGACATAGTGGTCAAGAGCAAGGATAAGGCAACTCTCATTCAAGATTTAGACAAGACTTTCGCAAATCTGCGCAAGATCAGCCTCAAGCTCAACCCCAAGAAGTGCATGTTTGGAGTCCCTTCCGGCAAGCTTCTCGGGTTCTTCGTGTCTCAGCGGGGAATTGAAGCCAATCCCGACAAGATCAAGGCCATTGAGCAGATTGAAGCACCGAAGCGCGTCAAGGATGTGCGGAGACTTGCCGGCTGCGTGGCGGCTCTCAGCAGGTTTATCTCTAAGTCTGCTGAGCGCGCCTTGCCGTTTTTCAAAATTTTGAAAAAGGCAGGTCCAATGAAATGGACTCCGGAAGCGGAGGCTGCGCTGCAGGACTTGAAGAGATACCTGTCCTCCACTCCAATACTTGTCGCACCTAAGCCACAAGAGAAGTTGATGTTGTATCTGGCGGCAACCAATCAATTGGTTAGTGCTGCGTTAGTAGCGGAGAGGGAGGCAGATGATGAGCCAGCAACCACGGCGAGCGCATCCAGCGACAAGCAGGGGGCTTCCCCGACAAGCTCTGGTCCCGACAAAGATGGATCTGCGCAGGCGCCCGAGGAGATACAGAAGAAAATGGTGCAGCGCCCAGTCAACTTTGTCAGTTCCCTTCTGCAGGGGGCTAGGTCAAGGTACTCTGGTGTGCAGAAATTGCTTTTCGGCCTTCTCATGGCCTCGAGAAAGCTGCGCCATTACTTCCAAGCACATGAGATAATAGTTGTCACTCGTTTTCCGCTGAAGAGGATACTGCAGAATCCAGAAGCAACAGGCAGGATTGTTGAGTGGGCACTGGAACTGTCAAGCTTTGGCCTCAAGTTTGAGAGCACTTCAACTATCCAAAGCAGAGCATTGGCAGAATTCATAGCAGAGTGGACGCCAATGCCCGACGAAGAATTCTAGAAACGAGCATCCCCGTCAAGGAGGCAAGCAAAGAGTGGCTGATGTACTTTGCTGGTGCTTTCTCGTTGCAAGGCGCCGTTGCTGGCGCACTGCTTGTCGCACCCACCGGAGAGCACCTTAAGTACGTAGTCCAGATGCACTTTCCCAAGGAGCAAGCAACAAACAATACCGCAGAGTATGAAGGTTTGCTTGCCGGTCTTAGGATCGCGGCAGACCTTGGGATCAAGAAGCTCATCGTCAGGGGTGACTCGCGGCTTGTCGTCCGCCAAGTAAATAAGAGTTATCAGAGTCCGTTGATGGAAGCCTACGTTGATGAAGTGAGGAAGCTAGAAGAGCACTTTGTCGGCCTACAGATGGAATATGTTCCAAGAGCTCAGAACGACATTGTCGATGGCCTGTCAAAGTGCGCAGCACTTAAGTTACCTGTGGAACCAGGGATCTTTGTGCTCAAGCTGACTCAACCGTCTGTGACGCCATCAACTGGACAGAGCAAGAAGAGGAAGTTAATTTCTGGTGACTATTTTCCGGCAGAGCTTCCCGAAGCCGCCGCCAAGAAGGTCCCCAAGATCAACACCAAGAGTGCTGGGGAGCAGTCTGCTCCGGCAAACCCCAGGGTTTGTTCCGTTGAAGCAGACGGTCCCGACAAGTTTTGCTCCGGCAAGCTTGCCGGGGAACGTCAAGCTCTGGCTGAGCCGCAGTTTCTCGCCGTAGAAGCGGATGTTCCCACAGCAGCAGATATGCCTTTAGTCCTTGTTGTCGAGCCACAAGCTCCAGCATGGGCACAGCAGATCGTCCGTTTCCTTCAGACAGTAGAACTTCCCGAAGAGAAAGAAGAAGCGGAAAGAGTAGCCCGGCAGTCAAGTATGTACCAGTTTATCGACAACGCACTGTACAGAAGAAGACTCAACGGGGTGAAATTGAAGTGTATTCACCGGGAAGACGGGCAAAAGCTGTTGGCAGAGATACATGGAGGCATATGTGGCCACCACATTGGCACAAGAGCGCTTGCCGGCAAAGCTTTCCGGCAAGGTTTCTTTTGGCTGACAGCCCTCCAGGATGCGACTGCACAAGTAACCAAGTGTGAAGCATGCCAGTTTCATTCCAAGCAGATACACCAGCCAGCTCAAGCTCTCCAGACGATCCCTTTATCCTGGCCATTTTTGGTCTGGGGGCTCGACATCCTCGGCCCCTTCCCCCGAGCAGTCGGGGGCTTTGAGTACTTGTACGTCGCAATCGACAAGTTCATAAAGTGGCCGGAAGTGGAAGCAGTGAGGAAGGTGACAACACAGTCAACAGTCAAGTTCTTCAGGTCGATTGTTTGCCGCTTCGGGATCCCTAACAGGATCATCACCAACAACGGTACGCAATTCACGAGCCGCACCTTCATGCAGTACGTCCAAGATCTTGGCGCCAAGGTCTGCTTCGCTTCTGTTGCTCACCCCAGGAGCAACGGTCAAGCGGAGAGGGTAAATGCTGAAGTGCTGCGTGGACTCAAGACCAGGACTTTCGACAGGCTGCACGGGTGCGGAAGAAACTGGATTGAGGAGCTGCCGGTGGTTCTTTAGTCGATCAGGACGACGCCAAATCAAGCCACTGGCCAGACACCTTTCGCTCTAGTCTATGGAGCAGAGGCAGTTCTCCCCACGGAACTCGTATACGGGTCGCCTCGAGTGCTCGCTTATGATGAGCTTGAGCAAGAGCAGCTGCGACAAGATGACGCGCTGCTCCTTGAGGAAGACCGTCTTCAGGCTGCTGTACGAGCTGCTCGCTACCAGCAAGCTTTGCGCCGTTACCATAGCCGCAAAGTTAACGCCAGAAGTCTCGAAGCGACCTTGTTCTTCGGCGCGTTCAGTCCGCCAAGAATTCCAACAAGTTGACGCCGAAGTGGGAAGGCCCTTACCGGGTGAAACGAGTCACTAGGCCTGGCGCTGTCCGCCTTGAGACCGAAGATGGCATTCTGGTGAGCAACTCCTGGAACATTGAGCATCTTCGTAAGTTTTACCCATAAGGCGCGGTTGCCGGACCCTGCTCCGGCAACCATCTTTTGTACAAGTCTTGCCGATGTTGCATGTAATCCTTTGTACAAAGCCAGGCGCAGACCCTATGCATAAATAAAGCTCATGTGCTCCGCACATCTTGTCAATTTCATGCTTTTAATTTTTTGCATGAGTTATCTGACACTTTGTGCAGCGCCCACCCCCGGTAAGCAATAACGAGCCATAAGGCTCCATATCATTATTTTCTCTACTTTCTTTTTTCTCAAGGAAAGGAAGGTTCCTTCGCCCACAAGTTTGCCGGGGGGGAGGGGAAGATAATGGTATGCACCAGGCATCGTTCAAGAAAGTCTCGCCTTGCCGGGAAGCAAACGACAAAAAAGCTAAGTTGCCAAAGTTTGAGCAATCAGATGTTTTTAAAATTTTAAGTTATCTTCCTTAAACGACCATGCTTTGTATGGAAAACCTGTGCGCGGAGGAACTGGCTCGTGGCTAGTTGCGCCCTTACTTTGTTTCGAGTTCGCTCAACAGTTTAAGTGTGCTGCGACTAGAGTTGCGCCCTTGCTTTGTTTCGAGTTTGCTCAACAACTTAAGAGAGCTGCGACTAATTGCCACAAGGTTTCTTCTCGGCAATGGCACTGCCAGCAGGCTGCTGACGTCCCGCACTCAGCGCTCGCGGTAAGGGTGCCTGCGCCGGCAAGTTCCCTAAAAGCGTAGGGCAAAAACATACAAAGGAAGGAGTCAAGTAAAGGAAATAACATTGCAATCACTACCCAAAATAAGATTTATATTACAACATAGCTTGTCGCGGCTCTAACAGACTGTTTTCATAACACGATCAGCAGCGACAAGAAAAGAAGGAAACGGGCGGCCTAGTCCACGCGATCGCCCTCAACCCTCTTGATCCCGCTCACCTTGTCCACAATGGGTGCGACAAGGTCCTTGAGCGCCTCCAGATCAGCTTCCGTCGGCAGGGATCTGAGGACGTTGGTGAGGTTGAGGCCCAGGTTGTGGAAGGCTACCTTCACCAACACTTTTTGAAGAGCTCCCGCGCAGATCTTGCGCGACTCGTCGGCCAGCTGCTTTGGGATCCTCTCCCGGAGTCGCTGAAGGGCCGTCGCCACGCCTTTGAAGAACAAGGTGAGCTTGGCGCTGGATTGGAGGTTCTCGTCGGAGGGATACCCGAGATCCTCCATCCCCAGCTGCGCCAGCTCCCTGTCAATGTCGGCGGCAGCATTCACAAGACCTTCCGTCCACTGCTCCATGGTTTCTCTAAAAGCGTTCTGGGTGGCGGCAACACTCTCCAGCAGCGCCTTGTTGGCCTGGATCTCCTTCTTCAAGGCCGCCTCCTGCTCCCTGGCGTCGTCCAGCGTCTTGGTCAAAGTGGTCAGCTTCAACTCAAGATCTGCGTTGGAGTCCTTGGCGGCGCTAAGCTCCTTGCCCTTCTCGGAGAGACGGACCTGCAGCTCTACGAAGCTATAGACGTCCTTCTCCCGCTCACGCTTGAGCGTGACGAGCTCCTCACCGCTCGCTTTGAGGTCGGCCTCCAGCTGCGCCACCTTCATCTCCAGCTCCTTCTTGGCGACCTCGGCGGCTGCGGTAGCATCCTCCGCTTGCTTGATAGCTCCGCCAAGTGTTCGTTCGCGCGCGGCAAGCTCCTCCTCGTGGCTATCGAGGTTGAC
Source organism: Aegilops umbellulata (assembly GCA_032464435.1). Classification (NCBI taxonomy): domain Eukaryota; kingdom Viridiplantae; phylum Streptophyta; class Magnoliopsida; order Poales; family Poaceae; genus Aegilops; species Aegilops umbellulata. The sequence continues at coordinate 502,421,371 of CP136055.1, read as the reverse complement.
CTTCCGCTCCGCCAGTTCACCCTCCTGCGCCGATAGCTTCTCAGCGGCAAGCCGCTGCTGCTCCTCGACGTCAGCCTTCTCGAGGAGGAAGGCCTTCTGCGCCTCCTCGAGCTGCTCCCACTCCTCCGCCAGGGACCGGAGAGCTGCCTGGTTGATGCCTCGGAGCTCCGCCGCGCTCTTCTCAATGTCGGCTCCCGCCTTCGCGGCAAGTGCTTCGCGGGATTCCAGCTTGGCTTGCCGAGCGCGGTAGAGCGACAACAGCTTCCGCAGCAGCCGCTCCTCCTCAGGCTCGTCGCTGCTGCTGCTTGGCGCGTTCACCAGCGTCAGCCCAGCGGAGGCAAGCACCTCCATGTCAGAGCTTTCTCCTTCGACTGGCGCCCTGGACGTTGACGCCCAGGGGAGGTTGATGAAGACGCCATCGCCGGCCTTCAAGTAGACGCCTGGCTGGGGCCCTTCGGAGCCCGACGCTGCGGCAGCGGCGGGAGGGTTGGCGGTCGGCATAGCGCCTGACGCTCCTGCGGCCTCAGGGCCGTCAGTGCGATCGCCAGACCCCTCGTCAGCTGCTGCGGCGACAGCCTTGGCGGCCTCTTCGCCGGCGGGATCATCAGCGCCGGCCGTTCTTCGGTGGCGGCGGCATCATCAACAACAACCTCGGTCTCCATTGGCTCCGCAGTAGACGGATCTGTCGGTTGAAAAAGGAAGAAAAGTCAAGCAGATATCCAAAAAGAAGATCAAACGAAGAAGAACCCAAGGGAAGTTTAGAAGGAAGAAGTACCTGTACCAGGCTCGGCAGTTGGGATCACCGCTGCCGGGGGGTCGCTGGTACTGTCCCTTGCCGGAGACTTCTCCCTTGCCAGAGAGCTCTCCCTTGTCGAAGGATTCTCCCTTGCCGGAGAACTCTCCCTTGGCGGTGTAGTCGAAGCAGGTGGCATGTCAGGGGCGGCATCCGGACGCTCCTGGTGGGGCTGCTCTGCTCCTACACAAGCCAACAGTCAGATATCAGCAAACAAAGAGTATCCATGCACGCCCAACAGCAGGAAACAAACCATATACTTACGCTGGAGGCTGCGCTGGGGGCTGCTCTGAAGAACAGCTGTCGGGTCCGGTAAGTTTGTCTCAGGCGCACCCCCTGCTGACACGGTGGGATCGTCCTCGATGACAATCACCGGGACCTTGGCTCTCTTTGCTGCTCTTTGGGCCAGAGTCCTAAAAAGGGATAAGTTCAGAGTAAAGCAAATGAGATACAAGACAAGACAACAAGTATTGAAGACATACAAGTACAACAAGAATCTTACTCTTCTTCTTCCTCGTCGGAGCTGAGCGCGGAGAAGTCAAAGCCTGGCCCACCTCCGGCGCGAGGAGGCGGAGGAGTAGGATCCCTTGGCCGCTTGGCGGGAGCTGGAGCGGTGGACCGGGAGGACCCCGCTCCAGTTGCCGCTGCAGCATGAGGTGCTTCCGCGGCAATAGAACTTGCCGCGGTGGAGCGTGTCATGCGGCGCAGCGGGGGTTGACTCGTCCGCCGCTCCGCTACGTCCCCGGCCTTGCGAAGACGCCTTCTTGGTGGAGCCGGGGGCTCTGCTTGTGGAACCGGGGGCTCTGCTTGCGGCAAGCTGCCCGAAGACGAAGAGGAAGAGGAGCCGATCTCCAACGAGCCGCTCGTATCCTCGGCGGGCCCGCTCGGCTCGGCGTCGTGCCCGGCAGGCTCTTCCTCGCCGGCAAGCCCCTCTCGCTCGGCAAGGCTTGCCGCCTCTGCTGCCTTTGCCTCCTCCACGGTGAATCCAAACTCGCCTGCGGCTGCAGCTGCCGCCGCCTCTTCCAGCCTAGTGGCGATGCGCTTGATCTCCTCCTCGGTGGTGTCCCGGGTGAGGCCCCTCTGCTCATCGGCGTCGATCGGCACTTCTACCAAGCCATCGAAGTATGCCTGCACGACATCATCTGCAGGCTCTATCCAGGCTGGGTCAATTCCATGCGAGTCGCACAGCGGCATCATTGCACGGATGCGGTCGAGCGAGGAGTTGTTGCATAGTGGAACGACGCCCCTCGACAACCTGAACACTTCGGGATGCTGAGGGTCGTACTTGAACAGCTCCTGGAGCATCGCGTTGAGCTCCAGGACAGTGAAGTTGAAGTTGAGGCCCGGCCGCAGCCTCATGATATCCGCCGCATTCTGGAACTCCCAGGCGGGTCTCCTCCTCTCCTGCAGGGGGCGATGCGGCGACGAAGGAAGTCTGCGCCAACCGCTCCTACAGTAAGCCCGCAAGCCTGAGGCGTTGGATCCGGGCGACGGCAATCTTCAGTCTGTCGTCTTCCGGGGCCAAGCTACTCCAATCACTGCTGCGCACTACAGGAGTTTGGCGCTGGGCGGTAAACGGCCACGGGTTCTCCTGGATAATCAGGCACAAGTCCGCCCTCCACTCCTCCCACTTGCTTCGGAACTCTCCATCCAGATAAGCATCCTTCTTGCCGGCTTTTGAGATACAGGCAATTCCGCCGGATAAAGGCTCTCCTTTCTCAACTCGAGGCGAAAAGAAGTGGCGGAAAAGGGCTACGTTTGGATGGATTCCGACAAAGTTTTCACAGAGATGTGCAAAAACCGCCATGGTCAGGACAGCATTGGGGGTGAAGTCAAGGGGGCGGAGCGCTGCTCTCTTTCGGCTTTGGGAAGAAGGGGAGTGGCGAAGATTTTCGAGGACGGAATAGCAACGGGCGGATGGACGAACTACCCCTGTTTCCCCTGCTTATAAGGGGGGGGAGGGGCGGATGTTCCATTCTCCCGAATAAAGAAGCCACCCACTATCTCTCCCACGACGCCACAATCTACGCGTGCCGCTGAAGGAGGGCGTGGTGGATACGGAATAAGATACGGCGTGACCCAGGCCGCGTGTGACCGTGCCCTGTTTTGGGCCTGGCCCAACAGCGCTTGGCACCGTGTATGACTCAGGCCCGGGGGCTCCTGTCGGTGTACTATTGTAGGGGTACCCTAGTACCCCGAACTTGTGCACGGGCAGTCGCGGCACCCCGCGGCAAGGCTTGCCGGGCGACCGCCAAGGCCCTCTGTGGCTCCCTTTGATCCATTCAAGAACAAAGTATTCAAGCCAAGAAGACAAGGCCCCGGCAAGAGGAGCTTGCCGGGAAGGCCACTCAAGGCACAAGACCCCGGCAAGAGGAGCTTGCCGGGAAGGCCAACCAAGGCATCTCAAGGTACTTACCGCGACGCACCACGCGTCCCGGCGAGGCCCGGCGAGCGGCAAGCTTCCGGACGCGACAAGACAACGACCGCGGCAAGGCACTTTGCCGTGGCAGGCTACCACTCCGTACCCACGCTCCAGCACATCCGCCAACGTGTCGCTCAGGGACTATCCTAAGCGTACGTGGTGAGAGGCTGTGCAGCCAGGGGTACGCGGTGGCAAACGGCGCTAACAAGATCGCCATCGTGGCGAACGGTGGCGTCCCTGACGGTCCCTTTCTGCACTGTTTGGACGACGCAGACGGGCATTTAATGCCCTTGTCCCCTGCCATCAGGGTTAGGTAGGATACACTGTACAGGTAGTTGTACCAACGACAGGACCTTTCCATTTTTACCCTTGTCTACGTTGCCACCTGTTGGAGACCCCTTGATCATATAAAAGGAGGCCCATGCACAACGTAGAGGGGGGGGACAGTAGAACACTCACGCTCGGTCTCGTTAGCTGCTGGTGCGTACTGTAGCACTCAGCGCTCCCGAGTAAGAACTCAATACAAACCACAAAGCAGCAGTAGGAGTATTATCTCTCCGGAGAGCTCCGAAGCTGGATAAACTGCTCGTGTGCTCCGCCTCGATCTGCTCTTCGTGCGACCTCCGCCCTCCGCCGAACCGAAAGGGGCTCGGTCCCCATAGGTGCTCGTGGATCAGTTTCCCCGACAGATCTTATGTTTCTTCTCCCCCTCTTCTCTCTTGTAATGGATTGAGTTTCCCTTTTGAAGTAATTTTATCGGATTGAGTCTTTAAAGATTACAGAACACTTGATGTATGTCTTGCCGTGCTTATGTGTGGTGACAATGGGATATCACGTGCCACTTGATGTATGTTTTGGTGATCAACTTGTGGGTTCCGCCCATGAACCTATGCATAGGGGTTGGCACACGTTTTCGTCGTGATTCTCCGGTAGAAACTTTGGGCACTCTTTGAAGTACTTTGTGTTTGATTGAGTAGATGAATTGAGATTGTGTGATGCATATCGTATAATCATACCCACGGATACTTGAGGTGATATTGGAGTATCTAGGTGAATTAGGGTTTTGGTTGATTTGTATCTTAAGGTCTTATTCTAGTACGAACTCTAGGGCTGTTTGTGACACTTATAGGAATAGCCCAACGGATTGATTGGAACGAATAACTTTAAGGTGGTTTCGTACCCTACCATAATCTCTTCGTTTGTTATCCGCTATTAGTGACTTTGGAGTGACTCTTTGTTGCATGTTGAGGGATAGTTATATGATCCAATTATGTTATTATTGTTGAGATAACTTGCACTAGTGAAAGTATGAACCCTAGGCCTTGTTTCCTATCATTGCAATACCGTTTACGCTCAATTTTACCGCTTGCTACCTTGCTCTTTTTATATTTTCAGTTTACAAATACCTATATCTACCATCCATATTGCACTTGTATCACCATCTCTTCGCCGAACTAGTGCACAAATACAATTTACCATTGTATTGGGTGTGTTGGGGACACAAGAGACTCTTTGTTATTTGGTTGCAGGGTTGTTTGAGAGAGACCATCTTCGTCCTACGCCTCCCACGGATTGATAAACCTTAGGTCATCCACTTGAGGGAAATTTGCTACTGTCATACAAACCTCCGCACTTGGAGGCCCAACAACGTCTACAAGAAGAAGGTTGCGTAGTAGACATCAAGCTTTTTTCTGGCGCCATTGCCGAGGAGGCTAGGTAAGTGAAGGTATATCTTTAGATCTTGCAATCGAATCTTTTTGTTTCTTGTTTTAGCACTAGTTTAGTTTATAAAAGAAAACTACAAAAAATGGAATTGATTTTACCTCATACGCTTCATCTTTTAATATCTTTCGTGAGTATGATGGGAAGGAAATTGTGCCAAAGTGTTAGAAGAAGAATGCATTAATATGTTCGGCACTAAATCTTTATATGATGAGCAAGATTGCAATGTTGTTAGTATGAATTCCTTGAATATCCATGATGCTAATGATATGCAAAGCCACAAGCTTGGGGAAGCTATGTTTGATGAAGATGATATTTTTTGTCCCCCAAGCTTTGATGAGCAAATTTACTATGATGAAAGCATGCCTCCTATCTATGATGATTATTGTGTTGACATGTCTGCTTTAAAGAATAATGATAACCATGAAACTTGTCATCTTGATCATAATTTTCAATCACACGATAGTCATTTTGTTGAGTTTGCTCCCACTATTATTCATGAGAAGAAATTTGCTTATGTGGAGAGTAATAAAATTTCTATGCAAGTAGATCATGAAAATAATGCTTTAGGTGCTGGTTATATTGTTGAATTCATTCATGATGCTACTGAAAATTATTATGAGGGAGGAAAATATGCTTGTAGGAATTGCAATAATATCAAGTTTCCTCTCTATGTGCTTAAAGTTCTGAAGTTATGCTTGTTTTACCTTCCTATGCAAGTTGATTATTGTTCCCATAAGTTGTTTGCTCACAAAATCCCAATGCATAGGAAGTGGGTTAGACTTAAATGTGCTAGTCATATTCTTCATGATGCTCTCTTTATGTTTCGATTCCTATCTTTTATGTGAGCATCATTGAAATCATCATGCCTAGTTAGGGGCGTTAAACGTTAGCGCTTGTTGGGAGGCAACCCAACTTTAGTTTACTTTCTTGCTTTTTGGTTCTGTTTAGGAATAAATAATACATATAGCTTCTTCTTAGATGTGGTCTATGTTTTAATTAGTATTTGTGCCAAGTAGAACCTTTGGGAAGATTTGGGTGAAGTCTTTATGATCATGCTGTAAAAAACAGAAACTTTAGCGCTCACGAGATTAGCTAGAAATTTTTACTGGAGAGTGCTATTTAGTTGATTCGTTTTTCAGATGATTACTAGACAAATTCCTCAGGTCCGCCAATTTATTTTAGAATTTTTGGAATTCCAGAAGTTTGGGTTAGTTACAGATTACTACAGATTGTTCTGTTTTTGACAGATTCTGTTTTCCGTGTGTTGTTTGCTTATTTTGATGAATCTATGGCTAGTAAAATAGTTTATAAACCTTAGAGAAGTTGGAATACAGTAGGTTTAACACCAATATAAATAAATAATGAGTTCATTACAGTACCATGAAGTGGTGTTTTGTTTTCTTTCACTAACGGAGCTCACGAGTTTTCTTTTAAGTTTTGTGTTGTGAAGTTTTCAAGTTTTGGGTAAAGATTCAATGGACTACGGAATAAGGAGTGGAAAGAGCCTAAGATTGGGGATGCGCAAGGCACCCCAAGGTAATATTCAAGGATAACCAAGCGTCTAATCTTGGGGATGCCTCGGAAGGCATCCCCTCTTTCGTCTTCGTTCATCGGTAACTTTACTTGGAGCTATATTTTTATTAACCACATGATATGTGTTTTGCTTGGAGCGTCATGTAATTTTCTTTAGGTTTGCGTGCTGTTTGAATAAAGTACCAAGATCTAAAATTCTTAAATGAGAGAGTCTTCACATAGTTGCATAATTATTCGACTACTCATTGATCTTCACTTATATCTTTTGGAGTAGTTTGTTGTTTGCTCTAGTGCTTCACTTATATCTTTTAGAGTATGGTGGTAGTTGTATTTTGAAGAAATAGATGAACTCTCATGCTTCACTTATATTATTTTGAGAGTCTTAAATAGCATGGTAATTTGCTTAAATCCTAATATGCTAGGCATACAAGACTAATAAAAGAAAAATTCTTATGAGTGTGTTGAATACTAAGAAAAGATTGAAGCATGATAATTGTTTTGAGATATGGAGGTGATAATACTAGAGTCATGCTAGTTGAGTAGTTCTGAATTTAAAGAATACTTGCGTTGAAGTTTGTGATTCCCGTAGCATGCACGTATGGTGAACCGTTATGTAACGAAGTCGGAGCATGAGGTGTTTATTGATTGTCCTCCTTATGAGTGGTGGTCGGGGATGAGCGATGGTCTTTTCCTACCAATCTATCCCCCTAGGAGCATGTGTGTAATACTTTGCTTTGATAACTTCTAGATTTTTGCAATAAGTATATGAGTTCTTTATGACTAATGTTGAGTCCATGGATTATACGCACTTTTTCCCATCCTTCCACCATTGCTAGCCTCTCTAATACCGCGCACCTTTCGCCGGTATCATACACCCACCATATATCTTCCTCAAAACAGCCACCATACCGACCTATCATGGCATTTCCATAGCCATTCCGAGATATATTGCCATGCAACTTTCCACCATTCCGTTTATTATGACACGCTCCATCATTGTCATATTGCTAGCATGATCATGTAGTTGACATCGTATTTTTGGTAAAGCCACTATTCATAATTCTTTCATACATGTCACTCTTGATTCATTGCATATCCCGGTACACCGCTGGAGGCATTCATATAGAGTCATATCTTGTTCTAAGTATCGAGTTGTAATTGTTGAGTTGTAAATAAATAGAAGTTTGATGATCATCATTTTCTAGAGCATTGTCCCAAGTGAGGAAATAATGATGGAGACCATGATTCCCCCACAAGTGAGGATGAGACTCTGGACGAAAAAAAGAGAAAAAGGAGAAAAAAAAAGAGAAAGGCCATAAAAAAAGGGAAAGGCCCAAAAAAATGAGAGAAAAAGAGAGAAGGGACAATGTTACTATCCTTTGCCACACTTGTGCTTCAAAGTAGCACCATAATCTTCATGATAGAGAGTCTCTTGTTTTGTCACTTTCATATACTAGTGGGAATTTTTTATTATAGAACTTGGCCTGTATATTCCAACGATGGGCTTCCACAAATGCCCTAGGTCTTCATGAGGAAGCGAGTTGGATGCACACCCACTTAGTTTCTTTTGTTGAGCTTTCATACACTTATAGCTCTATTGCATCCGTTGCATGGCAATCCCTACTCACTCATATTGATATCTATTGATGGGCACCTTCATAGCCCGTTGATACGCCTAGTTGATGTGAGACTATCTTCCCCTCTTTTTGTCTTCTCCACAACCACCATTCTATTCCACATATAGTGCTATATCCATGGCTCACGCTCATGTATTGCGTGAAGATTGAAAAAGTTTTGAAAATGTTAAAGTATGAAACAATTGCTTGGCTTGTCATCGGGGTTGTGCATGATTTAAATACTTTGTGTGGTGAAGATGGAGCATAGCCAAACTATATGATTTTGTAGGGATAACTTTCTTTAGCTGTGTTATTTTGAGAAGACATAATTGCTTTATTAGTATGCTTGAAGTATTTTTTTTATGTCAATATGAACTTTTGTCTTCAATCTTTTGGATCTGAATTCATATCACAATTGAGAAGAATTACAATGAAATTATTCCAACTAGCATTCCACATAAAAATTATCTTTTTTTATCATTTACCTACTCGGGGACGAGCAGGAATTAAGCTTGGGGATGCTTGATACGTCTCCAACATATCTATAATTTTTGATTGCTCCATGCTATACTATCTACTGTTTTAGGCAATATTGGGCTTTATTATCCACTTTTATATTATTTTTGGGACTAACCTATTAATCGGAGGCCCAACCCAGATTTGTTATTTTCTGCCTATTTCAGTGTTTCGAGGAAATGGAATATCAGACGGAGTCGAAATGGAATGAAATCAACTAGAGAAGTTATTTTTGGAAGGAAAGCCACCGGATAGACTTGGACTCTATGTTAGAAGATACGGGAGCTGGCCACGAGGGTGGGGGCGCGCCCACCCCCCTAGGGCGCACCCCCCTGCCTCGTGGGGCCTCATTAGCTCCGCCGACGTACCCCTTGCACCCATATATTCCTACGTACCCTAAAACTTCTAGAACAGAGATAAGATCTGGAGTTCCGCCCCCGCAAGCCTCTGTAGCCACCAAAAACCTAATCGGGGCCCTGTTCCGGCACCCTGTCGGAGGGGGGAACCCTCACCGGTGGCCATCTTCATCATCCAGGCTCTCTCCATGACAAGGAGGGAGTAGTTTTCCCTCAGGGCTGAGGGTATGTACCAGCAGCTATATGTTTGATCTCTCTCGCTCTCTCGTGTTCTTGATTTGGCACAATCTTGATGTATCGCAAGCTTTGCTATTATAGTTGGATCTTATGTTTCTTCTCCCCCTCTTCTCTCTTGTAATGGATTGAGTTTCCCCTTTGAAGTAATTTTATCGGATTGAGTCTTTAGAGATTTGAGAACACTTGATGTATGTCTTGTCGTGCTTATCTGTGGTGACAATGGGATATCACGTGCCACTTGATGTATGTTTTGGTGATCAACTTGCGGGTTCCGCCCATGAACCTATGCATAGGGGTTGGCACACGTTTTCGTCGTGATTCTTCGGTAGAAACTTTGGGCACTCTTTGAAGTACTTTGTGATGGATTGAGTAGATGAATTGAGATTGTGTGATGCATATCGTATAATCATACCCACGGATACTTGAGGTGACATTGGAGTATCTATGTGACATTAGGGTTTTGGTTGATTTGTATCTTAAGGTGTTATTCTAGTACGAACTCTAGGGCTGTTTGTGACTTGTAGGAATAGCCCAACGGATTGATTGGAACGAATAACTTTGAGGTGGTTTCGTACCCTACCATAATCTCTTCGTTTGTTCTCCGCTATTAGTGACTTTGGAGTGACTCTTTGTTGCATGTTGAGGGATAGTTATATGACCCAATTATGTTATTATTGTTGAGAGAACTTGCACTAGTGAAAGTATGAGCCCTAGGCCTTGTTTCCTATCATTGCAATACCGTTTACGCTCACTTTTACCGCTTGCTACCTTGCTGTTTTTATATTTTCAGTTTACAAATACCTATATCTACCATCCATATTGCACTTGTATCACCATCTCTTCGCCGAACTAGTGCACAAATACAATTTACCATTGTATTGGGTGTGTTGGGGACACAAGAGACTCTTTGTTATTTGGTTGCAGGGTTGTTTGAGAGAGACCATCTTCGTCCTACGCCTCCCACGGATTGATAAACCTTAGGTCATCCACTTGAGGGAAATTTGCTACTGTCCTACAAACCTCTGCACTTGGAGGCCCAACAATGTCTACAAGAGGAAGGTTGCGTAGTAGACATCAGTAACCCAATCGTGCCCATTGGTATGACTCCTCGATTTTAGGCAAGTCCCAAATGGCCACGAGGAGGATGCTTGATATTCACCCTCTTTATAAAGAGGCCAAGGCCTATCCTTTTTCCTTCTCGTACTCAATCGAATCCTTCCCCCGCCTCGAGTTTCAACACCCGAGGCTCAAGTCAGGCACTTCAGACCCTCAACCATGTCCGGATCCAACCTTCAAGGTCGGTGGATGCCCTCCTCTGTCAAACATGAAGACATCAAGAAGCTAAGAGAGGCCAGGTATTTGACCGGCGAAATCTCGCACAGGCTGCCTGCTCGAGGGCAGGTCATTCCCACTCCCGAACCTAGCGAGAGCATTGTATTCATTTCTCACTTCCTCCGAGGGCTAGGCCTTGCTCTAGAACCCTTTGTTAGGGGGCTCATGTTTTATTATGGGCTGGATTCCCATGACCTGGCCCCGGATTCCATCCTTCAAATCTCATCGTTCATCATCGTGTGTGAGGCCTTCCTCCGCATTACCCCACATTTCGGCCTATGGCTCAAAACCTTCAATGTGAAGTCGAAGATGATTGAGGGGCGACACGCAGAGTGCGGAGGTGCCGTAGTAAGCAAAGGCGCCGATGTTCCATGGCCAAAGGGTTCCTTCCCGGACGTGTCCAGTTTATGGCAACGGGAGTGGTTTTATATCATAGCTCCCCGGGGTACCAAGTGGGTGGCCGCCCCTGCCTTTCGCTCGGCCCCCCCGCCACAACTGACGTCATGGATCAACAAGGGGCTGGACTGGGGGCCAGTAAATGATGTGCCGATATTGCAGACTCGCATTTGAGATCTCCTCGAGAGAGATGTCAGCCTGGTCACGGTAATGCAAGTCATGCTAGTTCGTCGAGTCCCGCCTTGCAAACGTCGACCCCTCCGTATGTGGGAGTTCAACCCGGCAGGACCGCCAGCTATTCCGCACTTCCTCGGCATGACGCTCAAAGAGATGTGCAAATTGTTCTTCGGACCACAAATAAGGTGTCCGGACACCACCGAGGATGCGGGTCTGAGCTGCAATCGTCCAGATACCCAAGTAAGTATTCCTTCGGCCGAACACGTTGTCTCTTTATTTATCATAATGTCATTCTGAAAAGTCGCTCTTTGACCAGGACTGGGTAAAAAAGGTGAAGATGATCAGGTGTTCGGCCCCCCTTCGCGAAGGCTCAGCAGATCTAGTACTAGCTAGAATGCTTGAGTCGGCGCCTTATCAGGCGCCCTCAGGGGAAGATAAAGGGGGAATAAAGAGGCTGAAAGCGGGCCTCGCTCATTATTCATCCAAACCGGGGGAATTAGTGCCTCCGCGAAGGAGGATAATCGAGGAGAAGAATCTGAAATTCCCTCTCCCTCAAGAAGGAAGAGGACCGCCTCTGAAGACCCGGAAACAATGGTTTCCAAACGGGGGAAGAAATCTTCGCCAGAGGGTCCTGCCTAGGAGGGTACCCTTTCTGCATAGTACCTGCAAGGGGATCAGCCCTCCACCAAGCTGTAAGTAAACAAAAAGTACTTAATAGTAAAAATATCCTGCTTTACTTCTAAAGACAATAACCGAAGCATATATCTTGTAGTTCGGATCGTAGCCCTTCTTGACAGAGCTCGTCTTCGGGGGATCTTGAAAGTGCTAGTTATCGACTAGAGGGGGGGTGAATAGGCGATTTTTATGAAAGTCTTCAAAACATGAAAGTTTCAAAGACAAACAGTAGAGATGAACCTATTGATATGCAGCAGAAGGTAGACTACACTAAGCAAGCCATAGTCAAATATGTAATGAGGTAAAATCGCAAGGACTATAGCAGCTAGGTAGTAAAGATTAGGTTGGAAGATGGTATGAAGCCAAACAACAATAGTAGTCAAGCAATGAAGTCAAACAGATTTGGCAAACAGGCAATGACTTCACGAAGAAAAACTCCAAGTAAAGGGAAGGAGAGGATAGAACCAGTCACTTGTTGAAGACACAGGATTTGTTGGACCAGTTCCAGTTGCTGTGACAACTGTACGTCTGGTTAGGGAGGCCGAGATTCAACTTAGAAGACTACGTCTTCACCTTATTCCCCTTGAGCTAAGGACACACATTCCTCGCCCAATCACTCTGGTAAGTCTTCAAGGTAGACTTCCAAACCTTCACAGACTTCATTCACCGACGATCCACAATGACTCTTGGATGCTCAGAACGCGACGCCTAACCGGCTGGAGGATTCACAGTCCTCAAGTGTAATAAGTCTTCAGGTCACACAGACAGAAAGACTTTAGTGATGCCTGACACTCTTTGGCTCTGGGTGTTTGGGCTTTGTCCTCGCAAGGATTTCTCTCTCTCAAAGGCTTCGAGGTGGGTTGCTCTCAAACGACAAAAGCCGTGCACTAACTCTGAGCAGCCACCAATTTATGGTGTAGGGGGTGGGCTATTTATAGCCACTAGGCAACCCGACCTGATATGTCCGAAATGACCCTGGGTCACTAAGGAACTGACACGTGTTCCAACGGTCAGATTTCAAACACACACGGAAACTTTACTTGGGCTACAAGCAAAGCTGACTCATCCAGCTGTGGATAAGATTTGCTCTCATTGTCTTCGCTCGAAGACATAGGATTTGGGTTGAGCATCACTTCAGTCATTCTGACATTGTTCACTTGGACCCCACTTAACAGTACGGTGGTTCCTATGACTCAACAAAGAAGAAAAGGAAACAACGAAACAACTAGGTCTTCGCGCTCTTTAGTCTTCACTGAATGTCTTCTCATGTCATAGTCTTCAATATGAATACCACCATTGTCGTCAATGTCTTCATACATTTTTAGGTCTCGTCTCCGGTAGGTAAACCGAATCAATGAGGGACACTACCTGTGTTATCCTGCAATTCTCACAAACACATTAGTCCCTCAACCAAATTTGTCGTCAATACTCCAAAACCAACTAGGGGTGGCACTAGATGCACTTACAATCTCCCTGTTTTTGGTGATTGATGACAAACTGGTTGAAGTTTTCAACGGGGATAAAGTATGTGAAATTGTAAAGGATAGAGTGTTGTCTTCATAAGTTTTAAAGGCTCCCCCTGAAGATGTGCATATAGGTAATTTGCTTCTGGAATGCAAATGCACATGGAAGGTTGTACTTGTGGAGATCCTCTTCAACTTATGACGACAATTCATCATGCATGATAAGATATAACGAAGATAATGACATGCATAATGAAAAATGGACGTCTGCAGAATGACCTAAGTGCGTGTGACGCCCGGATAATTAGACTATAGTAATTCGCTGCTAATGATGCCATGTCACCTCTGTCACTGTAGTTAATCTCGGGTTAGTTCAAAACCGATCCAAATTCAAGATTGAATTAAAGGCAAACAACAAAAGTTTTCAAACTTTAAAATTAAAATGTTCGGAGTGAACCAAATATTGCATAGATAATTATGATGGAAAAACCACACATTTATAAAATGTTTAAATACTATGAGATGAATAAAAAAGTAGCAAAAATGATTAATTAAATACCTTTTATAATTAATAAAACGTCAAACTAAGTTATTTGGGGTCTAGACTTTTTGTGACTATGGACTAAGTTGAGATACTAATTTAGATACTAAGTGTATATTTTACTAAATTAAAATGCAACTAAAATAAAGAATAAAAGAAAATAGGAAATAGAATAAAAAAACAAAACAAACAGAAAAGAGAAAAGGAAACCCCCTGGGCCAGTCGGCCCAGCCTTTAGCCAGGCCGGCCCAACTGGGCCTGCAAGCCCACCCCACTCCTCCCTTATCCTCTCACACCCCACCCGAACCCTATCCACTCCCCCACTCTCCCCCCCACTCAGTCTCTCCTCCCTCGCTCCCCCGCGCCGCCACCCACGATGCACACACACCGCCAACGCACAGAGGAGGGGCGCCCGCCTACTCGATCCCCTCCTCCCGGTGCGCCTGCCCCCGAGGAACCGCTCACCGCCGCCACTCGACGCCGTTACCCATCGCACTCGACGCCGTCACCCATCGCCGCCCGACGCCGCAGGACCACGTCGCCGTCGCCGGAGCTACCTCGCTGGAGCTGCCCATCGTCTTCTCCATTGACGACCTCGTCCCCGTCTTCTGCTCCGATGCCTCCACGCCCTCCCTCGAGCTCGCACGCGCGACCTCCCCTGTGAGCCCCTCACCCAATCCCCCTCCGCCTCCCACCGTAGGTCGCCGTTCGCGCTCCGACCCTGCTCCGCCCTGGACGCGTCGCCCCGTGCCCGTGCTTGGCCTCGTCGTGGTTGCCCGCCACCATGTGTGGCTGCGCCCGCGCCGCGCCTGAGCCCCATCCCTGCTCGCTACTACTGCTACCACCTCCGAGCGCAGCTAGTCGCGCCCGTCGCCCTGCACCCATTTACGCCGCGCCTGCCCGTGCTGAAGTGCGCACGCGCTCGCGCGTCCCGCCCCCTGCTGCTCGCTGTTCTGCTGTCGGTGCCGCCGCTATCCGCTGTCCCGCGCCGTGGCCTCGCGCTCACCACCGCGCCCTCCCCCGTTTGCATCCCGCCGGCGCCTGCTGCTATGCGTCGGCTCGCGCCCTCGCTGCCCTCCCATCGGCGCCCCGATCCGGCGACCCGGGGCTCTGCCCGCCGCGCTCGGGTCAGCCCCGACGGGCGCCCACGCCCGTTACCACGCGCCCGCCCCAGTCGGCCTCCTGGGCCACTGCCTGATGGGGCCCGATGCCCCTGGGCCACTGACGTAGGGCCCCGCACCCCTTAAAACAAAAATAAAAGAAAATGAAAATGTATTTAATAAATTTATTAATTAATTAATTAATTAATTAGTAAATTAATTAACTTAATTAATCCTGTTTAAATTAATCTAATTAATTAGTTATTTTAATTAAACATTAATTAATTAGATAAACCCTAATTACTCTAAACAGTGTATGACATGCGGGACCCACACGTAGTTGACCCAGTCAACTGCACAGTGGACTGCTGACATCAGCATGATGTCATGCTGACATCATCTTTACTATTCTGGATCATGTTGAAATAAATAATTAAATTTCAGAAATTAATAAAAACTTTAGAAAATCATATAAATAAACCGTAGGTTGGATCAAAAAACTTTGTACATGAAAGTTGCTCAGAACGACGAGACGAACCCGGATACGCAGCCCGTTCATCCGCCGCACACCCCTAACATATCAAACTCGCAACTTTCCCCCTTCGGCTCCTCTGCCGAAAATGCGAAACACCGGGGATACTTTCCCGGATGTTTCCCCCCTTCGCCGCTATCACCTCCTACTGCGTTAGGTCACCTCTAACACCGCGTATTGCCATGTTACGCTTTGTGATGCTTTGATTGCTCTGTTATTTATTGTGTTCCCCCTCCGTTACTTCTTTCCGGTAGACACCGAGACCGACGCTGCTGCTGCCCGTTCGACTACGGAGTTGACGACCCCTCTCTCTTGCCAGAGCAACCAGGCAAGCCCCCCCTTGATCACCAGATATCGCCTATTCTTCTTTATACTGCTTGCATTAGAGTAGTGTAGCATGTTACTGCTTTCGGTTAATCCTATTCTACTGCATAGCCTGTCATTGTTGCTAGAGTTGTTACCCTTACCTGCTATCCTACTGCTTAGTATAGGATGCTAGTGTTCCTTTAGTGCCCCTACACTCTTGTCCGTCTGCCATGCTATACTACTGGGCCGTGATCACTTCGGGAAGTGATCGCGGACATATACTATATACTTTACACTGTTACATTACCTGTGATACTGTACGGAGTTGGGGGCTGAAGGGGCAGGTGGTTCAACCCAGGTAGTGGTGGGCCTAGGTTCCCGACGGCCCCTGACTGTTACTTTGTGGCGGAGCAACAGGGCAGGTATGAGACCACCTAGGAGAGAGGTGGGCCTCGCCCTGTCGGCGTTCGCGGATACTTAACACGCTTAACGAGATCTGGGTATTTGATCTGAGTCTGGCCATTTGGTCTATACGCACTAACCATATACGCGGGAGTAGTTATGGGTATCCCGGCGGCGTGGTATCAGCCGAAGCCTTCGTGATGTCAGCGATGGAGCGGCGCGCGCCGGATTGGACTGGAACGCCACTAGGCTAGGTCTGCTTCCGGCCGCCCACGCAATGTGCAGGTGTGCTCAGGGCGATGGGCCCAGACCCCTGCACGCTTAGGTTTAGACCAGTGTGCTGACCTCTCTATTGTGCCTAGGTGGGGCTGCGACGTGTTGATCTTCCGCAGCCGGGCATGACCCCGAAAAGTGTGTCCGGCCAAATGGGATCAAGCGTGTTGGGCTATGTGGTGCACCCCTGCAGGGAAGTTAATCTATTCGAATAGTCATGTCCCTTGATAAAAGGACGACCCGGAGTTGTACCTTGACCTTATGACAACTAGAACCGGATACTTAATAAAACACACCCTTCCAAGTGCCAGATACAACCCGGTGATGGCTCTCCAACAGGGCATCGAGGAGGGGATCGCCGGGTAGGATTATGCTATATGATGCTACTTGGAGGACTTCAGTCTACTCTATTCTAAATGTGCAAGACGGAGGCTGCCAGAAGCGTAGTCTTCGACAGGATTAGCTATCCCCCTCATATTCTGGCATTCTGCAGTTCAGTCCACCGATATGCCCCTTTACACATATATCCATGCATATGTAGTGTAGCTCCTTGCTTGCGAGTACTTTGGATGAGTACTCACGGTTGCCTTGTTTCCCCTTTTTCCCATCTCTCTACCCGATTGCTGCGAACAGATGATGAAGCACAGGATCCAGACACCACCGTCGACGATGATTCCTTCTACTCTAGAGGTGCCTACTACTATGTGCAGCCCGTTGTCGACGACGAGGAGTTGTTAGGAGGATCCCAGGCAGGAGGCCTGCGCCTCGTTCGATCTGTATCCCAGTTTGTGCTAGCCATCTTATGGCATCTTGTTTAACTTATGTCTGTACTCAGATATTGTTGCTTCCGCTGACTCGTCTATGATCGAGCACTTGTATTCGAGCCCTCGAGGCCCCTGGCTTGTATTATGATGCTTGTATGACTTATTTTATTTGTAGAGTTGTGTTGTGATATCTTCCCGTGAGTCCCTGATCTTGATCGTACACATTTGCGTGCATGATTAGTGTATGATTGAATCGGGGGCGTCACAGTGCGGAAGTTATCATCGCACATGCGGAATTTATCATCGCATCACAGAATAGCAAATAAGTAGCAGACGACCATCAAGTTTAAGTGTTACAACTCAGAGAACCAAATGTATCAAAAACGAGAGTTGTAAACACTAGGCAAAATATAAAGCAACCGCCCATATGAACCCGCTTGAAGACTATCAAACTCATATGCTTCTCCCCCTTTTGTCAGTAATGACCAAAAAGGTTTGACGACATAGAGCGTCTACTCGTCCCCATGAGGAGTAGGTGAAGCAGCAGGCTTGTCATTGTTGTTTGGCGGTGCAGACGAGCTTGGTGCAGTGTCAATGCGTGCAGAGGTACGGGGCGGTGAAGTAGCATTGTCTTCATCATCGATCACTTTGGCATTCACCGTTGCAGCGGAGGAAGAATAGTCAGAATCTTCAAGAGATGGAGTTCGACGCAGGACAACATTCCGTGGAGGAGTGGAGCCAAACTTGAATCTTTCAGTGAAGCCATCGTCTTGGAGATCTGCTTCAGCACTGAGCAGTGTCAAACTCTTCCATGATCGCCGACAGGTCCTGTGAGTGACAAAAGCATTCTTGGTGGCAAGATTGCGAATGCGATTGACGTCCACCAAGAGGCTTTGCATTTGGCACTTCAACCAGTCATGATGCTTATCTTGTTTCTGATGAAGGGCAACCAGAAGCTCTCGGTCATTGAGAACGCGGGAGCGCTTCTTAGGCCTTTGGGCAATTGTGCTCTTAGTGGCTTCAGTTTGCGCATGGTGAGGCAAGCGAGTAATCCCAGCCAATGGATAGACTCAAGCAACAGCCTGAATCCCTTCAACGTTTTGGATGAAGCTTTGATGGTCAGCATTCTGAAGACAAAGGGGCTCCTTTGCAGGCTCTGGGTATATGGCTTCAACAGACAAATCAACTTCTGGCAAAAAGATGATATGATTGGACACAGAGGGTTGATAGTTGAAGGCAGAGTGGAGCTTGATCATACGCATGATCCAGGGAGCATAGAACTTCATACCAAATATGTCAGACCCTAATGCAGCAAGTTGGCGGATAAAGAAATCTTGTGCATTGAAGCGTTTGCCATGAAGAATATGAAAAACCAAAGTCTTCATTGCTCCTTCCAGCTTGGCATTCGGAGAGTGTCCTTTGATAGGCCAAAGAGTTCGCCTGATAATGTGATAGATGGTGCGGGGCAGATACTCAAGGTCTTCAACAAGGAACTCCTTAGGATATTCATCATCTGGAGGCAAAGGCTTCATCATGCTGAGCATCTGACTCATATTGGGCTCAGCCTTGTGGAAGATGCTCTCCATAGCATCATTGTGAAGCTGACAACCAGGTTCATAAAGATCATCTAGAGTGGGCAGGCCAGTAAGCTCAAGGACATCAAAGGCTTTGGCTTCATGATGAACATTGCCTGTCATCCACTCAAGGACCCAAGTCTTCGGATCCCTATTGTAGCCACGAATATGCAGAGTGGCATAGAATTGGAGCAGCAATTCTTCATTCCAGTGCTCCTTGTCTGTGACGAACTGCAACAAGCCAGACTCTCTGAAGCAGTCCAGAGCTTCTTCCAAGCAGGGCAGACCAGTTATGGCTTCAGTATCAAGACGCATGTGTGGGAAAATGTGACCTTGATTGTACAGAATGCATGAGTAATAACTTTGCTGTTGATAACTCCAAAATCGATCCGAAGATATTCTCGCCCTTGAGTAGGGGTTCTTGGCTCTGTCAAAGAAAGTGTTGTGTGCCTTGAAGCCATTGATATTAGAAGATCCTGGTGCTGATGCAGTACTTGGAAACCTGGGCAACCTTGGCTGTGGCTTCTGAACCCGAGGCCTGTGCTCAACATGGTAATCAAACTGAGGACCACCAGCAGGCGGAGGAGTCAGAACGGGCCATTTGACAGTGATAAGCTGGCCATACTTGAATGCTTGCTCAATAGTGTGTGGCCTTGGCGGCAGAACAGGAGCAGTGGCATCAACAGTGGCTTCAGGTGCAGTTGAAGCATTGGCTTCCGGCACATTGGTTGGTGCAGGCTCCATAGTTGCTTCAGCCATGACTACGTCATTGGCTTCACTTGTGTTGGTGGTGGCAGCCTCAAGATTCTCATCCTCCACTTGATGAGCTGGAGGGTTGGGCACAGACACGTTCCCTTCAGGAACAGCTTCTTCAGTAATAGGTGGAGTAGGGACATGTTCTTCTTCTTGTTTGTCGTCGGCTGATGCAGCCGGAATGTCTTCAGCAGCTTTGGCTTCAGACTCGGAGACATTCACAGTGGGAGTGGCATCTGGAAACACTTGATATGCAACAGATTGTTGGGGCACTTCTCCTTCTGGAACGCTCGTGAGAGGGACTTGAGGCCTTGGTCCTTTGTGAAGCCTACGAAACGCTGGCGACGCCTTTGGAGATGGAGTTGGCTGGGCCTCAAAGTCATCATCTTCTGCTTGCACAGGTGGTGTGACTTGTTGTGGTTGGGGAGTACTTGAAGTGTCTTGTTGTTGTGGGTGACCAGCCCACGAAGCATCCTGAGCAATTGGCGTCAGAGGACGACCAATGCTGATGAGTTCGCTGTTCGTGAGAACAGGCGATGATACCAGGTTGTGTTCGATCTAAGGAAGAACTTCATCATCTTCAACATTGTCATGATGACCAATGTCTTCAGCAGCGGTGGGGTAAACTGCTAGAATGTCTTCGTGAGCCTATGTGGAAGCAGGCTCATGAACTATCATCTGTTATTCTTGGTGTTCAGATGCAGGAGGGACCATTGAAATATGTTCTACAACTAAGGGCTCTGAGGGAGCAGCCCTATCCTTCTTGGTTCTGCGCTTCTTCTTGGAGGGAGCTGCATCAGAAGCATCATGATTTTTCCTTTTTCTGGCTTCAGCCTCGGCAGTCCTTGTCTTCTTCAGCTCTGAAGCGGTTGACCTGACCATAGGCTTCGAGCCAGTCATGCTGCTTGGGAAGACAATGCGTGGTTCTTCCTGTCTTGAAGGTGCAGATTGGTTAGTCGATGGTTTCTTCTTCTTGGCAGCCATTCTTGGGTCGATGCCAGGACGACCAAGAGCCTTGCGCTTCTCAGCCTCATTGTAGCCTTGCACACACTTGTCAGCCAGGCTCTTCATGCGCTCACGAGAACCTTTAGCTTCTTTGCGCTTCTTGAGAAAGGCTTCCTTGAGCTCGTGCAGCATGATCTTAAAGTTTTTGACATCTTGCATGCTGATTTGTGCCACATGCTTCTTGAACTGAGCTTTTTCAAAGTCGATCTTGTGCTTCAGCTCAACAATGCGCTGAGCAAGAGCTAGTTCAGAAGCAATGGCGCCATTGAAGGAGACGCTGAGGCCAATAGGAAGTTGCAAATCTTCAAAGCTGAGATTTGGGGTGTCGAACCACTCATCAATGAAGTTATGGATGATTGCCACATCAAAGAGAGGCAAATCATTGAATATCTCTGCTTCTTCCTTGCTCTTGATCAGTTGCTCAAGGGCATCATCTGCAAGATCTTCATCGCTGGACAGATCAATATGCTCTTCTCGCATAATGGCAGCAGGAGTCAGTGTCTGATCAGTATTCTTGACGATTTTCTTTTTCTTCTCCGTCTTCTTGGAGATACATGACAGATCTTCAGACTGCACATTGTCTTCAGGAGGTGCAATGGCCAGTGGCTTCACACGTGGAGCTTTTGGAGGAGCAGCTGACCTTGAAGCTTCAGACTTCTTCTACTTCTGGGGCTTTGGAGCAGGAGCTTCATCTGTGTCAGCATCATTATCAGAGTGATCCACTTTGGCACCTTGGACTGTGATGTGAGCGATGAGGCCATCCAGGTTGTAGAAAGGACCGATGACATTGGGTTCTGCATCACGTGAGCCATCAGCACGGGGAGCAGGAGGACCAGGATTGAAGTCTAACCCCAAAGAGTCTTTGTTCTTCTTTGCTGAGGCTTTTGCAAACTGATAGTTGCATTTGAACAGATTGTCTTCGCGACACCACAATAAAGATGATCGGTCGGCATCAGCTGGTTGTGGTCCATGAACCATACAAGGATAGAAGCCTTGCTCAATGGCTTCAGGTCTGGACCTGGGTGGAAGATTTCTGTACAGAATATCTCCCCATGGTCGCTTGATAGCATTTTTCTCAGCGTATTCTTGGGTCACGAATCTGTATTTGTACCACTGTTCAGCCCAATATCTTCGAATCCACTGGATTCGTGTCTTGCGCTGATTGTAATTGACGGTGTCCTGGACTAGGGGGTACTCACCACATCATCTCCCGATCTGTTAGATTGTGCCGAGGACCCCCATGGCCGTATACTCATGGGCCAGTTCGGACAGCAGCCGCATACAAGGAAGATTCCACAAGACTTGGCGATTAATACAAGGACTCCTCCCCACCAACATATTCAGCTAGGACTCTTGTTATCCTAGGCCTCTGGTGCATTATATAAACCGAGGCCAGGCTAGTCGATAGAAGATATACAACAATCATACCATAGGATAGCTTCTAGGGTTTAGCCTCCTTGATCTCATGGTAGATCTACTCTTGTACTACCCATATCATCAATATTAATCAAGCAGGACGTAGGGTTTTACCTCCATCGAGAGGGCCCGAACCTGGGTAAAACATCGTGTCCCTTGTGTCCTGTTACCATCCGCCTAGACGCACAGTTCGGGACCCCCTACCCGAGATCCACCGGTTTTGACACCGACATTGGTGCTTTCATTGACAGTTCCGCTGTGTGATCGACAAAAGGATCGATGGCTCGCCTGCAGATCAACTGCGACTTAGGCATCTTCGTCACCAGCTCGACTGGTCACCTTGGTTCAACCAAAAATTTCGCCCCGTGTTCGGATCACCATGTTCGCACGAGGGCCTTCATCAAACATCAACTCCGATCTCTATCAAGATCACGGAGGAATCATCCATGGAGCTCGGGGGCTCAACGTCAACATTGCCCTCAAGCGACTGTGATGCTTTTCTGGACAGCGAACTCGTATCTGCTGCCACCACCTCCTCGAGTATCGCTTTGATGATCACTTTGGCGTAATTGTGCGGAATTGACTCTTCAACAACCCTGGAAAATTTCGTCAAGTTCCGATGGAGGAATCTCTTGCAATCCACGATATACCGGAGCCCTGTCAAATCTGGACGGGAATTTGGATGTGTTTAGGGCGTGGTGTCCAGCTTCTAGCTCGAACGTCCTTTGGAAGATCCAACCGTTGATCGGCTGCGGAGTTCCGGTATCTACCACCTCTCAAAATTGCAGCTCGATCCGACCGTCCAAACTCCGGGAACCTTCCGATTAGTGCATCACTTTTCGGATATGTTTTCTGCGCGAAAACGAATCCGACCCGAGTTCATCTTTTCTATGAACGGGATTTCGGACATCCCTTTTGAAGGATGTTTTGTATGGGGTATTGTGTTTCGTTCCCGAACACATCCCACTAACTTTAAGATCTTTTGAACATGATCCTCAACATCATGCTGGTGTCAAACCAGTCCAGCAATATTACTCCACGGCTGCCGACCTGCGCTAAGACACGGCGTCACTTTGTTGAGCCGAGCTCAACTTCTTCGGATCATCATCTCGGCAAGCCGAACAAGAGTCCGTCATCGCGAAGGATAAAACATCACCAACAGCGCCGCCCCACGGATTACACAGAGCAGGCATACCGGCATCGCCACACGGTTGCTTCATCTAGCCGGCATCGACCACGTCACGACCTGCATCGACAGGGCCGCACTATCGCTTCTTCAAGCTGGTGTCCATCACGCCGACCTACTTTGACTCATCGGCTTACATCAGGGCTTCGACATCTCGGCTGGACCGGGGGCTTCGCCATCTCTTCATCAACCTACTCCGGACACTTCGGTGTCACTAGCCGACCAGCTCCGTCATGTTAGCTGGGCCGAGGGCTTTGCCTCGGCGAGCCAACCTTTACCAGCATTGCCATGCCGTCGTTTTATCGCCCATAAGGCAATGGGTGTGTGGAGCGAGTCCCAATTTTGGGAATCACCTTCCTTCAGATTGCTACAACAAATAAACCAGGTGCTATCAATCCCTAATATTTTTTGCTTGTTTGGGTACATTTTTTCCAAGGAATTATTACTCTGGTTTGTCCATCATGTGTACATAGGTCTATCAAATGGTGGCCGCATTCACGACAGTCGCATGGTGGTTCGGTCAGTTTCCGTACATAGTCCGGCGAACGCCGCATCCGGAGCTCGGACCGACCTGCAAATTCAGGCTTTGCCACGCCTTTACCGCACCACGCCGATGCCCTGCATCGACATTGACTTCGGCGCCAGGCCATATTTCTTTTATTACTCACTTTGCATAAATTATTCATTATACAACGATTTTTTTAATTATCATTATTACTATTATCTCCCGTTTGCACTATTTTTGTGCATAGGAAAATGATCCGGGGACTTCGGCGTCACTCTGCCGGTCTGCATTGACCGTGCTATGTCACCACTTCAACGTGTCGAGCTCTCCGCTCCGCCTCCTCGGGACCGGCTTGGGGGATAGAACCTTGTCCCGCATCAAGCTTGGACTGCGAACACATTAACCAGCTAAGTCGCTTTCATGCTCAAAGCTTTAATTTCTAACTTGTGTTCGGTTCGACCAAGCGTTATACTTTTTTGGAAAAAAGTTGCTTGTAATTTTTTTTCCTTGTCCAAACTTTGTTTGTGTCGCATAAATTCAAATACCCCATTTACTTGGGGGCTTCCTTTATGAAGCTTTTCCTGTTGCATATGATTATACTTGTACGGCCTCGTTCCTTGTTCGTGTATTACGCCACAATTTGCACCATATTGACTTAAGCGATTTGCAAGCTGGGTTGCCTCGCTCCTGTGTTTACCCCTACGTTCCCGATTGTTCGGCTAGGGAGTAAAGGGAGCACCTCTGCGATTGTCACAATCGGGTCGCCCGAGCCGGACCTCAGGCTGGGTGAAGCCGAAAGCTAGCGCTCTTATAGTTTTCAATGATGGTCAGCACACAACGGAACTCATGAGTACAAAAAATCTATTGCACAAGTCTCATAATAACAATGAGCACCGAATAAAGGTATCGGTGGGGGTACTATTTTCTTCGAAGATGCTTCTTACACTTTGCAGTAATATAGCATAAGTTCCCTGAGCGCGCTTTGTCTGTTACAGCCTTATGGCCTGATTGCCTGGTTATTTGAAACACCGTCGATATTCTCGACCGATGGAGTACATAACACTTTTCGGTCCTTGATCGAAGAGGGAGAAGTCGACGGTCGGTTAAGACGCGTTTAAAGTTCGTTTGAACATAGATATGATATAAGTACTTCGGTACATGCAATCATTCTCCTACCCAAGTCACTTGGGGGCTCTTAAGTTTATTTGAGCCGTTTTATAATAAGTGTTCTTCTTCTTAGTCGTTGCAAAGTTAAATTATTATTATTTATCACTCCTTTTTTCGACACGAGTGTGCGGTCACTAGCCGGGGAGCCTAATTTCTCTCTTAAAGCCGCTAGAGTTTTGTTTGGTAAACTGGCCTGATGAGAAGTACTCCGCCCTCGGGATAGGAGGTTGAAGCCGTAGGCTGACCCGCTCGAAGTCTTGAGATAGGATGTATCATGTTAAAGCATGACAGAAGCACTTCTTTTTTCTAAGACCAATTTTCGGATTGGCACCGAACACTTGATATTGTTCGGACGTCATGTTTTTACTGACGTTTCTTGGTTTTCCAAGATTTTTGGCACTTTTAAACTATTGGTGCTTTTCCAACATTAGTCTCGCAGTGCAACGCCGGACACCTTTTAGGGATTCGGAAAAAACATTCTCAGATATTGTTATATATGCATCGGTTACGAATTGTGTCTTCGGTCAATAGTTGGGTTGCCTAGCTCCTGCACTTGCTTCCTACGTTCTGTTTTGTTCGGCTAGGCGTGCAAAGGGAGAACCACTGCGATTGTGCTTCCAGCTCACATGGTTAAGCACCTCAGTGGAGAAAGCCGAAAACTGACTGTCACAATAAGCGTAAACAGATCAGCGATCCGATGACTATGTTAAATAACATGCCGTTCATAACATTGGCCGAAGTGTTTAGGGCTTGACCTCGACTGTCGCGGAACACTACCGGGGGCTATTAACTAGCCTCCCAAACTTAATCCTCGATATTTTGCTCTTACATTGGAGCTAAGGTTTTATGATCATGCTTAGCATGACAACCCAAAGAAAGGAACCGATAGCGGGACTATTTTCTTTGGAAGACATTTCTTCTGTTAAATAGTAATATAACATATCTCTCCGCGTACCTTTGTTTATAAAACCGTATGGCCAGATTGCCTTTTTTGTTGTAAATCTTTGCCCTCATAAAGGCTTTATAAAGTAAGACAAACACTCCTCGGCTACTGGCCGAGGAGGTGGAAGTCGATGGTCGGTCAACAAAGTTTTGTACAATGCGGATCCGAGCATTAAATGACGTAAGGTACTTGGATACATAGAGTCATTACACACAATTTGTGATTTTACTACGGATATCGATCCTTAGTTCGGCCACCCGTGCCCGCATTAAGGCTCGGGAGCTACTGAGCTTCGGGCTTATTATTTAAACATATTAAAGGGGCACATCGATCCCCTGATATGGTGTTGCCACCCGACCAGTGTCTCGGGGGCTATTGCATTGCTTGTCCAATGCAGAAAATTTTATGTGCAATATAGTTTCCGAGGAGATTTTGATCCTCAGGTTGGTCGGCCGCACCCAACCTGAGTCTCGAGGACTGAGCACGCCACTTTTAGTGTCCCGAAGTATTCTGTCGAGCTAGGACTTGATCCTCAGGCCGATTTTGCAAATCGACCTGAGTCTCAGCGGCTACTGGGATCAGCGGTCTTATGTCATCCTTCATGCCCATCTCGGGTTTTAGACTGATACCCACCTTGAGGGCTACTTGCTATATATCTCGGCAGAGAATAAATTGCACCAATCAAAAATATTGACAAAAATCGGCCCACATTCGGGGTGGTGCACCACCTCGGAAGCAGTCCGGCATAAAGCTCGGGCGCTAGTGGCTGGCTCCATAGAGGGCATTTCCGGCATTAAGCTCGGCTAAACTCCTTCAAACTTCTTTGAACCAAGGTGATTTACGACACCTCGGATACAGTCCGGTGTTGGAGTTCGGATACAGTCCGGCGTTGGAGCTCGGATACATAGTCCAGCGTTGGAGCTCGGATACATTCCGGCATTAGAGCTGGGAAGCGGTCCGGCATTGGTGCTCGGCTGCAAAAGATACCCCGAATGCAGTCCGGCATTGGAGCTCGGACGCAAGAGGACACTGCCTCCCGGGAAAAACTTCAAACCCGATATGTGGCATAAAAATAAACAAGGCATTAATAAAGGCCGGAAACTTAAAGGGGCTCCTCGGATACCCGGCGTGTAAACTCGTCGAATGCATTTTGGCGATCCTCAAGATCGAAGATGAGAAGATTTGTTGAACTAGTTTTCAAGACCGACGACCGAAGATGAAGAATGGTTCGGAAGAATCGAGGAGTGACCCTAACTTGAAGACCGGTTCAGGGGGCTACTGACGGTGTCCTGGACTAGGGGGTACTCACCACATCATCTCCCGATCTGTTAGATTGGGCTGAGGACCCCCATGGCCGTATACTCATGGGCCAGTTCGGACAGCAGCCGCATACAAGGAAGATTCCACAAGACTTGGCGATCAAGACAAGGACTCCTCCCCACCGGCATATTCGGCTAGGACTCTTGTTATCCGAGGCCTTTGGTGCATTATATAAACCGAGGCCAGGCTAGTCGATAGAAGATATACAACAATCATACCATAGGCTAGCTTCTAGGGTTTAGCCTCCTTGATCTCGTGGTAGATCTACTCTTGTACTACCCATATCATCAATATTAATCAAGCAGGACGTATGGTTTTACCTCCATCGATAGGGCCCGAACCTGGGTAAAACATCGTGTCCCTTGTCTCCTGTTACCATCCGCCTAGACGCACAGTTCGGGACCCCCTACCCGAGATCCGCCAGTTTTGACACCGACAGTAATCCTCTTCAGGATCAGCCTTGTAAAGCTCTGAGAGGTCATCAGGCAGATCTCTTGAAGTTCCACCACGACGCTGTCTGCCACCCTTCCTTACTGATTTTTCAGTAGCCATGAATTTCAAACTGAATGGCTCCAACACGTTCAAAGGCTTCAGAGGCTTTCGCTTGCTAGACAGACATGAACTGGCTTCGGGAGAGTTAATATGATGCTGTAAGAATTTTGCAAACGAATGCAGACTATGAGAACCAAGGGATTCTCCCACGGACATGTACCTGTGACAGCATTAGAGATGCGAGGGAAGGGGAAGAGGTCATATGCATTCTCAGAAGATTTTGAAGATAAATCAGTTTGAAGACATTGACCTCATGATGCGAAGACATTCACTTATTTGTTGAGAGTTGGTTCCAGATTTGTACTAATCCGCGAATAATTACAAGTGAGGAATCTAACTAGATATGAAGCTTAAGTGAATATACTAGGCAGTATGAGATGCAGACAGAATAGATCTAACTTGTATAGCCAAAAACCTACTTTGGTAGACAGGATGAATCTTTGAGGATCAAAAAGATGGTAAAAGGAGAGTTTTATTTACCACGCGAAGAACTGCTAGATGAGAGAAGTAGGAGACCAAGCAGTTCAGTCCACCATGCCCTAACTTGGCAACGGAGGACACCTACGGCGACGGCGGAGAGGACGAGGTCCGCTGTCGGCGTGAGGATTTCGTCGGAGAAGTCGCGGCAGCTAAGCGCTTCATCGTCGGCGTCGTCGAGAGCTAGCGGTGGCGCTAGGGTTTTGACGAGGTGGAGGGGTGGAAGAAGGTTTTCTTTACCTCAGCGGACATGTATTTATAAGGAAGTGTGCGGCACAGTGCAATTACGCAGGTGCCCCTGGCGGTTCACATCTGAGGGGGCACGTGGCCAACATGCAACATACCCAGAGTAGTCCCACGTTCCCACGCCCGCCAGGTTTGTCGGATGGTCGTTCCGGCTTCTTCGGATTTCAGTCAATAAGGATGAATCATTTAAAACAGACTTAATGTTTGTATCTGTATCTTCTTCTGACAAGGACGCAGAGAATATATTCGACAGTTTCAATAGAATGCACATGACTTGGACAGATAGAGGTTGAGATAGGAAGCATAGAGAGATTAGGGTCCGATCACATTCACTTAGTTCAAAAGATTCGACTAGGAAGACATAGCTATAAGTGAATGCTGTAGAGGACAGAACACTAGTATATATCAAAAAGCAATCAAATCAACATAGTGAAGATAATCATGAAGATAAATTGAAATTGAAGACAAACCAAATGCGAAGACATATCAAATGTAATGCCATGAGTAAAACACTTCAAACAGAAAAATTTGGTGGTGGCGTTACCCACCGTATAGGAAGTATTAGAGACAGACACGGTGCACAATTATGGTGGCGCTCCGAAGTCGAATTCCATATTAATATATTCACACTTAGAATGTAAGTCTTCATTGATTGAAGATATACTTTACTTCTTGTGTTGTACATCTTAGTCATCAACATGCATAAGTGTTAGGATGTGTGCCTGATCACACGCCATTTGAGGATTCCAAGATATTTAGCTCACACCGTAACTTGCAAAACCTTTTCTCATCCAAGGGCTTTGTGAAGATATCTGCCAATTGCTCTTCAGTGCTGACGTGAATGATATCAATATCTTTCTTCATGACATGATCTGTGAGAAAGTGATGACGAATTTCAATGTGCTTTGTCTTCGATTGCTGGACTGGATTATTGGCAATCTTGATGGCGCTTTCGTTGTTGCAGAAGAGAGGTACTTGCTTCAGATTGATGCCATAGTCCTTGAGAGTTTGCTTCATCCATAGAAGCTGAGCGCAGCAAGATCCAGCAGCAATGTATTCAGATTCAGCAGTTGAGAGAGATACACTGTTCTGCTTCTTTGAAGACCAACAAACAAGTGATCGACCTAGAAAGTGACATGTGCCTGATGTAGACTTGCGATCCACCTTGTCACCAGCATAATCAGCATCCGAGAATCCAACCAGATCAAACTCTGAGCCCTTTGGATACCATAATCCTAGTGTTGGGGTGTAAGCCAAATATCAAAGATTTCGCTTCACAGCTAAGTGATGCGATTCCTTTGGTGCCACTTGGAATCGAGCACACATGCGAACACTAAGCATAATATCTGGCCTAGATGCACATAGATAAAGTAAAGAACCAATCATGGAGCAGTATACCTGTTGATCGAACTCTTTACCATTGTCGTCGGGACCCAGATGGTGTTTGGCTGGCATTGGCGTCGTGTAACCTTTGCAGTCTTGCATTCCAAACATCTTCAGACAGTCTTTGAGGTATTTCTCTTGAGATATGAAGATGCCATTCCTTTGCTGACAGATTTGAAGACCAAGGAAGAACTTCAGCTCACCCATCATGGACATCTGATATTGCTCTTGCATCATATATTGAAACTCATCACTATACTTTTGGTTGGTGCAGCCGAAGATAATGTAATCCACATATATTTGGCACACGAACAGTTCACCATCATATGTCTTCGTGAAGAGTGTGGGATCGAGGGATCCAGGTTTGAAGCCCTTGCTCTTCAGGAAGTCTTTGATCGTATCATACCAAGTGCGAGGAGCTTGTTTGAGGCCATACAGTGCTTTGTTTAGCTTGTACACCATATCAGGATGTTTTGGATCTTCAAAGCCAGGCGGTTGAGCGACATATACTTCTTCTTCAATCTTGCCGTTGAGAAATGCACTCTTCACATCCATTTGATATAGCAAGATGTTGTTGTGGTTAGCATAAGCTAGCAGTATGCGAATAGCTTCAAGCCTAGCCACAGGAGCAAATGTTTCATCGAAGTCAATTCCTTCAACTTGAGTATATCCCTGAGCAACGAGACGTGCTTTGTTTCTGACGACTTGACCATGCTCATCTTGCTTGTTACGATATATCCATTTTGTGCCTATAATGTTATGCTTGCGGGGGTCAGGACGCTTGACAAGTTCCCAAACATTGTTCATCTTGAACTGTTGAAGCTCTTCTTGCATAGCTTGAATCCATTCAGGTTCCATGAAGGCTTCAGCAACTTTCTTGGGTTCTGATATTGACACAAAAGAAAAGTGCCCACAGAAATTTGCTAACTGTGTTGCTCTTGAGTGAGTAAGTGGACCAGGTGCATTGATACTATCAATTATCTTCTCTATTTGTACTTCATTTGCAACACGAGGATGAACTGGCCGAAGATTTTGCTCTTGCTGAACATCATCATCGTTGGGAGGATTGGCTTCAGGCTGAGCATTGTCTTCAGGTTGGTTAGGTGCAGAAATGATAAGTTCTTCTTCAGGCTGTCCTTCAGAAGGCATGATTTCACCAGTTCCCATTAGCTTGATAGATTCACTGGGTGAAGCTTCGTCTAGTGTACTTGGCACGAGCTCTCTTTGTGAACCATTGGTTTCATCAAACCGCACGTCCACAGTTTCAACGATTTTGTAGTGATAGAGGTTGAAGACTCTGTAAGAGTGTGAATCCTTTCTGTAACCGAGCATGAAGCCTTCGTGAGCTTTAGGTGCAAATTTTGACTTGTGATGGGGATCCTTGATCCATCACTTAGCTCTGAATACTCTGAATTAGCTGACATTTGGCTTCTTGCCAGTTAGGAGCTCATAGGATGTTTTGTTCAGAAGCTTATGAATGTAAACACGGTTGATGACGTGACATGCTGTATCAATAGCTTCAGGCCAGAACTTTCTTGGTGTCTTGTATTCGTCGAGCAACGTTCGAGCCATCTCAATGAGGGTTCTGTTCTTGCACTCTACGATGCCATTTTGCTGAGGTGTGTATCGAGCAGAGAACTCATGAGTGATTCCCATTGTATCCAGATAAAGATCAAGTCTGATGTTCTTGAACTCAGTGCCGTTGTCACTTCTGATATGCTTGATCTTGAAGCCATAATTGTTCATGGCTCGATTGGCGAAGCGTCTGAAGACATCTTGCACTTCAGTCTTGAAGAGAATTATGTGCACCCATGTATATCTTGAGTAATCATCAACAATGACGAAGCCATAGAGACAGGCAGTTGTTGTGAGGGTGGAGTAGTGAGTAGGACCAAATAAGTCCATGTGTAGCAACTCGAAGGGTTGAGAAGTAGTCATGATTGTCTCCGAGGGATGCTTGGCCCTTGTCATTTTTCCAGCTTCGCAGGCACCGCACAAATGATCCTTCTTGAACTTGACGTCCTCAATGCCTATGACATGCTTCTTCTTGGCGATAGTGTGTAAGTTCCTCATGCCAGCGTGTCCCAGCCTCCGATGCCATAGCCAGCATTCTGAAGCTTTTGTAAGAAAACATACTGCAAGCTGTGGTCCTGCTGAGAAATCTACCATGTACAGATCATCTTTTCGATACCCTTCAAAGACTAGAGACTTGTCAGATTCCATTATTACAAGGCAACGGTATTTTCCAAATAGTACAATCATGTTCAAGTCGCAAAGCATCGAGACAGACATTAAGTTGAAACCAAGGGATTCAACAAGCATCACTTTATCCATGTGCAACTCTACCTAGACCCAATACCTTGCTTTTACCAGTGTCAGCAAAGGTGATGTGACTCTTATCAGATGGACGTAAAGTTGAGTCCATGAGAAGACTTCGATCACCAGTCATGTGATTAGTGCATCTGCTGTCCATAATGCATTCTAAAGCACGAGGTGTCATACCCTACAGTACAGTTAGGGGGATAGGCTTCACCAAGAGCATTGTGAAGCATAAACATTTGACGAGCAAGAGGATTATTGAAGCTCAGATCAAGATTAGGACTAGTAGGATGACTGGCAAATGATTCAGGAACAAAATACATAGTGAGACCATTTGGGCATTTGATCTTGCGCCCTACAAGATGTTTTAGGTCCCCAGCAATAGCATCAGACGCCTTTGATTTTTTTGGCTGGAGACCTTTCCCTGCAAGAGAAAGTTAATTCTTCTTAACCACCCACATCTTCAGGGGTGGCTTAGAAGCAATGAGTCTAAGTGCAGCATCTGAGAACTTTGGCTTAGGAACCCTAGCAAATAGCCTTGTAGGAGACGAATGATACTCGTATGAATAAGCAGAAGAGTTCTTAGTTCTATGAACATAGCGGTTTGAAGACACACGCTCATATTCATAAGTCTGAGTATGGTTTCCCTGCAAAACATTAGCGTTAGTGTAACTCAGGTGAGTGCTCTGTCTGTATGAAGCCTCTGGACCATATGAAGCCTTAGGTCTAGGTTTGTCTTCTTCCCAGGTGGTGTCATGATGACATTCACTCGAAGATTCTCGAGACAGCTTTTGGGAACCCAGATCTTCTTCACAGTTGGCCCATTCCTGCAGTTAGTACCAATATATCTGGCAAACACTTCACCATTCTGATTCTTGAACAGTTTATAGTTTGCATCCAAGGATTCATCAATGACAACATGGTTAGCACAGGTAAAGCCAGATAAGGTGGATGGATCCACTGAAGGTCCCTTTGCAGCAACCCATGTGGTTTTGGGATACTGCTCAGGCTTCCAGTAGGAGCCATCAACATTCATTTTCCTTTCGAACCCAACACCCTCTTTCCTAGGGTTTCGGTTCAGAATCTGCTTTTTGAGGACATCGCAAAGTGCCTGATGCCCTTTCAGACTTCTATACATCCCTGTTTCAAGCAATGTATTCAACCTAGCATTTTCATCAGCAATAGTAGTGGTATCCTCCGCAGAGGGGTTAGTTACCACATCAGTAGTTGAAGACAATACAACAGCAACAACTGTAGAACATTCAGCAACAGAGGTAGCGTTGTCACGCTCAAGGCATTTTAGACATGGTGGTTCAAATCCATCCTGAGTGGGACTGATCTGTTGAGCGCGAAGTGACTCATTCTCTTTTTGAAGATCT
The DNA here is from genome assembly GCA_032464435.1 of Aegilops umbellulata. NCBI lineage: Eukaryota > Viridiplantae > Streptophyta > Magnoliopsida > Poales > Poaceae > Aegilops > Aegilops umbellulata. The sequence goes on along the minus strand of CP136055.1, from coordinate 502,387,987 downwards.
TCATGAGCCGCTTTCAATTTCTCAAGCTCTTGCTTCCTTTGAAGATAATCATAGGAGAGCTTTTCATGAGTGGTTGAGAGCATTTCATGACGACTTTCAAGTTCTTGGTACTTAGCATGATGATTTTTTATGTCTTCAACTAAGGACTGTGAACGGGTCATTTCCACGTCCAACAGGTCATCGCTTTTATCTAATAGTTTTTAGTATGGTCCATAGCCTTTTGTTGTTCAGTTGCAATTTTAGCAAGTGTTTTGTAGCTAGGTTTGGATCCACAATCAGAGTCATCTTCACTAGATGTTTGAAAGTAAGCATCGCGTGATTTTACCTTGGCATCACGTGCCATGAAGCAGTAGGTGGGAGTAGGGTCGTCCTTGTCATCAGCTTCAGCGTTGGTGGGGAAGTCATTGTCTTCAGTGTGGAAGATGGACTTGGCAACATAGGCAGTGGCTAGAGCCAGATTTGCAACGCCAGGGTCGGACTCCTCCTCGGACTCTACCTCCGCCTCCTTAGAAGCAGAATCCTCCTCTGAATCCATTTCCTTGCCAACAAAAGCACAAGCCTTGCCAGATAAGCTCTTCTTATGAGATGAAGACTTTGATGAGGACTTGGAAGAAGACTTTGAAGATTTCTTCTTCTTCTTGTCATCAGAATCATATTCCTTGCTCTTCTTCTTCTCGTTGTCCCACAGTGGACACTCAGAGATATAGTGTCCAGGTTTCTTGCACTTGTGACATGTTCTCTTCTTATAGTCATGAGTGGAAGCTTCATCATTTCTTGAGCTGGATCGTGAAGACTTTCTGAAGCCCTTCTTCTTAGTGAACTTCTAGAATTTCTTCACAAGCATAGCAAGTTCCTTTCCAATGTCTTCAGGATCATCAGAACTGCAGTCAGATTCTTCTTCAGATGAGGAAACAACTTTTTCCTTCAAAGCGCGAGTTCGGCCATAGTTGGGACCATAGATATCTCTTTTCTCAGAAAGCTGGAACTCATGTGTGTTGAGCCTCTCAAGTATATCAGACGGATCGAGTGACTTGAAGTCTGGACGTTCTTGTATCATGAGGGCAAGGGTGTCAAAGGAGCTGTCAAGTGATCTCAGCAGTGTCTTGACGATTTCATGCTTGGTAATCTCAGTGGCACCGAGAGCACGAAGCTCATTTGTGATGTCCGTGAGGCGATCAAATGTGAGCTGGACATTCTCATTGTCGTTTCTCTTAAAGCGGTTGAAGAGGTTGCGAAGAACACTGATCCTTTGATCTCTTTGGGTTGAGACGCCTTCGTTGACCTTGGATAGCCAGTCCCAGACTAGCTTTGACGTTTCCAGAGCACTCACACGGCCATACCGTCCTTTGGTCCGATGACCACAGATGATGTTCTTGGCAGTAGAGTCCAGTTGAATGAACTTCTTGACATCAGCAGGGTGACACCTTCACCAGTCTTGGGAACGCCGTTCTTGACGACATACTAGAGGTCGACATCAATGGCTTCAAGATGCATGCGCATCTTATTCTTCCAGTAGGGATATTCAGTCCCATCGAAACGGGGCAAGCAGCGGAGACTTTGATTATCCCTGCAGTCGACATAGCTAAAATTCCAGGTGGTTAAACCGAATCACATAGAACAAGGGAGTACCTTGCTCTGATACTAATTGAAAGTGCTAGTTATCGACTAGAGGGGGGTGAATAGGCGATTTTTATGACAGTCTTCAAAACATGAAAGTTTCGAAGACAAACAGTAGAGATGAACCTATTGATATGCAGCGGAAGGTAGACTACACTAAGCAAGCCATAGTCAAACATGTAATGAGGTAAAATCACAAGGACTAATAGCAGCTAGGTAGTAAAGATCAGGATGGAAGATGGTATGAAGCCAAACAACAATAGTAGTCAAGCAATGAAGTCGAACAGATACGACAAATAGGCAATGACTTCACGAAGACAAACTCTAAGTAAAGAGAAGGAGAGGATAGAACCAGTCACTTGTTGAAGACACATGATTTGTTGGACTAGTTCCAATTGCTGTGACAACAGTACGTCTGGTTAGGGAGGCTAAGATTCAACTGAGAAGACCGCGTCTTCACCTTATTCCCCTTGAGCTAACGACACACAGTCCTCGCCCAATCACTCTTGTAAGTCTTCAAGGTAGACTTCCAAACCTTCACAGACTTCGTTCACCCGCGATCCACAATGACTCTTGGATGCTCAGAACGCGACGCCTAACTGGCTGGAGGATTCACAGTCCTCAAGTGTAATAAGTCTTCAGGTCACACAGACAGAAAGACTTCAGTGATGCCTAACACTCTTTGGCTCTTGGTGTTTGGGCTTTGTCCTCGCAAGGATTTCTCTCTCTCTCAAAGGCTTCGAGGTGTGTTGCTCTCAAACGACAAAAGCCGTGCACTAACTCTGAGCAGCCACCAATTTACGGTGTAGGGGGTGGGCTATTTATAGCCACTAGGCAACCCAACCTGATATGTCCGAAATGACCCTGGGTCACTAACGAACTGACACGTGTTCCAACGGTCAGATTTCAAACACACACATCAACTTTACTTGGGCTACAAGCAAAGCTTACTCATCCAGCTCTGGATAAGATTTGCTCTCATTGTCTTCGCTCGAAGACATAGGATTTGGGTTGAGCATCACTTCAGTCATTCTGACTTTGTTCACTTGGGACCCCACTTAACAGTACGGTGGTTCCTATGACTCAACAAAGAAGAGAAGGAAACAATGAAACAACTAAGTCTTCGCGCTCATTAGTCTTCTCTGAATATCTTCTCATGTCATAGTCTTCAATATGAGTACCACCATTGTCGTCAATGTCTTCATACATTTTTAGGGGTCATCTCCGGTAGGTAAACCGAATCAATGAGGGACACTACCTGTGTTATCCTACAATTCTCACAAACACATTAGTCCCTCAACCAAATTTGTCATCAATACTCCAAAACCAACTAGGGGTGGCACTAGATGCACTTACAGATCTTCTTCTAGAGATAATGGAGAGCGAAACACATCCCCATGCCTCCCCGCCTCATGAGGCGGGCGACCCTGAGGTGTCGTCACGGAGGGTTTCTCCTGATCCGCCAAGGCCAGAGGGTAATCCTTCGGCCACCCGAAGTCCGGAGTATTCGACTCCTAAGGAGAGCAACATAAAGAGTCCAGAACCGTTCGGTGTGTGATCGGACGCACTGAAGGATCTTCTGGAGCAAGCGGCTATCTCAGAAGCGCATCGTACGCTAATGGGTACGGTGGTTGAGAGGATTTCGTCCGCCGAAAGCGGGTTGCATGAAGCTTTTATGAGTCTGCTGAAAGGCTTTGAGGTACGTGGAATAGTGTATGTTTTTGACGGTACCGCACACGTTAGGTGTGCCCTATGCAGATAGTAACCCCTGAGACTCTGGTTGCTGTCGAGAACGGCAGCAAACAGAGGATCATAGTCCCAGGTAATAATCAGGTCGCCTTCATGGTCAGGTGGCGGAAGGACCGATGTCTAGCCGGACTGGTGAGTTTGCCGAGCTAAAGCGGCAACTTGATGCGGCAGATGGCGACATCGGGCTTGTAAACAGACAGCTCAACGAGGCACATGGTATGTGATTTCTCCGGTGATCAACACATAGAAAGAGGAGCATGATGCTAGTACCTTTAATATGTTGCCGCCGTGGAGACCCTTCGGGCGGAACTTGCCCGAGCCAAGGATCAAGCCAGGGAGAGTGATACGACCGCTCTAAAGGTGGTCGAAGAGCTGAGAGCCGAATAGGCTGCGCATTGCCAAAGCAAGGATAAAATAGCCAAGATGGCTGTTGAATTGAAGGATGCCGCTGACCGTTACGAGCTTCTTGAAAATCAAAATTGAGCGAAGATGACGGACCTGGAGAAGGCCATGGTAGCGTCCAAGGACGCCCGCTCTAAAATCAGAGCGGCGAAGGAGGAGCTGCATCAAGCCGGGGATATCGCGGCTGGGAAGCCCTTTTTGTTGCGGATGAAGTTCGGAGATCCTAAGTATGCCCCTCTTGATCAACTATGGAGTTCTGCAGACGCATACGTGGATTTGGCAGCAAGTGCTGCTGATGCGGCCGAGTATTTCAAATATCAGAAAGATCGTGAAGTGGAAAAGTTGTTCTAGTCATAGTTCAATGTTCCAGTGTGTCCGCTGCTGTTGAATGAGCGAATGGCCGAGTGGGCCGAGCTCCATAGGTTGTCCGGGCTTGCCAAGGTCTATTGTGGATCATCTGTGGCCGGAAGGGCCAAGCCGAACATTTATTTTAGTTTAGTGCAACAGTTCCTTGGTGTTGTGCCCCGCATGAAGAGGTCAGCGTGCATAGAGGGTGCGCCGATGGCTCTTGCCCGCGTCAAGACATACTGGGCAGAGATGGAGGCCACTGCTATTGCAACCCAGAGTTCTGCCGTGGGCCGAGTATCTGCCGAGCACTACTTTGAAGAAGTCCTTGAAGGCGCTCGTTTAATAGAGGCTCAGTGCTCGAAGAATATTATGTTATAGTGACATGTATTCCCATTGTAAGAACAATGTTTATTAAATTATAAAGGCTTCGTTTATACGTTTACCTGAAAGTATTATGATGCATCCTGTGCAGCCATTTATGTATATATGTATATAACCTGAAAGTTTGCAATCGTCGACTTTATCCCCCACGCATATAATGCGGGGTGTTCGCAAAAAACGTGTATTCACACTTGATCCAACGTCTTGGTCCATTAAGGAGGTGATAGCGCAGCGAACGAGGCGATCAGACTATATTGCTTTAACACTTTCACTTAGCCATAGGAGTTTGACGGTGGGACTACTATATAGCCCGTCGTACCTCCGCGCTCGTCCGAATATGGGGCGCGTACATACCTGACTGGGAAACGGCCCTTCGTTAATGCGGAGGAATCCCGAAGATTCCGCTAAGTCATCGAGTGGTTGACCAGTCTCGCGCTTTATCATGACATTCAGTTTTCGGCTTTCTCTACTGAGGTGTGCTACCTCTTGAGCTTGCGTTGGTTTTCCCCAAAGAGGAGAGGATGATGCAGCAGAGTGGCGTAAGTATTTCCCTCAGTTTTTGAGAACCAAGGTATCAATCCAGTAGGAGGCCACGCTCAAGTCCCTCGTACCTGCACAAATCGATAGCAACTCGCAACCAACGCGATTAGGGGTTGTCAATCCCTTCACGGTGACTTACGAGAGTGAGATATGATAGAGATAATATTGTTGGTATTTTTGGTATAAAGATGCAAAGTGAAAAGTAAAAGGCAAAGTAAAAAGCAAAACAAGATTAAAGTGATGGAGATTGATATGATGACAATAGACCCGGGGACCATAGGTTTCACTAGTGGCTTCTCTCAAGAGCATAAGTTTTCTACGGTGGGTGAACAAATTACTGTTGAGAAATTGACATAATTGAGCATAGTTATGAGAATATCTAGGCATGATCATGTATATATGCATCACGTCCGTGACAAGTAGATCGAAACGATTCTGCATCTACTACTATTACTCCACTCATCGACCACTATCCAGCATGCATCTAGAGTTAAGTTAAAAACAGAGTAACGCTTTAAGGAAGATGACATGATGTAGAGAGATAAATTCATGCAATATGAAATAAACCCCATTTTGTTATCCTCGATGGCAACGATACAATACGTGCCTTGCTGCCCCTTCTGTCACTGGGAAAGGACACCGCAAGATCGAACCCAAAGCTAAGCACTTCTCCCATGGAAAGAACTACCAATCTAGTCGGCCAAACCAAACGGATAATTTGAAGAGACTTGCAAAGATAACCAATCATACATAAAAGAATTCCTAGAAGATTCAAATATTATTCATAGATAGACTTGATCAGAAACCCACAATTCATCGGTCTCAACAAACACACCACAAAAAGAAGAAGATTACATCGAATAGATCTCCACAAGAGAGGGGGAGAACATTGTATTGAGATCCAAAAACAGAGAAGAAGCCATCTAGCTAATAACTATGGACCCGAAGGTCTGAGGTAAACTACTCACACTTCATCGGAGAGGCTATGATGATGTAGAAGCCCTCCGTGATGACGGCCCTCTCCGGCGGAGCTACGGAACAGGCTCCAAGATGGGATCTCGTGGATACGGAAAGTTGCGGCGGTGGAATTAGGTTTTTGGCTCCTGTACTGATCGTTTGGTGGTACGTGGATATATATAGGAGGAAGAAGTACGTCGGTGGAGCCTCGGTGGGCCCACGAGGGTGGGGGCGTGCTTGGGGGTGTAGGGCGCGCCCCCTACCTCGTGCCCACCTGGAAGCTTCCTTGGCGTAGGGTCCAAGTCTCCTGGGTCATATTCGGGAAGAAAATCACGTTCCAGAAAGGATTATTCTGTTTGGACTCCGTTTGATATTCCGTTTCTTCGAAACACCGAAATAGGCAAAAAACAGCAATTCTGGGCTGGGCCTCCGGTTAATAGGTTAGTCCCAAAAATAATATAAAAGTGGAAAATAAAGCCCAATATAGTCCAAAACAATAGATAATATAGCATGGAGCAATCAAAAATTATCGATACGTTAGAGACGTATGAAGGTGCTCATCCGGATGAACCAGGGCGCAATCGCAGTAGTTCTCCTGGTGCCACCTTAGCCGATAGAGCGGAATGTAAGGTAGCAAAACATAGGAGCCAGGAAAACCCAACATTTGACCAAAGACATGATTCGGAGCTGATGCATATAAGGCCAAACTCGCGACGCCGAACACTCCCTAAGGTATTCGGTCTTTATAACATATGCCGGGCTGAACAATGCCCTTTGATAATGAACCCCGAGTGTCCAGGTACGTGCAATGTTCTGACGTGGCGAAATGCCAATAACGTCAGCATCGTCCTTCTCGGTTGTACTGAGTATCCGGAGGATGTGAACAACAAAAGACAGTAAAAAAGGTTTACACAGGGTCTTAATCTAAAAAGAAACCTTTGAGCGGGTCCCTGCTGCACGTCTGCACATGTGTCTCCGTTGTGCCGTATCTTGGAAGGGTGTAGCAGGATTGTCATCTGTAAAAGAGAAGAACTTAGGTGAAAGTTGTCGTGCAAAAAATTGGTTAGTCTCAATAAACCATTAAAATTCAAGATAAGTAAAGTTGAGCCGAACTAGCCCTGTTTACACGCGGGAAGCCCCTGCTACCGTCTATGAGGGTATAACCATCAAACCAATCTCAGGTATATCTAGTGATGCCCCGGACTCGTCTAGCCGTGTTCGCGGTCTTGACGACTTACCATTTATTCTGGTTGGGGAGGCCGTCTAGTGTGCGGCTGTTAAAGCCGCTGCACGTTCTTCTGCGCGTAAGGAACACTCAATATTTCCGCTAACTGTGATGGTGCCACGTGGACCGGCATGTTAAGCTTAAGAGAAGCGTAATGCGGTACTGCATTAAAACGAGCGAAAGTTGTTCTTCGGAGTAGTGCTTGATAGCCGCTTTGGAATGGAGCGATGTCGAAGTTTAACTTTTCACTTCGGAAGTTGTCGGGTGAACCGAATACAACCTCTAGTATTAGAGAGCCCGTGCAGTGGGCCTCTGGGCCTGGTATTACTCCCTTGAAGGTAGTATTACTGTGGCTGATTTTTGTCGGGTATATCCCCATTTTGCGAACTGTGTCATGATATATCAGATTTAGACTACTGCCATCGTCCATAAGGACTCATGTGATATGGTATCCGTTTATTATTGGGTCTAACATCAAGGCAACCAATCCTTCGCGCCGGATGCTTGTCAGGTGATCCCTGCGATCAAAAGTGATTGGGCAGGCCAACCAGGGGTTGAACTTAGGGTGACGGGCTCTGCGGTGCGTGTGTCTCGGAGTGCATGTTTGCTTCTCCTCTTCTCTAAGTGCATGTTCACTGTTTTGACCTTTGGTGGGAATTTTTTCTGTCCCCTAGTGCTTTGCTAGCGAGGCTAGTCCTCGTCTTCACTTGGTGTCTCCCTCCCCTTGTGTTCGGCGTTTAGCTTACCGGCGTACTTGAAGACCCAACATTCTCTGTGGGTGTGATTTGCAGGTTTATCGGGGGCGCCATGAATCTGACATAGTTTGTCTAGAATTTTGTTTAGGATGGACGGTCCATCTCTGCTGCCTTTGAAAGGCTTTTTCCGCTGACCCGGTCGAGAGCCCCTGAATCCGGCGTTTACCGCCGTGTTATCTGGGTTGTCTTCTTTATTTTGATGCTTTCTTTTACTGCGTCGTGGTTTTCCATTGCCATCCCTGACTTCGGATGTGCCTGGGTCGCTGGTGCTACTATGAGCTAGCCAGCTATCTTTGCCCACACAAAAGCGGGTCATGAGGCTTGTCAGGGCTGCCATTGTTCTCGGTTTTTCTTGGCCGAGGTGTCTGGCGAGCCATTCGTCTCGGACGCTGTGTTTGAAAGCTGCTAAGGCTTCGGCGTCCGGGCAGTCGACGATTTGGTTCTTCTTAGTGAGAAATCTGTTAAAAAGCTTTCGGGCTGATTCTCCGGGCTGTTGAATTATATGACTTAAATCGTCTGCATCTGGAGGTCGGACATAGGTCCCTTGAAAATTAGCCCAAAAAGCATCCACAAGCTCCTCCCAACTTCCAAGTTTTTGGGGAGGCTTTTCAGCCAGTGCCTAGCTGGTCCTTTCAGCTTGAGGGGCAAGTACTTGATGGCGTGGAGATCGTCTCTGCGAGCCATATGGATATGGAGGATAAAGTCCTCAATCCAGACCCCAGGGTCTGTGGTTCCGTCGTACGCCTCTACGTTCACTGGTTTGAATCCTTCTGGAAATTCATGGTGTAGCACCTCATCGGTGAAACATAGGGGGGGGTGCGGCGCCCCTGTATTTGGATGTGTCGTGGCATTCTGACAGTTGTACTGTTCGGTTTTGGTTGTGCGCTCGAACGTGTTTCCTTGATCGGTAGATGGATCTGGTCGCGCGGGTCTTCTGATGCAAGTCCTCACGTGAAGCGTGTGCTGACTTATGTGCGGCCTTGTTAGACGCTCTATCGCGGCCACAAGGTGGTTGATCCGACCGGTCGGCCGCTTTATTTTTTGGCTGCGTGGGCTCTGAGGCCTCATCATCAAATTCAGGCAACAACCACCATAATTTTCTTCGTTGTTGAGCACTTTGTTCCATCTATTGTTGAGTGTATTCTGCGGCCTTAAGCCTTTGCTTCTGCTTCTTCAGACTCCTCGCGGTGGCAATAAGCCTTCTGCGGAGGTTCTCTTGCTCCAAGTACCTTTCCGAGATGATGTGTGCATCTTCGTCCGGACTGTTTTCCTCTCTTGAGGGAGGTCGATGAGCTTTATCCTCGGTGTCGCCGTGTTCGGACAGCGGATCCGTACTATGTTCACCGTTTGCTGGTTCATCGTTGTTTTTGCCAAGGTGGGATTTGGAGCGGCGCCTACGTCGACGCTTTGGTTGCTTCTCGAGGGAGCTATCCTTCGCTACATCCTTCCGTTCCTCATCATTGTTTTCTTTGGGTGTATCCACCATGTATATGTCATGTGATGAAGTGGCTGTCCAGTACTCTGTGGGCGATGGTTCCTGTTCATCTCCCGCGTCGTCGTCCATGCCGTCGATGTCTTCGGAGTCCATATCGAGCATGTCGGTTAAATCGTCGACAGTGGCTACTAAGTGGGTGGTGGGTGGGGAGCGAATTTCTTCGTCGTCCACATCCCATCCTAGCCGGACATAGTTCGGCCAAGGTTCTCCTAACAAGGAGAGGGACCTTAATGAATTTAGCACATTGCCGAAAGGTGAGTGCTGAAAGATATCCGTGGAGGTAAACTCCATGATTGGTGCCCAATCGGATTCGATAGGCACGGACGCAGGCGGCTCGGAGCCCGTGGTCGGGGACGAATCCAATGGTTCGGCAACACGGCTCTCGTAAGGGGTGAAGTCAGTATTCGGCTCTATCGCCACTGAGAATGCGGCCTCCATGGCGGGGTCTATCCACCGGTCCTCGGATGGCGCAATTTGCTCCAGATTGAGGGCAGGGGTAGTTGCAGGTGTGATCTCCTGAACACTGTCCGACGGTAGAGTTACGTCATGCTCGTCGTGATTGTGCGGCACACCCGACATGGGTTCGAATCCGTCGAAGATCAAGTCTCCGCGGATGCAGTATAGTTCAAGTTTCCGAACCTGACCTCGTAGCCTGGGGCGTAGCTTTCGATCTGCTCCAGATGGCCAAGCGATTTGGCCCGCAGTGCAAAGCCGCCGAAAACGAAGATCTATCCGGGGAGGAAAACCTCAACCTGGATCACATCATTACCGATGATCGAAGGAGCCATCAAGCCTTACGGTGACGGCACAGTGGAACTCTCAATGAAAGCACCAATGCCGGTGTCTCATAGTCCAACAGTCTGGCTAAAGTATATAGTCCGGCCATCCGAGGACCCCCTAATCCAGTACTCCCTCACCTCCCGCCTCTGGTTGTACTGCTAGATGCCGGAGCAGACAAAGCAGGTGTGGTTGTCTTCTTTCGTGGCTGCTTACGAGGCGGAGGAGAAGTACTATGATGCGCCGGAGCAGCCGGTGCGGCGGCGGATCTCTTCCGCCCTTGCTGGCGAGGCGGAGAAGGAGGAGGCTGGTGGCTGCTCGGGCGCGCCGGCGCAGGCGGAGAAGGAGGCGGAATGCTGCCACGCGTCGGAGAAGGAGGCTGAGTGCCCTGATCGTCACTCGCCGGAGGAGGAGGCGGAGTGCCCTTACTCACCGGAGGAGGAGGAGGAGGAGGCGGAGGCATCCAGTTCGGAAGGTTGATGAGCTCCTTCCGCCAGAGGCATGGATTCTTCAGACAACAACCCAGCCGAGTCTCCCCGTCACCCGTAGGGTGGTCAAGCTGGAGGTCCCCAAAATCCTTCTGTGATTTCATCCACCATCACCCTAGCATATCCTTCTGGAATCGGCTGGCAGTGAAAAGTTGCGCCAGGTTTAGGAGGTGCAACAGAGCCAACAGCCGCCTTGACTTTCAATTCCATCCACTGCGTCATAAGGTGGCAATGCTAAGACTCCGTGATAGCATCTACAGGGTAGCTAGCAGGTGCTGTGAAGACATGCTCCTGAAGCAGCTCCGTGGAAGCCACGCTGCTTCTCCGCTGAGATGGCGGGGTAGCTTCGGGTGTAGCTTCGGCAGGTCGAGTGCTGCGAACTGCCTCTCATTCCTCTAGCGCTTGTACCCTTGCGTGCAGCGCCTGTAGTTGGGTCAACTTCTTTTTCTTCTTCCTCCCCCGGTGTTTGTAACCGCCTGCGTCAGGAAATCCATCCTTCCACGAAAGGGAGCCTGGCATGCCTCGTGTCCGTCCGGGGTGCTCAGGATTCCCGAGGGCCTCTATGAGCTCGTCGTTCTCTCTGTCCGGAGCGAACGTCCCTTGCTGCTCCTTTTCGATATACTCCTGAAGCTTCTCGATGGGTGTGTTCAGCTTCTCGTTGGTCCAAACGCACTTCCCTGTTACAGGGTCCAATTTTCCCCCAACCCGAAGAACCAAGTCCTGCAATGGTCTGGCCAGCGTCGCGTCTCTGGTTCGTCCCCTTTATCAATGAGGATATTCTCAGCCTTGTCCCACAATGGCAGGGATTTCAGGTAGCCACCTGACCCCGTGCGATGGTGATGCTTCTTCTTTGCAGCATTTTTCTTGTTTGTCGCTGACATCTTTGCTGCTCTCTCAGATTTCTTTTTGGTGACAAATTCGGGCCACTGATCTTTGATCTTCTCAAATCGGCCGATGAATTCTGGAGTCTTGACTTGGTCGACAAACGATGATTTCATCTCACTCTTCTACCTCCTGAATAGCTCAGACATCTTCTTAAGAGCATAAGCCTTGATCATTGGCTTTTTAACTGGATTCTCCGGATCCTCGTCTGGCGGGAAGGTGAAATTTTCCTGCAGCGCGGTCCAAAGATTAGCTTTCTGCCTATCGCTGACATAAGACACCTGAGAGTCTTTGTCCTTAGGCTTCAACCATTGCTCGATGCTGATCGGGATCATGTCCCTCACTAGAACCCCGCACTGAGCATTAAATTTTTGCTTGGTCCGGAGGGGTTCAATCGGTTGGCCAGCGTGATCAATTTCGATGATCGTGTACGTTTCATCCGCGCGCAACTTTCTCTTCGGGCCTCGTATCGTTACTGAAGTGTTGCTCGATCCGGAGGGCTAGAAAATAAGAAAAAGAAGAGAGCTAATATGTGTACATACAAAAACCATTAATGCATCAATTAGCTATAGTCACCACATGCTTAATTAATTAATATATATACCTGGCAGGACTCCGTTGGGTCACCGGAGCCTGCTTCTTCATCCTGTCCTTCCCTCTCCATTCGGTCACCGAAGCCGTCATCACGGTGTCCTTCGTCCTCCATTGTTTGATCATCGTCGTAGCCTGTTTCTTCATCCTGTCTTTCCAGACCATCGGTGCATGTGTCGTTCAGAAACGAAAAGATGGCATCACTTCCGTGTGCGATTATCTCCCCCAGTACCGCTTCTTTTGCTTCGTCTCAGGGGTGCGGATCCATAGTTTCTGTAAATATTTACAACATGGCAATTATTATTCAAACATGACAGATGGATATATTGGTGGCAAATGTTGAACTAGCTAGCTAACCACAATAACGAATCATATTAGTGGCCTAGCCTCGACGCTTCTCTAGGGTTTGGGTTGGCCTCTGCAACACTTTAAGGGTTTGGGGAGGCCTCAACAACGCTTCAAGGGTTCAGGGTGGCCTCGACGACAATGCTCTGCTAACTTGGTAAATTTGGGTGGCCTCAAGAGAGTTTGTCAATCGGGTAGGGGCGCGGCGGGAGGGGGTAGGAGACCAACATTGTTTTTTTCTAGGGTTTGGGTGTCCTCGAGAGTTTTGGTCGAGCGAGAGGGCCGGGGGGTGCTCCGAACGTCCCCCCTCACTTTAACTAAGAACTACCTTAAAAAAGACTTGCTTCGCCGCGAGTCCTTCTTAATTTTTCTTATATGTTTGTTTTTTGTTATATGTTTGTTTTTTCTTACATGTTTGTTTTCGTTTTCATTCTACATTTTCGTACATATGAAAATAAATAAAGTTTCGATACAAAAGTGCACATTTTTTATGAACAAATTACAACATCTAAATTAACTATACATCTAAATAAATATACCTATACATCTAAAATTTTCCTAATCTTAAAACTAAACTAAACATAAAGTAAAATAATCTAAAAAAACATGTAAAAACATCTAAAAATAGCATGTAAAAACATCTAAAAATCTAATAGCTAGCACCCGGCAGGGGCGGAGGGGCACAGCGGAGGGGCCGGTGCCGGTGGGGCAGGGCAGGGGCGCAGGGGCGCGGGAAAAGGGAGGGGCGCGGGAGCAGGCTGGTGCTCACAAGAGGCAGCGGGGCACGGTGGTCGGCGCGTCGGGGCCGGCAGGGGCACGAGGGTCGACGCCGTCGTCGTGGGCAGAGGGTGTCAGCGGTGGTGGCGGCGATGTTGAGCAGCCTGACGGCGTCGGTGGCGGCGGCGACGGCGGCGTCGAGCAGCCTGACGGCGTCGGTGGCGGCGGCGACGGCGGCGTCGAGCAGCCTGACAGCGTCGGTGGCGGCGGCGACGGCAAGGTGGAGCAGGGGTGTCGAGCGGCGAGGAGGAGGAGGAGCAGGGGCGTCTGGGGAAGAAGTGATGGATTTGGTCGAAACTGCTAAGTGTTTTCTTATATACCCAGGCTATTGGTCCCGGTTCATAGCAGCAACCGGAACCATAGACCCCCTTTAGTCCCGGTTGGTGCCACCAACCAGGGCCAAAGGCCTCTTTTCAGAAGCCCAAAGGGCGGGAAGCGGCGGCCTCTGGTCCCGGTTGGTGCCGCAAACCGGTACCAATGCACTCCTTCAGTCCCGGTTGGTGCCACCAACCGGGAACAAAGGCCTTGTGCTTCTTTGCCCCCATCGAAAGTTTAGTCCCACCTCGCAAGTTGAGAGGGGCGCGCAGTGGTTTATAAGCATCCCATCCTAGCCGGACGTAGTTCGGCCAAGGTTCTCCTAACATGGAGAGGGACCTTATTGAATTTAGCACATCGTCGAAAGGTGAGTGCTGAAAGATATCCGCAGAGGTAAACTCCATGATTGGTGCCCAATCGGATTCGATAGGCACGGACGCAGGCGGCTCGGAGCCCGTGGTCGGGGACGAATCCAATGGTTCGGCAACACGGCTCTCGTAAGGGGTGAAGTCAGTATTCGGCTCTATCGCCACTGAGAGTGCGGCCCCCATGGCGGGGTCTATCCACCTGTCCTCGGATGGCGCAATTTGCTCTGGATTGATGGCCGGGGTAGTTGCAGGTGTGATCTCCTGAACACTGTCCGACGGCAGAGTTACGTCATGCTCGTCGTGATTGTGCAGCACACCCGACATGGGTTCGAATCCGTCGAAGATCAAGTCTCCGCAGATGTCGGCAGTATAGTTCAAGTTTCTGAACCTGACCTGGTGGCCGGGGGCGTAGCTTTCGATCTGCTCCAGATGGCCAAGCGAGTTGGCCCGCAGTGCAAAGCCGCCGAAAACGAAGATCTATCCGGGGAGGAAACCCTCAACCTGGATCACATCATTACCGATGATCGAAGGAGCCATCAAGCCTTACAGTGACGGCACAGTGGAACTCTCAATGAAAGCACCAATGTCGGTGTCTCATAGTCCAACAGTCTGGCTAAAGTATATAGTCCGGCCATCCGAGGACCCCCTAATCCAGGACTCCCTCACCTCCCGCCTCTGGTTGTACTACTAGATGTCGGAGCAGACAAAGCAGCTGTGGTTGTCTTCTTTTGTGCCTGCTTACGAGGCGGAGGAGAAGTACTACGATGCGCCGGAGAAGCCGGTGCGGCGGCGGATCTCTTCCGCCCTTGCTGGCGAGGCGGAGAAGGAGGAGGCTGGTGGCTGCTCGGGCGCGCCGGCGCAGGCGGAGAAGGAGGCTGAATGCTGCCACGCGTCGGAGAAGGAGGCTGAGTGCCCTGATCGTCACTCGCCGGAGGAGGAGGCGGAGTGCCCTTACTCACCGGAGGAGGAGGAGGAGGAGGAGGCGGAGGCATCCAGTTCGGAAGGTTGATGAGCTCCTTCCGCCATAGGCATGGATTCTTCAGACAACAACCCAGCCGAGTCTCCCCGTCACCCGTAGGGTGGTCAAGCTGGAGGTCCCCAAAATCCTTCTGTGATTTCATCCACCATCACCCTAGCATATCCTTCTAGAATCGGCTGGCAGTGAAAAGTTGCGCCAGGTTCAGGAGGTGCAACAGAGCCAACAGCCACCTTGACTTTCAATTCCATCCACTACGTCATAAGGTGGCAATGCTAAGACTCCGTGATAGCATCTACGGGGTAGCTAGCAGGTGCCGTGAAGACAGGCTCCTGAAGCAGCTCCGTGGAAGCCACACTGCTTCTCCGCTGAGATGGCGGGGTAGCTTCAGGTGTAGCTTAGGCAGGTCGCGTGTTACGAACTGCCTCTCGTTCCTCTACTGCTTGTACCCTTGCGTGCAGCGCCTGTAGTTGGGTCAACTTCTTTTTCTTCTTCCTCTCCCGGTGTTCGTAACTGCCTGCGTCGGGAAATCCATCCTTCCACGAATGGGAGCCTGGCGTGCCTCGTGTCCGTCCAGGGTGCTCAGGATTCCCGAGGGCCTCTGTGAGCTCGTTGTTCTCTCTGTCCGGAACGAACGTCCCTTGCTACGCCTTTTCGATATACTCCTGAAGCTTCTCGATGGGTGTGTTCAGCTGCTCGTTGGTCCAAACGCACTTTCCTGTTACAGGGTCCAATTTTCCCCCAACCCCAAAGAACCAAGTCCTGCAACGGTCTGGCCAGCGTCGCGTCTCTGGATCGATCCCTTTATCAATGAGGTCATTCTCAGCCTTGTCCCACAATGGCAGGGCTTTCAGGTAGCCACCTGACCCCGTGTGATGGTGATGCTTCTTCTTTTCATTATTTTTCTTGTTTGTCGCTGACATCTTCGCTGCTCTCTCAGATTTATTTTTGGTGACAAATTCGGGCCACTGATCTTTGATCTTTTCAAATCGTCCGATGAATTCTGGAGTCTTGACTTGGTCGACAAACGATGATTTCAGCTCATTCTTCCACCTCCTGAATAGCTCAGCCATCTTCTTAAGAGCATAAGCCTTGATCATTGGCTTTTTAACTGGATTCTCCGGATCCTCCTCTGGCGGAAGGTGAAATTTTCCTGCAACGCGGTCCAAAGATCAGCTTTCTGCCTTTCGCCGACATAAGACACCTGAGAGTCTTTGTCCTTAGGCTTCAATCATTGCTCGATGCTGATCGGGATCATGTCCCTCACTAGAACCCCGCACTGAGCATTAAATTTTTGCTTGGTCCGGAGGGGTTCAATCGGTTGGCCAGCGCGATCTATTTCGATGATCGTGTACGTTTTATCCGTGCGCAACTGTCTCTTCGGGTCTCGTCTCGTTACTGAAGTGTTGCTCGATCCGGAGGGCTAGAAAATAAGAAAAAGAAGAGAGTTAATATGTGTACATACCAAAAACCATTAATGCATCAATTAGCTATAGTCAGCACATGCTTAATTAATTAATATATATACCTAGCCGGACTCCGTTCGGTCACCGGAGCCTGCTTCTTCCTCCTGTGCTTCCCTCTCCATTCGGTTGCCGAAGCCGTCATCACGGTGTCCTTCGTCCTCCATTGTTTGATCATCGTCATAGCCTGTTTCTTCATCCTGTCTTTCCAGACCATCGGTGCATGTGTCGTTGAGAAACGACAAGATGGCATCACTTCCGTGTGCGATTAAATCCCCCAATACTGCTTCTTTTGCTTCGTATCAGGGGTGCGGATCCATAGTTTCTGCAAATATTTACAACATGGCAATTATTATTCAAACATGACAGATGGATATATTGGTGGCAAACGTTGAACTAGCTAGCTAAGCACAATAGGAATCATATTAGTGGCCTGGCCTCGACGCTTCTCTAGGGTTTGGGGTGGCCTCTGCAACGCTTCAAGGGTTTGGGGAGGCCTCAGCAACGCTTCAAGGGTTCGGGGTGGCCTTGACGACAATGCTCTTTTAACTTGGTAAATTTGGGTCGCCTCAAGAGAGTTTGTCGATCGGGTAGGGGCGCGGCGGGAGGGGGTAGGAGACCGACATTGGTTTTTTCTAGGGTTGGGCTGTCCTCGAGAGTTTTGGTCGAGCGAGACAGCCGGGGGTGCTCCGGACGTCTCCCCTCACTTTAACAAAGAACTACCTTAAAAAAGACTTGCTTCGCCGTGGGTCCTTCTTAATTTTTCTTATATGTTTGTTTTTTCTTATATGTTTGTTTTCGTTTTCATTCTACATTTTCGTACATATGAAAATAAATAAAGTTTCTATACAAAAGTGCACATTTTTTATGAACAAATTACAACATCTAAATTAACTATACATGTAAATAAATATACCTATACATCTGAAATTTTCCTAATCTTAAAACTAAACTAAACATAAACTAAAATAATCTAAAAAACATGTAAAAACATCTAAAAATAGCATGTAAAAACATCTAAAAATCTAATAGCTAGCACCCGGCAGGGGCGGAGGGGCACAGCGGAGGGGCCGGCGCCGGCGGGGCAGGGCAGGGGCGCAGGGGTGCGGGACAGGGGAGGGGCGCGGGAGCAGGCTGGTGCTCACAGGGGGCGGCGGGGCATGGTGGGCGGCGCATGGGGGCCGGCAGGGGCGCGTGGGTCGACGCCATTGTCGGGGCAGAGGGTGTCAGCGGTGGCGGCGGTGATGTTGAGCAGCCTGACGGCGTTAGTGGCGGCGGCGACGGCGGCGTCGAGCAGCCTGACAGCGTCGCAGGCGGCGGCGACGGCAAGGTGGAGAAGGGCCGTCGGGCGGTGGCGGCGAGGAGGAGTAGGGGCGTCTGGGGACGAAGTGATGGATTTGGTCGAAACTGCTAAGTGTTTTCTTATATACCCAGGGCATTGGTCCCGGTTCATAGCAGCAACCGGACCAAAGACCCCCTTTAGTCCCGGTTGGTGTCACCAACTGGGACCAGAAGCCTCTTTTCAGAAGCCCAAAGGGCGGGAAGCGGCGGCCTTTGGCCCCGGTTGGTGCGGCAAACCGATACCAATGTACTCCTTTAGTCCCAGTTGGTGCCACCAACCGGGAACAAAGGCCTTGTGCTGCTGCGCCTACATCAAAAGTTTAGTCCCACCTCGCTAGTTGAGAGGGGCGCGCAGTGGTTTATAAGCCCCACTGCCACACCCCTCTCGATCTCCTCTCCATTGCAGGCTTACGGGCCTAATTGTGACTTCTATGCCTGATGGGCATACTGGGCCTTATGCGGGCCTGAATCCTGGCCCAGGGATGGGTTTCTAGTCGTATTCAGGCCATGGTGGCCCAGTAGGTGGCAATTTTTTTTATTTTTTCCCAGTTTTTTTTGTTTTCGTTTTTGCTTTATTTTTTGTTTTGTTTCTACTTACAACAAAATACTTATTTATTTTATTTTATTTTGTTTCTACTTATATATTTGCTATTAAAGTTTCTAACAAACAAAGTTCTTTGTGAAAATTCTTTTTGCATTTAATGATTTTGAACAGAAAATACTTTGATAATTTTAGTTGCATCAATTTTATATAATTTTAGTTTCATAAATTTTAGAGGTTGCTTATAATGTTTTGAACAGAAAATACTTTGATAATTTTAGTTTCATAAATTTTATTTATGTTACTAAAGTTTATTTTATTTTGTTTCTACTTATATATTTTATTAAAGTTTATATTATTTTGTTTCAAATTACTAATTTATTTTATTTTATGATAATTCTTTTTGCTATTAAATTTTCATGCATTTACTGTTTATTTTGAGCTATAAGACCTTGAAATTGAAAAGCATTTCAAATGAACTCTGAAAAGGTCAAAAGTTGGCATGGTATCATCATTTCACCCACATAGCATGTGCAAGAAAGTAGAGAGTGTTACGGCAAAAACTGTATGCACTTCGTGTACAAAATAGACAATCTCTTTCAAAGTATCACGGTTTCATACGGAAACTCGTCTGTTACAAAAGGATTTCATTTTTTTGAACTCCATAGTTTTTCTATGTTCAAAATGCACCATTCAAAGCCACCTCATCAATTTTCAACCCTTTCTGACTTCATTTGTTATTTTTCATGCGTTTACTGATTTTTTTCAGCTATAAGACCCTGAAATTGAAAAGCACTACAAATGAACTCTGAAAAGGTTAAAAGTTGGCATGGTATCATCATTTCACCCACATAGCATGTGTGTCGGAGTAAATGACCACGGGTAGCCTAGCCGACTCCCCTTGGCTCTTCAGAAAAATCATGGGCCGATCGAGCCATCAAGCATCCAAGGCGTGGGGCCGCCTTCCCCCGGCCGGCTACCTCTTAGGCCTGCTGCAAGAAGGTGGACCGGCCCTAAAATCCTCGGAAAGAAAGCCACGAGAGGGACGGCTCCAAGAAGCCGGCCATGGAAAGGCCGACTCCAAGAAGCCGGCCTCCCAGCAGGCGGCCAAGATCGTACCCTCAGAGTCGGCACCCACATAACAGAGATGAGACGGGGCGTGGCTACAGTGAAGCCTGCCACCCTCGAATCCCGGGACGTGCATGGCCACAGTGCGCCGTACGGGGTGGCCATCACCCGTCTGGCACGGCACTGTTGCCATGTTGACCATGACGTCACCCACGGCAAACTGTCAGTACGACCCATGGGTGGCGGGCCCCATCAGTCAAGGAGACGCCCAAAGGTGGCCAGGCCTCCCCCAGTCGGCCTGGGGTGTGGCCGACTCCCAATAACCGGCTAGTTCCCTCCCTCGAAGGAGGCGCGTCATTAAGGAGACAAGACGAGCTAAGGCTACAGCGATAGGCCGCCCGGCGGCGGTACTGTGGCCATGCTTACCACGACAAAGCCCTCGTCACCAGAGGCGAGGCAACAGTAACCAGCCCCCGACAAGACCCCCAAGCGGTGGGACCGGCCTTTTGACTAGAAGGCCGGAAGCCGGCGGGGTCCACCAGTCGGCGGGACCCATCGGCCGGCGGAGAAGCCGCCGAGCATGGACACAAACAGCTAGGGCCCACGCCTAGCCGGATTACCATTGTACCCCTTGGGGGGTAGGCCTATATAAACCCCCCAGGACACCCATGCAAGGAGAGAGCTTTTAGTAGTTTTAGACACCACATCGAGAGGAGAAGTGAGCTAGCCTTGCCCTTCTTCTCCCTCTCGCTGAACAGCTCAAGGAGCCTCTTGTAGCTACTTGTCGATCTAGTGACCATGCGGAGACCGCGCAGAGCAGCAGTAGGGGTGTTATCTCCACGGAGAGCCCCGAAGCTGCGTAAGATTCGCCGGCGTGCATGTCTTCGCCTTATCCCGTTTCCAGGCACCGGCGGCATTTTATTGGATCCCACAATGATAAGCCACCCATTGGCATATGTCGCACCAACCACCCGACATTTGGCGCCCACCGTGGGGCCAGGTGCATCGTCGTCCGGAGACCTGCCCTGGACGGGAACCCTCTTCCTTCCCAGCGAGCGTAGCCAGCCCGGCTCGCCCGATGGCGCTTGCCCCGACGTGCTGCAAGGCGTCGCCGACGCCTGCGCGGCGAGCTACCTCGCCGATCTTCTTGGCGAGGCTCGCATCTCCGACGAGCCCGCGTCCGACGCGGGCACAGGCTGCCCCGAGAGCCACCTCGTCAGCCTCCTCGACCAACTCCACATCTCCGACGAACTTGCTGCGGACTTGGAGTCGGTTGGCTCCACCGACCCGATGCTTGTCGACTCTGACACAGCGTCGCTTGACGCCTTCCCCACCAACGTAGTGATCATCAACGACCCTCTTCCTTGAGCCGACAGCTGCGGCAGCGCCATCACCGAGGTACTGGTCATCAGCCATGGTGCCGCCTCTGGCGAGAACGCCCACGACGCTCTGCAGGCGGCGTTGCACGACTTGTCCGCCCCCATCCCAGCCAACGCCGACGCCGAGACACTGGAGGCACGCCGCCTCGCCCTCATTGCGGAGGGCCAGAAGCTAGCTTCCATGAGATGCCTCACCGAGGCTCACCAGCGTGAAGTCGACCGCGCCGCCTTCGGCACGCTGCCTCCCGATGAGCCAAGCCGCGTCAGCGTCATCAAGAAATGCGACGCAGCTATCGCCGACATGCTGGGAGCAGACCACCCAATCTATGCCACGCCTCTCGAGAACCTACGCGCCCCCAGGCGGCCGTAGACGAGCTGAATGGACTGGGGGCTGACGAGCTCCCCTACATGACCAGACGCATCCAACAGCTTATCGACGCGGCCACAGAGCGGCATGAAGCCGGCGTCCGTGCTGAAAGTCCTCCCGCACGCCGAGAGCACGGTGCGACGTCACGAACGCCGACTGCGGGCAACACCCGCGCAAGGAAAGAAAAGGAGCCGGCTGCCAGCCGCAGCCGGACTCAAATCTCCATCGAGCGTGACGCAGAAGGCCGCCCTCGAGCTATGGAGCGGCGAGGCGACCCGCCTCCTCCTCCGCCTCGTGGGGAGAGATATCCCACCTCGCTGCCTGTCACGCATCCGACTGTCAGCGGACGACTGGGCCACCGCGAAGGAGTCGCCGAGAATGACGCCCGCCACCGGATCGACCGCCTAGCGCGATCCCTGGCCCTCGAAGAAGAAGATGATGTCAGCCCGCCTTGCTTCGGCCCCCGCATCCGTGACGAGCCTTTCCCCAAAGGGTTCTCGCTCCCAAGAGACACGCCCAAGTACAACGGCCCCGTGAAGCCGGAAGATAGGTTGATCGACTACTCCACTGCGGTTAGCATAGCGAATGGCAACAGGCGTGTTGCCGTGAAGTATGTCCCCCTCATGCTCCAAGGTACAGCGCGCACCTGGCTCAACAGCCTCAAGCCTTACAGCATTAACAACTGGCTAGACTTCACAGAAGCCTTCATCCGCAACTTCACCAGCACCTACAAGCGGGTTCCCAAGCCCCGACAACTCTCCTTGTGTGTCCAAGGGCCCAATGAATCAACTCGCGACTACCTCACGCGTTGGGCCGAGCTCCGCAATTCCTGCGAGGGGGTGCACGAGGTTCAAGCTATAGAGTACTTCACCGTCGGGTGCCGAGAAGGCACCCTCCTCAAGCACCGACTCCTCTACGACGAGCCGACTACCCTCGACGAGCTGCTGGTCATAGCCGATAAATATGCCACGGCCGATTCCTCAATGAAAACCGAGCTCCGAGTAGACGCCTCCGGGAAGGTGCTCGCTCCGAGTCCCAAGACGCCAGCTGGAGACTCCAGACGACGCCCGTACCAAAACGACCACAAGCGTAAGGCTCCCATGCCGCCTTCCGCCAGTCGGCAGGTGGCCACAGTCGAAGACGAACAACCCGAAGGGCGGCCCGCGCCCAAGAAGCAGAAGGGCGGCAGGCCGGCTTGGCAGCTGGCTTTCTCCTACGAGTAAGCACTTGATGCCCCCTGCAAATTCCACAGCGGCGCGAAGCCGTCAAACCACACGACCCGGAAATGCCACTGGCTCACGCGAATCTCCAAAGGCGAGGGGATAGTGCCGCCTCTGCCTGCTAGTCAGCCGCCTCCGGCCCCTCAGCAGCCGGCCGTTGGACCAGCAGTCGGGGCTGTTCAAGACGAGTTCCCCGACGAGCATGCCGCCTACGTCGTCTTTACAAGCCAAACAGAAGATCGGCGTAGCCGACGCCGACAGCACCAAGAAGTCAACGCAGTTGCCTCCAACAACCCCGAGTTCATGCACTGGTCAGAAAGGCCTATCAGCTGGAGCCGGGCCGATCACCCAGAGGTGATGCCATCTCCCGGCTCTTACGCATTGGTTTTGGATGCCAGCCTCGCAACAGAAAGGCGAGCTGCCCGTTTCTCCCGCGTGCTGATAGATGGCGGGAGCAGCATCAACATACTGTACCGTGACACCATGGAGAACCTGAGCGTCAAGGCAAAGCAGCTCATGCCTAGTCGGACTATGTTCCATGGCATCTTACCCGGCATGTCCTGCTCCCCAATCGGCAAGATCAAGATAGATGTACTCTTTGGGGACAAGGATCATTTCCGCTGAGAGGCAGTGTGGTTTGAGGTAGTGGATCTGGAGAGCCCTTACCACGCGTTGCTTGGCCGACCTGCTCTGGCCAAGTTCATGGCTGTACCCCACTACGCCTTCCTCAAGATGAAGCTACCGAGTTCCAAGGGCATCATCACCATAGCCGGAGACCACAAGAAATCCTCCGAGTGTGCGGCAGCTAGTAGCCGGCTGGCCGAGTCCCTCGTGATTGCTGAAGAGAAGAAGATGCTGGATCGAGTCGTGGCCATGGCCGGCAAGCAGCCGGCCCTGTCCCCCGACCCCAAGGAGTATGATGCCCAAGGTTCTTTCCAGCCGGCCAAAGAAACAAAGAAGATACCTCTGGACCCGGAGCACCCAGAAAGGTTTGCCACCATTGGGGCAAACTTGGACAGCAAATAGGAAGGCGAGCTCGTCGATTTCCTTCGTCAGAATCGGGACATCTTCGCGTGATCCCCCAAGGACATGCCGGGTGTTCCGAAAGAATTCGCCGAGCACAAGCTACACGTCCGAGAAGGTGCAAAACCAGTCAAGCAGCCCCTCCACCGACTGTCAGAAGAGTAGAGAAGGATTGTATGAGAAGAGATAGCCCGGCTTCTGGCAACCGGCTTCATTATGGAGGTTTTCTTTCCAGAGTGGCTTGCCAACCCGGTCCTCGTGCTGAAGAAAAATAACAAGTGGCGCATGTGTATAGACTACACTAGCCTCAACAAGGCCTGCCCCAAAGATCCCTTCGCCCTGCCAAGGATTGATCAAGTGATAGACTCCACAACCGGATGCAAGCTGTTGAGCTTCTTGGATGCTCACTCATGCTACCACCAGATAAAGTTGGATCCAGCTGACCGCCTGAAGACCGCCTTCATCACACCATTCGGAGCTTTCTGCTACCTAACTATGACATTCGGCTTGAGAAATGCCGGTGCCACTTTTCAGCGCTGCATGCAGAAATGCCTCCTCGAGCAGCTCAGCAGAAATGCCCACGTCTATGTAGACGATATCGTGGTGAAGACGGAGAAGCGCGGCACCTTGCTGGAAGACCTCAAAGAGACATTCGAAAACTTGTGTCGGTTTCAGATCAAGCTCAACCCCAAGAAATGCGTGTTTGGAGTACCAGCCGGCCAGCTTCTAGGCTTCCTGGTCTCTGAACGCAGCATCGAATGCAACCCAGTGAAGATCAAGGCCATAGAGAGAATGGAGATTCCAACCAAGCTACGAGACGTCCAGAAGTTCACCGGATGCCTGGCTTCCCTAAACCGCTTCATTAGCCGGCTCGGAGAGAAAGCTCTCCTCCTCTATCGACTCATGAAGAAGTCCACTTACTTTGAGTGGAACGACCAAGCAGACCAAGCTTTCCACAAGCTAAAGAAGATGCTGACCACGCCGCCTGTCTTGGCGGCACCGGCTGAGAAAGAGCCCATGCTCCTTTACATTGCCGCCACTAGCCGGGTGGTCAGCACAGTTATCGTGGTCTAGCACCCAGAAGAAGGCCGAGCTCAGCTAGTCCAGAGGCCGCTGTATTATTTAAGCGAAGTACTATCCGCCTCAAAATAGAACTACCCGCACTACCAGAAGATGTGCTACGGTGTGTACTTCGCAGCCAAGAAGCTCAAGCCCTACTTTCAAGATCACCCCATCACGGTCGTATGTACTGCCCCGCTCGCCGAGATCATTGGCAGACGGGATGCATCTGGCCGGGTGGCAAAATGGGCCATTGAGCTGGTTCCCTACACGATATAATACCAGCCTCACACTGCCATTAAGTCCCAAGCACTGGCCGACTTCCTCGTCGACTGGGCCGAAACCCAGTACCTGCCACCGGCCCCCGACTCCACTCATTGGCGGATGCACTTCGATGGGTCCAAGATGTGCACCGGCTTGGGAGCCGGCATCATCCTCACCTCTCCCTAGGGCGACAAGCTCAAGTACACATTACAACTTCATTTTGCCTCCTCCAACACTGTGGCTGAGTACGAGGCGCTCATACACGGGCTCCGGCTAGCCAAAGAGCACGGCATCCACCGGATCCTATGCTATGGCGACTCGGATTTGGTGGTCCAGCAGTCATCTGCCGACTGGGACGCCAAGGACGCAAACATGGCGAGCTACTGCTTCCTCGTTCAGCAAATCAGTGGATATTTTGAAGGATGCGAGTTCCTCCACGTGCCACGGGTCGACAACGGGCAAGCAGATGCCCTGGCACGAATAGGCTCCACCCGGCAAGCTATACCAGCTGGCGTCTCTCTCCACCGCCTCCTCAAGCCGTCTATCAAGCCGTCTCCAGAATCTGATTCCATCTTCGTGCTGCCTGACCCCGACGCGGTCGGATCCGACTTGGGGAACCAAGCAGGCGGCTCGGGGACTTCGACAGGCGGCCCGGGGACTGCCATAGTCGCACTCGGCTCGGGAACTTCGGAACCCAGCCCGGGGACTACTGCAGTCGGCCCGGGGACTGCATCAACACAACAGGCGGTGGCCGACTCCAACTCTTCACCACCCAGCCCACCCGCCCTGGTCACAGTAGCAGTTTTGACAGTAGAAGAAGTCACGGCTCCATCATGGGCCCAGCCCATCCTCAACTTCTTGGTAAACAGAGAGTTGCCGATTGACGAGATCTCGGCAAGGCAAGTCCAACGCCGAGCCGGAGCATACACAATAGTAAACCGAGAGCTCGTTAGGCGCAGCTCACTGGAGTCTTCCAGCGCAGCGTCGAGCCAGAGAAGGGCATAGCAATCCTCAAGGACATCCACCAAGGTGAATGCGGCCACCACGCGTCCTCAAGATCACTCGTCGCCAAAGCTTTCCGCCATGGATTCTTCTGGCCGACTGCTTTGGATGACGCCAAGGAACTAGTAAAACACTCCAAAGGGTGCCAAGTTTTCAGCTCCAAGCACACCTGTCGGCTTCTGCACTCAAGACCGTCCCTCTCACCTGGCCTTTTGCCGTCTGGGGGATGGACATGGTGGGCCCATTCAAGACAACACGTGGTGGCATGACACATCTGCTCGTCGTTGTGGACAAATTTACCAAGTGGATTGAAGCAAAGCCGATCAAGAAGCTGAATGGGCCGACTGCCGTGACATTCATCGCAGATATTACAACCCGGTACGGTGTACCGCACAACATCATCACCGACAATGGCACAAATTTTCCCAAGGGAGCAATGGCACGCTTCTGCGCGACACAAGGCATCCGGCTGGACCTAGCGTCCGTTGCCCACCCGCAGTCAAACGGCCAGGTCGAACGAGCAAACGGCCTCATCCTCTCCGGCATCAAGCCCCGACTAGTCGTGCCCCTGGAGCGTTCGGCCGACTGTTGGCTCGACGAGCTGACCGCCGTCCTCTAGAGTTTGCGCACTACCCCAAACAAGTCAACCGGTTTTGTCGGATTTCAGGTTCCGGCAGACCCTTGAGGTTCGATCTCATCCTCTCCCCTGCCGTTCTACATCCGATCCCTCGAGCGATCTAAGCTAGAAAACGATGAACAACGCAAGGGACACGAGATTTATACTGGTTCGGGCCACCGTTGTGGTGTAATACCCTACTCCATTGTGTGGTGTGGTGGATTGCCTCAGGGGCTGATGATGAATAGTACAAGGGAAGAACAGCCTCGCGAGAGGTGTTCTTGAGCTAGTGCAATGGACTGCTTGAGTGAGTTCAGTCGCCTCTCTCTACTCGGGCTCTACCAGATTTCTCTACCCTGGACCCGATTGCCTCTACTCTGTGGTGGCTAGCTCTATTTATAGAGGCCCTGGGCCTCTCCCCAAATAATGAGCAGGAAGGGTGCCAACAATTGGCCATTTTGAAGGGGAACATCTAGTACAAGTTATCCTGACCAAAGGTGGTCTTCGGATCTCAAAAGCACTGGCGGTGACGCCGTCTTGGGCTCCATAGTGACCTCCGTCTTGCCGTCCGGCTCGTCTTGGTGTCGTTGCACCAGAATGGTAACCTTTGCCTGATGCCTTGGCATGTTCTTGCCTCCTTTGCACCGAAAGGGAAACAAGGAATCTGCACAGGCTGGCGCCCGCCTGGTCTTGATACGTCATGGCTTGCGTCACGGGCTCCTCGCAAGGTACCCCTGCCTTGATCTCTCCGCCTTCTCGTGAGCCTCCCTAACGAGGCTGCCTCTAAGGAAGCTTCCTGTTGTCCACCCCGAGAGGCTTGGCCCCTTGCGAGGGTCTTGAGCTTTGAGCTGATGAAGATGGGCCGCGTTGGGCCCCCACTTGAACCACGCCGCAGGCCGCAGGCAGGCAAGTCTGGGAACCACCGTTCCCAGAACACCGACAGTAGCCCCGGGGCCCAAGGCGCGTGCGGGCTTGGCCTAGCAGGGAAGCGAAGGGGCAAGCGCGAAGCGCCGCGGGCCCCGAAAGCCTACGGCCTTGGACGACGTGTGGCGGTTGATTGGACGTGGGCGACTGCGCTTCCCGATGACGCCTCGGCGACCGCATGACTTGACAAGTCCCTGCATGCAGAGGAATGGGTCATGATTACCTGCGATCGTGGTGCTCGGCGGTTTTCCTCCTCCGGCTATAAGTACGGGGCTGCGTGAGCTGCTTCAGTCCATTCCCTCCTGCTACTCCTCTTTTCTTCTTCCTCGTCCTTGCTCCTTCATACGCCAATGGCACCAATCCGCCAGTTCTCTGCAGAAGGGAAAGGGAAGGCCCTCCGTGAGGGTCCAGACCCCCTTCCGCCGAAGAAACGGCCGGTCCTCTGCCACCAAGATGAGGGTGCCCCGTAGGAGGTGTCGAGGCCGTGGTACGAGGGGCCGCCGCCTGGGTTTCAGCTGCCCTTGTACGCCCGCGTCGTGGGTCCTGGGGGAGAGGGTGCCGAACCACACCGACAGCGCCGCCGCCGACGTCGGCGGGTCACGGTGGTGCGCATCGTCCCCCCTGGAGTGCACGCTGAGCACTCCTCTCGCGAGCTCGTGCTCCACGCCGCC
This sequence comes from Aegilops umbellulata, assembly GCA_032464435.1. Classification (NCBI taxonomy): domain Eukaryota; kingdom Viridiplantae; phylum Streptophyta; class Magnoliopsida; order Poales; family Poaceae; genus Aegilops; species Aegilops umbellulata. Next base: position 502,360,061 of record CP136055.1, on the reverse strand, counting down.
ATGCCTCTGAGCTCTTTGATCCGCCTTCCCCCTTCCTTCGCCTTCGAGATGCCACAGAGCGGGGCTCTGGAGCTCTGGCTGCAGCACGCCGGCTGCAGCACCCCGGCGACCGGAGTGGAGATCGCGGTCGTTGCTCCGGGCAAGGTCTTCATGACCCGGGGCTGGGGCGAAATCGCTCGGGTCTGCTGGCCGGTAGGCGCCCACGTGATTCATCTTGAATACGACGGCGCCTACCTGATGTTCTTCAAGGTCTTCAATGCTGAAGGACACCGGCTGGAGTGCTGCCCCAAAGGGGGCGGCAGGGGCGACGAACCGGCGAGGACCTGGCTCGCCCGTCGGCCCTCCAGCAGCTCTTCAGGCAGCAGCGGAGGAACTGGGGAATCCAGCGGCTCCCCGAGCTTCTCGTGACTCCGGAGACGAGCGACGACAGCTACGAGCTTCTGAGCTCGTCCCCTGGGCGATTAGCGTTCTTTAGGATTAGCACCTTTTATTTTCTGCAAGGAATCGGAGCAATAGCCCGTGGGGGGCATGTAAGGCATCTGTCGTGTCTTTTGTGAATATTATATCCTTGATATGAAATGATGCGGGGTTCTTGTCCTGTTCTGGCTAGGCTCCCCCTTTCTATCCTCACGAGGGCCTTGCGCTCTACGCCGACAGGTCCCAGTCCCCAGGCGGACTTCAGCCGTCGCTGGTATGCCAGGTCACGATGTCGTGGTCAAGGCCAGGAGGTGAGCAGCCCGAGGTCCGGTAAGAGCCCCCGAGTCGCGATGCTCGGGAGGTCCCCTTTAGCGCCCAAGCAGTCCCCGCTGGGTGAGAAAGGAAGGTAGCGTCCCCGCAACAGAACCGCACTGGGCGAGGGTGTGGCGCTGCGTTAGTCCAACTTCTGTAAGGGTGTGACTTATCTTTTGAATCGGTGTAGTTCCCTGATGGAGTGCCCGACCCGAGCGATGGCAGCCAAGGCGCTGCTGGGTTGGGTCCTCGCGAGCTTCTCCCCGCTCCCCCGCACTTTCCTTAATGCTCTACGTCCTTATGTCCCGGCCCTCGAGCGAGCTCAGCCGCCGCTGGTATGACAGGTCGTGATGCCGTGGGTCAAGGGCAGGGGTGAGGGCTGGAGAGCTAGTAGGAGCCCGTGAGTCACGATGCTTAGGTGCCCCCTTTTTAACGCGCAAGCGCTCCGTGCCGGAGAGAGGGAGAGAAAACCCGCGGCGTTCCCGTTGTTGTTTCTGGAGTAGGTCCTGCACATCAATCATGAGGAGGGAGAAGACTTGTGGTTACGGTTGCCAGCCAACCTTGGGTCGCTTCGAAGAGGTGATCGGGGCACTGAGGGCCTGGTGAGGTGGCGCCTTGCGGGGCTACCACGGCCAGAGCTCAGCCACTCAGATTTATCAGCGTTGCAGGGACGGACCCGTGCACAAATGTCGTGCCATTAGCGAGCGGCTCCACAGGTGGGCGTCAATCGAGCAGGCGATTAGGTCGGAGATGTTAATCACATAGGAGGATACTTATTTCAAGTGGATGCAGGAAAAGCAAACGCCGCTGGGACAGGCCCGAGCAGCTTGGGGATGATGCAGCCCGAGGGGCGCCCCCAGTAAGGCAAGTAAAGAGCGTAAGCAAAACGGATACATGCCGCAGGGACGGACCCACGCAGCCTGGGAATGATGTGGCCCTGTGAGAGCTCCCAGCTAAAAACGGAACTTAGAAAGATGTCACCTGGTGTTGCTTGAAGATGAAGTGATGTTGAAGAAGCGAGCGATGCGCAATGAAGACGTCGACCCTCACGAGCCCCCAGGCCCAGGAGCCTCAGGAGGCTCTGGGGTTACATGTGGGTCCTCGAGGGCCGTCTCCATCTCTGCCAGGACCGCCCAATGCCTAACCTCCTGAGCCTCCAGAATGCTCCTCATCAGGCGCTGATGAGCGGCGACCGCATTCGGCAGGCCGAAAGGCATGCAGACGTAGTTGTGAGGTGGACCCTCGCAACGCCCCGCGCGCGAAGGCCAGAGGCGCTCCTGAGATGCGGCTCGGTTGAGCCCCGGTACGTCGATGCAGATGCGCAGCCCCCCGTCCTCGCCTGTATGTGGGGGCATGGTGGGCAAGCGGCGGCTGCCGCGCATGACTCTTGACTCCTGTAGCTCCTGGGCATTTCTTGCGAGGAACTCCTGAGGGTTCGGTCTCCGTTGTCTTGTGCCTTCCTGAAGGAAACGTGCCCGAAAGCACCCTTCCAAGTGGTGCCCGAGCGCCTCCCTCACGATCTTGGCATGGTCGATGGCTCTCCATGAGAGAGCCCCCGAGCCCTGCCTGAGGAGGGCGCCGGGCGCGCCTTCCTATGCGCGAGAGTGGGCGCCCCCTGATTGGGCGCAGACCCCGACGCAGTACCTCCGGAGGCGCCTTCCTCCGTATGGCTTGGGTTAGGCGAAACTTTCTTCTTCTTGAGGGTTGCCTCGGGAGGTCCTCCGCTCCCGTGATCTGGGTCTTCGATTGCCGTGGCTTGGAACGCACGCTGAAGTGAACACACTGCGTCTCTTTCTTCACAAGGTACGGTGATGACTCCATCGCTTCCCGACATCTTGAGGACGTTGTAGCCATGGTGAGTCACTGCCATGAACTTGTCCAGGGCTGGGTACCCAAGGATGGCGTTGTACGGTAGATGAATGTGGGCGACGTCGAAGTCGATGAGCTCGGTGCGGTAGTTGTTGCACTGCCCGAAGGTGACCGGAAGGCGAACTTGCCCTATTGGAACAGTGGAACCATCAGTGACTCCTGAGAAGGGCTTGGTTGGCTGAAGCTGATCGTACGCCACTTGGAGATTGTCAAATGTTTCGACAGACAGGACGTTGAGCCCTGCCCCGCCGTCAATGAGGGTCCTGGTGACCTGCACGTTGCTGATGACTGGGGAGCAGAGCATAGGGAGGACTCCGGCCGTTGCCGCGCATTTGAGCTGATCTGCTGAGCTGAGTGTGATAGCGCACGCAGACCACCTGAGAGGGCGCGTGGCCTCGAGCCTGGGGAGGACTGCATTCACCTTGCGAGCAAACTGCTTGAAGATGCATTGTGAGGCTGGGGCCTGCACACCTCCGAAGATGCAAGCGATTGCGCGCGGCTCATAGAAGCCCCCAGCCCCCTCGTCCTGATGTTGGTCTTCTTGCCTACTTGGTGGTGGCGGCAGAGGAGGAAGGCCTGCGTTGCCGCATGGTCGATCCTCGCGAGGTTGATCCCTCCAACCTCTCTCGTGAGGCTGGTCCTGCCAGTGATCCTCGCAAGGTCGGTCGTGCGACCCTTTGTGAGGGCCACGGTCTTCCCATCGTCCTCCACCTCTTCCTCCTCCTCGGCCATAGCCCCTGTCGTTGCGCTCGGGGCGGCGGCCGATTCTCCCATCTCGCACGGCTCTGAGCTCTTGACATTCGTTGGTGTTGTGGGTGTGGAGGTCGTGGCACACGCAGTACCGGCTGCCCTTGGATGACTCAGGCTGATCCTTGCCTCGCTTGGTGTCCGGCTCTGCTGCAAGCACGGCAGCCCCCTTGCGCTTCACATCCTTGGCCTTGGGCTTCTTTTCTTCTGGGTCGGCCGCTGGGAGTTCGAGGAGGGAGAAACGCCCTTCCTCGGCCCTGGCGCACTTGGTCGCCAGGTTGAACAGCTCCAGGGATGTGCATAGGTATTCGTGGATTGCTAGCTCCTCCTTCATCTTGATGTCGTGTACGCCATCGGAGAAGGACGAGATGACGGCTTCTTCAGTCACCTTGGGGATCTTGAGGCGGGTGCTGTTGAAGCGCTGGATGTATTTCTGCAGGGTCTCCGCTTGCTGTTGCTTGATGCGGCGCAGGTCATTCACAGCCGGGGGCCGGTCGCAAGTGCCCTGGAAGTTGGCGATGAAGTGAGTGCGCATCTCGTCCCATGAGGAGATCGTGTCGGGAGCCAGGTTTAGGAGCCAGGTGCGGGCCCCATCCTGGAGTGCCAGGGGAAACCAGTTCGCCATGACCCTTTCATCTCCGTTGGCGGCTTCGATGCACAGCTTGTAGAGCTGTAGGAACTCCGCAGGGTCCGCCGTGCCATCGTAGCGAGGGGGAAGGTCAGGCTTGAATTTGCTTGGCTATGCGACGCTGCGCAGCTCGGGCGTGAGGGCGCGACAGCCTACCGTGGCCACCGGCGCCTTTTGCTGGTGCTGGGCTTGCTGCTGGGGATCACCGTGCACCGCCGCTTGGAGCAGCATGGGGTCTTGGCGTAGGGGTGCAGGGACGCGATCTGGGCGCGCCGGCGCTGGGAGCGCGCAAGCACCCTCTTCGGGACAAGGGATCTCTTGGCAACTCCTTTCCTGCTGCGCCGGCACAGGGTGCAGGGGGCCTCGCCCCGGGGCTGCACGCCTTGGAGCCAGGGCGCCTTCTTGGGGAGGATGTGGTGGAGGCACCTCCGGATCCCCGCCCATTGCACGGAACGGAGGGCGAGGCAGCGAGAGAGACCGCAAGGGGGAGCCCCCTGCGGTGCTGACGAGCTCGGTGATGCAAGCGAGCCAGTCCTCGTAGAGGTCGTCGACCGGGCGGTAGTGCAGGAGCTCTCTTGCCAGGAGCAGCGATGCGTGCGCATCCATGGGAGCGCGACGGGCGTGGGATGACGAGTCGTCGGGAGCCAGCGACGGAGAGGCGGTGCGACCATCCCACCGCACCGAAGGATGTTGGGACGAGGCCTGCTGCTCGTTCCTCGCCGGGCCGGTCGCGGCGTTGGTGGCAGGCGACGGGGAACAACGAGGGTGTCGGAGTAATGGGCCACGGGTAGGCTCACCCAAGACCCAGAACCTTTCAAGACATCGGGGCCGACTTCGCCCCTCAGGAATCCCAAGGTAGAAGGGCCGCCTCTAGGAGTCGGCTGTGGCGCCGCCGACTACCCACTCGCGGCCGAATCCCAGAGACGGCTATGAAAGGAGTCGACTCCCAGCTGGCGGCTTCAAGAGAAGCCGATTATGGGGAGTCGGCCCGTGACTCCACCACCTCCTGCCCGCGCGAGGAGGGACGGGACGGGGTGTGACCTCAGAGCGGGCCACACCCGCCCCTTACCAAGGGCAGGCATGGCCACAGTGCGTCGTATTGACGGAGATCTCCGTCCGGCGCGGCACTGTTGCCATGCCAGCTCTAACATCAGCCCCAGGGGGCGGAACCCTGTGCCCACGTCGGCCTGCCTGTATGGCCCAGAGGCGGCGGGCCCCGCTGGTCAGCGGGGGTACAGAAGACGGCGGGAGCGCCACAAGACGGACTCCGTGGCAGTCGGCCTCCTAGAGCCGGCCGGCTCCACCCACGGGTCCCGCACGCCATTAACCAGACAAGAGGGGAAGTGGCTACAGTGATCGCCCGCCAGGCGGCAGCACTGTTGCCATGACCCCGCAGCCAAACCCGCATCATTAGGAGCGTGGATACAGTGATCCGCAGCCAGCGAGACCCGCCCGCGGCGGACAGGGCTGTAGGCTCCGTACCAGACTCGCTAGCAGGGCCCACCAGTCGGCGGGCCCCAGTAGTCGGCGGAGGGGACGACGACCTAAGAGACAGACGGCTGGGACCCGCACCCAGCCGGATTACCATTGTACCCCCGGGGGGTAGGCCTATATAAACCCCCCGGGGCACCCATGCAAAGGGTTTGATTCTTTAGACACTAGACCAGAGAGCACAAGGGGGAGAGAGCTAGCCTTGCCTTCTCCTACCTCCCGGAAACAGCTCCAGGAGCAACTTTGTACGCTTATTGCCATAGAGATCATGTGGAGACCCCGCAGAGCAGCAGTAGGGGTGTTATCTCCTCAGAGAGCCCCGAAGCTGGGTAAGATTCGCCGGCGTTCATGTCTAGGCCTCATCCCGCTTCCAGGCACCGGCGACGTTCTACTCGCCCCCACCATGATAAGCCATCCTTTGGCATATGTCGCATCCAACTGTGACACCCCAAAAATTTTTGGCCTTGTTTTATTAATTAAATTTTGCCAGGACTTAAAAACTTTATTTTATGAGCTCCCTTTTTTATCTTTAACCTTGTCATTGTGGAGTTTTTCACCTAAGTGTGAACTTTTCAAATATGTTATTGGACTTGTTTAACCTCTCTAGAAAACTTTACTTTTATCAGTGCAACTAATTGCATAATTAAGATACTTAATCTGTACTTTCTTGAAAATGGTTTTCACGGTTAAATGGCCATATTTGAACTACAACCATTTGATAGATTCACTTAAAATTCCCACCAAAATTTGGAGATGTCATGTGAGGTTATTAAATAGCTTTTATGCAAAAACATCCTTATTTCATGAAATATTCTGAGCTCTACACCCTTTTTTCTCCTCTGGTCCAGTGGGCAATTTTGCACTACAACCCATTTAAATATTTTTTTAGCCTCTACCAAAATTATGGGATGTCAGTGATATCATATGATTCAACTTTATGCAAAAACCCAGTGAAGTTATTTGCAATTTTTTAGTGGATCAGCATCATCTTCATTCTGGACCAGACTGGTGTTTTCTACTGCAACACTATTATTTCTTGCTCCAGTGACCTTGTGTTTTCTCATGCTCATAATCCTCCCTACCAAACCCCTAAGTCCAGGAGCATGCACCCTTTGGAGCAATTTTGGTTCATGAAATGATGCCATTCATTTCCTGTCCAGAATTGTAATTCTGCAAATCTTACACTAGCAAGTTTCTCCTTTTGCCAAACTAACCTCACCACTCTCTCTTGTTTCTAAGGAGACACTGATCTGGAGTTTTTGACCACTCCAAGACTTGCCTAAGTGCCCTTGGCATTTTGTCAAACACCTCATGGGCATGTTCTGTTTTGGCATGAAACTTTGGTTGCACTGTGACCCAGATCCTCTGACCAGATTGGCATGTCCACTAGACTCCCTGTTTCCCCTAACCTCGACCTGCTAAACCCCAGCTCCAACCGAACCACCTAGCGTGCCCTGGCATTTCGCCGAGCAGCTGGTGAGCGTGCGCTGGGCGCGCCCAGAGCGCGCATATTGCAGCCACGTGCACCGAGCCGCCGCGTCGCAACCCCCTGCCTTGGCCCGCACGGGAGAACCTCGCCACGCACCCCACGCCTCGCCACAACACGCCAACCGCCCTGGCACCCTACAGCTCCACCGCCAGAGCCCTTTTGGCGGCACGCCGGCGTCGGCCGACAGCCTCTGCCACGGGCAGCGCCACCCAAGCCCCTCCCGCTCGCCACCTAGCCCCTGTAACAGCGCGAGCTCATCCACAGGGTGTCGCCTAGCGCTCGTCGCCGCCACGACGCCCCTAGCTACAGAATGGCGGTCGCCGGAGAGCTTATCCACGGCCGCCGCGGAACCGCCTTGCCACACCTATTTAAGGAGTCCCCGAGTCCGTTCCCGCTCGCAGGCGACCTCAGGCCACCACTATGGCGTTCCCCTAGCCCGCATTCGACCTAGGGAGGTCTTCTTCCCCGTCTCCGGCAACTTCGACCACCGCCACTGCCCCTGCCGTTCCGGCGCCGCCAGGACCTCCCCCTCTCCAGTCTCTCCACCAGAAGCCTCCTCATCCACCCGTGAACCTTTCCCCCTGCTCAATTTTGATCGGGAGCCACCGCAACCCCACTGGCACTTGCTCCCGAGGCCACCTCCGCCGAGGAGCTCGCCGCCGGCAGCTCCCTCCGCCCCCGCCTGCCAGGCGACCACCGAGAGGACCGCCCCGGTGTAGCGGATCTATCCCCGCCCTCGGAGCCCCGCGAAGAGCCGCCAGTCACCGGCGACGATCGCCGGAGCTCCGCCTCCGCTCGGGACAGAGGAAAGAGAGGGAGAAGACTAGTCAAACCTGACTAGTGGGCCCCCTGAACCCACTGTCAGTGACTCACCGCGCCGTCCATGTGTTTAAGTGAAGGCGTAATTCTCCCCAGTACGTCTCCCCGCTCCGAAAGCGTATTCCCCTCTGAAACGTTTTCTTTTCTGATTTGTTTTTAAAACAGATTTTGACCAGATCTTTGACTGCCTATAACTTTTTAAATAGAACTCCAAATGAGTTGATTCTTTTTCCTACCTTCCTCAAATTTGATCTAGTTTATTTTAATATTTATTTGAAAATTTTCCAAAACAGCTTTTTGTACTGTTTTGAAATGTGTGTTGATTCATATATTTCTTTTTCAAAAAAAATAGGAATTTTGGAGAGACTTTCAAAGATTTTGGAGAACACCTCACCCCTCCACAACTTCAAGGCAAGCATCTTGAACCCTGGCATAATATATTTTGATGTGTTGGTTGACACATTTATAACACCACCTCATTCCGGTGGAATTGATATTTCATGTGACATGATCATTTGCATGGAAGCATATCAACGATTTCCTTGCTATTGGAAATGAAAATGATTGTGGGGGTAATCATCCTCATGTGCCTTGCATGCATATCGGAAAGGAATCCGGGAAAGCCTCGACCTTGGGTAGGCGTGAGCTTGTTGCCGGTCCTCGTCGGGACGGTTATGTCCGGTATGGCATGGTAAGGTACATTGAGTGGAGATGTCTTCTATTGTATTATATTTGATATACATGTCATGCAGGGAACTTATGAACCTCCTGAGTCGACCGAAGATCGGGTCTTGTTCCAGTAACCCCCATACTTGCCTCGTGCTACCACTCGTCCCTGCCGCAGGTAGGGTACGGTTCAGTAAGTTGTCAACCCCTTCCCAGCACACACCGTACAGAGAGGCCATGGTGGAAGATATCGGTTGTAGCCGGTAGGCATGCCACCTGGTCAGGGGGCATGGGTGTTTCCGGTTGGGACCGAGAGGGGAGGCCACCCCTTAGAGCGCGCGATATAAATTTGATCCCATGCTACGCGAGGTTGTAGCCTCCCCACTTAGAGTTTTGCTTGACAAGTGCCGTGGGTGATTCCAGACACCGATGAGTTAAGCTGGTGTGTGCAAGCTAGGCGTGTTTTCAACTAAAAGACCGTAGACGGAATTAGTCCCGATGGACTAAAGGAATCCGTTACTCGTGGGTAAAGAGTGCACCCTCTGCAGAGATTAAACCTATTCGAATAGCCGTGTCCATGGTTAAGGACTACAGTCTGGGATGGGTCAAGTGTCGGTCTTAGTGTCGGTCTTCGGAGGTGAAATTGTTAAACCAGAACGGGAATTACTACTTGTGACTTGTGATGATTATGATTATTACTATTGTTGACTAATCCATGATTATTATTGTTATCATCGAATATCTCTGGGATGGTTCTACCTCCGGGATATTCACTATGATTAATTTCTTTTAAAGCCCTTTCTGTGGTGTCGCTCAGAGGCCCGACTGTGGCATTTCTTTTAAAGCCCTTTCTGTGGTGTCGCTCAGACGCCCGACTGTGGCATTTCTTTTAAAGCCCTTTCTGTGGTGTCGCTCAGACGCCCGACTGTGGTATTATTATTCCGCATTTTCCGCTCGAGGAGTCTTTCATACACTCGCTTGGCACCAGTATTTATTATTCTGCATTTTCCGCTCGAGGAGTCTTTCAGACACTCGTTTGGCACCAGTATCTATTATTCCGTACTTTCCACTTGAGGAGTCATTCAGACCCTCGCTTGGCACACAGTGTTCATTACCTCTATGCGGCCTTTGCATAAATTTCCGGTTGCATATGAATGACCTGTTTGCATACATCAAGACAATCATTATTATGACTAATTAAGTGAGTGTATGGATGTTGCAAAGCATGAGCATCAACGATTAGATTATACTCGTGTTCTTAATGTTTGCGAGTACATTCAAAGTACTCACTGGCTTGTCCCTGGCTATTGTCTTGGCCAGATTGCTTGCTTGGAGAGGAGCGTTGCGACGACCGCCTCGGATCCTGCGCAGCGGTGATAGCAGCCTCGTGAAGATAGGAGTTAGCCTGGTCAGCTGTTCCCGTGGGAAATGGAGTCCCATAGCTGTGGTGATCCACAAACCGCTTCCGCCCTCAACCACTAGAAACCATTGGTTGTACTTATAGGCCACAACGGTCTTGTACTTCATATTTTGTACCTTTGCTTGGAATTTCTATAACAAGTTGGTGCCTCATCAGCTAACAGTAATCCTGGGGCTGATGAGCTCGACGGCCATTTTCTGGAATTTAGTGTCTGGAAAACCGGTCGCGACAGACTTGGTATCAGAGCCAGGCTGACCATTGGCTAATCCTATCCTAGCCAGGTCAATAAACTTAGGCATGCCAAACCACCGAGCCATAACCAAACCCGCGGCCAAGCTCCTCCTGCAAGATAGCCCCATAGTGACCCGACACCTTTTGGCAGTCGGTGCCCAACCTACCAGCCTAGCCGTCGATCACGCGCCAGTGACCGGCCCCCTAAATAGTCCTTTCTCGCAAGCGTGCGAAGGAAGACTCCGTCCCCTTTTTTCTATAAAAAGGGCACGCTAGTCTCAACCCAGCACAGCCCGGCCGCTATCCTAAACCAAGCCACAATGCCTGGTCCTATTGTGCACCATGAGACCACAGCGACCAACCTTGGAGGTTTTGTGACCATACTCGCAAACCTCACTCGTCGTGCCTATGCATTAGAAGAACCCCCAGAATATGTTGTGTACCAAGGGCCCGTAAGCGGTGAAAGCCGTCAATTCTGGGCCACTGTACACATCTACGGTAGGGGTCTCGCACCCGAACGCCCCTACAGGTTCACCGAAAGAACAACTTCCTTTGAGCCACAAGCCATCCAACTAGCGGCTCGAGAAGCTATAGTTCATCTCCGGCACTTGTCGCCAAGAGTTGACTGTCGCTCGTCCACTACTACCCCAGGCGTGAAGGGCATGGTAGATCACCCCAAGTTGCCAATGGAGATCATGATACAGATCCTGCATTGTTGCACCTGGTGCGCTATGTAAGTGCACTAGAAGAACTGTGCGATCAGGTCACAATTGATCTCATCGCAGCTCGTGGAGAGCTGGTTCGTCGAGCCCCGGCAAGAGGAGAGGACGAGCCCAACGCCGACAACCCAGTCGTGCTGTTTGGACAACCGATCGAGCCCCTGAGGTCTACCCCAGCCATCGGCCAGGGTGTTGCGATAACCCCAGAAGTGCTATGTCGCATTTTGGGAACACACTCCAATGGAGTTGTGGCCAGCAATCCTCGAGATGGCCATCATCGCTACCCCGAGCCTGCAGCCCCTCAACCCACTCCGGTCAATTCCGACGGCGAGACCCGTGGAGAAGTCTCGGCATCCACAAGGCACGCCCGCATGGATGTGAACGAAGTAGACTAAGTAACCCGAGCTGTATCGAGTCCCAGTGTATCCTCGCTATGTAATCGTGTGGCCTGGTGTTTAAACGCTGCCTGTTGTCATGCCTCTGCTTAAATGATAACCTCGGTTAAACGCCCAGTGCGCGGTGTGAGATTGCTACCCCGGCGCAGCTACCAAAAACCTTCCCGACAACCCCCCGCCCCCCCCCCCCCTCCCACAGTAACATGTCACCTCGGTGAAATATGTGTATTGGTGGCTTTGACTTCCGGATCAGAGCTGGAAATTCCATTACCCTTCACCACGGTAAAAATGATCCAGCTCCAGTGCTATAAGAAGGCCACCGCGTGACCTTGCCAAGCACCATTCACCGTGTGCACCGCCCTCACAACCATTTCTTGCCATGCCGAACCTCAGCTTTTACCTAAGAACCCCAGATGCAACCCCGGGTAGTTTTGTTAAGATATTGTGGGATTTTACCTGCAGAACCATGGGCGCTACCCAGCCACCCCAGTACGAGCTGTTCAAATCGAGGATCACCTCTTCCACCTCGAGATACTGGGCAGCAGTGCACATCCCCCCCCCCCCCCCCCCGTGAACTCAGACCAAGACCCAACAGAGGTTTCCTTCGTGGGGAAATCTATGCCAACCCCACAGATGGCCGTGGAAGCTGCGGCTTGCGAAGCACTTGCTCGCCTTCGATTCGCGGTACCCTATGCCAGCGAGCGTGGGTATTATTACTTCCCGAGCCGTGCAGCGCCCGGAGGAGTAACATCGTTTCCCGGTGTGCGAATCGAGAGAGACCCCGTCCTGGCCAACCTTGTCCAGTATGTCATCGCTCAAGAGAGTTTGATCCAACGCGTGATGGGTTATCTCCAGAGCCTCGCAGACTTAAATCCTCAGATCGCCATCGGCAGATCACTGAGGCCCGACCAGGAGAGACACGTGCATCGACTAGTGAATCCGCTTTCTCCGATAGAGGAAGAATGTGTCTCAGTACCAGAAACATTTTCCCTGGACCCCATCCAGTTACCGTTTGCATTATAAATGTCACTGCTATGTTATTTATTGCAACCTTTATTTGAGTATTGTAACTTGTGCGTGGAGCTTAGTGTGTGCTTTAAGAGTGTTATTTTTGTTAATTTCGATTAATATGAGTGATTCTGTTGCATTACTGTTTTCTCCCGCGAATAATCCTGGAGTGAGACATCTTTTTCTGAGTCGATACTTCGACACTTTCTCATGACGTGGATTTCACGCTAGCACAACAGCTGACCCACAACCGCAAACACTCGGGCAAACACACGTGCACCGTTTACAAAGCTTTGCAACAGTGTTGCAGCTGGCTAACCCCTCTCCTAACCACGGTTAGCACCCGGCATCCCACCTACTCCTCGTGATCACCACCGGCGTGGAAAGCCAACACCCGAGCAGCAGCATCGCGACGATCATCGAGGATCATCGCACACAGGAGCATGGAGAGCCCCAGTAGGGTCGCCATCCCTCCGCATATCAAGATCGCGTACCAGTCCGGCATCGCCTCCGCCATTAGAGCCTCGCCCGAGCTTCGGTAAGCAAATGGAGGAAGAAGAGAGGGGAGAAGCACGGCCAGAGATGAGGAGAAGAGAGGAAACACCTCGGCCGTTTTATAGCTCGAGCTCGGTGCACGGTGGGCGAAGTCCACCAACGCCGCTCGTCGCTCGATCGCCGGTGTTCGGAGTCGAATCCGCGAGCAGTGCCGACAGCACGCTGGCCCGCGAGGTGAGTGCACGCTGCTCCGGCAGCTAGCACGCCGCGCACTACCACGGTACGGCCTAGATGCCCCACGCGCTAGGCACCGCCGGTGGAGAAAGCGCGCAGGAGAGAGGAAGAAGAAGAGCCAGAGGGAGAAGAAGAGGCTGACTGTGGGCCCCGGGTCCACCTGTCGGCCAGAGAGAGCACTGTGCTCCCGGGTACGACCAGCGTATATTTAAATTTAGACTTTATTCTAAATTTATACCCAGCGTAGAAATCTCACGTTTTTGTCTCAGACCGTAGATCTTTCTCCGCACAGCACCAGTATTTCGCACTGTGGTTTTCACCACTTATTGCCCTCTTACTGTAGCCACTTTTTCGTTGCATGCAATCTTTTCTTATGCAACTTTTAAAAAATCTCGAGGACGAGTTTTTTCTTAAGCGGGGTAGTTCTGTGACACCCCAAAAAATTTTGGCCTTGTTTTATTAATTAAATTTTGCCAGGACTTAAAAACTTTATTTTATGAGCTCCCTTTTTTATCTTTAACCTTGTCATTGTGGAGTTTTTCACCTAAGTGTGAACTTTTCAAATATGTTATTGGACTTGTTTAACCTCTCTAGAAAACTTTACTTTTATCAGTGCAACTAATTGCATAATTAAGATACTTAATCTGTACTTTCTTGAAAATGGTTTTCAAGGTTAAATGGCCATATTTGAACTACAACCATTTGATAGATTCACTTAAAATTCCCACCAAAATTGGGAGATGTCATGTGAGGTTATTAAATAGCTTTTATGCAAAAACATCCTTATTTCATGAAATATTCTGAGCTCTACACCCTTTTTTCTCCTCTGGTCCAGTGGGCAATTTTGCACTACAACCCATTTAAATATTTTCTTTTAGCCTCTACCAAAATTATGGGATGTCAGTGATATCATATGATTCAACTTTATGCAAAAACCCAGTGAAGTTATTTGCAATTTTTTAGTGGATCAGCATCATCTTCATTCTGGACCAGACTGGTGTTTTCTACTGCAACCCTATTATTTCTTGCTCAAGTGACCTTGTGTTTTCTCATGCTCATAATCCTCCCTACCAAACCCCTAAGTCCAGGACATGCACCCTTTGGAGCAATTTCGGTTCATGAAATGATGCCATTCATTTCCTGTCCATAATTGTAATTCTGCAAATCTTACACTAGCAAGTTTCTCCTTTTGCCAAACTAACCTCACCACTCTCTCTTGTTTCTAAGGAGACACTGATCTGGAGTTTTTGACCACTCCAAGACTTGCCTAAGTGCCATTGGCATTTTGTCAAACACCTCATGGGCATGTTCTGTTTTGGCATGAAACTTTGGTTGCACTGTGACCCAGATCCTCTGACCAGATTGGCATGTCCACTAGACTCCCTGTTTCCCCTAACCTCGACCTGCTAAACCCCAGCTCCAACCGAACCACCTAGCGTGCCCTGGCATTTCGCCGAGCAGCTAGTGAGCGTGCGCTGGGCGCGCCTAGAGCGCGCATATTGCAGCCACGTGCACCGAGCCGCCGCGTCGCAACCCCCTGCCTTGGCCCGCATGGGAGAACCTCGCCACGCACCCCACGCCTCGCCACAACACGCCAACCGCCCTGGCACCCTACAGCTCCACCGCCAGAGCCCTTTTGGCGGCACGCCGGCGTCGGCCGACAGCCTCTGCCACGGGCAGCGCCACCCAAGCCCCTCCCGCTCGCCACCTGGCCCTTGTAACAGCGCGAGCTCATCCACAGGGTGTCGCCTAGCGCTCATCGCCGCCACGACGCCCCTAGCTACAGAATGGCGGTCGCCGGAGAGCTTATCCACGGCCGCCGCGGAACCGCCTTGCCACGCCTATTTAAGGAGTCCCCGAGTCCGTTCCCGCTCGCAGGCGACCTCAGGCCACCACTATGGCATTCCCCTAGCCCGCATTTGACCCAGGGAGGTCTTCTTCCCCGTCTCCGGCAACTTCGACCACCGCCACTGCCCCTGCCGTTCCGGCGCCGCCAGGACCTCCCCCTCTCCAGTCTCTCCACCAGAAGCCTCCTCATCCTCCCGTGAACCTTTCCCCCTGCTCAATTTTGATCGGGAGCCACCGCAACCCCACTGGCACTTGCTCCCGAGGCCACCTCCGCCGAGGAGCTCGCCGCCGGCAGCTCCCTCCGCCCCCGCCTGCCAGGCGACCACCGAGAGGACCGCCCCGGTGTAGCGGATCTATCCCCACCCCCGGAGCCCCGCGAAGAGCCGCCAGTCACCGGCGACGATCGCCGGAGCTCCGCCTCCGCTCGGGACAGAGGAAAGAGAGGGAGAAGACTAGTCAAACCTGACTAGTGGGCCCCCTGAACCCACTGTCAGTGACTCACCGCGCCGTCCATGTGTTTAAGTGAAGGCGTAATTCTCCCCAGTACGTCTCCCCGCTCCGAAAGCGTATTCCCCTCTGAAACGTTTTCTTTTCTGATTTGTTTTTAAAACAGATTTTGACCAGATCTTTGACTGCCTATAACTTTTTAAATAGAACTCCAAATGAGTTGATTCTTTTTCCTACCTTCCTCAAATTTGATCTAGTTTATTTTAATATTTATTTGAAAATTTTCCAAAACAGCTTTTTGTACTGTTTTGAAATGTGTGTTGATTCATATATTTCTTTTTCAAAAAAAATAGGAATTTTGGAGAGACTTTCAAAGATTTTGGAGAACACCTCAACCCTCCACAACTTCAAGGCAAGCATCTTGAACCCTGGCATAATATATTTTGATGTGTTGGTTGACACATTTATAACACCACCTCATTCCGGTGGAATTGATATTTCATGTGACATGATCATTTGCATGGAAGCATATCAACGATTTCCTTGCTATTGGAAATGAAAATGATTGTGGGGGTAATCATCCTCATGTGCCTTGCATGCATATCGGAAAGGAATCCGGGAAAGCCTCGACCTTGGGTCGGCGTGAGCTTGTTGCCGGTCCTCGTCGGGACGGTTATGTCCGGTATGGCATGGTAAGGTACATTGAGTGGAGATGTCTTCTATTGTATTATATTTGATATACATGTCATGTAGGGAACTTATGAACCTCCTGAGTCGACCGCAGATCGGGTCTTGTTCCAGTAACCCCCATACTTGCCTCGTGCTACCACTCGTCCCTGCCGCAGGTAGGGTACGGTTCAGTAAGTTGTCAACCCCTTCCCAGCACACACCGTACAGAGAGGCCATGGTGGAAGATATCGGTTGTAGCCGGTAGGCATGCCACCTGGTCAGGGGGCATGGGTGTTTCCGGTTGGGACCGAGAGGGGAGGCCACCCCTTAGAGCGCGCGATATAAATTTGATCCCATGCTACGCGAGGTTGTAGCCTCCCCACTTAGAGTTTTGCTTGACAAGTGTCGTGGGTGATTCCAGACACCGATGAGTTAAGCTGGTGTGTGCAAGCTAGGCGTGTTTTCAACTAAAAGACCGTAGACGGAATTAGTCCCGATGGACTAAAGGAATCCGTTACTCGTGGGTAAAGAGTACACCCTCTGCAGAGATTAAACCTATTCGAATAGCCGTGTCCATGGTTAAGGACTACAGTCTGGGATGGGTCAAGTGTCGGTCTTAGTGTCGGTCTTCGGAGGTGAAATTGTTAAACCAGAACGGGAATTACTACTTGTGACTTGTGATGATTATGATTATTACTATTGTTGACTAATCCATGATTATTATTGTTATCATCGAATATCTCTGGGATGGTTCTACCTCCGGGATATTCACTATGATTAATTTCTTTTAAAGCCCTTTCTGTGGTGTCGCTCAGACGCCCGACTGTGGCATTTCTTTTAAAGCCCTTTCTGTGGTGTCGCTCAGACGCCCGACTGTGGCATTTCTTTTAAAGCCCTTTCTATGGTGTCGCTCAGACGCCCGACTGTGGTATTATTATTCCGCATTTTCCGCTCGAGGAGTCTTTCAGACACTCGCTTGGCACCAGTATTTATTATTCTGCATTTTCCGCTCGAGGAGTCTTTCAGACACTCGTTTGGCACCAGTATCTATTATTCCGTACTTTCCACTTGAGGAGTCATTCAGACCCTCGCTTGGCACACAGTGTTCATTACCTCTATGTGGCCTTTGCATAAATTTCCGGTTGCATATGAATGACCTGTTTGCATACATCAAGACAATCATTATTATGACTAATTAAGTGAGTGTATGGATGTTGCAAAGCATGAGCATCAACGATTAGATTATACTCGTGTTCTTAATGTTTGCGAGTACATTCAAAGTACTCACTGGCTTGTCCCTGGCTATTGTCTTGGCCAGATTGCTTGCTTGGAGAGGAGCGTTGCGACGACCGCCTCGGATCCTGCGCAGCGGTGATAGCAGCCTCGTGAAGATAGGAGTTAGCTTGGTCAGCTGTTCCCGTGGGAAATGGAGTCCCATAGCTGTGGTGATCCACAAACCGCTTCCGCCCTCAACCACTAGAAACCATTGGTTGTACTTATAGGCCACAACGGTCTTGTAATTCATATTTTGTACCTTTTCTTGGAATTTCTGTAACAAGTTGGTGCCTCATCAGCTAACAGTAATCCTGGGGCTGATGAGCTCGACGGCCATTTTCTGGAATTTAGTGTCTGGAAAACCGGTCGCGACACCAACCCCCGACATTTGGCGCCCACCGTGGGGCGAGGTGCACCGCCGTCCGGAGACCTGTTCTGGACGGGAACCCTGGCGAGCGCAGCCAGCTCGGCACTCCAGAGGGAGTTTGCGCCGACGCGCTACGCGGCGCTGAGATCGCCGGCGTGGCCAGCTGCCTTGCCGAACTTGTCGGCGAGCTACACCTCTCCGACGAGCCTGCATCCGACGCAGGCACCGGCGGCCCCGAGAGCCTTCTCGCGGGCCTCCTCGACGGACTCCACGTTGTCGGCGAGCCTGCCGCCGACCTGGAGTCCGTAGGCTCCACCGACCCGATGCTGGTCGATTCCGACACCGTGTCGCTCGACGCGTTCTCTACCAACGTGGTAGTCTATGACGAGCCGCTCCCTCGCGCGGAGAGCGGCGGAAGCACTGTCACAGAAGTGCTCGTCATCGGCCATGAAAAGCACTCCGACGACAGGGCTCATGACCCGCTCAATGCGGCGCTACAAGACCTAGACGCGCCCATTCCAGAGGACGCTGACACCGAGACGCTAGAGGCACGCCGCCTCCAGCTCGTCGAAGGCGCGAAGAAGTTGGCAAGCATGAGACGCTTGTCAGAAGCCTACCAGCGCGAGATGGATCGCGCTGTGGGCGGCTCGCCAGCCCCAGCAGGGCCTAGCCTCCTAGGCGCGGTCCGGCAATGCGGCGCGGACATCGCCAGCATGTTTGGGGCCAATCGCCCCGTATACGCCACGCCCGCAGAGAACATCCGAGACGCCCAGGCGGCGGCAGACAAGTTGGACAACCTCAAAGGCGAAGAGCGCCGACTGATGACGGAGCGTGTCCAGCGGCTCCTCGACACGGCTACCGCGCAGAACGCGGCCGGCTGCCACACTGAGGCGCCGCAACGACAGAACGACGACCTACCACCCCGCCGAGACCGAGGTGCGACGTCTCGGATGCCGACTGGCGGCGTCCGCGGAAGGAAAGACAAGGACCCGGCTGCTTGTCGCAGTCGGACTCACATCTCCATCGAGCGTGACCAAGACGGCCGCCCAAGAGCAGTAGAGCGGCGAGACGACTATGTGCCTCCTCCACCTCGTAGAGAAAGGCGGGTCTCCCTGCCACCTGTTGAGCATCCGACTCTCGGAGGCCGCCTCGGCCGCCGAGAAGGAGTCAGAGAGATTGATGCCCGCCACCGGATCGACCGACTCCATCGATCCCTGGCGCTGGAAGAAGAAGACGAGCTGGGTCCGCCGTGTTTCGGCCCCCGCATCCGAGATGAGCCCTTTACCAAAGGGTTCATTCTTCCCAAAGATACTCCCAAGTACACCGGCTCCATGAAGCCGGAGGATTGGCTGGTTGACTACTCCACGGCAGTCAGCATAGCAACTGGCAACAAGCGAGTTGCCGTGAAGTACATTCCGCTCATGCTCCAGGGCACGGCCCGGACGTGGCTGAACAGCCTGAAGCCCCACAGCATCAACAGCTGGGTCGACTTCACCGAAGCTTTCGTCCATAACTTCACGAGCACGTACAAGCGACCACCCCAAGCCCCGCCAGCTCTCCTTGTGCGTGCAAGGCCCCAACGAGTCGACTCGCGACTACCTCACGTGCTGGGCCAAGCTCCGAAACTCCTACGAGGGCGTGCACGAGGTGCAGGCCATCGAGTACTTCACCGCCGCGTGTAGAGAAGGCACCCTCCTCAAGAACAAGCTCCTCTGCGACGAGCCAGGGACCCTGGACGAGTTGCTGATCATAGCAAACAAGTACGCCACAGCCGACTCTTCCATGAAAACGGAGATCCAAGTCAGCACAGCCGGCAAAACGGCCCCTCAGGCTCCCAGAACTCCGGCCGGAGAAGCCAGTCGGCGACAGCAGCAGAACGACTTCAAGCACAAGGCCCCGCAGCCGGCTTCCAGTAGCAGGCAGGTGGCGATTGTCGAAGACCAGCAGCCGGAGGGGCAGCCTCCGCCCAGGCGGCAGAAGGGCGGCAAGTCCAGCTGGTTGCCGGCTTTCTCCTACGAGCAGACTCTAGACGGCCCATGCAAGTTTCACAGCGGCGCGAAGCCATCAAATCACACCACCCGAAAGTGTCACTGGCTCACCAGGATTGCCAAGGGAGACGGCCTGACGCCTCCTCCGCCTACTGGGCAGCCGCCTCCGCCTCCACCCCAGCAGCCGGCTGTCAGGCCAGTCGGCGCAGTACAAGACGAGTACCCAGAAGAGCATGGGGCCTATGTGGTGTTCACCAGTGTGGCAGACGACAAACGCAGCGAGCGGCTGCAGCGGCAAGAGGTGAACGCGGTGGCGTCGGACGCCCCAGAGTTCATGCACTGGTCCGAGAAATCTATCAGCTGGAGCAGAGCTGATCACCCAGAGGTGATGCCAAGCCCAGGCTCATACGCCTTGGTCTTGGAGGCCACCTTTGCCACCGATAAGCGGGTCGCTCGTTTCTCACGAGTGCTGATAGACGGAGGCAGCAGCATCAATATCCTGTACAAGGATACCATGGAGAAATTAGGAATCAAGCAAAGACAGCTTCAGAGCAGCCGAACCGTATTCCATGGCATTGTCCCTGGCCTTTCCTGCTCCCCAATCGGCAAGATTTTGATAGATGTCCTCTTTGGAGACAAGAGTCATTTCCGCCGAGAGCCAATCTGGTTTGAGGTGGTGGACCTTGAGAGCCCGTACCACGCGCTGCTTGGCCGACCTGCTTTGGCCAAGTTCATGGCGGTCCCCCACAATGCCTACCTCAAGATGAAGATGCCGAGTTCCAAGGGAATTCTGACTATAGCCGGCGACTACAGAAAGTCGTCCGCTTGTGTGGCCGAGAGCAGTCGGCTGGCCGAGTCCCTGGTCATTGCAGCAGAGAAGCGGCTTCTGGATCGGGTTGTGGCGATGGCCGGCAAGCAACCAGAGATGTCGCCCGACCCCAAGGAGTCGGAGGCTGAGGGCTCGTTCAAGCCAACAAAGGAGACAAAGAAGATACCCTTGGACCCAGAGCACCCGGAGAGGTACGCTGTTATAGGTACAAACCTTGACAGCAAATAGGAAGGCGAGCTCGTCGATTTCCTCCGTGAGAATCGGGACATCTTTGCATGGTCCCCCAAAGACATGCCGGGAGTACCGACGGAATTCGCCGAGCACAAGTTACATGTCCGGTCTGATGTGAAGCCCGTCAGGCAGCCCTTGCGCCGCCTATCAGAAGAGAAAAGAAGAGTTGTTGGAGAAGAGATCGCCCGGCTCCTTGCAGCCGGCTTTATCATGGAAGTGTTTTTTACAGAGTGGCTAGCAAACCCAGTCCTAGTACTGAAGAAGAACAAGCAGTGGCGGATGTGTATAGACTACACAAGCCTCAACAAAGCTTGCCCCAAGGACCCGTTTGCTTTGCCGAGAATCGATCAGGTGATAGACTCCACAGCCGGATGCGAGCTGTTGAGTTTCCTAGATGCCTATTCGGGATATCACAAGATCAAGCTGAACCCGGCAGACAGATTGAAGACCGCCTTCATCATGCCGTTCGGAGCCTTCTGCTACCTGACCATGATGTTCGGCTTGAGAAATGCCGGCACCACCTTTCAGCGCTGCATGCAGAAGTGCCTCCTCAAGTAACTCGGCAGGAATGCCCACGTTTACGTGGATGATGTGGTGGTGAAGACGGAGAAGCGCGGAACTCTATTAGAAGACCTCAAGGAGACCTTTGAGAACCTGCGCCGATTCCGGATCAAGCTTAACCCCGAGAAGTGCGTTTTCGGAGTACCAGCTGGCCAGCTTCTTGGCTTCCTGGTCTCTGAACGCAGCATAGAGTGCAACCCTATGAAGATCAAGGCCATCGAGAGGATGGAGGTACCCAGCCGACTGTTGGATGTGCAGAAGTTCACTGGTTGTCTGGCATCCATCAGCCGTTTCATCAGCCGGCTGGGCGAGAAAGCTCTCCCCTTGTACCAGCTCATGAAGAAGACCAATTTTTTCGAATGGAACCACAAGGCGGACGAGACTTTTCTCCAATTGAAAAAGATGTTGGTTACTCCCCCTGTGTTGGCAGCTCCGACTCCCAAAGAGCCCATGCTCCTGTACATCGCCGCCACCAGCCGAGTAGTCAGCACAGTCATCCTAGTCGAGCGCAAGGAGGAAGGCAAGGCACTACCAGTCTAGAGACCGGTATATTACCTAAGCGAAGTGTTGTTGACCTCCAAGCAGAACTACCCCCATTACTAGAAGATGTGTTACGGCGTGCACTTCGCCGCCAAGAAGCTGAAGCCTTATTTTCAAGAGCATCCAATTACTGTGGTCTGCACAGCCCCACTAGCCGAGATCATCGGCAGCCGAGATGCGTCTGGCCGAGTGGCCAAATGGGCCATAGAGTTGGCCCCCTACACGATCTACTATCAACCCCGCACTGCCATCAAGTCGCAAGCACTAGCCGATTTCCTTGTCGACTGGGCCGAGACCCAGTACCTGCCGCCAGCGCCCGACTCCACCCATTGGAGGATGCACTTCGATGGCTCCAAGATGCGCACTGGCTTGGGAGCCGGCGTTGTTCTCACTTCTCCCAAAGGCGACAAGCTCAAGTATGCGCGGCAGATCCATTTCGCTGCCTCCAATAACGTCGCCGAGTATGAGGCGCTCATTCACAGGCTCCGGCTTGCCAAAGAGCTTGGCATTCGCCGCATCCTGTGTTATGGCGACTCCGACTTGGTGGTCCAGCAGTCATCTGGCGACTGGGACGCCAAGGACGCAAACATGGCAAGCTACCGTTTCTTCGTGCAGCAACTCAGCGGGTATTTCGAGGGGTGTGAGTTCCTCCACATGCCAAGAAACGACAACGACCAAGCAGATACTTCGGCGCGAATCGGCTCCACCCGCCAAGCAATACCTTCTGGCGTCGCTCTTCAGCGCCTCCTCAAGCCGTCCATCAAGCCTTCACCAGAGTCAGATTCCAATTTTGTGTCGGCCCCTCCTGAAGAAGTCGGATCCGGCTCAAGAGCCCCAGCAGGCAGCACAAAGACCATTGAAGACGACTCCAAAAATGCCACAGTCAAAGCCGGCCTGGGGACTTCAGAACCCGGCCCAGGGACTGCAGCGACCAAACCGAAGACCCCATAGCTCGGACTTGGGGACTGCTCCAGTCGGCCCGGGGACTGCGCCAGTTAGCCCGGGGACTTCAGTGATCCAACAAGCGGCCGCGGACTCCAGCCCGCCGCCTCCCAGCCCAGCCGCCCTCGTCCAAGTCGTAGTTCTGGCGGTCGATGAAATAGCAGCACCCTCATGGGCACAACCCATCCTCAAATTTCTGGTGAACAAGGAGCTGCCAACTGATGAAACCTTGGCTCGGCAAGTGCAACGCCGGGCGGCAGCATACACCATAGTCAACAGAGAACTAGTCAGGCGCAGCGTCACTGGTGTTTACCAGCGCTGCGTCGAGCCGGAGCAAGGCCAAGCAATTCTCAGAGGCATCCATCTAGGCGAGTGTGGCCACCATGCGGCCTCAAGAGCACTCGTCGCCAAAGCTTTCCGGCACGGTTTCTTCTGGCCGACTGCCCTAGAAGAGGCCAAAGAGTTGGTCCACAAATGCAAGGGGTGCCAGAAGTTCCGCTCCAAGCCGCATCAGCCGGCTTCTGCACTCAAGACCATCCCAATCGCCTGGCCCTTTGCAGTTTGGGGCCTGGATATGGTGGGACCATTCAAGACGGCATGAGGTGGCCTGACTCACCTACTTGTCACAGTGGACAAGTTCACCAAGTGGATAGAAGCGAAACCCAACAAGAAGTTGAATGGTCCGACTGCCGTGACATTCATCTCCGACATCATAATTCGGTACGACATACCGCACAACATCATCACCGACAACGGCACCAACTTTGCCAAAGGCACCCTGGCCCGTTTCTGCGTGACGCAGGGCATCCGACTGGACATAGCGTCCGTTGCCCATCCGCAGTCAAACGGCCAGGTGGAGCGGGCGAATGGCCTCATCCTGTCCGGCATCAAGCCTCGGCTGATCGAACCGCTAGAGCGCTCGGCCGGCTGTTGGCTCGACGAGTTGCCAGCCGTCCTTTGGAGTCTGCGCACGACACCGAACAAGTCGACCGGCTTCACGCCCTTCTT
The DNA here is from genome assembly GCA_032464435.1 of Aegilops umbellulata. Classification (NCBI taxonomy): domain Eukaryota; kingdom Viridiplantae; phylum Streptophyta; class Magnoliopsida; order Poales; family Poaceae; genus Aegilops; species Aegilops umbellulata. The sequence continues at coordinate 502,336,416 of CP136055.1, read as the reverse complement.
CCTCATCTACGGTGCTAAAGCCGTCATCCCAACGGATATAGAGTTCGACTCCCCGCGAGTCACGATGTACACCAAGGAGGAAGCAGAAGAAGCACGACAAGACGGTGTCGATCTGCTGGAAGAGGGCCGGCTGTTGGCACTCAGCCGGTCCAGCATCTACCAGCAGAGCCTGCGCCGATACTACAACAGGAAGGTCAAGCCGAGATCCTTCCAAGAGGGCGACCTTGTGCTCCGACTGATCCAGCGAACAGCCGGCAGCACAAGTTGTGGCGCCTTGGGAAGGCCCCTTCATCATCAGCAAAGTGCTGGGCAACGACTCCTACTACCTGATCGACGCTCAGAAGCCCCGAGCATGCAAGAGGGACGACTCCGGCAAAGAGACGGAACGACCATGGAACGCAAATCTTCTCCGAAGATTTTACAGTTGATGCAGTATGTACCATGCTACCCTTTTGTATTGAAGCACCAAGACTTTGGGCCCCCCGAGACGAGCTCGGGGACTGCCCTTTTTGTTATCTGTATGATAAGTATTATGCCTCCAAGTATGCTATTCTTTATGCCGCTTGCCACCGGGCTCGACTAGTCAGCCCGGGGACTCGCCGTCTTCCGCTATGAAAACGCTTCCTGCAGCCGGACAAGTAGTGTATGGCGCCCAAACCGTCTCCTGTCAGAAGCCGCAGCTCGCAGAGCGACTGTCCGGCGGGCAGGAGTAAGGAAGAATGGGCGCCCACACGAAAAATGGCTAAGGACTCAAAGCATAAACATAGCTCGAGCCGGCTTTCCAGCCGCTCCCCGCAAATCCGACTCTAGAGTAGTCGGCTTGCCGATTCATATCCGACTTACTGAGAAAACTCTAGAATGGCTAAGTACTTGCCTTCCCAAAGAAGCCAAGTATTTGATCCAGCGGCAGTCCGCGGAGCGGCTGTCCGACTGGCAAAGGCGGCATCTAAGGGAAGGCGGCAAAGGAAAAAGCCAAAAGAGCAATAAGCAAGGAATGATAGAACATCGATAAATATTTACATAGCATAGGCCCTTGGCCGAATCTTCGAACGGAGGTTCAAAATACACCCCGCGGGTGGAATTGTGCGAATTAACAAAGTTTTCCGAGAAACTACTAAAACAGATAAATGAAGACAAGGCGGCGGCCTTTGAAGCAGCAGACGGGTTTGGAGGCTCGGAGGAGATGGCGGTGTCGGATGTTGGGGCGGCCGGCTGAGCAGTCTCGGCTTGACCGCCTCCAGCGGCAGTTGGCTCGGTTGGGCGTGGCTCGTTGCTGAAGGCACGGTCGAGCTATAGCTGATCGCCCGCCCCGTCTTCTGGCGCCGCCCTCTCACCTCTGACCTCCGCCAAGCCTTCCTCCTCGACACTGGAGCCGATCACCTCCGTCGAGTCCTCTTCATACTCCGGGTTCATCCCAAACCACTCCGGAGGCGCCTCCTCACCATTGTCAACACGCTCAGGAATGAAGACGTTGGTATCAGCGTACCCGGCAATCGCCGCGGCGCGTTTGACAAGGGCGTCCTCCACGGCTGCCAGCTCCGGCAGGGCCTCAGCTCGGAGCGTGGCCAGCTGGTCCAGATCCAAGTCTGGATACCACGCCTTGACGAACTCCAAGGCCTGGCGCACTCCAGCCTGGACCGAGGAGCCTTTCCAAGCTTTCAGACGGCCGGCTGCGACCTCCAGCCAGTCGGCAGTCCGGCTGGGAGTGCGCAGAATCGGCATGTCTGGCCATAAGGCAGCAATCGCCTGGGCGCCGACACATTGAAGCCAGCGCAGCATCCGATGGGCCGGCCGCAGGCGAGCCTCGATGCTCAGAAGCTGTTCATCGAGGGTCCGGGGGGTATTGGCGGCAATCTCCTTGCCAGCTTTCCTCCGCGCCTCGCGATCAGCCTCGATGGCTTGGGTGGCGGCTTGCGTGTGGCCCGGGAAGAAGTCTGCCGAGACAAAAAAGAAGCAAGTTAGAAAAAGTAAGAGTCGACCCGACCTTCAGTCGGCTGCTCAAAGAAAGAGAGTAAAGAAAACTCACCATCGACGATATCCTCAATCTCGTGGAAGACGGAGGTCAGCATCGCCTCCTTGTCGGTCCAGGAGGAGCGCTCGGTCTCAAACTCGGCCAGGAGTGTTGTCTCTTTCTTCTCCGCCTCCTCCTGCGCCATCTTGAGCAGCTCCTTCTGCTCCGCCAGCTGCGTAGCCAGCAGGTCGCGCTCGACGGTGAGCTTGCTGCACTCCGCCTCCTTGCCACGCAAGGCGGTGTTGGCTTCGCCCAGCTGCTGCTGAAGAACGGCGTTCGCCTCTGAAGAAAAGAGGAAAGTGATGTAAGTCGTCAAACAAGAAGGTCGCCAGGAAGATCCGGCCCGACTGCGCAGCAGTCGGCCCGAATCTCGGGGACTACAGCCCGCGGGTGCGCCAGCGCGCCCCCGCGAAGGAGGAAACTCACTCCGGCTCTCTGACAAGTCGGCAGTCCGCTTGCCCAGCTCCTCGACGTTGCGGTTGAAGGTGGTGACTCGGAGGTTGTGGTAATCCTGCGTTAAATATTTCAAAAAGAATAAGTGTTTGGAACTCTCCAGTGGAGTTCTGACCCGCCTGCTCTGCAGCCGGCCCGGAACTCGGGGACTACGCCCAGTGGTTGCGCTGGCGCGCCCCCACAGAGAAGAGCAAGAAAAAACGAAGTCAGAAGAAAAACATACCCGGATGGCTACTGGCGACGCCAGATGCGCCTTCGTGCAGTTTTGGAGGGCGTCGCTTCGCCTGGACGTCCAGAAGCGCCTGATTCAGCGGGCCTGTGCCGCCTCCCCGCGCCCACCCAACGGGCGCGGCGCTCGTTGCCTCGACGTCTGGGATGGCTGAGCTGGCGGTGCCAGCCACCAGAGGGCGTGGCGCCGAGGCCGCCTTTTCAAGACGGCGGCGCGTTGGCGAGGCGACTTGGAGGAGCAGCCGCGCCTCAGCCGCGTCGTTAGTCGGCGGCACCAGAGGGTTCGCCGGCTGTTTGCCTCGCGCTCCCCCAGATGGCGGTGGAGGCGGCGACGGCACGACCGCGCCCGACTCGGGGGCCTCGCTGCCTTCCCTCTCCTTGATGGGGTGATCGCCGCCGGCTTCCCCAGTCTGCTCCATGAAATCTGGCGGCGGCGCCGAGTTCAGCGGGATGACGTACAACGCCGACTGGCGGCGCGCGGCTTCTTCGGCCTGCCGTTTGGCCGTGACGGTGGCTTCCGCTCCCTCCAGCTTCTTCTAGGCGGAGGCGGCCGCCTTCTCGGCCTCCGCCTTCTCTCGGCGGGCGGCTTCGTCCTCGTCACGCTTCTCCTGCGCGTTCCGCTCTGTCGCCTCCTGGAGGTCGGCGGCGGGGTCAATGCGCCGAGTGGCGGCAGACGACTCCGCCGACCCCCTAATAGAGGCGGAGGTGACCTTCCCAAGGGTGAGAGGAGCCCTAGAACAAGGAAACGCATAAAAGGACTTGGAGAAAATCCACCAGAAGATAAAGCAAGACCAAAGACGGAGGCACTTACCCAGAGGATAGCGGCGGCTTCTTCACTTCCTTACGGAAGCGTTGGGCCCTCGCGACCGCCTCTTCCCGCTTGGTAGCGGCGGCCGCCCCCTTGAACTTCCTCTCCCGGCCGCCGAGGGAACTTGGCCTGGCCCGGCGCTTCCTCGCGCCGTCTAGCCTCGATTGTTGGCGCGGGGCGACTTCGCCGTCTTCACCGACGGGCCAGTCAGCAAAGGTGGCCGATGGCCTGAGGCCGCCTTCCTCTCCTCCACCGCCTCCCTCGGTGTCGGCCTCCATCGCCGCCGCCCCCAGGTCGGGGTCGTCAACGTCACTCTCCGCTCGGTCGGGGGCGAACTGGCGGGCCGGCCCCCCGGCGCCGGCCGAGGGATGGATGAGAGGATTCTGATTCAAAAAATAAAGATCAGGAGTCGGATTCGGCTGCAAAGAAAAGAAGAGGAAAGCCAACTTACCACCGGCGGAGGGTTGGCGCGCGAGTACGGCTGCATGCCGAACTGCCAATCCTCCGAGAGGCCGCAGTTCGCGATGAAGGTCACCGTTTCAGCCACCTCCATGTGGGGCATGTCTTTGGTGCACATCCGACTGGGGTCCCGGTGGCCGCTCATCTGACAGATCAGATGAGGCAGGCTTTGGAGCGGGAGGACTCGGCGCGCCACGAAGGCGGCCAGCAAGTCGGCCCCGGTCAGACCCGCCGACTGCGTCAGCACTCGGAGTTGTGCGACAGCGGCGGCACCAGCCGGAGTCAGCGTCTTGGCGCGGTAAGACCAGCTGGGGAGTCTCCCAGCCGGTGCGCCGGCTTTGTAGGCCGGCAGATTGACCCAGTTGCCGTCTGGGGCGACGTTCTTCACTTAGAAGTAAGAGCGTTGCCACATCTTCACCGACTTGATTAGCTGGATGGCGGGGAATGGGTTGTCGGTCGTCGTTCTCCGTATCGCTATGAAGGCGCCGCACTGGGCTGGCACGCCGGCGACGTGCGTGTCGAGCTTGGATTGAAAGAACTCCCCCCAAAGCTCGATTGTGGGGACAACGCCGAGGAAGCCCTCGCACAAAGTGGTGAAGGTCGCCAGCAGCACCACCGTGTTCGGGGTGAGGTGGTGCGGCTGGAGGCCGTGGAACTCCAAAAACGAGCGGAAAAACCCGCTCGCCGGCAGCCCCAGGCCACGCATGAGGTGCGAGCGGAAGACGAGCTGCTCGCCCTCCGCCGGCGCCGGCGTCACCTCCTTCGCCGGCGGGGCACGGGCCTGCACTAAGTGGGCGCCGGGGAGGCGATGCATCTTGCGGAGGAAATCAATGATGTCGTCGTCGATCTCAGAGCCGTCCCACACGCCAGAGCGCACGGCAGCGGGCGCAGCGGCAGAAGATGAGCTCATCGCTGCGAGCAGGAGGTGCTTCGGCGCGGCGGCAGCTAGAAGAAGAAGAAAGAGGAAGGAGCGAAGGGAAACAGGGGAGAGCAGGCGCGCGTGCTTCACCGCCCTGCTACCCCCGCCTACTTATAGGCCTGCGGGCTAAGAAGCCGAGGGGGCGACGTGGGATTAACTGCGCCCACGACCCCCACGACCCCCACGATTTACCACACAAGTTACTGCGCACAGTTATGCGCTGGGAACCTAACCGCCCGCACGGCCACAGCAGATCCGTTCAAAGGTCGAGGTGCGGTAATGGCGGGCCCCACCCGCGGGCCTGTCCTGTCGCGCGCGTGGGCTGACAGACTGGCCCGGCCACGTGGCGCCCCCGGCGGGTCCGCGGCGGGCGGCGGTCGTGTAGCTTATCAAGCACGTTGTCCGAATCCCGCGATGACTTTCAAACCCTTTAAGGAGCAAGGCGACCTTCGACGAGTCCGGCTTCCGATAGTCAGCTCGGCGGAGATGGCCTGAGCAAGATCACCTCCCGATAGTCGGCTCGAAGGAAGACGGCGGGCAAAGCCGTGATCCAGCCACTGGAGAGAAGAAACTGTTGAGGCTCCTCGACGTATCTCCCTCGGCACCTCACCGGCTTCGGGGACTACTGTCGGAGTAATGGGCCACGGGTAGGCTCACCCGAGACCCAGAACCTTTCAAGACATCGAGGCCGGCTTCGCCCCTCAGGAATCCCAAGGCAGAAGGGCCGCCTCTGGGAGTCGGCTGTGGCGCCGCCGACTACCCACTCGCGGCCGAATCCCAGAGACGGCTATGAAAGGAGCCAACTCCCAGCTGGCGGCTTCAAGAGAAGCCGACTATGGGGAGTCGGCCCGCGACTCCAACACCTCCTGCCCGCGCGAGGAGGGACGGGACGGGGTGTGACCTCAGAGAGGGCCACACCCGCCCCTTACCAAGGGCAGGCATGGCCACAGTGCGTCGTACTGACGGAGATCTCCGTCCAGCGCGGCACTGTTGCCATGCCAGCTCTGACATCAGCCCCAGGGGGCGGAACCCTATGCCCACGTCGGCCTGCCTGTACGGCCCAGAGGCGGCGGGCCCCGCTGGTCAGCGGGGGTACAGAAGACGGCGGGAGCGCCGCAAGACGGACTCCGTGGGAGTCGGCCTCCTAGAGACGGCCGGCTCCACCCACGGGTCCCGCACGCCATTAACCAGACAAGAGAGGAAGTGGCTACAGTGATCGCCCGCCAGGCGGCGGCACTGTTCCCATGACCCCGCAGCCAAACCCGCATCATTAGGAGCGTGGATACAGTGATCCGCAGCCAGCGAGACCCGCCCACGGCGGACAGGGCTGTCGGCTCTGTACTAGACTCGCCAGCATGGCCCACCAGTCGGCGGGCCCCAGTAGTCGGCGGAGGGGACGACGACCTAGGAGACAGACGGCTGGGACCCGCGCCCAGCCGGATTACCTTTGTACCCCCGGGGGGTAGGCCTATATAAACCCCCCGGGGCACCCATGCAAAGGGTTCGATTCTTTAGACACTAGACCAGAGAGCACAAGGGGGAGAGAGCTAGCCTTGCCTTCTCCTACCTCCCGGAAACAGCTCCAAGAGCAACTTTGTACACTTATTGCCATAGAGATCATGCGGAGACCCCGCAGAGCAGCAGTAGGGGTGTTATCTCCTCGGAGAGCCCCGAAGCTGGGTAAGATTCATCGGCGTTCATGTCTACGCCTCATCCCGCTTCCAGGCACCGACGACATTCTACTCGCCCCCACCATGATAAGCCATCCTTTGGCATATGTCGCATCCAACCCCCGAGAGAGGGCGGCCACAGACTGGCGCCGTCTGGGCGATGTGGGTGGCGAGGGCAGCCCAGTGCTCGGCGCGAGCTCGACGAGCGTCAGCCATGGACACAACGGAATATCACACGCGAACAGCGGGAGAAAGATCCCGGCGCACCCCTACCTGGTGCGCCAAATGTCGGATTTCGGGTTCCGGCAGACCCTTGAGGTTCGAACTCTGGGGTGCGCGCGGAAATCTCTCCCCTACCGTTCTACGTCCGATCCCCCGAGCGATCTAAGCTAGAAAACGATGAACAACACAAGGGACATGAGATTTATACTGGTTTGGGCCACCGTTGTGGTGTAATACCCTACTCCAGTGTGTGGTGTGGTGGATTGCCTTAGGGGCTGATGATGAATAGTACAAGGGAAGAACAGCCTCGCGAGAGGTGTTCTTGAGCTGGTGCAATGAACTGCTTGAGTGAGTTCAGTCGCCTCTCTCTACTCGGGCTCTACCAGATTTCTCTACCCTGGACCCGATTGCCTCTACTCTGTGGTGGCTAGCTCTATTTTATAGAGGCCCTGGGCCTCTCCCCAGATAATGAGCAGGAAGGGCGCCAACAATTGGCCATTTTGAAGGGGAACATCTAATACAAGTTATCCTGACCAAAGGTGGTTTTCGGCTGTCAAAAGCACTGGCGGTGACGCCGTCTTGGGCTCCACAGTGACCTCCGTCTTGCCGTCCAGCTGGTCTTGGTCTCATTGCACCAGAATGGTAACCTTTGCCTGATGCCTTGCCATGTGCTTGCCTCCTTTGCACCGAAAGGGAAACAAGGACTCCGCAAAGGCTGGCGCCCGCCTGGTCTTGATTCGTCATGGCCTACGTCACGGGCTCCTCGCGAGGTACCCCTGCCTTGATCTCTCCGCCTTCTCGCAAGCCTGCCTGACAAGGCTGCCTTAGAGGAAGCTTCCTGTTGTCCGCCCCGCGAGGCTTGGCCCCTCGCGAGGGTCTTGAGCTTGGAGTTGATGAAGATGGGCCGCGCTGGGCCCCCACTTGAGCCACGCCGCAGGCCGCAGGCAGGAAAGTCTGGGGACCCCCGTTCCCAGAACGCCGACAGGCTTCACCCCTTTCTTCCTTGTATATGGTGCCGAGGCTGTCATCCCAACTGACATCGAGTTCGACTCACCTTGGGTCACCATGTACACGGAGGCGGAGGCCAAGGAAGCACGAGAAGACGGCGTCGACCTGCTGGAAGAAGGCTGGTTGTTAGCCCTCAGCCGGTCCGCCATCTATCAGCAGGGTCTACGCTGCTACCACAGCTGGAAGGTCAAGCCAAGATCCTTCCAAGAGGGCGATCTTGTACTCCGGCTGATCCAGCGAACAGCCAGCCTGCACAAGCTCTTGGCCCCTTGGGAGGGCCCCTTCGTCATCAGCAGAGCTTTAGGCAACGACTCCTACTAACTAATCGACGCGCAGAAGCCAAAGGCACGCAAGAGAGATGATTCCGGCAAGGAGTCGGAACGACCACGGAACGCCAATCTCCTCCGAAGATTTTACATTTAAAAAGAAGTATGTACTGCGCTACCTTTTGTACTAAGTACGAGACAAAGGGTCCCCCGAGGAGGACTCGGGGACTACCCTCTTTTATCTATGAATGATGAGTATCATGCCTATGATTATGTTACTACATTTGTTTTTTCGTCCGGCACCGGGTTCGACCAGTCGGCCCGGGGACTCGCCGCCTTGAGTTATATCTAAGTTCTGCCTGCAGTCAGACAAGTAGTGTGCCGGCACCCAAGCTCCCTCTTGTCAAAAGTCGCAGCTCGAAGAATCAAATGTCCGGCTGGTAAGAGCCAAAGGCAGGAAAGCATGCCCACATGAAAAACGGCTAAGGACTAACGAACTTATATAACACAAGCCGAACTCCCGCCCCGCCAACTGGCTACCAGAGCAGCCGGCTGGCCGGCTTCTCGTTCACCTTGCTACAATCTAAGAAAGCTCGAGTACTTGTCTTCCTAAAAAAACGGCCAAGTCCTTCTCCAACCACAAACTGCAGAGCAGCTGTCCGGCTGGGAAGGCTGCGACCAGGGGAAGGCGGCAAAGGAAAAAGCCAAAAGGATGAAAAGCAAACATGAACGGAAGCCAAACACATGAATGATTATATTTACACAAAAGACCTTCGAAAGGCCAGCATTCAACATAGTTTGAATACACCCCCAGTGGGTGGAACTGCGCAGATTTAATAAAAGTTGTTCAAAAGAGTAACGAGCAGGAAAGCAAGGACCGCGGATTAGGCCAAGGTAACGACGGGTGAGTCGAGCATGTTGGTGGAGATAGCAGTGCCGGCTGGAGGAGTGGTCGGCTGGCGAGTCTCAGCATGATCATCACCTCTTGCAAGCGGCGTGCTTGCACGCGCCTCATTGCTGGAGGCACGATCAGGCTGAGGCTGGCTGGTCGCTTAGCTGTCTGGCATGACGTCTTCACCATCCTCTCCCTCTTCCTCTTCGACCTCATCACTGGAAGCAATCTCCTCCGCCGAGACCTCACCTTCTGCCGAGTTCAGCCCGATCCACTCCTCCGGCTGAATGACGCCGTCATCATTCACCTCAGGGGCAAAGGCACTGGTGTCGGTGTACTCGGCGATCGCCGAGGCGCGCTGGACGATAGCCGGCCGCACTGCCTCCAGCTCCTCTTCGGCCTCCTGCCGCCAGGTGCTCAGGTGGTCCAAGTTCAGCCCAGGATACCAAGCTCGGATGAACTCCAGCGCTCGCCCAGCGCCTGACCGGGCCGCTGGCGCCTTCCAAGCCTCGAAGCGGCCGACTGCAACCTCCAGCCAGTCGGCAGTCCGACTTGGGGTGCGGGGAACCGCCTCGCCGGGCCAGAGGGCGGCCAACACTTGCACCCCGGCGTGCTGAAGACGGCGGAGCATGCGGTGAGCCGGCTGCAGGCGGGCTTGAATCGCCAGAAGCTGCTCCTCAAGTGAACGGCCAGCACCTGGTGCGATCTCGACCCCTGCCTGTCGTCGCGCGTCGCGGTAGGCCTCGATGGCTTGGGTAGCGGCAACGGAGTAGCCGGGAAAGTAATCTGCACAAAGAAGAAAGCAGTAGCACAAAATCAAAAGACGAACCAGATGGCAGGAGGCAGGCAAAGAAACGAAGAAGAAGGCGGCCTACCGTCAATTAAATCTTCAACCTAGTTGTAGCCTTGACTCAGCGCCTGCCTCGCCTCGGCCTAGCTCGCCGCCTCGGTCTCATATTCGGCTTGGAGGGCGGCCTCGCTATCCTGCCGCCTTCAGGGCCGCCTTGTGGCTCTCCTCCTGGTCGGCCAGTTTCTTGGCCAGGCGATCGCGCTCCTGAGCCAGGGCGTTGCACTCGGTTTCCTTGGCGCGAAGGGCGGACTGGGCCCCACCTAGCTGCTCCCTCAAGTTGGCATTGGCCCCTGCAGATATGAAGAAGAAGAGAAAAAAGCAATAAGAAAGAAGTCGTCAGGGAAAGATCCGACCCGACTGCTCAGCGCTCGGCCCGAATCTCAGGGACTACACCCAGTGGGTGCGCTGACGCGCCCCCACTTGAAATAAAAGATGAAGCACTTACTCCGGCTCTCGGTCAGATCAGTGGCCTTCTGGTTCAACTCCTGGGCCTGGGAGTTGAAAGCAGTTGCGTGGAGGTTGTGATACTCATGCAGATAAGATAAGAGATGCGAGTAAGAACAAGACTGCAATCGAAGTCTACCAAGAAGTTCCAAGCCGCCTGCTCAGCAGCCGACTCGGAACTCGGGGACTATACCCAGTGGGTGCGCTGACGCGCCTCCATGGAAGAAATCAGGAACAATCGACGAAAAGCGGGAGGACTCACCCGAATAACCATTCGTGTCATGAGAAACTCTTGAGTGTACTACCTCAGCGCGGCGGCCTAGGCCTGAAGCCGGCTCCGGACGTCCTGCGCCGCCATGTTCAACACGGCTGTCCCACCGCCCGGCGTCCACCCGGACGAGCTGTCGCTGACTGCCTCCGGATCCTGGGCCGACGAGCTGGCGCCCGCAGCTTTTTGCGGCTCCGGCGCTGAAGTCGCCTTCCCCGCGCACCGACGAGATGGCGACGGGACCACAAGATCCACCCCCACATTCGGCTCGCCTCCGGCCGGCTGCACGGCCGGCGCGTTAGGCCAGCCTCCTTGGCCCGTTCCAGTCGGCGGCGAGGATGCCGCCTCCCTCTCCATCGCCGGCCGGCCGCGGCCGGCCTCCTCCGTCGGGGGCACTAGGATGTCGGGAGCCGCGGCGCGAAGGGGGATGACGAGCTATGGAGGCTGGTTCCGCAGGGCCTCCGCCTCCCTCTCCGTGGCCGCGGCCTCCACCTGGGCCTTGGCAGCCGCGTCGGCTCGCGCCTCCGCCGACTTCTCCCTCACCTCCCGAACCGCCCTCCGCTCCTCCGCCTCCCGCGCCTCCCGCGCGTTCTGCTCCGTCACCTCTAGGAGATCGGCACGGGGATCCACACGGCGGGAGCTTGAAGACCCTCCCACGGCTACAACTATGGACGTGGCAGGGGCCCCTCGAGAGAAAGTGGGGCCTTGTTTGATAAGTCAAGAAGAAGGCTTAGAAGAATATCAACCGAAGAGGAAAAAGAAAGGTGTGAGAAAAACGACACTTACGCCGAAACCGCCTGCGGCTGCTTCACCACCTTGCGGAAGCGGGCCGCCTTCGCGGCCGCTTCGTCCCACTTGGTCGCCGCCGCGGTACCCTTGGGATTCTTTGGCCGGCTGCCGAAGTGGGTCGACGCGGCCCGGTGTTTCTGCGCGCCACCACGAGCAGCCGGCGCGGCAGATGGGCCCGCGCCTTGATGATCGGGCGCCGAATGACGGCGCGGAATAACTTCGGCCTCGTCATCATCCGGCCAGTCCTCGAAGGCGGCCCCGAGCCCGGCGCCGCCTGCCTCGCCGCCTTCCCCTACGACGTCGTCTTCCATGGCGGCCACCCCCAAGTTCGGGTCATCAATGTCGTCCACCGTGCGGTCGAGGAGGAACTGGCCTTCCGCCCCCGCAGCCCCGGTTGCTGGCGGAAGAAGGGGGTTCTGCTGAAAACAAGCCGACTGATCAGGAGTCGGCCAGCATGAACCCGGCGACAAGAAAAGAAGAGAAACTTACCGCATGCGGAGGATTGGCGCGAGAATACGGCTCCTTGCCGTACCGTCACTCATCGGCGAGCTTGCAGTTGGAAATATAGTTCACCATATAAGACACCTTGACGTCAGGCATCTCCTTGGTGCTTAGCCGGCATGGGTTGAAGCGGCCGCTCATCTGACAGATCATGTGAGGCCGGCCCTGGAGCGGGAGCACCCGTCGCTCCATGAAGGCGGCCACCAGGTCAGCCCCGGTCAGGCCCTCCGACTGGATCATCAGCCGGGGCCGTGCAACAGCGGCGGCCCCACCCTGAGACAGCGACCTGGCCCGGTAGGACCATGAGTGCTGCCTCCAAGCCGGCGGGCCGGCTGTGTAAGCCGGCAGATTCACGAAGTCGCCTTGCGGAGCGACGTTCTTCACGTAGAAGTAAGATTTTTTGCCAGAGCTTCACCGACTGGATCAGCAGGATGGGCGGAAACGGATTGTTGTCGCTCATCCTCCGCATAGTGATGAAGGCACCGCATGGGGCGGGCACGCCCGCACTGGAAGAATTCCCCCCAGAGTTCGAGGGTGGGGAGGATGCCAAGAAAACCCTCGCACAGGGCGACGAAGGCCGACAGCAGCATCACCGTGTTTGGAGTAAGGTGATGCGGCTGGAGAGATAGAACTCGAGGAAGGAGCGGAAGAACCCGCTCGCCAGCAGGCCGAAGCCGCGCAGGCAGTGCGAGCGGAAGATTACCCGCTCGTCCTCCTCCGGCGCTGGCGAGATCTCTGTCTCCGGCACGAGACGGACCCGCACGTAGTTCGCGCCTGGCAGCCGCCGCGTCCGGCGGAGGATGTCGACGTGGTCGTCATGAACGTTGGAGCCATCCCAGGAGCTCGACAGCGCCGTGGGGACGGCACGGCGACGAGAAAGGTGCAGCGGTGGAGAGCGCGCGACCCTGTTACGGCAGAGCAACGGCGAGCCAAGAAGATTGGCGGAAGAGCCGGGCGGCGGCAGGAAGCTGTGGCGACGGAGAGGAGGAAGAAGAAGAAGGAAGGGGCGGAGCGAGGGCAAGCGTGCGAGCATTTGCCGCTCCCCCTCCTCCCCCCTACTTATAGCCTCATGCGGCGAAGCTGAGGAGGCGAGGCGTGGGGGCGTGGGATTAACTGCGACCACTCCCCCATGTCTCGCGATTATTGCGCCTTAATGGCGTGCGGTAACCGCCGCTAGGAGGCGTGCGGTCCATCCGGACCACAGAAGATCCGTGCGTGGGCCGAGGCCCGGTAGTGGCGGGCCCCGGACTGCGGCGACGTCCCGTCCTGCGCGTGGGCTGGCAGGCCCTTCCAGCCGTAGGGTGCCATGTGGCGCGCAGGCAACAAGCGGTCAGCTCGCGGCCTGACTCGCGCGCCACCTGGTTCCCTCCTTCAAGCTTCGAAACCTCCAGAAGACGGCGCAACTAATCAAAGCTGGCTCCCAGCTGTCGGCTCCTCAAGATAGGAAGTTGATTGAGCTTCTCGTCTTTTTTCAGCCTCGGAGCCCAACCAGCTTCGGGGACTACTGTCGGAGTAAATGACCACGGGCAGCCTAGCCGGCTCCCCTTGGCTCTTCAGAAAAATCATGGGCCAATCGAGCCTTCAAGCATCCAAGGCGTGGGGCCGCCTTCCCCTAGTCGGCTATCTCTCAGGCCGGCTGCAAGAAGGTGGCCCGGCCCTAAAATTCTCGTAAAGAAAGCCACGAGAGGGCCGGCTCCAAGAAGCTGGCCACGAAAAGGCCGACTCCAAGAAGCCATCCTCCCAGCAGGCGGCCAAGATCGTGCCCTCAGAGTCTGCACCCACATAACGGCGAAGAGACGGGGCGTGGCTACAGTGAAGCCTGCCACCCTCGAATCCCGGGACGCGCATGGCCATAGTGCGCCGTACGGGGCGGCCATCTCCCGTCCGGCACGACACTGTTGCCATGTTGACCATGACGTCACCCACGGCGAACTGTCAGTATGACCCATGGGTGGCGGGCCCCATCCGTCAAGGAGACGCCCAAAGGTGGCCAGGCCTCCCCCAGTCGGCCTGGGGTGTGGCAGACTCCCAATAGCCGGCTAGTTCCCTCCCTCGAAGGAGGCGCCTCATTAAGGAGACAAGACGAGGTAAGGCTACAGCGATAGGCCGCCCGGTGGCGGCACTATGGCCATGCTTACCACGACAAAGCCCTCGTCACCAGAGGCGAGGCAACAGTAACCTGCCCCCGACAAGACCCCCAAGTGGTGGGACCGGCCTGTCGACCAGAAGGCCGGCAGCCGGCGGGGTTGAGGGAGTCCGGGATTAGGGGTGTTTGGCCATCCGAACTATACCTTCAGCCGGACTCCAGGACTATGAAGATACAAGATTGAAGACTTCGTCCCGTGTCTGGAAGGGACTTTCCTTGGCATGGAAGGCAAGCTTGGCGATGCGGATATTCAAGATCTCCTACCCTTGTAACCGAATTTGTGTAACCCTAACCCTATCTGGTGTCTATATAAACCGGAGGGTTTTAGTCCGTAGGACAACTTCATCATACAACAATCATACCATAGGCTAGCTTCTAGGGTTTAGCCTCCTTGATATCATGGTAGATCTACTCTTGTACTACCCATATCTTCAATATTAATCAAGCAGGAAGTAGGGTTTTACCTCCATCAAGAGGGCCCTAACCTGGGTAAACTTCGTGTCCCTTGTCTCTTGTTACCATCCAGCCTAGACGCATAGTTTGGGACCCCCTACCCAAGATCCGCCGGTTTTTACACCGACATTGGTGCTTTCATTGAGAGTTCCTCTGTGTCGTCACTTTTAAGCCCGATGGCTCCTTTGATCATCAACGACGATGTAGTCCAGGGCAAGACTTTTCTCCCCGGACAGATCTTCGTCTTCGGCGGCTTCGCACTGCGGGCCAATTCCTTTGGCCGCCTGGAGCAGATCGAAAGCTACGCCCATGGCCATCAGGTCAGGTTTGGAAGTTTGAACTACACGGCTGACATCCGCGGGGACTTGATCTTCGACGGATTCGAGCCACAGCCAAGCGCGCCGCACTGTCTCGAGGGGCATGATCTAGCTCTGCCGCCGAACAGTGCCCTAGAGGCCGCACATGCACCGGTTCCGACCCTTAATTCGAAGCCTATTGCGCCAATCGAGGATGAGCGGTTGGACGTCACCTCGGGGGCTGCGATCTCAAAGGCGATCGAGCCGAACGCCATCCCCGCACTCTGCATGACCCGTGACTCCAAGGATCCGGATTCCTCTCCGGACTCCGCACCCCCCGCGCCCCTGCCGATCGAATCCGATTGGGCGCCGATAATGGAGTTTACCGCCGCGGGCATCTTTCAGCACTCGCCCTTCGGCAACATCCTGAACTCACTAAAGTCTCTCTCTTTATTGGGAGAGCCCTGGCCGGACTCTGGTCAGCAAGGATGGGATACGGACGATGAAGAAATTCAAAGCCCACCCACCACCCACTTTGTAGCACTGTCGACGATTTAACTGACACGCTTGACTTCGACTTCGAGGACATCGACGGTATGGACGACGATGCAGGGGACGAACAGGAACCAGCACCTGTAGGGCGCTGGAAGGCCACCTCGTCGTATGACATATATATGGTGGACGCTCCAAAAGATGGAGATGGCGATGGAAAAGCGGGGGATGATACTTCTAAGAAACATCCCAAACAACGATGTCAGCGGCGCCACTCTAAATCCCGCCGAAGCAAAAACGGTGATTCCGGCACCGGAGATAATACTACTCCGGAAAGCACTGAAGAACACCCCCTCCAGCAAGATTCTGTTGGGGAACGTTGCAGAAAACAAAATTTTCCTACGGTTTCACCAAGATCCATCTATGAGTTCATCTAGCAACGAGTAATCGGATGCATCTACATACCATTGTAGATCGCGAGCAGAAGCATTCAGAGAACGGGGATGAGGTAGTCGTACACGACGTGATCCAAATCACCGGAGATCCTAGCACCGAACGGACGGCACCTCCGCGTTCAACACACGTACGGTCAGCGTGACGTCTCCTCCTTCTTGATCCAGCAAGGGGGAAGGAGAGGTTGATGAAGATCCAGCAGCACGACGGCGTGGTGGTGGATGCAGGGCGTCACAGCAGCAGGGCTTCGCCGTGCACTGAGAGGGAGAGTTGTAGCAGGGAGAGAGGGAGGCGCCAAGGTCAAGGGTGCGGCTGCCCCTCCCTCCCCCCCTTTATATAGGCCCCTGGGGGGCGCCGGCCCTTGGGAGATCCAATCTCCAAGGGGGCGGCGGCCAAGGGGGCTGGAGTGCCCCCCAAGGCAAGTGGGTGCCCCCCACCCTAGGGTTCCAACCCTAGGTGCAGGGGGTGGGCCTTGGTGGGCGCACCAGCCCACTAAGGGCTGGTCCCCCTCCCACTTCAGCCCATGGGGCCCTCCGGGATGGGTGGCCCCACCCGGTGGACCCCCGGGACCCATCTGGTGGTCCCGGTACAATACCGGTGACCCCCAGATCATTCCCGATGGCCGAAACAGCACTTCCTATATATAATTCTTTACCTCCGGACTATTCCGAAACTCCTCGTGACGTCCGGGATCTCATAAGGGACTCCCAACAACATTCGGGTTACTGCATATACATAACTTCACAACCCTAGCATCACCGAACCTTAAGTGTGTAGACCCTACGGGTTCGGGAGACATGCAGACATGACCGAGACGGCTCTCGGGCAATAACCAACAGCGGGATCTGGATACCCATGTTGGCTCCCACATGCTCCACGATGATCTCATCGGATGAACCACGATGTCGAGGATTCAATTAATCCCGTATACAATTCCCTTTGTCAATCGGTATGTTTACTTGCCCGAGATTCGACCGTCGGTATCCCAATACCTCGTTCAATCTTGTTACCGGCAAGTCACTTTACTCGTACCGTAATGCATGATCCCGTGATCAAACACTTTGATCACATTGAGCTCATTATGATGATGCATTACCGAGTGGGCCCGGTGATACCTCTCCGTCAAGCGGAGTGACAAATCCTAGTCTCGATCCGTGTCAACCCAACAGACACTTTCGGAGATACCCGCAGTATACCTTTATAGTCACCTAGTTACGTTGTGACGTTTGGCATACCCAAAGCACTCCTACGGTATCCGGGAGTTACACGATCTCATGGTCTAAGGAAAGGATACTTGACATTGGAAAACTCTAGCAAACGAACTATATGATCTTGTGCTATGTTTAGGATTGGGTCTTGTCCATCACATCATTCTCCTAATGATGTGATCTTGTAATCAATGACATCCAATGTCCATAGTCAGGAAACCATGACTATCTGTCGATCAACGAGCTAGTGAACTAGAGGCTTACTAGGGACATGTTGGTGTCTATTATTCACACATGTATTACAATTTCCGGATAACACAATTATAGCATGAATAAAGACAATTATCATGAACAAGGAAATATAATAATAATGCTTTTATTATTGCCTCTAGGGCATATTTCCAACAGTCTCCCACTTGCACTAGAGTCAATAATCTAGTTACATGGTGATGAATCGAACACCCATGGAATTCTGGTGTTGATCATGTTTTGCTCTAGGGAGAGGTTTAGTCAACGGATCTGCTACATTCAGGTCCGTATGCACTTTACAAATATCTATGTCTCCATCTTGAACATTTTCACGAATGGAGTTGAAGCGACGCTTGATGTGCCTGGTCTTCTTGTGAAACCTGGGCTCCTTGGCAAGTGCAATAGCCCCAGTGTTGTCACAGAAGAGTTTGATTGGACCCGACGCATTGGGTATGACTTCTAGGTCGATGATGAACTCCTTCACCCAAATTGCTTCATGTGCTGCCTCCGAGGCTGCCATGTACTCCGCTTCACATGTGGATCCCGCCACGACGCTCTGCTTGCAACTGCACCAGCTTACTGCCCCACCATTCAAAATATACATGTATCCGGTTTGTGACTTAGAGTCATCCAGATCTATGTCGAAGCTAGCGTCGACGTAACCCTTTACGACGAGCTCTTCGTCACCTCCATAAACGAGAAACATTTCCTTAGTCCTTTTCAGGTACTTCAGGATATTCTTGACCGCTGTCCAATGTTCCTTGCCGGGATTACTTTGTTACCTTCCTACCAAACTTACGGCAAGGTTTACATCAGGTCTGGTACACAGCATGGCATACATAATAGAACCTATGGCTGAGGCATAGGGGATGACACTCATCTCTTCTATATCTTCTGCTGTGGTCGGACATTGAGCTGAGCTCAATTTCACACCTTGTAACACAGGTAAGAACCCCTTCTTAGATTGATCCATATTGAACTTCTTCAATATCTTATCAAGGTATGTGCTTTGTGAAAGACCTATGAGGCATCTTGATCTATCTCTATAGATCTTGATGCCTAATATATAAGCAGCTTCTCCAAGGTCCTTCATTGAAAAACTATTATTCAAGTAGGCCTTAATGCTGTCCAAGAGTTCTATATCATTTCCCATCAAAAGTATGTCATCTACATATAATATGAGAAATGCTACAGAGCTCCCACTCACTTTCTTGTAAACGCAGGCTTCTCCATAAGTCTGTGTAAACCCAAACGCTTTGATCATCTTATCAAAGCGAATGTTCCAACTCCGAGATGCTTGCACCAGCCCATAAATCGAGCGTTGGAGCTTGCACACCTTGTCAGCATTCTTAGGATCGACAAAACCTTCTGGCTGCATCATATACAATTCTTCCTTAAGGAAACCATTAAGGAATGCCGTTCTGACGTCAATTTTCCATATCTCATAATCGTAGAATGCGGCAATTGCTAACATGATTCGGACGGACTTTAGCTTCGCTACCGGTGAGAAAGTCTCATCGTAGTCAACCCCTTGAACTTGTCGATAACCCTTAGCGACAAGCCGAGCTTTATAGATGGTCACATTACCATCCGCGTCTGTCTTCTTCTTAAAGATCCATTTATTTTCTATGGCTCGCCGCTCAACGGGCAAGTCAGTCAAAGTCCATACTTCGTTCTCATACATGGATCCTATCTCGGATTTCATGGCTTCCAGCCATTTGTCGGAATCCGGGCCCGCCATTGCTTCTTCATACTTCGAAGGTTCACCGTTGTCTAACAACATGATTTCCAAGACAGGGTTGCCGTACCACTCTGGTGCGGAACGTGTCCTTGTGGTCCTACGAATTTCAGTAGGAGCTTGATCAGAAGTATCTTGATCATCATCATTAATTTCCTCTCTAGTCGGTGCAGGCACCTTAGGAACGTTTTCTTGAGTTGCGCCATTTTCCGGTTCAAGAGGTAACACTTCATCAAGTTCTACTTTCCTCCCACTTACTTCTTTCGAGAGAAACTCCTTCTCTAGAAAGGATCCATTCTTGGCAACAAAGATCTTGCCTTCGGATCTGAGGTAGAAGGTATACCCAATAGTTTCTTTAGGGTATCCTATGAAGACGCATTTTTCTGACTTGGGTTCGAGCTTTTCAGGTTGAAGTTTCTTGACATAAGCATCGCATCCCCAAACTTTTAGAAACGACAGCTTAGGCTTCTTCCCAAACCATAATTCATACGGTGTCGTCTCAACGGATTTCGACGGAGCCCTATTTAAAGTGAATGCGGCAGTCTCTAAAGCATAGCCCCAAAAGGATAGCGGTAAATCGGTAAGAGACATCGTAGATCGCACCATATCTAATAGAGTGCGATTACGACATTCGGACACACCATTACGCTGAGGTGTTCCAGGCGGCGTGAGTTGTGAAACTATTCCACATTTTCTTAAGTGTGTGCCAAATTCGTGACTCAAGTATTCTCCTCCACGATCTGATCGTAGAAACTTGATTTTTCTGTCACGTTGATTTTCAACCTCACTCTGAAATTCCTTGAACTTTTCAAAGGTCTCAGACTTGTGTTTCATTAAGTAGATATACCCATATCTACTCAAGTCATCAGTGAGGGTGAGAACATAACGATAGCCACCGCGAGCCTCAACACTCATTGGACCGCACACATCAGTATGTATGATTTCCAATAAGTTGGTTGCTCGCTCCATTGTTCCTGAGAACGGAGTCTTGGTCATTTTACCCATGAGGCATGGTTCGCACGTGTCAAATGATTCATAATCAAGAGACTCTAAAAGTCCATCTGCATGGAGCTTCTTCATGCGTTTGACACCTATGTGACCAAGGCGGCAGTGCCACAAGTATGTGGGACTATTGTTATCAACTTTAACTCTTTTGGTATTCACACTATGAATATGTGTATCATCACGTACGAGATTCATTAAGAATAAACCATTAACCATCGGAGCATGACCATAAAACATATCACTCATATAAATAGAACAACCATTATTCTCGGATTTAAATGAGTAGCCATCTCGAATTAAACGAGATCCAGATACAATGTTCATGCTCAAACTTGGCACTAAATAACAATTATTGAGGTTTAAAACTAATCCCGTAGGTAAATGTAGAGGTAGCGTGCCGACGGCGATCACATCGACCTTGGAACCATTCCCGACGCGCATCGTCACCTCGTCCTTTGCCAGTCTCCGCTTATTCCGCAGCTCCTGCTTTGAGTTACAAATATGAGCAACTGCACCGGTATCAAATACCCAAGAGCTACTACGAGTACTGGTAAGGTACACATCAATTACATGTATATCACATATACCTTTTGTTTTGCCGGCCTTCTTGTCCGCTATGTATTTGGGGCAATTCCGCTTCCAGTGACCACTTCCCTTGCAATAAAAGCACTCAGTCTTGGGCTTGGGTCCATTCTTTGGCTTCTTCCCGGCAGCTTGCTTGCCGGGCGCGGCAACTTCCTTGCCGTCCTTCTTGAAGTTCTTTTTACCCTTGCCCTTCTTGAACATAGTGGTTTTATTCACCATCAACACTTGATGTTCCTTCTTGACTTCTACCTCTGCTGATTTCAGCATAGCAAATACTTCAGGAATGGTCTTTTCCATCCCCTGCATATTGAAGTTCATCACAAAGCTCTTGTAGCTTGGTGGAAGCGACTGGAGGATTTTGTCAATGACCGCATCGTCTGGGAGATTAACTCCCAGCTGAGTCAAGCGGTTATGTAACCCTGACATAGTGAGTATGCTCACTGACAGAACTATTTTCCTCCATCTTACAGCTGAAGAATTTGTCGGAGACTTCATATCTCTCGACTCGGGCATGAGCTTGGAAAACCATTTTTAGCTCTTCGAACATCTCATATGCTCCGTGTCTCTCAAAACGCTTTTGGAGCCCCGGCTCTAAGCTTTAAAGCATGCCGCACTGAACGAGGGAGTAGTCATCGGTATGTGCCTGCCAAGCGTTCATAACGTCTTGTTCTGCAGGGAGAACAGGTGCGTCACCCAGCGGTGCTCGTAGGACATAATCTTTCTTGGCAGCTATGAGGATGATACTCAGGTTCCAGACCCAGTCCGTATAGTTGCTGCCATCGTCTTTCAGCTTGGTTTTCTCTAGGAACGTGTTGAAGTTGAGGACTACGTTGGCCATTTGATCTACAAGACAAATTATAAATATTTTAGACTAAGTTCATGATAATAAAGTTCATCTAATCAAATTATTTAATGAACTCCCACTTAGATAGACATCCCTCTTCTAGTCATCTAAGTATAACATGATCCGAGTCAACTAGGCCGTGTCCGATCATCACGTGAGACGGACTAGTCAACATCGGTGAACATCTTCATGTTGATCGTATCTTCTTTACGACTCATGCTCGACCTTTCGGTCTTCTGTGTTTTGAGACCATGTCTGTACATTCTAGGCTCGTCAAGTCAACCTAAGTGTTTGCATGTGTAAATCTGTCTTACACCCGTTGTATGTGAACGTTAGAATCTATCACACCCGATCATCACGTGGTGCTTCGAAACAACGAACTGTCGCAACGGTGCACAGTTAGGGGGAACACTTCTTGAAATTATTATGAGGGATCATCTTATCTACTACCGTCGTTCTAAGTAAACAAGATGCAAAACATGATAAACATCACATGCAATCAAATAATAAACGTGACATGATATGGCCAGTATCACATAGCTCCTTTGATCTCCATCTTGGGGTTCCATGATCATCTTTGTCACTGGCTTGACACCATGATCTCCATCATCGTGTCTCCATGAAGTTGCTCGCCAACTATTACTTCTACTACTATGGCTAACGCGTTTAGCAATGAAGTAAAGTAATTTACATGGCGTTTCTCAATGACACGCAGGTCATACAAAAATAAAGACAACTCATATGGCTCCTGCCGGTTGTCATACTCATCGACATGCAAGTCGTGATTCCTATTACAATAGCATGAACATCTCATACATCACATATAGATCATTCATCATTCATCACAACTTTGTCCATATCATATCACAAAGCACTTGCTGCAAAAACAAGTTAGACGTCCTCTAATTGTTGTTGCAAGTTTTACGTGGCTGAATTAGGGTTCTAGCAAGAACGTTTTCTTACCTACGTCAAAGCCACAACGTGATTTGTCAACTTCTATTTACCCTTCATAAGGACCCTTTTCATCGAATCCGCTCCAACTAAAGTGGGAGAGACAGACACCCGCCAACCACCTTATGCAACTAGTGCATGTTAGTCGGTGGAACCGGTCTCACGTAAGCGTGCGTGTAAGGTTGGTCCGGGCCGCTTCATCCCACAATACCGCTGAAGCAAGATAAGACTAGTAGCGGCAAGAAAGTTGACAAATCTACGCCCACAACAAATTGTGTTCTACTCGCGCAAGAAGAACTACGCATAGATCTAGCTCATGATGCCACTGTTGGGGAACGTTGCAGAAAACAAAATTTTCCTACGGTTTCACCAAGATCCATCTATGAGTTCATCTAGCAACGAGTAATCGGATGCATCTACATACCTTTGTAGATCGCGAGCGGAAGCGTTCAGAGAACGGGGATGAGGTAGTCGTACACGACGTGATCCAAATCACCGGAGATCCTAGCACCGAACGGACGGCACCTCAGCTTTCAACACATGTACGGTCAGCGTGACGTCTCCTCCTTCTTGATCCAGCAAGGGGGAAGGAGAGGTTGATGAAGATCCAGTAGCACGACGGCGTGGTGGTGGATGCAGGGCGTCACAGCAGCAGGGCTTCGCCGTGCACTAAGAGGGAGAGGTGTAGCAGGGAGAGAGGGAGGCCCCAGGGTCAAGGGTGCGGCTGCCCCTCCCTCCCCCCCCCCTTTATATAGGCCCCTGGGGGGGCGCCGGCCCTTGGGAGATCCAATCTCCAAGGGGGCGGCGGCCAAGGGGGGTGGAGTGCCCCCCAAGGCAAGTGGGCGCCCCCCCCCCCACCCTAGGGTTCCAACCCTAGGCGCAGGGGGTGGGCCTTGGGGGGCGCACCAGCCCACTAAGGGCTGGTCCCCCCTCCCACTTCAGCCCATGGGGCCCTCCGGGATGGGTGGCCCTACCTGGTGGACCGCCGGGACCCATCTGGTGGTCCCAGTACAATACCGATGACCCCCAGATCATTCCCGATGGCCGAAACAACACTTCCTATATATAATTCTTTACCTTCGGACTATTCCGAAACTCCTCGTGACGTTCGGGATCTCATCCGGGACTCCGAACAACATTCGGGTTACTGCATATACATATCTTCACAACCCTAGCGTCACCGAACCTTAAGTGTGTAGACCCTACGGGTTCGGGAGACAGGCAGACATGACCGAGACGGCTCTTGGGCAATAACCAACAGCGGGATCTGGATACCCATGTTGGCTCCCACATGCTCCACGATGATCTCATCGGATGAACCACGATGTCGAGGATTCAATTAATCCCGTATACAATTCCCTTTGTCAATCGGTATGTTTACTTGCCCGAGATTCGATCGTCGGTATCCCAATACCTCGTTCAATCTCGTTACCGGCAAGTCACTTTACTCGTACCGTAATGCATGATCCCATGATCAAACACTTTGATCACATTGAGCTCATTATGATGATGCATTACCGAGTGGGCCCGGTGATACCTCTCCGTCAAGAGGAGTGACAAATCCCAGTCTCGATCCGTGTCAACCCAACAGACACTTTCGGAGATACCCGCAGTATACCTTTATAGTCACCCAGTTATGATGTGACGTTTGGCATACCCAAAGCACTCCTACGGTATCCGGGAGTTACACGATCTCATGGTCTAAGGAAAGGATACTTGACATTGGGAAACTCTAGCAAACGAACTATACGATCTTGTGCTATGTTTAGGATTGGGTCTTGTCCATCACATCATTCTCCTAATGATGTGATCTTGTTATCAATGACATCCAATGTCCATAGTCAGGAAACCATGACTATCTGTCGATCAACGAGCTAGTCAACTAGAGGCTTACTAGGGACATGTTGGTGTCTATTATTCACACATGTATTACGATTTCCGGATAACACAATTATAGCATGAATAAAGACAATTATCATGAACAAGGAAATATAATAATAATGCTTTTATTATTGCCTCTAGGGCATATTTCCAACAGATTCGACACAGGAAGATGGAGAAGCCAGCCCTCATGAGAGGGCGGTAGACCGAGAGGTTGAGGATAATAACTATATGCCTCCCTCCGAAGACGAGGCAAGCCTCGACGATGACGAATTCGTCATACCATCAGACCTCGCCGGACAAGAGGGTTTCAAACGCAGGCTTTTAGCCACGGCAAGCAGCCTCAAGAAAAAGCAACAACAGCTTAGAGCTGATCAAGATTTGCTAGCTGACAGATGGACTGAAGTCCTTGCGGCCGAAGAGTATGAACTCCAACGCCCCTCCAAGCGTTACCCAAAGCGCAGGCTGCTACCCCGATTAGAGGAGGAAGCACCTACATCACCAGCGCATGACATGGCCGACCGGCCACCTCGTGGCCGCGACAGAGAGGCCTCTAAGCCCTCCACTCAAGCCATGCCCCGACGCCGCTCAAAACATGCTAAGGCATGGCAAAACGCGCCAGACCTGCGAGATATACTGGAGGACAAGGCAAGGCAAACAAGATCGATCTACGGATCGCGCGGGCGCCCCACGGCACGTGACGGTGATCATCACTCCGAATACGATAAAACCGGCCAGCCTGAACACAATGGACAAAGCTCCTTTGAGCTGCGTCGTGATATATCCCAGTATAGAGGCGCCGCACACCCACTATGCTTCACAGATGAAGTAATGGATCATAAAATCCCTGAGGGCTTCAAACCCGTAAACATCAAATCATACGATGGCACAACAGATCCTGTGGTATGGATCGAGGATTATCTCCTTCATATCCACATGGCCCGCGGTGATGATCTACATGCCATCAAATACCTCCCACTCAAACTTAAGGGACCGGCCCGGCATTGGCTCAACAGCTTGCCAGCAGACTCAATCGGTTCTTGGGAGGACCTGGAAGCAGCATTCCTTGACAACTTCCAGGGCACTTACGTGCGACCACCGAACGCCGATGACCTAAGCCAATTAATCCAGCAGCCAGAGGAATCGGCCAGGCAATTCTGGACACGGTTCCTAACAAAGAAAAATCAAATAGTCGACTATTCGGACGCGGAGGCCCTAGCAGCCTTCAAGCATAATATCCGTGACGAGTGGCTTGCCCGGCACCTGGGACAGGAAAAGCCGAAATCTATGGAAGCCCTCACGACACTCATGACCCGCTTTTGCGTGGGAGAAGATAGCTGGCTTGCTCGCAGCAACAACTTAACCAAGAACCTTGGCAATTCGGATACCAAGGACAAAAGCGGCAGGTCGCGCCAGAACAAGCAAAAGCGTCGTGTTAACAGCGACAGCAATGATGATACGGCAGTAAATGCCGGATTCCGAGGCCACAAATCCGGTCAGCGGAAAAAGGTCATTCAAAAGAAATACTCAGGGCCCGTCCAGTTTGGACCGAATACTCGACCGCTTGTGCCAGATTCATGGCAGCCCCGAAAAGCCAGCAAATCACACCAACCGGGATTGTTGGGTGTTCAAGCAGGTAGGCAAGTTAAGAGCCGAAAACAAAGACAAGGGGCTGCATAGCAATGACGAGGAGGAGCCCAGGCCGCCGAACAACAGTGGACAGAAGGGTTTCCCCCCACAAGTGCGGACGGTGAACATGATATACGCAACCCACATTCCCAAGAGGGAGCGGAAGCGTGCGCTACAGGACGTATACGCGATGGAGCCAGTCGCCCCAAAGTTCAACCCCTGGTCCTCCTGCCCGATCACTTTCGATCGAAGGGACCACCCCACTAGCATCCGTCACGGCGGCTTCGCCACATTGGTTCTCGACCCAATTATCGACGGATTTCATCTCACAGGAGTCCTCATGGACGGCGGAAACAGCCTGAACCTGCTTTACCAGGATATAGTGCGGAAAATGGGCATAGATCCCTCGAGGATTAAGCCCACAAAAACGACCTTTAAAGGCGTTATACCAGGTGTAGAGGCCAACTGTATAGGCTCACTAACACTTGAAGTGGTCTTCGGATCTCCGGACAATTTCCGAAGCGAAGAGTTAATCTTCGATATAGTCCTGTTTCGCAGTGGCTATCACGCCCTGCTCGGGCGAACCGCATTTGCAAAGTTCAATCCAGTGCCGCACTACGCATATCTCAAGCTCAAGATGTCAGGCCCTTGAGGAGTAATTACGGTCAACGCAAACACCGAGCGCTCCCTCCAAACGGAGGAGCACACGGCGGCCCTCGCAGCAGAAGTGCAAAGCAGCCTTTTTAGGCAATTCTCCAGTCTGGCTGCTAAAAAGCCGGACACTGTCAAGCGCGCCCAGAGTAACCTACAACAAGACCGCCTGGCACGTTCTGAGCAGGCATAGCAATGCGGCCCCAACCCCAGCCCTCGCGACGTAGCGAAACCAGTGCTTCGCGTACATAACTACGCTCTTGAAATACCATGGGCACAGGGGGAGGGGCACACTCACGGCGAGCCCAAAACACGGCCTAAACCGTACTAGGGGCTGCCGAATTATTTTTAATATTTTCTTACTTTCAGGACTCCATACTTTGGACGACCTGTTCGGCAATTCAACTGCCGCACAAACGATGCAAGACCCAGGGAAGCAGACAAGCCATGCCGCACTATGGAACTCCTAGGTGGTCTCTGTTACGAGCCGTATACCTGTTTTGAATACAATTCCGCGGCCTGCCCCTGGCCAGGACATGTTAAATAGTCCAATATCTTTTGCTTATCGCACTATTTGTATCGTTCTGCTTTGATAGTAGCCTCTTTATAAACAATGCATAGCTTTTTGTCTATTTTTTGCATTATCCTCTTTTTATATATATGTTCATTAATGACATGTGGCACCCGTACACTATGGTACGGAAAATACACTAGGGGCTTCAGTACCCCTTAATATGGTGTAAGAAGTCCGAACACTTCATAAGTGCGGCACCCCGAACTTATAGCACTATATGCATCGGCTCTGAATCATGATTTGGGTCAATAGTTGGGTTTGCCCGGCTCCTATGTTTTGGTGCCTTACGTTCCGCTATATCGGCTAAGGTAGCACTAGGAGAACCACTGCGATTGTGCCCCAGTTGAGTTGGGCTAAGCACCTCAGTGGAGAAAGCTAAAACTGACTGTCATGATGAGGCGAGAGACCGGTCCCTGTTCGAGAGGTTTTTCAAGTCCCTAAAGACTTATGCCGCTTCGAGCGAGGAGCCGGCTTTGTCCGGCCAAGGCGTGGATAGCGCCCCGAACTCGGTCTTCCGAACTAGGGGCTTCGCCGAAATTTAAAATTATAAAGTTCTATGGCTAAGTGAGAGTGTTCAAGCATTATAGTCCGATTGCCTTGTTCGTTGTGCTGAGCGCCTCCCTCGAAGGACCCAAACATGGGGAAAAGAGCGCTCAGGTTTATCCCGAACACCCCAGCACTAGTGGCATGGGGGCGGAAGCCGACGACTGGCCATCTCTCAGTTTTTTATAAACGGCCGCACAGAAAATAATATTTTAAATTCAACAAGCATTGCTTAGCGCATATGAACAAGTTTTCAGCGCACAGGACAAACACGAGCGAGTTCATTCAAAAATTACATCCTTGGTACATTCATCCGCCATAAGGCGGGCACCAGCAAGAACATCCTTGTAATAGTTCTCAGGCTTGCGATGCTCCTTCCCCGGCGGCGACCCGTCCCTCACAAGCTTCTCACCGTCCAGCTTACCCCAGTGCACCTTTGCACGGGCAAGGGCCCTACGGGCACCTTCTATGCAGACAGAGCGCTTGATGACCTCGAGCCTTGGACAGGCCTCCACCAGCCGCCGCACCAGTCCGAAGTAGCTCCCAGGCAGGGCCTCTCCAGGCCACAGCCAAACTATGAAGCCCTTCATGGCCTGTTCGGCCGCCTTGTGGAGCTCGACCAGCTGCTTCAGCTGGTCGCTCAACGGCACAGGGTGTCCGGCCTCAACATACTGATACCAGAACACCTTCTCCATCGAGCTGCCCTCTTCGGATCGGTAGAATGCGGCGGCATCGGATACGCTGCAGGGAAGATCTACGAATGCCCCTGGAGAGCTCCGGATTCGGGTAAGTAACAAGTAGTTTACTTTTATATTTCTGCTTTGCATAAAGAATGCCTTACCCGCCGCTATCTTTTTCACCTCCTCCAACTCTTGGAGGGCCTTCTGGGCTTCGGCCTTCGCAGACTCGGCAGTCTTGACGGCCGCGGCGAGCTCGGGCGCTTGCGTTTTAGAGTCAAGCTCCAAACTCTCATGTTTTTTCATGAGAGCCTGAAGCTCTTGCTGCGCCTCGCCGACCTGCGCCTCAAATTTCTCCCGCTCATTGTGCTCCAAGGCCGCTCTCTTCTCGTCCTCAGACAGCGCCTGCTTGAGGGTCGCCACCTCAGTTGTGGCCCCTACAATAAGTATTACAATTCTGTCATTTTTTGCAATTGCGTCTTTTTATAGACACTATTTCTGTAAGGTATCTCTTACCTTCTTTCTCCTCGAGCTGCCGCTTGGCAAGGCCGAGCTCCTGCTCGGTCCGCTCGAGGCCCTGTTTCAGGGCACCCACCTCCGCAATCAGTGCGGCGGTGGCTAGCAGCGAAGCCTGCATACGCATATTGACTCTTTTTTGTTAGACTCCTGCGAAATTTAATAGATCCTCTATTCGGCTTTTCTTTCTGAACGCCAAACAGAGCATCAGGGGCTACTATCTATGCGGTAATATTTTTTACATATTTTTACTTACCTCGAAGCCTGTTAGAAGGCTAGCGCAAGCTTCAGTCAGTTCGCTCTTGGCGTACTAAACCTTCTGGATCACCGTACTCATAATAGTACGGTGCTCCTCGTCGATGGAGGCGCCGTCAAGCACCTCCAGCAGATTGTCCGGCGCCTCCGGTTGGACGGAGGCCGCCGGCTCAGAAGGCTTGCTCCTCTTGGAAGGAGTTCGCCTACCATAGTCTGGAACTGTTGAAGATTCCGGCGCGGTGTCCGGCTCAAAGCCGGACTTGGAGCCATGGGGGGTCTTGTCCCCTTTACTCCTGGAGTCCGGGAGGTCGCCTTACGGCTCCTCCAGGACAACCTCCTCCTGCCCCGAAGCTTGTCGCGGTGCCACTTCGGCGTCGTCCGCAGTGCGGGGGGAGACACCGGGCGGAACTGAGTTCAGGTCCGAGGAATCCAGGGAGCCGCTCGACGACTCGTCGAGTCCGGCCCGGGGCGAGCTGCATAATTATGTTCGACATTAGGGAAAGCTGTGCAACAAAGGAACGTCATGAGTTACTCTGATATCCGAATACTTACGATTTCGCCGGACGCTTGGCCCTGTCTGGCCACTCCTCTTCATCCTCTTCGGCGTCGGGGGAGTAGTCCGGCGGAGGGGTCTTCCCCTTCCTGGACCCTTCGGCCTCCCCCGTTGGGGCGGCCTTCCTTTTCTTTCCTCCCCCCGCTAGAGGGGGAGAGGTTTCTTCTTCCTCCTCCTCGTTCTCACGGGAGGAGAGCGTATCGGACTCGTCGGATGACGAGTCCGACACCACCATATTCCGGGCACTCTTTCGAGTCCCCGAGGCCTTCTTCTTCTTGGCCTTCTTCTCCGGCACCACATAAGGCGCCAGAACCAGCAGCTTCACTAGGAGAGTAGGGGCTGGGTCTTCGGGCAAGGGAGCTGGACAGTTAATCGGTCCGGACTTCGCCTGCCAAGCCTGTCAAAGGAGAGGGAGTTTAGATCCCGCATAGAGTCAAACTATGAAAAAACTTCACATCCTGTAAAAGGTGAAAATAGCTTACCTCGCTAGCGTGAAGCTGCGAGCTGTATCCGCGGTCCTCGAAAGCGGATGCGGGAGCCTCGGCGCCTTTGGTTATCACCTTCCAGACGTCTTCGTACATCGTGTCAAAGAGCCTGTTAAGGGTTTGGTGCTGCGCCGGGTCGAACTCCCACAGATTAAAGTCCCGTTGTTGACACGGGAGGATCCGGCGGACGAGCATAACATAGACTACATTAACAAGCTTGATCGGCTTGTTCACCAGGGACTCGATGCATGTCTGCAATCCGGTCACCTCTTTTTCGTCACCCCATGACAGGCCCGTCTCTTTCCAGGACATAAGCCGCGTGGGTGGTCCGGATCGAAACTCGGGGGCTGGGATCCATTTCGGATCGCGTGGCTCGGTGATGTAAAACCACCCGGATTGCCACCCCTTTAGGGTCTCCACGAAGGAGCCCTCGATCCATAGGACGTTGGCCATCTTGCCCGCCATGGCGCCTCCGCACTCCGCCTGGCTGCCACGCACCACCTTGGGATTGACGTTGAAGGTCTTGAGCCAGAGGCCGAAATGGGGGCAGATGCGGAGGAAAGCCTCGCACACGACGATAAACGCCAAGATGTTGAGGACGAAGTTTGGGGCCAGATCGTGGAAATCCAGGCCGTAGTAGAGCATGAGCCCCCGGACAAATGGGTGGAGTGGAAAACCCAGTCCGCAGAGGAAGTGGGGAAGGAATACTACCCTCTCATGGGGCCTTGGGGTGGGGAGAAGCTGCCCCTCCTCGGGAAGCCGGTGCGCGATGTCTTTGGACAAGTATCTGGCCTTCCTTAGCTTTTTGACATGGCCTTCCATGACAGAGGAGACCATCCACCTGCCTCCCACTCCGGACATTGCTGGGGAAGGTTGAGGTGGGAAGTGCGGGCTTGGGCGCTGGAGCTCGAGCGCGCGGAAGATGGATAGGCAAAGGAGGAAGAAGGCGTAGGTAAAAAGGTGGATCCTTATCCCCTTATATGGGCAGATGCGGCTATGTGTCCCCACCAGCCTAGTAAAACTCGCTTGCCTCCCAAGCGCCGTGATAAATGGCGCGGTTTGGTTACCCACGTCCGTATTGATGAGAATCCCGTAAATGGGGGACACAATCTCTACTTTGACAAGACGTGCCAAGGAAATCACCTCGCAAAACGTGCTGAGGTGGAAAAGTAAAAATGATTCAAGTAAAAGACTTGGTCGTAGTGTGATGACACACTGCAGAATACATCAGCAGATTTGATTTGTGTTAATATTATTCTATCTATGGAAATATGTGGAAACTTATTTTGCAGAGACGGACACTACTCTTGGTGTTTACAATCTTTTATGAAGAACTTGGAGGAGGAACCCGCCTTGCAATGCCAAAGACAATCTGCGCGCCGAACCCGTCGTCATTGAAGCCTGGTTCAGGGGCTACTGAGGGAGTCCGGGATTAGGGGGTGTTCGGCCATCCGAACTATACCTTCAGCCGGACTCCAGGACTATGAAGATACAAGATTGAAGAGTTTGTCCCGTGTCCGGAAGGGACTTTCCTTGGCGTGGAAGGCAAGCTTGGCGATACGGATATTCAAGATCTCCTACCCTTGTAACCGACTTTATGTAACCCTAACCCTATCCGGTGTCTACATAAACCGGAGGGTTTTAGTCCGTAGGACAACTTCATCATACAACAATCACCATAGGCTAGCTTCTAGGGTTTAGCCTCCTTGATCTCGTGGTAGATCTACTCTTGTACTACCCATATCATCAATATTAATCAAGCAGGAAGTAGGGTTTTACCTCCATCGAGATGGCCCGAACCTGGGTAAACTTCGTGTCCCTTGTCTCCTGTTACCATCCGGCCTAGACGCACAGTTCGGGACCCCCTATCTGAGATCCGCCGGTTTTGACACCGACAGGGGTCCACCAGTCGGCGGGCCCCATCGGCCGGCGAGCATAGACACAGACAGCTAGGGCCCACGCCCAGCTGGATTACCATTGTACCACTGGGGGTAGGCCTATATAACCCCTAGGACACCCATGCAAGGAGAGAGCTTTTAGGAGTTTTAGACACCACATCGAGAGGAGAAGTGAGCTAGCCTTGCCCTTCTTCTCCCTCTCGCCGAACAGCTCAAGGAGCCCCTTGTAGCTACTTGTCGATCTAGTGACCATGCGGAGACCCCTGAGAGCAGCAGTAGGGGTGTTATCTCCACGGAGAGCCCCGAAGCTGGGTAAGATTCGCCGGCGTGCATGTCTTCGCCTTATCCCGTTTCCAGGCACCGGCGACGTTTTATTGGCTCCCACAATGATAAGCCACCCATTGGCATATGTTGCACCAACCACCCGACAATGTGCAAGAAAGTAGAGAGGCTTACGGCAAAAACTGGATGCACTTCGTGTACAAAACGGACAATCTCTTTCGAAGTATCAGGGTTTCATACGGAAACTCGTCTGTTACAAAAGGGATTTCATTTTTTTGAACTTATTTGAACTCCATACTTTTTCTGTGTTCAAAATGCATCATTTAAAGCCACATCATCAATTTTCAACCCTTTCTGACTTCATTTGTTATTTTTCATGCATTTACTGATTTTTTCAGCTATAAGACCCTGAAATTGAAAAGCACTACAAATGAACTCTGAAAAGGATAAAAGTTGGCATGGTGTCATCATTTCACCCAAATAGCATGTGCAAGAAAGTAGAGAGTGTTACGGCAAAAACTGGATGCACTTCGTGTACAAAACGGACAAACTCTTTCGAAGTATCAGGGTTTCATATGGAACCTCGTCTGTTACAAAAGGGAATTCATTTTTTTGAACTTATTTGAACTCCATACTTTTTCTGTGTTCAAACTGCACCATTCAAAGCCACATCATCAATTTTCAACCCTTTCTGACTTCATTTGTTATTTTTCATGCATTTACTGATTTTTTCCAGCTATAAGACCCTGAAATTGAAAAGCATTTCAAATGAACTCTGAAAAGGTTAAAATTTAGCATGGTATCATCATTTCACCCACATAGCATGTGCAAGAAAGTTGAGAGTGTTACGGCAAAAACTGGATGCACTTCGTGTACAAAACGGACAATCTCTTTCGAAGTATCAGGGTTTCATACGGAAACTCGTCTGTTATAAAAGGTTTTCATTTTATTAACTTATTTGAACTCCTTAGTTTTTCTATGTTCAAAATGCACCATTCAAAGCCACATCATCAATTTTCAACCCTTTCTGACTTCATTTGTTAGTTTTCATGCATGTACTGATTTTTTTCAGCTATAAGACCCTGAAATTGAAAAGCACTACAAATGAACTCTGAAAAGGTGAAAAGTTGGCATGGTATCATCATTTCACCCACATAGCGTGTGCAAGAAAGTAGAGAGGCTTACGGCAAAATGTGGATGCACTTCGTGTACAAAACGGACAATCTCTTTCAAAGTATCAGGGTTTCATACGGAAACTCGTCTGTTATAAAAGGGATTTCATTTTTTTTGAACTTATTTGAACTCCATACTTTTTCTGTGTTCAAAATGCATCATTTAAAGCCACATCATCAATTTTCAACCCTTTCTGACTTCATTTGTTATTTTTCATGCATTTACTGATTTTTTCAGCTATAAGACCCTGAAATTGAAAAGCACTACAAATGAACTATGAAAAGGTTAAAAGTTGGCATGGTGTCATCATTTCACCCAAATAGCATGTGCAAGAAAGTAGAGAGTGTTAAGGCAAAAACTGGATGCACTTCGTGTACAAAACGGACAAACTCTTTCAAAGTATCAGGGTTTCATATGGAACCTCGTCTGTTACAAAAGGGAATTCATTTTTTTGAACTATTTGAACTCCATACTTTTTCTGTGTTCAAACTGCACCATTCAAAGCCACATCATCAATTTTCAACCCTTTCTGACTTCATTTGTTATTTTTCATGCATTTACTGATTTTTTTCAGCTATAAGACCCTGAAATTGAAAAGCATTTCAAATGAACTCTAAAAAGGTTAAAATTTAGCATGGTATCATCATTTCACCCACATAGCATGTGCAAGAAAGTAGAGAGTGTTACGGCAAAAACTGGATGCACTTCGTGTACAAAACGGACAATCTCTTTCGAAGTATCAAGGTTTCATACGGAAACTCGTCTGTTATAAAAGGTTTTCATTTTATTAACTTATTTGAACTCCTTAGTTTTTCTATGTTCAAAATGCACCATTCAAAGCCACATCATCAATTTTCAACCCTTTCTGACTTCATTTGTTAGTTTTCATGCATGTACTGATTTTTTTCAGCTATAAGACCCTGAAATTGAAAAACACTACAAATGAACTCTGAAAAGGTGAAAAGTTGGCATGGTATCATCATTTCACCCACATAGCGTGTGCAAGAAAGTAGAGAGGCTTACGGCAAAATGTGGATGCACTTCGTGTACAAAACGGACAATCTCTTTCAAAGTGTCAGGGTTTCATACGGAAACTCGTCTGTTATAAAAGGGATTTCATTTTTTTGAACTTATTTGAACTCCATACTTTTTCTGTGTTCAAAATGCATCATTTAAAGCCACATCATCAATTTTCAACCCTTTCTGACTTCATTTGTTATTTTCCATGCATTTACTGATTTTTTCAGCTATAAGACCCTGAAATTGAAAAGCACTACAAATGAACTCTGAAAAGGTTAAAAGTTGGCATGGTGTCATCATTTCACCCAAATAGCATGTGCAAGAAAGTAGAGAGTGTTAAGGCAAAAACTGGATGCACTTCGTGTACAAAACGGACAAACTCTTTCGAAGTATCAGGGTTTCATATGGAACCTCGTCTGTTACAAAAGGGAATTCATTTTTTTGAACTTATTTGAACTCCATACTTTTTCTGTGTTCAAACTGCACCATTCAAAGCCACATCATCAATTTTCAACCCTTTCTGACTTCATTTGTTATTTTTCATGCATTTACTGATTTTTTTCAGCTATAAGACCCTGAAATTGAAAAGCATTTCAAATGAACTCTGAAAAGGTTAAAATTTAGCATGGTATCATCATTTCACCCACATAGCATGTGCAAGAAAGTAGAGAGTGTTACGGCAAAAACTGGATGCACTTCGTGTACAAAACGGACAATCTCTTTCGAAGTATCAGGGTTTCATACGGAAACTCGTCTGTTATAAAAGGTTTTCATTTTATTAACTTATTTGAACTCCTTAGTTTTTCTATGTTCAAAATTCACCATTCAAAGCCACATCATCAATTTTCAACCCTTTCTGACTTCATTTGTTAGTTTTCATGCATGTACTGATTTTTTTCAGCTATAAGACCCTGAAATTGAAAAGCACTACAAATGAACTCTGAAAAGGTGAAAAGTTGGCATGGTATCATCATTTCACCCACATAGCATGTGCAAGGAAGTAGAGAGGCTTACGGCAAAATGTGGATGCACTTCGTGTACAAAACGGACAATCTCTTTCGAAGTATCAGGGTTTCATACGGAAACTCGTCTGTTACAAAAGGGATTTCATTTTTTTGAACTTATTTGAACTCCATACTATTTTTGTGTCAAAATGCACCATTCAAAGCCACATCATCAATTTTCAACCCTTTCTGACTTCATTTGTTATTTTCATGCATTTACTGATTTTTTTAGCTATAAGACCCTCAAATTGAAAAGCACTACAAATGAACATGGATAGATAAGTGACAAAATTAATAGTAGTTCATCATCATTAAAACCAAAGTACATACATAGTTCAAATTTAACAACATATAGCTCTCCAGAGCATCTAGTTAAACCATACATTGAAACTACGTAAAACCTTTCAATGCAGCAACAAATGCGATCATAAGCACAACTAAGGTAACAATTGATCCAACGGCATAATGATACCAAGCCTCGGTATGAATGGCATATTTTCTAATCTTTCTAGTCTTCAACCGCATTGCATCCATCTTGATCTTGTGATCATCGACGACATCCGCAACATGCAACTCCAATATCATCTTCTCCTCCTCAATTTTTTTTATTTTTTCCTTCAAGTAATTGTTTTCTTCTTTGACTAAATTTAACCTCTTGACAATAGGGTCAGTTGGAATTTCCGGTTCAACCACCTCCTACATAAATAAAATCTATGTCACGTTGGTTGGCATAATTGTCATAAACAATAAATGAACCAAATAGTGATAAAAAGATAATATATACCACATCCGAATCATAGACAAGACGAGGGCCGACGAGGGCGGATACCAGAATCATCGCACTATATAATAACAAGGAATAATAAAAGTAAGAAAATTGGACAAGTATCTATCTCAAGTAAGAATTATTTTTTCTTTCAGAAAGAAGATAAGAACAAGAGGCTCACCACCGTGGTGCCGGCGACGAGATCGGTGCGGGCGATCAACGGCGGTGAAGACGGGGACGGGACGTGACGGACCGCTAAACCTAGAAAAATCTCAGGGAAAATGGAGCTCGGAGGTCGAGTTTCGAGAGAAGAAATATTAACTAGTGTGGCTCGGACATTTCATCGAACACCTCATGTGCATAGGAGGTGAGCTAGAGCACCCAAATGCCCTCCCCTCGTCGGCCAGCAAAAAACAGAGCACGGTGGAGTGCTCTGCTCGCTGGCGATGGGCTATATATAGGCAAATCATTTGTACGATTCGTGGCTGGAACCGGGACCAATGGTTATGGGCCAGGAGCGAGGCCCATTGGTCCCGGT
Source organism: Aegilops umbellulata (assembly GCA_032464435.1). NCBI lineage: Eukaryota > Viridiplantae > Streptophyta > Magnoliopsida > Poales > Poaceae > Aegilops > Aegilops umbellulata. Next base: position 502,299,763 of record CP136055.1, on the reverse strand, counting down.
TCGTTCCTAGAACCGGGACACATGGGTCCAGACGAACCGGGACCAAAGCCCGCGAGGCCCCGGCCGGCCACTTGGGCTCACGAACCGAGATGAATGCACCCGTTGGTCCCGGTTCATATAAGAGCCGGGACTAATGGGCTGGCCAGGCCCGAACGAAAGCCCCTTTTTCTACTAGTGTGGCACAAAGAGCAAGCAAGGAATGAGGACTTGCTACAATTGTGGAAATGTGAGTCTCTTTGTTGCGGAGTATCCCTATGAAAAGAGGGAAGACAATGGTGGCAAGCTCATCCGAAAAGACAAGGCGGAGTCCTTCCCCAACAAGTGCTACTTCACCAAGAAGACTCCTCCCAAGGGGTTGGTGGCACAAGAAGAGTACAATGAGGATGATGATGATGATGATGATGATGATGGTGAGACGGTTGCCATGGCCTCCGTTGCCATTGCGACGACTCCACGGGTGTATCTCTTTGACTCACCCAATGAGAACATCACCGCCAAGTGCCTCATGGCTAAAGCCACCAACAAGTTAACCCCCAACACCAAAACTACCATCATTACTAATCCTTCGTTGATAGATTGCATTGATGAAAGTGAGGGGTCCAATGTGGAGGAAGATGAATTTGAGTCTTTTATGAGTAAGCTCAAGGGTAAGTCCAAGAAGCACTTCGTTGCTCTCTTGGAACAACTTGATGAAGCCAATGACATGATCGAGGCTCATGAAGATACCATCTCTAAGATGGAGGGGCATAGTCGTGACTATGTCGATGAGATTTCGGATCTTTCTAATGCTCTTGAGGAAGAGTGTGGTCATCGTTTGGCTCTTGAGGAGTCATACAATGAGGACCATGCTAAATTGAAGAAAGATCTTGATCATGTTCTTGTTGTATCTCGTGTGCTAAACTCCGAGAAAGCCAAGCTTGGGTTGGTCTTGCTAGACTAAAAGAGGAGTTTGATGTACTTGACAAGGCTCACAAGGTCTTGAAGGGTGCACATGCTAGCCTAAAGGAGTCTCATGATCAACTCCAAGTAAAGCTAACTAAGGAGAAAGGCACTTTTCCTCATATGGTCTTAATTGATAATGCAAATGCTACTAACCTGTGTTGTGAGCATGTGCATCTTGTTGAGGAGAATGCAAAGTTGAAGGAGAAACTTGAGAAAGGCCTTGTGTCATGTATACAAGATGATAAGAACCTCAACGACCTTTTGAGCAACCAAAAGGAAGTTGTGGCCAAGGAAGGGATTGGGTTCACGCCCAAACCCAAGAACAAGAAGAAGAATGACAAGGCCAAACGACCTCCTCCTCTCAAGCAAACCTTTGTGAAAGAGGGAGAGGGCGCTCCTAAGGAGAAGAACAATGTGAAGGGTGGTGGTGTCAAGAAGGGCAATGCCACCCCTTCCAACAAAGCTGGCGACTTTAACCCTACCTATGTGTTATGTCGTGCTAGTGATGGGCACGTTTATGCTAAATTTGTTGGTTCTCGTTATGAGTACATTGAATGGTCTATTTGGGTGCCTAAGACCCTTGTCACTAACATCAAATAACCCATTACAAAATTGGTACCTAAAACCAAGCATTGATCTCTTGTAGGTCTTTGCTTCCGGTGGAGGATCATGGTTGCTCGATAGTGGAGCCACAAATCATATGACCGGAAGCAAGGACTTGGTGGTGGACGTGCACAAGATTTCATCTATGCCCACCAATGTTTAGTGGGGTGACGCATCATCCTCTAAGGTATTGGGACTTGGAAAGGTTGTCATTTCTCATGATCTCACGATTGATAAGGTCATGCTTGTTGAGTCCCTCGCATACAATTTACTTTCCGTTCATCAACTTGCAATCATGGGCTTTGCCACTTTATTTGATATTGATACTATAGCCCTCTTGTGGAGCCAGACTCTTAAAGTAGCCTTTGTTGGGCATGTCGAGAACGGTCTATATGTGATTAACTTTTCGGAGCGACCCACTAAGACCGCGACATGCCTAATGGCTAAAGTTGACGTGGGATGCCTTTGGCATCGCCGTTTAGCCCATGTCAATATGATATCTTTGCAAAGTCTTCTCAAGGGGGACCATGTCCGTGGACTAACAAATGTTAGTTTTGCAAAAGACCGTGCTTGTAGTGCTTGTGTCGAAGGAAAGCTACATGAAAAGGCTCACCCTCCCACGACTATCATTTACTCTTATAAGCCTTTGGAGCTCCTTCACTTGGATCTCTTTGGGCCTCCATCCTTTGATAGTCTTGGGGGTAGAAATTATTGCTTGGTGATTGTGGATGATTATTCAAGATAAACTTGGGTATACTTCTTCAAGAGGAAGAGTGAGACCCAACAAACTGTCATCGACTTTGCAGGTGAATCCCAACACCAATACAATGCAAAGATCTTGACAATAAGAAGTGACAACAACACCGAGTTCAAGAACTACACCTTGGATGAGTTTCTTAGTGACGAGGGGATCAAGCATCAATATTCCGCACCTTACACCCCTCAACAAAATGGTGTAGCTGAGAGGAAGAACTGGACATTCATGGATGCGGCAAGGACCATGATGGCGGAGTTCAAGTCTCCATACAACTTTTGGGCCGAAGCCATCAACACCACGTGTCATGCATCCAATCGGCTCTATCTCCGCAAGGGCCTGAACAAGACTCCATATGAGATACTCACCGGTAACATGCCCAACCTCAAGTACTTTCGAGTGTTCGGGTGTAAGTGTTTCATTCTCAAGAAAGGTGTTGGCTTGTCTAAATTTGAGGCTAGAGCTCAAGAGGGCATATTTGTTGGGTATGCTACAAACTCTCATGCTTACCATGTCCTCAATAAGTCCACGGGACTTATTGAGGAGACATTTAACGTGGAGTTTGATGAGAATAACGGCTCCCAAGGAGAGCAAAGTGGTACTTGTGATGTAGGTGATGAAATTCCTCCCCAAGCCATAAAAACAATGGGTGTTGGATTTATCCTACCCATTGAGGAACCCCTTGTGGCTGAAGGAGAAGGACAATGTTCCACTCAAGTGGAACCATCACCAACTCAAGACCCACACGCTTCTGAAGAACAAAGTGAAGGCCCTCAACCAAATGAACAAGATCAAGGGAAAGATCAACTTCAAGATGGTGGTGAATCACCAAGTGATGCCCAAGATCAAGTTCTTGATACGTCTCCATCGTATCTACTTTTCCAAAACTTTTGCCCTTGTTTTGGACTCTAACTTAAATTATTTGAATGGAACTAACCCTACTGACGTTGTTTTCAGTAGAATTGCCATGGTGTTATTTTTGTGCAGAAATAAAAGTTCTCGGAATGACCTGAAACTTCACGGAGAATATTTTTGGAATTAATAAAAAATACTGGCGAAAGAATCAAAGCCAGGGGGCCCACACCCTATCCACGAGGGTGGGGGCGCGCCTACCCCCCTGGGCGTGCCCCCTGCCTCGTGGGCCCCCTGGTGCTCCACCGACCTCAACTCCAACTCTATATATTCATGTTCGGGGAGAAAAATATCAGAGAGAAGGATTCATCATGTTTTACGATACGGAGCCGCCGCCAAGCCTTAATCTCTCTCAGGAGGGCTTATCTGGAGTCCGTTCGGGGCTTTGGAGAGGGCAATCCGTCGCCATCGTCATCATCAACCTTCCTCCATCACCGATTTCATGATGCTCACCGCCGTGCGTGAGTAATTCCATCGTAGGCTTGCTGGACGGTGATGGGTTGGATGAGATTTACCATGTAATCGATTTAGTTTTGTTAGGGTTTGATCCCTAGTATCCACTATGTTCTGAGATCGATGTTGCTATGACTTTGCTATGCTTAATGCTTGTCACTAGGGCCCGAGTGCCATGATTTCAGATCTGAACCTATTATGTTTTCATGAATATATGTCAGTTCTTGATCCTATCTTGCAAGTCTATAGTCACCTATTATGTGTTATGATCCGTTAACCCCGAAGTGACAATAATCGGGAGACTTACCGGTGATGACCGTAGTTTGAGGAGTTCATGTATTCACTAAGTGCTAATGCTTTGTTCCGGTACTCTATTAAAAGGAGGCCTTAATATCCCTTAGATTCCGATAGGACCCCGCTGCCACGGGAGGGTAGGACAAAAGATGTCATGCAAGTTCTTTTCCATAAGCACGTATGACTATATTCGGAATACATGCCTACATTACATTGATGAATTGGAGCTAGTTCTATGTCACCCTAGGTTATAACTATTGCATGAGGAATGGCATCCGACATAATTCTCCATCATTGATCTAATGCCTATGAGCTTTTCACATATTGCTCTTTGCTTAGTTACTTTGTTGTTGCCACTATTACAATTACTACAAAACTGCTACTGTTACTTTTGCCACCATTACCGTTACTTACATACTACTTTGCTACTAAATACTTTGCTACTAAATACTTTACTGTAGATATTAAGTTATCCAGGTGTGGTTGAATTGACAACTAAACTGCTAATACTTGAGAATATTTTTTGGCTCCCCTTGTGTCGAATCAATAAATTTGGGTTGAATACTCTACCCTCAGAAACTGTTGCGATCCCCTATACTTGTGGGTTATCAGTTCTCTCCTCTGAGCTAGTTCAAGATCAAGAACAAGCTCAAGACGACGCTCAAGATGATCAAGTTTCCTCTCCTCAACTCACTCCTAAGGAGGAATTGGAGCGTCATGCCGCTAAGATTGCATCCAAGCTATCCACCAAGATCATCTCATGACAAATGTGCTTGGAAGCTTAAGAAAGGGGGTAAGCACTCGTAGACAATTAGCAAACTATTGTGAACGTCACGCGTTTGTCTCTTGTGTTGAACCCCAAAAGGTCTATGAGGCGCTCGAGGATCCGGATTGGCTTAATGCCATGCATGAAGAACTCAACAACTTCGAGCACACCAAGGTGTGGAGATTGGTGCCAAGGCCAACGGGGAACCATAATGTCATTGGAACCAAGTGGATATTCAAGAACAAGCCAGATGCTCATGGAATTATAGTTCGCAACACGACTCGTTTGGTAGCACGAGGCTACTCCCAAGTCGAGGGTATCGACTATGGTGAAACCTTTGCTCCCGTTGCTCGCCTTGAATCCATTCGTTTGTTGATTGCTTATGCTTCTCATCATAACTTTAAGTTGCATCAAATGGATGTGAAGAGTGCATTTCTTAATGGTCCTATTAATGAGTTGGTGTATGTCAAGCAACCCCCCGGGTTCGAGGATCCCTATTTTCCCGATCATGTGTACCAACTCGATAAGGCACTCTATCGCCTTAAGCAAGCCCCACGTGTGTGGTATGACCACCTTACCGAGTTCTTGCAAGATCGCGGTTTTGAAATTGGGAAAATCGATCCCACACATTTTACTAAGAAGGTCAAAGGGGAGTTGTTTATGTGCCAACTATATGTTGATGATATTATCTTTGGTTCCCCTAACAAAGCTTTCAATGAGGAATTTGCCGCACTCATGACCTCCAAGTTCAAGATGTCCATGATGGGGGAGTTGAAGTTCTTTCTCGGGTTCAAAGTCAAGCAACGAAGAGAAGGAACCTTCATCAACCAAGCCAAATACACTCAAGACATGCTCAAGAGATTCAAGCTAAGTGATGTCAAGCCGGCTTCCACTCCAATGCCCGTCAAATGCCAACTTGACATAGATCCCAATGGTAAAGCGGTGGATCAAAAGGTATATCACTCCATGATTGGCTCCTTGCTTTACCTCTGTGCATCTAGACCGGTTTTGAAATTGAGTGTGGGAATTTGTGCACAGTTTCAAGCCGCACCTAAGGAAAGACACTTTGTGGCGGTCAAGTGAATCTTTCAATATTTGGCTCACACCCCAAACTTTGGCTTATGGTATCCAAGAGGATCTAACTTCAACCTTGTGGGCTATTCGGACTCAGATTGGGCGAGAGACAAAGTGGATAGGAAGTCCACTTCTGGAGGGTGCCAATTCCTGGGTTGCTCTTTGGTGAGTTGGTCTTCCATGAAGCAAAGTTGTGTGTCTCTCTCGTCCACCGAAGCGGAGTATGTGGTCGTCGGTAGTTGTTGTGCACAACTTCTATGGATGAGGCAAACTTTAAAGGATTACGGTGTCATTTGTGACAAAGTGCCTCTTTGGTGTGACAATGAAAGTGCCATCAAGATTTCTCTCAACCCGGTTCAACACTTCAAGACGAAGCATATTGATATTCGTTATCACTTCATCCGGGATCACATTAGGCGAGGGGAGATCGAGCTCAACTATGTCAACACTCATGATAACCTTGCAGATATTTTCACGAAGCCCTTGGAAGAAGCAAGATTTCGCGAGTTAAGGCATGAGCTAAATATCATTGATTCAAGCAATGTTGCTTGAACCCTTGCACACCCCACTATACTCAACTTGTTATCTTGTTTAGGTGTAGGCATGGACATAGGGGGAGTGTTGATCTCTCAATGAACTCTCCCTGCCCCCATTATGCATAAATTGATCAACTCTCTCACATTAGCCGTAGTTGATGGTACTTGTGCTTCAAAGACAAGTTTTGGTCATGGGCCCAAGGATAATTCTTCGCGGTGCCTTACCAATTGACTCAAACATAGGTGGCTCCGGCCACCGCCCTCTCTTTGGAGAGGTTGTGTTGCGTGGTTAGTCCTTGTTGTCTCTTGCCTTTCTTTCTTCGTGCCGAGCTTGTGTGTGTTGTCTCGTGGGTTAGATCCTTGATGTGTCTGTTCGCTTGAAGGTTGTATTGCAAAGGTTGTTTTTCTCTTTTGCGAAACATGCATTTTCTTGGGTCTGTGGTACTACCGTGGCATGCCACGGTACTACCGCAGGAGCTGCACATGGTACTGCTGCACCCAGCACGATACTAATTTTTTTACTGCCGCTGGACGAGCGGTACTACCGCCTAGTGTGCGGTACTTCCGCCCGGGCGGTACTACCGCGGTGACCCGCGGTACTACCGCGTAGACGCGAGCGCGTGGGGGTTAAGAGCGGGCAGGGGGAGTTCCAACTCCCCCATACCCATTCAACTCCATTTCCCCAGGAAGTCTCTCTCTCTCCTGCCCAAGAATGGCGCCGGAGAACCTCGCCGGATCTCCGTCTCCGGCCGCTCTCCTCGCATTCCGTCCGGTGGGATCGTTCCACACCACGCCCTCTTGCCATGGAACAAGGTTTCTCCCCAAATACCTCTCTCCTTGGTTTGTTCTTTTGTCTCTAGGTTTTTGGGGAGATGCATGTTGTTCTTGAGACTTTAGGCCAAATCTTTGCAAGAGTAGGATGTAGGAGAGTAGTAATGCGTAGAGATGGTATTTGGTATGTTGCCCCATGGTAGATTTGATCAACCATAGTACCGCTCCGTTGTCGCGGCTATGCTCAGATCCATTTGTGCTTCGGATCCGACCTCATGCGGTACTACCGCACCTCCCGGGCGGTACTACCACTCGTACGGTACTACCGCTCCTCAGGAGGGGTACTACCGCTCGAGGCGTGGAAGTAAAATTTTACTTCCGCTCCCGCCGCGGTACTACCATGCCATCCTGGCGCGGTACTACCGTGGCTGGAGCAGCACTAAAATTTTAGTTCCGCGCATCCGTGCGGTACTACCGTTGGTGTAAATTCTTCCATGTGGCAACTACCCAATGATATTTATACTTGTTTCACTTGTTTTGTTGTGTGATAACCCACAAGTATAGGGGATCGCAACAGTTTTTGAGGGTAGAGTATTCAACCCAAATTTATTGATTCGAGACAAGGGGAGCCAAAGAATATTCTCAAGTATTAGCAGTTGAGTTGTTAATTCAACCAGACCTGGATAACTTAGTATCTGCAGCAAAGTATTTAGTAGCAAAGTAATATGGAAGTAACGGTAACGGTAGCAAAAGTAATATTTTTGGGTTTTGTAGTGATTGTAACAGTAGCAATGGAAAAGTAAATAAGCGAAGAACAATATGTGAAAAGCTCGTAGGCATTGGATCGGTGATGGAGAATTATGCCGGATGCGGTTCATCATGTAACAATCATAACATAGGGTGACACGGAACTAGCTCCAATTCATCAAATGTAATGTAGGCATGTATTGCGAGTATAGTCAGTGCTTATGGAAAAGAACTTGCATGACATCTTTTGTCCTACCCTCCCGTGGCTGTGGGGTCCTAATGGAAACTAAGGGATATTAAGGCCTCGTTTTAATAGAGTACCGGACCAAAGCATTAACACATAGTGAATACATGAACTCCTCAAACTATGGTCATCACCGGGAGTGGTCCCGATTATTGTCACTTCAGGGTTGCCGGATCATAACACATAGTAGGTGACTATAGACTTGCAAGATAGGATCAAGAACTCACATATATTCATGAAAACATAATAGGTTCAGATCTGAAATCATGGCACTCGGGCCCTAGTGACAAGAATTAAGCATAGCAAAGTCATAGCAACATCAATCTCAGAACATAGTGGATACTAGGGATCAAACCCTAACAAAACTAACTCGATTACATGATAAATCTCGTCCAACCCATCATCGTCCAGCAAGCCTACGATGGAATTACTCACGCACGACGGTGAGCATCATGAAATTGGTGATGGAGGATGGTTGATGATGACGACAGCGACGGATTCCCCTCTCCGGAGCCCCGAACAGACTCCAGATCAACCCTCCCGAGAGAGTTTAGGGCTTGGCGGCGGCTCCGTATCGTAAAACGCGATGAATCTTTCTATTTGATTTTTTTCTCCCCGAACACGAATATATGGAGTTGGAGTTGAGGTCAGTGGAGCTCTAGGGGGCCCACGAGGCAGGGGGCGCGCCCCCACCCTCGTGGAAAGGGTGTGGGCCCCTGGCCTGGATTCTTTCGCCAATATTTTTTATTATTTCCAAAAATAGTCTCCGTGAAGTTTCAGGTCATTCCGAGAACTTCTGTTTCTGCGCATAAATAACACCATGGGAATTCTGCTGAAAACAACGGCAGTTCGGGTTAGTTCCATTCAAATCATGCAAGTTAGAGTCCAAAACAAGGCAAAAGTGTTTGGAAAAGTAGATACGACGGAGACGTATCAACTCCCCCAAGCTTAAACATTTGCTTGTCCTCAAGCAATTCAGTTGATAAACTGAAAGTGATAAAGAAAAACTTTTACAAACTCTGTTTGCTCTTGTTGTTGTAAATATGTAAAGCCAGCATTCAAGTTTTCAGCAAAGATTATAACTAACCATATTCACAATAACACTTAGGTCTCATGTTTACTCATGTCAATGACATAATCAACTAGCGTGCAATAATAATAAATCTCGGATGACAACACTTTCTCAAAACAATCATGATATGATATAACAAGATGGTATCTCGCTAGCCCTTTCTGAGATCGCAAAACATAAATGCAGGGCACCTTTAAAGATCAAGGACTGACTAAACATTGTAATTCATGGTAAAAGAGATCCAGTCATACCAAATATAAATTAATAGTAATGGATGCAAATGACAGCGGTGCTCTCCAGCTGGTGCTTTTAATAAGAGGGTGATGACTCAACATGAAAGTAAATAGATAGGCCCTTCGCAGAGGGAAGCATGGATTTGTAGAGGTGCCAGAACTCGATTTTAAAGCAGAGATAAATATTTTTTGAGAGGCATACTTTCATTGTCAACATAACAACGAAGAGATGGCGATATCTTCCATGCTACACACATTATAGGCGGTTCCCAAACAGAATGGTAAATTTTATACTCCCCCTCCACCAACAAGCATCAATCCATGGCTTGCTCGAAACAACGAGTGCCTCTCCAACTAACAACAGTCCTGGGGGAGTTTTGTTTGCAATTATTTTGATTTGATTTGCATAAAGGATGGGACTGGGCATCCCGGTGACCAGCCATTTTCTCGTGAGTGAGGAGCGGAGTCCACTCCTCTTGAGAATAACCTGCCTAACATCGAAGATAAGGACAACCCTAGTTGATACATGAGCTATTCGAGCATACAAAACAAAATTTCATTTGAAGGTTTAGACTTGGGTACATACAGATTTACTTGGAATGGCAGGTAGATACCGCATATAGGAAGGTATAGTGGACTCATATGGAATAACATCGGGGTTTAAGGGATTGGATCCACAAGTAGTATTCCCTCTTAGTACAAGTGAAGGCTAGAAAAGACTGGGAAACGACCAACTAGAGAGCGACAACAGTCATGAACATGCATTAAAATTAATATACATTGAGTGCAAGCATGAGTAGGATATAATCCACCATGAACATAAATATCGTGAAGGCTACGTTGATTTTGTTTCAACTACATGCGTGAACATGTGCCAAGTCAAGTCACTTGAATCATTCAAAGGAGGATACCACCCTATCATACCACATCACAACCATTTTAATAGCATGTTGGCACGCGAGGTAAACCATTATAAGCTCCTAGCTAATTAAGCATGGCCTAAGTAGCTATAATCTCTAATTGTCATTGCAAACATGTTTATTCATAATAGGCTGAATTAGGAACGATGAACTAATCATATTTACAAAAACAAAAGAGGTCGAGTTCATACCAGCTTCTCTCATCTCAATCAGTACATCATATATCGTCATAATTGCCTTTCACTTGCACGACCAAACGATGTGAATAATAATAATAGTGCACGTGCATTGGACTAAGCTAGAATCTGTGAGCATTCAATAAACAGGAGAAGACAAGGCAACATGGGTGTCGGTGTCAAAACCGGCGGATCTCGGGTAGGAGGTCCCGAACTGGTCGGGTGGCAACACCAGATCAGGGGATCGATGTGCCCCTTTAATATGTTTAAATAATAAGCCCGAAGCCCAGTAGCCCCCGAGCCTTAATGCGGGCATGGGTGGCCGAATTAAGGATCAATATCCATAGTAAAATCACAAATTGTGTGTAATGACTCTATGTATCCAAGTACTTTACGTCATTTAATGCTCGGATCCGCATTGTACAAATTTGTTGACCGACCATCGGCTTCCACCTCCTCGGCCAGTCGCCGAGGAGTGTTTGTCTTACTTTATAAAGCCTTTATGAGGACGACAAACAAGGCAATCTGGCCATACGGTTTTATAAACAAAGGTACGCACAGAGATATGTTATATTACTGTTTAACAGAAGAAATGCCTTCTAAAGAAAATAGTCCCGCTATCGGTTCCTTTCTTTGGGTTGTCATGCTAAGCATGATCATAAAACTTCAGCTCCAATGTAAGAGCAAAATATCGAGGATTTAGTTTGGGAGGCTAGTTAATAGCCCCCGGTAGTGTTCGGCGACAGTCGAGGTCAAGCCGTAAACACTTCGGCCAATGTTATGAACGGCATGTTATTTAACATAGTCATCGGATCGCTGACCAGTTTACGCTTATTGTGACAGTCAGTTTTCGGCTTTCTCCACTAAGGTGCTTAACCATGTGAGCTGGAAGCACAATCGCAGTGGTTCTCCCTTTGCACGCCTAGCCGAACAAAACGGAACGTAGGAAGCAAGTGCAGGAGCCGGGCAACCCAACTATTGACCGAAGACACAATTCGAAACCGATGCATATATAGCAATATCTGAGAATGTTTTTGCCGAATCCCTAAAAGGTGTCCGGCGTTGCACTGCGAGACTAATGCTGGAAAAGCACAAATAGTTTAAAAGTGCAAAAAAGCTTGGAAAACCAAGAAACGTCAGTAAAAACATGACGTCCAAACAATATCAAGTGTTCGGTGCCAATCCGAAAATTGGTCTTAGAAAAAAGAAGTGCTTCTGTCGCGCTTTAACATGATACATCCTATCTCAAGACTTCGAGCGGGTCAGCCTACGGCTTCAACCTCCTATCCCGAGGGCGGAGTACTTCTCATCAGGCCAGTTTAGCAAACTAAACTCTAGCAGCTTTGAGAGAGAAATTAGGCTCCCCGGCTAGTGACCGCACACTCCTGTCGAAAAAAGGAGTGATAAATAATAATAATAAAACTTTGCAACGACTAAGAAGAAGAACACTTATTATAAAACAGCTCAAATAAACTGAAGAGCCCCCAAGTGACTTGGGTAGGAGAATGATTGCATGTGCCGAAGTACTTATATCATATCTATGTTCAACCGAACTTTAAACGCGTCTTAAATGACCGTCGGCTTCTCCCTCTTCGGTCAAGGACCGAAAAGTGTTATGTACTCCATCGGTCGAGAATATCGACGGTGTTTCCAATAACCAGGCAATCAGGCCATAAGGCTGTAACAGACAAAGCGCGCTCAGGGAACTTATGCTATATTACTACAAAGTGTAAGAAGCATCTTCGAAGAAAATAGTACCCCCACCGATACCTTTCTTCGGTGCTCATTGTTATTATGAGACTTGTGCAATAGATTTTTTGTACTCATGAGTTCCGTTGTGTGCCGACCATCATTGAAAACTATAAGAGCGCTAGCTTTCGGCTTCACCCAGTCTGAGGTCCGGCTCGGGCGACCCGATCGTGACAATCACAGAGGTGCTCCCTTTACTCCCTAGCCGAACAATCGGGAACGTAGGGGTAAACACAGGAGCGAGGCAACCCAACTTGCAAATCGCTTAAGTCAATATGGTGCATATTGTGGCGTAATACACGAACAAGGAACGAAGCCGTACAAGTATAATCATATGCAACAGGAAAAGCTTCATAAAGGAAGCCCCCAAGTAAACGGGGTATTTGAATTTATGCGTCACAAACAAAGTTTGGACAAGGAAGAAAAAAATTACAAGCAACTTTTTCCCAAAAAAGTATAACGCTTGGTCGAACCGAACACAAGTTAGAAATTAAAGCTTTGAGCATGAAAGCGACTTAGCTGGTTAATGTGTTCGCAGTCTGAGCTTGATGCAGGACAAGGTTCTATCCCCCAAGCCGGTCCCGAGGTGGCGGAGCCCCCGGTCCAGCCGAGATGTCGAAGCCCCGATGTCAGCCAATGAGTCGAAGTAGGTCGGTGTGATGGACACCAGCTTGAAGAAGCGATAGTGCTGCCCTGTCGATCCAGGTCGTGACGTGGTCGATGCCGGCTTGATGAAGCAACCGTGCGGCGATGCCGGTATGCCCGCTCCGTGTAATCCGTGGGGCGGCGATGTTGGTGATGATTTATCCTTCGCGATGACGGACTCTTGTTCGGCTGGCCGAGATGATGATCCGAAGAAGTTGAGCTCGGCTCAACAAAGTGACGCCGTGTCTTAGCGCAGGTCAGCAGCCGTGGAGTAATATTGCCGGACTGGTTTGACACCAGCATGATGTTGAAGATCATGTTCAAAAGATCTAAAAATTAGTGGGATGTGTTCGGGAACAAAACACTATACCCCATACAAAACTTCCCTCAAAAGGGATGTCCGAAATCCCGTTCATAGAAAAGACGAACTCGGGTCGGATTCGTTTTCGCGCAGAAAACAGATCCGAAAAGTGATGCACTAATCGAAAGGTTCCCGGAGTTTGGACGGTCGGATTGAGCTGAAATTTTGAGAGGTGGTAGATACAGGAATTCCGCAGCCGATCAATGGTTGGATCTTCCAAAAGACGTCCGAGCTAGAAGCTGGACACCACGCCCTAAACACATCCAAATTCCCGTCCAGATTTGACAGGGCTCCGGTATGTCATGGATTGCCAGAGATTCCTCCATCGAAACTCGACGAAATTTTCCAGGGTTGTTGTAGACTCAATTCCGCACAATTCCACCAAAGCGATACTCGAGGAGGTGGTGGCAGCAGATACGAGTTTGCTGTCCAGAAAAATAGCCCGATCGCTTGAGGGCAATGTTGACGTTGAGCCCCCGAGCTCCATGGATGATTCCTCCATGATCTTGATAGAGATTGGAGTTGATGTTTGATGAAGGCCCTCGTCCGAGCATGGTGATCCGAACACGGGGCGCAATTCCTGGTCGAACCAAGGTGACCAGTCGAGCTGGTGACGAAGATGCCGAAGTCGCAGTTGATCTGCAGGCGAGCCATCGATCCTTTTATCGATCACACTGCGGAACTCTCAATGAAAGCACCAATGTCGGTGTCAAAACCGGAGGATCTCGGGTAGGGGGCCCCGAACTGTGCATCTAGGATTGATGGTAACAGGAGGCAGGGGACACGATGTTTTACCCAGGTTCGGGCCCTCTTAATGGAGGTAAAACCCTACGTCCTGCTTGATTAATATTGATGATATGGGTAGTGCAAGAGTAGATCTACCACGAGATCAAGGAGGCTAAACCCTAGAAGCTAGCCTATGGTATGATTGTTGTATGTTGTCCTCTACCGACTAGCCTGGCCCTGGTTTATATAATGCACCAGAGGCCTAGGTTAACAAGAGTCCTAGCCGAATACGCCGGTGGGGAGAAGTCCTTGTCTTGATCGCCAATTCTTGTGGAATCTTCCTTGTATGCGGCAGCTGTCCGAACTGGCCCATGAGTATACGGCCACGGGGGTCCTCGGCCCAATCTAATAGATTGGGAGACGACGTGGTGAGTACCCCCTAGTCCAGGACACCGTCAATGGGATCTTGGTTAAATCAACAACAATGCATATAAGAGCCACTTCAACAATTTTATTATGGTCTTCTCCTATTGACTCCCAAAGAAAAGAAAAGAAATAAAACTATTTACATGGAAAAGCTCCCAATCAAGCAAAAGAAGAACATGAAATATTTTTGGGTTTTCTTTTTAATTATTACTACTACAGCAAGAAAAGTAAACTAGCTAAAAGCTATTACTATTTTTTTGTTTTCTTAAGGTTTATCAAACACACAAGAAGAAAGCAGAAAAAGGAAATAAACTAACATGGATATTACAGTGAAAAAGTATGAGCACCGACATCTAGCAATGAGTGTGTAAACATAAATGTAATGTCGGTGAGAAATACGTACTCCCCCAAGCTTAGGCTTTTGGCCTAAGTTGGTCTATTGCCACGGATGGCCTGGCCCTGGCGGATATCCAAAGTTGCAGTTGGGGTTGTATTGAGATGCAGCAGTCATTGCATCATGGGCTACAGCTTGGAGGCGAGCTATCTCAGCCCTCCTCTTATACTCCTCCGCCTCCTCTCTGGTTATAAAATATCTCCCCTTTGCCTGAAAGTCAAAGAAAGTAGAAGCAGGGAGAGCGACGTGATAGGTGCCTCGTCTGTCAAAGATTAGTCGGTACTGGAGGAACTGATCGTTCCTCTCAACAAAACGGTGACGAACCATAGCCTCATAATCTAAGTAATCAGGAGGCAACTCAATATCATCCTCACGTATGGTTACACCAAGAAAATTAGCTAAACGGGTTGCATAAATTCCACCAAAGAAATATCCATTAAATCTATTATGATGCAACCTACGTGCAACAATGGCTCCCAAATTATAATGTTTATCTCCTAACACATCATTCCTGAGAATACTGAGGTCGGGGACACACATGTGACATGCTTCATCCTTACCATTTATGCACCTACCTATGAAGAGAGCAAAATAATGTATAGCAGGAAAATGGATGCTCCCTATGGTAGCTTGTGCTATGTCTCTAGATTCCCCCACAGTTATACTAGCAGGAAAATCTCTAAATTCATATTTGTGAGGTTCACTAGTACTACCCCATTGTGGAAGTTTGCAAGCAGTGGTAAAATCCTCTAAGTCCATAGTATAAGAATTTTCATTAAGATCAAATAGGACAGTTTGAGAATTGCGTGAAGATGAAAATTCAAACCTCCTCACAAAGGAACTAGTGAGATAGTGATACTGACGGCACTTGTCTGCCTCGAAGCGCACAAGATCAGCGTTACGCATATATGCGTTAAATTCTTCCCTGATTCCTGCTTGATCCATGAAGTCCTCGGAAGGCCATTCACAAGCCCGCACTGGAGCGTCCCTTGGTGGTTCATCGTCAGCATCGCGCATTGTAAGCCTGGGTCATTGCTTCCTTGAAGAACCACCTTGATACATTTTCCTAAACATATTTCCTCCTCTAAAAAATTTCTGAAATTTTTAGTAACTTCAAATAAAAGTGAACCAAGCTCAACAAAATTGATAGCAACTACTCCTACAAGTGCCTAGAGACTACATCATGCATTAAAACTACTTGGAACCATATAAATTTGACATGCAAGCTCAAGAACATGGTCACCTAGGCAGCACAAATTTGCAATGAATAAAGCACTAGAACAAAAACTAATTGGGCCAATGGAGGAGTCACATACCAAGGAACAATCCCCCAAAGCAGTTTTGTGGGAGGTGCTTTGAGCAAGGAGATCGAAAATCGCAGCAAAATGAGCTAGAACTCGTGCTTGAGCTGGTTGGTGTTTTTTTTGGGAGGAAGAAGAAGTGTGTGGGTGCAGGAATAAGTGGAGGGGAGCCATCGTGGGCCCACGAGGCAAGGGGGCGTGCCCTGGACCCTCGTGCCCAGGTGCTTGCTCCCCCTGTTGTGTTCTCAGTGCCAAATATTCTCAAATATTCGAGAAAAAATCATATTAAATTGGCAGGGCATTTGGAGAACTTTTATTTTTGGGGTATTTTTATATTGCATGGATAATTCAGAAAACAGATAGAAAATACTAATTTTAATTTACTTCAACAAAATAACAGAAATTAAAAGGAGGGTACAGAAGGTTGTGCCTTCTAACTTCATCCATCTCATGCTCATCAAAAGGAATCCACTAATAAGGTTGATCAGGTCTTGTTAACAAACTCATTCCGAATAACATGGAACCGGAGAAATTTTGAATAACACTATGTTACCTCAACGGGATATGCACATCCCCAATAATAAGAATATCATATCTCTTTTTGACAGTAGGAAGAGGAAATTCAAAATCTCCAAAAATAATCGATGGAATTTTTCCAATAGAATTGTTACTGTGGACTTGAGGTTGTTTCCTCGGGAAGTGTACCGTATGCTCATTCCCATTAACATGAAAAGTGACATTGCCTTTGTTGCAATCAATAACAGCCCCTGCAGTATTCAAAAAGGGTCTTCCAAGAATAATAGACATACTATCATCCTCGGGAATATCAAGAATAACAAAGTCCGTTAAAATAGTAACGTTTGCAACCACAACAGGCACATCCTCACAAATACCGATAGGTATAGCAGTTGATTTATCAGCCATTTGCAAAGATATTTCAGTAGGTGTCAACTTATTCAAATCAAGTCTACGATATAAAGAGAGAGGCATAACACTAACACCGGCCCCAAGATCACATAAAGCAGTTCTAACATAGTTTCTTTTAATGGAGCATGGTATAGTGGGTACTCCTGCATCTCTGAGTTTCTTAGGTATTCCACCCTTAAAAGTATAATTAGCAACCATGGTGGAAATTTCAGCTTCCGTTATCTTCCTTTTATTAGTAACAATTTCTTTCATGTTCTTAGCATAAGGATTCATTTTGAGCATATCAGTCAAACGCATACGCAAGAAGATAGGTCTAATCATTTCAGCAAAGCGCTCAAAATCCTCATCATCCTTTTTCTTGGATGGTTTGGGAGGAATAGGCATGGGTTTATGAACCCATGGCTCTCTTTCCTTACTGTGCTTCCTAGAAACAAAGTCTCTCTTATCATAACGTTGATTCTTTTATTGTGGGTTATCAAGATCAACAGCAGGTTCAATTTCTACATCATTATCATTACTAGGGTTGAGCATCAACATGAACATCATCATTAACATTATCACTAGGTTCATGTTCATTACCAGATTGTGTTTCAGCATCAGAAATAGAAATATCATTGGGATTCTTAGGTGGTTCAGCAATAGGTTCACTAGAAGCATGCCAAGTCCTATCATTTTTCTTTTTCTTCTTTTTAGAAGGACTAGGTGCATCTAAAATATTTCTCTGAGAATCTTGCTCAATTCTCTTAGGGTGACCTTCAGGATACAAATGTTCCTGAGTCGTTTTACTCCCTCTAGTCATAACTCTAACAGCATTATCATTCTTCTTATTATTTAATTCATTGAGCAAATCATTTTGAGCTTTAAGTACTTGTTCTACTTGAGTGGTAACCATAGAAGCATGTTTACTAATGAGTTTAAGTTCACCTTTAACTCTAGACATATAATCACCCAAGTGTTCAATCATATCAGAATTGTATTTCAATTGTCTACCAACATAAGCATTGACATTTTCTTGCTTAACCATAAAGTTATCAAACTCATCCGAACATTGGCTAGCAAAGTTAGTAGGAGGGATTTCAGCTTTATCATATCTATAGAGAGAATTTACCTTTACTACCTGTGTCGGGTTATCAAGACCATGCGTTTTTTCAATAGGTGATGAATTAAGTCCATATATTTCTTCAACAGGCGGTAAATTAAGACCATGTATTTCTTCAATAGGAGGTAAATTCTTAACATCTTCAGATTTAATACCCTTTTCATTCATAGATTTCTTTGCCTCTTGCATATCTTCAGGACTGAGAAATAGAACACCCCTCTGCTTTGGAGTTGGATTAGGAGTTGGTTCAGGAGTTGGCTCAGGAAGGGTCCAATTGTCATTTGTCAACATATTGTTCAATAGAATTTCAGCTTCATCCGGTGTTCTTTCCCTGAAAACAGAACCAGCACAACTATCCAGGTGGTCTCTGGAAGCATAGGTTAGTCCATTATAAAAGATATCAAGTATTTCAGTTTTCTTGAGAGGATGATCAGGAAAAGCATTAAGTAATTGGAGAAGCCTCCCCCAAGCTTGTGGGAGATTCTCTTCTTCAATTTGCACAAAATTATATATATCCCTTAAGGCAACGTGTTTCTTATGAGCAGGGAAATATTTAGCAGAGAAGTAATAAATCATATCCTGGGGACTACGCACACAACCAGGATCAAGAGAATTAAACCATATCTTAGCATCACCCTTTAATGAGAACGGAAATATTTTAAGGATATAAAAGTAGCGAGTTCTCTCGTCATTAGTGAATAGGCTGGCTATATCATTTAATTTAGTAAGATGTGCCACAACAGTTTCAGATTCATAACCATAGAAAGGATCAGACTCAACCAAAGTATTTATATCAGGATCAATAGAGAATTCATAATCCTTATCAGTAACAAAGATAGGTGAAGTAGCATAAGCAGGATCATATTTCATTCTAGCATTCAGAGTCTTTTGTTTAAGCTTAGCTAATAATTTCCTAAGATTGCTTCTATCATTGCAATCAAGAAAGTCTCTAGCAGTTTCTTCATCCATAACATAGCCCTCAGGCACAACAGGCGATTCATATTTATTGGGAGAGTCTTCATCATCACTTTCATCAATATTATCAGTTTCAATAACTTCATTCTCTCTAGCTCTAGCAAGTTGCTCGTCAAGAAATTCACCAAGTGGCACAGTAGTATCAAGCATAGAAATAGTTTCATCATAAGTATCATGCATAGCAGAAGTAGCATCATCAATAACATGCGACATATCAGAATTAATAGAAGAAGCAGGTTTCGGTGTCGCAAGCTTACTCAAAACAGAGGGTGAATCAAGTGCAGAGCTAGATGGCAGTTCCTTACCTCCCATCATAGTTGAGGGAAAGATCTTAGTTCTTTCGTCTTTCAAGTTCCACATAGTGACTGGCAGATATAAATCCCAAGTGACTCAAAGAATTGAGTTATGCTCTGTTGGGGATCATTGCAGAAATTCAAAAAATTTCTACGCATCACCAAGATCAATCTATGGAGAGACTAGCAACGAGAGAGAGGGGAGTGCATCTTAATACCCTTGAAGATTTCAATGCAGAAGCGTTACAAGAACGCGGATGAAGGAGTCGTACTCGTAGCGATTCAGATCGCGGTTGATTCCGATCTAAGCGCCGAACAACGGCGCCTCCGCGTTCAACACACGTATAGCCCGGGGACGTCTCCTCCTTCTTGATCTAGCAAGGGGAGAGGAGAAGTTGAGGGAGAGCTCCGGCAGCACAACGGCGTGGTGGTGGAGCTTGCAGTTCTCCGGCAGGGCTTCGCCAAGCACTACGGAGGAGGAGGAGGTGTTGGGGAGGGAGAGGGCTGCGCCAGGGGAAGGGGTTTGGCTCCCATGCGCCTCCCCACTATATATAGGGGTGGAGGGGGCTGTTTTCTTGCCCTCAAAGTCCATTGGGGCGTTGGCAAAGGTGGGGGAAATAAATCCCATCATTTCCCTTCCCCACAGATTGTTATCCCCCCTTTTTAGGGATCTTGATCTTATCCCTTCGGGATATGATCTTATTCCTTCTAAGGGGGGATCTTGGAGTGCCTTGACCAGGGGTGTGGCGCCTTGCCCCCACTACCCACGTTCATGTGGGTCCCCCCATGCAGGTGGGCCCCACTCCAGAACCTTCTAGAACCTTCCCGGTACAATACCGAAAAATCCTGAACATTTTCTGGTGGCCAAAATAGGACTTCCCATATATAAATCTTTACCTCCAGACCATTCCGGAACTCCTCGTGAAATCCCGGATCTCATCCGGGACTCCGAACAACATTTGGTAACTGCACACTAATTCCCATAACAACTCTAGCGTGACCGAACCTTAAGTGTGTAGACCCTACGGGTTCGGGAATCATGCAGACATGACCGAGACAGCTCTCTGGCCAATAACCAATAGCGGGATCTGGATACCCATGTTGGCTCCAACATGTTCCACGATGATCTCATTGGATGAATCACGATGTCGGGGATTCAATCAACCCCGTATACAATTCCCTTTGTCTAACGGTATGCTACTTGCCCGAGATTCGATCGTCGGTATCCCTATACCTTGTTCAATCTCGTTACCGGCAAGTCTCTTTACTCGTTCTGTAATGCATGATCCCGTGGCTAACTCATTAGTCACATTTAGCTCATTATGATGATGCATTACCGAGTGGGCCCTGAGATACCTCTCCGTCATACGGAGTGACAAATCCCAGTCTCGATTCGTGCCAACCCAACAGACACTTTTGGAGATACCTGTAGTGCACCTTTATAGCCACCCAGTTACGTTGTGACGTTTGGTAAACCCAAAGCATTCCTACGGTATCCGGGAGTTACACAATCTCATGGTCTAAGGAAATGATACTTGACATTAGAAAAGCTCTTAGCAAACGAACTACACAATCTTGTGCTATGCTTAGGATTGGGTCTTGTCCATCACATCATTCTCCTAATGATGTGATCCCGTTATCAATGACATCCAATGTCCATGGTCAGGAAACCATAACCATCTATTGATCAACGAGCTAGTCTACTAGAGGCTTACTAGGGACATGTTGTGGTCTATGTATTCACACATGTATTACGGTTTCCAGTTAATACAATTATAGCATGAACAATAGACAATTATCATGAACAAGGAAATACAATAATAACCATTTTATTATTGCCTCTAGGGCATATTTCCAACAGTCTCCCACTTGCACTAGAGTCAATAATCTAGTCAAATCACTATGTGATTGTAATGAATCCAACACCCATGGGGTTTGTTCATATCTCGCTTGTGAGAGAGGTTATTAGTCAACGGGTCTGAACCTTTCAGATCTGTGTGTGCTTTACAAATCTCTATGTCATCTTGTAGATGCAGCTACCACGCGCTACTTGGAGCTATTCCAAATAACTGCTCTACTATACAAATCCGGTTTACTACTCAGAGTCATTCAGATTAGTGTCAAAGTTTGCATCGACATAACCCTTTACGACGAACTCTTTTTCCACCTCCATAATCGAGAAAATTCCTTAGTCCGCAAGTTACTAAGGATAAGTTCGACCGCTGTCATGTGATCCATTCCTGGATCACTCTTGTACCCCTTGACTGACTCATGGCAAGGCACACTTCAGGTGCGGTACACAGCATAGTATACTGTAGAGCCTACGTCTAAAGCATAGGGGACGACCTTCGTCCTTTCTCTCTCTTCTGCCGTGGTCAGGTCTTGAGTCTTACTCAATACTCACACCTTGTAACACAGCCAAGAACTCCTTCTTTGCTGATCTGTTTTGAACTCCTTCAAAATCCTGTCACGGTATGTATTCATTGGAAAGTACTATTAAGTGTTTTTGATCTATCCTTATAGATCTTGATGCTCAATGTTCAAGTAGCTTAATCCATGTTCTCCATTGAAAAACACTTTCCAAATAACCCTGCATGCTTTCCAAAAATTCTACATCATTTCTGATCAACAATATGTCAACAACATATACTCATCAGAAATTCTATAGTGCTCCCACTCACTTCTTTGGAAATACAAGTTTCTCATAAACTTTGTATAAACCCAAAATCTTTGATCATCTCATCAAAGCGTACATTCAAACTCCGAGATGCTTACTCCGGTCCTTAGAAGGATTGCTGGAGCTTTGCATACTTGTTAGCATCTTTCAGGATTGACAAAACCTTCTGGTTGTATCACATACAACCTTTCCTCAATAAAATCGTCAAGGAAACAATTTTTTGACATCCTATCTGCAAGATTTCATAAGTAATGCAGTAACTGCTAATATAATTCCAACAGACTCTTAGCATCGCTACGAGTGAGAAAGTCTCATCATAGTCAACTCCTTGAACTTGTCGGAAAACATCTTAATGAGAAGTCGAGCTTTCTTAATGGTGACACTTACCATCATTGTCCATCTTCCTTTTAAAATCCATCTGCACCCAACAGCCTTACGACCATCAAGTAGTTCTTCCAAAGTCTATACTTTGGTTTTATACATGGATCCTCTCTCGAATTTTATGGCCTCAAGCCATTCGTCAGAATCCGGGCCCACCATCGTTTCTCCATAGCTCGTAGGTTCATTGTTGTCTAGCAACATGACTTCCAAGGCAGGATTACGTACCACTCTGAAGTAGTGCACATCCTTGTCGACCTATGAGGTTTGGTAGTGACTTGATCCGAAGTTTCGTGATCACTATCATAAGCTTCCACTTCAATTGGTGTAGGTGCCACAAGAACAACTTCCTGTGCCCTGCTACACACTAGTTGAAGCGACGGTTCAATAACCTCATAAGGTATCCACCATCCTCCGACTCAATTCTTTCGAGAGAAACTTTTCCTCGAGAAAGGACCCGTTTCTAGAAACAATCACTTTTCCTTCTGGATCTGAGATAGGAGGTATACCCAACTATTTTTTGGTATTCTATGAAGGTGCATTCATCCGCTTTGGGTTCGAGCTTATCATCCTGAAACCTTTTCACATAAGCGACGTATCCCCAAACTTTTAAGAAACGACAGCTTAGGTTTCTCTAAACCATAGTTCATACGGTGTCGTCTCAACGGAATTGCGTGGTGCCCTATTTAAAGTGAATGCGGTTGTCTCTAATGCTTAACCCGTAAACGATAGTGGTAATTCGATAAGAGACATCATGGTATGCACCACATCCAATAGGGTGCAGCTATGATGTTCGGACACACCATCATACTATGGTGTTCCAGGCGGTATTAGTTATGAAACAATTTCCACAATGTCTTAATTGTGTGCCAAACTCATAACTCAGATATTCATCTCTATGATCATATCATAGACATTTTATCATCTTGTCACAACGATCTTCAACTTCACTCTGAAATTACTTGAACCTTTCAATAATTCAGACTTGTGTTTCATCAAGTAAATATACTCAGCATCTACTCAAATCATCTGCGAACTAAGAACATAATGATATTCACTGCATGCCTCGGCACTCATTGGACTGCACACATCAAAATGTATTACTTCCAACAAGTTGCTTTTTTTTGTTCCATCTTACTGAAAATGAGGCCTTTCAGTTATCTTGCCCATGTGGTATGATATGCATGTCTCAAGTGATTCAAAATCTAGTGATTCCAAACGATCCATCTGTATGGAGTTTCTTCATGCATATCTACCAATGGACATGGTTCGCATGTCTCAATCTTTTCAAAAACGAGTGAGTCCAAAGATCCATCAACATGGAGCTTCTTCATGCGTTTTATACCAACATGACTCAAATGGCAGTGCCACAAGTATGTGGTACTATCATCACTATCTTATATCTTTTGGCATGAACATGTGTATCACTACGATCGAGATTCAATAAACCATTCATTTTAGGTGCAATACCATTGATGGTATTATTCAAATAAATAGAGTAACCATTATTCTCCTTAAATGAATAACCGTATTGCGATAAACATAATCCAATCATGTCTATGCAAACACCAAATAACAATTATTTAGGTTTAACACCAATATCGATGGTAGAGGGAGCATGCGATGCTTGATCACATCAACCTTGGAAACACTTCCAACAGATATCGTCATCTCACCTTCAGCTAGTCTCCGTTTATTCTGTAGCCTTTTATTTCGAGTTACTAACACTTAGCAACTGAACCGGTATTTTAATACCCTGGTGCTACTAGGAGTACTAGTGAAGTACACATTATAATGTATACCCAATATACTTCTGTCGACCTTGCCAGCCTTCTCATCTACCGAGTATCTAGGGTAGTTCTGATTCGGTGATCGTTCCCCTCATTATAGAAGCACTTAGTCTCAGGTTTGGGTTCAACCTTGGGTTTCTTCACTAGAGCAGCAATTGATTTGTCGTTTCATGAAGTATCCCTTCTTTCCCTTGCCCTTCTTGAAACTAGTGGTTTAACCATCAACAATTGATGCTCCTTCTTGATTTCTACTTTCGCGGTGTCAAATATCGCGAGTTGCTCAAGGATCATCATGTCTATCCCTGATATGTTATAATTCATCACGAAGCTCCAATAGCTTGGTGGCAGTGACTATGGAGAACCATCACTATCTCATCTGGAAGATTAACTCCCACTCGATTCAAGCGATTGTAGTACTCAGACAATCTGAGCACATGCTCAATGATAGAGCTTTTCTCCCTTAGTTTGCAGGCTTAAAAAACTTGTCAGAGGTCTCATACCTCTTGACGGTGGCATTAGTCTGAAATTCCAATTTCAGTTTTTGGAACATCTCATATTTCTGCGACATTTCAAAAAAACGTCTTTGGTGCCACAATTCTAAACCGTTAGTATTATGCACTGAACTCTCACGTAGTCATCAAAACGTGTATGTCAGATGTTTCCCAACATCTACAGACGATGCTCGAGGTTCAACACACTGAGCGGTGCATTAAGGACATAGCCCTTCTGTGCAGCAATGAGGACAATCCTCAGTTCACGGACCCAGTCCGCATTATTGCTATTATCAACTCTCAACTAAATTTTCTCTAGGAACATAGCTAAAACAGTAGAACCAAAGTGTGAGCCATGACATAATTTGCAAAGACCTTTTGACTATGTTCATGATAATTAAGTTCATCTACACAAATTATTCAATGAACTCCCACTTAGATAGACATCCCTCTAGTCATCTAAGTGATACATGATCCGAGTCAACTAGGCCGTGTCCGATCATCACGTGAGACGGACTAGTCATCATCGGTAAACATCTTCATGTTGATCGTATCCACTATACGCCTCATGTGTGACCTTTCGGTCTTCCGTGTTCCGAGGCCATGTCTGTACATGCTAGGCTCGTCAAGTCAACCTAAGTGTTTCGCATGTGTAAATCTGGCTTACAGCCGTTGTATGCGAACGTTAGAATCTATCACACCCGATCATCACGAGGTGCTTCGAAACAACGAACCTTCGCCACGGTGCACAGTTAGGGGGAACAATTTCTTGAAATTTTAGTGAGGGATCATCTTATTTATGCTACCGTCGTTCTAAGCAAATAAGATGTAAACATGACAAACATCACATACAAATCATAAAGTGACATGATATGGCCAATATCATGTTGCGCCTTTTGATCTCCATCTTCGAGGCGCGGCATGATCACCTTCGTCACCGGCATGACACCATGATCTCCATCATCATGATCTCCATCATCGCGTCTTCATGAAGTTGTCTCACCAACTATTACTTCTACTACTATGGCTAACGGTTAGCAATAAAGTAAAGTAATTACATGGCGTTTTTCATTGACACGTAGGTCATACAAAAAATTAAGACAACTCCTATGGCCCCTGCCGGTTGTCATACTCATCGACATGCAAGTCATGATTCCTATTACAAGAACATGATCAATCTCATACATCACACATATATATATCATCACATCCTTTTAGCCATATCACATCACATAGCATACCCTGCAAAAACAAGTTAGACGTCCTCTAATTGTTGTTGCATGTTTTACGTGGCTGCTATGGGTTTCTAGCAAGAACGTTTCTTAACTACGCAAAAGCCACAATGGTGATATGCCAATTGCTATTTACCCTTGATAAGGACCCTCTTCATCAAATCCGATCCAACTAAAGTGGAAGAGACAGACACCCGCTAGCCACCTTATGCATCAAGTGCATATCAGTCGGTGGAACCTGTCTCACGTAAGTGTACGTGTAAGGTCGGTCCGGGCCGCTTCATCCCACAATGCCACCGAATCAAGATAATACTAGTAATGGCAAGCAAATTGAACAAATCATCGCCCACAACTACTTTGTGTTCTACTCGTGCACAGAATCTACACATAGACCTAGCTCATGATGCCACTGTTGGGGATCATTGCAGAAATTCAAAAAAATTCTACACATCACCAAGATCAATCTATGGAGAGACTAGCAACGAGAGAGAGAGGGGAGTGCATCTTCATACCCTTGAAGATCGCGATGCGGAAGCGTTACAAGAACGCGGATGAAGGAGTCGTACTCGTAGCGATTCAGATCGCGGTTGATTCCGATCTAAGCGCCGAACAACGGCGCCTCCGCGTTCAACACACGTACAGCCCGGGGACGTCTCCTCCTTCTTGATCCAGCAAGGGGAGAGGAGAAGATGAGGGAGAGCTCCGGCAGCACGACGGCGTGGTGGTGGAGCTTGCAGTTCTCCGGCAGGGCTTCGCCAAGCACTACGGAGGAGGAGGAGGTGTTGGGGAGGGAGAGGGCTGCGCCAGGGGAAGGGGTTTGGCTCCCATGCGCCTCCCCACTATATATAGGGGTGGAGGGGGATGTTTTCTTGTCCTCCAAGTCCATTGGGGCGTTGGCAAAGGTGGGGGAAAGAAATCCCATCATTTCCCTTCCCCACAGATTGTTATCCCCCCTTTTTAGGGATCTTGATCTTATCCCTTCGGGATATGATCTTATTCCTTCTAAGGGGGTATCTTGGAGCGCCTTTACCAGGGGTGTGGGGCCTTGCCCCCACTACCCACGTTCATGTGGGTCCCCCCATGCAGGTGGGCCCCACTCCAGAACCTTCTAGAACCTTCCCGGTACAATACCGAAAAATCCTGAACATTTTCTGGTTGCCAAAATAGGACATCCCATATATAAATCTTTACCTCCGGACCATTCTGGAACTCCTCGTGATGTCCGAGATCTCATCCGGGACTCCGAACAACATTTGGTAACTGCACACTAATTCCCATAACAACTCTAGCATCACCGAACCTTAAGTGTGTAGACCTACGGGTTCGGGAATCATGCAGACATGACCGAGACAGCTCTCTGGCCAATAACAAACAGCGGGATCTGGATACCCATGTTGGCTCCCACATGTTCCACGATGATCTCATCGGATGAACCACGATGTCGGGGATTCAATCAACCCCGTATACAATTCCCTTTGCGTAACGGTATGCTACTTGCCCGAGATTCGATCGTCGGTATCCCTATAACTTGTTCAATCTCGTTACCGGCAAGTCTCTTAGCAAACGAACTACACGATCTTATGTTATGCTTAGGATTGGGTCTTGTCCATCACATCATTCTCCTAATGATGTGATCCTGTTATCAATGACATCCAATGTCCATGGTCAGGAAACCATAACCATCTATTGATCAACGAGCTAGTCAACTAGAGGCTTACTAGGGACATGTTGTGGTCTATGTATTCACACATGTATTACGGTTTCTAGTTAATACAATTATAGCATGAACAATAGACAATTATCATGAACAAGGAAATACAATAATAACCATTTTATTATTGCCTCTAGGGCATATTTCCAACATGCTGCCCAACAACGGCGCCAGAAAATAGTCTTGATAACCCACAAGTATAGGGGATCGCAATAGTTTTCGAGGGTAGAGTATTCAACCCAAATTTATTGATTCGACACAAGGGGAGCCAAAGAATATTCTCAAGTATTAGCAGTTGAGTTGTCAATTCAACCACACCTGGATAACTTAGTATCTGCAGCAAAGTATTTAGTAGCAAAGTAATATGGAAGTAACGGTAACGGTAGCAAAAGTAATATTT
The DNA here is from genome assembly GCA_032464435.1 of Aegilops umbellulata. Lineage (NCBI taxonomy): Eukaryota > Viridiplantae > Streptophyta > Magnoliopsida > Poales > Poaceae > Aegilops > Aegilops umbellulata. The sequence goes on along the minus strand of CP136055.1, from coordinate 502,271,691 downwards.
TTGGGTTTTATAGTGATTGTAACAGTAGCAATGGAAAAGTAAATAAGCTAAGAACAATATGTGAAAAGCTCTTAGGCATTCGATCGGTGATGGAGAATTATGCCGGATGCGGTTCATCATTTGACAATCATAACATAGGGTGACACAGAACTAGCTCCAATTCATCAATGTAAATATAGTCATACGTGCTTATGGAAAAGAACTTGCATGACATCTTTTGTCCTACCCTCCCGTGACAGCAGGGTCCTAATGGAAACTAAGGGATATTAAGGCCTCCTTTTAATAGAGTACCGGACCAAAGCATTAACACATAGTGAATTCATGAACTCCTCAAACTATGGTCATCACCGGGAGTGGTCCCGATTATTTTCACTTTGGGGTTGCCGGATCATAACACATAGTAGGTGACTATAGACTTGCAAGATAGGATCAAGAACTCACATATATTCATGAAAACATAATAGGTTCAGATCTGAAATCATGGCACTCGGGCCCTAGTGACAAGCATTAAGCATAGCAAAGTCATAGCAACATCAATCTCAGAACATAGTGGATACTAGGGATCAAACCCTAACAAAACTAACTCGATTACATGATAAATCTCATCCAACCCATCACCGTCCAGCAAGCCTACGATGGAATTACTCATGCACGGCGGTGAGCATCATGAAATTGGTGATGGAGGATGGTTGATGATGACGACAGCGACGGATTCCCCTCTCTGGAGCCTCGAACGGACTCCAGATCAGCCCTTTCGGGAGAGTTTAGGGCTTGGTGGCGGCTCCGTATTGTAAAATGCGATAAATCTTTCTCTTTGATTTTTTTCTCCCCGAACATGAATATATGGAGTTGGAGTTGAGGTCAGTGGAGCTCCAGGGGGCCCACGAGGCAGGGGGGCGCGCCCCGCACCCTCGTGGAAAGGGTGTGGGCCCCTGGCCTTGATTCTTTCGCCAATATTTTTTATTATTTCCAAAAATAATCTCCATGAAGTTTCAGGTCATTCCGAGAACTTTTGTTTCTACACATAAATAACACCATGGCAATTCTACTGAAAACAGCGTCAGTCCGAGTTAGTTCCATTCAAATCATGCAAGTTAGAGTCCAAAACAAGGGCAAACGTGTTTGGAAAAGTAGATACGACGGAGACTTATCATTGTGGCCTTTGCATTGATTCTTCTCGTTTCTCTTGTGTGTTCGTGTGTTTTGTGTCATAGGTGGTGGCTCCGGTTCCCATGTCCGTCGTTCCAATCCCAGCGGTGACACGGGTTCCAAGCGTCTGCGCAACCAAGGTGTAGCTCCAGAGGGCTCCAATGGCCCCCAACGCAGAACCAAGACCACCGCCACCAAGAACAAGGAGCCTTCCATGGGCACGGATGAGATACCACTTGCTGATTTCGTCACTCAACGGAGGATCAACCCCTATGTGAATCCCCGTGCAAACTTCAAAGGGAATGATTTGTTCTGGACCAAGCAGCAAAATCTCATCTATCTGGATGTGATCAAGGCCAAGTAGAACATCTACGTGGATGTGCACTAGATTGACATGAATCATATGAGGGAGGATAAGCACCGTGACTACTTTGGTGAGGCTCTGGACCTTGTGGAGCAGTTTGGCATTGAGGATGTGATCTCTTTCCATCTGGATTATGAACCTGAGATCGTGGCCCAGTTCTTTGCTTCGGTCCACTTCCATACTGAGGAGGAACGGTCCATGACCTGGATGACCAATGGACAACAGATGACTGCTAAGTGGAAGGACTTCATGGCTTTGCTGCAGGTGCCTGATGAGGGGCTCAACACGCCCGTTGGTGTCCGCCCTCATGCCAACCCCGAGTCCGCCAACAAGAACAAGCTTCAGCAATTCTATGTTGAGAAGACTCTTCCCAGCGGCAAGAAGGCGTGGGTGCTGAAACCATTCCTTGACATTATGCACCGGATCTTCCGCAACTCCCTCTTTCCACGCATTGGTGACAAGGACAAGGTGCATGCCTATCTTGTGGATATGATGCTCATTTGTGAGGAGGCGCGTCACTCTCAGACACAACCACTTGACGTCTCACACATCATGTGGTGCGAGCTTAGGTTTGTGGTGTTCAACCGTAAGGTACCCATCTATGGACCTTACATGTTTCTCTTGATCACGAGGACTTGGGAGAAGCTCTATCCCGATGAGGAGTTTATTTCCCCTTACTAGATCCGTCATGACCCCGTCAAGCTCCGCATCAAGCCTCAGTGGGCTAACACCACTACTCGTGCTGAGGCAGAGGCTGCTAGAATGGATGTTAATGAGGATGAGATTGAGGAGGAGGAAGCGGATGAGGACAACTCTGCTGGGTATGCCCCTCCCTCTACTGAGCTTTCATGGGCTAAGAAGCTGAAGGCCAAGATGAAGGCCTTGTTCTACATGCAAGCCAAGGGCAGTACAATACTCATGTTGCTTCCAAGGAGAGTCGCCGCCGCGACAAGATGATCTTGAGGACGTTTGGCGAGGACATATCCAGTGGGTCCGAGAAGCACATCACTCAAGAGGAAGAATGGATGGCGAAGCAGGGGTTTCAGTGGACTGAGTCTGAGGAGGAGCCCATCCCCGTCGTCGAGTCCGACGAAGAGCGTGACGAGTGATCACTTTAGCTTGAGCCACCACTTGTGTCGTAGGTGTCATCTCTGCCTTTTTGGTGTCTCGATGCCAAAGGGGGAGAGAGTGTAGGATTTACGAGTCGTGTGTCGTGTTTCGTCTTGTCGCTTTGCTTTCATTCCGTTGAACCTCGTTTGCTTTGGTTTGGTTTGCGCTTGTGTGATCAGAGTTTCTATCATATGGTGTAAGACATATGCACTCTAGCGTACCCTATGCTCATAGTTATTATCTTATCTCCTTGCTTAGTGTTAGCTTTATTATTTCAAGATATGCCCTGTCCATCAAATATAAGGGGAGTGTTTACCCTAGTATGCGTGTCGTGCAGTCCAAAGCACCTCTCTAGATAGAACACATCTAGGGGGAGCCCATCTATATTTTATAGATGTGGGGTTTGCCCATGTTCTATTTTATTTCCCTTTGTGCAAATCCCGTATTGTCATCAATCCACCAAAAAGGGGGAGATTTTAAGGGCATATTTATCCCTTAGTTGTTTTGGTGATTGATGACAATGCTTTTGTAGACTAATCGTGTGCATTGAGCATTTCAGACATAACATGACTAGGCACAAGATGATTTGGTGCCCCTCGAAGACTATTGAAGACGGCGTTTATCTACATTTCTTTTCGGTGGATTTGAGTCGTAGGAAAGCCGTACTATTAAGAGGGGGTTCGCGTTGGAAAGGTTTGGGTGGAATCAACACGTACACGTATGTTCCTTTTGCACCACCTTTCCTTTGGCTCCTTGCAGCATCCTCTGTTTCTCCGTGTCTCCGCGAAATGAAGGACTCCTACTGTTGCTGAACTGGGACAAGTGCAATATGGATGATAGATATGAGTATTTGCAATCTGAAAATATAAAAACAGCAAGGTAGCAAGCGATAAAAGTGAGCATAAACGGTATTGCAATGCTAGGAAACAAGGCCTAGGGTTCATACTTTCACTAGTGCAAGTTCTCTCAACAATAATAACATAATTGGATCATATAACAATCCCTCAACATGCAACAAAGAGTCACTCCAAAGTCACTAATAGCGGAGAACAAACGAAGAGATTATGGTAGGGTACGAAACCACCTCAAAGTTATCCTTTCTGATTGGTCTATTCAAGAGTCCGTTGTAAAATAACATGAAGCCATTCTTTCCGTTCGATCTATCATAGAGTTCGTACTAGAATAACACCTTAAGACACAAATCAACCAAAACCCTAATGTCACCTAGATACTCCAATGTCACCTCAAGTATCCGTGGTATGATTATACGATATGCATCACATAATCTCATATTCATCTATTCGACCAACACAAAGTACTTCAAAGAGTGCCCCAAAGTTTCTATCAGAGAGTCAAGGCGAAAACGTGTGCCAACCCCTATGCATAGGTTCATGGGCGGAACCCACAAGTTGATCACCAAAACATACATCAAGTGGATCACGTGATATCCCATTGTCACCACAGATAAGCACGGCAAGACATACATCAAGTGTTCTCAAATCCTTAAAGACTCAATCCGATAAGATAACTTCAAAGGGAAAACTCAATCCATTACAAGAGAGTAGAGGGGGAGAAACATCATAAGATCCAACTATAATAGCAGAGCTCGTGATACATCAAGATCGTACCACCTCAAGAACACGAGAGAGAGAGAGAGAGAGAGAGATCAAACACATAGCTACTGGTACATACCCTTAGCCCCGAGGGTGAACTACTCCCTCCTCGTCATGGAGAGCGCCGGGATGATGAAGATGGCCACCGGTGATGGATCCCCCCTCCGGCAGGGTGCCGGAACAGGGTCCCGATTGGTTTTTGGTGGCTATAGAGGCTTGCGGTGGCGGAACTCCCGATCTATTCTGTTCCCCGAAGTTTTTAGGGTATATGGATATATATATAGGCAAAAGAAGTCGGTCAGGGGAGCCACGAGGGGCACACAAGGGTGGGGGTGCGCCCAGGGGGCAGGCGCGCCTCCGTGCCTCGTGGCCACCTCGAAGCTTCGTTGACTTCAACTCCAAGTCTCCTGGATCACGTTTGTTCAAAAAATCACGCTCCCGAAGGTTTCATTCCATTTGGAATCCGTTTGATATTCCTTTTCTGCGAAACACTGAAACAAGGGAAAAAATAGAAACTGGCACTGGGCTCTGGGTTAATAGGTTATTCCCAAAAATAATATAAAAGTGCATAGTAAAGCCCATTAAACATCCAAGATGGATAATATAATTGCATGAATACTTCATAAATTATAGATACGTTGGAGACGTATCAGTACCGGCCTCAGGCGCGGTAGTACCGCAGGTGCTCACGGTAGTACCGCTCCTTAGGAGCGGTAGTACCGTGGCCTCAGGGCAGGCCCAGCGGCTCGAGCGGAAGTAGGGGCGGATGTAATTTTTTACATCCACGCCCTACACGGTAGTACCGTGCCTTGGGCGCGGTAGTACCGCGAGCTCTAGGCAGGCGCAGCAACATAAGCGGAAGTAGGGGCGGATGTAATTTTTTACATCCGCGTCCTACACGGTAGTACCGCTCCTAGCTTGCGGTACTACCGTGTCGGATTTTTGCATAGATCCCAACTCAGGGGAAGTTGCCACGGATGTATTTTTATATTTCTGTGCCTTCCCAATTCTGGACTATCCCTGCCTTGCGGTAGTACCACGCCATGGGTTCTACCGCCCTCTGTTTCATCGCATCAGGGCTGCTTTGGATACTGCTGCATGGGCGGTAGTACCGCAGTGGCTTGCGGTAGTACCGTGTGACCTAGCGGTAGTACTGCGTCTCCAGTGCGGTAGTACCATGCATCGCAGTCTGAGTTGGTGGATAACGGTTGAATTTGTTCTCTTACTATATAAGGGGAGTCTTATTCTCCGAGTTGACCACCTCTTCCATCCTCAAGCTCCATTGTTGCTCTAAGCTCCATTTTCGCCCAATCTCTCTTCCTAGCTAATCAAACTTGTTGATTTTTTAGGGATTGGTTGAGAAGGCCATGATCTACACTTCCACCAAGAGAAATTTGATCCCCCCCCACTAATCCCTTGCGGATCTTGTTACTCTTGGGTGTTTGAGCACCCTAGACGGTTGAGGTCACCGCGGAGCCATATTCCATTGTGGTGAAGCTTCGTGGTGTCATTGGGAGCCTCCAATTAAGTTGTGGAGATTGCCCCAACCTTGTTTGTAAAGGTCCGGTGGCCGCCTCCAAGGGCACCAATAGTGGAATCACGGCATCTCGCATTGTGTGAGGGCGTGAGGAGAATACTGTGGCCCTAGTGGCTTCTTGGGGAGCATTGTGTCTCCACATTGCTCCAACGGAGACGTACTTCCCTTCAAAAGGAAGGAACTTCGGTAACACTTCGTCGTCTTCACTGGCTCCACTCTTGGTTATCTCGTGTCTTTACTTGTGCAAGCTTATTTGTGTTATATCCCTTGCTTGCTTGTGTGCTTGTTGTTGTTGCATCATGTAGGTTGCTCACCTAGTTGCATATCTAGACAACCTACCTTGAAGCAAAGTTTAAATTGGTAAAGGAAAGCTAAAAATTGTTAGTTGCATATTCAGCCCCCCCCCCTCTAGTCAACTATTCGATCCTTTCACTCGTGCATTCACATGTACTTGTACTAACTACCATGTCACCTTTCGAGTTGGAATATAAGAAGCGGTGGGGTTTATCCCAAAAAAAAGTCCAAAACTTGATGTTTTCTTTATTAGTTCGACATGGTTTGTTTTTGTGCTTGGTGCATGAAATAAGTGGATACTGCTAAAGGAACTATGGATTTTTATTTCTGTGCCCCTGGTTCATTAGTTGTACTCATTCATCCTCACGATCTTAAGTTTTGTTAACTTTTCCCCACTCCCTTGCCCGAAACCCTCAGAACAGGTTACAACGGACGTTGCCGTCAGGTCAATGCCTTTGACTGTTAACTCTGACAAGTGGGGCCGCGTAGGGCCGAGTCCACTTTTGACCGTTTAGTCGTATAGTGGTTTCGTATGCTGACCGTACAATGGTATTCGTATACGTGGGCGCATGCAACTGACCGCGGTCGTGGGGTAGCACGTGTCCATGGGACATGCCCGAAACGTCCCATCATATAAAGAGGGGCAACCACCTTCATCGCCCCTACCATTTCCCCCCAATCCCCTCCCTGCCGCATCGTCTTCCTCTCCCCCACCGGCGTCGTCTCGCTCTCCTCCACTACCTCCACTGCACCGTCTCACTCTCCCCCATCGCATCCTCTTCCTCACCTTCATCGCCTCCATCTGTCTGATGGCCGAAGCTCGTGGCGATGTCGGCGCAGTGGCCGGAGATGTGGTGGAGCTACAGGGCGCAGTGACGGCGGATGTCGGCGGCATCCACGACAGTGTGGGGAAACTCGCAACCGCGACGGATGTGGAGAAGGAGGTGGCGGGCTCCGCCTCAGCGCTGCAGAAGGTGACGGCGTCGAGCGGCGCAGTCCATCCCGATACCCCCGATGTGCAGCTGGCGAGGAGCAGGAGGTATTTGCACTTTCTTTAGGATATTAGCTTGTAGAGTTATTTGCTCCCTAGTTGCATTGGTTAGATTGTGATTCATACGGTAGTCCAGATGGTTAGAGTAGTTGGTTTGACGGATGGGCCGGGGTTTTCTGTATTGGGGGGATGGGGGTTTTGTACTAGGGTTTGTTGGATAAATTCGTTGCAAAAATTCTAGATAGATCTGTATGAGAGATAGGGATCTCTGTGCTTCAATGCTACACGAATGCATGCTTATTAGATTTGTTTTTAATGCTCATAGATTGGGGTTTTTAATGCTATAGACATGTATGCTTATTAGATTGGGTCCCTATTAGATTTGTTTTTGAATGCTACTCAAATTGGGGTTTTGAATGTCATATGCCCAAATGGAATCCATTAATTAAGAAGTTATTTGATTCATGGGTTCCCTTGATTCATTAGTATATAAATTTGTTCACAATATGTAGTTATATTAGCTCTGTTGTTCAATGTGTGTGCATGACAATGGAAAATGCAAATAGGATCATAGTATATTGGGAGTATATTAGCCCTATGATCAATGTGTCATGTGCGCATATCTAAATTTTCAATTGGCTTCTGTATTACTAATGATGGATGTAATTGTATATTCAGGAGGAGGATGGTTGGGGGGGAAAAGAGGAAGCTGGCCCAATGCGACCCATACGATCCAGAGTTTAGTGACGACTCAGAATATGAGGTAAGCCTACTTAAAATTTAGATTGTTCATTTAGTTCCTTTGACATGGTGTATATTAATCTATAATGTATTAATGTAATTCATTCATGTGTGTGGTATAATTCTGGAGATGATGTGTACAAGGGCAACGTCGCGTCCTTCACAACGAAGGAGGTGGAGAAGATCAAGGCCAAGGGAGTTGATTCCTTCTACAACCGCAAGATCAAGAAGTGGTGCTGCCCCTACTGCACCACCAAGCCAAAGCCAAAGGATGGCCGCTTTGATCACCTTGTGTCTCATGTAGAGGATGTAGCGATTTGCATGGAGGACTACATGATCAGGGGGCAGCATGCTGCCCTCGCGAAGGCCCTGACTCCGGCGTGATGATGTGATGCTGTGATGAATTGAATCTTTATCTTTATCTTTTGGGTTACTTTTGTTAAACTGAATGTGGCTGTTTATGGTGTGTTGGACTGAATCTGTATTATGCTAGTAATGTATTATGCCATCTATATTTGCATGTCCTTAAATTTGCCGGTGTTCTATGGTTAGTTCGGTTTAGATGTTGTGAACTATGAGTTTAGGTGCTGCAATGATCACACATGTTGTTTCAGTGTTGCTTCACCGATCAGACATGTTGTTTTAGTGTTGCTTCACTGATCACACAAGTTGTTTCAGTGTTGCTTTACTAATCACACATGTTGTAGGTGATAGATCATATGTGTGAAGGTTTTCTCATGAAAATGACCATAGACCAAGTTTATGATTTTTGGTTGGTAACATGTCACATAAGACAACATTGTGCGGATGCTTTATATTTTTTGATTTTTTTAAATTAATGATGCTAATTTGACCTCGATCGTGCCAGCTAGGGTTTTTTTCATGAAAATGACCATAGACCAAGTTTAGTGTTTTTCCTCATTAGTGTGTCTTATAAAATGACGAACGACGAACGTTCCATATTTTTTCGTTTTTTTAAATTAGTTATGCTCAGTCAAAGCTTTCGAAACCCCGTTGACAGCTCAAAACCCCTCTAAACCCCGCGGGGTTTCGCCTAACCCTAGCTCCGAATGTCAGCCGTCTGATCATAACCTGGCGCCAAGCGACGGCCCTCAGATGTGGTCTTCTAGAAGGAATTCGGTGGGTAGGCTGCGTGCAGGCTCCGGGCCGTTGGATCACAAGGACGGCTCCGCATCGTCCGATCGTGGGGCGATCCGCGAGAGGCGATCCTGTTGGTTGTGCTCGGCTGCTCGCCCACCACTGACTCCACGAAAAAAACTTTGTTATTGGGCCCAAAAGGAAACCAAGCTCTGGTTGGGCCGTCGAATTGTGTCGTTTTTTTGTGAACATGCAGGCTCTTTTTTTGTGAACGTCCTGGCTCTGGTTTTTTTGCATCGTTTGAAATTACACAACAATTGACATTGTGTAGAAAATTTAGTTCTTTTTGTTCTATACAAATGCAAAATGACCAAATTTATAAGGGCCAAAATTAGAGAAATCCTTTTCTGAGCCCGGGCTCATCTGCACCCATCTTGAATAAAAAAATCAAAACAAATCCTAGAAAAATTGAAAAAATTCTAATTTTTTCCCACGATAGACAATTTGATGCATGAGGTCCGCCGTAATTTTCAAATCATTTGGCCAATTGAGCAACTCTCGGCAAAAAAGACAAATTCAGAGTCTGTAAAATACTTTACTGTTCATGTACTGTTTTGACCCAATTTGTCATTTTTGCTGGGAGCTACTCAGATGTACAAATGAGATATAATTTAGAGCGAACCTCACGCAAGAAATTATCTACCATGGGGAAAAAATTGGATTTTTTTGAATTTTTCTAGTATTTGTTTTGAATTTTTTTCTGATCGGGTGCAGATGAGCCTGGGCACCGAATCGCTGCATTCCCAAAATTATTTTTATCATGCAAAATGGCCACAAACTATTCAAAAATGGGTCATTTTGCATTTGCATAATGGCCACAAGCCCTCTATCTTTTTTATCATGCAAAATGACCAAATTTATAAGGGCCAAATTTATTTTTATCATGCAAAATGGTCACAAGCCCTTCAAAAATTGTCTCTTTTTGTTCATATAATATATATGACCACGGATTCTCACGTGTGCAATTAGCTTCTTTTTCTTCTTATTTTCAAACCACCGTTTCACATGCGTGTACACTCCCAATGCTACGATGGGTTTGAAAACGGGCTACTTCACATTTGACCCCCTTCACATTGGACCTCGTTTATTGCCATGGCCAAATAACACGTAGCACTACGGCTATTTAAGCCACCCTCTGCCTCTGTCATCCCTCATTCATCTCCCATCTCTGCCATCTACCCTTCTCCTTCTTCTGCACATCCCTCAGCCATGCAGTACACCGGACCAACCTACCGCTTCCCACCCATCGTGCCGGAGAGGCTCTACCCTACCGGCGTGTACGTTGATCGCACACTACGTGTGTGTGCGATATCAAGGTTGAGGACCGCAAGGAACTTCACTGAGTTCTTCCTCGCGTCCGGCTACCACCACCTCCCGCGGGGATCTCCAACGATGTTCCACGTCGAGGAGGTCATCCAAACCTGGGTGGTGGTTGCTCTCCTTGCCCACTTCACCAACACATTCGAGGCCCTCTACCTCCTCGGCCGGGTGTTTTGGTGTGGCTCCGAGTTAATTGCTTTCACCACCCACAACAGGTTCACGGAGTACACCGACATCTTCCCCACCGCGACGCGCATGCACACCCTTCTGTACCCCATCAACAATGCCCCGGAGGAGCAGTGAAAAGGGCGCCCGGAGGAGGAGCGAGGTGGAGAAGGCGGTGGCTAGGGTTCTAAACCCTCTATCTTTTTATTTAGTCTATGTTATGTTAAGTTGTAATTGAACTATGTTGGAGTTACTATGGGCTTGTTGGCCCTTTTCTTAAGTTCTATTATTGAGTTTTCTATCTATTCTATTATTAAGTTCTTCCTAGTTTGAAATATGTGATTGTGCTATGGGCTTGTTGGCCCTATCTACATATTGGGACTACATATTTGTTGATTGTTTTCTTAGAGAGCTTGATACGTCTCCAAGGTATCTATAATTTTTGATTGCTCCATGCTATATTATCTATTGTTTTAGGCAATATTGGGCTTTATTATCCACTTTTATATTATTGTTGGGACTAACCTATTAACCGGAGGCCCAGCCAAGATTTGTTGTTTTATGCCTATTTCAGTGTTTCGAGGAAAAGGAATATCAGACGAAGTCGAAACGGAATGAAATCAACTAGAGAAGTTATTTTTGGAAGGAAACTGTCGGTGTCAAAACCGGCGGATCTCGGGTAGGGGGTCCCGAACTGTGCGTCTAGGCGGATGGTAACAGGAGACAAGGGACACGATGTTTTACCCAGGTTCGGGACCTCTTGATGGAGGTAAAACCCTACGTCCTGCTTGATTAATATTGATGATATGGGTAGTACAAGAGTAGATCTACCACGAGATTAGAGAGGCTAAACCCTATAAGCTAGCCTATGGTATGATTGTATGTATGAGATTGTCTATCGACAAGCCTGGCCTCGGTTTATATAATGCACCAGAGGCCTAGGTTAACAAGAGTCCTAGCCGAATACGCCGGTGGGGAGAAGTCCTTGTCTTGATCGCCAAGTCTTGTGGAATCTTCCATGTATGCGGCAGCTGTCCGAACTGGCCCATGAGTATACGTCCATGGGGGTCCTCGGCCCAATCTAAAAGACTGGGAGATGACGCGGTGAGTACCCCCTAGTCCAGGACACCGTCAGTAGCCCCCTGAACCGGTCTTCAAGTTAGGGACGCTCCTCGATTCTTCCGAACTGTTCTTCATCTTCGGTCATCGGTCTTGAAAACTGGTTCAACAAATCTTCTCATCTTCAATCTTGAGGATCGCCGAAATGCATTCGACGAGTTTACACGTCGGGTATCCGAGGAGCCCCTTTAAGTTTTTGGCCTTTATCAATGCCTTGTTATTTTTATGCCACACCTCTGGTTTGAAGTTGTTCCCGGGCGGCAGCGTCCTCTTGCGTCCGAACTCCAACGTCGGACTGCATTCGAGGTATCTTTTGCAGCCGAGCACCAACGCCGGACCGCTTCCCAGCTCTAACGCCGGAATGTATCCGAGCTCCAACGCCGGACTATGTATCCGAGCTCCAACGCCGGATTGTATCCGAGCTCCAACGCCAGACTATATCCGAGGTGTCATATCACCTTAGTTCAAAAAAGTTGAAGGAGTTTAGCCGAGCTTAATGCCGGAAATGCCCTCTATGGAGCCAGCCACTATCGCCCGAGCTTTATGCCGGACTGCTTCCGAGGTGGTGCACCACCCCGACTATGGGCCAATTTTTCGTCAATATTTTTTATTGGTGCAATTTATTCTCTGCCGAGATATACAGCCAGTAGCCCTCATGGTGAGTATCGGTCTAAAACCCGAGATGCACCTGAAGGATGACGTAAGACCGCTGATCCTAGTAGCCGCTGAGACTCAGGTTGATTTGCAAAATCGGCCTGAGGATCAAGTCCAAGCTCAGCAGAATACTTCGAGACACTAAAAGCGACGTGCTCAGTCCTCGAGACTCAGGTTGGGTGCGGCCGACCAACCTGAGGGTCAAAATCTCCTCGGAAACTATATTGCACATAAAATTTTCTGCATTGAACAGGCAATGCAGTAGCCCCCGAGACACTGGTCGGGTGGCAACACCAGATCAGGGGATTGATGTGCCCCTTTAATATTTGTAAATAATAAGCCCGAAGCCCAGTAGCCCCCGAGCCTTAATGCGGGCATGGGTGGCCGAATTAAGGATCAATATCCATAGCAAAATCACAAATTATGTGTAATGATTCTATGTATCCAAGTACTTTACATCATTAATGCTCGGATCCGCATTGTACAAAACTTTGTTGACTGACCATGGGCTTCCATCTCCTCGGCCAGTAGCCGAGGAGTGTTTGTCCTACTTTATAAAGCCTTTATGAGGGCAAAGATTTACAACAAACAAGGCAATCTGGCCATACGGTTTTATAAACAAAGGTACACAGAGAGATATGTTATATTACTGTTTAACAGAAGAAATGTCTTCCAAAGAAAATAGTCTCGCTATCGGTTCCTTTCTTTGGGTTGTCATGCTAAGCATGATCATGAAACCTCAGCTCCAATGTAAGAGCAAAATATCGAGGATTTAGTTTGGGAGGCCAGTAAATAGCCCCCGGTAGTGTTCGGCGGCAGTCGAGGTCAAGCCGTAAACACTTCGGCCATTGTTATGAATGGCCCGTCATTTAACACCATCATCGGATCGCTGACCAGTTTACGCTTATTGTGACAGTCAGTTTTCGGCTTTCTCCACTGAGGTGCTTAACCATGTGAGCTGGAAGCACAATCGCAGTGTTTCTCCCTTTGCACACCTAGCCGAACAAAGCGGAACATAGGAGGCGAGCGCAGGAGCCGGGCAACCCAACTATTGACCGAAGACACAATTCGAAACCGATGCATATATAGCAATATCCGAGAATGTTTTTGCCGAATCTCTAAAGGTGTTCGGCGTTGCACTGCGAGACTTGTGCTGAAAACACACGAATAGTTTAAAAGTGCCATAAGCTTGGAAAACCAAAAAACGTCGGTAAAAGCTTGACGTCCGAACAAGATCAAGTGTTTGGTGCCAATCCGAAAATTGTCCTTAGCAAAAGAAGTGCTTCTGTTGTGCTTTAACATGATACAACCTATCTCAAGACTTCAAGCAGGTCAGCCTACGGCTTTAACCTCCTATCCCGAGGGCGGAGTACTTCTCATTAGGCCAGTTTAGCGAACTAAACTCTAGCGGTAGGCTCCCCGGCTATTGACCACACGCTCGTGTCGAAAAAAGGAGTGATAGATAATAATAATAATAATAATAATAATAATAATAATAATAATAATAATAATAATAATAATAATAATAATAATAATAATAATAATAATAATAATAGAACTTTGCAACGACTAAGAAGAAGAACACTTATCATAAAACGGCTCATATAAATTTAAGAGCCCCCAAGTGACTTGGGTAAAAGAATGATTGCATGTACCGAAGTACTTGTATCATATCTATGTTCAACCGAACTTTAAACGCGTCTTAACCGGCCGTCGGCTTCTCCCTCTTCGGTCAAGGACCGAAAAGTGTTATGTACTCCATCTGTCGAGAATATTGATGGTGTTTCCAATAACCAGGCAATCAGGCCATAAGGCTGTAACAGACAAAGCGCGCTCAGGGAACTTATGCTATATTACTGCAAAGTGTAAGAAGCATCTTTGAAGAAAATAGTACCCCCACCGATACCTTTCTTCGGTGCTCATTGTTATTATGAGACTTGTGCAATAGATTTTTTGTACTCATGAGTTCCGTTGTGTGCCGACCATCATTGAAAACTATAAGAGCGCTAGCTTTCGGCTTCACCCAGTCTGAGATCCAGCTCGGGTGACCCGATCGTGACAATCGCAGAGGTGCTCCCTTTACTCCCTAGCCGAACAATCGGGAACGTAGGGGTAAACACAGGAGCGAGGCAACCCAGCTTGCAAATCGCTTAAGTCAATATGGTGCATATTGTGGCGTAATACACGAACAAAGAACGAAGACGTACAAGTATAATCATATGCAAGAGGAAAAGCTTCATGAAGGAAGCCCCCAAATGAATTGGGTATTTGAATTTATGCATCACAAACAAAGTTTGGACAAGGGAATTTTTACAAGCAACTTTTTTCCAAAAAAGTATAATGCTTGGTGAGGGAGTCCTGGATTAGGGGGTGTTCGGACAGCCGAACTATATCTCTAGCCGGACTCCAGGACTATGAAGATGCAAGATTGAAGACTTCGTCCCGTGTCCGGAAGGTTCTTTCCTTGGCGTGGAAGGCAAGCTAGGCGTGCGGATATTCAAGATCTCCTACCAATGTAACCGACTCTGTGTAACCCTAACCCTATCTGGTGCCTATATAAACCGGAGGGTTGTAGTCCGTAGGACAGAACACATCATAACCATCGTCATACACAATCATACCATAGGCTAGCTTCTAGGGTTTAGCCTCCTTGATCTCGTGGTAGATCTACTCTTGTACTACCCATATCATCAATATTAATCTAGCAGGAGTAGGGTTTTTACCTCCATCAAGAGGGCCCGAACCTGGGTAAAATAAAGTGTCCCTCGTCTCCTGTTACCATCTGACCTTGACGCACAGATCGGGACCCCCTACCCGAGATCCGCCGGTTTTGACACCGACATTGGTGCTTTCATTGAGAGTTCCTCTGTGCCGTCGCGATCAGGAAGGATGCCTTTTCCCGTCTTTAAAGACGGCGCCGTCACTGAGGGAGCTTTGGCTGTCGGCCAATCCCTCCGGCTGGGTGGTTTTCTCATGATCGCCCGTTCGGCCGTTACGCCGACGATGACCTCTCGGGTCATCGAAAACAATCTCCGTGTCAGCTCAGAATTGGGCGAGCAGCTAGATCCGGTGGAGCTCTCCTCCATAAATGAGCTCCTGGATCGCATCGCCGCCTTGGGGGTCGCTACAAACTACGACCAGGTTGGGCCTAAACCCGATCTAAGGGAAATCAACTCTCCCCAAGCAACCCATCATGTTGCTGTGGTGGAAACACAATGCGGTGACCCTTCATCAATCTTAAGGACCAGATACGTCCGAATTCCGGAACCCTCCATGCCGGATATCCACGGAGGGGAGGATACAACCCAAGACCTGGGCTTGGAACCAGGCAAACCGGAAAGCATACAGGACTCCAGATCTCGGAATCCGGAGGTCGTGCGGCCTCCGAACAGCAAACCGGGCGAAGTATCAGATCTAATGAATTCCGCCCGTCCGATCTTAAGCGATCTCTCCCAAATCAAACAGATGCCCGAAGAAACAGTACATCATTACTGGGCCAGATTCCTCCTGCTTATGAACAGGATAAAGGACTGCCACGAGGGAGACGCGATCTCAATCTTCTGCAGTAACTGCACGGACAAGGGGATACTCAACGCCATAAGTCTTCGTAATATTACGCGCTTTGCTGACTTGGCGTCCATAGTACAAAAATACTGTGCGATGGAAAGTGCCCGGAAAACCGAAATTAAATTTTGGGTTAATCCGGCCTTGAATAGCAATCCCGTCCGAATCAAAAGGGCGCACTACAGCAAAGCGCCCGGATTAAATAAAAAATCAAAACCCTCTAGGGGGCACGGATCCGTGCTAGAAAGGTGGCTCGATGGACCCTGCAAGATTCATAGTACAGAGGATGCCACCCCAACTCACAGCCTCAGGGCATGTTGGATACTCCGGCAGGTGGCCAAAATTGGCGAGGACCTCCTCAATCCAGAGGTCGAAGGAAACCAGCCCGAGAATTTCAGTACCGTTCTCACAATCTCCAAGACTTTCGCATCAAATAACATGCGAAAAAGAACACTTCGCAGCCTCGCTGAAGTCTACCAAGTAGCGGCCATAAATCCATGGAGCAATACTGCCATCACCTTCAATGCGAGCGACGAACCTAAATTCCGAATAGCCAGAGCGCCAGCCGCATTGGTTCTCAGTCCCATAGTGGATGGCTGTCGCCTCGCAAAGGTACTTATGGATAGAGGCAGCGGATTGAACCTCATCTACGAGGAAACCCTCCAAAAGATGGAAATAGACTGGAACCGCATTGAGCGAAGCAGCACAACCTTTAGAGGAATAATCCCCAGTCAGGAAGCGCGCTGCATCGGAAAGATCACACTAGATGTGGTATTCGGCACGCCGGATAATTACAGGTCCGAACAAATCACGTTCCAGGTGGCCCCGTTCAGAAGCGGATATCACGCTATATTAGGACGAGAGGCATTCACAGTTTTCCAAGCCATACCCCATTACGGGTACATGAAGCTTAAGATGCCTGGGCCAAACGGAATTATCACTCTCGCTAGTGATCCGGACATAGCACTCCGCGCCGAAAACAAGACAGCCGCATTGGCCCTCGAGGCACTATCCGAAGCCTTAGCGGCCGAAGAACTAACGGCGCTGCGACCACGGTTAGCAGGGATGATGTGATACTCGATAAGAGATCCAAATCCACATCCTTCAAACCAGCGGACGAAATAGTCAAATTCCAGGTCCACCCAACGGACCCGAATAAAACAGCCTCCATCGGGGCACAATTGAGCCCTGATGTAAACGCCGCACTGCGCGAGTTCCTACGAGAGAACTGGGATATTTTCGCTTGGCACCCCTCAGATATGCCAGGAATCCCATGCAGGCTGGCTGAACACAGCTTAAATATCCAGAAAGGATTCAAACCTGTCAAACAAACCCTTCGGCGTTTCTCCGAACCAAAGAGACAGGCCATGGGAGAAGAGCTAGCCAAATTATTGGAGGCCGGATTCATTAGAGATATCAAACACCCAGACTGGCTAGCAAACCTGGTAATGGTACCAAAGAAGGACAAATCCTGGCGCCTATGTGTCGACTTCAAAGACCTTAATAAGGCCTGCCCAAAGGATCCCTTTCCCCTCCCTCGAATTGATCAAATCATCGATGCCACCGCAAGACACGATTCCCTGTGTTTCCTCGACGCATACTCCGGTTACCATCAAATAAAGATGGCAGAATCCGACCAAGCTGCAATAGCATTCATCACGCCATACGGCCCATTCTGCTTCAACACAATGCCCTTTGGGCTAAAAAACGCCAGCGCGACATATCAGCGCATGATTCAAACATGTTTGGCAAACCAGATCGGCAAAACAGTGGAGGCGTACGTAGATGATGTGGTCGTTAAATCAAGACACGTCGAATCTCTAGTAGATGACTTGAGACTTACATTCGACAACCTGCGAAAATACGACATCAAGCTCAATCCGGAAAAATGTGTTTTCGGCGTCCCAGCCGGAAAGCTCCTGGGCTTCATTGTATCCGACAGAGGAATTGAAGCAAATCCAGCTAAAATCCGAGCTCTGTCACAATTGGATGTCCCAAAAGATCTCAAGCAAATTCAGAAACTCACCGGATGCGTGGCGGCCTTAAGCCGCTTCATCTCCCGCTTGAGAGAAAATGCACTACCCCTTTACCGCCTCCTTAGGCGCACCAAACACTTCGAGTGGACGGACGCTGCCACGGCTGGACTCGAGGAAATAAAGGCCATCTTGGCAACAAACCCCGTCCTGGCCGCGCCGAATACCGGCGAACCCATGCTATTGTACATTGCCGCAACCCATCAAGTTGTTAGCGCAGTACTCGTCGTCGAACGGATAACGGACGGACATAAATTACCCCTTCAAAGGCCGGTTTACTACGTGTCCACTGTCCTTACACCATGCAAATCAGGGTACCCGCATTATCAAAAAATCGCATACGCGGTATTCATGGCATCCCGGAAGCTACGACACTAATTTCAAGAGTGTTCTATTACAGTAGCCTCGGAAGTACCACTCAACGATATTATCAACAACCGCGATGCAACGGGCCGGATAGCAAAATGGGCCATAGAGCTCCTCCCGTTCGATATAACCTACAAGCCACGACGAGCAATTAAATCGCAAGTCCTAGCCGACTTCGTCGCCGAATGGATAGAGGCCGAACTCCCTAAAGAGTACGGCACGTACTCAAACTGGATCATGCACTTCGACGGCTCCAAAATGCTGGCCGGACTGGGGGCTGGCGTCGTTTTGACGTCCCCTACAGGAGATACAGTCCAATATGTACTCCAAATTATGTACATGGACTCCAACAATGCAGCCGAATACGAGGCCCTTCTACATGGCCTCCGGATGGCGGTATCCATGGGCATTCAACGCCTGGAAGTACGCGGGGACTCAAACCTCGCGATATCCCAAATAAATGGCGACTTCGACGCCAAAGAACCAAAAATGGCAGCTTATCGCAATGCCGTACTAAAAATGTCAGCTCGGTTCGAGGGACTGGAGTTCCATCACATAGCCCGAGAAAATAATCAGGCAGCGGATGTCCTGGCACGCATTGGAGCAAAACGAGATGCAGTCCCTCCCAACATCTTCTTAGAAAGATTATTCAAACCATCCGTAACATGGGAGGGGGAACCCTCGGATAATAGCCCGGGCATAACCGCACAACCTAATGCCGAACAAACAGACATAATCGGCGGCCCCGCCACCGAAATTACATCCTCAGCCCACGCAATAATGGCGGTCATCGCCCCGCGGACGGAACCATTCCTAGCCTACCTTACTAGGCAGGAACTCCCCGAGGACCAAAACGAGGCACGCTGCATAGTGCGGCGATCTAAAGCCTATAAAGTCCACGAGGGAGAGCTATATAAGAAAAGCACTACAGGAGTCCTTCAAAGGTGTATCTCCGAAGAGGAAGGGCGGAGTCTGTTAGCTGAAATTCATGCCGGACTCGGTGGCCATCACGCCGCGGCTCGGTCCCTTGTAAGCAAGGCTTTCCGTACTGGCTTCTATTGGCCGACGGCTAGAGCAGACGCTCAGGACCTAGTCAAATGGTGCGTCGGTTGCCAGCTCTTTGCCAACCAAAGCCATATGCCACCCAACGCCCTCCAAACTATCCCCATAACTTGGCCTTTCGCGGTCTGGGGGCTCGATATGGTGGGACCCCTTAAAGGCGGAACCCACAAGAAAAAATACTTATTGGTCATGGTGGATAAATTCACCAAATGGATAGAAGCCAAGCCTGTCAAGACGGCTGAATCCGGACCTGTGATAGACTTCGTATCTGGGGTCGTACACCGTTATGGTGTCCCCCACAGCATTATCACCGATAACGGCACAAACTTCACCTCTGATGAAGTAAAGCTGTGGTGCAAAAACATGGGCATTAAGCTCGACTACGCTTCTGTCTATCACCCACAAACTAACGGTCAGGTCGAACGTGCAAATGGTCTCATCATGAGCGGCATCAAACCCAGACTAGTGCGGTCCCTCAAGGAATCTGATATGCACTGGGTAGAGGAGCTCGACTCCGTACTCTGGGGGCTGCGAACCACGCCAAATCGTACCACCGGATTCACGCCATTCTTTATGGTGTACGGCGCTGAGGCGATTCTGCCCTGCGACATAATTCATGACTCACCTCGAGTGCGCATGTACGAAGAAAGAGAAGCCGAGCTTGATCGACAGGACAACCTGGATGCCTTAGAGGAAGAGCATGACGTGGCTAAGGCCCGTTCTACATTCTATCAACAGCAAGCTCAAAGATATCAAAGCAGAGAAGTATGGGCCAAAAATTACAACGTTGGTGAACTAGTTCTACGTCTGTCGGATAAGCAAAAGAACAAACTCAAGCCCAAATGGGAAGGTCCATTCATAATCGACCAAGTCCTAACTGGTGGAGCGTACCGCCTGCGAGATGCGTCGGACAACCGACTCGAGCCGAACCCATGGAACGCCACACGTCTCCGAAGATTCTATGCCTAGCGCCGGACTCTGTGTTTGCCCCCTTCCTCTGTCCATTATTTTACATTTATACCTTTTTTTTACTTTGTCTACTACTCTTTTCTTTTCTAGCCCTTAAAAGGCTCATTATGTGACGCGCTATCTGCGCTTCTTAAACCTGGGGGCTTCTTTAACAGAAGCTTGTTTATATGGGTTTCACACCCAACGCATGCGTCAGACTTCCGCATGCACCTTTTCTTCGCCATTATATGCATCGATATGACTTAAGTTTTGGCCAAGCCGGGTTGCCTGGCTCCTGTGCTTACCCCTACGTTCCCGATTGTTCGGCTAGGCGGTAAAGGGAGCACCTCTGCGATTGTTACTGCCGGATAAGCCGGATGTGTACCTCAGACTGGGTGAAGCCGAAAGCTAGCGTTCTTAAGGGAATATTCGGTCGGTGAACTAAAGATGAACCTTTTTATTTTATACATGCCCCTAGATGATCTTCTGCATTTGCAGTTCGGACGTGCACTTTAGGGCACGCCACCCCAGCGAAAGGAACCCTTAACGGAACTATTCTCTCTGGAAGATGTTTCTTACTAACCATGTAATATAACATAACTAGTTGGGCACTTGTCTGATAAAGCAGTAATGACCCCTACGCCTGGTCTCCATGCATACCCCGGCTTTTATATAGCCGTTATGGTATTCGCACACACTCCGGACCGTCAGGTCCCAAGGTCGAAGCGAAAAGGTCGGCAACGACAAACGATCTACAATCCGGCTAGAAGGCATTACACATGTCAATTATAAATTACACAGTCATCTTGACTAATCATATTCCTCCTCTATACCATCTAACAGGCTGTCTAATTTACAGTCCTGCTGGGAATACTTTGCGGCCACCTATACCTGGCCATACACCAAGCTCACAGGGATCTCCTTCCCATCAGGCCCCACTGGTCCGACCTCGGCCATGTGATTGGGGTCAGACTTCGTAAAGCGGGTCTTCACCATGGCCCAGGCCTCCCTCGCGCCTTGTCGGTAGGCTGATATCTTCCACAACCGGATGCGCCGCCGAGCTCCCGTCAGCTTCTCTGCAAGCTCTCCAAGGCCCTCGGGCGTGGAGTGGGCATGCCATAAGGCTCGGGCAACTCCTTGCATTGCCTGCCGAATTCGTTCATGCAGTTGCAAGAGTTCGGGGAGAAGGTCACCCGTAGAACCGGGCATCTCCTCTGCAGGACGACCTGTGAGCGTACCTACAAACATAATTCTGTTATTCGTCTTCCTCGCCGAACTCCTTTTTCAAGAGTTCGCTCAAGCACTTACTAAATATGCCGCGTCGAAGACGCTGATTCTCCTTCATGGAGTCAGATAGCTGGCCATGAACGTCTTTCAGTTCAACATCCAGCTTGGTGTTGGCATCCTGAAGATCATTCTTCTCTCGCCTCACCCTTGTCAACGTACTCTCGCCAGCCTTTAACCGGCGTAAGAGTTGTTGCCTCTCCGGATCTAGTCCGGCACCATCTGTAACATTAATTGTCAGATCCGTACATAAGCCGCACAATACTAATCTACCAAAGTATATCATACCTGAAGGGGTCCCTTTGGGCCCCCTGTTGCGGCTAGTGCGGCCTCTAGTTGGGCCTTGCACTTTTCCAGCTCCTGGGACAACACGGTGTTCTTCTCAGTAAGAACCTACATATTATATGATCCTTAAATCAGTTAGTTTAACTGTTTCAAGTCTCGGGGGCTACTGGTATATATATATTTAAATTTTCTTACCTGTATGTCTTTTACATACTGCTCCGTGGCCCTGGCTAAACCATCTTAAGCAGCACGAAGGTACGCATCTCCCGAATTGAAGGCGTTTACAGCCTCTCGGGAGAAACAAGCGTCGCGTAGAACTGTCCGGCGACGCCTATGGTTCATGGCGCTCTCCACCTCTGAATTGGTGGCAGATAGCCGGTCCGCATCCTATGTTGGAGGAGCGTCCGGCGCAAGCCTGGTGTTCGTCCCCGCCTCCGGACCAGACGTTGGAGCCTGGCTGGTAGAGGCGTGGTTGGCGGCCCCTCCGGATATAGTCCGGCGGGGCCTCTTCATCCTGGAAACAGTACGGATGTTAACATGCCCTGACAGAATAACGCCAGGAAGACAGAGGGCGCGTTATACCTTTGTGCCGAACTCTCAGTCTGGACTTCATCCCTTTTTACCCCACGGGGCCTGACGGCTCCTCGTTGGCTAGTCGCCGCAGGTTCGGCCTCCCTCCTCGGAAATCTCCCCTGTAAAATACGGTTGTCGTCAGAAACACCGGAATATGTAAGGACGGAATCTCTCTTGCGGGAATAAACACTCCGGTTTCTGTCACCTGGGAGGCCAGGATTAGCCTGGGATAATCAGCCATAATGGCCACCAAGGTATTATCCTTGCTTAACTGGTGGAACACCCCGTCGATGAGCTCCACCGATATGTCCGGATCCTCTTCGGAGTCCGGATCGAGGGATCATTCTGGGTCCTCGGGCTGTGGAGGGCAGTTGTTGATGTCCTTTACCTCCTGTCGAAGCTCCTGCATTGAAATCACCAGATTACGTGTCTAGTCATGGGAGCATTAAATAGGCGGGCAAGTGCAATTGTTCACTTACCCAACTTGGAGGTTCATACATAGTGAATCCGGCCCGCGGGTTGACGCGGAGGAAGTCCTCCTTTTCTCCCTTGTACAAAGATGTTAGAAACTTTACTAAAGCGGCAGCTGTGTCTGGCCCCTTGCGGCCGTAACGGGTGGCGTCATCCTCCCCGTTGAAATCCCACATGGGGTGACTCCTATATTGAAGCGGCTGCACCCCCCGCATAATACATGCGGCCATGACTCCAATCATGGTTAGTCCGGAATGAGCCAACAGTCTTATCCGGCCCATCAGGTAAAGAACGTCTCTGTTGTTTTCTCTCTGAGAGCTCCGCGGACGCCAACTTAAGCGTTTCTTTAAGGGAGCCATGCTGAATTCAGGGAGGCCGACCCGGACAGGGTCCGGTAGTGGGACGTCGTCTATGTAGAACCATTCTGAAGGCCAGTCCTCGGACGCCTTCTGTTGGGTTCCGGATAGGTATCCGGTCCCGGCGATGCGCCATATTTCGGCTCCGCCCACTTGGTATATAGACCCCTTCTGAGAACGGGGCACCAAGCAGAATAACCTTTTCCACAGCGCGAAATGAGCCTCGACTCCTAAAAATAGCTCGCAAAGGGCAACAAAGCCTGCAATATGTAGCATGGAGCCAGGCGTGAGGTTGTGCAGCTGGAGGCCGTAGAACTCTAGAAGCCCGCGGAGGAATGGATGGATTGGAAATCCCAGACCCCTTAATAAATAAGGGACGAGGCACACCCGATCTCCTTTAGAAGGATTGGGGGTGCTCTCCGCTTGCTTGCTGCCGTTGTAGGTGGCGAGTCCGGCTCGGACCGGGACCATATATGCTTGGGGAAGGAATCCCTTGGCCTGCAGTGACACTAGCTTGCTGTGTGGGATGGTGCAACTCTCCCAGTCTCCGGATTTGGGGCTGGAGGGGCGAGGGGAGGAGCTGCGATGGCTGGCCATGTTGGAATGGACCTTTGCTGGAGTCACTCTGATGATAACTCGCGGGGAGAAGAAGATGTGGTTTGGATCTAGATCCCCATCCCGTTAAATAGGCTGCTCGTTTATATGACCAAGGGTGTGAATATAAAAACACCCCCGGGCTTTTCGCATTCGTTCAACACGTGGAAGACGGCAATTATTGGGCATCGAGACCGAGGAGCGCTACGGACATTATTCATACAGGTACACAAGATTCGAAGGGGGAACCCGCCTTGCAATGCCGAAGACAAATTTGCGCGCTGGACTCGACGTCATTGAAGCCTGGTTCGGGGGCTACTGAGGGAGTCCTGGATTAGGGGGTGTTCGGACAGCCGAACTATATCTCCAGCCGGACTCCAGGACTATGAAGATGCAAGATTAAAGACTTCGTCCCGTGTCCGGAAGGTTCTTTCCTTGGCGTGGAAGGCAAGCTAGGCGTGCGGATATTCAAGATCTCCTACCAATGTAACCGACTCTGTGTAACCCTAACCCTATCCGGTGCCTATATAAACCGGAGGGTTGTAGTCCGTAGGACAGAACACATCATAACCATCGTCATACACAATCATACCATAGGCTAGCTTCTAGGGTTTAGCCTCCTTGATCTCGTGGTAGATCTACTCTTGTACTACCCATATCATCAATATTAATCTAGCAGGAGTAGGGTTTTTACCTCCATCGAGAGGGCCCGAAGCTGGATAAATAAAGTGTCCCTCGTCTCCTGTTACCATCTGACCTTGACGCACAGATCGGGACCCCCTACCCGAGATCCGCCGGTTTTGTCACCGACACTTGGTCGAACCAAACACAAGTTAGAAATCAAAGCTTTGAGCATGAAAGCGACTTAGCTGGTTAATGTGTTCGGTATTGATGATGCAGTCCGAGCTTGATGCGGGGCAAGGTTCCATCCCCCAAGCCGGTCCCGAGGTGGCGGAGCGGAGAGCTCGAAACGCCGAAGTGGTGACATAGCATGGTCAATGCAGACAGGCAGAGTGACGCCAAAGTCCCCGGATCATTTTCCTGTGCACAAAAAATAGTGCAAACCGGAGATAATAGTAATAATGATAATTAAAAAAAATTGTTGCATAATAAATAATTTATGCAAAGTGAGTAATAAAAGAAATATGGCCTGGCGCCGAAGTCAATGTCGATGCAGGGCGTCGGCGTGATGCGGTAAAGGCGTGGCAAGCCTGAATTCGCAGGTCGGTCCGAGCTCCGGATGCGGCGTTCGCCGGACTATGTACGGAAACTGACCGAACCACCATGCGACTGTCGTTGATGCGGCCACCATTTGATAGACCTGTGTACATATGATGGACAAAGCAGAGTAATAATTCCTTGGGAAAAAATAAACCCAGACAAGCAAAAAATATTGGGATTAATAGCACCTGGTTTATTTGTTGTAGCAATCCGAAGGAAGGTGATTCCCAAAATTGGGACTCGATCCGCACACCCATTGCCTGATGGGCGATAAAACGACGACATGGAAATGCTGGCAAAGGTTGGCTCGCCGAGGCAAAGCCCTCGGCCCAGCTAACGTGACGGAGCTGGTCGGCTAGTGACGCCGAAGTGTCTGGAGTAGATTGATGAAGAGATGGCGAAGCCCCTGGTCCAGCCTCGATGTCAGCCGATGAGTCGAAGTAGGTCGGCGTGATGGACACCAGCTTGAAGAAGCAATAGTGCGGCCCTGCCGATGCAGGTCGTGACGTGGTCGATGCCGTCTTGATGAAGCGACCGTGCGGCGATGCTGGTATGCCCGCTCCGTGTAATCCGTGGGGCGGCGATGTTGGTGATGATTTATCCTTCGCGATGCCGGACTCTTGTTCGGCTTGCCGAGATGATGATCCGAAGAAGTTGAGCTCGGCTCAACAAAGTGACGACGTGTCTAGCGCAGGTCGGCAGCCATGGAGCAATATTGCCGGACTGGTTTGACACCAGCATAATGTTGAAGATCATGTTCAAAAGATCTTTAAGTTAGTGGGATGTATTCGGGAACAAAACACAATACCCCATACAAAACTTCCTTCAAAAAGGATGTCCGAAATCCCGTTCATAAAAAAGATGAATTCGGGTCGGATTCGTTCTCGCGCAGAAAACAGATCCGAAAAGTGATGCACTAATCGGAAGGTTCCCGGAGTTTGGACGGTCGGATCGAGCTGAAATTTTGAGGGGTGGTAGATATAGTAATTCCGCAGCCGGTCAACGGTTCGATCTTCCAAAGAACGTCCGAGCTAGAAGCTGGACACCACGCCCTAAACTCATCCAGATTTGACAGGGCTCCGGTATATTATAGATTGCCGGAGATTCCTCCATCGGAACTCGACGAAATTTTGCATGGTCGTTGTAGACTCAATTCCGCACAATTCCACCAAAGGGATCGTCAAAGCGATGCTCTAAGAGGCGGTGGCAGTGGATACAAATTCGCTGTTTGGAAAAACAGCACGGTCACCCGAGGGCAATGTTGACGTTGAGCCCCCGAGCTCCACGGATGATTCCTCCATAATCTTGATAGAGATCGCAGTTGATGTTGATGAAGGCACTCATCCGAACATGACGATCGGAGATGGAGCACGGTCCTCGGTCAAGCCAAGGTGACCAGTTGAGCCGGCGACGAAGATGCCGGCATCGCAGTTGACCTGCAGACGAGCCATCGATCCTTTTGCGAGCACACAGCGGAACTCTCAATGAAAGCACCAATGTCGGTGTCAAAACCGGCGGATCTCGGGTAGGGGGTCCCGAACTGTGCGTCTAGGCGGATGGTAACAGGAGACAAGGGACACGATGTTTTACCAAGGTTCAGGCCCTCTTGATGGAGGTAAAACCCTACGTCCTGCTTGATTAATATTGATGATATGGGTACTACAAGAGTAGATCTACCACGAGATCAGAGAGGCTAAACCCTAGAAGCTAGCCTATGGTATGATTGTATGTATGATATTGTCTATTGACTAGCCTGGCATCGGTTTATATAATGCACCAGAGGCCTAGGATAACAAGAGTCCTAGCCGAATACACCGGTGGGGAGAAGTCCTTGTCTTGATCACCAAGTCTTGTGGAATCTTCCATGTATGCGGCAGCTATCCGAACTGGCCCATGAGTATACGGCCATGGGGGTCCTCGGCCCAATCTAACAGACTGGGAGATGACGCGGTGAGTACCCCCTAGTCCAGGACACCATCAGAAACCTACCAGATAGACTTGGACCCTACGTCAGAAGATGAAGGAGGTGCTCATGAGGGTAGGGGCACGCCCACCCCTCTGGGGCGCGCCCCGTGCCTCGTGCCCCCCCTTGGTCCACCGACATACCCCTTGCACCCATATATACCTACATATCGTAAAACTTCCAAAACAGAAGATAGATCGGGAGTTCCGCCGCCACAAGCCTCTGTAGCCACCAAAAACCTAATTGGGACCCTGTTCCGGCACCCTGCCGGAGGGGGTGCCCTCACCGGTGGCCATCTTCATCATCCCGGCGCTCTCCATGACGAGGAGGGAGTAGTTCACCCTCGGGGCTGAGGGTATGTACCAGTAGCTATGTGTTTGATCTCTCTCTCTCTCTCTCGTGTTCTTGATTTGGCACGATCTTGATGTATCGCGAGCTTTGATATTATAGTTGGATCTTATTTTTCTTCTCCCCCTCTTCTCTCTTGTAATGGATTGAGTTTTCCCTTTGAACTTATCTTATCAGATTGAGTCTTTAAAGATTTGAGAACACTTGATGTATGTCTTGCCGTGCGTATCTGTGGTGACAATGGGATATCACGTGCCACTTGATGTATGTTTTGGTGACCAACTTGCGGGTTCCGCCCATGAACCTATGCATAGGGGTTGGCACACGTTTTCTTCGTGATTCTCCGGTAGAAACTTTGGGCACTCGTTGAAGTTCTATGTGTTGGTTGAGTAGATGAATTGAGATTGTGTGATGCATATCGTATAATCATACCCATGGATACTTGAGGTGACATTGGAGTATCTAGGTGACATTAGAGTTTTGGTTGATTTGTATCTTAAAGTGTTATTCGAGTACGAACTCTAGGGCTGTTTGTGACACTTATAGGAATAGCTCAACGGATTGATTGGAAAGAATAACATTGAGGTGGTTTCGTACCCTACCATAATCTCTTCGTTTGTTCTCCCTATTAGTGACTTTGGAGTGACTCTTTGTTGCATGTTGAGGGATAGTTATGTGATCCAATTATGTTAGTATTGTTGAGAGAACTTGCACTAGTGAAAGTATGAACCCTAGGCCTTGTTTCTTAGCATTGCAATACCGTTTACGCTCACTTTTACCGGTAGTTACCTTGCTGTTTTTATATTTTCAGTTTACAAAAACCTATATCCACCATCCATATTGCACTTGTAGCACCATCTCTTCGCCGAACTAGTGCACCTATACAATTTACCATTGTATTAGGTGTGTTGGGGACACAAGAGACTCTTTGTTATTTAGTTGCAGGGTTGCTTGAGAGAGACCATCTTCATCCTACGCCTCCCACGGATTGATAAACCTTAGGTCATCCACTTGAGGGAAATTTGCTACTGTCCTAAAAACCTGTGCACTTGCAGGCCCAACAACGTCTACAAGAAGGTTGTGTAGTAGACATCAAGCTCTTTTCTGGCGCCGTTGCCGGGGAGGCTAGGTAAGTGAAGGTATATCTTTAGATCTTGCAACCGAATCTTTTTGTTTCTTGTTTTAGCACTAGTCTAGTTTATAAAAGAAAACTAAAAAATGGAATTAAGTTTGTCTCACACGCTTCACCTTTTTAATATCTTTCGTGAGTACGATGGAAAGGAAAATTGTGCCAAAGTGTTAGAAGAAGAAATCTATAAAATGTTTGGCACTAAATATTTGAATGATGAGCATGATTGCAATGTTGTTTATGAATTCCTTGAAGATCCATGATGCTAATGATATGCAAAGCCTCAAGCTTGGGGAAGCTAGGTTTGATGAAGATGATATTTTTTGTTCCCCAAGCTTTGATGAGCAAATTTACTATGATGAAAGCATGCCACCTATCTATGATGATTATTGTGATGACATGTATGCTTTAAAGAATAATTATAACCATGAAACTTGTCATCTTGATCTTGATTTTCAATCATGTGATAGTTATTTTGTTGAGTTTGCTCCCACTATATTCATGAGAAGAAATTTGCTTATGTGGAGAGTAATAACATTTCTATGCAAGTAGATCATGAAAAGAATGCTTTAGGTGCTGGTTATATTGTTGAATTCATTCATGATGCTACTAAAAATTATTATGAGGGAGTTCCATAAGTTTGTGTTAGTTACAGATTACTACAGACTGTTCTGTTTTTGACAGATTCTGTTTTCTTTGCGTTGTTTGCTTATTTTGATGAATCTATGGCTAGTAAAATAGTTTATAAACCATAGAGAAGTTGGAATACAGTAATTTTAACACCAATATAAACAAAGAATGAGTTAATTACAGTACCATGAAGTGGTGTTTTGTTTTCTTTCGCTAACGGAGCTCACGAGTTTTCTGTTAAGTTTTGTGTTGTGAAGTTTTCAAGTTTTGGGTAAGGATTCGATGGACTATGGAATAAGGAGTGGCAAGAGCCTAAGATTGGGGATGCCCAAGACACCCCAAGGTAATATTCAAGGATAACCAAGCGTCTAAGCTTGGGGATGCCCTAGAAGGCATCCCCTCTTTCGTCTTCGTTCATCGATAACTTTACTTGGAGCTATATTTTTATTCACCACATGATATGTGTTTTGCTTGGAGCGTCATTTTATTTTCTTTAGCTTTGCTTGATGTTTGAATAAAGTACCAAGATCTGAAATTCTTAAATGGGAGAGTCTTCACATAGTTGCATAATTATTTATCTACTCATTGATCTTCACTTATATCCTTCGGAGTAGTTTGTCGTTTGCTCTAGTGCTTCACTTATATCTTTTAGAGCACGGTGGTGGTTTTATTTTGAAGAAATAGATGAACTCTCATGCTTCACTTAGATTATTTTGAGAGTCTTAAATAGCATGGTAATGTGCTTAATTCTAATATGCTAGGCATACAAGACTAATAAAAGAAAAATTCTTATGAGTGTGCTGAATACTAAGAAAAGATTGAAGCATGATAATTGTTTTGAGATATGGAGGTGATAATATTAGAGTCATGATAGTTGAGTAGTTGTGAATTTAAAGAATACTTGTGTTGAAGTTTGTGATTCCCGTAGCATGAACGTATGGTGAACCGTTATGTAACGAAGTCAGAGCATGAGGTGTTTATTGATTGTCACTCCTTATGAGTGGCAGTCAGGGACGAGCGATGGTCTTTTCCTACCAATCTATCCCCCTAGGAGCATGCACGTAATACTTTGCTTTGATAACTTCTAGATTTTTGCAATAAGTGTATGAGTTCTTTATGACTAATGTTGAGTCCATGGATTATACGCACTTTTCCCATCCTTCCACCATTGCTAGCCTCTCTAATATCGCGCACTTTTCGCCGGTATCATACACCCACCATATACCTTCCTCAAAACAGCCACCATACCTACCTATCATGGCATTTCCATAGCCATTCCGAGATATATTGCCATGCAACTTTCCACCGTTCCGTTTATTATGACACGCTCCACCATTGTCTTATTGCTAGCATGATCATGTAGTTGACATCGTATTTGTGGCAAAGCCATCGTTCACAATTCTTTCATACATGTCACTCTTGATTCATTGCATATCCCGGTACACCGCCGGAGGCATTCATATATAGTCATATTTTGTTCTAAGTATCGAGTTGTAATTCTTGAGTTGTAAGAAAAATAAAAGTGTGATGGTCATCATTTTTAGAGCATTGTCCCAAGTGAGGAAAGGATGATGGAGATTATGATTCCCCCACAAGTCGGGATGAGACTCTGGACGAAAAAAAAGAGGCCATAAAAAAAGAGAAAAGGCCCAAACAAAAAAAACAAAAAAATGAGAGAAAAAGAGAGAAGGGGCAATGCTACTATCCTTTAACCACACTTGTGCTTCAAAGTAGCACCATGATCTTCATGATAGAGAGTCTCCTATGTTGTCACTTTCATATACTAGTGGGAATCTTACATTATAGAACTTGGCTTGTATATTCCAATGATGGGCTTCCTCAAAATGCCCTAGGTCTTCGTGAGCAAGCGAGTTGGATGCACACCCACTTAGTTTCTTTTGTTGAGCTTTCATACACTTATAGCTCTATTGCATCCGTTGCATGGCAATCCCTACTCACTCATATTGATATCTATTGATGGGCACCTTCATAGCCCGTTGATACGCCTAGTTGATGTGAGACTATCTTCCCCTCTTTTTGTCTTCTCCACAACCACCATTCTATTCCACATATAGTGTTATATCCATGGCTCACGCTCATGTATTGCGTGAAGATTGAAAAAGTTTTGAAAATGTTAAAGTATGAAACAATTGCTTGGCTTGTCATCAGGGTTGTGCATGATTTAAATACTTTGTGTGGTGAAGATGGAGCATAGACAGACTATATGATTTTGTAGGGATAACTTTCTTTGGCCATGTTATTTTGAGAAGACATAATTGCTTTGTTAGTATGCTTGAAGTATTATTATTTTTATGTCAATATGAACTTTTGTCTTGAATCTTTCGGATCTGAATATTCATATCACAATTGAGAAGAATTACAATGAAATTATGCCAACTAGCATTCCACATCAAAAATTATCTTTTTTATTATTTACCTACTCGAGGACGAGCAGAAATTAAGCTTGGGGATGCTTGATACATCTCCAACGTATCTATACTTTTTGATTGCTCCATGCTATATTATCTACTGTTTTAGGCAATATTGGGCTTTATTATCCACTTTTATATTATTTTTGGGACTAACCTATTAACCGGACGCCTAGCCAAGATTTGCTGTTTTATGCCTATTTCAGTGTTTCGAGGAAAAGGAATATCAGACGGAGTCGAAACGGAACGAAATCAACTGGAGAAGTTATTTTTGGAAGGAAACCTACCAGATAGACTTGGACCCTACATCAGAAGATGAAGGAGGTGCTCATGAGGGTAGGGGGCGCCCACCCCTCTGGGGCGCGCCCCCCTGCCTCGTGCCCCCCCCTTCGGTCCACCAACATACCCCTTGCACCCATATATACCTACGTATCGTAAAACTTCCAAAACAGAAGATAGATCGGGAGTTCCGCCGCCTCGAGCCTCTGTAGCCACCAAAAACCTAATCGGGACCCTGTTCCGGCACCCTGCCGGAGGGGCTGCCCTCACCGGTGGCCATCTTCATCATCCCGGCGCTCTCCATGACGAGGAGGGAGTAGTTCACCCTCGGGGCTGAGGGTATGTACCAGTAGCTATGTGTTTGATCTCTCTCTCTCTCTCTCTCTCTCCCTCTCTCTCTCTCTCGTGTTCTTGATTTGGCACGATCTTGATATATCGTGAGCTTTGCTATTATAGTTGGATCTTATGTTTCTTCTCCCCCTCTTCTCTCTTGTAATGGATTGAGTTTTCCCTTTGAAGTTATCTTATCGGATTGAGTCTTTAAAGATTTGAGAACACTTGATGTATGTCCTGCCCTGCGTATCTGTGGTGATAATGGGATATCACGTGCCACTTGATGTACGTTTTAGTGACCAACTTGCGGGTTCCGCCCATGAACCTATGCATAGGGGTTGGCACACGTTTTCGTCGTGATTCTCCGGTAGAAACTTTGGGCACTCGTTGAAGTTCTATGTGTTGGTTGAGTAGATGAATTGAGATTGTGTGATGCATATCGTATAATCATACCCACGGATACTTGAGGTGACATTGGAGTATCTAGGTGACATTAGAGTTTTGGTTGATTTGTATCTTAAGGTGTTATTCTAGTACGAACTCTAGGGCTGTTTGTGACACTTATAGGAATAGTTCAACGGATTGATTGGAAAGAATAACTTTGAGGTGGTTTCGTACCCTACCATAATCTCTTCGTTTGTTCTCCGTTATTACTGACTTTGGAGTGACTCTTTGTTGCATATTGAGGGATAGTTATGTGATCCAATTATGTTAGTATTGTTGAGAGAACTTGCACTAGTGGAAGTATGAACCCTAGGCCTTGTTTCTTAGCATTGCAATACCGTTTACGCTCACTTTTACCGTTAGTTACCTTGCTGTTTTTATATTTTCAGTTTACAAAAACCTATATCCACCATCCATATTGTACTTGTATCACCATCTCTTCGCCGAACTAGTGCACCTATACAATTTACCATTGTATTGGGTGTGTTGGGGACACAAGAGACTCTTTGTTATTTGGTTGCATGGTTGCTTGAGAGAGACCATCTTCATCCTACGCCTCCCACGGATTGATAAACCTTAGGTCATCCACTTGAGGGAAATTTGCTACTGTCCTACAAACCTGTGCACTTGCAGGCCCAACAACGTCTACAAGAAGAAGGTTGTGTAGTAGACATCAGAGCTCGGTTTGTTAGTAGGGTTCCCTTGTTAGTAACCACCTAGTGCATGCAAGCAAGCTTTGTTAGTAGGGATGAATGAGTAGAGCTAAGCAAGGGGTGGCTCTTTTTTTACACAAGCCACAAATATGTAGCCACCTAGGTAGAAGAGATGAACCAACGGCAGTGACCGTCGCTGCATCCATGGCGGCTGGCATGCAAGACAGCTGCTCGGCCAGTGCATCATGGCGGACACATCGGCGCATGCAGGCTCCGTCGACGCATGCAGGCTCGGTCGGCGCATCGTGACATCGTGGCATCGGTGCATGCAGGCTCGATCGACGCATGCAGGTAGGCTTTGCTGGGTGCATGCATAGCAGGCTTTTGTCCTTGCGGCGCACGCAGACGTTTAATGCAAGGGACGACCCAACGAAACCACGACCAAACGGTCGAACAACGACACCACCCAACACGGTCCCACTTGTCAGGTCCAACGGACGACACAGTCCAGCACGGCCGCACTCATCAGAGTTAACGGTCAAGCCTTTGACCTAACGACAGCGTCCATTGTGACCACTTATGAGGGTTTCTGGCAAGGGAGTGGTGAAAATTGGGCAAAAGTTAAGAGCGCGCGGGGATGAATGAGTAGAGTGAAGGAACCAGGGTCACATATGTAAAAATCCCAAGGAATTAATCTTCATGCGCTTTTTAGGAGTTAGCAGAGCCTGGATGAGATGTACCATAATTTTTGGTATGCCACATATACTCGTGCCTAACAATCTTATCCATTTTAACCCATTTCATCTCTAAGCCCAAAAGTGTTCAGCCGAAGCTACAACATTTCTACACAAGTAAGGTGAGGAGCATGCAATTAAATAGGTATATTTTAATCAGGGGCTAAATTAAAAAATGGTTGCTTCTTAACTATGCAGGGCGATGTATTGATATATCCATAGGGCATTTCTTCGAGGCTTTAAAGGTATTACTACGCCAGTTTTTTCCAGGTTGGGGAACTACTTAATATGTTTCTTTATTTTTCTTCTAAATCCAAGTCTACAATGTTAGGCTGGTATAACTGGATTCATACTTCATTGCAACTTTAGACAAGAACTTGCACTTACAATTGTAAACGAGTTATGTAAATGCAAGCTCTTGCATGATTAATGTTGTGCATATGGCTGGTTCTGCTTGCTTTATGTTTGATAATAGTTATTTGCTCTTTTTCGTGGTAATTTGAATCCATGTTTTTTTGACTGGGAATTTGAATCCATGTTGTGTTACTTAGTGCACTTGCCCTTGTAATTTTTCAAACAGATCATGGCAATGCAACTTCGTTGCACACTTACATATACTTGGTTCAAGCTTAAATTAAACTTTCATTAGTTCATGTTGTGACACTTGATTCAACTTCTCTTTGCCTTTGGTCTTTCATTGCTGGCATTGCGCTATTTTTTTTTCTGTTGCATCCCATGCGTCCGTACCTAAAGATGGAATAGAAGCTTACTTTTTGGTGGTTGTAAGATTCGATTTTGCATGCCACATTGTTAATTTAGTTAGAGCTTTTGAAAATGGCAATGAAAGGCAGTGATATGGACACCCAGGTGACGCATTGAACTACAAAATAAGCAAAAAAGCTTTAAGCGAATTACAGAGCAACCAACAAAAAAGGGCGTAGTGAGCATGCTTTCGCTTTTTTACACAGTATAGACGCTAACGCTCATACACACGCACATAGACTCGCCCTAATGAACACACACACATCCTATCCCTGTAAGCATCTCCGAGAGACTGAGTGTCAATGGGAACATCTCCTCTCACTGAATGGATATCGCCGAAAAGTCTGAAATAAATCCAGAAAAATGCGAGTGTCAATGCAAAGCTCTATGACTTGAACTCCGAATCCCTGATGAGCCGATTCCACCGCAAAGAACCTAACCATCTGAGTTAGGCTCATTTTACGCATTATTTCGCTTCTAGTAGACTACATAAGGGCATCTCCAACGCTGGACGCTTAGACGGGCGCCAGGATGGATTTCCCATCGATTTCCCGGGCGATGAGCAGTTAGTCCATCAAATCCCAGCTTCAAGTGTGGCATCGGTGCAAAGGTTTGCACCGGACGCTAGGCCTCTTTTCTTCGCTCCGCCAGCCGTCCGTGGTGGTAATTAGCGTTGGAAGTTAGCGCTTAGCATTGGGAGGGTAGGGCGTTTAGGTCTTTTTTGTTTTCTGATATTTATTTTTTCTCTACCTAAGCGCCTCTTGAAGCGTCCAACATTGAACATGCTCTAAGTAACATGGGGAAATGATTATGTGGAAAACAAAACATTGTTAGCCAATCCCATCAGCGAGGGGTTGTTTCGAAGGAACGGTTATCTGAATCCAATAAGCAGCTTTACACTCAATGTCTTTTTTTATAGCAACACA
The DNA here is from genome assembly GCA_032464435.1 of Aegilops umbellulata. Lineage (NCBI taxonomy): Eukaryota > Viridiplantae > Streptophyta > Magnoliopsida > Poales > Poaceae > Aegilops > Aegilops umbellulata. The sequence continues at coordinate 502,236,089 of CP136055.1, read as the reverse complement.
AACATTTCTTGCGCGAATATGCCATAGCATTGCACAAAATATGCAAGACCGAAGAACATTTTTTTGTTGCTAAACATCATAAATCCTTGATTTTGTTTTTATAGCTCACAACTTAACGTTTTTCATCATACAAATTTGTAAAGATATACAAATACTTCTCTACATGCACGTGTATTTTTTCTAAACCTTTAAAATTGATTTCTGAATATTTTAAAATACTGGGCTTCATGGAACCTGAGCCCCGAAAACCGCACACCGAGAAGCCGCAGAAACAAGCCACGTTTTTTTTGAGGGAAAGCCATCATGACGGTTTAATAACAAGACAATTCAATATGGTTTCCCGAAAAAGGTGCCACAACACAAACAAACTCTCAATGTTCCAAGTTAGAGGTTTACACACAAAGAGAAGGAGGAGTTGGTCAACTCGGGAGGTTGCTTTCCTTCGCAAATTCGAATTGAAACAAAGAGATATCGATGGCCACCGGCGCACGGTAGTTGGTTTCCGTTTCCTTGGGGGAAACGTAGGCGTACCCTTCCATTTTATAAAAATCAGGTTATCTATTTCGTTACGTTTCGTGCGGGTCTCGCCTCCTCCCTTTACTTAACCAACCCCCAATCCCCCACTCTTTCCCCAACCCACAATCCCGTGCCCCCGTCTCCCCGCCGCCTCCTCCTCCTCCGCGTCGCAAACCCTCGCCCAAATCCGCCGAATCCCGCGACCCAGGTGAGCATCCGCCCTGGTTCTCGATCGATTCCGCGTCGGGTTTCGTCGAATCAGGGATTCGACCCGATCGATTTGGCGTTCCGGCCCGAATCGTCGTGGGGATTTTCTCGGGTCCTTATCCGTCCCGATTCGGTTGGATCGATCGGTCGATCGGTGCGTGTTTTCGTGGCTGGGCCCTGTTGTTGATCTGGTGGCTCGGTGCTTGCAGGAACCAAGGTAGATCGATGGCGAAGAGCTCGTTCAAGCTGGAGCACCCGCTCGGTTCGTCTCGTCTTCTCATGCCCCCCCCCCCCCTCTTTTCTTATGGAAGTTCGTCGAATTAGGGATGCTCGTCTTTTGGAAGCCTTGCTATTGCTGTATTATGCGTTTTTCTTCGGTAGATGGTGAAATATTATTGGGTTGGGTGGTTGACCGTACGAATTATTGGAATAACTTCTAGGATTCATGGGAATTCGGTAGATGAGCAGTTATCTGCGTAATATCATGCTAATTTCCGTTGAGGGGAGCTAAAACCGAAGCATGCTGAGCTTTAGAACACAAAAATGAGCTTGTGATTGTTTTTGTAGCTGTGTGGCTGGATTCAGTTGATGGTCGTGATACATATCTCTGATAGTTGGATAAGCAATTCTAATCATGATTCTGATCATCATGCTGGATCCTCCTAAATTAATCTGGGGGTTGATAAACTGGAAACGATTCTTTGGTGTAACAATTAAATTTTTTAAACAATTTCGTTGGCCCTTCCGTTGCTTTGTGTAAGAATAGGAACTTACAGCTCTATGCTCAAACACTGGTTGAGAGGAAGCTCTTCTACGAGTTTTGGTAGCCTATATCCTGCTTCTCACTGGATATGTGTGAAAGGGTCCTGCAGTGAAATTGAGAGGAAGTACTTATACGAGTTCTCTCTAAACGTAGACTTTTACAACTGGTGATTGAATCATTAGATATTGACATGTAGGTTTTACTCTAATTGTATACCTTTACTTTAGCAGTTTTACGATTTCCATCACTTGTGATGATCTGCTAGTTACAGTTCTATTTGAACATTATTGATTCTATATCATAATATTTACTCTTGTTCTATCTGCTGCAACCTTGATATTTAACTTGTTCTGAGGATGCATTTTCCTTCTAGTCAGTTCAGAATAAGATTTAGCTGTTTACTGCATTGCAGAGAGGAGGCAGGCCGAGGCTAACCGCATAAGGGAGAAGTACTCTGACAGAATTCCTGTAAGCTTATACTTGTTATTATTGTTCAGTATAAACTGTTTTCTTACCCGTGATTTGTTTGATCTAATCTGTAACTTTGTAATGTAGGTGATCGTTGAGAAGGCTGGGAAGAGTGATATTCCTGACATTGACAAGAAAAAGTTAGTTCTGCTCGAACGTTTCATACTATTTAACCTTTCTGCAGATTAGAATATCTCCATTTTCATTTCATATAAGTACTATTTAAACAGCTAGCAGTTGGTGTTGTTAAGGTTGTCTTCTAGGCTTGTATGAATCATTACCACTGTGCGCTGTTACTCTCGTGTGTTCTTTAATTAGCATAGTTGCGTCACGGGTTCCTGCTGATAACTCAGGGTAGTTGATGCCATTAATTTCTAACTATTCACCAATAGTATTGTATGTGGCCCGTGGGTCTTTTGTGGACACAATTTATTCCAGTTGTTTCAAGGACTGAAGCGTAGTGTTCACTGGAAATTTTGTTGGTACTTGCCGGTGTGGTACACCATTTGCACAGGCTTTTACTTAAATATATGTACTATTGGAATCCCCATTTTCACAGGCTTTTACTTAAACATGTACTATTAGAATCCACATCTCTATGGTCCAAAAGCAGGGGATCTTTTGATGCATGAAAACTTTGTCTCATGTCACAACAAAGCATGAGATTGGCCATTAACGACCATCAGCTGTTGTATTCTAATAGCAGTCACCCAACCATACAGGTACCTCGTCCCTGCTGATCTTACAGTTGGACAGTTCGTGTATGTCGTCCGGAAGCGGATCAAGCTCAGCGCTGAGAAGGCGATCTTCATCTTTGTGAAGAACACTCTTCCACCTACAGGTAGGGAGCAGCAACGGACTCTCTCCCTGAACTAATTTATGCCTGTTTTGTGTAGTTTATTGCATGGTCCAATGTTCTAACCCAAGTTGCTGTCCGTTCTTTGTTTGCAGCTGCCCTGATGTCTGCCATTTACGAGGAGAACAAGGACGAGGACGGCTTCCTCTACATGACCTACAGCGGTGAGAACACCTTCGGGTTGCTCTAGATGGCGCTGGCTGCCACGGCAATTGCTCTGAATGCCTCCTGTAAATAAGGCGTGCCAATCAACTGTGTATATATCTGGTTTGCCTCGTCGTAGGATCTTTAAATTGCGCAACCAAGGAAAACCTATTCGTATCCTGACTTATCCTATTTGAATGTTCTGACTCATATATATATCAAGTAATCGACTGAAATTCGGTAATTTCTGCTGCTCCTGTGGTTGCTTGTTGCTCACTGCTGTTGATGTAATGTTTCATACAGTAGATCAGTGTAGATCTCAGCGTTGCCAGTAATAAACTTGGTGCTGTTGCGGCGTAGTTGCTTGTACTAAGGTCACCGGCAGCACGCGGGCCTTTTGTCGACAGTACGTCCTGGGCTGGTGGGGGCTTCTACTCCGTTCTGTCGACTGGTGGTGTTGCTAGGCAGCGCGAGGGTGTCAGGACGCCGCAGTGGTGATCCTGGGTACCCATGGCGCTGATGTGGCTGGAGATTTTGCAAATTTTTCCTCTTCAACCTCATTTACTCCATAGGCATTTCATTGAACTGTTCGATCTATGACTGGAGAGGTTACTATCCAAACAGAAGCGTGCAATTCATTTTCCAAAATCTTCAATTCTGTGCGTTGATGACCTTTGGCCCGACCAGTCTTTGGCATTCTCTACGCAGGTTCCACATAGAGATGATTAGAGCAACTCCAACGCGCCCAGCTGCCCGCTCGTCGTCCGTCCCCTTCTACATTTGGGTTGGCCGTGCGCCCAACGCGTGGACGTCCTCGCGGCTGGCTTGGCGCGTTTCTTTTGCAAATATATGATAAATTGGCCCTACTTGCAAATTTAAACAAAATACAAATTTCTCGTAGTTTCACAACCAAATAAATATATCATAGTTTACAAGCCAAAGAAAAATTAAATTGTTTTAAATACATCTATTGGTTGCTAACGTGAACCCACATAAAATACTCAACCTAATCATATTGCAGCTAAATGTGAGTTTCCCAATCATGCATCTGATATAAAAATTCAGTGAACTGTGCAAACGCTGCCGCTCCTCCATACTCAAGCACTACATTGTCCCTGAAACTGAAACCCTTGGTCATAGATATGTTCCGGGCGCTCGTCCTTTATGGTCATGTTGTGCATGATCACGCAAGGAGTCATCACCTCCCATAACTTCTTGGTGCTCTAAGTTCTACCAGGACATCGAACGATTCCCCATCGAGATTGCAGAACACCGAAGGCACGCTCCACATCCTTCCTAGCACTCTCTTAGGCAAATCTCTTCCTTTTCTCTCATGCAGGGTTGAGGATTGTCTTCACAAGAGTAGTCCACTGAAGATAGATGCCGTCAGCTAGGTAGTATCCTTAATTGTAGTGGTGGCCGTTGATCTCCACATTGACCTCCAGGTAGTTGCCTTTGGCAAGCCTTGCAAACACCGGAGAGCGTTGAAGCACATTGATATCATTGTGAGATCCGGTCATTCGAAGAAAGAGTGCCAAATATAGAGATCCTGTGAGGCCACGACCTCAAGTATGATAGTGCAAGATTTGACATGGCCCCTATACTGCCCCTGTCAAGCCGAAGGGAAGTTCTTCTACTCCCAGTGCATAAACTCTGTGCTATCAAGCATCCCCTGAAAAGCCCCGGCTGGCATTCATAGCCGACAACCAGGCTGTATCTGCACCATTTGGCTCTCTCAAGTACTCCGGGCCAAACACTGCTATCACAACCTTACAGAACTTATACATGGAGTCTAGGCACGTCGACTCGCTCATTCGGACATACTAATCAATGAGATCCCCGGGAACTATGTATGCAAGCATCCAAATAGCTGCAGTGCATTTCTGATAAGAGGAGAAGCAAATCTTTCCAATGGCATTCTACTTGCGCTCGAAATACTTATCGTACCCCCACCCCCTTCCGGATACGGTTGAACACATGTGTAGCCATACGAAAATGGCGACGGAATAGGTGGTGATTGACGCGCAGGTTGGGGGTCTCGAAGTAGTCCTTCCATAGCAGAAAATGGTCGCTCTCTCGATTGCGATCAGCGCCGGAGTGTGTCCCGGGATCGAGCCCCTGAACATCGGCCGCTGCCTACTAAGGTGGTCATGGACGACCAACACAACCACCACTATCTCCTCATCGTTGGATGAAGAACATCCGAGTCACAAATGAAATTGTGGAAATAGAACTCGTTGGCGAAGTCCATTAGTACCTTGAGGGCAAACCGTAGAACAACTTGCGGACGTCGTGGAAGAACCTGGCCGGTGAAGAGACTCATACTACTAGGGAAAACCTTATACACAGAAGCTTGCCAGTAGCGCTGGTTAAAAAAAAGCGCTACTGCTAACTACCAGTAGCGAGGTGTATAAAAGAACGCTACTGCTATATAAGTAGCAGTAGTGCGGCCCAAGTAAAAAGCGCTACTACTATAACTACCACACCGTTGTCGGCACGCTAGGTTTAGTAGTAGCGCCGGTCTACAATCAACGCTACTGCTATTGGTCTTAACAGTAGCGCTCTTCCTCGCGCCGCCCTACTGCTATGGGTGTCTTATCCCCCCCCCATTTTTTCCTTCCCGCGTGTGTCCTCACTCTCCCCCTCACACTCTCACTCGCCTCCGCCGCCGTCCCTCGCACGCTGGTCCTCCCCCGCCGGCCGCCCTCGCCAGCCCTCCTCCCCCGCCCCCCCCCCCACGTCGGCCGTCCTCCACCGAGAGGTACTCCTCCTCCCTCCTTGCTCCTCCTCCCTAGTTTATTTTGAACCGTAGCTAGTTGAGAAATGTAGGTTAAATCTTAGAATAATGTAGTAGGTTATGATCTTAGGTGTTTAATCTTAGAATAATGTAGTATGAACCCTAGCTAGTTATGATCGAACCATGTTCAAAATGTAGGTTTTTAATTGGGTGTAGTTAATACAATTTAGGTATTTTAGGTGTTTAATCTTAGAATAAAGCAATATGAACCCTAGTTATGATCGAACCGTGTTCAAAATGTAGGTTTTTAATTAGGTGTAGTTAATAGAATTTAGGTGTTTTAGGTGTATTTAACAGAATTCTAGGTTGATTTGTTTGGAAGTGGACATGTCATATTTTGAACATGTCACATTTGTTGTTATTTTTTAGTTAAAGCAATTATTCTCGCATCGACGTCGACAATGCCTATCCCGCATCCTCGTCGTCGACTCGGCGAGGGAGGCTTGCTTGATCAGAGGGGCCATGTCCGGGACTAGACTCCGCCGTGCTGGTACTGGGAGGTGCTACCTTCTGGGGTGCGCAGCTTGATGAGGAGCCAGCCCGTCGTTGACCGGAACCTTCTTTGGTGGCGGTTGCGTGGGCCAGTGACGGTGCGGAGGCTTTCGTCCCCGCGGAGGTGGTACGTCACCGTGTCAGCGAGGAGGACGAGCACGTCCATCGCTACATGGTTGCGTCGGAGGGCAGGTTCGACAATACCTGGCAGGTTCTTCATTGATCTCACTGGAGCTATGATCCTGTGATGGTTCCTTCTCTTTGGGTGTCCACCGCCCGCACCGATACCCGTCGTTCGCCAGGTTTTAGATGTATTAGTGATGTTATATGTATGATACTATTCGAGATGTATTAGTGATAATATTCGACGACGTACGGACGCAAGAGATGATTTAGTTTTGCTTATTGAATGCATCCTAATTTTAATACTAATTTATTTTATGATTTAGTTTTGCTTATTGAATGCTCAAATTGGAGAACTACTCCTATTTTGAATGCTCAAATTGGAGAGCACTATGCAGGGCGTATGCATTTCATTAGTTTATAGCTTATAGGGTTTCACTAAGTCCTAAGATGAGGATAATAATGTTTTTGTTTATATTTTGTTTTTGCAGAAATCAAGGAGCCCCTCCATCATCCCCGCAGCCGTCCCCATCACCGACCCTCTCCAACCTCGAGGTGAGACCAGCCAAATCTCCATGCCAATATGAGTCCTATAAGATATTTTGAAATGTTTTTGTTCATATTTTCAACCATTGAAATGCAATGACCATCAAGTTTGAATGCTCATATGATGTAGATATAAACATGTATATCTTGTGTTGCTCAAATAGGATATGTGCTTGACCAAGTGGTCGGCCATGTTTGTAGGTAACACCTCCGAGTAGCCTATGTTTTGCCGGAGTGTTGATTAATTTCCGTTCCGGCAAATTTCAGGCGCTCGATATGTCCTTTTCTAGCAAAGGTCATACCGGAATTTTTCGTGAATTTTGGCATGACTTGTGCTAGAATATGTAGGAAATATCGAGTGGCCTGGATTTTCTAGAAAGGTAATTAAACGACATTTCGGGTTGACTTGAAGTCTGTCGAGGCTCCATACATGACAGTCAACAAATGAGTGAGGTAGAAAGTCTGCACCATATATGAGAGGACGAAGAATCCCGACTGTTGTCGTGGGGGTCGCTTCTCCTTCATTCCCGTGTGCTAGACATTTTGGTGTAATGCACTTGGAAACGAAAGGAGGAGCGACCATCACCAACGGTCGAATGTATACACCACGTGAGCTGAGAGTTTTCAAGAAAAGACTCAACAAATCGATAGTCAACCCGTGATGAATAATAATGATCTAATTTAGTTTTTGTAGTACATATATTTAATTGTACAAGTTTAATCTTTGAATTATGAACCTAGGAAATGTCATCGGCGGAGTGCGACTGGTGCGGCGACGACCGGGGTCTGTGCGACAGGCCTCACCTGGTAGAAGGTCGGCGCTTCAGCATTAAGCTCCAGAAGACCTTCGATGTTGAAACGGTACGCAACGACGACAAGTATTTTTTTCATAATTAAGCACGACTTCTGCTTCTTCAACGTGTAATTTTTGTCTTTTACAATTCGACTAGCTTATCCCATGCTATTCAAGACGCTATGCCTTGGAGAGGATGGATTTTGAAGATCATGAAAGTATGGAAACAAAGATAATTCACCTAAGGACCCATCATGGTATGGATTTTGATATAAATCTATACAATTCTGAGAGTGTAACCCATTTTGGTTGCCCAGATTGGGAAGCACTTTGCAAGACATATGCTTTTCATGAGAATATGCTTGTCACCATGGATCTTGGTGTTCCTAACATCGCCAAAGACAATATGGACATTTGGGTCCTTGTTGATACGCTTCCAATTCTACGGATACGTGAGTTTCTCAAACATAGTTATTAAGTAATTTATATTATTTATTTCAAAATAGTTGACATCTTATTTCCATTGATAGCTTATTTTCATTCTTCAAAAAATGTGCGGAAGATGGTAGACAGAACCTACTACACCGATGGCTCAGAATTAACTTATCAGGAGAAAAATCATTTGATCTCATTTATTAATGATCTTGAGAATTATAATATCTATTATCAAACTCCTCCACATTATGATCAATACATACCACTAGTGCACGTGTTGAACTACGGTAACATCCATGGAGATGTCATGGTAAGATTTTTCACTATTATGACATCCGTGCATCTTTTGCATAAATTCTTCTAAAAACTCAACTACATTGCTTACTACGAAGTTATTACTATGTTTTTCAATAGAAAATCCTGAAGCATTGTGTGCCTCATCTGATGTTTCCGAAAGGTCGCCTTAATGTTATGAACTTACGACCAAGTCATCCTACGCATCATTGTTGTTCATACCGGATTTCTAAAACCGATGAAGACATGACAATCAAAGATTGGAAAAAAAATTATGGTCAATCATAGGGAGCTACTTGGAAGCAACATTGTGCGAAGAGCAAGAATTAGAGACAGGATAATCTCCATTCTCCATAATGGAGAGTTAGGACCTATCTTGTTTTATGCTATTTTACCTAAGAGAGGGAGGTCCTATGAGAGAGGAGTAGGTCCTAGGTACAATGTGTTATTATGTGCTACAATGTGTTAGAGTTGTTGTTGATGATGATGAGTTGTGATTATGACTAGTGACCAACTTGCTATATGATGTCTCATTGATGAAAATGATGATCATGAGGAGGTGTTATATGACAATGATATATTATGATGATACGTTGTTAATGATATGATGATGATGATGATGATGATGATGATGATGATTTATTGTATCATTGGGTGAAAGAACCGTGGATTAGTTTCAAGTGGATGGATCCATCCACTTGAAACTTGTCCACGGTTCTTTCACCCAGTGGTGTAATAACTCATTATAATGTAAAAACAATCTCTAAATTGCTACTGTATGAAAACTTATATAATGGTGTATGAATATGACATAAAATGAAAAATAAATAGAATACGCAATAATAGTAGTAGCGCAGGCTCAGAGGCGCGCTGCTAGTACTTACCAGTAGCGCGTTATAAAAAACGTGCTACCACTAAGTACGTATAGTAGTAGCGTGTGTAGACCAACGCTACTGCTAACCTTTAGCTGTAGCGCCTTATCAGTAGCGCGGCACCCCGTGCTACAGTAGTGTCGCGCCTTTCCTGGACCAGATAGCAGGCCTGTCGGCGTTTGGCGATCGTGCGGGCATCTGGCGAGCGAGGCTCCCCACACTTGGGTACTGCAGGCGACGACATGGGTCATGGTGGTGGCGAGGTCGGGGTGTTGCGGCGGCGGTGGCGACGCCAATGGGGCAACGGGAGGTGTGTTGTGTGTGTGCGCGCACGGGGGGGAGGGGGAGGGCGTGTTTGCGGACGGCTGGCCTGGGGCTTCGAAACTAGGCGGTGACAGCGTGGGGGTGGAGCGGCCGGGTGTGCTGGCTGTCGATGGGAGGAAGATGGAACGGCTATGTGCCACCGACTGGCGGGCTAGGGGGAGGAGTAGGCATGCGTCGCGCGTGTCCGTTGCAAATAAGGCCCAAATTTGGGCCAGGAGCGGGTCGCCGCGTTGGGCCGACATTTGTGTACATTTTGACCCAAACTGACACGCCTGGATGAATTGGGTTGGCGCATTGGAGTTGCTCTTAGGGCCCTGCAGGCTGCAACTAGTCATTGTATGCCTCACGCAAGTCACTTATGACGTGTTTAGTTGCCCGCATACAATCCAACCAGACCTGTAGAAAATAGACTATTTGGTAAGTTCTGTTCACTGTTTAGTCTGCATAGCATGAATCTTAAAACACCTCCCAACTAGGCCCGCTAGAAACGTTCAATTCAGCTGTTTCCAGCCAGACAGGCTCGAGCGATGAAAAAAAGCGCACGTGGATGGCTCCAGCAATACATGGTGTAGGTGAGATTGCACGTGATCTGCTCATTTATATCCTAATCTCCTCCACTTATTAGTTCCTTCTAATCTATAAAACGTTGCTTCGATTTGAGATATGGTCTACACTAAGAAGCAGCACATCGATGTTGTGGTTCCTTTTAGATGATTGGTTTGTAGTTTCGTTCATTATAAAATATTCGATGTCCTGTTCATGTTTGGAGTTATTTTGAACGAATTTGTCAAAATTCAGCGTGCATGGTTGATCGTTTGATTTTTTTACCAGTAGCTTCATCTCGCAGTTCTACAGTACTATCATGTTGCACGTGTTTTATTTCGACAATTGTAAACGAATAGATCTACATCTTTCTTGTCACATATGCATGCATATGTGAGGTCTATTTTAACGACACTCCTTAACCTCCTGTCCTCCTGTCCCGCGTGTACACTGGCGCCATTGCCGGCGTTGTTTCTCTTGGCCTCCTCTCCCGTGTTCTGCCGCACTGGCGTCACCATCGACGTCGTTTGTCTCGGCCTCCTCTCCCGTGTCCTGCTAAACATACGTGACTATCGACGTCGTTCCTCTCTGCCTCCTCTCCAGCGTCCTGCTGCACTTGCTTCACCATCGATGTCGTTCCTCTCGGCCTCCTCTTCCACGTCCTGCTACACTGGCTTGGCCGTTCCTCTCGACCTTCTCTCCTACGTCCTGCTGCACTGGCATCAGCGCCGGCGTCATTCCTCTTGGCCTCCTCGCCCACGTCCTACTACAGTGGCGCCGCCGCCGGCGTCGTTCCTTTCGGCCTCCTCTCCCGCGTCCTACCACACTAACGCCGCCATGGCACGCGCACTGCATTTGTCCTCTCCCATCATCTGCCCTAGAGCCCTTCTATTCGTCCCTCCACACAGACTTCCTCTGCAGCGACGACGCTAGCAATTAGTTCGCCGAAACACCGACGCGATCGCTCGCCCGCTACTCCGTACTCATCGTGTCGGACGTGTCGCCACGACCATCGTTCACAGCAGTCGCCGAGGCATTCTAGTGTAACCATGTGTGTTATGTGTAGCAGTTAACTCTTAATCATATCCAGTGTATGCAACCAAACAGCTTCTAGTTGCATCAGCCCAACCAATACGGGCACAATGCAAAAATTGCTCCCTTAATGCAGTCAACCAAACGATGTATAGATGGTAGTTTTTTGTCTGCATTTACTTAATCAGACCCAATCAAGACAAATATGAAAGGGGTAAAAAACAATGCAGATAACCAAACAACGTCCTTACACTGCCCTAAAAAAAGGTCATTCAATTACACTAGGTCAGTAGCTATAGGAGTAGACGAGCAGTACGTAGTCGTACAACAGTGTAGCACGATGCACGGATGGGCACGAACCGTACGCATACCTATATGTCTACGGCCAGCAGCTACTGAACGCTTAACCTATAGCTGAGAGCATCTCCAGCCGTTGCCCCCAGGAGGGGCTAAAAATCGCCCCCTAGAGGCGCACCGGCGCTAAACCGTGCACTGGGGGCGTGATGCCCCCCAGTCGTGGCGCCCACGTTTTTTTTTGAAAAAAGTCAAATACGGCGCAAACACGGCTCAAATTTAACGCAAACATCAGCGAGTTCGTTCAAATTTAAACATATTTTACAAAAGAAAAGAAAAAACTAGCACGGGCTGCCCCCGCCGTCTCCATCGTCGCTCCTCGCCGTCTACCTTGCCGCTCGCCGCCCGCCGTTGCAGTTCTACATGCCGAGGAGGCGGTAGAACCGCGTGTAGTCGCTGCCGTCATCATCGTCATCGTCCCCGCCTCCGCCGCCGCCGTCCCTGATGCATCCCTCCCCCGGTTGGCGCGGCGGGTAGGACGGTCCGGGGGCGTCGTCGTCGTCGTCGCTGTCAAGGACGACGATGCCGTGCTCGTCCCCGCGCCCACGCTTTCGGGCGGCGATCTCCTCCAGGGCCCGGCGCTGCCGGACTATCTCGTCGCGGAGGTAGTAGTCCCGCGCCATCGCAGGGTGTCCTCGTCGGAGATGCCGCGCGGGGCTATCTCCTCGTACTCCGTGGGGAGGCCTGGCTCCGGCTTGGGCTCGACGAGGACGAAGCGGCCGGTGGGGGGGGGGGGCGGAGTCGCCGATGCGGACGATGGAGCCACGGGTGCGCGCGCTGACAGGCGTGTCCTGGGGCTCTGGCTTGACGGGGCGGAGGCAGGGAGAGCCCGACGAGCGGCCGGATGAGGAGGAGGACGCCCCGGGCCGCTCCATGCGCCTCGGCGTCCAGGAGCTTCCACGGCGACGCGAGAAGGACGGGGGAGCGGGGTACTCGAGGCGCGGCGTGTTGCCGCCCTCGATGTACTCGAGGACGGCCTCCAACGTGCGGCCGGGCACGCCCCACCACCGGCGCCGGCCCTCGGAGTTGAGCCTGCGGAAGGCACGATGCCGTTGGTGGCCTCGAGCTGCTCGGCGTGGCGGCGGCGGAAGTAGGGCTCCCAGAGCGGGCTGTCGGGGACGTACCGTGGCCGGATACGTGCGATCTCCGCACGCCGCGCCGCCCCGGTGGGTGATGGTGGCACCGGCACGCCGCCGGCGCTGATCCTCCAAGCCCCGGGCACCCGCATGTCCGGCGGGACCGGGTACTCGGCCTCGAAAAGGAGGCGAGCCTCGTCCTCATGAAGATGGCAGTGCCCGAAGCCATTCGCAGCCGCGCCGTCGCCTGGAAAGCGCTCGGCCATTCTTATGAACTGGAGACGGCGAGAGGAGGAAGGGGGGAGAAATGGGCGCGTCAGCGGTGGAGTATCTGTGCGTGTCTCCGGCGCGCTGGTGATCGGCTTATATAGGCGGAGGCGCCGCGTGGTAGGCTTGGCCGGCGCGTTACGCGTGGCGTGATGGCGTGGCGGCCGAGGGGACGCGCGTCGCCCGGCCTTCACTGCGCCGCCCGTGAGGCATCAATGGAGGCTGACCGGCGCGCGCAGCTTTGTGTAGGATCGGAAGTATGTCTAGAGGGGGGGGGGGTGATTATACTACTTGACCAAATAAAAATCTATCCTTTTCCCAATTTTAGTTCTTGGCAGATTTTAGCTATCTTAGCACAAGTCAAGCAATCTCCACACAGTTCAAGCAAGCATGCAAAAGAGTATATGAGCAGTGGAAAGTAAAGCATGCAACTTGCAAGAATGTAAAGGGAAGGGTTTGGAGGATTCAAACGCAATTGGAGACACGGATGTTTTTGGCGTGGTTCCGATAGGTGGTGCTATCGTACATCCACGTTGATGGAGACTTCAACCCACGAAGGGTAACGGTTGCGCGAGTCCACGGAGGGCTCCACCCACGAAGGGTCCACGAAGAAGCAACCTTGTCTATTCCATCACGGCCATCGCCCACGAAGGACTTGCCTCACTAGCGGTAGATCTTCACGAAGTAGGCGATCTCCTTGCCCTTACAAACTCCTTGGTTCAACTCCACAATATTGTCGGAGGCTCCCAAGTGACACCTAGCCAATCTAGGAGACACCACTCTCCAAGAAGTAACAAATGGTGTGTTTATGATGAATTCCTTGCTCTTGTGCTTCAAATGATAGTCTCCCCAACACTCAACTCTCTCTCACAGGATTTGGATTTGGTGGAAAGAAGATTTGAGTGGAAAGCAACTTGGGGAAGGCTAGAGATCAAGATTCATATGGTAGGAATGGAATATCTTGAGCTCAACACAAGTGTAGGTGGTTCTCTCTCAGAACATGTGTATTGGAAGTGTAGATGTGTTCTGATGGCTTTCTCCATGAATGAAGAGTGGGTGGAGGGGTATATATAGCCTCCACACAAAATCTAACCGTTACACACAATCTGCCAAACTCGGTGGGACCGAATCGTTAAATTCGGTCGGACCGATTTAGCAAACCTAGTGACCGTTAGGATTTTCGGTGGGACTGAGATGCAACTCGGTAGGACCGATATGGTTAGGGTTTGGGCATAACGTAATCTCGGTGTGACCGATTACACAAACTCGGTGGGACCGATTTTGGTAATAAGCTAACCAGAGAGTTGGTCAGGTAAACTCGGTGGGACCGATTCGCTCTTTTCGGTGAGACCGAAATGTTACGAAAAGGAAACAGTGAGTTTACATTGCAATCTCGGTGGGACCGATCGCTCACTTCGGTTAGACCGAAACGTTACAAAGGGAAACAGAGAAATTGCAATCCATCTTGGTGAGACCGAGATCCCTATCGGTGAGACCGAATTGCTAGGGTTTGTGGCAGTGGCTATGACAAGTGAAACTCGGTGGCGCCGGATAGAAAGAATCGGTGAGGCCGAGTTTGATTTTTGGCTTAGGTCAAATGTGGATGTGGGAAGATAGTTGAGGGTTTTGGAGCATATCACTAAGCACATGAAGCAAGAGGCTCATTAAGCAAAACCTCATCCCTCCTTGATAGTATTGGCTTGTCCTATAGACTCAATGTGATCTTGGATCACTAAAATATAAAATGTAGAGTCTTGATCTTGAAGTTTGAGCCAATCCTTTGTCCTTATAATTTTGAGGGATCCACTTTCCTCATCGATGCCATGCCATCCATTGAGCTTTTCTTGAAATATTAATCTTGGAATAATGTTAGCTCAATGAACTATATGTTGTTAGGAATTACCAAAACCACCTAGGGATAGTTGCACTTTCAATCTCCCCCTTTTTGGTAATTGATGACAACATATAGATCAAAGCTTCGACAAATGATAATAAGAATAAAATATATCGTTGCTTTGAGAAGTATGTGATAAGCAAGAGCTCCCCCTAAATTTGTGCATATTTTAAGATTTGCTTTGGACTGCAAATGCACAATGAGTTAGGATCATGGGTTACTCTTCCATGTCACATACCTCTTGGTGGAGCGCTCAAAATGATAAGAATTAAATACACACACTCATCACCAAGCAAAGTGAATGATCAAAATAAGAATAAACTGATAATAACATCCAACAAGCATTAAGTGTAGCTTATGATCAAACACATGATCATCAATGTCTTACAGATTAAGGCATAGTATCTCAAGCACTCAAAAGCAAATAAAGTTTCAACCAAGACAAGAGAGAACAAATGCAAACTCTCTCTCTCTCGAAGCCTATGATCTATACATTTTTCTCCCCCTTTGGCAACAAGTTACCAAAAAGTTCATAGAAAATGCATAGCACTAAACGACTCTCAGGCTTGGTCTTCAGTTGGTGGAGTCCGGATGACGCCAAGGACGAAGGCTTCAGTAGAAGTGGTTGGAGCTGCTGGGGTAGGAGCTGGAGATGGTGGAACTGAAGCTGTAGCTGGTGCAGAAGTGGTGGCTCTGGTGTCAGGAACTGGCACTGTAGACGATCTCTGAGCTCTGGGCACTCTGGCAAATGCATCAGTTGTGGTCTTGCCCTTCCTCTCCTGCATATCATCCTGTAATTGCTCCACGACAGACTGAATCTCAGTTACTTTCCCATCTAGGTCATAGAAATTTTGTTTCATGATTCTTTTCAGGCTCTCTTGGTTTCGAGTCAGGGTGGCTAGTCCTTTCTCAATTCTCAGAGTGGATGCTATCAGGTAACTAAGCTGCTCCTGCTTGTTCTTCAAGAAGGACTCAGATGCCTCCTCTTGAGTTGGCATCTTGGCAGCTTTCTCCATTTTTGCCTTCTCCTTCTTTGCTTGTAC
The DNA here is from genome assembly GCA_032464435.1 of Aegilops umbellulata. NCBI lineage: Eukaryota > Viridiplantae > Streptophyta > Magnoliopsida > Poales > Poaceae > Aegilops > Aegilops umbellulata. The sequence goes on along the minus strand of CP136055.1, from coordinate 502,220,250 downwards.
ATGTGCAGATGATGGTTCATTCTCATTCATGAAAACTTGATTGCCCTTAAAATCTGGATGGATGGGCAGGTGTTCCTTATCTAGCAGGTATGTGCCTGTGCCCATATTTAAGTTAATCGACTCTTGAATTTGTGGAGCATATCCACAGCTCCTCTTCTGATCAGCTGCTGTCCTCTTAATGGTTTCTACCATGAGGCTCATCACTTTGAATTTCTGTGGCACATCAAATATGTGAAGCAAGTTTATTGCATGGCCTCGGATCATCTTGTGATCACCTGACTTGGGCAAGAGAGTGTGCCTTAGAATCCAGTTGATAGTGGGCAGCCCTGACAGAAGGAAGTGCACTGAGCCAAACTTGAAGGTTTCAAGTGCTTTGTTTGGGATCTCCTTGTACATATTTGACATGGAATTGTGATCCATCTTCTTCTTGGCATAGATATCCAAGTCATCTTCCTGCTCTTCTGGGGCATTGATCAGCTGTGCCCATTCAGCAACTGTAGACTGATATCTAGTGTCTTCTGACATCCAAACTATCCTGCCATCTGGATAGAAATGTGATGTGGAGTAGAATTGCATAATGAGCTCCTCATTCCACTTTGTGAGCTTTTGCCCAACAAAGTCTGCAACTCCACAAGCACTGAAGCTGTCATACACTCCAGGATAGTGTTCTTCGTTCTCCTTGATATATTCCCAGTCAACCCATCTCATGTCACACACTATGGGCTTCTTATCGAGTAGCACTGTCTCATAGAAATCTTGCTGTTCCTTGGTGTGAAACCTGTAATCCACAGCAGTTCTTCAAGCATATGGATCTGCTTCTCTCCACTTCCTCAACCCTGAATCTCTTCTAATTTTCATGTCCTCAGCCATAGGATGAGCATCATTGTGGTCTGAGATCTTGGGCTTGAGCTTCCTAAGAACTTGTCCTTCTTCTTCTTCTTCAGCAATATCAGACACTGGGGCCTTGTTCTTTTCAGCAGCAGATATATTCCTAGTGTTCCTCTTAGGTTTTGGATTTGGAGCTGGAGCAGTAGACTTAGCAGCAGCTTTGGGTGCTTCTTTGGGCTTTGATGTTGCAGCCCCTGACCTTATAGCATCACCCATAAGCTTCTGTGCCTTGGGTGCTGGTGCAGCAACCTCTTCTTCCTCTTCTTCTTCTGAGGAGTGCTTCTCAAATTCAGCCATTGGATCAACCTTCTTGCACCATCCGCCCCTCTTTCTTTCCTTCTTCTCTTTTGCAGTAGCTTCTTTGGGTTGAGATTCCAAAGATGCTTGAGAAGAGGCTCTGGCTTTAGACATGGGCTGTCTCCCTGCTGTCCTTTTGATCTTCAATCCTGGCTTTGTGGCTGCAGCTGAGCCATATTCTTTCTTGAGCACCTTCTTCTTAGATGTGGCTTCCTCTTCTGCCACATAGTCCTCATCCTCTAATTCAGAAGTTCTCTTCTTGCTAGCTCTAGTGGCAGCCTTAGGCAAGTTGCTTGGGGTGCTCCTGCTACCCTCATCAGAGCTGCTAGATGGACTAGTGCCCTCACTCATATGAACCTGCTCCTCAGATTTGTTCTGGCTGTCACTCTGATCAGTCATGTTGCAAACTCTGACTGCTGACCCTGTGAATAGATTATAGAAGAGATAGAGTGGATGAGCATCACAAAATGCAGAGATTTTTTGCAAAAGAATGATCCAAAAACTTAGTTTTAGTTTTCCACAGAAAGCATTTCGGATCAACAAATTTTCAAACTCGGTGATACCGAAGCAGCTTTTGGAACCTAAACTAGTGAACTCGGTCAGACCGAGTCACAGTTCGGTGGCACCGAGACTGCTAGGGTTTCACAAAGTCCTGAACTTGGTCTCACCGATCTGTCATTCTCGGTCAGACTGAGAACCACATGTGCAATGGCCGTGGCCGAATCAGTGGAACCGAGTTCTGCAACCCGGTGGGTCCGAGATGGTTTTGGCGGAAACCTAAACCTAATTTTTTGAATCACAACTATTCTACAGATAGATTTGACTGGATAGGAGTGTTTCAATTGTAGCAAGAATCATAATGAACACAATGTGCTAGGAATCAGACGGGGATAGCACCGTGATCGAGTCCATACCCTAGTTCGGCAGTGGACTCGCTACAGCGGCAACTGCGGAGGCGAAATCCGTTGACGGCGGCGAAGACCAGCGACAGGAGGCGGCTGGCGACGAGGAGGACAATCCGGAGACCCAGGAGGCAGAGCGAGCTATGCGCGGGCGAAGAGGTTTTGGAGAAATTTACAAAATTTTGCCCGTGATTATATATAGACCGACCCTGTCGGTGTGACCGAGTGGAACAACTCGGTGGCACCGAGATGCATAACTGTTGACAGTTATAGCAACTCGGTGTGACCGAAGAGTTCAAATCGGTTGCACCAAGGTGAAAACCTAGATCGACTTAGTGATCTCGGTATGACCGAAATGAAGGAATCGGTCAGACCGAAAAGCACAAAGAAGTTTTGGAAGTTTAAGTCTATGACAAATCAGGGACTCTGAGTGCTCCTCACACAGAGTGGTTTGAATCTGACTTGATCAAATTTTGTGATGTAGCATGAATAGAGTTTGAGACGAGAAAAGCATAGATAGTTAGAGGGTTCTTAGGCATTCTTGTCCATCCACTTGGCAAAAGAAAAGAAAACCAATCAATCAAAACAACAAGTGTATGTCCTCGAATGAGTAAAATATGCAACCAACATGCTCACACAATAAAATGGCAATTGAAATATGTGGCAAAGCATGCACAACCAATTCTAGCATCTATCAAGCAATTGGCGACGACTAGGTCATCTATATATGAGTATATTGACTTAGGAGTCAAATGAACATTTGATCATAGGTCATACTCATCGTTTAAGCACAAGTGGGGTTACCACTTTTACATAAAGCATTGTTGTGATCACACCATTAGAGTTGCTTTAGCTCAAGTCTTAGAGTAAAGCTTCCCCTAGATGTGATATCCCCCCTAAGAGGGATGAACTAACTTTGGGTTTTGTCGATGATGACTTCATGTAGATGTTGAAGATGTGGATGCTCAATGTTGATGTAGATCAATGGGAGCTATCCATTGGAGTGAGTTGCACTTTCAATACCTACATGGGTTAGTCCCACAAGGAACAAGCAAAAATATCCATAGACATAGAGTGATGCACATACAAGATGATGTCTATGAAATCTTTTAGGTTACCTTGTCCCTTGTCTTACCAACAAGAGGGTTTGTGACTCCTTGAACTAGTGCAAGATGTGGAAGTTGATTGCAATTGTTCTTGCCAAAATGATAAGAGTGAAGTATGTTGGCGGAGTCACCCTCAAGAACTCTCTAGTTCTTCTTCTTTTGGATCCACACCATCTTGATGGGAATCCTTGGAGTTGTAGTTGTACTTGATGAAGTGGAACTTGAAGTAGTCTTGGGAATCCACTTGACTAAGGTCTTAGGAGCTTCTTCAAATGCGTCAATTTCCTCTTGAAGCTTGTCCTTGCCTTTTTGCTTGTAGTCTTGTGGTGGAAGATCATCTTGAGCTTGTGTCCCTTTGAAAGAAGTGGGACCATACTTCTCTTGTTGAGGAACAAACTTTGTCTTGGGGTATTGATCTTCTTCCCACTCAACTCCATTGGCATTAAACTTTCGTTCAAAACCAACACCTTGATTCTTCCGGTGCCTTCCTTGCTTGCGTACAATTTCCTCAAATTGCTTACTTCCGGCAAGGCTCTTGTAAACTCCTTCATCTATAATTCCTTTCAATAGGCTATTTTCTTGCTCAAGTGTAACTTGTATAAGAGAATCATTAGTGGAATCAAGAGAACTACTAGAAGCAACAATATTGGATTTAACATGATCATTGTTACTACTAGAGGACGAATGTTTCTTGTTCTTGTTACTAGACTTGACTTGAGGCATGTAAGTGGATAAGAGGAAACGCTTGGTGAAAGTGCAACTATCCCTAGGTGGTTTTGGTAATTCATAACAACATATAGCTCATTGAGCTAATGATATTCCAAGATAACTATTTCAGGAAAGCTCAATGATTGGCATGGCATGAATGGTGAAAGTGGAACCCTCAAAATACTAAGGACAAAGGATTGGCTCAAGCTCAAAAGCTCAAGACTCTTCATTTTACATTTTAGTGATCCAAGATCACATTGAGTCCATAGGAAAAGCCAATACTATCAAGGAGGGATGAGGTGTTGCTTAATGAGCTCTTTGCCTTATGTGCTTAATGATATGCTCCAAAATCCTCAACTACTTTCCCATATCCACATATGACCTAAACCCTAAGCCAAACTCGGTCATACCGATTCTTTCTATCCGGCGCCACCGAGTCTTCATATGTCATAAGCCACTGCCAAAACCCTAGCAAATCGGTTTCACCGATAGGGATCTCGGTCTCAGCGAGATGGGATTGCAATCTCTCTGTTTCCTTTTGGTAACTTTTCGGTCTCACCGAAAGAGCGGATCGGTCCCACCGAGATTGCAATGCAAACTCTCTGTTTCCCTTTTGTAACTTTTTGGTCTCACCGAAAGAGCAAATCGGTCCCACCGAGTTTGCCTGACCAACTCTCTGGTTAGCTAATTACCAAATTGGTCTCACCGAGTTTGTGTAATCGGTCTCACCGAGATTACGTTATGCCCAAACCCTAACCATATCGGTCCTACCGAGATGCATGTCAGTCCCACCGAAAAACTCTAACGGTCACTAGGTTTACCTTTTTGGTCCGACCGAGTTTGTTGATTCGGTCCCACCGAGATTGGTAAATTGTGTGTAACGGTTGGATTTTAAGTGGAGGCTATAAATACCCCTCCACCTCCTCTTCATTCATGGAGAGAGCCATCAGAACACATTTACACTTCCAACTCATATGTTCTGAGAGAGAACCACCTACCCTTGTGTTGAGGCCAAGATATTCCATTCCTACCATATGAATCTTGATCTCTAGCCTTCCCCAAGTTGCTTTCCACTCAAATCTTCTTTCCACCAAATCCAAATCCTATGAGAGAGAGTTGAGTGTTGGGGAGACTATCATTTGAAGCACAAGAGCAAGGAGTTCATCATCAACACACCATTTGTTACTTATTGGAGAGTGGTGTCTCCTAGATTGGCTAGGTGTCACTTGGGAGCCTCCGACAAGATTGTGGAGTTGAACCACGGAGTTTGTAAGGGCAAGGAGATCGCCTACTTCGTGAAGATCTACCGCTAGTGAGGCAAGTCCTTCGTGGGCGATGGCCATGTTGGGATAGACAAGGTTGCTACTTCGTGGACCCTTCGTGGGTGGAGCCCTCCATGGACTCGCGCAACCGTTACCCTTCGTGGGTTGAAGTCTCCACTAACGTGGATGTAGGATAGCACCACCTATCCGAACCACGGGAAAAACATCCGTGTCTCCAATAGCGTTTGAATTCTCCAAACCCTTCCCTTTACATTCTTGCAAGTTGCATGCTTTACTTTCCGCTGCCTATATACTCTTTGCATGCTTGCTTGAATTGTGTGATGATTGCTTGACTAGTCCTAAAGTTGCTAAAATCTGCCAAGAACTAAAATTGGGAAAAGGTTAAGTTTTTATTTGGTCAAGTAGTCTAATCACCCCCCTCTAGACATACTTCCGATCCTACAAGTGGTATCAGAGCTTTGGTCTCCATTTGCTTGATTTCCATAGCTTTTGGTGGTCATAGCCTTTGTTTCACAACCTAGGAGAGTATGGCGTCTAGTGAGGGAAATTATCACCATAGAGGTCCTTACTTTGATGGTACTAACTTTGCTAGTTGGAAGCATAAAATGAAAATGCATATTCTTGGACATAACCCAGCCGTTTGGGCTATAGTGTGTGTTGGTTTGCGAGGTGACTTCTTCGACGGGAAATAACCAAACCGTGAAGCTACCGTGGATGAGTTGAAGATGCTACAATACAACGCTCAAGCTTGTGATATTCTCTTCAACGGATTGTGCCCCGAAGAATTCAACAAAATCAGTCGTCTTGAGAATGCAAAGGAAATTTGGGATACTTTGATTGATATGCACGAGGGTACCGACTCCGTCAAGGAATCCAAATTGGATGTGCTTCAAAGTCAACTTGACAAGTTCAAAATGAAGGATGGTGAAGGTGTCGCTGAAATGTACTCTAGGCTTGCTCTCATCACAAATGAGATTGCCGGCTTAGGGAGTGAAGAGATGACCGATAGATTCATCACCAAGAAGATCCTAAGAGCCTTGGATGGAAAATATGATACCATGTGCACATTGATCCAAATGATGCCCCATTACAAAGATCTCAAGCCAACAAAAGTCATTGGAAGAATTGTTGCTCATGTGATGTCACTCAAGGATAAAGAGGAACTTCACAACAAATCAAGTGGTGCTTACAAAGACTCATGTGAAGCCCCCACATCATCAAGTGAGAAACAAAACCTCAATGAAGAACTGAGCTTAATGGTGAAGAACTTCAACAAGTTCTACAAGAGTAGAAGCAAAGATAGAAGCTCCAAGTCAAGGTCCTACAATGACAAAAGATCTTCTAGTCGAGAGCGAAACTGCTACAATTGTGGAAGACCCGGACACTATTCCAATGAGTGTACGGCTCCCTACAAAAGAAGAGAAGATTCTCCAAAAAAGAAGAAGCAAAAGAGAGGAATCACCATCACGAGAGAGAAGGAGTAGAGATGATCGTTATGAACAAAGATACTCACGGAGAAGCAAGGATTCGAAAAGGAAAGAAAAATCATCAAGGAGCTACACAAAACGAAGACATCAAGCTCATGTTGGTGAATGGGTATCCGGCTCCGACTCCGACAACCACTCCGAGAGAAGTTATCACTCCGACTCCGAATATACTCAAGATGAAGGTGTTGCCGGTCTAGCACTTGTGTCAACCAACTCCTACGACATATTTGATTCACCAAATGAAGGAATTGGAAAATGTTTCACGGCCAAAGGTCCTAAGGTAACTCATCCTGAGTATGTAGATTTTAATAGTGATGAAGATGACCTATTAGGCGATGATGATTCACTTGTTGACAACTCTAGTGATGAATCCTATGATGAAACGTCAATTAATCATGCTAAAATGAATGACAATGATAAGTTGAAAATTGAGGCTCTAACTAAAGAACTAAACACTCTTAAGTTAGCTCATGAAACTATCTTCGAAGATCATCGAGAACTTTTAAGGGCTCATGAGAAGTTACGTTTTGAAAAGCTCAATCTTGAGCAAGAGCATGAGATTTTAAAGGCAATCAATGATGATCTCCGCAAGAAAAGTTATTCTTACATTGCCAAACATTTACTCTTATCCACTTACATGCCTCAAGTCAAGACCAATAACAAGAACAAGAAAGATTCTTCCTCTAGTAGTGACAATGATCATGTTAAATCCAATATTGTTGCTTCTAGTAGTTCTCTTGATTCCACTAATGATTCTCTTAGCCAAGTTACACTTGAGTAGGAAAATAGCATATTGAAGGATATCATAGAGAAAGGAGTGTACAAAAGCCTTGCCGGAAGTAAGCAATTCGAGGAGATTGTACGCAAGCAAGGAAGGCACCGGAAGAATCAAGGTGTTGGTTTTGAACGAAAGTTCAATGCCAATGGAGTTGAGTGGGAAGAAGATCAATACCCCAAGACAAAGTTTGTTCCTCACCAAGAGAAGTATGACCCAACTTCTTTCAAGGGGACACAAACTCAAGATGATCTTCCACCACAAGACAACAAGCAAAAAAGCAAGGACAAGCTTCAAGAGGAAATAGATGCATTTGAAGAAGCTCCTAAGACCTTAGTCAAGTGGATTCCCAAGACTACTTCAAGTTCCGCTTCATCAAGTACGACTACAATTCCAAGGATCCCCATCAAGATGGTGTGGATCCAAAAGAAGAAGAACTAGAGAGTTCTTGAGGGTGACTCCGCCAACAAACTTCACTCTTATCGTTTTGGCAAGAACAAGTGCAATCAACTTCCACATCTTGCACTAGTTCAAGGAGTCACAAACCCTCTTGTTGGTAAGTCAAGGGACAAGGTAACCTAAAAGCTTTCATAGATATCATCTTGTATGTGCATCACTCTATGTCTATGGATATACTTGCTTGTTCCTTGTGGGACTAACCCATGTAGGTATTGAAAGTGCAATTCACTCAAAAGGATAGCTCCAAGTGATCTACATCTACATTGAGCATCCACATCTTCAACATCTACATGAAGTCATCATCGACAAAACCCAAGGTTAGTTCATCCCTCTTCGGGGGGATATCACATCTAGGGGGAGCTTTACTCTAAGACTTGAGCTAAAGCGACTCTAATGATGTGAACACAACAATGCTTTATGTAAAAGTGGTAACCCCACTTGAGCTTAAACGATGAGTATGACCTATGATCAAATGTTCTCATTTGACTCCTAAGTCAATATACTCATATATAGATGACCTAGTCATCGCCAATTGCTTGATAGATGCTAGAATTGGTTGTGCATGCTTCGTCACACATTTCAATTGCCATTTTATTGTGTGAGCATGTTGGTTGCATATTTTACTCATTCGAGGACATCCAGTTGTTGTTTTGATTGTTTGGCTTTATTTTTTCATTTGCCAAGTGGATGGACAAGAATGCCTAAGAACCTCCTCTAGCTATCTATGCTTTTCTCGTGTCAAACTCTATTCATGCTACATCACAAAATTGATCAAGTCAGATTCGAACCACTCTGTGTGAGGAGCACTCGGAGTCCGATTCGTCATAGACTTAAACTTCCAAAACCTCTTTGTGATTCTCGGTCTGACCGATACCCCATTTTCGGTCTTACCGAGATCATCAAGTTGATCTATGTTTTCGATCTCGGTGCAACCGATTTGAACCATTCGGTCACACCGAGTTGCAATAACTGTACACAGTTTTGCATCTCGGTGCCACCGAGTTGTTCCACTCGGTCACACCGACAGGGTCGGACTATATATATACACGGGCAAAATTTTGGAAATTTCTCTGAACCTCTTCGCCCGCGCCATAGCTCGCTCTGCCGACGTGGTCTCCGGATCGTCTCCTCGCCGCCAGCAGCCTCCAGTCGCTGGTCTCCGTCCCAGTCAACGGGAATCAACCCCTCCGTTGCCGCCGTAGCGAGTCTCCGCCGAACTAGGGTACGGACTCGATCTTTGTGCTATTCCCCAATCCGATTCCTAGCACACTGTGATCATAATGATTCTTGCCACGATTGATAAACTTCTATCCAGTCAAAGAACTCGTAGATTAGTTTTGATTCGAAAATTTTAGGGTTAGGTTTCCGCCGAAACCATCTCGGACCCACCGAGTTGAAAAACTCGGTCCCACCGATTTGGCCTATGCCATTGCACAAGTGAAACTCGGTCTGACCGAGTGTAACTAATCGGTGTGACCGATTTTTGAACTTTGTGAAACCCTAGCAGTCTCAGTGCCACCGAACTGTGACTCGGTCTGACCGAGATCACTAGTTTAGGTTCCAAATGCTGCTTCGGTATCACCGAGTTTAGAAATCGGTAGATCCGAGATGCTTTATGTGGGAAACTAAAACTAAGTTTTTGAATCATTCTTTTTGCAAAAATCTCTGCATTTTGTGATGCTCATCCACTCTACCTCATCTATAAACTATTCACAGGGGTCAGCAGTCAGCAGTCAGCTTGTTCATCATGTCAGATCAAAGTGATAGTCAGAATCAGTCAGAGCAGCCTGTGCACATTAGTGAGGGCACTAGTCCCTCCAGTTCCTCAGATGATGGCAGCAGGAGCATCCCTAGCAATCTGCCAAAAGCTGCCACAAGACAGAGAAAGAAGAGAACTTCATACTCAGAGGATGAAGATTATGTGGCAGAGGAAGAGGCAACTTCCAAGAGAGTTGTGCTGAAGAAAGAATATGGCTCAGCTGCAGCCATCAAGCCAGGCTTAAAGGTCAAAAGGCCAGAAGGCAGGCATCCCATGCCAAAGGCCAGAGCCTCAACAAAGATTCCTGAGAAGCCTGCACCCAAAGAGCCAGTTGCAGCTGAAACAAAGGAAGAAAGGAAAAGAGGCAGATGGTGCAAGAAAGTAGATCCATGGCTGAATTTGAACAACATTCTTCTGATGATGAAGAAGAAGAAGAAGAAGAGGAAGGTGCTGCACCAGCACCCAAGGCACCCAAGCTGATGGGTGATGCCATTAGATCAGGAGCAGCTGCATCTAAGCCAAAGGAAGCCCCAAAGTCTGCTTCCAAGGCCAAGCCAGCTCCAAAGCCAAAACCAAAGAGGAATACAAGAAGCATCCTAGCATCTGAGAAAAACAAGGCCCCAGTGCCTGAACCTGCAGAAGAAGAGGAAGGCCAAGTGTTGAGAAAATTGAAGCCCAAGATCCCAGACCACAATGATGCTCATCCTGTGGCTGAGGATATGAAAATCAGGAGAGACTCTGGATTGAGAAAATGGAGAGCAGAGGATCCCTATGCTACCAGGAGAAGGACTGCTGTAGACTACATGTTCCATACTAAGGAACAACATGACTTCTATGAGACAGTCTTGTTAGACAAGAAGCCCATTGTATGTGACATGAGATGGGTCGATTGGCAATACATCAAGGACAATGAAGAGCACTACCTTGGAGTGCAGGACAGCTTTAAGGCGTGTGGAGTAGCAGACTTTGTTGGGCAAAAGCTCACAAAGTGGAATGAGGAACTTATCATGCAGTTCTACTCCACATCACATTTTTACCCAGATGGAAGGATCACATGGATGTCTGAAGGTACAAGGTACCAATCAACTATTGCTGAATGGGCACAACTGATCAATGCCCCAGAGGAAAATGAAGATGACTTGGATGTCTATTCCAAGAAGAAGATGGACCACAACTCCATGATCAACATGTACAAAGAGATCTCTGACAAGGCACTTGAAACTTTCAAGTATGGATCTGTACACTATCTTCTGTCAGGATTGCCAACCATCAATTGGATCTTAAGGCACACTCTGTTGCCCAAGTCAGGTGATCACAAGATGATCAGAGGCCATGCAATCAATTTGCTTCATATCTTTGATGTGCCTCGGAAGTTCAAAGTCATGAGCCTTATGATAGAAACAATCAAGAGGACTGCAGCAGACCAGAAGAGGAGCTGTGGATATGCCCCTCAGATCCAGGAACTGATCAACTCCAAGATGGGCACTGTCATATATCTTTTGGATAAGGAACATCTGCCTATTCATCCTGATTTTGAAGACAATGAGGTTGTGATGAACAAAGATGAACCATCTTCAGCCCATGCACAAGCACGGAAGGAGAAGGCAAGGAAGGAGAAAGCTGCAAGGATGCCAACTCAAGAGGAGGCATCTGAATACTTCTTGAAAACCAAGCAAGAGCAGCTTAGTTACCTGATTGCATCCACCCTGCGGATTGAGAAAGGTTTGGCCAACCTAACTCAGAACCAGGCAAGCTTAGAGAGAATCGTAGAACAGAAGTTCTATGACTTGGACATCAAGGTGACAGAAATTCAGACTGCAGTGGAGCAACTCCAAGATGACATGCAGGAGAGGAGAGGGAAGACAACCACAGATGCATTTGCCAGAGTGCCACGAGGTCCAAGGTCGTCTGCAGTGCCAGTTCCTGACACAAGAGCAACCGCCTCAGCACCAGCCGTAGCACCAACCCAACCTGCTCCAGCATCCACTTCAGCTCCAACTCCAACAGCATCTACGGAAGCCTTCGTCCTTGGAGTGATCCAGACTCCACCACCACCTGAAGATCAAGCCTGAGTGTCGATCTAGCACTATGCATTTTCTAGGAACTTTTTGGTAACTTGTTGCCAAAGGGGGAGAAAAATGTATAGATCATAGGCTTCAAGAGAGAGTGTTGCTTTTATTCTCTCTTACTTTATTTGGTGGTTTTTCAAACATTGTTTGCTTTTGGTCGAGATACTTTGATATGCTTGTGAGACATTGATGATCATGTGTTTGATCATAAGCTACACTTATGCATGCTTGATATATCTTATCTATCTTATGTGATCATTCACTTTGCCTTGGTGATGAGTGCATGTATTTCATTATTAACCATTTTGAGCGCTCCACCAAGATGTATGTGACATGGAAGAGTAACCCATAATTCTAACTTCTTGTGCATTTGCAGTCCAAAGCAAATTTCAAATATGCACAAATTTAGGGGGAACTCTTACTTATCACATACTTCTCAAAGCGACGATGTAATTCATTCCTATTATCATTTGTCGAAGCTTTGATCTATATGTTGTCATGAATTACCAAAAAGGGGGAGATTGAAAGTGCAACTATCCCTAGGTGGTTTTGGTAATTCATAACAACATATAGCTCATTGAGCTAATGATATTCCAAGATAACTATTTCAGGAAAGCTCAATGATTGGCATGGCATGAATGGTGAAAGTGGAACCCTCAAAATACTAAGGACAAAGGATTGGCTCAAGCTCAAAAGCTCAATACTCTTCATTTTACATTTTAGTGATCCAAGATCACATTGAGTCCATAGGAAAAGCCAATACTATCAAGGAGGGATGAGGTGTTGCTTAATGAGCTCTTTCCCTTATGTGCTTAATGATATGCTCCAAAATCCTCAACTACTTTCCCATATCCACATATGACCTAAACCCTAAGCCAAACTCGGTCATACCGATTCTTTCTATCCGGCGCCACCGAGTCTTCATATGTCATAAGCCACTGCCAAAACCCTAGCAAATCGGTTTCACCGATAGGGATCTCGGTCTCACCGAGATGGGATTGCAATCTCTCTGTTTCCTTTTGGTAACTTTTCGGTCTCACCGAAAGAGCGGATCGGTCCCACCGAGATTGCAATGCAAACTCTCTGTTTCCCATTTGTAACTTTTCGGTCTCACCGAAAGAGCAAATCGGTCCCACCGAGTTTGCCTGACCAACTCTCTGGTTAGCTAATTACCAAATCGGTCTCACCGAGTTTGTGTAATCGGTCTCACCGAGATTACGTTATGCCCAACCCTAACCATATCGGTCCTACCGAGATGCATGTCAGTCCCACCGAAAAACTCTAACGGTCACTAGGTTTACCTTTTCGGTCCGACCGAGTTTGTTGATTCGGTCCCACCGAGATTGGTAAATTGTGTGTAACGGTTGGATTTTAAGTGGAGGCTATAAATACCCCTCCACCTCCTCTTCATTCGTGGAGAGAGCCATCAGAACACATTTACACTTCCAACTCATATGTTCTGAGAGAGAACCACCTACCCATGTGTTGAGGCCAAGATATTCCATTCCTACCATATGAATCTTGATCTCTAGCCTTCCCCAAGTTGCTTTCCACTCAAATCTTCTTTCCACCAAATCCAAATCCTATGAGAGAGAGTTGAGTGCTGGGGAGACTATCATTTGAAGCACAAGAGCAAGGAGTTCATCATCAACACACCATTTGTTACTTCTTGGAGAGTGGTGTCTCCTAGATTGGCTAGGTGTCACTTGGGAGCCTCTAACAAGATTGTGGAGTTGAACCAAGGAGTTTGTAAGGGCAAGGAGATCGCCTACTTCGTGAAAATCTACCGCTAGTGAGGCAAGTCCTTCGTGGGCGATGGCCATGGTGGGATAGACAAGGTTGCTACTTCGTGGACCCTTTGTGGGTGGAGCCCTCCGTGGACTCGCGCAACCGTTACCCTTCGTGGGTTGAAGTCTCCACTAACGTGGATGTAGGATAGCACCACCTATCTGAACCACGGGAAAAACATCCGTGTCTCCAATAGCGTTTGAATTCTCCAAACCCTTCCCTTTACATTCTTGCAAGTTGCATGCTTTACTTTCCGCTGCCTATATACTCTTTGCATGCTTGCCTGGATTGTGTGATGATTGCTTGACTAGTCCTAAAGTTGCTAAAATCCGCCAAGAACTAAAATTGGGAAAAGGTTAAGTTTTTATTTGGTCAAGTAGTCTAATCACCCCCCCTCTAGACATACTTCCGATCCTACACTTGGCAATGTAAGAAGAACTTTTCTTACGAAGATCATCATTGATTGCTTTTAAGAACTCGTGCTCTTGCTCAAGGTTGAGCTTTTCAAAGCGTAATTTCTCATGTGTCCTTAAAAGTTCTCGATGATCTCCTAAGATAGTTTCATGAGCTAACTTAAGAGTGTTTAGTTCTTTAGTTAGAGACTCAATTGTCTCCTTATCATTGACATTCGTTTTATCTTGATTAGCATGATTAATTTACGTTTCATCATAGTATTCATCACTAGAGTTGTCAACAAGTAAATCATCATCACCTAACAAGTCATCTTCATCACTATTGAAATCAACATACTCGGGATGTGATACCTTTGGGCCTTTAGCCATGAATCATGTTCCAACTCCTTCATTTGGCGAGTCAAATATGTCATAGGAGTTGGTTGACACAAGTGCTAGACCGGCAACACCTTCATCTTGAGTATATTCGGAATCGGAGTGATAGCTTTTCTCGAAGTGGTTGTCGGAGTCGGAGCCGGATACCCATTCACCAACATGAGCTTGATGTCTTCGTTTTGTGTAGCTCCTTGATGAATTTTCTTTTCTTTCCGAATCCTTGCTTCTCCGTGTGTGTCTTTGTTCATAACGATCATCTCTACTCCTTCTTTCTCTAGATGGTGATTCTTCTCTTCTACTTCTTCTTTTGGGAGAGTCTTCTCTTCTCTTGTAGGGAGCCGTACACTCATTGGAATAGTGTCCGGGCCTCCCACAATTGTAGCAGTTTCGCTCTTGACTAGAAGATCTTTTGTCATTGTAGGATCTTGACTTGGAGCTTCTATCTTTGCTTCTACTCTTGTAGAACTTGTTGAAGTTCTTCACCATTAAGTTCAATTCTTCATTGAAGGTTTGCTTCTCACTTGATGATGTGGGGGCTTCACATGAGGCTTTGTAAGCACCACTTGATTTGTTGTGAAGTTCCTCTTTATCCTTGAGTGACATCTCATGAGCAACAATTCTTCCAATGACTTCCGTTGGCTTGAGATCTTTGTAATTGGGCATCATTTGGATCAATGTGCACACGGTATCATATTTCCATCCAAGGCTCTTAGGATCTTCTTGATGATGAATCTATCGGTCATCTCTTCACTCCCTAAGCCGACAATCTCATTTGTGATAAGAGCAAGCCTAGAGTACATTTCAGCGACACCTTCACCATCCTTCATTTTGAACTTGTCAAGTTGACTTTCAAGCACATCGAATTTGGATTCCTTGACGGAGTCGGTACCTTCGTGCATATCAATCAAAGTATCCCAAATTTCCTTTGCATTCTCAAGACGGCTGATTTTGTTGAATTCTTCGGGGCACAATCCGTTGAAGAGAATATCACAAGCTTGAGCGTTGTATTGCAGCATCTTCAACTCTTCCGCGGTAGCTTCACGGTTTGGTTCTTTCCCATCAAAGAAGTCACCTTGCAAGCCAACACACACAATAGCCCAAACGGCAGGGTTATGTCCAAGAATATGCATTTTCATCTTATGCTTCCAACTAGCAAAGTTAGTACCATAATAGTAAGGACCTCTATGGTGGTAATTTCCCTCGCTAGACGCCATACTCTCCTAGGTTGTGAAACCAAGGCTATGACCACCAAAAGCTATGGAAATCAAAGCAAATGGAGACCAAAGCTCTGATACCACTTGTAGGATCGGAAGTATGTCTAGAGGGGGGGTGATTAGACTACTTGACCAAATAAAAATCTATCATTTTCCCAATTTTAGTTCTTGGTAGATTTTAGCTATTTTAGCACAAGTCAAGCAATCTCCACACAATTCAAGCAAGCATGCAAAAGAGTATATGAGCAGCGGAAAGTAAAGCATGCAACTTGCAAGAATGTAAACGGAAGGGTTTGGAGGATTCAAACGCAATTGGAGACACGGATGTTTTTGGTGTGGTTCTGATAGGTGGTGCTATCGTACATCCACGTTGATGGAGACTTCAACCCACGGAGGGTAACGGTTGCGCGAGTCCACGGAGGGCTCCACCCATGAAGGGTCCACGAAGAAGCAACCTTGTCTATTCCATCACGACCGTCGCCCATGAAGGACTTGCCTCACTAGCGGTAGATTTTGTCAGGACCCCGATCCTAAGTCACACCGATCTAGCATGTAACACATCATATCACTTTGCGGCCTCACGCACGGTATTCCCACGGGTGCCACCTTACCTGGCCCGGGACCGTTTGCGCCTTTTGGCTCACGTATATGATAGTGTTGCTAGCATCCATATGACAAAGAACCCGGGCCGACATGGCTAGTCGTGAACCCAAAGCGGCACTAACCCATGGGGACAGGCATACATGAATCAACTTCGAGCATGTCGGTCAACAGCGTGTGAATCTGGGCTGTAGCACTGGGCTAACAGGACTCCGATAACCCGGGCTGTAGCAGGCTAGGCAGGACTCCGAATGTCACCGCGTGACATTTCCCTGAAGGGACAGACACATGAACGAAGCGAAACACATGCCGGCCAGTCAAGTGTCCTGAGCAGTGGTGCTGGGCTAGCAGGACTCCGGTGAACCGGGCTGTAGCGGACTACTATGGCTCAAGGAAGCACTAGACTACATTTCCCCATAAGAGAGGCTGCCAAGGATAAACAACTAGATTGTCGGATCCCACACATACCAAGCATTTCAATCATACACACAATATGCTCGATATGTGTAAATACAACATGGCATCACAACATAACTCTACGACTCAAAGTATTTATTCATTAGGCTTCGAGGAGCGAGATATTACAAACATGGGTCTCATGACCCAACAAACAGAGCATAAAAGCAACAAGCACATGCGGAAGCTTATCATGTCTGAGTACAGACATCTACAAATGGAAAAGGCTTGAGAAGCCTGGCTATCCACTAGATCCTGCCGAGGGCACAAGATCGCAGCTGAGGTAACAAGCTAAACGTCGAAGTCCACACGGAACTACTAGCGAGACTGACGTCCCTCTGCAAAAAACATAAAATAGGCAAACGTGAGTACAAATGTACCCAACAAGACTTACATCAGAGCTAGCTACATATGCATCAGTATCAATAAAAGGGGCTGGTGGAGTTTGACTGTAGCAAGCCAGCTTTGACTCGGTGGCTATCCTGAACCACGACTGCAAGCAACTCTTTTGAGGTGGCGCACACGAGTCCACATATTCACCATATCAATACTCCACTATGGATCCGCTCCCGTCTCCCTACGCGAATGCCATCCATAGCACTCACGCTTATCTTGCGCATTTTAGAGTGTCCCCTTTCACTTGTCTATGAACTGATATAGGCAACCCAGAAGTCCATTACCGCGGACATGGCTATTCGAATAGATGATGTTAACCCTGCAGGGGTGTACTTCTTCATACATGTTTCCACCACTTAGCGTCTGCACACGACATGTGCTCGGCAGACTTCAAGCGAAAGCCAACGTGGGTGTAGACCACGGCCTACCTAAACACTCAAGTCTCTAGTCCAGGTTTATCGCCTATTCAGGTTCCATCCGCAGGGAGTCCGGCCGAGGTTTCCACATACGGCCCCGAACGATGTGTACAGGGTTCCGAGACACCAAACGGGCGCCCGGCTGGCCCGGCCACGTGCCTACCGCAACACAGCCCACCCCTATGGTCAGCGCTGCATGCGGCCCCCAGCATACTACAAACACCAGAAACTACTTGCAACTCCTGGACAGAGGACAAGGGTGGTTAAGAAGTCGAGCGGGGTCATATTTCAGGGCCCAATGCATGGTAGTAGCTGTTTCATGGATCACAAACACAGAATTCAGTTCCTGAGGACGGCTTCAATGAGACAACCCACCATGTACTCCTACATGGCCTCTCACCAAGCTAAATTTTTTTAAATAATACATTTTTTATTAATTTATAGAAATAATACGCTGAAAATATTATTTTCAAAAATATTATTCAATAGGCCTGCTGCAGGCCGACTGGGCCTAATCGGCCCACAGCAGGCCGATCGGCTTGCAGCAAGCCGACTGCAGGCCCGGCTGGCACGCGGCGGGCTGTGGTTGGTCGGGCCACGTCGCGAGGGTGGAGGCAGCGGGCTGCCGGCGTGGTGCGCCCCTGTCGGCCTACCGCCCGCCGATCGGCCAGCTGCTGGCCGACAGGGTGTTCCCCAGCGCGGCCTTATCCTCTCCTTCCCTGTCCTTCCTCCATTCTTCTTCTCCCGTTGCTTTCTTTCTTCTTTGTTCTTCCTTCTCCTCTCTCCACACAAAAATAGCACACATTTATACACCAAAATGAGCCACATTTTCGCGATTTTGGCACCGTGAATGGGTTCAACTCATTTAGGGCAGCCAAAAGATGTGTCGATCTACTGACGGGGAAGCTCCTGGTGGTCGTGGTGAGCATTTTGGTGGAGGTGGTGGTGGTGAAGTTGGGGCAGTGTGGTGGTGGTGAAGTTGGGGCAGTGTGGTGGAGGTGAAGCTGTTGTTCGTCGTTCTTCGTTGGAGCCGGAGCACCGGCAGTTTTTCGTTCGTCGTTCGTCAGTCGCACGCACGCTTCAAGGGTATATTTCAGCAAACATTTTATTTTTCCTAGGTGCTCCGGTAGTATTTGTTAATATGTTTCGATGTGAAATGAATTAGGTGTGCGATTATTGTTATTTGCCCCGTAGTATACGTAAATATATTTAGATGTCAACTAATTATTTATGTAAAAATTTGTAGTTGCTCCGTAAAAATTTGCAGTAGCTCCGGTAAAATCCGTATTTAGGAGTGTTAGTATTTGGAGTAGCTCCGGTAAAATCCGTAACATATTTGGAGTAGCTCCGGAAAAATCCGTAATATAGTTGTAGTTGTAGGCAGTCAAATATTAAAATTTGTAAATATTTGTAGTTGCTCCGACAAATATTTGTAATATACTTGTAGGTGTGTGAATTGTATTAGTTGCTCCGTTAATATTATGTAATATATATATATAGACATGTGTAATATTTGATAGTGAATTGTATTTCGTTGTTGAAAAAAAATAGGTGAGCCGAGATGTCTGATGTAGTGAAGGTCAGATTTTACTACGGTCCTGGTACTGTCCAAACAACTGAGATGGGAGCAGATCTGAGTGAATTTACTCACATAGTGGTGGCAATGAGCGCACCTCAAACATGGTCACTCAGTGAGGTGAAAGAATGGATTGCGGCAAGTTTAGGTCTTGATACTGAAACACACACCGTCGGTGTTCATGCATTATGGACATGGTCAAGTACAATAATTTACTTTTATTTGAGGCCGATAGAGCAAGACTCCGATTGGGTGCGGTGGTTACAAGGTTGTGAACGAAGGAGATGCAATCCTATTGCTTTAGTGCTTCCCGTCGTGAAGGAGGTCACTGCACATGAAGGCGAGGGTGGCTACGATCCTGGTCATAGCAGTGTAGGGAGGCAGTTATTTATGTGAAATGCTGGAGATGATGGCTACGAACAAGGACAGAGCAGTCAGGTACAAGGAGGAAATGCTTATGGTTATGAACCAGGGCAGAGTAGTCAGGTAGAAGGAGGAAATGCCGATGGTGATTACAATGGCGAGGTGGACGCTGACGAGGTAGATGGGCACATGCAGGACCAGATGGAAGAAGAAGACACCGATGTTGAAAGGGGTCATGCCCATGATTCTGACGAGTCAGATGAAGAAGAAAATGCAGAGGAGGTCCCGAATCCTGCATGGTGGAATCATGACTTGTCATCTGCAATGACCGTGAATGATGGACATGATTCAGCTTGGCAATATCACCAGAACAATATTGCAACGGGTGCTATGTATCCGAACAAGCAAGCCCTGAAGGATGCAATAATTAATTGGGCAATGTCCACGCAAAGGGTTTTCACAGCTCAGGTGTCCAGTCAGAAATTCCTGACAATGGTATGCAAGAACGCAGATTGTCCCGCCAGGGTGCACGTCTTTCTCCCTAAGTATGGCACAAGTTGGGTGATAAGTGACTTAGTTAATCATACTTGTCTTATTCCCTGCATCCCTCAAGATCATGCCAACCTTTCATCCACGCTTATTGCGCGGTTGTTTTACGATGAGATAGTGCAGGGCAAAGCTATGGAAGTGAAGGCAGTCCAGACAAAAGTCTTCGCCAGGTTCAAGTACAGAATTTCTTATGGAAAGGCTTGGAGGGCTAAGCATGCGGTGCTTCAGAGGAGATTTGGTTCTTATTTTGATGCATATGACTCTGTTGTCCAGCTCCTCCACACCCTGCAGCAGCGGAATCCAGGCACCTATATCGATATCCAAGACATGTTCATGCCAGAGTTCCCAACTGTGAGGGTGCTGCATCGTCTCTTCTTCTCTTTCGGTGTATGCATCGAAGCTTTCAGGCATTGCCGACCGGTGATATGTGTTGACGGTACTTTCCTCACAGGCAAGTACAAGGGTCACATCCTAACAGCCATAGGTCAAGACGGCCAAAATCAAGTCGTCCCACTCGCATTTGCTTTTGTGGAGAGTGAGAACATTGAAAGTTGGACATGGTTCTTCAGGCAATTGAAAGTATCAGTTGTGAAGGAGAAGCCCAATGTGTGCATCCTTCATGACAGGCATGCAGGTATACTCAGTGCGATAAGGACACTGACAAACCCAGGCCCTGAGGAACAAGTTCCATGGCAGGACTTGCAGAGTCGTTGGTGCATGCGCCATCTGGGGGCTAATTTCTTCTCGCAGTTTAGAAATAAGAACCTGATGAATCTGTTCAAAAAACTCTGCAAGCAGAACCAGTTATGGAAGTACAATTTGATACGCGACAGACTTAATGTGTGCACGCAGAGACACGTGAGGGACAGGAAAGCTGCAAGAGATGCAGCGGTGAGGGCACATAAACATGGATTATTTCTTGCAGTCCTTCTGAAAGTTTCACTCTTCGGCAGCACTACCCTCTTCCACCTTTCATCCAACCTAAGAAGTTCTTTGCGTACCTCCTCATAGGTCCTTTCAGGCCACCCAGACCTACGTAATTGGTGAGCCAACTCATTCATTATGGTGTCACTACCGGTGAGTTCGTCCCATGGAACTATCCTATTGTCCATCCTGAAATCGCTAGCTAGCCTCAGAAGAGTCGCGCTCATCCCAGGGTGAAAACTACGATCGAAAGGATAATGGGACATCTCAACTACGCAACACTGGAATGCTTATCCACCTCCGTCTGAAGGGGGTTTTATAGGTGGTGGAGGTGAAGTTTCCCGCAACGTTTCCCGCCACCCGTTTCCCGGCAACCCTTTCCCGCCACCCCTTTCCCGCCACCCGTTTCCCGCCACCCCTTTCCCGCCACCCGTTTCCATCCTCCCATTTCCCGCCAACCCTTTCCCGCCACCCGTTTCCCGCCACCCTTTCCCGCCAACCCTTTCCCGCCACCCGTTTCCCGCCAACCCTTTCCCGCCATTCTCTTCTCTCTACCTATAAAACCCCCTTCAGACGGAGCTGGATAAGCATTGCAGTGTGCTGCTGGTCAAGTTGGGGCACTGTGGTGGAGGTGAAGCTGTTGTTCGTCGTTCTTCGTTGGAGCCGGAGCACCGGCAGTTTCGTGGCCGCCGTTCGTCGTTCTTCCGTCGCAGGCACGCTTCAAGGGTATATTTGAGCCCACATTTTATTTTTCGTAGTTGCTCCGGTAGTATTTGTTCATATATTAGATGTCAACTAATTAGTGGGATATTAAGGGGTAGGTTAGGTACTCAATGCGATTTGTGTGTTGCAGATGGCTGAGGGTACTCAATGGGTGCTTAGCCCTATTGTTCATGTCCAAGGCTTTTCTCCAAGTGTTGTGCAAGTTAGTGAAGTGGACCTCAGTTTTGATTGGTTGAAGACTAAATTCATGTTGAAGCAAGGGTTGAAGGAAGACGATTTTGTGTACTACGTCAGCAGGAAGCACTCAGATGGCCCTGGGGAAAGAAAATTGATTGACATAATTAATGATGGCAAGATTCAAGAAATGTTGAGCGAATGGCAATGGAAAAGGGTTGTTGAGTTGCATTGCTACAGGAAACCGAGTTATATGTGATGAATTTGTCCTTCGAGATCCGCCTCCCCGGCAGGCCAGACGTCGTCATTGACGCTCCTATCTATCAGTATCAGTAGAGACATTACCATCTATTTCTGTGTGAGACTTATGTCTATTATATGTATGAGACAAATGACTATGTACTTATGTACTAGACATATGCCTACTCTATTTTAGTACTCTGTTATCGGAAATACAAGTTCATATTTAGTACTCTATGATCATATTTCTGCGGGAAACGGGTGGCGGGAACGGGTTGGCGGGAAATGGGTGGCGGGAACTGGGTGGCGGGAAAGGGTGGCGGGAAATGGGTGGCGGGAAAAGCGCAGTTTGGAAATGTCGATAACTTTCTAAACAAATGTTCATCACAATGGAAAAAGGTTCCCGCCTTTCAAGAAATGCATGCAATTTTTTTGGAAAATATGAAAAGAATGTTAAACAATGTTTGCATAATGTAAAAAAATTGTTCGTGCCACTTAAAGAATGTACGTCACCTTTGCTCGAAATATTCTCGTGTTTCCAAAAAATATCCATGACATTGTAAAAAATGGTACTCCCTTCATCCCATAATATAAGATGATATTACAATCAATATACTCACATATCACGTGGGTTAAAAAATATTTACATAGATCATGACATTTTTAGAAAATATTCGCGTGTTTCTAAAAAAAAGTTTATGAAAATTTCAGAAAAGCTATACAATTTTAAAAAATGTTGTGTTTGGTTTAAAAAAATGTTATTTCCATTAAAATGTATTTGAAGAAATGTTACCATGTATTCATAACGTGTTAAAATATATACTTCTTAAAAATATCATCATGTATTATTAAATGCACCAGTCGGCCCACAGCAGGCAAACTGATCATAGTCGGCTCACTGCGGGCCTATCGGCCAGCTGCAGGCCGACTGGGCTTCCATCTGGTGGCCGACAGCCCAATCGGCCAGCAGCAAGCTGATTGGCCACCAGTCGGCCAGCTGTGGGCCGACTGGGCTCAGTCGGCCAGCTGTGGGCCGACGGTGTATTATTTTTGAAAATTCTTTTTTCAGCGTAATATTTCTGTAAATTAATAAAAAATGTATTATTTAAAAAAAATAGCTCTCACCAATACCTTTACAAAATCGTGTTCACACACTTAGCTCACACACAGTAGGACATGTTCAACACCATTCCGATTCATACCCGATGAATCAGACCTGACTCAACTCTAAGCAGTAGCAGGCATGACAAACAAACATGAATGAGTAGGCACATCAGGCTCAAACAACTCCTACTCATGCTAGTGGGTTTCATCTATTTACTGTGGCAATGACAGGTCATGCAGAGGATAAGGGGTTCAACTACTGCAGCATGTAACAGTTGAATCGTTGTTGTCCTAATGCAGTAAAGAAGAGCAGGAGCAAGAGAGTGGGTTTGTATCGGAATGAACAAGGGGTTTTTGCTTGCCTGGCACTTCTGAAGATAATATAGCTCTTCATCGGTGTCATCAAACTCATCGTCGAAACCACGTCTATCGAGAGGGGACAAAAACCGACAAACAAAGAGGAACACGATCAATGCAATGCAACAATTATGATGCATGATAATGTCATGGCAATATGCTGTTGATTGAGCTAATGCAACTAGCAACCATATTAAATGAAGTTGGTTTGAAACAAGGGTTCAAATTCAAACTCCATATGTGCTTATTTAAATGTCATTTATGCAAATTGCCCTGTACAGCAACCCTAGGTTTCTCAAACATGCATGCAAATGCCATAAACAGATTCCTTGAATTTTTCTGATAATTTTTCATATATAACTTATTTCATTTGGAGTTATGGTTGATTTTCTATTAATTTTAGAAGTTTTGGATATTTTCTGAAATTTATAAATCATTTCTGATTTATTTTAATTCCAGAAAACTTTACTGCGTCAGCATGACGTCGGTGTGACGTCACAAGTCAACTGGGGCGGTTCAGGTCAAAGCTGACCAGTGGGACCCACTGGTCAGTAGTTAGTTAACTAACTAAATTTAGTTAGCGCTAAACTAATACTAATCCTAGTTTAGTTAGTGGCCAGGGGCCCACATGTCAGTGACCCAGTGGGGTCAAACTGGGCTCACCAGTCAACGGTCAGCGGGGTCAACTCCTGGTCAGCAGGGTCAATCCCGCCGGCGTTGAGTCGCCGGCGAGGCCGAGACGGCGGAGGGGCTCGGATTTTGCCCTCCGGTGACCAAATTAGCGGCCGAGACGTGCTACGCATAGCTGGGGAGCTGCCGCATCCAGTGGTGCAAGTTGTTGGACACGGGGACGCCGGAAACGACGCCGGCGAGCTCGACAACGGCGGCCGGAGTTCGGCCAACGGCGGGTTAGGCGATGCAGGGCGCTAGGGGAGGCGCTGTTGTGTGCTACGTGCTGCTGGTGAGGTGTGGAGCACGATGGTGTGCCCGGCTTCAAGCCACAGTGGCTCTGGCCACAACGGCGACGAGGCACGGCGGCGGCGAGCTTCGGCCGTGGTGGAAGATGGAGCTAGGGGATGGGAACGGAGGGGGCGAGCACGGGGAAAGAATCAGGAGTTCACAGGGAGTCATGCGGCGGTCTCAGCGGGCTCGGGGACGGGCTAGAGACGAGGTGCGATCGCCGGCGATCTCGGATGTCCGAGGTAGAAGACGACCACGGTGATGACGTTTGGAGGCGTCTGGTGCCGCGTGGCTCGGCGGGGAGGTCTAAGGCGACGAGGCGGAGCTCTTGAGCCAGTCAGGGAAGCGAGGGGGAGGCGGTGGCTGCGGTGGTGCGCATCGGCGGTGGCGGGCGCGTTCGGGTGGTGCGAGGGAGAGAGCCAGAGGAGGGGACGAGGCCGGGGAAGAGTGGGAGAGAGGACGGGGGCTGCGTGGCGACGCAGGGAGGCGTGCAGAGCGACGAGGGGAAGCGGCAAGCAGGAGGTGGCCGGGGCGCGTGTGTGCGCACGGCGGCCACACGCCCATCGTCCTTCTGTCGCAAGGAAGACAAGGGGAGAGGCCAGTGGGCTGGGCTAGCCAGCTGGGCCAGCCAGGTGGGCTGCAGTTGAGCCAAGTAAGGCCCTTTATCTCTCTCTCTCTCTTTCTCTCTCTCTTTACTTTATGTTTTCTATTTTGCTTTTCTGTTTTTGATTTAGTAATAATACTAAACCATTTTTAAAACTCCTGAGAAAATTTGTGGTCACTTCTAAAATATTTACTAACAGCCCTCAAATGTTATCAGAATTATTGAAGCATTTAAAATATTTATAGCCATTAATTGCTCCAATTCAAATACTTATGATTTAATCCAAAAACCTGAAATGACCTAGGGAAAATATGCACCCATTTTTTTCAGAGGTTTTCACCAGTTTAAAAAATGATGGACTTTTCCTGAAGTCACTTTGGGTTTATTGGAAGTGATTTTATTTGGGCCTATTCGAATTCATTTGGTGCTAGGGTTTGGTCAGTCCCCATTTCAAGTTTCTGAGAAATTAAACATGATGCAAGATGATGATGCAATGACAAGTAAGGCCAATGCTAGGGCTGTGATAGATTTTCACGAAGTAGGCGATCTCCTTGCCCTTACAAACTCCTTGGTTCAACTCCACAATCTTGTCGGAGGCTCCCAAGTGACACCTAGCCAATCTAGGAGACACCACTCTTCAAGAAGTAACAAATGGTGTGTTGATGATGAACTCCTTGCTCTTGTGCTTCAAATGATAGTCTCCCCAACACTCAACTCTCTCTCACAGGATTTGGATTTGGTGGAAAGAATATTTGAGTGGAAAGCAACTTGGGGAAGGCTAGAGATCAAGATTCATACGGTAGGAATGGAATATCTTGAGCTCAACACAAGTGTAGGTGGTTCTCTCTCAAAACATGTGTATTGGAAGTGTAGATGTGTTCTGATGGCTTTCTCCATGAATGAAGAGTGGATGGAGGGGTATATATAGCCTCCACACAAAATCTAACCGTTACACACAATCTGCCAAAAAATCTAACCGTTGTTTGATATATATATTAGGGTTTCTATTCCGTGTTAATCCTTGGATTAGTACTCATGGAAGCAATGTTACCTTGTGTTTCTTGGAATGCTTGCTATGTATCAATCCTACTTCACATCATCTTATTATGTTTGCATATGCTAAAAAATCACTAAGTACAAGTGCAACGCCTAGGAGACAGGCGTTGGACTATGGAGTGTGGCGTCTCACAGCTAGGCGCCACACAGGTCTGTAGCTTGCCATCCCTTCTGTTTCTCTCTGGATAGCTACAGACCTGTGCAGCGCCTAGCCTGGAGGCGCCACACTGTACAGTGCAGCGCCCAGACGGCAGGCGTTGCACTATGGAGTGTGGCGCCTCCCTGCCAGGCGCTGCACTGGTCTGTAGCTATCCAAAGAGCAACAGAAGGTAGCCCTCCAGTTTGGGCCAAAAAATTCACTAAGTGTTTGTGCAGCGCCTAGCTAGGAGGCGCCACACTCCATAGTGCAGCGCCTGCCCCATGGGCGCTGCACTATGGAGTGTGGCGCCTCCCGGCTAGGCGCCACACTGGTCTGTATCTATCCAGAGAGCAACAGAAAGTTGGACAAGTTACAGACCAGTGTGGCGTCTAGCTAGGAGGCGCCACAGGCGTTGCACTATGGAGTGTGGCGCCTCCCAGCTAGGCGCCTCACTGGTCTGTATCTATCTAGAGAGCAACAGAAGGTTGGACACGTTACAGACCAGTGTGGCGCCTAGCTAGGAGGCGCCACAATCCATAGTGCAGCGCCTGCCCCGTGGGCGTTGCACTATGGAATGTGGCGCCTCCCAGCTAGGCGTCACACTGGTCTGTAGCTATCCAGAGAGCAACAGAAGGTTGGACAAGTTACAGACCTGTGTGGCGCCTAGCTGGGAGGCGCCACACTCCATAGTGCAGCGCCTTCCTGGTAGGTGTTGCACTGTGCAGTGTGGCGCCTCCAAGCTAGGCGCTGCACAAACACTTAGTGTTTTTTTGTCATTCAGACTGTGTCCTTTTCAGCCACAGTTCAACATTGCGTATAGTAAACAGTAAGGTTCAAAAAGTGTTCAACAAAGACATCATTTCTTAGAAAGGACCATCACAATAAGTTCAAGTTTAACATAGAGCTACCATAACTACAAGTTTCACATACAGCAACCACCACTCCAAGTTCAACGACATAACAAATTCCACATTACTAAGAGCTACCTCCACTCTGGGTTGAGCATTATAAACAAAGGACGGTGACTAGTGCTTTCCGCGCTTGCTGGCTCATCCCCCCCTCTTGATGGCTATCTTCTTCACCTTCCTAGGAAGAGGAACCCGCTCCGGCTCCTGCTCCGGTACCTCCATGTCATCCAAATAGTCATCCAAAGCAGCCATCCGCGAGGTGCCGACCGTCCTTTTGCCTCTTTGGGTGAAGTCCTCAGGTGTGTATTTCTTGATTCCCTTCCTAGGCTTTAACTCGTATGCAGACCGAACCTTGTAGGTCCCCAAGACCATATCATCAGGAACCTATGCATCCACAAAAGATATGGAAAGACCGTGTGTGAGGATATTGTTAGTAATGCATCAACAATTGGATATATATCCTCATGCCATACCTCTTGGGTGACCACACCCACATCCTCATCCTCCAAAGGATCAGGGTTGCCAGAAGTTGGATCTGATGGTGTCGCCGACCTAGAACGTTCAGGTGATACATACTCGGGGTCACGACAACCGAAAAGGTTTGATAGCCGCCTTAATTTTTGGCCCTGGCGCTGCAACATGAACAAGTGAATGAGACATCGAACGTAGCAACACATGTTAAGTGCTAGTTTGAAGGAGATGTGAACCTTAATGAATGCTCGAAGTGCACCTTCCCCATCGCTTTTGCCAGCCGGGGTTGTTTCCAGAATAGTGTCGGTCTCATCAGCTGCTTTCTTGATCTGGGCACGCTATGAACAGAAACGGTATTAACGTGTTAGGCAAGTGAAGATGTGAATAGTGCGAATGGAAAAGCAAAAGGGCAAATACCACAAAGTTCATCATTGGAGCTGAAGGGATCACTGAGTTGCCTTTCCTGACTAATGTGTTGTACTGGTGCTGGGCTACCTCATAAAAAACGGTGGGTTCTTCCAAAATCTCCTCGGCATACGCCGGATTGCATACCTCCACACGGGTGCTTGCAAGAAACCATGTGAGATAGTTGTTGAACGCGATCGGGCAGTGCTGACGAAGCTGGGCTCGTTTTCCAGCCCGAGCTTGCTCCACAGCAAGCGTGAACTATATGATATACTTGTTGTGATGCTTGGCCCAATCCTTGATCTTCCGCTGCTTTTTCTTATCCAACCTGCAAGTTAGAAACAGAATATTAGCATCATCGACACCGCCGAGAAGCCGCTAAGTGCTCAAGGTTGATTATATGTTACGCGTGTAGCACTATGTATGTGTCCTCCCACTCTGGCGGGTGTGGCTGGAACAAACCGAACTGGCGGAACACCCGATGTGGGAGTTGAAGCTCAACCGCCCAGTTGCATATGAGTGGACACCGCATATGCCAGAGATCCCTATCCCTAATGCACATCAGATTCAGCCTGAACTCTAGAGGGTTCCCAAAGCTATCTCCTTTTCCATACGGTTCCCATTCAACCTACAAAATGGGATAGAATGCAAAATTGATATCGAGTTACGATAGAAGCATCATAATCACTTATGCAATGTCGATTCACCTGCTCAGGCGTGATCGCGTCCATCTCGCTCCTGTACAGCTTGTACATGACCAAGGGATCATCCTTCATCTCATTTAACACATCCCACTTGTAAGCCCAAGTGGGGAGCCGTAGTGGGTCCCCTTTGTCGTCCCAATCCTCATACTTCACGATCTTCGGTCGTCCAACCAGCAAACGCTCCCAGCTCCATATGGAAAGTGCGAGCAAACAACCACCAATACCTCCAGATAGCCTACAACAGGCTTCGTCTAACTGCACATAAAAAAGAACTTGGTTGAATTAACAGCAAGATTGGATTCATAATGTACCAATGAAGTGGAACAGAAACAACTTTATACCGGTCTATACAAGTAAGCCAGTGTCGCCGAACCCCAACTCCATTTGCTATCGAAGACGGTCAACGCCTTGAGCCACATCCATGGAGCATTCTTGCCTGTGCCATCAACAAACATAGTCCTGGATATCACGTACCACATGTAGACACGAGCATATGTCTTCACCGTGTCCTCATCAGCATCCTCAGGGCAAATACTGAAGTTCGATACAATCCACGTGAAAGTAGCACCGGCTGCGACTCTAACCTTCTTCTTGCCTTCTTCTTCTGGTTCGCGAGGCTCCAGAGGAACTTTACCAATAAGGGCAAACATCTGCTCGCGCCACCCATCAGAATCGATGCTCATACATATAGGATTCCCATCAATAGGAAAACCGGTGATCATAGCTATATCCTGGAGCGTCACGGTCATCTCCCCGGTCCGAAGATGGAAAGTGTGTGTCTCCGGCCTCCAATGATCAATAAGCGCGGTGAGTGCTGGAGCATTGTTGGGTGGCGTCGACCGGCTGACCAACTGAATGAAAGGGAGAAGTCCTGTCTCCCTAACATACGGTGTGTACCGCTCATCATAGCGCATCCACCCAAGGTTGACCCCGTGAGCCCGAAGCTTCAGAGGTGCAAGCTCCTACAAGCAAACAAACAAATCATTACATATGGGGGGTATGTGTTTGAAATAAAAATATGAAATTCATAACACTGGCAACTTTCATTATTACCCGCTGCTCCACCGACATAGCGTACGACCGGTGTTGTTTGTCCCAGTGATCATTGATAAGCCAAACCATCCTAACAATTTGAAAGAAAGCTTTCTTGTCAACACGATTATCTTTTGAATACAAAAAAGTAAAGTACAGCTACTAGATGCAAAATACAAACCATATGTATCCAAACCATTCTTGCCAATAGAAATGTAATTTCAATAAACTAAACTAAGCCTACCTCATGCAAGATTCAATACAAATATCTTTTCCATATAAATAAAATGTCAACCTATGTATCCAAACTATATAAATAACATGTCAACCTATGTATCCAAACCACATTCTAATCTAACAAAGGTTCCCCAAATCTAATACATGCAAGATTCAAACAAAAGTTCCCCAAATCTAATACATGCAAGATTCAAACAAGGGTTCCTCAAATCTTCAAAATATAATATTTTCTATGAATAGAAAGAAGGGGATCGGAAGAGAGTACCTTCTAGGATGGATTGGTGAAGAAATGCACGGACCAAATCGTCGGATCTGAAGGATTTGGGAGAGGGGATTGAGAGGGGGAGAGGAGGAAGCCGCCGGCGCGCCCCTTCTGTAACTCCTGGAACGAATGGGTGGGGTGGGGGAGGGGGAGCGGGCGCCTGGCATCTAAGTCACAGTGCAGCGCCTACGGGCCGGGCGCTGCACATTACATGTGTGGCGCCTAGCTCGGAGGCGCTGCACTGCTGGGTGCGGGCCCAGGGGCTGCCACGGTGGACTGGAGTGCAACGCCCCCGAGCTAGGCGCTGCACCATAGGGTGTGGCGCCGTCGTGGCGGACGCTGCACAAAAAGGTCAGGGATGTGAAATTATTTCATGGACAGTTCATTCTGTGAATTGATTTCGCCCCGAGATCAAAATTGTCAAATTTGCCCTCGACATGAGCAGAAGTAGAGCTGCTGCAACGCTGAACAGAAAATCGAGCTCCAGTTGATGCAGCGTACGTACGTGCCAACCCATGCGTCCTGCGTGTACGAACGCATATACCGCCCTAGCTGGGAAGAGGAGCCGAGGTTGTGGTTCGTGCCGTACCATCTACCATGGGTCCGTTGTCTTGCGTACGTGACGCTAAGCTCACCGGCACGACGAGTACGTCAAGCTAGCTAGGCTTTTGTCTCGATGGGCGACGAATGGTGTCGTGTCCGATGGCCCCAGATAGACTCCCTGTTCTTCTTTCTTACTACAAGTCGGCTAATTTTGTGTGGTGTGGATGCGGTTGTATTTATTTTATAAGCGTATCTCACCCATAAAAGAACCGAGTACACACACCATATATGCACATTTATATAGCGTTGCCAATAATAAATCTGGGCGCTGTTGCCGCGTTATTGCTTGGCTATGACGACAGGGCAACAATACTAGGAAACTTCTTACGCATGGGGTCAAATCACATGCCCAGGTACCGGCCACCGGTAATTTGAGTTTTTTTCTTCGGAATCACCGGTAATTTGAGTTAGAAGGACAATGATATCCACAGCCCATCAGGGTTAATGTTCCGGTGCTCGCATTATTCATAAATATTTCAGGATTTTTGGCAATGCGTGTTCATTGGAAGGAGACATTACCGTCGACTACGAGACATCTTTGGTGACTTCGTCAATATCTATATGAACGTCTGCGTTTGTACTACTAATATAGGTCTGATTTGGCCCAGAGTTAGCTGTGTGGTAGGTATTACCAGTGGCTGGCCCGCCACAGGTATGTTTTTTTTTAGCAATTTTCTGCATTTTTTATGTTTTTGTGTACTCCCTCCCTCAATATATACAAGGCCTAATACGATTTCTGAGGTTATCTTTGACCAGATATTAGAGTAATATAATATATGGCATGCATGCTACATAAAGCATACTATCAAATTCGTGAGAAAAGGGAGTTTCTAATGATATTAATTTTATATTATACATCTTTTTTTACCGATTGTCCAACATACATATTACGCCCTATACATATGGATGGAGGGAGTACTCTTTTGGTTTTAGTGCTCCATTATAACTATAGATGCATTAAATGCCCTAAATATATCATGTTAACCTAGAATAGTCTTAAATTTGATCATGAAACTTGCAATGGTGTATATTTAACCAAAAAAGTTTTAACGGGGAATGATTAAAAAAATTGAGTTCCCCTTCAAACCTGCAATTTCCCTTCGAAACCCTGATTCTTCCCCGGAGGGACTTCATTTTCTACTCGAAGCGCATCAAAAAATTTCCATAACTCTCTCAAAAATTTACCACACCCTCTAGAGGTCATATCATGACACCATGTCAAGTTTCATCTTTTTCAGATTTCATTTACATCTTCTTGTAATAAAAGGCATTTACCACCTTTTAATAGTTAGAAATCATTTAATGCCCCGGAAATAGCAAATCAAGCCAAACAAAGTGCCAAAGATTCACATGACTCTTGTTATGGTGTGCCATCAATCCTATTAATGAATTAGACAATCACTCTTATCCTAAAATACACTCCTTCACAAAAACACAAAAAAAATTTACAAGTGGCAGGCATCCAGAAACACTTGCCACTGGTAACAGGGGTTACTAGTGGCAGGCGAGCACTGGTGCCAGTACTGCTAATCTCTCCACTTACGCATCGTTTAGCCCTCGCACGGTACTTAGCCAAATTCCACATTCCCCCAAGTCTCTAGTCCCTAGCCGCACCTTCATCCCCATCGAGAGTCACCTTCGCCCCCATCGACACCCTCACCCGATGCCATCTCTCCCTTGCAGACGTCACCGTGCCCCTCGTCCCCGACCATGTCCCCTCTATGATGTTGCCATCCTCGACCTCGATGCCTCGGACCTCTTCCATGACACCCTCCCAATGAGTCACCGTCGCCCCCACAACCAGAAGCTATTAGGATTTTTTTTAACTTTTATGTACCTAATTTTTCTTACTATGATCGAGCCATTGTTTTAATAAGCATAAGGAGCCTGGCCGTGGGCTTTGTTAGCCAAGACTTCTTTGGTTTTAATAAGCATAAGGAGTCATATATGCATTTAATGTTTTTGGTTAGAATTTGATTTTAATCTACAATAATTTTTTATTTAATCTTCTCTTATGCCATTGGATTTGTTAGCCAAGACACGAGGCAATTTGCATTTTTTCAAGAAGAAATTAGGAAGTACTTTTGCTTGGAATAACCCAAATCATGGGTTTTTGTACTGGCCATCGAGCCGAGGGGGATTTCACTGGTTTTGGTACATGCCATCGTGTCCGGAAGGGGGATTTGTCTTTCTGGTCGTTCTTCGTCTGCGTTCGTGTGTCTTCGGGTTGAATCCTTTTGATTTACGCTACTCTTCATCGGTGACGGTTAATATTCTGGTGCGCTGGTCCTATGAGGCCTTAGCACACCGATTTTCTGAATGTCTACTACAACAAGTTTTGTCCGGCTCACCGAGGAGGTACGATAACGGCGGTGTGCCTTCGACTCGCTTCAGTGCTAGTAGTTGTCGCTAGGTGGTCTATGAATCTGGATGTAATTTTTATTATTTATGATGTTTTATCATGATTGAAGATGAATAGATTGAACGTTTTTTTATAAGATTTGTCGCTGTGCAGTCATGACCTTTTATTGGAATGACCGTTGGCCCGTCCAATCTTTATTACTACTACAGTCCTTGCAGCCGTTCGATGCGGCATTCTCACGTACAGTGCTCCGGCACGTACTAGCTCGCGGCGAGCAAAACCATTAAACGCCGTATACGCATGTCGTGTGCCAATAACACTACGCATCAGAAAAAGCTGACCGTCTGGGTTACTATCAAAGATTCAAAGCGTAGGTACTAGGTAGTAGGTTCCAACATGCACAGTAGAGGTGATTAGGCCCTGCAGCCAGTCACAGGATGCCCATGAAAGCCATTCATTACTACTAGTAGTGCTCATGCATGCATGGACAACGTATAGTACGAATTAATCGTACTCCTACTCCTGCTAGCTAGTAGTAGACGAGCACTGGTTGCACTAGCACTACAGTGTCGCCCGAAATGCACGATGCATGCATGGCCACGTTACTACGAGTAGTACGTACTACTCCCTCCGTTTCTAAATAATTGTCTTTCTGAAGATTTCAACAAATGATTACATACGAAGCAAAATGAGTGAATCTACACTTTAAAACATGTTTACATACATCCGTATATTGCAGTTTATTTGAGATGGCTAAAAAAACAATTATTTGGGAACGGAGGGAGTATATGTTTACGTGATATAGTGTCGCACGAATGCACGATGCATGCATGGCCACGTGATACTACATATTACTACGAGTATTTACCGGCAGCTGCTGCAACGCTGAACCATAGACATGATGCAGCGGAGGCACCGAAGCAGAAGCACAGTACGTACGTATAGTGCTGCACTATATATACGTGCCAGCCGATGCACACGTGTATATATAGCTTGCAAGAACGTATATTTTGGGACGGAGGGGGTACGTCCCTAGTTGGGCAGAGGAGCTGATCGTGGGTGTGGTTCGAGTCGTACCATGGGTCCGTTGCCTTGCGTGACGCTAGCTCACCGGTACGTACGACGAGTGCAAGCCATGCACGTCAAGCTAGCTAGGCTTTTGTCTGGATGGACGAGCCCGGGATGGTGTCGTGTCCGATCACTCCAGATAGATGAGAGCCTGTTCTTCTTTCTTACTCCCTCCGTTCCCAAATAATTGTCTTTCTAGCCATCTTAAATGGACTACAATATACGGATGTATGTAGACATGTTTTAGAGTGTAGATTCACTCTCATTTTGCTTCGTATGTAGTCACTTGTTGAAATCTCTAGAAAGACAATTATTTAGGAACGGAGGGAATACAAGTCAGCTAATTTTTGTGTGGTGCGGACGTGGTCTTATTGCAATAAAGAAACTGAATGCACACAGCAATATGCACGTTTCTATAGTGTTCCATATACTTTTCTCGGGGTTTTGAATTACTTTTTTGACTTGTTTTATTAGTACTTTTTGACGGTCACATATACGTACGCACACTCATCCTATGAATCCATGCACATACTCCCAGAGATACTAAGTCTGCAAATTTTAAGATTGACGAAATCGTTATATACATCTTGTGTTGGCGCTAAAGCCATGCCCTACGGTGGCGACCGGCGACCAGGTCGAGTCCGTGGCATGTATTCATGTGCATGCGTGTCCGTGGCTGTGGCGAAGACCGCGTCGGGCAAGTCTAGCGCTGCGTGCATGGGTAGCCAAGGGCTACAAAGCCGGGCCACGTCCAGGTTGTTAACTACGGTGGCGTTTGGTTGTGTGGTTATCCACCATAGGGGGACATGGATAACCAGCTTTCCTGAGGATGCCACTCGTTTGGTTGGAGAGCAAGAGAGGATATGGATAGCCAGATGCCTGGGAATATTCAGCTAAAAGCTGGCTGAGGAAAGTCGCGAGATTCTCGCGGATGAGGGCAGCCACTCGCGCGCGAATCGTTTTCCTTTTCCTTCGTCTGTCTCACCCTCGCCCGAGCGAACCTTCACAGCTCCCTCGCCTGAACAAAGAAGCGGCGGCGGCGACGGCGACGGCAGCGATGATTTGGATCGGGGCGGCGGTACGAGTCAGCAAGGACTCCAGTGTGTTTCAGGTTCAAATCCTCCGCGTCTCTCCTTCCCCTCTCTCTTCTCTGTCTCCTAGTGGCGAGATGTGGCCATGGGATGGTGGGGAGTGGGAAGCGCCGGCGGCGGGGAACGTTAAGCTCTGGTGGCTGGGAACCGCGAGATCTCTGGTTGTGGGGATTAGAAAGAGCTCTGGCTAATTAGGAACACGAGAGGCAAGCTTCTCTGTTGTTTCTGTACATGCGACCTGATGCTCTTCTCTGTCTCGTTTCTTTTTGCAGGTCGGACGGAGACACCCGTAGCATCGTGCCAGTGAAGAAAATAGTTGTAACTTGTCTATGATATTGGACTATAGTGTTGAGTGTTGGATTATGAAGTTCAACTTTAATTCTATTCTCAACAAACACACAAATGCCTATCCCTAGCCACCTCTTATCCTCCCAACCAAACAATAAGATGTGGTTATCCAACTCACCCAATCCCTCACAACCAAACGGCATAAATTGGCTATCCCCAACCACCTGGTTAAGGATATCCTCAGCCAAGTCATCCTCGCCCACGAACCAAACGCCGCCTACGTGCATGCATCGGATGGATATGGACGTGCATGTAGTTGAGTAGTGGGTGCTGGCCGAGTCATTCGTAGGAGATATTGTAGGAGGTGGGCGTCCGTGTGTATGCATGAATAGAGTTTGTTAGACTACAGAGCTAGGTGTGCGTTCAGGTTGCGGAGTGGCCCGTGAGTCTGGCTACTTAAGCCATGTATTTGCCCAGTCAATGTG
This sequence comes from Aegilops umbellulata, assembly GCA_032464435.1. Classification (NCBI taxonomy): domain Eukaryota; kingdom Viridiplantae; phylum Streptophyta; class Magnoliopsida; order Poales; family Poaceae; genus Aegilops; species Aegilops umbellulata. Next base: position 502,184,174 of record CP136055.1, on the reverse strand, counting down.
AGAGTTCTTACAGGGTTGTGCTGCGTGTGTGCGTGTGTACCTTCATGTATGTGTGTTTGAGGGAGTTAAGATGAATAGATGCCAACATACAGGCCGTTCGTCGGCCGGGGCATTCATCGCCGGAAGTGTGATTTGTTCATCGTCTTCTACCTCCGTCCGGCGTTCGTCGTCGGAGAGCTTCTCGACGTTCGTCACCGGTGGGTTTGTCCCAACATCTTGTAGTTGACGGGGCCATACCGTTGAAAAAATAGTGTCAAAGAATCTAAAATAACTCTAGAAATATGCAAGCACACATGGCAAGTCTAAGACTGGCCATAATGGGAAGCCTCATATACTAGTACTATCATGCATATGATAGTAATGTATGATACTACATTCGTAGCCATAGTATCATAATCGATCTCATTTATTGTCATGCATGATACATAGTAACATAAAATTTATTATGGTACGATATCACTCAACCATCTCTTTTTTCATTTAATTCTACGCCACCTCATCAAAATCGCCTACTAGTTGGTACTCCCATTACAAGTAGTCTAAGGCCCTGTTTGGTTCATAAGTCTTAGGACTTTTTTAGTCCCAACTAAAAAGTCGCTAGTCTCTAAAAAGTCCCTACCGCTTTGGTTTCTGGGACTAAACATGGACTAAAAGACATGTTACAACTAAAAGTCCTAAAAAGAATCTCCCTAGGGGTCTTCTTTCATAAGTTTCAAATGTCCACTTTAAGTCCCTATAAATCCCTCCTACTTATTTGGTTTAGATGAGACTAAAAGGGACTTTTTTAAGTCCCTACATCAATAAATCCTTGTAAACAAACACCCCTAAGACTCAAACCTTTGTGAGTGGTTCCACCACAAGAAACCTAATAACTTCATAAGGTAAACGTAGGAATGATGAACAATAAATTACTAGTCAAAGTCATGCACCCAAGACCATGCAAAATCAAAGGGGCCTTACATTTTACGCATTGCTCGAGGAAACGAGCGCACGGAAAGTATTTGTTCCCTTATTTTCCAGCTCACGATCGGTAAAATCCAGCCAGACAGCCGGCACGGCGAGCGAGCGGCGTCAGAAGGAAGCGCACGGACGCACGCGATCGCAAGAAGCCAACGGCCGGTTGCGGCTATCGTCGGCCACAAACGCGAACCTGTTCCTTGGAAGGCAGCCTCACCGCCAGGCGCCAGGCAAGGACGCCGGCCGGATCGAGCAAGATTCACACGCTGTCACGCCACTCTTTCCGTCAAGCCAAGCCACCGCTGACGCGCACGCTCGTGTCCCCTGCGAATCGGACGAGCGTACATGTTTTTCATGTCCGCCACTTGTGACGACGCCGCGCTCAAGGAGAGATAGACACGCACAGATCTAGAGGGAAGGAGAAATGGACAAGCGGTGGCGGTGAAGGGAGAGGGGAGGGCAACGGCAACGGCAAACATGCCATGCCTGCGGCTGCAGCGTGCAGGCGGCAGGGGATGGCGATCGAGCTACGCCGCACTGCAGTGCATTCAAGCCCAGGACACGCACAGTGCCCTCCCTGCCCTGCCCTGCCCTGTCTACGATCTATCGCCTATAGTGGCCCGAATCAATCGGATCGTACGTACAGTGTACGTGGTGGTACGTTCGTCGTTACCCCTGCTGGCTGTCTCGCATCGCTCGCGCTCGAGGCATGTCGTAGCGTACGTGAGCTAGAGCCGCCCAGCCCTAGCCCTAGCTCCGTCGCCATCGCTCCATCGGCCTCCTAGTGATCGACGGATCCTTCAATGCGGCCCATAAATGCCCCAACCTCCCCTTTGTTTCTCCGGTTGGTTGGCGAATTCATTGCATGCCCCCGCGAGAGCGCGTGCTGCCAATTCCTTGTATATGTACCCACGCCATGCCATGGGCGCCGCATACCACCAACGCGCTTTGCACCCCCAACCGGCCTCCCTCCTCGTCCTCTTCTTCCTCGGCCTAATCCCCATCCATCTCTCTCTACGCCTCCATGAAGGGAAAGCCATGTTAAGGAAGCCGGCTTCTTTCTCCGCCTCTCCGCCCGTCTCTTCTCCCATCCCGGCCCCTTCCGGCCGCGTGAAACAAACCGGCTTTCACTGGGCCGGGTTTCTCTCCACGTCGCCGTCGACCATGCTCGTGTCGATTCTTTTCTTCGGTTAACAACGGGAACCTGGTGAGTTGTGTTCTTCAGCTAGCTCTTGTTGTTTCATCATCCATGGTTAAATCCTGGGAGGCGCGCGAATGGACGCGGTATTGGTGCGGTTCAATCAGAAAGCTGGTGCCCCCTGAGGCAAGGGGTCCCGCTCTTCGATTGAGCCGTGCCAATATCACGCGGTTCCTCCTGAATCGCATCCTCCTCTCATGCTTCAAATTAAGCTACCGTGCATTGTGCGTAACTGATCCAGTACTATTGACTGATATGATTTTCGTAGCATTCAGGTTTTCTTCTTCTTTTGAAACAACAACATGGAAGAGGTTTCAACTTTCAAGTTAGTAGTGTGTGTGATAAGAGTTTTGTGAGTCACAATGCAGTTAATTTGTCGTGCTGTTGATTAAAAGTGACTAGTGTTGGTAGTACAAACTAGTACCGATCCTTTGTGGACAGAACAAACATACCATAAGTATCTGATTTTGTAGCATGTCATATTTCAAGTCCAGCTAGTTATCATATTTTTCTTTCTTTCTTATCAGACACTCTATGAGATGAGTTGACAACATCCTATACGATGTCCTTGATTTCATGCTGGCAAAAACTACTTCACACCTCCCAATCTCCCATCCACAAGAGATCTAGTCTAATTAACCCGATCGATCAGCAAGTTATAAGGAGTAGGCACGTACAAGTTGATGGGCTGGGAAATCCATTTGATAAAGTTCTCGCTGCTTAATTAGTTCCCCCTCTGTTTGTCTGCTACACTATCAATATGCACTAGTGAACCTGGTCAGTTTTCGCTCACTATACCAATTGGCTCCTGAGGAACAGCACAAATTGAAGACCACTTAGTGGTATACTTAGTACTAGTAGTACTAGTTAAGATCTACTGGAAGGACCAAAAGATCCTAGTACAGAACTACAGGTACAGACTACAGACACAGAGAGCAGGGTGCGCATGCCCCACTGTTCTGCCCATTGCGTCTGAAAACTTGGAGACCAGCCATCCATTCAATTGAGTCTTAATTACCTATAATGATCTTTGTTGGAAGCACAGTGTACTGTATAATTGCCTATCCCTATATATGAAGCCAGCTTTCATTTCTCTCCTTTGATTTCCTGGCTTTATGTGCAAGAGAAGCTAGCTATTCAATACTCCGATTTCTCAGTGTAGTGACGAGTGGGCAATGCAAGGCTCTACGTGCACTTGCTAGTACTCCCAGGTCCCAGCTGATGAATGAGATGGTTCTTGTTTATCTTTGCCCGGTGCTACAATCACCCAGTAAACCTTGCTTTACCGCTGTCAACTTATTTCTGCCGTTTTGGGGACCAAAGCAGGGGGGGGGGGGGGGATGTGGTGGCCAAGACTTCGTTAAGAGTAGTGAACGGTGTACAAGCAAGTACAGTACAGGGTATTGCATATAGCATGCAGATTCTGGCTATCATTTGAATGAATGCTTCCAATCCTCACGCGGCCACAGGCATCCGATGCGAGTTTTTTCAGAACAATTAATGCATGAGCCAGGAAATTATTTGGAGTAGGTGGAATGATCTTCAAAAAGGAAATAAGTCGAGGAGTACAGCTTGCAAAACCTCGTGATTTCCATATAAAGACAGTTTTTTCTTTCAAATAGTATTCCCTCTATAAAGGAATATAAAAGCGTTTAGATCAGTAAAATAGTGATCTAAACGCGCTTATATTTCTTTACAGAGGAAGCAGCTAGCAAGAGTATTGCAACGTAAGAAAATCCATTTTGCTTTTCAAACCGAAGCAAAAGCTTTTCCTCATCAATAAATAAGAGAGAAATAAAGTGTTTCGGTTACAAATATGATGCCCGAACTCCAACAACGATAGAAAAAGTTCACTACTCTCCCAGCATGATTAAACACTTAGACCTACAGCCGCCAAATCCAGCACCCTATATGTCCGCAGATGCGTCCGGGCGCGTCCGTGGACAGTGAATGGGTAGTCCCTAAATCCGCGCGTCCACATCCACGTATCTCATATCCGGCACTCTATATCAATGAAAAATCATGCAAAGTAGTACGTAGATCATCAGACGGGCAAAATCGACAGAAAACCGACTCTAAACTGATAGCAAACGGGCATAAATTCACATATAAACATCACCAAAAGATCGGGCATAGTTCACACAACTCATACTATCCGGCAAATGCTAACTAGATACTAGGTGGTAGATACTACTAGCTAGATATGAGAGGGCGGAGCTTCACCACTTCCTCTCCGGCCCTTTGCCCATCCGGTTGTCGGCGCTGCTGTAGGCGTCCGCGGCAGGAGGTGGGTCGATTTTAGAGCCATCAAATTCAGACCCGTCGTCGTCAAAGGAATCGGAGATGACGATGTAGCCTTTCAAGCACCAGACGATGCGGTCCTGCATGCGCTTGAGCTTGGCCACCCTCGCCGCTTCCGCCGCCTCCCGCTTAGACTACTCAATGCCGAGCTGGAGCTACTTGGCGTTGATCCTCCGGAGCCGTCGGGCTTCCGTCTCCGTCGTGGTAAGTAACCGACGAAACACCCACTGGAGACGCTCCTCCTCGTCGGGCACCAGCATCACGTGGTGGTGGTGGGCGGACTACACAGCCGCGTCGGACGCGACACCCATCTCCATTGCCACCTGCCTCTCGCGGCGGGCGTGCGTGCCTCTAATTCCGGAGTCAGCATCCGCTGCGCCGGCGGAGCGGGCACAAGAACCCATCGGTGCCCGTATGGAGCAGCGGACGGAGTTGAGGAGGTTGTCGGGCGGGTGGCACCAATTGGGCTGCCCTCGCAGATCCGCACCCGTGGCGGGAAGGGCCGGCGCCGGCTTCGGCGCTGCGGCGACGGGCGACAGCCAGCGTCGCATCTGAACCGGAGCTGCCGCTCGTATCGACCCGCGAGCACTCCGGCGTAATACGAAGCACCGACTCGTCCTCGTCTTGGGAGCTGCCGGCGGAGTATCGACCCGCGAGCACTCCGGCGCAGTGCGTAGCGCCGGCTTGTCCTCGTCTCCGAAGCTGCCGGCGGAGTGGCTTCCGGTGCTGTACATGGTTGCCGACGCTCGGGATTGGACGGATAGGCGAAAGGGGAGCGGAGTGAAGTGAGCCTAGGAGTTGCTCTAGAGGGGGATTTTGCGGGGTCGGAGTGGGCCAGAGGTGGACCGGGAGGACGTGGCGGACGTGCCAGGCGTACCCGGGCCGCCTCATATCCGTCCAAGATTTAGGCTGGATATGAGGGGTAATGGTCGGCCCGAGCGTTTGAGGCCAGTTTGGGGCGCCCGGTTGGGTCGCATTTTCATGACCGGTCGGTGACCGGGCCGTCTGTCCGGGCGTTTGAGACAAGTTTAGGGTGCGCGGTTGTAGATGCTCATAGACCCAATGTTTTTCACCTCGGATGACCCAAAGCTCTGCTTCTTTCTTATGCCCTTGAGAAGGACCGTCGGCGCGCGGTGCGTATTTGTGGAGGAAGACCTTGAATTTCTTTCATTTCAAGTGGTCCAACTTAGAAGTATAGTGATGGAGGCCATGGCGCTCCTATTCAGGACGTTGGTTTCGGACATGTTAATCCATCACTCTTTGGTTGAGCGCTCCAAATGTCAAGCGGTAGTGTCGAGATTTACAAGTTGCATCCACTCCGGTACTACGCCTCATAGAATCAATGTGTGTGCCGGCATTTCTGAAACAAGTGTGGAGTAGTTTCTTGCTCCATGCACAAAGGACATATGCCACAATTTGCCTAGCAGCGCTTAGCCAACATATGTGCCTTCGATATCCTATTTCAACCAGAAATTTGATGTTCGAAGCCGTCCTTTCCATGGAGGTGCGGGTTAGGGTTGCACTCAAGAATTGCGTCAGGTAGGCGGTGTTGGACTGTATATGTATATATAGAATTGTTTATACATCTTGTACTTGTATTCTTTGATACTTATATATAATGAGATAGCCGCATTTCGTTGGGGTGTCGAGCAGTTGCCCAAAACATATGTTTTGCATGACCACTTGGCATGAGTGGTAAGCTATCTAAAAAAACACATACATTTTGCATGGTATCAGTCTAGGGTTTCCAATGTCTTCCGCTGCACCTAACGCCGCCGCCGAGTCGCTCCTCCCAACGCCGCCGCCGTGCCGGCCTATGTTGTCGCCCCGTCGTCGCCCTTCCTCGGTTCTCGCCCGCTCGCCACGGCCTAGTGGCAGGCCTCGCCGCATGACGGCAACCCCGCGGGTTCTCTGTCCGGGTTGGGCGGGCAAAGCGATCTGCCCCCGCCGATCTCATGCGGTGGCGCTGCTCCCTCGACCGTTGCTTCTGCGCCGCCGTCCGTCCGCGGCCCTGCGCCCGTGTATGGGGCGGTTCCCTCCCCCAACCCTACGGCTCCCCGTGGTACGGCGCCCCTGCACCAACCTACGACGCCGCGCCACCGCCGCCCTCTGCCTGGCCGGCGCCCCTCTACGGGTCGCCGCCTGCGTCACCCTACGCGGCCCAGCCGCACCCGTATCGCTACGCCGCGGCCTATGGCGCTACATCCGCCGCGTCCTCGGGGGGGGGGGGGGGGGGCGATCGGGTCGGCCGATGCCCTAGCCGCCCCTGGCTATGAGACATCTATGGCACTTGCTCCTCACGCCGAGACGGACCCGATGATGGGTTTCCACGCGCCACGGACACAGGCTCTTGCGGGTTATGCTACGGCGCCGCCGCCATTTTATTTCTCGCACCTCCTTCCGGTGAAGCTTACGACGGACAACTATTTGTTGTGGCGGGCTCAGGTGCTACCTCTTCTCCGGAGTCGCTACTTGGAGGGATATGTTGATGGCTCCATCTCGTGTCCACCGCCGTATCATCCGGCTTATCACGTGTGGGTGGCTCAAGACCAGGCGATCCTCTCTGCCATTCAGTCGTTGCTCACTCCGAGCATGTCCTCGCTTTTCATCTTCGCCGCGACGTCTCGGGATGCTTGGTCAGCGCTTCACAGCAGCTTTGCCTCTCAATCTCACGCGCGTGCTCACTCTATACGCACTGAGTTGGGGGAGACCAAGCTCGACGGCCTAACCATCACAGAGTACTTCAACAAGATGTCTGGTCTCGCCGACACTTTGGCCTTGATTGGCCAACCGCTTGGAGATGAGGATTTCACCACCCATGTGCTCAATGGCGTCGATGATGACTATGATAATCTTATTGAGAATGTCCATGGTCGCGAGGCACCTCTTCCGCCACGGGAACTTTATGCACGCCTTCTGGGTCGCGAACATTGCATCAAAGCACGTCGTGCCTCCCCGAGTTTTGCCTCCGCTAATGCCGCCACCCGCGGCAAACCACAGAAGCAGTCGTTGCCTGCCAAACTGGTGGCTTCCTCTCAGCAGACTTCCCAGAGCGCCGCGCCATCCATCACTGGCGGGTCTCGGCCAGTGGCTTGCTGCCCTTGCTGCGGCGCTCAGCAGGCCTGCCAATTGTGTGGCATTGAGCGCCACATAGCCTCCCGCTGTCATCGCCGCTACAAGCAAGATTTCCTTGGCCTAGGCAACAATGGTAAAGGGAATGAAAAACAGGCGGCTGCTGCGGTGGCGAGTCATGAGCACGGACGCACTCCATCCTACTCTATTGATCCTACATGGTACATGGACACGGGAGCTACGAACCACCTCACCAACGAGATGGGCAAGCTCACCACTCAGGAGCCATATCGCGGTCATGATCAGGTGTACACCGCCAATGGAGTAGATATGCGCATCTCCCATGTTGGTCAGGCATCACTTCTTGCACGCAATTCCCGAAAACTGCATCTTTCTAATGTTCTTCGTATTCCCACTGCTACGCGTAGTTTGTTGTCTGTTCCACGACTTACTCGTGATAACAATGTCCTTGCTGAGTTTCACCCTTTTCGTTTCTTTATCAAGGATCGGGACACGAGGGTCGTTCTGCTTAGCGGTCATCTTCGCCATGGCTTGTATGCACTTGACGCGCCGACCGCACCTCCTACGCAGTTTTCTCCTCAGGCGTTCAGCGGTGTTCGTGTGCCATCTACACATTGGCATGCGTGCCATAGTCATCCTGCTGCTCCTATAGTTCGTCATGTGTTGCATCGTCATGAACTACCGGTTGTGTCAAATAAAACTGCTGAAACTATTTGTGATGCCTGTCAGCAGGGCAAGAGTCATCAACTTCCGTTTTCAGAGTCTAGTTGTGTTGTGAAACATCCTCTTGAGCTTGTGTTTTCCGATGTATGGGGTCATGCCCAAACGTCTGTCAGTGGCCACAATTATTATGTCAGTTTCATTGATGCTTATAGTCGGTTTACTTGGCTTTATCTTATTAAGAGAAAGTCTGATGTGTTTGATGTTTTTATACAGTTTCAAGCACATGTTGAGTGTTTCCTTAGCCAGAAAATTATTCATGTTCAAACCGACTGGGGGGGGGGGGTGAATATCACAACGTCAACTCGTTTTTTAACAAACTTGGGATCACACATCGTGTGTCTTGTCCTCATACACATCAGCAGAATGGGACCGCTGAACGTAAGCATCGTCATCTTGTAGAAACTGGCATTACTTTATTAGCTCATGCCTCTATTCCTTTTAGGTTCTAGAGTGATGCCTTCTCCACTGCATGTTTTTTGATAAATAGGCTTCCCTCACGACTATTGAATATGAAAACTCCGCTTGAACTCTTGCTCAATGAAATCCCAGACTACACATTTCTCAAAGTCTTCGGGTGTGCATGTTGGCCTCATTTGCGTCCGTATAACAAACATAAGCTAGAGTTTCGGTCTAAAAAGTGTGTTTTCCTTGGGTATAGTTCCCTTCACAAAGGGTACAAATGCCTACATGTTCCCACCAATCGCATCTACATTTCTCGTGACGTTGTATTTGATGAGAATGTGTTCCCCTTTCATGCACTTCCGAACAGCTCTAACACTCCTATGCCAGACGTTCATTCTACCACACCTTCGCCTGATCAATTTATGGATGTTGCAAATGCTCCTGTGTTGCTTCCTAACCATGCTGCAGGTGTTGGACGCGGTGCTCGTCTTGAGCTCCTTGATGAACAGGCATCGACGGATGCCCTGGATCTGGACGTAGATCTCATGCATGGGACATGCATACCGGGCGGCACCCATCAGCCCGCGGAAGCTGCACACGCAGCTGCCCCGCGGGAGTCGCCCTCGCCTGCCCCGCGGGTGTCGCCCTCGCCTGCCTCGGTGGTGGTTTCGCTTGGGCCGGCTGCTATCTCGCCTGGCCCAGGGACCGCTTCTCCTGCGCCTGCCCCGGCTTCTGATGGGCCGGCCTCGTAGGGCCCGACATCGCCTGCCCTCCCCCCGATGCCAGAGGACTCTGGCGCGAGCTTGGGTGGCTCGGCCTCGCCTCTACTGTCGCCCGCGTCGAGCCCGGCATTGCAGCCACAGCCAGCTGCTGCTCCTCGTCCTCACACACGCAGCCAAATAGGGGTCCTCCAGCCAAAGATCCGTACCGATGGGACTGTTGCGTGGCTCACTGCTTGCATGACTCATGCTGCTGAGGATCCTACTGCTGAGCCTTGCCATTTTCAGGCTGCACTGAGCATTCCTCACTGGCGTGCTGCGATGGAACAGGAGTTTCAGGCGTTGCTGAAGAATGACACTTGGCAACTTGTTCCTCCAGTATCTGGGGTTAACATCATTGATTCTAAGTGGGTTTTCAAAGTCAAGAGACATGTTGATGGTTCCATTGAATGCTACAAGGCAAGACTAGTTGCTAAGGGTTTCAAAAAGAGGTATGGTCTTGATTATGAAGACACATTCAGTCCAGTTATCAAGCCCACTACCATTCGTTTGCTGCTGTCTCTTGCTGTTACTCGAGGATGGTTTCTTCGCCAGCTTGATGTGCAGAACACTTTCTTGCATGGAGTTCTGGAGGAGGAGGTTTATATGCGTCAGCCGCCAGGGTATGTGGATCCGGCATGTCCTCACCATCTCTGTCATCTTGTTAAGGCGCTCTATGGGCTCAAGCAGGCTCCCCGTGCATGGCATGCACGCCTCAGCTTTGTTCTCCGGGCGCTTGGGTTTATTCCCTCCACTACTGACACGTCGCTATTTCTTCTTCAGCGTTCTGAGGTTACGATGTATCTACTGGTTTATGTTGATGATATCATACTCATCAGTTCCTCAGATGCTGCTGCAGATCATCTTGTGGCTGCTTTGAGTGGTGATTTTGCTGTCAAGGATCTAGGTGCTATGCACTTCTTCCTTGGTCTGGAGGTTTCACGGTCTTCTGGTGGGTTAACTCTTACTTAGAAGAGTATTCTCTGGACTTGTTGCGTCGTGCTGGAATGCTGAAGTGTAAACCTGCCAACACTCCGATGTCTGCCACTGATCGGTTGTCTGCTCTTGATGGAGACCCTCTTTCATCTGATGATGCTACTAAGTACCGCAGTCTTGTTGGTGGTCTGCAGTATCTTACTATCACCAGACCAGACGTCTCTTATGCAGTCAATCGTGTCTGTCAGTTTCTCCATGCACCCAGGACATCTCATTGGTCAGTTGTGAAGCGTATCCTGCGTTATATCTGCCTCACTGCTTCTTATGGTTTGCTCCTCCAACCTGCGCCGTCATATGAGATCTTAGCCTTTTCAGATGCAAACTGGGCTGGTAGTCCTGATGACCGACGATCCACGGGGGGGGGGGGGGGTATGCAGTGTTTCTTGGTTTTAACTTGATCGCTTGGAATGCTCGCAAGCAGTGTTGGGGAACGTAGTAATTTCAAAAAAAATCCTACGTACACGCAAGATCATGGTGATGCATAGCAACGAGAGGGGAGAGTGTTGTCTACGTACCCTCGTAGACCGAAAGCGGAAGCGTTATATCAACGCGGTTGATGTAGTCGTACGTCTTCACGATCCGACCGATCCAAGCACCGTTACTCCGGCACCTCCGAGTTCTTGGCACACATTCAGCTCGATGACGATCCCCGGGCTCCGATCCAGCAAAGCGTCGGGGAAGAGTTCCGTCAGCACGACGGTGTGGTGACGATCTTGATGTACTACCGAAGCAGGGCTTCGCCTAAGCACCGCGACAATATGACCGAGGTGGAATATGGTGGAGGGGGGCACCGCACACGGCTAAGGAACGATCACGTTGATCAATTGTGTGTCCAAGGGGTGCCCCTTGCCTCAGTATATAAAGGATGGAGGAGGAGGAGGCCGGCCAAGCCAATTGGTGCGGCCAAGATGTGGAGTCCTACTAGGACTCCAAGTCCTAGTAGGAGTCCACCAAGAAGGGAGGAAGGGAGAAGGAAGTGGAGGAGAAGGAAAGGTGGCCGGCCCCCTTTTCCCTAGTCCAATTCTCGATCATGTTAATTGCAGTACAGTTATTCATTTAAGTTAGAGAACAATGTAGACATGACCGAGACACGTCTCCGGTCAATAACCAATAGCGGGACCTGGATGCCCATATTGGCTCCTACATATTCTGCGAAGATCTTTATCGGTCAGACCGCATAACAACATACGTTGTTCCCTTTGTCCATCGGTATGTTACTTGCCCGAGATTCGATCGTCGGTATCCAATACCTAGTTCAATCTCGTTACCGGCAAGTCTCTTTACTCGTTCCGTAATACATCATCCCGCAACTAACTCATTAGTTGCAATGCTTGCAAGGCTTAAGTGATGTGCATTACCGAGAGGGCCCAGAGATACCTCTCCGACGATCGGAGTGACAAATCCTAATCTCGAAATACGCCAACCCAACATCTACCATTGGAGACACCTGTAATACTCCTTTATAATCACCCAGTTACGTTGTGACGTTTGGTAGTACCCAAAGTGTTCCTCCGGCAAACGGGAGTTGCATAATCTCATAGTCAAAGGAACATGTATAAGTCATGAAGAAAGCAATAGCAACATACTAAACGATCGGGTGCTAAGCTAATGGAATGGGTCATGTCAATCAGATCATTCAACTAATGATGTGACCCTGTTAATCAAATAACAACTCTTTGTTCATGGTTAGGAAATATAACCATCTTTGATTAACGAGCTAGTCAAGTAGAGGCATACTAGTGACACTCTGTTTGTCTATGTATTCACACATGTATTATGTTTCCGGTTAATACAATTCTAGCATGAATAATAAACATTTATCATGATATAAGGAAATAAATAATAACTTTATTATTGCCTCTAGGGCATATTTCCTTCAGTCTCCCACTTGCACTAGAGTCAATAATCTAGTTCACATCGCCATGTGATTTAATAGCAATAGTTCACATCATCATGTGATTAACACCCATAGTTCACATTGATATGTGACCAACACCCAAAGGGTTTACTAGAGTCAGTAATCTAGTTCACATCGCTATGTGATTAACACCCAAAGAGTACTAAGGTGTGATCATGTTTTGCTTGTGAGATAATTTTAGTCAACGGGTCTGTCACATACAGATCCGTAAGTATTTTGCGAATTCTATGTCTACAATACTCCGCACAGAGCTACTCTAGCTAATTGCTCCCACTTTCAATATGTATCTAGATCGAGACTTAGAGTCATCCAGATCGGTGTCAAAACTTGCATCGACGTAACCCTTTACGACGAACCTTTTGTCACTTCCATAATCGAGAAACATATCCTTATTCCACTAAGGATAATTTTGACCGCTGTCCAGTGATCTACTCCTATATCACCATTGTTCTTCCTTGCTTAACTCAGTGTAGGGTATACAATAGATCTGGTAGACAGCATGGCATACTTTATAGAACCTATGGCCGAGGCATAGGGAATGACTTTCATTCTCTTTCTATCTTCTGTCGTGGTCGGGCTTTGAGTCTTACTCAATTTCACACCTTGTAACACAGGAAAGAACTCTTTCTTTGACTGTTCCATTTTGAACTACTTCAAAATCTTGTCAAGGTATGTACTCATTGAAAAAAAACTTATCAAGCGTCTTGATCTATCTCTATAGATCTTGATACTCAATATGTAAGCAGCTTCATCGAGGTCTTTCTTTGAAAAACTCCTTTCAAACACTCCTTTATGCTTTGCAGAATAATTCTACATTATTTCTGATCAACAATATGTCATTCACATATACTTATCAGAAATGTTGTAGTGCTCCCACTCACTTTCTTGTAAATACAGGCTTCACCGCAAGTCTGTATAAAACTATATGCTTTGATCAACTGATCAAAGCGTATATTCCAACTCCGAGATGCTTGCACCAGTCCATAGATGGATCGCTGGAGCGTGCACACTTTGTTAACACCTTTAGGATTGACAAAACCTTCTAGTTGCATCGTATACAACTCTTCTTTAATAAATCCATTAAGGAATGCAGTTTTGTTTATCCATTTGCCGAATTTCATAAAATGCGGCAATTGCTAACATGATTCGGACAGACTTAAGCATAGATACGAGTGAGAAACTCTCATCGTAGTCAACAACTTGAACTTGTCGAAAACCTTTTGCGACAATTCTAGCTTTGTAGATAGTAACACTACTATCAGTGTCCGTCTTCCTCTTCAAGATTCATTTATTTTCTTTGGCTTGCCGATCATCGGGAAAATCCATCAAAGTCCATACTTTGTTCTCATACATGGATCATATCTCAGATTTCATGGCCTCTAACCATTTCGCGGAATCTGGGCTCATCATCGCTTCCCCATAGTTCGCAAGTTCGTCATGGTCTAGTAACATGACTTCCAGAACAAGATTACCGTACCACTCTGGTGCGGATCTCACTCTGGTTTACCTACGAGATTCGATAGTAACTTGATCAGAAGTTACATGATCATCATCATTAGCTTCCTCACTAATTGGTGTAGTAGTCACAGGAACAGATTTCTGTGATGAACTACTTTCCAATAAGGGAGAAGGTACAATTACCTTATCAAGTTCTACTTTCCTCCCACTCACTTCTTTCGAGAGAAACTCCTTCTCTGGAAAGGATCCATTCTCAGCAACGAATATCTTGCCTTCGGATCTGTGATAGAAGGTGTACCCAACTGTCTTCTTTGGGTATCCTATGAAGACATATTTCTCCGATTTGGGTTTGAGCTTATCAGGATGAAACTTTTTCATATAAGCATCACAATCCCAAACTTTAAGAAACGACAACTTTGGTTTCTTGCCAAACCACAATTCATATTGTGTCGTCTCAGCGGACTTAGATGGTGCCCCTTTTTAACGTGAATGCAGCTGTCTTTAATGCATAACCCCAAAACGATGTTGGTAAATCTTGTAAGAAACATCATAGATTGCACTATATCCAATAAAGTACGGTTATGACGTTCGGACACACCATTATGCTGTGGTGTTCCAGGTGGCGTGAGTAGTGAAACTATTTCACATTGTATTAACTGAAGACCAAACTCATAACTCAAATATTTTACCTCTGCGATCATATCGTAGAAAATTTTATTTTCTTGTTACGATGATTCTCTACTTCACTCTGAAATTCTTTGAACTTTTCAAACGTTTCAGACTTATGTTTCATCAAGTGGATATACCCATATCTTCTCAAATCATCTGTGAAGGTCAGAAAATAATGATACCTGCTGCAAGCCTTAATATTCATCGGACCACATACATCAGTATGTATGATTTCCAATAAATCTGTTGCTTGCTTCATTGTTCCGGAGAACGGCGTTTTTAGTCATCTTGCCCTTAAGGCATGGATCGCAAGCATCAAGTGATTCATAATCAAGAGATTCCAAAATTCCATCAGCATGGAGTTTCTTCATGCGCTTTACACCGATATGACCTAAACGGCAGTGCCACAAATAAGTTGCACTATCATTATTAACTTCGCATCTTTTGGCTTCAATATTATGAATATGTGTATCACTACGATCGAGATCCAACAAACCATTTTCGTTGGTGTGTATGACCATAGAAGGTTTTATTCATGTAAACAGAACAACAATTGTTCTCTAACTTAAATGAATAACTGTACTGCAATTAACATGATCAAATCATATTCATGCTCAACGCAAACACCAAATAACACTTATTTAGTTTCAACACTAATTCCGAAAGTATAGGGAGTGTGTGATGATGATCATATCAATCTTGGAACCACTTCCAACACACATCGTCACCTTGCCCTTTAACTAGTCTTTGTTCATTCTGCAACTCCCATTTCGAGTTACTAATTTTAGCAACTGAACTAGTACCAAATACTGAGGGGTTGCTATGAACACTAGTAAAGTACACATCAATAACATGTATATCAAATATACTTATGTTCACTTTGCCATCCTTCTTATCCGCCAATCACTTGGGGTAGTTCCGCTTCCAGTGACCAGTCCCTTTGCAGTAGAAGCACTTAGTCTCAGGCTTAGGACCAGACTTGGGCTTTTTCACTTGAGCAGCAACTTTCTTGCCGTTCTTCTTGAAGTTCCCCTTCTTTCCTTTTGTCCTTTTCTTGAAACTAGTGATCTTGTCAACCATCAACACTTGATGTTTTTCTTTGATTTCTATCTTCGCCGATTTTAGCATCGCGAAGAGCTTGGGAATATTTTCGGTTATCCCTTGCATATTATAGTTCATCACGAAGTTCTACTAACTTGGTGATGGTGACTAGAGAATTCTGTCAATCACTATTTTATCTGGAAGATTAACTCCCACTTGATTCAAGCGATTGTAGTACTCAGACTATCTGAGCACATGCTCACTAGTTGAGCGATTCTCCTCCATCTTTTAGCTATAGAACTTGTTGGAGACTTCATATCTCTCAACTCGGGTATTTGCTTGAAATATTAACTTCAACTCCTGGAACATCTCGTATGGTCCATGACGTTCAAAACGTCTTTGAAGTCCCGATTCTAAGCCGTTAAGCATGGTGCACTAAACTATTAAGTAGTCATCTTATTGAGCTACCAAAACGTTCATAACGTCTGCATCTGCTCCTGCAAAAGGTCCGTCACCTAGCGGTGCATCAAGGACATAATTCTTCTGTGCAGCAATGAGGATAAACCTCATATTACGGATCCAATCCGCATCATTGCTACTAACATTTTTCAACACAATTTTCTCTAGGAACATATCAAAATAAACACAGGGAAGCAACAATGCGAGCTATTGATCTACAACATAGATATGCTAATACTACCAGGACTAAGTTTATGATAAATTAAAGTTCAGTTAATCATATTACTTAAGAACTCCCACTTAGATAGACATCCCTCTAATCTTCTAAGTGATCACGTGATCCAAATCAACTAAACCATAACCGATCATCACGTGAAATGGATTAGTTTTCAATGGTGAACATCACTATGTTGATCATATCTACTATATGATTCACGCTCGACCTTTCGGTCTCCGTGTTCCGAGGTCATATCTTATATGCATAGCTCGTCAAGTATAACCTGAGTATTCCGCGTGTGCAACTGTTTTGCACCCGTTGTATTTGAACGTAGAGCCTATCACACCCGATCATCACGTGGTGTCTCAGCACGAAGAACTTTTGCAACGGTGCATACTCAGGGAGAACACTTCTTGATAATTTAGTGAGAGATCATCTTATAATGCTACCGTCAATCAAAGCAAGATAAGATGCATAAAAAGATAAACATCACATGCAATCAATATAAGTGATATGATATGGTCATCATCGTCTTGTGCTTGTGATCTCCATCTCCGAAGCACCGTCATGATCACCATCGTCATCGACGCGACACCTTGATCTCCATCGTAGCATCGTTGTCGTCTCGCCAATCTTATGCTTCCACGACTACCACTACCGCTTAGTAATAAAGTAAAGCATTACATCGCGATTGCATTGCATACAATAAAGCGACAACCATATGGCTCCTGCCAGTTGCTGATAACTCGGTTACAAAACATGATCATCTCATACAATTAGCATCATGTCTTGACCATATCACATCACAACAAGCCCTGCAAAAACAAGTTAGACGTCCTCTACTTTGTTGTTGCAAGTTTTACGTGGCTGCTACGGGCTTAAGCAAGAACTCATCTTACCTACGCATCAAAACCACAACGATAGTTTGTCAAATAGACTCCGTTTTAACCTTCTCAAGGACCGGGCGTAGCCACACTCGGTTCAACTAAAGTTGGAGAGACAGTCTTCCGCAAGCCATCTATGTGCAAAGCACGTCGAGGGAACCGGTCTCGCGTAAGAGTACGCGTAAGGTTGGTCCGGATCGTCTCGTCCAACAATACCGCTGAACCAAAGTATGACATGCTGGTAGGCAGTATGACTTGAATCGTCCACAACTCACTTGTGTTCTACTCGTGCAAATAACATCAAACCATAAAAACCTAGGCTCGGATGCCACTGTTGGGGAACGTAGTAATTTTAAAAAAAATCCTACGTACACGCAAGATCATGGTGATGCATAGCAACGAGAGGGGAGAGTGTTGTCTACGTACCCTCGTAGACCGAAAGCGGAAGCGTTATATCAACGCGGTTGATGTAGTCGTACGTCTTCACGATCCGACCGATCCAAGCACCGTTACTCCGGCACCTCCGAGTTCTTGGCACACGTTCAGCTCGATGACGATCCCCGGGCTCCGATCCAGCAAAGCGTCGGGGAAGAGTTCCGTCAGCACGACGGTGTGGTGACGATCTTGATGTACTACCGACGCAGGGCTTCGCCTAAGCACCGCGACAATATGACCGAGGTGGAATATGGTGGAGGGGGGCACCGCACACGGCTAAGGAACGTTCACGTTGATCAATTGTGTGTCCAAGGGGTGCCCCTTGCCTCAGTATATAAAGGATGGAGGAGGAGGAGGCCGGCCAAGCCAATTGGTGCGGCCAAGATGTGGAGTCCTACTAGGACTCCAAGTCCTAGTAGGAGTCCACCAAGAGGGGAGGAAGGGAGAAGGAAGTGGAGGAGAAGGAAAGGTGGCCGGCCCCCTTTTCCCTAGTCCAATTCGGACCAGAGGGAAGGGGGGGCGCAGCAGCCCCTTTCTTCTCTTCCCACTAAAGCCCATCAAGGCCCATTGCTTCTTCCTCGTATTCCCATAACTCCCCGGTACCTCCGAAAATACCCGAACCACTCAGAACCCTTCCGATGTCCGAATATAGTCGTCCAATATATCGATCTTTACGTCTCGACCATTTCGAGACTCCTCGTCATGTCCCCGATCTCATCCGGGACTCCGAACTCCTTCGGTACATCAAAACTCATAAACTCATTATAACTGTCATCGTAACCTTAAGCGTGCGGACCCTACGGTTCGAGAACAATGTAGACATGACCGAGACACGTCTCCGGTCAATAACCAATAGCGGGACCTGGATGCCCATATTGGCTCCTACATATTCTGCGAAGATCTTTATCGGTCAGACCGCATAACAACATACGTTGTTCCCTTTGTCCATCGGTATGTTACTTGCCCGAGATTCGATCGTCGGTATCCAATACCTAGTTCAATCTCGTTACCGGCAAGTCTCTTTACTCGTTCCGTAATACATCATCCCGCAACTAACTCATTAGTTGCAATGCTTGCAAGGCTTAAGTGATGTGCATTACCGAGAGGGCCCAGAGATACCTCTCCGACGATCGGAGTGACAAATCCTAATCTCGAAATACGCCAACCCAACATCTACCATTGGAGACACCTGTAATACTCCTTTATAATCACCCAGTTACGTTGTGACGTTTGGTAGTACCCAAAGTGTTCCTCCGGCAAACGGGAGTTGCATAATCTCATAGTCAAAGGAACATGTATAAGTCATGAAGAAAGCAATAGCAACATACTAAACGATCGGGTGCTAAGCTAATGGAATGGGTCATGTCAATCAGATCATTCAACTAATGATGTGACCCCGTTAATCAAATAACAACTCTTTGTTCATGGTTAGGAAATATAACCATCTTTGATTAACGAGCTAGTCAAGTAGAGGCATACTAGTGACACTCTGTTTGTCTATGTATTCACACATGTATTATGTTTCCGGTTAATACAATTCTAGCATGAATAATAAACATTTATCATGATATAAGGAAATAAATAATAACTTTATTATTGCCTCTAGGGCATATTTCCTTCAAGCAGGCCACGGTGTCTTGCAGCAGTACGGAAGCTGAGTACAAAGCAGTTCCTGATGCGACGGCTGAGATCATTTGGGTTCAGTCTTTGTTGAGAGGGTTGAGAGTCTCTTCAGCTCATCCTCCGGTGCTTTGGTGTGATAACATTGGTGCTACATATCTGTCATCTAATCCGGTGTTTGATGCTCGGACGAAACACATTGAGGTTGACTATCACTTCTTTCGAGAACGTGTTGCACAGAAGCTACTTAGCATCAAGTTCATCTCGTCAAAGGATCAACTTGCTGATATCTTCACGAAGCCTCTTCCACAACCACAGTTTGTAGGCTGCAGGCGCAATCTTAACTTAGTTTATACTTCAGGCCACAGTTAAGATTGAGGGAGGGTGTTAGACTGTATATGTATATGTAGACTTGTTTATACACCTTGGACTTGTACCCTTTGGTACTTATATATAATGAGATAGCCGCATCCCGTTAGGGTGTCGAGCAGTTCCCCAAAACATACGTTTTACAGGCGGAGGCTTCCGAGTAGTACACTAATGACTAATCGTGTGCTTCCAAGCGATATCATCAACAGTGCCCTCTTCAAACACGTACGCATACATAAGAGGAGCGATCTCCATTGATTTTTTGCCATGCAACCAACGGGAGCTTCCGAAAGGGGCACGAGCGACATCACCAATGAAGGCATAGAACAAGTCTCCATCCTCATATACCGTTGCAGGAATTACTCATGCCCACCCACATCTTGGAGTGCTATTTCCACTCAAACCATGACCATCGCAACCTTAGGCCAACTCCACCGCGTGACCCTATCCTGTCCGGGTGCGTCCGTTTGGAGTAAAACGGATGAACCAGACGGCCCAGCGCGGGGGAGCAAATGGACTTTTGTCCGTTTTCTGTCCGCTTTCGACCTATCTGAGGCCCAAGTTTGCGCCGAGTTTAGGATGTAACGGACAGCGCGCGGACGGGCCGGATGCGCGCGCTTGTCCTCCCCTAACCCACCTGTCGGTAGCACAAAGCAACCTCCCCCCGCACCCCATTTGGTGCCATTTCCCCCCAAACTCTCCCACGTCCCGCCGCCCCCTCCCTCCCCCGTCCATGGCCGACGCCCAGCCGAATTCCGGTGGCCTGGCCGTCGACCCGCCTGGAAAGGTCGAGAAGAAGGCGGCCAAGATGCCAAGGAAGCCGCGGTCGGAGTGCACGCCGGAGGAGCTTGCCAAGATGGACGCGGAATCGACGAAGAGGAGGAACCGAGGGCGGTCGTCAAGGGCATGCCGCCGCGGCCAAGTTCCCCGCCGAGCGCGATGCGATGGAGGCCGCGTGGCGCCAGGCCGAGGTCAAGGAGAAGGAGGCCATCGTCAACGAAGCGCACGCCCTCCTCATGCTTGGCATTTGTCGTCCAGCGGGTTTCTCTGCAGCGGCCGTCGGCCCGGCGAACACAGGCTCGTCTGTCCCTAGGCCTCCGCACTGCCAGTCGTCGACGTCGCAGACCACGCCTATGTCGCCCGGCTTTCCCCCGCCAAGACACGACGGCCAGACCCGTTTCTCGGGGTCGCCGGACGTTGGCGTGATCACGCCGTCCACCCTACGCCCCTCGGCCGTCATCGACCTCAACGTCATGTCGGGGTCCAGCAGCGGCGGCCGGCCGTCCGTCGAGATGCAAAGAAACCAAGCACGACCACCGTTTACGGGCACCATGCCGTCCCCCCGCGACTTGTTCGACAGAATGCCAACACCAACGCCACTAGTCGACGACCCCTTCTACAACGAGTTCATGGAGGATGTGATCTTCGAGGGTGGGCATGGGCGTGCCTACGATCCCGACGAGACCCAAAGTCAGGATGGCCGTGCCCAATATGTTGCCGATGAAGAGGCCAGCGACCGTCCTGACTACGACCATGGTGACTCGTGGCATGAAGACGATGACATCTATTGCGAAGGTGATGGTGATGAAGAAGAAGCCAATGACATTGATATTGGTGGCGAGCCATTGTTCATCGACGAGCTCAGCGAAAGAGCGGAAGCACAAAAGAGGAGGAAGAGCATTCACACGGGATCATATACACAAGAGGAGGACAAGTTGATTTGTCAATGTTGGATGGAGATTAGCCAAGATCCGAGGATCAACGTGCAACAAAAGGGCCTTATTTTTTGAACGAGAGTCCACAAAACATTCCATGAAAGGAAGATTTCTGAGCCCTACCAAATTATGAGCAACCGTGGTATCACCTCGATTCAAAAGAGGTGGTTGTTCATCCAACAAGAGTGCAACAAGTATTGCTCCGCACTTGTGAGCGTTGAAGCACGGCCCATGAGTGGTCTCGGCGTTGGGGACATGGTATGCTCTCCTCATCCTAGTTCTTTTGTTGCTACGGCCATGAGACTTCGGCCTTGTATATGTTTGCATGTTCAATTGTTGTTGATCATGTGGGGTAGGCATTTTAATATTTGGAAGCATTCAAGGCCCGACACAATGACAAGCCATTCACTCTTACGCATTGTTGGGCGATCATCAACAATTGCCCTAAGTTCAAGGATCAACACCGTGAACTTCAAAGGAAGAAAGGCAAGAAGACGACCAAGTTGGCCGGAGGTGGAGACGGCGAGAGAGGCAGAGGGGCAAGACCAACTCCAAGATGGACGACATATGTGATGCCTCATCCATGGCCTTGCATGAGACTTTGCATGGCATGATGTCTCAAAAGGATGTGAGGGACGAGAAGAAGCTGCAAAGCAAGGACGAGCAAATGAAGCAATACCCAGAGCTTCAAAGGAAGAAGCTTGAGATGGAGGAGGCGGCCAAGAAGAGGAAGATCGACATGGAGGAGGCGTCCCGGCAGAGGCAGCTCGACATTGAGGCCACCAATGTCAATGTCAGGCAGAGGTAGCTCGACATCGAGGCCACCAATGCCGCAACCAAAGCAAAGGATGTGGCCCTTGCGATCATGAGCATGGACTTGACCAAGAAGAGCGAGAAGACGAGGAGCTGGTTCGAGGCCAAGCAGAAGGAGATGTTCGACGCCGAGGGCCTGAACTAGGTCGTCCGCTGGACCGCTGGCTGTGTGCCGGCGAGAAACACATTTATTTTGGTGGCTGACTGTGTTGTCGGCCGCTGGCTGTGTTGTCGGCGAACAAAACTATTTATTTTGGAGGCTGGCTGTGTTGCTAGCGAGGACGTGTAGGCCACTGGCTCTGTTGCCGGCGTGAACTAGGGCCGCTGGCCTGAACTAGGTATTGGTAGTTTGAACGTTGTTGTTTTTAAATTGGAGGCGGATAAGATAGGGCCAAAGGATGCGCCCGAACACGATCCCATCGCCCTACCCAAACTGACATAATTCGGGCAAAGCGAACATTCGTTTGAGGTCGTGCGGTGGAGTTGGCCTTACTGCTGAGGCGATTTTCTGGTTTAAGCAGCATGGCATGAGACTGCATATCACCAGTTCCCGCTCAGTGGCACCCGCCAGGCTACTGACATAGCCGAGGATGGGCCACGCGGACGACATACTACATAAATGTTGCTCGCATGCATACACCAGTGTGCATCCAGCAATGGCGTCCGTACGTACGAAATACGTGGGCAAAATTCGACAGCGCTGGCTGCCATGCATGTGCCGATGTGCTCCGTCGATCTCGCACGTCGAGCTAACATGAAAACCCATGATTTTACTCTGTCGGGCCTAGCCGATGGGCAATGGCTGCATGCATGCGCGTCTGTCAGCAGAAAGTGCAGCGACCTGCTGCCCTGCACTGGCCGTCTTCAGTTAGGACATAATGCACGCATGATTGGGCGAGTGAGCGCATACATACATGCATGCATGCAGAGCTTTGGAACGGCGCGCTCGCGGTATGTTTGGTTAAGGCTGGCCATAGTGGGTACGATTTTACTTTTGCAAGAGGCACGGCCGTGCCTCCCGGAAACGAAAAAAAGTGTTTTCTTTTTTTTCCTTCACAGTTTTGCTTTCGCAAGAGGCACGATTTTGCTTCTGTGAGAGGCACGTTCTTGCTTTCGACTAGAGGCACGGTCGTGCCGCGTTCTTTTTTTCCTTCCACGAGAGGAACAGTTTTGCTTTCGCGGGAGGCACGACCGTGCCTTCGGAAACGAAAACAAACGTGTTTTTCCCTTTCTGTGAGAGGCATGGCTTTGCTTCTGCGAAAGGCACGATTTTGCTTTCTCGAGAGACACGGTCGTGCCTTATTCGGAAAGGGAAAAAATGTGCACCCACTTCGGTGTTTTTGTCCTTTTTTTTGTGAAAAAAGTTTGTCAAAACCAATCAACATGAGATCTAGTTTTGAAGATCTCGATGCTTGAAATCCAATGGTGAAAACGGTTTAAGATTTGGACGCACGGTTCAAGAGATAAAACGTTTTCAAAAAACGGATCTACGAAAAAAGAGAAACCACTCGTCGCGTCCTAAGAGGATGAGAGTGATCTTTGGAAGGAGTACTCCTTAATGAGTGATTTTGATGCTATTGTGGCATGCAGTATAGCTACATGTGGTTGAGGTGATCGGTTTAGAGCCGATAATACTAGACCAACGAACGGTTTTAAAAAGCCTTACGTAACATTCTAAAAACTAATTTTTCTCCCCCTCCCCCCTGATTTTCAGTGGGATGGGCCCCTTTATCCCCCACTTCCAGTCTTAAACATCCACATCAGCACCCCGGTAAAATCCCTACGTAGCCTTTCGTATGTCTAGCATTACTTGTTTAGAGTTGTTCTTGAGTTCGAAAAGAATGTTCCCAAAAAATGAGAAAATGTTTGCTTTTAAAAAAAGGATTCATAAATTCAAAAACTGTTCATGAATTTTGAGAAATTGAATTTGAAAAATGTTCACAAATTTAAAAGAATTCTCTATTTTAAAGCGTATTCGCAAGTTGAATTTTTTTCATGAATTTTAGAAAATGTTAATGAACTAAAAAATATCCATTAAAATTGTTGGAGAACTAATTTTTGTGGGATTTTCAAAAATTAAATTGTTTTAAACATCATCCAAATATTAAAAATCCCAGATTTCAAAAAGTTTACGAATTCAAAAAACATTAAAAAAATTATAAAAATATTCGAGAATTTCAAAATATAATAACAAAAAAAATAAAAAAGCTGAAAGGAAACATATTTTTTTTAATAAAAAGGGTGTGTCTAGGGCACATCTAGATGTGCCCTAATTATTGCGCACTTAAGTAGCTCAATCAATTATCAAAAAAAAATAAGAAAAAGAAAAGAGAAACATCCGCACGGATCTTCACGTAAAACCAATGACATATGACTTAGATGTGCAATATTATGGCACATCGTTGTGCTTTAGCAAAACTGTAAAAAAAACCGCTCTGAGAAGGTTCTAGAACCTCCCCAAAACTGGAAAAGAGGAGTCTGTAGGAACTCTTTAATTGGGCCAGCCCAATTGTGCGTAGCGCGACACATAACGGGTGCGCGTTTGCTCAGTATGTACCCTAAGCGTTGAATAGAATCTGCCCTAGCCACCGTTCCCTTCGATCTGTGCTTCGGTAGTACTCCTCCGTGGCAATGGCGAGACGCAAGGCCGCCGCGGCCAGGAAAGCAAACCCCTCCAGGGTGGCCGACGCCCCCAGCCTATGTCACGACCTCCCGACGGACGTGCTGCTGAACATCCACGACCGCCTGGGGCCCATCGACCGTTTCGCCTTCGCCGCGGTCATCAACGCATCGTGCGAGGACGACGTGATCAAGCCGTGCCCGTACGCGCCGTGGCTCCTCCTCCCCGGCAAGACCACGGAGACGCTCGAGCTCGTCTCCATCACCGACGGGCGCGGCCTCATCGTGTCCGCCCGAAGCCCCGCGCTGCGCGGCCACCTCGTCCTCGGCTCCTCCGGCCTGACGATCGCCACGGTCGACGTCGGAGCCCAGATCTACCTCGTTAACCTGGCCACCGGCGACCAGCACGAGCTCCCGCATATCTCCACCACGGGCCTCTTCCGGCAGATCCGGCAATGCAGCTTCTACTTCCCGTTAGAGGACTTGATGCGAGCCCGATACGGCGGTCATTACTTGGGGCCGGCTGTGGACGGGACGTACACGTTCAGCACCGACCAGATGCGCACGTATTTTTACCGCAAGGTGGTCCTCTCGGCGTCCCCGAGCCCCGGCAGCTACGCCGCCATGCTCATCATGCACCAAACGATCGGGGCCCCGGCCTTCGCCACGGCGGAGGACCCGGCGTGGAGGCTGGCCCCCTCGCCTGACGGCGTTGAGGACGCCGTCCACCACGACGGCCAGTTCTACTCCCTCTCCTACACGGGCGTCGTGGAAGCCTGGGAGCGCGACTCGGAGTCCGGCGCGTACACTGCCACGGCTGTCGCGCCAAGGCTGACCGTCGGAGAAAAGGAAGACGGCACGCCGTCTTCGTGCAGCAAGTATCTCGCTGTGGGTCCGGGAGGGCGGCTGATTGTGGTGCTCAAGTACACCACGATGACAAGGGAGCGGTACGGCCAAGACAGATGGTCGTGCTCCTTCAAGGTGCATGTCCTCGGCGACAACGGGCAGTGGAAGGAAGTGACGGACATCGGCGACGTTGCGCTGTTCGTCGGGGTGAACAACTCTCTGTGCTTGCCAACTACGGAGTGGCCGCAGATCAAGGCCGGCTGCGTCTACTTCACCGGCGATGGGCTCGACAGGGGGGGCCTTCGCAGGTCATACGGAATTCACAATGATCCCAGCGACCTTCGGGCTGTCGGGATGTACAATCTCAAGGACGGTGGGGTGAAGAAAATCGAGGGTCTCGAACAGCGAGGCCAAAGCTTCTACACGCTGCCGGCGTGCATCATGTGTTCCTCCCGTGATACCTTCGAATTAGTTAGGTTCTTTAGTTATAATTAGTGCAGTTAAGCCATATGCAAACGGTTTAAACCCCTTTCGCTGATACAATTTTGACGAGTTGGTGAAGCGATTTGATCCAGATTCCCGCAGCTAGGTTTTATCTCCTAGCCGTGAAAATTTCGTCCCTCAACTGTCGAGCACCCATAGTACGGTGCCTTTGTAGGTAACATACGGAATCTCCAATCCGACAAGGCTTCACCGTCTAGAACTAGAGCACCGTCGGAGAACTAGAGGGGGGCAATAGCCTTGCGGTGTAGGTGGACCTACTAGAGAGAGAGAGCGGGGGGGGGGGGGGGGGGTTGTAGCCACGGGCAGGAGAAACTCAGGGCATGCTTGCCTCTATTGTGTCTTTGGGGCTGCTCTCTCTGCCTCTATTATGAAAGAGAAAATAACTTAAAATCAATAATATGTTAGAGTTCATAAATAACTTGAAATCAATAATATGCACTGTATGATAAAACTATCAGTTTGTAGCACAGACCATATCCTTAGCATGAACTATTCCCTTCATTCCACAATGTAGTGCATGTAGATTTTTTTTCTAAAGTCAAACTTAGCAAACTTTGACCAACTTTATAGAGAAAACTATCTATATCTACAATACCAAACATTTACATTATGGAAATATAACTCATGATGTATCCAACGATATGTATTGGTATTCTAGATGTACCTATTTTCTCTATATATAAATATGATCAAATTTGACTTTTGGTAAAATCTATATGCACTACATTATGGAACGAAGGGAGTATTTGTTATCTTTTGTAGGCGTGCCTTCTTTTGTTACCGCAAGCTGGTACACGGTGTCCCACACTTTTCATACTCGACAATGTATCCAACAGAAGAAAATGGATGACCAGCTGACTATGGGTTAGCAGAGTGTTGAGGCGCAGACTCACGTTTCAGAGTCGTAAACTAAAGTTCTTTTGCGCTCTTCATCTTTGAAATTGCATCGTGTATTTCTTCTGAGCTTCTCTTATTGAAACGACAAAATAACATGGCAGGGAATTGGCACCTCATTCGTTGTCGTCGTCATCGCCGTCTTCTTTGTCGCTCTTCCTCTTCAATGAGCCTTTGCATGTCTCAGCCCTTTGACGAGGTTTCTTTCTCCGTTTATTTGTGCTGATGTCCTCTGGGATAATTTATAGAATGAACATTTGTTAGACGTACTGCCCATAGTGTTGCTTAACATTCTGTCTATATATTTCAGATAGTTCACTTAACTTTCGGGCTACAGTTGGTCTCTACGCCAATGGCGCAACGGGTTATCTAGTTGCATCAGCTATGCGAAGCACCCTCTGGCATGGAACTTCGACAATCCAGCGAAGGTACTTGTTTGTTCATTGCTGATACTTCTTAGTTTTGGTCTTTATCATCAATAAAGTAATCAAGATCATCTGATCGTGATCGATCTCTCTTTTGTTTTTTTCTACATGACTTCCGAGCAGGCTTGCCATCGCTTGTTAGTAACGCTACCATTTCTTTCTTACATTTTCTACTTCATATTTTCCTTATGCTTCTTGTTACCAACTCGAACAAAGTGATGCTTTACAAAATTCACAATGAATCTCTGACTGATCTTTACTCTCGGCTATTTTTGCAACGAGCGGGTGGAATATAAACATGAACTCATTACTTGGTATCTGGTACTTGGCCCAGATGCTGCCGCCCGCGTCGCCCCCTTCCCGAGCGACTCAGGTCGCTCCCCAACCCTAGCCGCTGCCGGGGCATAGCCCATCTTCCTCCCCTCCTCCCGCCGCCGCCGGAGGATGCCGCCGGCTTGCGCCTGGAGGCCGACGGCGGTGGCGGGGGCTCTTCCTCCCTCCCGTGTCTCAGGGGTGGCGGGGCCCCAACGTGCGTGGAGGTGTGTCCGATCTAGAAGCGACGGCGTTGGCTTCGATGGCGGCCGCGGTCGGCCCTACCTCGGGCCACGGGCGGCTGTTGCGGCGGCTGGCCTGGATCGGGCGGCGGCGCGATGCGGTCTTCGGCGGCATGTCATCTGCTTTAGATCGGTAGCGGCGTCGAGGGCCTAGTGGACTGCTTGGCGGCACCCATGGCAGATCTGTTCTGGGTGGTGTAGCCAGTGGTGGTGGCCATCTTCTTCGTCGGCGGTGGTCGGCCAGAAGCTTGGTGATCGAATCTCGAGATCCATCATCTAGTCCCGGCTGCGAGTTGGGGAGACATGGTTGCTGGTGAAAACCGAGCCGACGGCAGGCGATGGCGGCGTTCTATGCCGTTAACTTGATGAAGGCATCGCCGTGTAACTACTGTCGACCCACTCGTGTTGCTCCGGGGGAAACCCTAGGATCTGGTGTTCCAGATCGGAGGATGGCGGCACTGCGGTGTTGTTTCTCTCTTGGGAGCATCGTTTGGGGAACAGCTCTGGAAGTCAGAGGCAGGAGGTGGAGCGGCTTCGTCTTGCACAGATCTTCGGTGGAGATGTCAAGTCATGCCTGACCGACAGGTGCTACACTTTGTCATGCCTAGTCGGCAGGTGCTACGCACGACAGATCTTCCAAGGACTTCAAGCTGTGTTGGCTGGTGGTATTTGGCAGCATGGCGCTGAGGTGTATCAGTGGCGACCGCAACGTGCTCAGCTGTTTGCGCGCAGGGAGGAGGCGCCGTTGGGCGCCGTGGTGGCGTCGACGATAGCTAGGCCGAGCAAGGTTGATGCATCAGTACAGTTTTGAAGATGGAGCGGTGGCAGTTGGCAGCGGCGGCCTCTGAGAGCACGCCGGACTAGTGTGTGGCCCAGACCCGGCATTGTGGCTAGGTTGGGATCTCAGGTCTTAAATGTTAGGCTTGCCTGTGATGTCTGTTTGGTAGTAGGCCCAGCCTATCTACGCCCCTTCATCAACTGGATAGGTGTAGCGACAGTTTGTTGCTTAGACGGCGGCTTTAGTCTTACTGTTGTATGACTTTGTAAGGTCTTGTGGGAATAATTAATAAAGTGGCCGTATGCATCGCCTAGATGCAGAGGCCGGGGGTCATCCTCCTTTTTGAAAAAATAAAAATAAAAAAACTTGGTTTTGTTATTGAACTGATTCAAAATCGAATCAAGTTGGTCTACCATATTTATTCTTTTTCTAGGTTCGAGTCTTTCCTCGTTACCATGTTTTCTTTTGGTGCCATGCTGCAATATTTTCAATGGCCAGACATCTGCTAAGCGATATTTAAAATATCAATTAGCGTTGGTTGAAACCTAAGTGGGTTCTGATATGTACAAAATTCAACAAAGTGGTTATGTCTTCCTACTAGAGTTTAATGAGCCATAATATGGTACTCCTACCAGGAATTAAACTACGAATTGTTTTGAAAATACTAACAACTAGCTTTATATATATATATATATATATATATATATATATATATATATATATATATATATATATATATATATATATATATATATATATAATTTTTTGAAAATGGAGGCGTGCCCCCAGCTTCTGCATCATAATGATGCATGCAACCATCTTATTAAAAATTCATGAAGTATCAAAACAATTATAAAAGTATTACAGCTTGCAAGCGGAGCAAATCAAAGGAAAAAAGAAAAAAACATGCTGACAATCATAACCGATACAGTAATATGAAGGATAAGCTCCCTAGACTACTATCCTGTTATGCGATCGCCATCCGAACCGGTTGAATATAGCCTGTGCTATCATCTCCCACTGGTTGCAGTAACCAAAGGCTTCCTGGACTTCATAGGAGTGACTAAGGACCACGTACGGATCCAAGCAGTAGCTCTGAAGATGACCTGCAAGAAAGTTAAAGTGTGTTGTCTGTTAAAAATCATATCATTCCTACAGTTACATATAGCCCACAATAGCGCACATATTCCAATCCGAATACGAGCCGCAGTAATCTGTTCAACCCAGCTAACCACGTCCGAAACAACGACGCAATATCGACTGGAGGATTAATGTTGAAGGCTATATGAATCGTTCTCCAAAGCAACTTGGCAAGTGGGCATTCAAGGAATAAATGTTGTATTGTTTCATCATGATCACAAAAACAGCACCGCAAACTACTCACCCATCGCCTATTTGATTAAGTTGTGCTTGGTGAGAATCACTCGCTTGTGGACGAACCACATAAAGATTTTAATATGCAAAGGAACCTTAACCCTCAAAATATGCAACGATCTTGAGATTGTGCCAGAATTAATCAAATCCATATAGAATAATTTCACCGTAAAAATCCCATTTTTGGTTAATTTCCATTGTGTCGACTGCAGCTGGTTGGAGAGTTGAACCTCTATCAGTCTCGGAACCAAATGCATCCAGGCAGTCCATCTCTCCCCAACTAACGCACGTCTGAACTGAATATTCAAGGGAGTTGTTTGGAAAACTGTGCCTACGTAGTATTCCTTACGTTGCACAATGTTATAAAGGGTGGGATATTGGACGGCCAGGCAGGTATCCTCCCAAAATCTTGTTGACATGCTATTGCCAACCAAGAATTTGACTCTACGGAAGAACAAGTTCTTCATTCTCATAAGCCCCTTCCAGAATGGCGAGTCAGTTGGTCTCATGGTAACCTGGGCTAGTGTTTTCGAATGTAAATATTTATTGCGCAGAATTTGTGACCACATACCCTCCGGTTCTGTTTCTAACCTGTAGAGCCATTTGCTCATAAGGCATTTGTTATTAATTTCTAAGTTCTCAATACCGAGACCCCCTTGGTCTTTTGGTCGGCAAAGGATATCTCATCGCGCGAGACATATTTCCTCTTGGCCTCATCAGACTGCCAGAAGAAATGAGATCTAAAGAAATCAAGTTGCTTCCGAACCCCTTTTGGAATTTCAAAGAACGAAAGTAGAAACATCGACATACTAGTCAGTACCGAGTTAATCAACACTAGCCGACCTCCATATGACATAAGCTTGCCCTTCCATCAGCTAAGTTTTTTTTTCAATTCGATCTTCGATACACTTCCATTCTTTATTGGATGACTTACGATGGTGGATTGGTATTCCCAAATAACTGAATGGTAAATCACCTAATTCACATCCGAACAATTGTCTATAAGTGTTTTGCTCGTCTTTGGCCTTCCCAAAGCAAAAAAACTCGCTCTTGTGAAAGTTTATCTTTAAGCTAGACAATTGTTCGAAGAGACATAAAATGAGTTTCATATTACGTGCCTTAGCCATGTCATGTTCCATGAATAAGATAGTGTCATCAGCATACTGTAAAATGGATACTCCTCCATCAACTAGATGAGGAACTAACCCCTCCACATGACCATGCTGCTTGGCCCTGCCAATAAGAATGGCCAACATATCTGCCACTATATTAAACAAGAGAGGAGACATGGAATCCCCTTGTCTCAACCCCTCGTGTGTCTGAAAATAATGACTGATATCATCGTTAACCTTGATTCCGACACTACCATTCTGGACTTGGGTACCCACTTGGTTCCGCCAGGCCTCACTAAATCCTTTCATGCGCATTGCCTGTTGAAGGAAATGCCACTTAACTTTATCATACGCCTTCTCAAAATCCACTTTGAAGATAACCCCATCTAGTTTCTTCGAGTGAATTTCATGAAGGGTTTCATGCAAAACGACCACCCCTTCAAGTATGTGTCGCCCTGGCATGAACGCCGTCTGGCTTGGTTGTACCACTGAATGAGCAATTCGTGTCAATCTATTGGTTCCAACCTTTGTGAAAATTTTTAAACTCACGTTAAGAAGACTGTTGGGGAACGTAGTAATTTCAAAAAATTTCCTACGCACACGCAAGATCATGGTGATGCATAGCAACGAGAGGGGAGAGTGTTGTCCACGTACCCTCGTAGACTGAAGCGGAAGCGTTGACACAACGTAGAGGAAGTAGTCGTACGTTCTCCTCGCGATCCGACCGATCCAAGTACCGTTACTCCGGCACCTCCGAGTTCTTGGCACACGTTCAGCTCGATGACGATCCCCGGGCTTCGATCCAGCAAAGCGTCAAGGAAGAGTTCCGTCAGCACGACGGCGTGGTGACGATCTTGATGTGTTACCGGCGCAGGGCTTCGCCTAAGCACTACAACGATATGATCGAGGTGGAATTTGGTGGAAGGGGGCATCGCACACGGTTAGGAACGTTCCGTAGATCAACTTGTGTGTCTTTGGGGTGCCCCCTGCCCCCGTATATAAAGGAGCCAAGGGGGAGGGGCTGGCCGGCCAAGCCTGGCGCGCCAGAGAGTCCTACTCCCTCTGGGAGTAGGATCCCCCCCCCCCCGCAATCCTAGTTGGACTAGGATTCTCCAAGGGGGAGAGAGAGAGAGAGGGGGCGCCCACCTCTCCTAGTCCTAATAGGACTAGGGGAAGGGGGGAGGCGCACAGCCCATGAGGGCAGCCCTCTCACCTCTCCTCCAAGGCCCATGTTGGCCCATTATGCTCCCGGGGGGTTCCGGTAACCCTCCCGGTATTCCGGTAAAATCCTGATTTCACCTGGAATGCATCCGATGTCCAAACATAGGCTTCCAATATATCATTCTTTACGTCTCGACCATTTCGAGACTCCTCGTCATGTCCGTGATCACATCCGGGACTCCGAACTCCTTCGGTACATCAAAATGCATAAACTCATAATAACTGTCATCGTAACGTTAAGCGTGCGGACCCTACGGTTCGAGAACAATGTAGACATGACCGAGACACGTCTCCGGTCAATAACCAATAGCGGGACCTGGATGCCCATATTGGCTCCTACATATTCTACGAAGATCTTTATCGGTCAGACCGCATAACAACATACGTTTGTTCCCTTTGTCATCGGTATGTTACTTGCCCGAGATTCGATCGTCGGTATCCAATACCTAGTTCAATCTCGTTACCGGCAAGTCTCTTTACTCGTTCTGTAATACATCATCTTGCAACTAACTCATTGGTTGCAATGCTTGCAAGGATTATGTGATGTGCATTACCGAGAAGGCCCTGAGATACCTCCCCGACAATCGGAGTGACAAATCCTAATCTCGAAATATGCCAACCCAACATGTACCTTCGGAGACACCTGTAGAGCACCTTTATAATCACCCAGTTACGTTGTGACGTTTGGTAGCACACAAAGTGTTCCTACGGTAAACGGGAGTTGCATAATCTCATAGTTAAAGGAACATGTATAAGTCATGGATAAAAGCAATAGCAACATACTAAACGATCGGGTGCTATGCTAATGGAATGGGTCATGTCAATCAGATCATTCAACTAATGATGTGATCTCTTTAATCAAATAACAACTCTTTGTTCATGGTTAGGAAACATAACCATCTTTGATTAATGAGCTAGTCAAGTAGAGGCATACTAGTGACACTCTGTTTGTCTATGTATTCACACATGTATTATGTTTCCAGTTAATACAATTCTAGCATGAATAATAAACATTTATCATGATATAAGGAAATAAATAATAACTTTATTATTGCCTCTAGGGCATATTTCCTTCAAAGACATATGGGCCTGAATTGTTCGATCTGAACTGCCTCTTCTTTCTTTGGCAACAACATTATCATACCGAAGTGAAGATGAAATAGTTCTAAATGACCGTTGAAGAAATCATGAAACATAGGCATACGATCATCCTTAATAATATGCCAATATTTCTTATAGAATTCAGCTGGAAACCCATCTGGTCCCGGTGCTTTATTCGGTTTCATTTGTGAGATTGCCTCCAGAATCTCTTTGTCAGTAAATGGTGCAGAGAGAATACCATTCTCCTCTGCCTGTATTTGAGGTATATCTCCAATAAAAGATTAATCTAGCGCCACCATACTTGTATTCGGAGGCCCAAAAAGTTGTTTATAGTAATTAGAGATATAGGCTTTTAGATTCTCGTGCCCCACAATTGTCCCCTCATCCTCTTCAAGCTGTATGATTTTCTTCTTCCTATGTTTACCATTTGCAACCATATGGAAGAATTGTGTATTGTTATCCCCTTGGACAACCTTAAGTACTTTAGCACTCAATGCCCACTTGAGCTCCTCCTCTCTCAGGAGAGCTCGAAGGCCTTGCTCAGCATCGGATTTGGATCATTGCTCGTTAACCGTAAGAAGAGTGCCTTCAACTTTTAAATCTAGTGCCTCAATTAATTGAGTAAGATGCTCTTTTTCTTGTTTGTAAATTCCACTCTCATTTCTGGCCCAACCTCGCAAAAACTGTCTGAGATGTCTAATTTATTTTGCCTTCTCTCAATATTAGTCCTTCAACTAACAGCCTTAGCCCATTCGCGTGCAATGATCTCCAAAAAGCCTTCTTTCTCGAAACAACCTAGTTTGAAGGAGAAAGCATTTTTATTCGCCACATGGGTAGCCTCTCCCGAGTCTACTAAAAGTGGTGTGTGGTCTGAGATCGCTCTCTGCATTGCATGAACCGACACCAAAGGGTACTTTTGTTCCCATTCCACACTAGCGAGTACCCGATCCAACTTTTCATAAGTCGGAGTGGGCAACGAATTGGCCCATGTAAATTGTCTACTGGTGATCTCAATTTCTCTCAAATTAAGACTCTCGACAATCATGTTAAACATCATAGACCAACGTCCATCAAAATTGTCATTATTCTTTTCATATCTCCTCCGAATTATATTAAAATCCCCCCGACTAGGATTGGCAGGGTTTCATCTCCATAGATCCGCACCAAATCGGCTAAAAATCTGGTTTGAGTTCAGGCTGTGCTGCGCCATATACAGCAACAAGAGACAATCTGAAACCATCCAATTTTGGTCTCACCCAAAACTTAACCACAAAATCTCCCCGAACCACATTAAGCACCTCAAGCGTTTCACACTGAACCCCTAGTAAAATCCCATCGGATCTTCCTCTAGGAGGTAAGATGTGCCAGTCAAAATCAATACCTCCGGAGAGAGTTTCAAGGAACTGTGATGTAAAATTATCTTGTCTTGTTTCCGAAAGTGCAATAAAGTCTAAGTGTTGTTCTATCATTGTCTCCGCTAAGAACCTTTCTTTAGCCAAGTCAGCTAGACCTCTGCTATTCCAAAAGATTCCTTTCATGGGTCATCATGATTTTTTTCTTAAGCTTAACTCTAGCACTTCTACGAACTGCCGAAGCAGGATAAATTTTCCGCTTCCAAGGTCGTTTCGGCTTCTCCCCATCACCCTTCGGGATGTCGGATCGGCTGTGTAAGAGACTGTGTCCTCCATCCTTAGAGGCTCTACAGCGTCTGTAGTCTCCGACCC
Organism: Aegilops umbellulata; assembly: GCA_032464435.1. NCBI lineage: Eukaryota > Viridiplantae > Streptophyta > Magnoliopsida > Poales > Poaceae > Aegilops > Aegilops umbellulata. The sequence goes on along the minus strand of CP136055.1, from coordinate 502,148,996 downwards.
CTCCACATCATCGGCCTCCTCACTAGGCAAGAGATAGTTACATATATTTTTGAGAGCAACCATTCCTAAATTTTTCATGTCATTGTCATTCATGGGTTTGACAGATGCAAGATTGCGAATAATTTCAGAAGCCCTCTCCGCTTCTAAGTCTAAAAGATCATTTACAGATTTCACAACCTCGTTTTCATTTGACTACAAAGAAATTCCTAAGTCGTTTGCCATATCAACTATTTCATTTTCTGTGAAATGCAAAATTGAACAACTCTTATCAAATGACATACCTGTAGTAGCCTCAATATCATGAAGCATGGCCGCCCTCTTGGCGCGCGCTAGCTGCAGGTCGTCCGCATCCGGCTGTCCCTGGATCCGGCTTCTAACACGCCTGCTAGCCGTCACCGGATTCGTGATCCCACCGAAAGCGATAAGCTGCCCCGCCGTTGACTCCCAAGGCGTATGCGCCCGACTCCCACACCCTTCCCCTAGCGTCGGTGAAGAAGGGTAGGGCGTGGTCGCGCGGGTATCGCCCATAGTAGCCAAGGGGGAAGGGGACCATGGAGCCACCTGCTCGATAGTCCCGCTCCCTCCTCACCATCACCATGGTGCGGCCCCTGTCCGTGCTGCTCGACGGAGTCCTACGAAGAGGGTAAGCCACCGGTCTCCTGTCCGCACCTCTCCCCCAGCTCGCCAGTGATTACTGGATGAGAAAGAGCACCTTGGACCTCTTGTCAGGGCGCCTCTCCCGAGAGAATCGAGCCTGACGCGTGTGGGCGGGCGCTATGGGCCTCCTGCCCACGCCGCCTCCCCCATTCGCAGTCAGCCCGCACGTGGCCACCGGACCACCGGGCGTGGAGAGCATCGGGGCCCTCAAATCCACCGTGACCGGGCCACTGTCAGAAATGTGTCGTGTCACCTGGGCTACCAGCTGTGGGGTACCGGACACCTCTCTCGGCGTTACCATCAGTCCGGAGTCAAGTACCGCCGTCGGCTCACAGACAGGGACCATCACCGGTGGTAGCTCAAGTTCCGCCGGGTCGTCTGCCTCAACTCTGTTGCTCCTTAACCAACTAGGTGCCGACCTTGCTCCAAACGAACCAAACCAAAGTGTGTTCATTGGAGTTGTGTACGGTGGCGCCTCCTCGGCAGACTTATCCGCCTTATCTGGTTGCGCATTTGGCCCCTTAGCCGACTCCGTGGTGTATTCTTGGGTCCCTTATCCTGATTCCCCGGGGCTTCGTCCCCCTCAGTTGTGTCCATATCCTGAATCTCATCCCCATCCTGGGAAGTTAGAGTGCCCTCTATCTCAAGCTCTAAAATATAAGTGACTCTAGCATGTGTCCATCGAACTATATCCGGCACGAACTCAACTGTCACAACACTAACTCAACCATGTACACATAATGAGATGGGGTTGCTGTCCAATGCCCTATAGGCATTGGTTCATGTGTGTCTCCTGCATCGTCGTCCATACCGTCTATGTCTTCGAAGTCGAAATTGAGCACGTCGTTTAAATTATCGACAGTGGCTACAAAGTGGGTGGTGGGTGGGCTTTGAATTTCTTCGTCGTCCGTATCCCAACCTTGCTGACCGCAGTCCAGCCAGGGCTCCCCTGATAAGGAGAGAGACTTTAATGACTTCAGAATATCACCAAAGGGCGAGTGTTGAAAGATGTCCGCGGCAGTAAACTCCATGATCGGCGCCCAATCGGATTCGATTGGCAGGGGCGCAGAGGGCTTGGAGTCCAGAGATGAGTCCGGCCCCATGGAGTCACGGGCCTTGCGGAGTGCGGGGCTGGTGTTCGGCTCGATCGCTGTTGGGATCACAGCCCCCGAGGCGGCGTCCAACCACTCGTCCTCGATCGGAGCAGTTGGTTCCGAATCAAGGGTCGGAACCGATGCGTGTGCGGCCTCCAGGGCACTGTTCGGCGGCAGAGCTAGATCATGCCCATCGCGACAGTGCGGCGCGCTCGGCTGTGGCTCGAATCCATCAAAGATCAAGTCCCCGCGAACGTCAGCCGTGTAGTTTAAGCTTCCAAATCTGACCTGATGGCCAGGGGCGTAGCTTTCGATCTACTCCAGATGGCCAAGCGAATTGGCCCACAGTGCGAAGTCACCGAAGACGAAGATCTGTCCGGGGAGAAAAATCTCACCCTGGACTGCATCGTTGTTGATGATCGGAGGAGCCATCGGGCCTAAAAGCGACGACACAGAGGAACTCTCAATGAAAGCACCAATGTCGGTGTCAAAACCGGCGGATCTCGGGTAGGGGGTCCCGAACTATGCGTCTAGGCGGATGGTAACAGGAGACAAGGGACACGAAGTTTTACCCAGGTCCGGGCCCTCTCGATGGAGGTAAAACCCTACGTCCTGCTTGATTAATATTGATGATATGGGTAGTACAAGAGTAGATCTACCACGAGATTAAGGAGGCTAAACCCTAGAAGCTAGCCTATGGTATGATTGTTGTATCTTGTCCTACGGAGTAAAGCCCTCCAGTTTATATAGACACCGAAGAGGGTTAGGGTTACACAAAGTCGGTTACAATGGTAGGAGATCTAAATATCCGCATCGCGAAGCTTGCCTTCCACGCCAAGGAAAGTCCCTTCCGGACATGGGACGAAGTCTTCAATCTTGTATCTTCATAGTCCAGGAGTCCGGCTGAAGGTATAGTCCGGCCATCCGGACACCCCCTAATAGAGGACTCCCTCAGGGGGCACCACACACGGCTTGGAACGATCAACTTGTGTGTCTTTGGGTGCCCCCCGCCCATATATATAAAGGAGCAAGGGGGGAGGCCGGTCGGCCCTTGCAGGGCGCGTCAGGAGGAGGAGTCCTCCTCCTAGTGGGAGTAGGACTCCCCTTTCCTAGTCCCACTAGGAGGGGGAAGGAAGGAGTGGGAGAGGGGGTAGGCAAGGGGGCCGCCGCCCCCCTTCCTTGTCCTATTCGGACTCAAGGGGAGGGGGAGTGCGGCCTGCCCTGGCCGACCCCTCTCTCTCTCTCCAGTAGGGCCCAACAAGGCCCATTAACCCTCCCCGGGGGTGGGGGGCGGGGGTTCCGGTAACCCCTCCAGCACTTCGGTTTTCTCGGAAACCATCCAGAACACTTCCGGTGTCCGAATATAGCCGACCAATATATTAATCTTTACGTCTCGACCATTTCGAGACTCCTCGTCATGTCCGTGATCACATCCGAGGCTTAGAACTACCTTTGGTACATCAAAACACATAAACTCATAATACCGATCGTCACCGAACTTTAAGCGTGCGGACCCTACGGGTTCGAGAACTATGTAGACATGACCGAGACACGTCTCCGGTTAATAACCAATAGCTGAACCTGGATGCTCATATTGGTTCCTACATATTCTACGAAGATCTTTATCGGTCAAACCGCATAACAACATACGTTGTTCCCTTTGTCATCGGTATGTCACTTGCCCGAGATTCGATCGTCGGCATCCTCATATCTAGCTCAATCTCGTTACCGGCAAGTCTCTTTACTCGTTCCGTAATGCATCGTCCCGCAACTAACCCATTAGTCATATTGCTTGTAAGGCTGATAGTGATGTGCATTACCGAGAGGGCCCAGAGATACCTCTCCGACAATCGGAGTGACAAATCCTAGTCTCGATCTATGCCAACTCAACAAGTACCATCGGAGACACCTGTAGAACACCTTTATAATCACCTAGTTACGTTGTGACGTTTGGTAGCACACAAAGTGTTCCTCCGGTAAGCGGGAGTTGCATAATCTCATAGTCATAGGAACATGTATAAGTCATGAAGAAAGCAATAGCATTAAACTAAAACGATCAAGTGCTAAGCTAACGGAATGGGTCAAGTCAATCACATCATTCTCCTAATAATGTGATCTCGTTTATCAAATGACAACTCATGTCTATGGTTAGGAAACTTAACCATCTTTGATAAACGAGCTAGTCAAGTAGAGGCATACTAGTGACACTCGGTTTGTCTATGTGTTCACACATGTATTATGTTTCCGGTTACTACAATTCCAGCATGAAGAATAAACATTTATCATGAAATAAGGAAATAAATAACAACTTTATTATTGCCTCTAGGGCATATTTCCTTCACCACCCCCTCCCCCGCCTTGCCGATAACCTCCCCGGATACGCTCATTGGGGTCGGCGACACCTTCATCAAAATTGCCGGGCGGGCCTTGAAAGCCATGTCCTGGACCGCCGCCATTGTACCAGTTGAAGCCTCGGCCGCCACTAGAGGATGATCCACGGTGCTGCCCCTCACCATATGCATCGTAACCATTGTCTCCCCACTGTCCGTACCGGTTAAATCATGGACCATCTCTGCCGTATCCACCTTGTCCGTGACCACCCCACCCATTGTTAGAGCCACGAGCTCTTCCAAGGGCCCGCGCCTTCGCCGCCGGCGGCTGCGCCGGCTCCTCCGGCTACCGCACGTTTGGCCTAGCAGCTTGCACTGGCGCCTGTGGACCTGAGGCGGCAGGCAGCGGCCCCTGCCTCGCGGGAGGCTGAGCGCCTCGACCGGCTCCACCGGTTCCTGCCTGTGGACCCGTAGCAGCAGGCGGCGACCCTTGCCTGGCTGGAGGAAGAGCGCCTCGGCTGGCACCGCCGGCTCCAGCGGCGGACGGTGGCCCGTGCCTGGCGGGCGGTGGTCTGCGTCCTGCCCTCTCGCCGGCGCAATGGTTCCTGGCCGCTCGCCCCGCGCCTAGAGTCGGGAAACCTGGTGTGTGCAAAACCCTAGCCGCGACCACTGAGGACTTGGGCATCGGTGATACATGCATGCACGTAGGATGTGAGTCGGACGTTGCTTGGGCTTCTGACTGGGCCTCGCTCGAGCCTAGAGAGCCCATGACCATCGTTGCTTCCGTTTCGTTCCCTTGGCCCAGCAGCAAATTCAAGCGCGCCCTTCTGGCCGCTCAAATTGCGCTCACCGATCTCGCCACCAGCGACCGCGGCGGCGGCGGAGGCCGGCCTTTCTTTCCCTTCTTCTTCCGAGTAACTAGAGTCCATGATTCCGGAATAAAATCTGATAAAGTAACGGGTTCACGAAATGCCTTAGGTATCGGGCCGATCCAGGGTTTCACGGTCGGCTTGGGTCTTTGAACCTTGGTGTCGGTGTCAAAACCGGCGGATCTCGGGTAGGGGGTCCCGAACTGTGCGTCTAGGCGGATGGTAACAGGAGACAGGGAACACAATGTTTTACCCAGGTTCGGGCCCTCTTGATGGAGGTAAAACCCTACGTCCTGCTTGATTAATATTGATGATATGGGTAGTACAAGAGTAGATCTACCACGAGATCAAGGAGGCTAAACCCTAGAAGCTAGCCAATGGTATGATTGTTGTATATTGGAGTTGCCCTACTGACTAAAACCGTCCGGTTTATATAGACACCGGAGAGGGTTAGGGTTACACAAAGTCGGTTACAATGGTAGGAGATCTGAATATCTACATCGCCTAGCTTGCCTTCCACGCCAAGGAAAGTCCCATCCGGACACGGGACGAAGTCTTCAATCTTGTATCTTCATAGTCCAGGAGTCCGACAGAAGGTATAGTCCGGCTACCCGGACACCCCCTAATCCAGGAGTCCCTCAGTAGCCCCTGAACCAGGCTTCAATGACGACGAGTCCGGCGCGTAGATTGTCTTCGGCATTGCAAGGCGGGTTCCTCCTCCAAGTTCTTCATAAAAGTTTTGTAAACACTAAAAGTAGTGTCTGGCTCTGAAAAATAAGTTTCCACATATTGCCATAGAGAGAATAATATTAACACAAATCTAATCTGCTGACGTATCCCGTAGCATGAAACGCTATGGCCAAGCCTTTATTTGAATCGTTTTTACTTCTCCACCTCAGCACATTTTGCGAGGCGGTTTCCTTGGCACGTCTTGTCAAAGCAGAGATCGTGTCCCCTTTATTTACGGGATTCTCGTCAATACGGATGTGGGTAACCCAATCGTGCCCGTTAGTACGTTTTCTCGATTAAAGGCGAGTCCCAAACGGTTACGGGGAGGGCCCTTAGTATTCGACCTCTTATAAAGAGACCAAGGCCTTACTCCTTTTCAATCTCAAATGAGTTCGCCTGTCGCTCGAGTTCCAACACCCTAGGCTCCAGATTCCGGGCGCTTCGGACCTTCGACAATGTCCGGTTCCGGCCTTCGAGGCCGATGGGTGCCCTCCTCCGTCACGGAGGAGGACGTGCAAAAGTTGAGAGAAGCCAAGTTCTTGACCGGCGAAATTTCGCACATGTTGCCTGCTCAAGGGTAGGCCATTCCTAGTCCCCAGCCTGGTGAGAGCGTGGTGTTCGTGTCTCACTTCCTTCGGGGGTTAGTCTTCCCAATGGATCCCTTCGTGAGGGGGCTGATGTTTTATTATGGGCTGGAATTCCACGACTTAGCTCTGGAGTCCATCCTCCATATTTCCTCATTCATCATTGTGTGTGAAGACTTCCTTCGCGTTACTCCTCACTTCGGACTATGGCTCAAGACCTTCAAGGTCGAACCGAAGATGACCGAGGGACGATACGCGGAGTGCGGAAGCGCTATTATAAGCAAGAATGCTGATGCTCCATGGCCCAAGGGCTCTTTTCAAGAGGAGCTCGGCTTGTGGCAAAGGGAGTGGTTTTATATCACCGCTCCTAGGGGCACCAAGTGGGTGGCGCCACCTGCCTTTCGCTCGGGTCCCCCACCACAGTTAGCGTCATGGGTCAATAAAGGACTAGACTGGGGGCCGTCCAAGGACGTGCCCTTGATGCAGGGCCGCATCAGGGATCTCTTAGAGAGAGACCTCAGCCTGGTCAAAGTGACAAAGGTCATGCTGATTCGCCGAACCCTGCCCGGCAAACGTCGCCCCCTTCGCCTGTGGGAGTTTAATCCGGAGGGACCGCGAGCTCTCCAACATTTCATGGGCGTGACGCTCGCGGAGATGTATAAACTGTTCTTCGGATCATAATCAATGTGTCCGTACTTGACCGAGGACACAGGTTTAAGCTGCAATCGCCCGGATACTCAAGTAAGTAGCCTTGCACCCAGACTCGTTATCCACATATTTGACATAAACTTTCCCCTAAAAGAGCTGTCCCTTTAAACAGGAGTGGATAGCGAAAGCAAAGCTGATAAGGTGTCCGGCTCCCCTCCCTGAGACCAAGCCGGATTCCGTCCTAGTCAGGATGTTGAAGATTGTGCCTTTGAAGGAAAGTGAGGGAGGGGACAAGGAAGCTACGACCTCCTCGAAGGAGGATGTTTGGAGGGAAGGAACCGAAGATTCCTCTCCTTCGGGGAGGAAAAGGACTGCCTCTGAAGACCCGGAGACTATGGCCTCAAAGCGGGAGAAAAAAATCCTTGTCAGAGGGTCTAATGCCGGGGGATACCTCGGCCAAACTATGACCTCAAGGGGACCAGCCCTCCAGCGAGCCGTAAGTAGAGAGAGATTATATTTTTGAGAGAGAAATCCTTGCTTTATATCTATGAAGATTAATCAAAATTTTACCTTGTAATTCGGACCTCAGCCCTTCTCAGTAGAGCTCGTCTTCGGGGGACCTTCTTCCAGAGATGATGGAGAGCGGGACGCTTCCCCCTGCTGTACCACCTAGCGAGGCGGGCGACCCTGAGGTGTCGTCGCGGAGGGCTTCTCCGAATCCGGCAGGGGCGGCAAGTAGCCACATGCCCCCCCAAGGTTCTCCGCGTCTGGCCTTCGAAAGAGGCCCGAGGACGAATCCGACACCGTCCAGTGCTCGGTCGGAGGAACTAAAGAATCTGCTAGGGCGAGCCTCTATCTCAGAGGAGCACCTTGCGTTGATGGGCACGGTGATTAAAAGGATTTCGTCCGCGGAGAGCGGATTGCACGAGGCTGTCAGAAGTTTACTGACAGGTTTTGAGGTACGTGAAATAATGTACCTTTTCTGGCAGTTGCGCATAAATAAGATGCGCCCTGTGTAGATAGTATCCCCTGAGACTCTGTGCGTTGTCAAAAGTGACGGCGCGCACAGGATCATAATCCCAGGTCTAAAATGTCGCCTTTGTATGTAGGTGGCGAATTGTCCGGAATCTAGCCGGACTAATAATTTTGCCGAGCTAAAGCGGCAACTTGACGTGGCAGATGCCGACATCACGCTCGTCAACAAGCGGCTTGATGAGGCTCAAGGTATGTAATTCTTCGGGCGGCACCTGGTAGGAGGAGCTTTATGCCAGTATCTTACGATGTGTGTGCTTGACGCAGATGGTCCGGCCGCCATGGAGAGTCTTCGGGCGGAACTTGCCCGAGCTAAGGAACAAGCCTGAAAAAGTGATGCAGCTGCCGAGAAGGCCCTTGAAGAGCTAAGAGCCGAACAGGCTGCTCACTGCCGAAGCAAGAAAGAGATGGCCGAGATGGCCGTGAAGCTAAAGACGTTGCTGACCGTTGCAAGCTTCTGGAAAGAGAAGATCGGGCGGAACAGACGGACTTAGAGAAAGCCGTTGCCGATGCCAAGGATGCTCGCTCTGCGATGAGAGCTGCGAGGGAGGAGCTTCGCGAAGCCGGAGAGATCACGGCTGGAAAGCCCTTTATGCCGCGGAGGAAGTTTTGTGATCCTGAGCATGCTTTGTTGGACCGACTATGGAGTAGGACGGATACCTATCTGGATTTGGCGGCGAGTGCTGCTGATGCGACCAACACTTTCGTGATCAAGAAGATCGCGAAGTGGAGAAACTCTTTTGGTCGCAGTTCCACAATCCAGAGCGTCCACTGTCAGTGGTCGATCGTCTGGCCGAATGGGCCGAGCTGAATAGGTTGTCCGGACTTGCCATGAAGTGCATAATGGGTCATCTGTGTCCGGGGAGATCGGAGCCGAAGAGTTACTTCAGTTTGATGAAGCAACTCCTTGGTGCGGTGCCATGTATCAATGCAATGAAGAGGTCAGCCTGCATAGAGGGCGAACGGGTGGCTCCTGCCCGTGTCAAGAAATACTGGGCGGAGATGGAGACCACCGTTGTTGCATCCCAAGATTCGGACAAAAACCGAGTACCCCCCGAGCACTATTTTCAGGAAGTCCTTGAAGGCACTCGTGTAATAGAGACGCAATGCTCAAAGGATGCTATGTTCGAATAGCATGTGCCATTGTAAGGCGGTAGTTTGATAAATTGTAGGAACTTTTTATACTTGTGCCTGCAAGTATTGTAACACCTCTTGTGCGGCCGTTTTTTTAAATATATAAAATCTGAAAGATGGCAGTCGTTGGCTTCAGCCCCCACGCACATAGTGCGGGGGTGCTCACAGAAGGCGCGTTTTCACACTTAATCCAACGTCTTGGTCCTACAAAGGAGGTGATAGCGTAGCGAGCTAGGCAACCAGACTATAATGCTTTAACACTTTCACTTAGCCATAGGAGCCTGACAGTGAGGCTACTTAGATAGCCCCTGGTGGCAACTGCGCTCACCCGAGTTCAGGGAGCGTGTATGCCTGGCCGGGAAACGGCCCTTCGTTAATGCGGAGGAATCCTATATATTCCCGAGAGTCATCGAGTGGTTGACCAGTCTCACGCTATATCATGACAGTCAGTTTTCGGCTTTCTCTACTGAGGTGCTCGCGTGGCCGAACCGGGGCACAATCGCAGTAGTTCTCCTGGTGCCGCCTTAGCCGATAGAGCGGAATGTAAGGTAGCCGAACACAGGATCCAGGCAACCCAACATTTGACCAAAGACATGATTCGGAGCTGATGCATATAAGGCCAAACTCGCGACGCCGAACACTCCCTAAGGTATTCGGTCTTTATGAGAGCGGGCGAAATAACGCTCTTAGGAATAAGCCCCTAGTGTCCAGGTACGCACAGAAATTCTGACGTGGCCACATGCCAAGACGCCAGCCTCCTACTTGGTTATACTACAGAGAACCAGGGGATGTGTATCAACAAGAGACAGTAAAAAAGGTTTACACAGGGTCTTAATCTGAAAAGAATCCTTGTAACGGGTCCCTGCTGCACGTCTGCGCATGTGTCTCCATTGTGCCGTATCCTGGACGGGCGCAGCACGATATTCATCTGTGAAAGAGAAAAACCAAGTTGAAAAAAGGTCGTGCCGAAGAAGTTATATTAAATAAACAAAGTATAAAGTAAAATATGTAAAATTGAGCTTTATTGTATCTTATTTTATATGTGTTTAGCCCCTAGGGCAGGGATATATGGCCACTAAGCCTTTTATCAATGATACTTTTGTGCCGGACTCGTCTATCCATGTCCATGGTCTTAATGACCTGTTCAGATGTTTTGGCTGGTGAAGCCGTTTTATTGTGGGGCTATTAAAGCGGCCGCATAATCCTCCGCTCGGGGGAGGCGCACTCAATGCTTACCCTTCAAAGAGATGATGCCTCGTGGACCGGGCATCTTAAGCGTAAGAGATGCATAATGTGGTATTGCGTTAAAGCAGGCAAAAGCTTCGCGTCCCAGCAGTGCTTGATAGCGACTTGAGAATGGGACAATGTGGAAAGTTAGCTTTTCGCGGCGGAAGTTATCGGTAGAGCCGAATATAATTTTGAGCCGAAGGAAACCAATGCAATGGGTGTCCGGACGTGGCATTACCCCTTGAAAGGAGGTTTTGCTATGGCGAATTATTTTTGGGTCTATCCCCATGTGGCGGATTGTATCCTGATATATCAGGTTTAGACCACTGCCGCCGTCCATCACGACATTTATAAACTTGAGTCTGTCAATTATTGGATCGAGTACCAAGGCAGTCCAGCCTGCGTTCCTGATACTTCTAGAATAGTCCAGATGATCGAAGACGATTGGTTTTGACAACCAGTGGTGAGACTCCTTTGGGATAGGCCGTATGACGCGTACCTTTATGGGTGCCGCGTGTTTTGTAATGTGAAGTAAGTTTACTATTTTTACTTCTTGTGGAAAATTCTTTTGTTTCCTGGTGCTCCTCTTTTGGGGTTCGTCATCGTCTTCGCTTGGTGTGTCGAGCCCCTTGTGTTCGGCGTTGAGTCGGCCAGATTGTTTGAAGACCCAGCAATCTCTGTGGGTATGGTTAGCAGGCTTCCCAGGAGTACTGTGTATTTGACATATTCTGTCCAGGATTTTGTTTAGGTTGGATAAATCATCTCTGTTATCCTGGAGGGGCGGCTTTTTCTGATTCTGCCGTGAGCTTTTGAATCCGGCGTTGACTGCCGTGCTCTTTGGACTGTTTTCTTTAGTCCGGCGACGATCCTTGTTGCGTCGCGGTTTCCCGTTTCCATCCCTTGTTTCGGATGTACTTGGGTCGCTGGTGCTACATCTTGCCAACCAGCTGTCCTCCCCTGCGCAAAAGCGGGTCATGAGGCTTGTCAATGCGGCCATTGTTCTTGGCTTTTCTTGGCCGAGGTGTCTGGCGAGCCATTCATCTCGGACGTTGTGCCTAAAAGCTGCTAGGGCTTCGGCGTCTGGACAGTCGAATATCTGATTCTTTTTGGTAAGAAATATGTTCCAGAATTGCCGAGCTGACTCTCCGGGTTGCTGAGTTATGTGACTAAGATCGTCTGCGTCCGGAGGGCGGACATAAGTCCCTTGAAAATTTGCTCGGAAAGCGTCCTCGAGCTCTTCCCAACTTCCAATTGTGTTTTCAGGAAGGCTTTTGAGCCAATGCCGGGCTAGCCCTTTAAGCTTGAGGGGTAAATATTTTATGGCGTGGAGGTCATCTCCTCTGGCCATATGTATGTGGAGGATATAACCCTCGATCCAGACTCCAGGGTCTGTTGTTCCGTCGTATGCCTCTATGTTTACGGGTTTGAATCCTGCTGGAAATTCATAATCCAGGACCTCATCGGTGAAACATAGGGGATGTGCGGCGCCCCTGTATTTGGGTGTGCCGGATTCGGATACTGGCTTTATAGCATTGCTTACGAGAGCTTGCTTTCTTGGCCCATAAATGGACCTGGCTGGGCCATCTTTTTGATGCGAATCCTTAAGTGGGTCGCATGCTGGCTTAAGTGCGGCGCCGCTTGCCGCTTTATGCTGGCCATGGGGTCGTCTATCCGACCGGGTGGCTTTCTTAATTTTGGAGTGCGAGGGCTCTAAGGCCTCTTCGTCGAATTCAGGCAGTAGCTTTCGCTTCAGATAGCTTTTAGTGCGGTGACTGTCGCCGTATTTGTCTGCGGTGTTGATTACCTTGCTCCATCTGATTCTGATTGCATCTTCCGCAGTTTTTAGCTTCCGCTTCTGCTTTTTCAGGCGACGTGCGGTTGCAACGAGCCTTTTGTGGAGGTTCTTCTGCTCCGTGGCATTATCCGGCGTAAGGTCGTCCGGAATGCCGTTTTTGCCGGGGACGGGTTGTTCGGTTTCTTTGTCCGGGTTGCCCTGTTCGGACGATTGTTCTAGGGCATGCTCATCGTCTGCCGGCTCGTCCTGCTCTATGGCAGGGTCTGTGTCGAGGCGGGGCTTGGGGCGGCGTTTACGCCGCCGCTTTGATTGCTTTTCGAGAGATCGATCCCTCCTTGCCTCCCCGTGTTCCTCGTTGTTGCTTCCTTTAGGTGTATCCACCATATACACATCATGAGATGAGGTGGCTGTCCCATGCCCTATAGGCGTTGGTTCATACGCGTTTGCTGCATCGTCGTCCATACCGTCGATGTCTTCGGAGTCGAAGTTGAGCACGTCGTTTAAATTATCGATGGTGGCTACCAAATGGGTGGTGGGTGGGTTTTGAATTTCTTCATCGTCCGTATACCAACCTTGCTGACCGTAGTCCGGCCAGGGCTCTTCTGATAAAGAGAGATACTTTAGCGATTTCAAAATGTTGCCGAAGGGCGAGTGCTGAAAGATGTCCGCCGCGGTGAACTCCATGATCGGCGCCCAATCGGATTCGATCGGCAGGCGCGCGGAGGGCTCGGAGTCCGAAGAGGAATCCGGCCCCTCGGAGTCACAGGTCTTGCGGAGTGCGGGGATGGTGTTCGGCTCGATCGCCTTTGAGATCTCAGCCCCCGAGGCGGCGTCCAACCGCTCATCCTCGATTGGCGCAGTAGGTTCCGAATTAAGGGTCGGGACCGAAGCGTGTGCGGCCTCTAGGGCACTATTCGGCGGCAGAGCTAGATCCTGCCCATCGAGACAGTGCGGCGCGATCGGCTGTGGCTCGAATCCGTCGAAGATCAAGTCCCCGCGGATGTCAGCCGTGTAATTTAAACTTCCAAATCTGACCTGGTGGCCAGGGGCATAGCTTTCGGTCTGCTCCAGGTGGCCAAGCGAATTGGCCCGCAGTGCGAAGCCGCCGAAGACGAAGATCTGTCTAGGGAGAAAAGTCTCACCCTGGATCTCATCGTCGTTGATGATCAAAGGAGCCATCGGGCCTAAAAGCGACGACACAGAGGAACTCTCAATGAAAGCACCAATGTCGGTGTCAAAACCGGCGGATCTCGGGTAGGGGGTCCCGAACTGTGCATCTAGGCGGATGGTAACAGGAGACAGGGAACACAATGTTTTACCCAGGTTCGGGCCCTCTTGATGGAGATAAAACCCTACGTCCTGCTTGATTAATATTGATGATATGGGTAGTACAAGAGTAGATCTACCACGAGATCAAGGAGGCTAAACGCTAGAAGCTAGCCTATGGTATGATTGTTGTATATTGGAGTTGTCCTACGGACTCAAACCCTCCGGTTTATATAGACACCGGAGAGGGTTAGGGTTACACAAAGTCGGTTACAATGGTAGGAGATTTGAATATCCGCATTGCCTAGCTTGCCTTCCACGCCAAGGAAAGTCCCATCCGGACGCGGGATGAAGTCTTCAATCTTGTATCTTCATAGTCCAGGAGTCCGGCAGAAGGTATAGTCCGGCTACCCGGACACCCCCTAATGCAGGACTCCCTCACTTGGACCGATGGCGATCGGGTACCGATTTGAACTCCGGCGACTCCATCGGTCCAGTATCCTTCGAAACCACAGGCAGGTCCGTCGAGGCCTGTTTCTCAATCTGTTCTTCGTCATCACTCTCAATGAGAGCCCAAAAGCGCCCTCCCGTTCTTCCATGTTATGTCGTCTCCGTCAAATCAACCAGTTCCGCTGCCTCTGGAACCAGATCAACCTGCACAGAATGACCAACAACCACATCATAGTCATCCATCATAAAATGGAGCCCTACCTCGATCAAGTCATTGTTCGGAAGATAATCGCCGGCTAGCACGTCGTTCTCCAAATCTAGAAGAACCATCCAGCGTGACTTTGGAGTAAAACGGAGACGACCTTCGATCCATTTGCCGGGATCCGTCCCGATGGAGAATTGAACCCGCCACTGTCCCGATCCAGTTCTCTCGCGCGCGATCTCTCCATGTGTCGTGATTCCGTGATCAGAACCTCGTGATCTCGCCGGCCCCTCCTTTCCTCTCGGCGGCGCCACCGCAGGACCACTTGGAGAGGACGCGCGGATCCGCGGCGGCCCGGTCACAAAACCGTCCGGCGAAGGGTGGCTTGCCGGCCGTGAAAGTCCGGTCGCCTCTGGCGGCCGTGTTTCCGCCTCCCTCATCAAAACTAGCTTTATATAATAACATTTTTGGAGCATCACTAAGAGAATTGTATAAACACAGACTTAACCAACACCACACGTTATGATTGATGATGGCTGCAAAATTACCATGCTTCATGATATAGGAACTTGCAATTTGACAAGATTTTTAAATCCGTCATATGTGTTTATTCTCATAGTCTTAAAGTATTCCTGAAGTATGAGAGGGTGCCCACCCCCATCGACCTTGACAATCAGGTTTTGTCCATGTGAATAGTACTGATCACCATTTGCCTTTTCAAGGAATAACATGTATGTATGTTGATGTTCTGGATTGTGAGGTGAAAATTTGGCCCGGCTGGCGTATCTTATTGCCTGAAAAAAATATTGGAACCGGGCAAAGATTTAATTGCATTCTTACATCCGCATGGCGTTGATGTCAAGCCTGAGAGATGGTGACCTTAGTTTCTTACCGCCTGTCCCTATTTGTCTCATGCGACTACTTGCTTTATCTCTCCCTTATATGTTAGTATTTTCTTTTCTTTTCAGCACCGATGACAAGCTTAAATAAGTCACCTCTTGTTACAGAATGTTAGTCCTTTCCCTCGCAAAAAAAGAATTTTAGCCCTTTGTGAGTAATTGTGTTCAAATAACACTTTATTGTCGACGATGGAAGCTTTTCATAGACATAGCATACTATATATCGACAGTTGTGAACGTGAATTTGTTTATCGTGTCAGTCGGGTGATGTTTAGAAAGATTTGTCGCCTCGGTAGCCGTTGGATGGCAAGCTCAGCAGTCATCTGATCTTCTCCCCATGAGCGTGCACGAGCCTTTGCAACAAGGCTCGTGTTGCACTCAACACTTTGCAACATGAGCCTTGTTGCGCTCCTGCCGAACTGTTTATTCTTTGAAACAAGGCATGTATTTCAGAAACAAGACCCCTGTTGCAGAAAAAAAAACTTCATACTGTTGCGCCTGACCCTCTGCAACAAGAGGCTTGTTGCAGAAAACAAAATTCCCTTTGTCGTTTGCCGCCACAATTTGCACCAACGTTGTTGTTGCGGAAACTCATCTCCGGCCTGTTACTGGACGTAACGATGGTGCTAGAGGCCTGGGATGTGGAGGCGCAGAGGAGGATGCAAACGTTGTTGGTGGCCGTCCTGAAGCATGTAGGTCGCCGGCGTGGAGCCAGCAGGGGCGGCGTGACTGACGTCGGGCGTGAAGGAGGGCGGTCGAGGTCGCATTGAGGCGGAGGCCTCGATTCATGGCGGCACGACAAGGAGATGCTGACCACCGGCGTGATTCATGGTGTACTAGATGAGTTGAAAAGGGGATGAAGAAGACAAGGATGAAGAAAACGAGTGGCTCACATTTGCTATGTTGGAGATAAGGGAGGTAGGGACCAATGAGGGATGCGTGGCATGCGTATGAGGCTGGTTGAGTGATGGACGTGTCAAACAACCTTTTGCAACAAGTACTTTGTTGCACTTTATGCTTTGCAACAAGGGCCAAGTTGCAAAGGTTGAAGATGATGGCACGTCGTTCGATTAAAAGCAGATCTGACGGCTACGGAGGCGGTTGACGCGTGCAGCTTCATCCGCCGGGTGAACGGTAGCACTTTACCCTTTGTTTATTGATCAATGTAACGTCTTCTAGAATTTATTTTGCATGTTCATTTCAGTGATGGAACAAATGCTCGTTTTTATCCAGGTTAACAAATCAATTGTTGAGCACGCTCATCTTTGGTACGGTATTGAACTACGTGAAAAGAAGCATTTGAAGTTCTTCTGCCTTCTAAAGGATTTTATGGTTATATCTGGCATTGATCCTACGGATTGGGTTTTAACCCAATTTGCAACGGCTCTGGAAATGATTTGTTACCCTGGAGTATCATATGAAGTCTTAGCCCCTGATGTGGTGGATCATAGTATTTTTAGATGCCTTTTGGGTACGTGTGTGCCAGAAGTTGTCATTATTAGCAACGGACTGAAGTGTTTTTTCTTTCAGATTTTCTCTTCTCACGAGGAACTAAAGATAGAGGCTCATGCATCTGTATATAAAAGCTCTTCGGATATCGATGTCTTGTCCGTCTATGAAGATGTTCTTAGTCTCGATTTAGAGAAGTTTTCACAATGGCACAAATTGAAAATCTTGGTTGGGAAGGCTAAAAAAGGTGCTGGAGAAGGCGGAGGTGATCAGACTTTGCAGAGATGATCCCAATAGGACTGATTTATCTTATCGGCCGGCTCCGAAGTTGGGAAAGAGGCTAGTAAGCTCAGCTCGATCGTTCGGAAGACAACTGTAGTGCAGCCACTCTAGTGAAGGGCAATGAACTGGATTTCTGGTGCCTGAGGCAAGAACAAGATGTTAAGCGAATTCTCACTATATTGCGAGAAACTCTTAAATTTTGTGGAAAAGCCTAACAGATCTCTACTCTTATAAAAGACTCGGTTGATGATGATGGTGTGCCTGTCATCCGTCATTTCTGACCATCAGATCTGCATCTGACGACTGTAAGGTAACTTATGTCATTTTTGCAATAAGACACCACTTCTTTGCTTCAATTTGCAGAAAACTCTTTAATATCTTCAAACCAACCACATCTTTCCCTCACCTCATCAAATGCCACAGGGAATATATTTTGAGTGGAATCTAATATATATTTTTTTTCGCGACTGGAATCTAATATATTTTGTAGTCACACAGACACACCAAAACTAAAGTGTCTTCCTTTCATGTTTGTGGACATGTATTATTCTATTTTGCATCCGTTGCAACGCACGGGCATATTGCTAGTTAAGTAAAGAATAAATCTAGAACGAAGAGAAAAGTTACCCTGGGCATGCAGCAGGTGATATCCAACCAAACTATCAATGTCAAAGGTGAACACTGTCGGTGAGCTGTGAGCTGTGGATCTTGAAAAATCTGTTGTGGCTATGGGCTGTGAGAAAGCTCTCTTCTTAGCTGAAAATGCCTCCGACTACTAGATCCGGAGCAGGGCTACCCCGCCCGGCCTCTCTACCCCCCTAGTGACCAGTCCCCTTGTCCACAACCACAATCAGGAAATGGACGAAAGACGCTCCAACTAAAACACGTACGTACACACGTAATCACGATGGCGCCGGTTCATCATCGCTATCCGTGCATGGAAGAATTGGCACAAGTAGGTAGCAGGTGAGGATCTAGCATATTGACGCATCCCACATGCATGCGAGAAGGCTACGTGGGGAGCCCTGTTATGCCCCCTTACGTGCAAACGGCCCGCGGCTACAGTACAAGATAAACATGCATGTTCTGAAGCGGGAGTTTGATCACTCTACGTCCCCCTGAAAGTGAAAGGCAAAGGTGCCGGGGTGCCGAACATCTGGATCAGTGTCCAGATCTTCTTCAACCGTCCTCCCAGCCGTCCCCTGGAGTTTCAGAATCACCGTAGCTATAGCTATCGATCATACTATCACCATGCATATACACAGTGTGTCACCTCGGAGTGCTTGACTAGCTAGGCTGCAAAGGGAGGTGCCGGGATTAGCTTTTCACTAGCTACTAGTATCTGCCAAACGCGAGGCTGTAGGTGGCGGCGTCGGCGTGACGCGGAAGAAAGCTACAGCTCGTGCGTGCAGCATATTACCACGTCTACGGTTGCAATCACGACGATCTCGAGAATGACTTTTCCTCCATGCACGTTTCTGTTTTTTTTTGGCAGAGTTTGTCTTATTTCAAAGTATCACGTCATTTTTCATTAGATTTTTCTAGAGTCACGTTTCATTAGATTTGTTTTTTCTTGTTTCAAAAATGTACTGTGATGTTTCATTGTGTACCATCAATTTCACCCAGAAATAAGTACATCATTTAAAACACACACACACACACACATAGACATACACGCTCACAACACGTACATACACCATCCCTATAAACGCAAACACGTACACTTATCTTTATGAGCACCTCCGAAATACTGCGTCGACGTGTCTTGAGATTGATGAAGCCATTATAGACACCTTGTTATCAACGATAACGTCGCCTTCCACTGAATGAATATTCCGCCTTTATGAGACAACAAAGCATCAAAAGCTAGGGTTTGTTTCCTGGTGGGCTAGGATGCCACCTCCCTCCTGACCATCCAACCATAGGTTGGATCTCGATACACTGTCATTTGAACCCATGCATCGAAGGTGCTAAGTATTCTTAGGGTCAGCAATAAGGTTTTTAACATTACCATCTACCATCATATACTAATCTTCGGTATTGTTGTTGGATCCAATCAGCTAGCAACGGATCGATGCTAATACTCTTACGTTATTAAAGTACTCCCTCCGTTTTTTAAAGAGTGTACTTCCAACTTTGTTGAAGGGTCAAACTATTTCAAAGTTTGACCGAGTTTGTGCAAAAATATATCGATGTTTGTGAAACCAAATAGGTATACGATGAAAATATATCTTATCATCAATCTAATGCTACTAATTTAATGGTATAAATGTTGATGTATTATTATATACATACAGTCAAATATAAAAAAGTTTGACTTTCCAACTTTGTTGGAAGTACACTCTTTAAAGGACGGAGGACTACATTTTTAAACCAAAAGCCTGAGGACTTTCTATTAGTTAAGAAGAAGAGAGTTGTTCGGTTAATTCACGGAAGTCCGAGCGAAAACGGACACAACATACACATTAGAAAGGGCACCCTTGGCTGATCTGGCTACCCACAAAGACACCCTCACACCAACGAACGGAGGGACTTCGTCGAGATTGTCGGCAAGCTGTCATCGTCCTCATTTCTCTCTGAGCAAGCAACTCCAACTTCGCTACACGCGACCAAGCAAGAGCCCTCACCGTAATCGAGTCACAAGATGCCAGTCGGGCACATGCATCGTGGACAAGGCAACTCGGGCTTCTGTCACGAGTCTGACAGGAGAAAGAAGCATATCTTGCACCGACATCACCGGGCATGGCTAGAGAAGATCACCAGTCAAACGTACTATTCGCAGGGCATCATTGCCGCGGATAAACCTCTTGACACGCGGCTCCAACTTCACTGTTGCACAGCAAGAAGACACGAGGACGAACCCAGGACACATCAAGTGTTTGATGACGAAGAACATGTCGCGACCCAGCTCCTTTAGCCACCATCATTTCTGCCACATGAGCCGCAACGCCAGCCACTAGCATTGCCAACCACGCGGGCATGCATTAGCTGGATATAGAGTTCTAGATCCAACCATAGTCATACGCTACGCCATGTAGCAAGTTCTGGCACCGCGAGACTGTCGTTGGGCAGCTGCAAGAGGCTAACATTGCAGACTTGCCGCAACTAGGATGGAGTTGCATTAGCTGCCGCTTCAACCATCGGCCGAGGAGACACAACATGCCGTCCCGCCACCCGAAGAGAAAGGGAAGACGCAGCATTACAAAAATATATACTTCCATGATGGTACGTGTTTGTCACATTAGGTCACGTTTTTTATCATGCATGTACATCCATGACAAATTTATGACAGAATGAAGATAGTCATATATGTGCTGTCGTAGAAGTGTTTCATGACATTATCAAAATTATCATCATGGAAGTGTCCACTTCCATGACGATAAATCGCGCGTCACAGAAGTGCTTTGGTCAAGGGTGACCGACACATGGCATCCACCGTAACGGAACACCGTTAAGCTATCGGGTTCGGTTTTGGATCCGATAACCCATTAATAGCCCGGACCAATGGGGATTTTCCACGTGTAAAATTCTGATTGGCTGACAGAAACACGTGGCAGCTCCGCATTGGCACAGGTGTCACTCATCCAATGAGCGAGATGCTCCTATGATATGTTGACACGTGGATCGGCCGAAAAGTGGCCCATAAAGTTTAAATGGGCCGGCCCAACTAAAGGCCCACAAGATTTTGCGGTCCATAATGGGCCAGCCCAGCAAAAGGCCCACGAGATTTTGCGTATCATAATGGGCCGGCCCAGCTAAAGGCCCGCGAGATTTTGTGGGCCATAATGGGCCGGCCCAGCTAAGGGCCCGCAAGATTTTACGGACCATAATGGGCCGGCCCAACTAAAGGCCCGCGAGATTTTGCGGACCATAATGGGCCGGCCCAGCTAAAGGCCCAACATTCTTAGTTAAGGCCCGTACGGCTAGTGTGAAATTGGCCCGTCAACGGCCTGTCCTAAACTTGTCATCATCGCGGCCCATGGTCACTTCTGGCCCGTTAACAGTCCGCTAAGTGTATAGGCCGAATTACGGCCCGTTGTATTTCCGGCCTATTAAAGATCCTGCTTCATTTGGGCCCATTTACAGGCCATTGAAACTTTCGGCCCAGAAACGACCATGAAGGATTTGGGTCCTATTCGTCCATGTCTGACATTCGGCCTGTTAGAGGCCCACTATAGATTTGGGCCACTTTCGGCCTGTTGTGATTTTTGGCCTCTAACGCCGGACGAAATCCATGGGCCATATGTGGCCCAACGTCACATCGGGCCCATTAACGGTCCATATAAAAATGACGATAATCTAGCCCGACCGAACTTTCGGCCTATTAAAGGCCCGTGTATTAGGTCGGCGCATTTACTGCCCGTCCGAATTTCGTCCTGTGAAAGATCCGCATCGTAAATGGGCCCAATCTCACTTTCGGTCTTTTAAAGGCCCATGTTTTTTATGGGCTCGAGATATTTACACCTGTAAACGGCCTATTGTTACTGAGGGCCCAAATTATGTTTAGGCCTGTTAAAGGCCCACTATGGGCACAGGCCTGCCAGAAAAATATGAAATCTTATGCTGATTTAGGCCCAGATATTTTTAGTGGGCTTGCAAATTTCGGCCCATAATCGTTTTTAGCCCAATTGGAATGGGCCCGACGAATGTTGGCATGTTGGGCTCCTACGAAGCTTTCGGCTGAATACATTACTAAGATAAACCTACACTATACAAAAATAGCGTCGTAATTATTGCAGCCTTGGGCAGCATCATAAATGTTGTATCACAAGAAAATTCCTGTTGGCATAAAGTTTACAGTCCTTGCAGATAAAAGCAACATCAGATGTATAGAAGCACATATCCTTTGACCTGAGTGCTAATGTTTCAGGCTGTAGAATCTGATGGAGCAGCACGATCTTCACCTTTTTTTCCGCCATTGCTCTTGAACAACGAAGCGAATGTCTGATAGTCTGGTTTCAAAACCATTCATATCTTGACGACATTTGTCAACCACTATTCTTGTTTCCAAAACGATGTCCATTAGGGATTGGACTTGTGTCTGGAGCACAGATATATCACTCTGTCTAGCAGGAAGATTTTGTTCAGTAGGCAATTTGGACGAGGTTACCTTGACAACCAACTCAGAATTACACATGAAGGTGCTTTTTGCACTGTTAGTGGAGAGATACTGACGCACTGCAGCAAGAGGTGACATTGTGCCTGTGGTAGCCTCGTCACCTTCAGGTGGTTGTGGCTGTTCAATCATTTTTTCCATAGTTTGAACTTGTAGATTAGTGTACCAGATAAGTTACTAATGAGACAAAAACAAACAAAGTAGGTTACACGTTTATACATAACTTATTTTGGTGAACTACTGTAATATATTAGCATGTATTGTACTGCCAACTACATAATAAAATCACTTCCGGAACATATGTCCATGTAGCATGCCTACTGTATTGTCTATTTCCTCACATTCATTGACACCTAAGGATAAAGAGACATGGTTTAAAGTAGGATGAACATAGTATGACATCATTCATATCATGGGCAAACAGATATAAAACAAATAGGATATTTTATCATTGTGTGCGCACGTGAACATAACAATTAGAATACAGATCAAGACCAAAAGAATATCCTTCATGTCTTTTAAACCATGTAAGGTGAAATGATACGTTAAGACGACTGTGTATAAAAGTGAACAGAGTAACTGACATTGGCTGCAAACCAAGTAGTTAAATGAACACATCACAGTACCAATCAGTTCAAAGGCAGGAGGAGTAAGGACTTACAACAGCGGCTTGAACTGGTGTGCTCATGCCCTTCATCTTGCTTGTGTGGCAATCCTTAAAGATTTGCACTGCACTCAGTTGAGGTTCTTTTTGGTCCGCACAGGCATTCCTCTGTATTTGGAACAAGTCAATATAGATACGATAATATGGCACCGAAAAAAGAAGGAAGTAGCAGCTATTTACAAGAGCCTCGCAGTGTGCAATATAGCTACGGGATCCTGTTGCATGTTGGAATTTCACTTTAGAATGGTTGGTCTTGTTCTTCAAACAGTTAGCCTAGAAGAAGATACACTTGTAAGGCACATACATAAATACAAGTTCAATATATGGTGTGATCAAATACATATAGCCTACCTGATACTTTGGATCAGACCAGTGTTTAATGAGGGATGTCCAGTCTTCATCTGTAATATATTCCACTAGAGATGTTTGGGCGATTTCATTGTTAGCCTTGCCTTCAAAGTGAGATTTTCTAAGGTGGTACCGATACTGTTGCAGAGCAGGCTGAAAAACATGAGTGCATGCTTGTTTAGTTGCATCACCTTTCGGATCCAACTTGAACCTCATCTGTTGAAAAAAGAATGTGAGTCTTATTAGGAGGAAGCTAGAAAGTATGGGACAGAGCAAGACAATATTACTAATTGCGATGAATAACATTACTTACGGATAAATGGTCAAGGAAGGTGTTAAACTGGGTATTGTCTATCTCATTTCTGTATTGGATCCACGTTGGGAGGATACGTGCAGGACACCTAACGGCAACGGTTGCCTATGATACTAACTTGACTGACTCTGTAGCATCACGTGGCCTTTTTAAACCTGCCTCAAAATGGATCTCCATTCTTCCTTCTTTAGATTTTGTTAATCTGTCAAGCATTATCCCTGATGTCTGTTTCCGCCTGCGTCGTGGTGCTAGTTCAACAACGAATATGGAAAGTGTTAGTGTACATCAAACTGTGAGAGTACATATAAAGGAGCATGCAACTTCAACTTGACTCGGTCAGGTACCGTCTTGGTGTTGATGCTCATGAGGTTCATCTGATCTTGCTAAGTCCTGTTGTGTCAGCAGTGCTTCGGAAGTAGTGTTAGGTGTGAAGGCAGCTTGGGAACTGGCCAGCTCCAGAGCAAACGAACGAGTAACTCATTGAGCTGGTACAGTTGAAGCGGATGCTGCAGCTGGTGGAGCAGGTGATACTGTGTTTGTAGATTTATCCGGTGGACTTGGACCTTCTACTGCACTATAAGTACCAGCAAAATCTGGATGGCAGATCCTTTTCCGTTTCACCCGACGAGTAACACCACTCCCTACTATATTATTTTCCTTGCTCTTTTTAAACTTTGCCATGTCAAGCCATACCCACAACACAAAAGAATAAAATCGCTCTTCAGAACTTATTGATGCATGATACAGACAAGCAATACTTTGATGTAAGACAACCGTATGAGGATGGAATATGTAAGAAAAACATGACGGCATGACATATTCACAGCTAAGATGTGTAAACTAAGCAGAAGGATTTTCAAGAAAATAGAAGTAATGCAAGCTAGACACCATATGAAAGATGCAACCAATATTACTCTGCCAAGTTAAAAGTGTCTTGTCATAAGTGGCAATTCGAAAAATTAGAAGCAGTACAACGTAGAAATCAATGCAAGATGCAACCACTATCAAACTACCATGTTAAAAGTGTCCAATCATGAGTGACTGATGCAGGATACACAACAAAAATACTTTGATGTAAGAACATGGTATGATAGATAGATGTAGTGTATTCTAGACACAGAACGCTATGTCATATGCACATGTATAACGTATGAACTCGGCAGGTGCAATTTAATCAAAATAGAAGAAATACAGGCTAGACAACATATGCAACATGAAACCAATTATCACACTGTCAACTTAGAGGAAGCACCTGCGCTGGTGGAGTACGGGAGATGAACTCATCATGTAGACTTGGGACTTCAACTTCATTAGCAGTAGCAGTGGCAAATCTAGAGAGTCTCTGTTTCCTTATTATTTTCTGATATTACCTTATGAAGTCAAAACCACAAGAAGATGAATAAAATTACCTCTGCATAACTGGTTGATGCATGATACAAACGAACACTACTTTGATGTAAGGCAAGCGCAGGATAGGAGGATGGAATATATACAAAAAAGACAGTGTTTCATATTCACACGTACGATAGGAGGATGGAATATGTATGAAAAAATAGTAAGCGGGAGACATTTCAACAAAATTAAGAAATGAAAGCTAGTAACCATATGAACATGCAACCAATATCACTCTATCAGGTAAAAAGTGTCTCATCGTAAGTGACATTTCAAGAAATTAGAAGCAGTACAAGCTAGAAGACAATGCAAGATGCAACCTACATCACAGTCCCAAGTTAAATGTGTCTTATGGGTAAGTGATCGTTGCAGGTATAAGTTGTAAGCTACGTAGATGCAATTCAACATAATCAGAAGCAATACAAACTAGACATCATAAGGAAAACGCAACCACATATAACAGTTCCAAGTTAGAGCAACACCTGTGATGGTGGAGTAGGGGAGATGTGTTCATCATGTACACGTATGTTCTAGAAACAGGAACACGTGTCATATTCACAAGCATTATGTGTAAAGTAAGCAGATGCAATTCAACAAAGTTAGAAGCAATACAAGCTAGACATCATATGCAAGATGCAACCACATATAATAGTGCCAAGTTAGAGCAAGCACCTGTGATGGTGGAGTAGGGGAGATGTGCTCATCATGTACACGTATGTTCTAGAAACAGGATCACGTGTCATATTCACAAGCATTATGTGTAAAGTAAGCAGATGCAATTCAACAAAGTTAGAAGCAATACAAGCTAGACATCATACGCAACATGTAACCGCATATAATAGTGCCAAGTTAGAGCAAGCACCTGTGATGGTGGAGTAGGGGAGATGCGCTCATCCTCTACACAGCTACGTTGATTGTCTAGCCTTGCGTTGTCTTGTGAATCTTGTTGGGAGCATGGCGGAATAGAATCTGTAGAGAACCTCCGATTTAGTTGCTCGGAAGGACCACCATCATCCAATGCCTTGCCAATTTCCTTCAGCTTTATTGATTTTGCATTGTGAGGTCAAAGCGACAAGAAAAAGGAATATAATTCGCTCTTCAGAACTCATTCATGCATGATACTAACGAATACTACTCTGATGAAAGGCAAAGTCATGATACGAGGATGGAATATGTACGAAAAAATGGACGGCTTGACATATTCACACCTATGATGCGGTAACTAAGCATAAGGCACTTCAACAAATTAGAAGCAATGCAAACTAGACACCATATGAAAGGTGCAATCAATATCACTCTGCCAAGTTAAAACTGTCTCGTCATAGGTGGTGTTCATCAAACTAGAAACAATACATGCTAGAAATCATATTCAAGATACAAACCAATATCACACTGCCAACTTAAAGGTGCTCCATCATAAGTGACTGATGCAGGATACACAAGAAGAGTAGTTTCATGTAAGAACATGGTGTGATAGACAGATATAGTATGTACCAAAAACAGGAAAGCGTGTCATATTCACACGTATCATGTGTAAGCTAAGAAGATGCAGTATACACTAATTAGGAGCAATACAAGCTAGACACCATATGCAACATGCAACCAGATATCACACTGCCAAGTTAGAGCAAGCACCTTGGATGGTGGAGTAGGGGAGCGGGGACTTGGACCTTGTAATGCACTAGCAGTACAAGGAGAATTGGTACAAATGCTCCGTTTACGTTGCCGCAGAGGACCACCATCATCGCCTTCCTTACTCTTTTCCTTCCTCTTTCTTGATTTTGCCTTGTCAAGTCTGTCAAGTCAAACCCACAAGAAAAAGGAATACAATTTGCTCTTCAGAACTCATTGATGCATGATACTGACGAACACTACTCTGATGAAAGGCAAATTCATGATACGAGGATGGAATATGTACGAAAAAATGGACGGCTTGACATATTCACACCTATGATGTGGTAACTAAGCAGAAGTGTAAGTGTATCTAGTGCCCCTTAGTGATTTTGGTGTATTGAAGACTTATAGGTTAAGGATCTAATGTGTTTATGACTGTACACAGGTCTATAAGTCTATGAGGAGTTTGATATTTACAGAGAAAGACGACCCCAAAAATGAAGTTCTTCGACTGAATACTTTGGTATTATGAAGACTTTCTGTAGACTTTGAAAATGAAGAAATTGGTGTGACCTTGAAGACTTGGTATTCATTCGTGGAACATGAAGCGTGAAGACATTTGTTTTCGTAGTTTCATTTTCTCTTTCTTGAGTCATAGGAAACACCGTACTGTTAAAGGGGGTCGAGGAAATACTAAGGAAAAATTTCCATGTGATGCTCAACTCAAAATCCTACACCTACCAATCCCTTTGAGTGAAGCCATTGGAAATCTCATACAGTTCAGTCAATTTCTTCAGTGACAGAGACGAAGTTCTTCTGGTCTTTGAGGAATTTGTACTGACTGAGGAGTTTGAACATGATAGCCCTGAGGAATTTGAACCTCAAATCTCCGACCGTTGCTGTGTTGCGCGCCAGCTGTCCCAAAATATCTGATCCACCTAACGGTCATATCATTGAAGGGCATTTATGTCTTATCATGTCGGGCTGCTCCCTAGGCTATAAATAGCCACCCCCTACAACCACTAGCTGGTTGGCTGCTCTGCGAGAAACTGACACTTGTCATTTGAGAGCATCCCATCCTCCGAGGACTTTGAGCGAAAATCATCGAGTGAGGAAAAACCCAAAACCAAACACGTACAAACCCAAAGTGATTGAGCATCACTGAAGAGATTGATCCTGCTTGGATCCGACGCTTGTTACCTTTGAAGACTGTGCTTCTTCCACGCGGTTAGGCGTCATGGTCTAGAGCATCCAAGAGGAATTGTGGATCGCCGAGTGACTGAGTTTGTGAAGGTTCGTAAGTCACCTGAAGACTTACCACGAGTGATTGGACGAGGTCTGTGTGACCTTAGTTCAAGGAGAATACGGTGAGGACTGTGTGTCCGGGACTGTGTGTCCTCGGGTTTAAATACCTAGCCGCTCCAACCAGATGTACAACTGAGACAACAGTTGGAACTGGTCTACCAAATCATTGTCTTCACCAAGCCAACTGGTTCCATTTCCTCAACTCTTTCATTTCCTCAGTATTGGGTTGTTTGCTTGTCATATATGTGTTTGAAGACTTTGACTGAAGACTTTCTCAATTTCCTTAGTTCAATTTCTTCAGTCTGTTTGTCTTCATCTTGAGTTATCCTGTGATTACGCTTTCTGTACTCTGTGCTTGTCTTCATTTCATCATGATGACTATGCTTGTCTTATGTTATGTTTACCTCTGAGTACTTATTCCGCTGCAAGAAGTTCTTCGCTAAAGAATTTTCTTACCTGCAAATTCCTCAGTGAAGAATTTCATAAAAATATCCTATTCACCCCCCTCTAGTCGATATAATGCACTTTCAATTGGTATTAGAGCGAGGTACTCCCTTGTTCTGTGTGATTTTGGTTGAACCGCCTGGAGTTTTAGTTATGTCGACCGCAGGTATGATCAAGGTCTCTGCTGGGTGTCCTACCTTCGATGGGGCGGACTACCCCTACTGGAAGAATAAGATGCGAATGCATCTTGAGGCAATTGATAACGATCTCTGGTATGTTGTGGAAAATGGTGTTCCCTCAGTCACACCTTCTCTGAATGCTGCTGATGTGAAGAGACTCAAGCAACTCGATTCTCAAGCGAAGAATATCATATGTGGCCATCTGAGGAAAGGACAGTATGGAAGAGTGAGTGCTTTGGAAACTGCTAAGCTTATCTGGGATAGGCTGTCCAAAGTGAATGAAGGAGTTTCAACTCAGCGCGACTCTCGAGTTGATGTTCTTCGCAATCTCTTCAACCACTTCAAAAGACTCGACAATGAAAATGTTCAGCAAACCTTCGATTGCCTCACTGACATCTCAAATGAGCTTCAAGCACTTGGTGCCACTGACATCACCGACCATGAGGTGGTGAAGAAATTGCTGAGATCGCTTGATTCCTCATTTGATTCTCTGGCATTGATGATACAAGAGCGTGTTGATTACAAGTCACTTGACCCCGCTGATATCCTCGAGAGTCTAAATATGCATGAGTTCCAGCTTGCTGAAAAGAGAGATCTCTATGGTTCGAGCTATGGCAGATCACGTGCACTGAAGGCCAAGGCAGTATCTGAGTCCGAAGATGAAGACTCTGGTAGCAGCCTTGGTGACCCTGAAGAACCGAGTCATGATTTAGCACTGCTCGTGAAGAAATTCCAGAAGTTCTCAAGACATGGTCGCTTTGGAAGACCCTGAAGGAGCAATGATTCCTTATCCAGTGACTACAAGAAGAGGTTTTGTCACAAGTGCAAAAAACCTGGACACTACATTCAAGATTGTCCTCAGTGGGAAAAGGAATCGAAGAAGAAGAAATATAAGGACTACAGTTATCATGATGCGAAGAAAAAGAAGAAATCCTCAAAATCTTCATCATCAAAATCCTCAAAGTCTTCATCTCATAAGAAGAGCAGCTCCAAGAAGGCTCGGGCATTCATTGGCAAGGAAATGGACTCTGAAGCTGAATCTGAGGAACAAGAGGAATAGGAGGCATCTGAAGACTCCGAGTCTGGTGTGGCGAGCCTAGCCCTCGCTACTGCATTCGTCAACAAGTCCATCTTCAACTCTGAAGAAAATGACCTCACTAACAATGCTGATGAAGGCAATGATGACTACGCTCCCACCTATTGCTTCATGGCTAAGGGTGCCAAGGTACTCAAATACGCCTCCTCTGAATCTAGTGATGATGAATCTGATGAAAATCTTAAGCCTAGCTACTCTAAACTTGCTAAGATTGCTGTGAAACAACAAAAGGCTTTTGAAAAGGTTCAAAACATGCTAGAAAAAAGTGATGATATGTTGGGTGTAGAAATGGATCGCACTAAAATCTTGACTGAAAATCTTCAGAGACTTCATACCAGGTTTGACAACCTTCAAGGTCATCATAACACCCTCTTGTCTGATCATTAGAAGCTTTCTTATGAATCCCTTCAAAGAAAGCAAGATCTTGAGAAGCTAAGAGTGAGTTATGAAGATCTTCAGAAGGAGCGTGATTCATTACTTGCTCAACAAATCAGCACTGCTCAGGAAGAATTTGTTCCTCCATGTTTGAAATGCATTGAACGTGAATCTACTAATTCTTCACCTGAATGTTCAAATGCTTCTAATGTTACAAATTCTTCACCTGCCTCTGCTATCACTAATTCCTCATCTGAGGACATTGCTAGTATCATTGACGATGCAGGGCTGAAGGAATTGTACATGACAGGCATGCACAAAAGCCTCAAAGGGCATCAGACTCTTTGTGATGTGCTTAAAAAGCAGATCCTCAACAGGAACCCTAGGAAAGAGGGTATTGCCTTTGAGAGGAAACTCAATGCTTATGGTACATATTGGAAGCCTGAGCAGTACCCCAAAACCTCATGGGTTGCTGCAAAGGGACCTCCAGTTGATCCATCTAATTTATCTGGCTATACATGTGAATCTCCTCATTCTCCTGATGAGTCATTTGACTCCAACTATAAACTGTTCAAAAATCAGAATGGTGAAGTATTTGCTAGGTATGTTGGCACTAACTGCAGGAACAGTTCCCCTATGAAGAATATCTGGGTTCCCAAAAGGTGCCTTGAAAGTTTTCAGGTGAATGTCCTCATGACACCATCTGTGAAGAATAGGAACCCTAGATCAAATTCTTCATATGGACCAAATTCTTCATATGGATCCAAGTCCTCATACGGACCAAATTCCTCACGTGGATCAAATTCTTCAACAGGATCAAAGTCCTCATATGAACATCATCGTGCTAACAACTCTGTTTCGCAGGGAAGAGGCAAGGTCTATGAATATGAGCATTATTCTTCTAATCATTTTGTTCATAAGTCCTCGAAGAATTTCTCCGCTTATTCATAGGCTTACCCTAACCCCTCTTATGTGAAACGAAATGGTTTGGCCTCTATGCCACCATTCTCATATGGAGCTCGCAGAGTGATGAACTCTTTGCCACCCCTTCAGATGTGGGTGGTGAAGAAAAAGAACTAATTTCTTATGCAGGGTCAGGTCTCCAGACATGCTCAAACGTCTGAAGAATTTGCTGGAGACCTGAAATCTGCCTGAAAGGACGCAGGCTAATCATGAAGAAATGAACTTTCATTTCACATGTCCTCCTACTGCTTTATTTGTCCTACTGCTTGATGAAATTGATCTGATGAATTGTGATGTCATATTCATCGCTGATGAAGTATATGAAGTTCATAAGCTGCACTAATTCATCTGCAGGATGATCAACCCAAAGCCACTGAGTGGGTCCTCGATAGTGGATGTACAAATCACATGACTGGTGACAAGAATCTATTGGTGGATGCTTCCTTATCACCATCGCATCTGAAGCATATCATCTTTGCTGACAAAGGCAAAAGTCAGGTATTGGGTCTAGGTAAGGTTGCGATCACAAAGAATCGACACATGGACAAAGTCATGCTTGTTGAGTCCTTAGGATACAACCTTATGTCTGTCTCAATGCTTTGTGATCTTGATATGGTTGTTGTCTTTGGAAAGTATCATTGTGTTGTGATTATGGAAGCTGACAATTCCAAAGTCTTCGAAGGCTTTAGGAGAGGAGACTTGTATATTGTTGATTTGTCTACAGGTTCACAACCAACCGTGTGCCTACTTGCAAAAGCTTCAGAAGGATGGCTATGGCATCGACGACTTGTTCATGCAGGCATGAGGAATTTGCACACGCTTGCAAAGAAGAAGCATGTCATTGGCATTGAGAATGTCAAATTCCTCAAGGATCACTTATGCGGTGCCTGTGAAGCTAGAATGATGACGAAGGCTAAGCATCCAGCGAAGACTATCATGACTACTACTCGTCCATTTGAATTGCTTCAGATGGATCTCTTCGGTCCTAATCATTATTCTGCCGTTTCAAATGAAGCATCTCAATATGGCTTTGTTATTGTTGATGATTACTCTCGTTACACATGGGTACACCTTGTTACTTACAAACATGAAGTGCAGGAAGTCTTCAAACGTTTTTCCTCGAGGGCTTCAACCAACTTTGGTGTGAAGATCAAGCACATCAGAAGTGACAATGGCACTGAATTCAAGAATTTGGGCCTCGATGACTATCTTGATGAACTTGGGAGTTATCTTCTCCTTATACTCCTCAACAGAATGGCGTCGTGGAGCGCAAGAACAAGACTCTTGCTGAGATGGCTCGCATATGCTCGATGAGTACAAAACGCCTCGTCGTTTCTGGGTTGATGCAATTGATACTGCGTGCCACATCATCAACATAGTATATCTTCACAAATTCTTCAAGAAGACTGCCTATGAACTCCTCACTGACAAGAAACCCAATGTGAGTTATTTCAAAGTCTTCGGTGCTAAATGCTGGATTAGAGATCCGCATCACAACTCAAAATTTGCACCGAAAGCACACGAAGGTTTTATGCTTGGTTACGGAAAGGACTCGCACAGCTACAGAGTCTTTAAAAACGTTCTTCACAAGGTTGTTGAAACTGTAGATGTGCGGTTCGATGAAACTAATGGCTCGCAAAGAGAGCACCTACCTTCTATGATAGATGAACCCGCTCCTGAAGATTCTATCAAGTTCAAGGCTACTGAAGATGTCATTCCTACTGAAGAATCTGCTGAAGAATTCATTCCAGAACGTGAAGAACATCAAGCTGATGCACCTGAGGAAAATGCTAAAGAGATTGGTGCTGAAGAAAATGCTGATCAAATTCCTCAACGACAACCAGCTCATCCTCACATTGCAAAAGAAGTGCAAGTGGAGAAGATCATCGATGACATTAGAGCACCAGGTCCTCTCACCTGCTCAAAAGCTTCACATCTATCTAACTTTTGTGGGCACTATGCTTTTTTCTCTATCACAGAGCCTGCTAAGGTAGATGAAGCATTTCTGGAGCCTGAGTGGATTCAGGCCATGCAAGAAGAAATACACCAATTCAAGCTCAACAAGGTCTGGGAACTGGTCAAACGTCCAGATCCTCGCAAGCATAATATCATTGGCACAAAGTGGATCTACCGCAACAAGCAAGATGAAAATGGCCTTGTGGTGAGGAATAAGGCACGACTTGTAGCTCAAGGCTACACACAGGTTGAAGGAATTGATTTCGATGAAACTTTTGCACCTATTGCTAGACTTGAGGCTATTAGCATATTACTTGCTTATGCTAACCATCATGATATCATCTTATATCAAATGGATGTGAAAAGTGCATTCCTCAATGGTAAGCTTGAGGAAGAAGTATATGTTGCTCAACCCCCAGGTTTTGAAGATCCAAAGAATCCTGACAAAGCCTTCAGACTCAATAAGGCCCTCTATGGCCTCAAGCAGGCCCTTCGGGCGTGGTATGATACTTTGAAGGAATTCCTCATGAAGAATGGCTTCACACCCGGTTCAGTCGATCCTACTCTCTTTACTAAATCTTATGATGGTGAATTGTTTGTGTGTCAAATATATGTTGATGATATTATCTTTGGTTGTACTGACCAACGTTATAGTGACGAATTTGGTTATATGATGAGAGAGGAATTTGAAATGTCTATGATGGGAGAGTTGAAATTCTTCTTAGGTCTTCAAATTCGTCAACAACGCAACGACATATTCATATCTCAGGAGAAATACCTCAAGGATGTACTGAGGAAATTCGGCATGCAAGATTGCAAATGTGTCAAAATCCCTATGCCCACAAATGGCCATCTGTGCACTGATGAGAATGGTATTGACTTCGACCACAAGGTATATCGCTCCATGATTGGTTCTTTATTGTACTTATGTGCATCTAGGCCAGATATAATGCTTAGTGTTTGCATGTGTGCCCGATTTCAAGCTGCACCAAAGGAATCACACCATAAGGCTGTGAAGCATATTCTTCGATATCTAGCTCACACACCAACACTAGGATTATGTTATCCCAAGGGCTTGGATTTTGATCTCATTGGATATTCTGAATCTGACTATGCTGGTGATCGTGTGGACCGCAAGTCAACATCTGGTACATGTCATTTCCTCGGACGACCTTTGGTCTGTTGGTCCTCGAAGAAATAGAACTGCGTATCACTGTCTACTGCTGAAGCTGAGTACATTGCTGCTGGTTCTTGCTGTGCTCAACTGCTATGGATGAAGCAAACTCTCAAGGACTATGGCGTCAACGTGAAGAATGTGCCTCTCCTCTGT
Source organism: Aegilops umbellulata (assembly GCA_032464435.1). Taxonomy (NCBI): domain Eukaryota; kingdom Viridiplantae; phylum Streptophyta; class Magnoliopsida; order Poales; family Poaceae; genus Aegilops; species Aegilops umbellulata. Next base: position 502,115,254 of record CP136055.1, on the reverse strand, counting down.
GAAAATGAGAGTGCCATCAAGATTGCTCACAACCCAGTTCAGCACTCGAAGACAAATCACATTCAGATTCGTCATCATTTTCTTCGTGATCATGTGCTAAAGGGCAACATTTCTATTGAGCATGTGAAGACTGAAGAACAGCTAGCCGATATCTTCACAAATCCCTTGGATGAGAAGAGATTTAGCAAGTTGCGGTGTGAGCTAAATATCTTAGAATCTTCAAATGTACTTTGAAAAAGGCACTCATCCTAACACTTATGCAAAATTGATGACTTAGATGTGCAACACATGAAGAAACGTTTTTCTTCAAACAATGAAGAATAACACTCTAAGTGTGAAGAAATTAATGAAGAATTTGATTCTCAAAACCCTACGACAATTGTACGCGGTGTCTGAAATCATCATTCTTATACGGTGGGTTACGCCACCACAAAAGTTGAAAATCTTCAATTTGAGTTTTTCCTCAGTTTTGTGAAATTCCTCAGTTATTCAAATTCTTCAACTCTGCAAAATCTTCACTTGTTCCGTGGCTTTTCTTAATTGGCTATACATATGAGTTTGTCCTCTACAACATTCACTTATGGCTATTTCTTCAAGGTTGGTTTTTCTGCTAAATGAATGTGATCGGACCCTTCCCCCTCTATGCTATACTCAACCCAATCTATTCACAAATTCTTCATGTGCGTTCTATTTGAAACTCGTTCAAAATCTTCACTGTGTCCTTGTCAGCTGAAGAAATTGTGAACGGAACGTTAAAACTAATCTTATCCAAATTTTCGGTTTTGCCGCTCAAATCGCTCCGCATCCCACGATACATTATTCTATTCACCCACAATCTTACACGATCTCCACTTCACTGTACGTGGGTGACACATGTCGTGCGAAGGAGAAGGGTCAGGGGCACGTTCGTCCAAAATCTTCGGGCGAACAATTTTTCACTGCCCCTATAAATACCCCCTCAGCCCTTCCTCACTTCCTTTACTCCGCTCGATCTCTCTCCCGCTCGAGCTTCTCAAACCCTAGCGCCAACGCTACTCCATCGCCGCCGGTGAGGAAGAGCTTCACTGCCTCGACCTCGTCGCCGTCGTACTCGCGCCGGCCGCGGAAATCTTCACTCCGCCGCCGCCGTAGACGTCTTCCTCCGCTAAGTTAGGGCGTGGAAGATCTACACCGACGAACTTCATTTCTCCATCTCTGTGTTTGTCGTGTTCTTCATTCAGGGTATTTAAAAGTTACTTTTACTGCCCTCCTTGATTTGAAAGTTTTCCACAAAATCTTCAAAGGTGTTTTATTCTTCAAATCCTCACACACAAAACACCTCACAAATCATATGTTCTTGATTCGTTTCTCTAAGCATGATTTTCTTCAAGATTCCTCAATTGTGTGGATCTTTGGTCTATACAACTCTGGAACCTAAGACAAAGCGCGCTTAGTGAAATTCTTCAAGACTCATCTGGTCAAATTCCTAAAACTTGTTCTTGTTGAAAAACCTTCTGAGAACGCATATGACCTCTCCAAATTCCTCGCAACTATACTCTATTCACAGGTACTCATGTCCGCTGCTGAATCACTAGGTTCTCATCAACTTAACTCATTTGCAGCGTTCCTCGAAGAAAACCTGCATACTTCTTCAGAGAATTCGATTGTTCAAATTCCTCAGTTGAAGAACATGGCAGATGGTAAGAAGCCGCAGAAAGGAGGAAAGAGGCCTGAGGTCATGACTGCTTTTGAAATACCTGAGGACATTTACAAAGAATACTGCACACCTGATGAGGCCAAGTTTGGCAAAGAAAACAAAAATCAGCGCAAGGTGCGCATTCAGAGGATTGAACGGAGATGGGCACGCGAATGGAGGGAATACAGATATGTAACCCCAAAGTATATGAAGAAATTCGCACTAAATCCTCCATGCCCAAGAGCCCCTTTGGCACCTGGCCAAGAGGCAGATCCCACTAGCATCAAACGCGGTGAGGATTTTCCCGAAGAATGTGCAAAGCGCCAAACCAAATTGGCAAGACAAGCCAAAGAAGTAGTGAGGAAATTCAATGAAGACTCTGCTGCTGCTGCTGCCACCGAGGCCTCTGTCAAGCCAAGGAAATCAATGCCTAAGAAGCCTGCTCGTAAGCCAAGTGCTTCACCAACAGTGCCCTCACGGCCAACTTCCTCAGCTGTGCCCTCACGGCCAGGCACTTCAAAATCTTCAAGACCAATTCCTCAAGCTGCTCCTGCTCCTTCAAAATCATCAGCACCTCCTCCAAAGTCCTCAGCTGTTCCGACAAAGTACTCAGCACCTGCGAATCTGGCCTCGTGCCAAAGGACTACAGGCATCTCCATTGCCTCTGGTGTCTCAGCAAGTTCCTCAGCTGCACTAAATTCTTCATCTGGTCCCACTCTGCTGAAGACCAAGGCAACTGCTGGACGAGGTCCTCGGCCAAGTCCTAAGAAGAAGCAGGTAGTCTTCAATGTGCCGTCTGAAGAAGACAAAGCTGATGTTGATGAACTTGCAGAAATCATCAGAGACAGACAAGAAAGGGCCGCTAGAGCCAAAGGCACACCTATGCCGCTGCTGTTGGATCCAAGGGCGATCCTAGACTACATTGATCTCTGGCACAAGGACCCAAACACTCCTATGCCAGACTTCAAGTTGAGACCTGGCCAAAGTCACATGCTGACTCATTTCATCCAAGAGGAGAAATGGAAATATGATCAAGCCAGGCAGATCAAGAAGGCCCAATACAAGAAATAAAAGTTTCTGAAGACCAACGTGGTCAAAATGACGACTGATGAACTCATCAAAATTCAGTCTGAAATCAAAGCCCTCAGCGACAACTTCAATGCTTACTATGCTGATTGGAAGGGAGCTAAAGTCAGGTTTGTGAAACTGACTGAGAAGCTCACAACTGTTGCAGCCCCATCGCAACAAGAAGTTCCTCACGCTGAAGCTTTTGCTCAGCCAACTGAAGAACATGCCAGCACCGCTGATGATTTTCAGGCTGCTGGAGAAAATGCTAGTTCCAGGGCTGATGACTCCATTCCAGCCGCTGAAGAAATTGCCAGGGCATCCAATAGTGGTGCGCCTGAAGAAATTGAAGAAGTCAGGGCAACTGCATCAGCTGCACCTTAAGAAATTCAAACAGATTCCTCAGCTCCTCCCGCGCCTACACCAACTCATATCCTTCCATCCGCATCAGATGTGAAGAAGACCAAGGCTACAGAGCGAGCTGCAGTGAAGAAAAGGAAAGCATCAAGTGCTTCAGAATCTTCAGCTCCAAAGAAGATGAAGCCTATGACCAGCTCTTTTGCAAATCCGATCGATGTTGTTCCGATTTCCACCATGCCATCAAAGGACCTTGTTCCTTTTGGTGAAGAATATGAGATCCCAAGCGGATTTGATGAAGAAACTCAATATGCTGCTTCATCAGAGCAGACTGATGAAGAAATTGAAGTGGATGTGATCCCTTCAACACCTGTTGTATCCTCACCAATGCCTCAATTCACTGCTGAAGAGGCTGGTGTTGAAGAATTGGAAGATGAAGACGTGAATATTGGAAGTACAACGCTAGTAATGAATGATGACTTTTGGGAAAGTCAGCACCCCAATTCTCCACTCTTCACCCCGCTACAACAAATTCCTCAGTCCCCTGCACAAACAGTTCAAATGGGCTCTGAAGAAACTCATCCCACCTCGTCGGTGCGTGAAGAAATTCCAGCCACTAGTACTTAAGAAACTGCTGCTGCTGATCATATGACAACACAGACTGCAACTGAAGAGGAACCAGAAATTCCTCAGCCTGAAGAACCTGAGATTGCGATTCCTGAGGTCGTGATGCAACTCATTGACACTCCTCTGCCCAAACCAAAGGATCCCTTCTCAAGCAAGCAAAAGTTCAAGGCTGAAGACTTCTTTGGAGAACATGTATTCTTCACTGACTACAACCCGTATGATTCTGCTTGCATAAGGAATAGGCGTTTCTGGACTGCTAGTCAAGCCAATTTCTATTCCTCAGTGCTGTTTAACGAAGACAAAGTCTTTGATCATGCACATATTCCTCACGTGGACATGGAGTCTCTGCCGTGCTTCGAGCCAGTCCTCAGTGTTCTTCGCGACGCTGGGCTGCTGAACTTCTGCACTGACATCTGTGATTGGAATGAAGAACTAATTCTTCAGTTCTATGCAACGCTGCACATCACAGGAGATTCTGAAGATGTGAACTCTTGGGTGCTGGACTGGATGACAGAAAATACTCATTACAAGGCACCAGCTTCTGAATTGCTTCGTGCCCTAACACTCAGTCCTCCCCTGGAAGGTGCACGTTGTGTCTGCAGTGAACCTGATCTCACAAATCACTACATGCAAGTTTTAATGAAGCCTTTTAAGCCAGGGCGGGCCCCTCGAACCAAATTCCTTGTCAAGGAATTACTGTATGTGCCTCGGACTGACTATCGCATTCTGTCGAAGACAATGAGTCCTATCAAAGGCCACGACTCAAATGATGAAGAAGTTGCTGGCATCATGAAGAATCTTCTTTTCAATATCATTCATGGCATTCCCATCAACTTCCATGATTTCTTCATGAGGACTCTGGCCAATATTGCTATATCACCATTTGAGCTGAAGCCTTATGCGCCGTGGATTATGAGATTCATCAAGACAAGGTATTCACTCAACTACAAAGCTGACACTCTGAACCACTGGAACTACTTTCCTCCAATTGAAGTCCTCAAACAGACATTTTCCTTAGCTGATGACAAAGGCAAGGCAGCTGCTATGATAGATGAAGGCATTCGTCCATTGGATGGTCAATTTCGCAAGGCTGCAACCTATTCCACCAATGATGACTCTGCCACACATGACTCTGCCGCCAACAACTCTGCCAAGCAAAATCCTCAAGCCACAACATCCAGGGTGATGACTGATCGTGAGTTACTCCTCAGTCTTCATCAGAAAGTTTATCGCAACCATAAATGTGTCAAGCGCCAGTTTGCTTCAATTCTTCACAACATGACCTCAACACACAATGAAGTGAAGAAAAACCAATACTATCTCCATGAAACCTTCAACCGTACCTGGGCTGTTCTATCTCATGTCTACAACGCTGAAGATCTGAAGAAAATGGGTCTCAAGGAAGAATTTGACTGGTCTGCACCTCCTCCGAAGAAATACAAGAAGGTCGAAGTTCCTTCTTTGGTGGCCAGCTCCTATTCTTCATCACGTGACACTGATGAACATGAAGACTTGGACGACACAGCGGCAGGCCCTACTACAACAACTGACCCCGACAACGCTGGCGCTCCTTTATCAACTTGATTATCTTCAGGGGCGTTAGTCCTCAGTTTCGATCCTTTTGGTCATTAGATGACAAAGGGGGAGAAATTTTAGTTAGTCTTCAAGCGGGTCTATTATATGGGCGTTTTTTCCTAAGTTACAACTCTCGTTCTTCTGAAAGTTTTATTGGATTGAGTTGTAAACTTAAACCCGATGGTGGTCTGATAGTTCTGCTACGTTATTCTGCATGCTTATTCCTCGTTAATATTATTGCATGCATGCTGAAATTCATCAGTCACTATATTTCATCATGCATTTCAAATACTTCATATTATATGTCAAATGCGTGTATGAATTACAAGATATAGGGGGAGATCTCCATGATTCTACTCTTCAAGTGAGCATTGCTTCAAAAGCAAATTCCTCACTATGCACATCTTCAGGGGGAGTTCTTCTATATCTTGCAATCAAATTCCTCAATATCAGTAGTTACACTTCTTATGTTTATCCTCGTTGAAAACTTAACCTATATTGTCATCAATCACCAAAAAGGGGGAGATTGTAAGTGCATCTAGTGCCCCTTAGTGATTTTGGTGTATTGAAGACTTATAGGTTAAGGATCTAATGTGTTTATGAGTGTACACAGGCCTATAAGTCTATGAGGAGTTTGATATTTACAGAGAAAGTCGACCCCTAAAAATGAAGTTCTTCGACTGAAGACTTTGGTATTCTGAAGACTTTCTAAAGACTTTGAAAGTGAAGAAATTGGTGTGACCTTGAAGACTTGGTATTCATTCGTGGAACATGAAGCCTGACAACTTTTGTTTTCGTAGTTTCATTTTCTCTTTGTTGAGTCATAGGAAACACCGTACTATTAAAGGGGGTCGAGGAAATACTAAGGAAAAAAATTCCATGTGATGCTCAACTCAAAATCCTACACCTACCAATCCCGTCGAGTGAAGCCATTGGAAATCTCATACAGTTCAGTCAATTTCTTTAGTGACAGAGACGAAGTTCTTCTGGTCTCTGAGGAATTTGTTCTGACTGAGGAGTTAGGAATTCGCCAGTGCGGATTGCCTACACTATGAGGAACATGATAGCCCTAAGGAATTTTAACCTCAAATTTCCGACCGTTGCTGTGCTACGCGCCAGCTGTCCCAAAATATCTTATCCACCTAACGGTCATATCATTGAAGGGCATTTATGTCTTATCATGTCGGGCTGCTCCCTAGGCTATAAATAGCCGCCCCCTACAACCACTAGCTGGTTGGCTGCTCCGTGAGAAACTGACACTTGTCATTTGAGTGCATCTCATCCTCCGAGGACTTTGAGCGAAAATCATCGAGTGAGGAAAAACGCAAACCCAAACACCTACAAACCCAAAGTGATTGAGCATCACTGAAGAGATTGATCCTGCGTGGATCCGATGCTTGTTACCTTTGAAGACTGTGCTTCTTCCACACGGTTAGGCGTCATGGTCTAGAGCATCCAAGAGGAATTGTGGATCGCCGAGTGACTGAGTTTGTGAAGGTTCGAAAGTCACCTGAAGACTTACCACGAGTGATTGAACGAGGTCCGTGTGACCTTAGTTCAAGGATAATACGGTGAGGACTGTGTGTCCGGGACTGTGTGTCCTCAGGTTTAAATACCTAGCCGCTCCAACCAGATGTACAACTAAGACAGCAGTTGGAACTGGTCTACCAAATCATTGTCTTCACCAAGCCAACTGGTTCTATTTCCTCAACTCTTTCATTTCCTCAGTATTGTGTTGTTTGCTTGTCATATCTGTGTTTGAATACTTTGACTGAAGACTTTCTCAATTTGCTCAGTTCAATTTCTTCAGTCAGTTTGTCTTCATCTTGAGTTATCTTGTGATTATGCTTTCTGTACTCTGTGCTTGTCTTCATTTCATCATGATGACTATGCTTGTCTTCTGTTATGTTTACGTCTGAGTACTTATTCCGCTGCAAGTAGTTCTTCGCTAAGGAATTTTCTCACCTGCAAATTCCTTAGTGAATAATTTCATAAAAATCGCCTATTCACCCCCCTCTAGTCGATATAACGCACTTTCAAGAAGGCACTTCAACAAATTAGAAGCACTGCAAACTAGACACCAAATGAAAGGTGCAATCAATGTCACTCTGCCAAGTTAAAACTGTCTCGTCATAGGTGGCGTTCATCAAACTAGAAGCAATACATGCTAGAAATCATATTCAAGACGCAAACCAATATCACACTGCCAACTTAAAGGTGTTCCATCATAAGTGACTGATGCAGGATACACAAGAAGGGTAGTTTCATGTAAGAACATGGTGTGATAGACAGATATAATATGTACCAAAAATAGGAAAGCGTGTTATATTCACACGTATCATGTGTAAGCTAAGCAGATGTAGTTTACAATAATTAGGAGCAATACAAGCTAGACAAGATATGCAACATGCAACCAGATATCACACTGCCAAGTTAGAGCAAGCACCTTGGATGGTAGAGTAGGGGAGCGGAGACTTGGACCTTGTAATGCACTATCAATACAAGGAGAATCGGTACAGATGCTCCGTTTACGTTGCTGCAGAGGACCACCATCATCGCCTTCCTTACTCTTTTCCTTCCTCTTTCTTGATTTTGCCTTGTCAAGTCAAACCCACAAGAAAAAGGAATAAAATTTGCTCTTCATAACTCATTGATGCATGATACTGACGAACACTACTTTCATGTAAGGCAGCCGCATGATAGGAGGATGGAATATGTATGAAAAACAGGACGGCGTGACATATTAACATGTATGATGTGTAAAGTGTAAACTAAGCATAAGGTGCTTGAACTTGTTAGAATCAATGCAAGCTAGAAACCATATGAAAGATGAAATCAATATCACTCTGCAAATTAAAAGGGTGCACTAACAAATGTATTTGACCAAATTAGAAGCAGTACATGGCAACAGGCTAGAAATAATATGCAATATGCAACGAATAAAGGTGACTCATCGTAAGTGATTGATGCAGGATATATAAGAGAGGTAGTTTCATGTAAGAACAAGGTTAACACATAGATGTAGTGTGTACCAAAAATAGGAAGGCATGTCATATTCATAGGTATAATGTGTAAACTAAGCAGATGCAATTTACCCTAATTAGAAGCATTACAAGCTAGACACCGTATGCACATGCAATCACATATCACACTGCAAAGTTAGAGCAAGCACCTGTGATGGTGGTGTGGGGGAATTGCGGTCATCAACTAGAGAGCTACGTTGACTATATTCATTTAGCCTTGTTGTTTCTTGAGAATCATGTGGGGAGGATGACACTGCACTCTTTAAACGAGTATGGCGTCTCACAGTAACCCACCCGGGTGACCGTCTCATCATAAGTGATTGACGAGGGATACAAAAGAGCATCAGTTTGATGTACGAACATGGTTAATAGACATATGTAGTACTCCCTCCGTCCGGAATTACTTGTCACAAAAATGGATGTATCTACAACTAAAATACATCTAGATACATTCATTTCTTGGACGAGTAATTCCGAACGGAGGGAGTATGTACCAAAAACATGAAGGCATGTCATTATCAAAGGTATAATGTGTAAAGTAAGCAGATGCAATTTAACCAAATTGGAAGCAATACAAGCTAGACACCATATGCAACATGCAACCACATTTGACAGCGCGAAGTTAAAGCAAGCACCTGGGATGGTTGTGTGTGTGTGGCAATTGAGATCATCAACTGTAGAGCTAAATTTACTATCTCCAACTTCTGACACTGTATCCTTTAGAGCGCTGAAATGCTTAGTGCTTATCTTCGAATTACACTGGAGCAACTTGTGTCTTTTCTTTTCAGCATTCATCAACACTGCATCAGAGTCTAAAATACCCATGCATAAAAAAAATAGTGTGAGTATGGGTGAAGTGTGTGCACAATAAGTACAGTGTAAAGGTAGCAGATAGTAGGTCGATGAGAAATAAATGACGGGAGATATATGATAGCTCTACAACATGCATGGCACACTAAATTACTACAGGATTCTATGAAAATAACATTTGACTGAAAACAAATAGGTCAGTCCATTTTTTCTGCACCGTCCGATGTACAAAGAACGGCAGATCACCTTCATCTACCTCCAGCCAGTCAGTGTTGACGATCTTCCTTGAAACGGCAGTGACCACCGTCCCAGTCCCCTGCCTGCGCCCTCCCCTCGACCTCACCGCCCCGCCGTGCTTGGCACCGCCCCCCTGGCAATCCTTTCAAGCCCTGCCAACCTCTAGATAGGGTGCAAGTAGCTCCTGCGCCCCACACCCCTATGATAGACACCGATGCACCGCTTCCCTGGTGAACAGACGGACTAGATGCTCCGCGCGCCTAAGCGGGTGCTGCTTCTTTTAATTAAGGTTTGACTAACCCTGAATTGAAATCCAGGTGGGCTACTGACCTCTAGCAAAGGTGAAATAGTAAAGGGAGGAAACCTTGTGCATTTAGTATCACGAAGAAGATGCAGTAAGAAGCTCTCAACTAGTTTCTTTCATGGGATGAATACGGTGTGAGCAGAGACGTAAGGTTTGCACAAATAAGGGAAGAGGAGTACCTCTTTCTGCTGGCAGTGTTGTGTCCTCCTTCTGTTTTTCCAACGATCTTCTTGTGGTTCGCCGGAAATGATAAGTTGTGGAGGACGGTGCAACCTTAGACGAACCCATGGCCAAGTTGTTTAGTGTGGTGCGGTGGCCGTCTGTCGGCGGCGGGGAAGCAGATCCGAAGCGGCGAACGACGGCGTAGCGGGAACAGCTCCGGTGCGGTGGACGGTTGCGACAGTGGAGCGGCAGCAGTGAGGCATAGGACGACATGGTCGGAGTGGTTCTGGTATGGCACATGTCGGCGTCGGTATCGGCGTCGTGGAGGCAGCTCTACCTCGGCTTCAGCTACTAAGTCCTTGAGGGCGTTGCGGTTGCGGTTGCGTTGGACGACAATGTCGGGGTACCGGCTCCGGCGTGATGGAGTTGGGCGGCGGTGGATTGGGCGCTATGGGGTGGAGGACGGAGGAGGCTGGGGTTTCGCGGCTGGTGGAGAGGGCGTTTTGGTGCCCACGGAGTATGAATGGGGAAACGGTGGGAGGCAGGGAACTAAGGGGGAACAATGTTTCGGCCGGGGACGCGCATGTTTGAAATTTGGGGAAAGTTACAAACTTTGCCCCCATCTAAAATTTTGGAACAATTGCGGGTTGGGGGTAGGACAGTAATCTCAGGTCTCCCAAATATGGGCGGGATAGATTTCGGCCGAGCGCATGGGTGTTTAGGCGCCCACGGGGTATGAATGCTTCTCGGAGGCGGTTGAGACTGGCGTCTTGGTGAAGTTACAAACCTACCCCAGTGGACATCGGGCCGATAGGCTACACGGGCCAGAGTCAGGACAGTAATTTCCTACCACCAAACATTAGTCTCGCGCGGTTTTGGGTGACCAGAGTCCTATTTGGCGCTTCGTTCAATATTTGGGAGCAGAAGCATTAACGTTTTCGGTTCTCTTGAATTAAACATTCAGGATTTGTCAAACTTCACAAATCTTTACTCTTGAAAATCCTAAAGCTACGATTATTTTGGTATGGAGGTGGTACATTTGAATATACATTGTACATGAGTATATATTAAAAAATATGCAACTGACCTTAGTTCATGCATGGTTCCAGATATAATCTCCTTAGTTGCAAAAAAAAAGTTAGACATGTGTATCAATATATATATAGCATGTTCAAACGCACAATAAAGATTGATGCCCCCTTTTACATCTGATTTACAAATGCCATTATCTCGGGTTCAAATAGATGATTGCACTTCCTATGAATTCGAATCTTCGAAACCCCCTTTATGTTGAATTCGACATGTATTCTATTTCGTAGCTAGCAATTTGGAATGTATCCATGCAAGTGACAAATGTATAAAGTTCTTCACACGAACAACATGGAGTGCACTAATTAATGTTTATATATGAATTGCAAAAGCATCCATTGCCTGTAATTCAAACCTTTCTCACTCTATGGATCGATAATATGAAATAAACACATGCACATGCTAGAATTCAATAGAGTATGGGTGTCTGATAGACCGATTTTCGTCCATACGCAATTTGCAAAATTCATGATCTCATCCAAAAAGAATAATGCCATTTATATTTTAATTTAATGCGTAGAACCGCCTTTTACACGTAGATGCACTATGCCTTGGACCGTTCTCACAAACGCACTATATATCTCTCTATCTACCACATAAGTGCACACACTTTATATGCATCAGGATTTCTCTTTCACACATGCTCACAATCTCTCTCGGGGTGTCGGGGAGTCTCACGCACATGCTCTCTCTGTATCTCTCTCTCTCTCTCTCTCTCTCTCTCTCTCTTTCTGACTACTATCTACCACTCTTTTCACTAATCTCAGTTGGAAAACACTATTTCTCTCACATGCATATATACACACGCACGGTCTCTACTAGCCATCTATACGCACATATATGTGCCTACATGTCTCCCGCACGCACATTATCTTTAGACCTCTCTCGCACACATTGCCCCCCCAGACACACCTCTCTCTTAGTAGTTGGCAGATATGATTCCATCATATCATTCGGTAGGATATCCCTGACTATTAGGCTGGATGGTAATACGAGGCAAAGCTTTACCCTAGTTCAGACCCTTGCAGTTGAGGAAAAAGCCTACTCCTGGTACTGTATATTAGTGATAGGGGTGTGTACAAAGTACACATGAATACCAGGCATTGTGCGTGTGGGTATGCTATCGACGAACTAGCCCCCAAGCTTCTATAACATACTCGGGGCCTAGGGTTACAAATCATATATAGTCGGCTTATCACCAGTGGGGATAGAGTCCTCTGCGACTCTGCTAGCTAGCTTCGTGTTGTATGCTGAGTCCTCCACATGGGTCTTCGTATAACGCATCTCGATCCAACCTATGTGGCGCTGGATGGAACCAACCCATGAGTCCTCATGTTGACCCACCACAACTAGAAATGATGTGCCCACCACACCACACACGCAATCGGCAACTAAGAAAATAAGCATATACAATAGTACAATGTTATACATGAAAGTTAATTGCATGGTGCATCCAAAAATATTTGTTCTGCATTGTGAATGTTTATATATTCTCCTAACATACTAGTCACGGGAAAGAGAAACGAAGGGCATATCTCTACTTGTCTCCACCGGACATCCCCTCTTTCTACACCACTTTCACGTACGCACACAAACTATCTCTCGGCCCTCTAAAAGTATGCGTGCCCACAACACATTCACGCATGACGGTCATTGTATTTCAAGCTAAAGCACTATACGGTCACTGGAGTTCAGAATATGCTCATTACGGTCACCATATACATTCTCGTGGTGATCATACGATATCTAGCTCACGACACGTCTCTGTATTTTCTTGATGACACTGACGGACTTTGCATTTGATGCGTGCCCCGTATTTTGTTGACGACACTTACGGTCATTGTATTTGAAGCAAAAGCACGATATGGTCACTGGACTTCAGAATAAGCTCATCACGGTCACCACATACATTTTGTCGTGCTAACCAACATGTGGTTGGATGGTTAGGAGGACAGTGGTTTCTCGAGCCCACCAGGGTTAAAGTCCCAGTGCTCGCATTTATCCTGGGTTAATTTCAGTATTTTCCGGCGATGTGCATTCAGTGGGAGGAGACGTTCCACTCGACTACGAGGCACCTATGGTGACTTCGTAAAATCTGAAGATCATATGCTGGCCCACTCTCTCGAAGGTGCTCATAGGGGTAGGGTCTGCGTGTGTGCGCTTATAGTGGTGAGTGCTTGCGTGTATATATGAGCCCTTGCGTCTGTACCGTGTTAAATAATTACATGTCATGACTATGCGGTCACTGGCTCACCCGTACAACTCCGTATTTTGTTGATGAAACAATCAATTGACTGTTGGGGAACGTAGCAGAAATTTAAAATTTTCCTACGTGTCACCAAGATCTATCTATGGAGAAACCAGCAACGAGGGGAAAGAGAATGCATCTACATACCCTTGTAGATCGCTAAGCAGAAGCGTTCAAGTGAACGGGGTTGACGGAGTCATACTCGTCGTGATCCAAATCACCGATGATTAAGTGCCGAACGGACGGCACCTCCGCGTTCAACACACGTACAGCCCGGTGATGTCTCCCATGCCTTGATCCAGCAAGGAGAGAGGGAGAGGTTGAGGAAGACTCCATCCAGCAGCAGCACAACGGTGTGGTGGTGGAGGAGGAGCGTGGCAATCCTACAGGGCTTCGCCAAGCACCTACGGGAGAGGAGGATGTGTCACGGGAGGGAGGGAGGCGCCAGGGCTTCAGGTGTGTCTGCCCTCCCTCCCCTCCACTATATATAGGGGCAAGGGAGAGGGGGGAGGCGTAGCCTTGCCCCTTCCTCCAAGGAAGGGGTGCGGCCAAGGGGGGGAAGGAGTCCATCCTCCCCAAGGCACCTCGGAGGTGCCTTCCCCTTTGAGGACTCTTCCCCTTTTCTTATATCTTGGCGCATGGGCCTATTGGGGTTGGTGCCCTTGGCCCATATAGGCCAAGGCGCACCCCCTACAGCCCATGTGGCCCCCCCCGGGGCAGGTGGACCCCCTGGTGGACCCCCGGACCCCTTTCGGCACTCCCGGTACAATACCGATAAAGTGCGAAACTTTTCTGGCGACCAAAATAAGACTTCCCATATATAAATCTTTACCTCCGGACCATTCCGGAACTCCTCGTGACGTCCGGGATCTCATCCGGGACTCCGAACAACATTCGGTAACCACATACGAACTTCCTTTATAACCCTAGCGTCACCGAACCTTAAGTGTGTAGACCCTACGGGTTCGGGAAGCATGCAGACATGAACGAGACGTTCTCCGGTCAATAACCAACAGCGAGATCTGGATACCCATGTTGGTTCCCACATGTTCCACGATGATCTCATCGGATGAACCACGATGTCGAGGATTCGATCAATCCCGTATACAATTACCTTTGTCTAGCGGTATAGTACTTGCCCGAGATTCGATCGTCGGTATCTCGATACCTTGTTCAATCTTGTTACTAGCAAGTCTCTTTACTCGTTCCGTAACACATCATCCCGTGATCAACTCCTTGATCACATTGTGCACATTATGATGATGTCCTACCGAGTGGGCCCAGAGATACCTCTCCGTCACACGGAGTGACAAATCCCAGTCTCGATTCGTGACAACCCAACAGACACTTTCGGAGATACCCGTAGTGCACCTTTATAGTCACCCAGTTACGTTGTGACGTTTGGCACACCCAAAGTATTCCTACGGTATCCGGGAGTTGCACAATCTCATGGTCTAAGGAAATGATACTTGACATTAGAAAAGCTTTAGCATACGAACTACATGATCTTGTGCTAGGCTTAGGATTGGGTCTTGTCCATCACATCATTCTTCTAATGATGTGATCCCGTTATCAATGACATCCAATGTCCATGGTCAGGAAACCGTAACCATCTATTGATCAACGAGCTAGTTAACTAGAGGCTTACTAGGGACATGGTGTTGTCTATGTATCCACACATGTATCTGAGTTTCCTATCAATACAATTCTAGCATGGATAATAAACAATTATCATGAACAAGGAAATATAATAATAACTAATTTATTATTGCCTCTAGGGCATATGTCCAACATTGACCAGTCAAACGTTCCACGTGGCGCAACTAGTGTTGCACCATCGGGGCGCGTAACCGTGGGGCCCACCTGTCAGCCCTATAGGAAAGAAAGAAATGGTAGTTTGAGTCTGTACTGTGTTAATAAAATACATTTTAGGGTGATCATACGGTCACTGGCTCACCATACAGCTCCATAATTTGTTGATGACACGATCAATTGACTAGTCTTATGGTCCACATTCAGCAGTGCACATTACAATAGGGCCCACCCATCAGCGCGTATATGAAGGACAAAAATGGAAATAAATTAGTGGTCGGTGGGTACTCAAAGTCGTGATACCTCTGGTTGGTAGTCACCGGCGGTGGGGGCGTTGATTGGGCGGTGGGGTGGGGATCGCCGGAGAAAAACCTCGACGCGAGGGGGGGCCTAGAGGGATGGCCGTTGCGGCGGCGGACCGGCGGCGAGGATTGGTTTCGGGGTGGGCGGGGCAGCGTGGCGGCGCGGGCCGGCCGTTCGACCGGTGGTGGCTGGCGGCTCAGGGGGGTGGAGTTTGATGATAAACTGCAGGCCCTTGATTTCGTATCCAACGGCTGGAAAATCTAATGACCAGAGATGAACAAGTCAGTCGACTGACGTGTAGCCTCACCCCGCACGTACACATGCACGCACGCAAGACACGCACGCCTGCGGGCGTGCAACACTGACACGTACACATAACGAACACACGCACGCATGTAGGCATGCAACACTGACACGTACACATGCACTCACGAACACACACACGTACGCACACATGCATGCAACACTGAAACATACCCTTGCACGCACGCAACACTCGCACGCCTGCACGCACACAGCACACGACGCAAGACACACGCTCAACCTATACGTGCATGCACCCTTTGTTAAGGACATGGATTGTTACGGGTATTAATCAATCTTATCTGTGATAAGCAGAACATTGATGTTTGTAGCAGATTTTATGAATCCCAATATTGAACGGGCTATCAACATAGTAGGCTTATCTACATGAAAAGGATGACGTCACACTCAATGAACAATCATTAGTTTATGAAATGCCCGTTTCTGACCGCCCTGGCCCACCAAAGGTTCCTCTGCTATGCACTGCCTACGTTGGGTCACTGACATGCAGGCCATGTACCCAAAGAGCCCACACGCCAGTGGAAGAATGATGCGCTGTCCTACGTCAGAGTCGAGGGCGCCACTCGCTGCACACCCAGATGAACACGCCTCCTTGCCGCATTCAAACGCCTCCATGAAACCCGCCTGTGTGGAAGCCGAGAAACCCACTCTGGACACACGTCCGTTCATGACCGGGTCGGCATTAAACGCAACGCTGGCAGAGCTCTTCCCGTCCGCCGTCTATTTAATCTCCTATTTAAACGAGTCCAAACGTCGGCCAAAAATCGCACACCTCCGCCGCTCCCCTATCTCCTCCTTCACCATTTTGTCCACTCTTACAATGGCTTACGAAGAGTAGTTATTCTGCATCCAAGCCGGCTGGGTGGCCCGCCGAGCCCGCCGGATACGAGCTATGCAGCTCGCTGATCCACCTCCCTCCCCTTGCCCGACGGAGCCAGTTGTCGCCCCAAGCCAGCGCGCGATTCAGCAACTCGCCGCTCCAGGCCAGCTCGACGAGGAGCGGTGCATGAGCGTCGTTGCTACCGTCCACGCCGCCACCTCATACTGTGTCTCCCGTTTCTGTGGTCGAGACTCCCATGCCGGCGGCCACGCCATGCAAGCAGCGACAGAAGTTGGGTGCATGGAGAGCGAAGAGTCGGTGGCGAGCGCCTCCACGTCCGCCACCATCATCGAGGAGAAGTAGAACACGGGAGGCCGCCGCCGCTTGGGTCCCATGAAGGCCACCACGGAGGCGACGCCGGCGTACACAGCAGGTGTCTTGCCGGATCCTTTTCTTGCGAGGACCTTCGTCGACCCCGCATATACCTCCGGGGCTCCCGGCAGTCCGGTGATCGTGCTGCCGGACATGAGAAACACAAATCGATTGGTGGGCGACCATTTTGGCCAGGTATTACATACCTGTGCTCTCTAGAACTAGCACCGCGTAGTTCATTTGAATCTAATGAAATCCGTCATGTTTGTATGAAAATCCTGTATCTTATATGATTTCCGTCGTTGTTTATATGAAATATCCCCGTGTTTGCGTGAATTTCGTCCGGTTGGTTGACTTGCTGTTATAATGTGTGCGGCTACGGTTGGATGGCATAATTTGCGGGTCGCCGGTCGGTCCGCAGGCGGCTCGGGCGGCATGGTGGGACAAAAAGAACACAGCTCGTGCGAGCTCGTCTCCAATGTGCGCGCTGGAGGATGCATGAGAACCCGAGCCATTCATCATTCATCGGTGGCAAAGGCACTGGTGGACAAAAGGGTCAATATTTTGGCTACCCCGGGCAAGATCCAAACAGCCCCTCCCAACAGATTCTAATCCCTCGTTCGCCGTGGAATTTTGCCATGTGTTGTTTTCATGGTTCTAGCAAGATGACCGTGACACGGAACATCAAGATGCATTTTTTTTACAAAACGCCTATTGTGATTGTCCCATGCAAGAGTAATCCCATTTTGTAGAAACTAATGATTGCTCGAGAATTTTATCGGATAAATGGTATCTCGAGAATTTTATCGGACTCCATTTTTTGTATACAAGGCCACAAACCCATATTATAGGTACCAAGGCAAAAATTAGTGTCTTCTAACTCAATGTTGCAAGCCACCTTGTTTCCTTGTTTGCCGTGTAAATTAATGTGTATTCTTCTCTTTCATGCACATCAAGCCAATGCAGACATGCTGCCTGAGTGTTTGCCGCTCTCGTCAACCACATCTGCCTCACCACTTAAATCTCACACCGCTAACATTGCTTCATCCCAGTGGAACTGCACAAATTTGATTGCACATTTACTGACCATGTGCTACTCTCATGACAGTAATACTAATGCTATTGTTCTGCATGTTAATCTAGTGGCAGTGTTCATGTGATGTGATGCTACTTACGTAAGGACACTTTCATACTGTCAATCTAGTGCAAATTATAACACAATATATGTTGTTGTTAATCATACGCCACTGCAAATATCTGTCACTCTTTAAATAACCGTATTTCATATTTGCGCAAATAGGGATGTCTGTCTCCATATCATTTCGGGATGTCTGTCTCCGTATCATTTCTATCCGCGCAATCAAAAGCACACACTTCAGTTTTAGTAGAACTGCGCAAAATGAGATGGCTATCCCTCGTTGTCGTCGTCTAACCACCCGTCTTCTAGGTATTCCTACATTGGTATTTACTAGGTAGAATGACCAACGCAATATAAAAGAAGTTGATTCATACGTTTTACTTCATGATTGCAGTGCAGGGACGAGCGAAAACAACTGCATCCTAGTCCGGAATGCACTTTCTACCAGTTCATCCATGGACCGAGGACTAGCTGGCACGGCTGCACGGCGGTTTTTTGGACAGGTGCGCGGATAAGAGGCATTGTGGTCTGCTTATTTCCGCAAATAGCGGTGCTTAAATTTAGTGGAATGCACAAGAATTTTAGCTGGTCAGTACACTACATGGTTCAGTTCAGCATTCCAGCTGAGAACACAATTATAACTGGTTATTCTGGAATGAGAGAACCTAACCCTGGATGGTGGCAACAAGAAAAAACAAGAGTGAACTCCAGGAAATTTAAGCCTGCCGGGAGGCCCTTTGCTTAGAGAAGCCTTGCTTGTTTTTCCTGATTTGTAAACCTTCTCACAACTTTGTCTTTTGCTGTGAACTAGTATATGTTTGTTATGTTCTATGAATCATTGAGATGTATAAAATTGCTTAACTTATGCTTTTCAAGTTTTTTATGAAGCCGAGTTTAATGTTAGTGTTCCACATGGACGCTGGACTAGCGTGTGAACGTTTGGAATTTACATTGTGGCCCCAGTTAACTGCATGAACCACTGTAACAAGATACATGGTTGCTTATATGTCAGACAACAGATTGTTGATGCTTAGCTGGTCGATAGCCTAGTGTTGAAGCAAGCTGAGCCAATGTATTGTGTTTTGCACAACTGCTTACAAGTGGGGTAGCACCAACAGTGTTTACAAGTACTTATGTATACGTCGGCGCCCAGTTCTCAAACGAGTACTCTATTTCATCAAAACACACACTGCTCGTATGATAAATCTAGTGAGGAAGCATCTGTTTCGGCAACAACTACGATGATTCACGGGCACACAAAAGTAGCAGCAGTTCCCATAGACGGATTCAAACAGTGTACTAGCCCCAGAGGGCTCGATAACAGGCAAGGTTCGGATAATTAGACAGAATCCAAACTACTATTAAACACTAGTTGGGGCAAGTATTTCATGCCTCGATCTAATTTGGGCTAGACACAAGACGGACCTTGCCATGAACATCATCGAGGACGTCCGGCAGCAGCTCAATCCTGTGAACCTTCATGAAGAAAACCTTGTGCCCTTGCCACTCATAAACTTGTTTGTGGAGGCATGCCACGTCATCTTCCTGCGTAAGCTTGACAAGAACAGTATGCCTCACAAAAGAATGAGTAGCTTTGAACTTCTTGTGCTTCAGTACACCCTGGACAACACGCCTCACAACAGTGAGGCTGGAATACAACTCTTCATTGGTATAAGCGCAAATGGCTTCCAGGATCCAACAGCCTAAAAACTCTGTTTTCCCAGTGCATATATTCAGGTCATCCGCCTCATAGCGAGTGACATGTACAACCACACAATCCTTGTCTGCATCAGGGCTCTAATTGAAACAGAAACAAATTGTTAATTACTTTCCAGTGTAAGAAACACAAGTTATTTAAACCACTATGTATAGCATGGCATCGAAGCTAATAAAATTTTGCATTATTCATCACCACATACTTAGATGAAAAACCACAATCGAGATCAACAAAGAAGAAAATCACCTTGGGCAGCTCAGCGGGGGGGGGGGGGGGGGGCGACACATCCTCAAAGGGGGAAAACTGCTCCTGCAGTGCCACGGAGGCTGTAACCTCTAACGGGGCGTTGACCATCTCAGTAGTGGCCATGAGCGTATCTGGGGTCGGCTCGATGGCTGCCTCTATCTTTTTGGAGCTCTCTGTCTTGTGGGGATCAGCCTCCCGCGTCTGCTCCAATATCGGCAGATCTTTGCCTAGTTCTCCTTGGTCCATCATGAAACTGACGAATACTAGGAGACCACTAAAAGGAAAACACAATCGCAATGACAATGAAACAAAAAACAGAGTGAGGATCGGTTATTGCTTTGCAAAAGGTTTTTTTTCTCTGAATGAAAATATACCAACATCACGGGTCCGCTTACCTTCCCTTCGTTGGGAGAGATGAACAGTGGCAGATGCGAGTGTTGCCTTTCTTGAAGACGGTGAGGGAGAAGGGGATTCAACAAAGAGTGAAATGATGGTTGCTTCGTACGTCAAACTTAGACTGCGGGGAGGTGGGGTTTTGTGATACGACGGCTCGTTATTGCCGCGCTACGACCGGGGTGACTCTCTGCCTGCATACTGCCTTCTAATTTTGTGGATGGCATTTGGCCCCGCGCGCTGCATGGCCCGCATGTCGGTGAACAAAAGTATAACGACATTCAGTACAGGGAGACGTTTCGATGACCTGGGAGGAGCCAGAAGCGGTATTGTATCCACTGTAATAGTAGTAATTGTTTTTATGGGTAGCTGTAGAGTGTCTCCAATGTACTAGTAGTAATTGTTTCTCTGGGCCCAAGACAAAACAGCCCATCCACCCTAGTAAACATTAAAATCAATTCAAAAGTCCATATATTTACTGAATGAGAGGCGCTACCCACACCCAGCACACCGCCCCCCCCAAAACCGGGGTGTTCTTCTTCCACCTCAATCCCACCCACCTCACGTTAGCTCACTCCACTTGTACCCCCAAATTCCTCACCTCACTCCTACAGAAAACCCCAGCTCCCCTTCTTCCTCAATACTACAGAAAAACCCTAGCTCCCCTTCTTCTTCACTCGCACTACAACTAGGCTTGTCATTTGTTACTCTGCTCAAATCCGTGAGCGTGACGCGATGACCTCGAGGAAAATGGAGTTGGCTGACCCCAAGCCAAGAAGATGAGGCTCCTGCCAGCGGTGACGCCTGTTGTAGATCCCGCACCCAGCAGCGCGGGGAGAAGCGGCGACCCCGCCCCCACCGGATCCCAAGAACCCGTAGAATCTCGGGTGGACCGCATCAGTGATCT
The DNA here is from genome assembly GCA_032464435.1 of Aegilops umbellulata. Classification (NCBI taxonomy): domain Eukaryota; kingdom Viridiplantae; phylum Streptophyta; class Magnoliopsida; order Poales; family Poaceae; genus Aegilops; species Aegilops umbellulata. The sequence continues at coordinate 502,094,050 of CP136055.1, read as the reverse complement.
CCCGGACGCCGTCCTTGGGGAGATCATCTCGCTTCTCCCCACCAAGGATAGCTGCCGCACCCAAGTCCTCTCAATTCGGTGGCGCCCTCTATGGCGCGTCGTGCCCTTAATCTCGACTATCGTCAGCTATCTCTCTTCAATGATTTTGAAATCCCCAGAGCCATCATCTCCTCCCAACAGGGCTCCGTTCAAAGCCTCTGCATCCCGTCATGCTACCTGAGCAAGCATACCATGCCTTGCACGGTGGACGCCTGGCTGAAATCCACTGAATTCAGAGAACTACAGTTGCTTGAGTTCTACTATGCCCCTGGAAATCACCTACCAGATACCGAACGCCATCTACCCGTGCCCTCAGCACCGATGTGCATCTCGCGGTTTTCCTTCTCTCTCTCCACACCGCCACCTTTGCGCTGTGCGACCTACCAGACAATCTGGCACTAAACCTTCGACTCCCATTTCTGAAGAAACTTTCACTTGTGCGGGTTCGTATATTGGAGGCCTCATTGCACAGCATCATCCACTCCAGTTGCCCTGCCCTGGAGTGCTTGGTGCTTGTTTTCACAGTTAGAATCGGTTATCCCCAAATAAAGTCGCCTAACCTTGTAAGAATTATAATTTGTTTTGACGGAAGGTAGCTCGTCATCCAAGATGCTCCTTCACTTCAAAGGTTGATCATAGATTCTAGTTATTCGCCGTTGCAAATAACCGTCCTCTCTGCGCCTAAACTGGAGACCTTGGGTGTAATACATGATCTCTGTGCTCATTTCAATATGGTGTTTGGCTCCACAGTTCTTCAGGTACTTTACATTATCATCTACACTTGTAACCATAAGCTGCATGTTAAATTTTTGCGCATAAGTTATATGTCATCTTGGAGTACACATTTTGTACTCATATTATGTTCTATGCTCAATGAAGAGTTTCTCCATGGATGGCCTATCAATGGTGTTGGATTCTTTCAAGATCTTATATATCCAAATGAATAGTTTTGATCTGAACAAGATTATTGGCTTGCTGCAATGCTTTCCATCTCTGGAGAAGTTGTATATAAAGGTGATAATTTCACGCACATTGGAAGCCCACATACAGTGTACTAGAATTAACTGTTCAGCTGTTGCTCTTTCGACACTCCTTTTTTTAGACCTTAACTGTTTTGAATCTTCATGTCTATTTAGGCAACCAGACGGGGTAAGAAAGTTATAACCAATCGGTGGATTCGTAAGCATCGGGATTTTCTCACTTCTCATGAGATTCGATTGAAGACAATAACGCTAGAACGATATGTAGCCAACCGTGCACACACTAGATTTGTGACATTCTTCCTGCTGAATGCGAGGTTACTATTGTCCATCAGGCTTAAGTTTATCAGCAGCATGGGTTTGCTGGATGGGTATGTGGAAGAGCAAAAAAAGGAGTTTCAGGTGGGCAAAAGAGCTTGTGAACGTGTCGGGCTTCCATTTACAACATATTGTGGTCATAATCCAGTAAATTTTATGACCCAGGATGTTCATTCTATGGACATGACCGATCCATTTGACTGTGACTGCCAAAAACAATGTTGGAGTTAGATGTTGTTGCCCTTTTCAACCTGGTTTTTTTTGTAAACCTGATGAACAATTAACCCTCGTGCTTTTGTACACCTTGTAAGCTGGAGTTAGATGTTCTTGCCCTTTTCAACTCAGCTATGACTGCCATATTTTCTTTGAAGCAAGGCAAATGCCTTGCGAGTCGTTTAATTTAGAGTGAAATATTGTAACAACTAACAAATCCCAACCAAGGGAAATAACATCACTCTCGCCGACTGCTTGAGCTCACTGTGCATTACAGAAGCCAAGTGATTAGCCCCCACCAGCACCCACAAACTTATTTCCAACTAGCACATCAAATGGGCTGTAAATTTTCATAGGAAGGGCTGCATGACCGTGACCAATTTGGATTCTGATATTGGGACCCGCAAGGAAATAGCCTATCCAAAGTGGTGTCGACTTACTAGCTAGTCAACAAACGATTCTGCCTACCAGCCGTTGGAATGACATCCAACATCTGTCGTGTATCTTCTATCTCTTGTCTCCTTCTTCCTCCAGCCACCCAAACCAAACCACCCCGTCGGCTCCGCCTGCTCACGCCTCCCATGGCTGGTTGCGCCTCCACCGCCCTACCGTACATACCTCCAACGTTGGCCAGTCCCTCTCTCTATTCCCCCACACGTCATGTTATTCTCCGGTGACGTCAGCCCCAACACGCACCCGCGCCTGAACCAGTCAACCCTCAAACTCCCCTCCGCCTGCGACTGGACCGGCGCATCTTCCACGGCTCCTGTTCGTTCCGTCCGAGGCCTCGCCATCGTCCTTCGCCTTGTGGCCTTGGTTCGCTCGCCGTGCGTGGTGTGCCGCCCTCTTGCGTTATCAACTTCGTCAACAACCGAGAGGAACAAGGAAATGACTGTACATGGAGAGGATGACAGTAGGGACCCACCAGCATCATGGCAGTGCGCAAGCAAGTGCCTCTATATTAAAAGCCTAAAAATATGGTTCCACCTAATGGTTGGACATCTGGGGCTCACGCCATTGTCAACGTAGTCAATAAATGAGAGAATTACACTACGAGCGGCTGACACCAGGGACTCAGTAGGTCGTGCAGTTTTTTTAGGAACAAGTAGTTATTATTTATACTAGTTTAAGTGGCGGATTAGGGTAACAATGGGGATGTGCGGGGCTATAGCCCGTCTAGGCAGGGTTTTATTTATGTTTACCACTTCATGAGCCGACTTGTGTTTTTTTTGCTGAAAATGGCTAGCATAATTCTTTTCTTTTTAAGAAATACCCAAACGAGGCCTAGTTGCTTTGTCTGCCCTGCTGGGCTGCAAATCTTTCAAGACGAGGACAGTTTCATTCGGTTTGCCCAGAAATGGGCTGCATATTTTTAAAACACATCAAACCGGAATTAGTTTCATTTTTTTTCATTACAAGATTTTAAATTCCATTGATTTTTATACGTGGACAATTATTTGGATTTTATATTTATATAAATTATTTTTCAAAATAGTTTGAATGTGAATCGATATTTCGGGATTAAAAATAGTTGACCGCACCGAAATATGCAAAAAAATTCGTATACTTTTTAAGCGTGGCCACAATATGGGGTGTAATGCTAACAAAAAGAAGATGGGCTCCAAAAAAATTCTTAAGAATTAACAAATGGGTTGTACATTATTAGAAATAATGCACACGAGAGCAGTGACTGTTGGATGTCCATCCAACGGCTGTCGTGCTTCTTTAATCTCTGCTTTTCCTGCTCCAGCCGCTCAAACAAGCAACGACGGGACTGCCTGCTCCCTCCTCCCGCGGCCGGTTATGCTGCCGCGCAGGCCTCACCGCCCCACCGTACTCCCATCGCTGGCCTAGCCATCCCTCTACTCACCCACACCTGCTGTTATTCTCCGGCGATGGCAGACGAACCAGTAAACCCTCGTACAGTCGTACTCCCCTCCACGTGGGAAACAACTGCCGAGTCTTCCCTGCCTCCGTGTCCTTCCCTTCCTAGGCCTCACCGTCGTCCACCGCCCTGGTGCTCTCGGCGTGGCCTGATCAACGTGGTCAATGAACGACATCCATCGGAAGTGGACTGTACATGGAGAGGCTGGCAGCTGGGTCCACGGCCGCATGCAAGGAAATGCCTCCTTATTACGCGCAAAATAATGATTCCTCCACCTGACAGCTAGGACCCATGGGAAGGGCTTCTGTATTTCGAGGAAAAAACATTCCCCCCGCTGACAGGTCGGACCCACCATCTATATCTTAGCACGCAAGGAAGTGCCTCCTTATGACGCACAAAAAAATGAATACCCCCTGCTAGCTGGGACCCACCATAGTGGGTGGCTACCTTGTGGGCCTACTAAGTTGACGGGGACAGAGGGCTTTGTCAACTTAGTCAATATGAATGATTCTAGCTCCAGTGACCGTACGATATCCATCCAACGGCCATAGTGCTTCTTCAACCTCTGGTCTTCTTGCTCCAGCTGCCCAAAGCAGCGCCGGTCGTGCCGCCTGCTCCTGCCTCCCGTGGCCGGCTGTGCTGCCGTGGAGGTCTCACCGCCCCCATACTACTCCCACCGCTGGCCCGGCCATTCCTCTACTCACCCACACCTCATGTTATTCTGCGGCGACGGCAGCCTCACACCACATCCGAACCAGTGAACCCTCGTACTCATCTCCATGTGGGCATCCATTGTCGTGTCTTCCCTGGCTCCGTGTCATCCCCTTCCTAGGCCTCGCCGTCATCCACTGCCCTGTTGCTCTCGGCGTGGCGTGGTCAATATGTTCAACGACCGACTTCCATCGAAAGAGTACTGTACGTGGAGAGGCTGATAGCTGGGTCCACGGCCGTAGCTGGGTCCACGGCCACAACCCAGTTTTTTTGTGATTTGCCAAGTAAGTCGCTTTGTCAGGCTTGTTGGGCTGCAAATCTTTCAAGACGAGGAGAGCTTCATTCGGCTGGCCGAGAAAATGGCCTATCAGTAATGAGAAGTGGGTAGTACATTTTTAAAACACATCAAACCGACAATTAGTTTCAAATTTCTTTTTTTCATTTCGAGATTTTAAATTGCATTGATTTTTATGCATGGACAATTTGTTGGATTTTATATTGATATACATTTATTGTTAAAATCAGTTTGAATGTGACTCAAAATTTCGGGACTAAAAACAGTTCGGACCGCACCGAAATATGCAAAATTTCGTATAATTTTTTAACCGTGGCCACAATATGGGCTGTAATGCTAACAAAAAGAATATGGGCTCCAAAAAAACCTTAAGAATTAGCAAATGGGCTGTAAATTATTAGAAATAATGGCAGATGGGTTGTATGCTGTTTTCTACAGATTTGAGGCTTTCCTAAAAAAAAGGTTGATGCACAAGCAGTGACTGTTGGATTTCCAGCCAACGGCCGTCGTGCTTCTTCAATCTCTGCTCTTCCTGCTCTAGCCGCTCAAAGAAGCGTCGACGGGACTGCCTGCTCCCTCCTCCCCGTGGCTAGCTATGCTGTCGCGCAGGCCTCACCGCCCCAACGTACTCCCATCGCTGGCCTAGCCATCCCTCTACTCACCCACAACTGTTGTTATTCTCCGGCGACGGCAGACAAACCAGTAAACCCTCGTACAGTCGTACTCCCCTCCGCGTGGGAAACAACTGTCGAGTCTTCCCTGCCTCCGTGTCGTTCCCTTCCTAGGCCTCGCCGTCGTCCACCGCCCTGGTGCTCTCGGCGTGGCCTGGTCAACGTGGTCAACGACCGACATGCATCTGAAGTGGATTGTACGTGGAGAGGCTGACAGCTAGGTCCACGGTCGCACGCAAGGAAATACCTCCTTATTACGCGCAGAATAATGATTCCTCCACCTGACATCTAGGACCCACCGAAAGGGCCTCTGTATTTCGCGAAAAAAATGTTACCGCCGCTGATAGCTTGGACCCACCAGCTATATCTTCGCACGCAAGGAAGTGCCTCCTTATTACGCACAAAAAGTGAATACTCCCCCTGCTAGCTGGGACCCAGTATAGTGGCAGGCTGACTTGTGGGCCTACTAAGTTGACGGGGATGGAGGGCTTTGTTAACTTAGTCAATATGCACGATTCTAGCTCCACTGGTCGCACGATGTCCATCCAACGGCCGTAGTGCTTCTTCAACCTCTGGTCTTCTTGCTCCAGCCGCCCAAACCAGCGCCGGTCGTGCCTCGTGCTCCTGCCTCCCGTGGCCGACTGCGATGCGGCGGAGGCCTCACCGCCCTTACTACTCCCACCGCTGGCCTTGTCATCCCTCTATTCACCCACACCCCCTGTTATTCTGCGGCGACGACAGCCTCATGCCGCAGCGAACTAGTGAACCCTCATACTCCTCTATGCGTGGGCATCCACTACCACGTCTTCCCTGGCTCCGCGCCGTCCCCTTCCTAGGCCTCGCCGTCGTCCACCACCCTGGTGCTCTCGACGCAGTGTGGTCAACGTGGTCAAGTAACGGCTTCCATCGGACGTGGACTGTACGTGGAGAGGTTGACAGCTGGGTCCACGGCCGCAGCAAGGAAGTGCCTCCTTATTAAGTGCAAAATAATTATTCCTCCACCTGACAGCGGGGACCCACCGGACGGGCCATTGTATTTCGCGAAAAAGAAACGTTTCCCCCTGACTACTGGGACCCACCAGCTACATCTTCGCATGCAAGGAAGTGCGTCCGGGCAAAAAAAAAATGATTCGCCCCCCTGACTGCTGGGACCCACCAGCTACATCTTCGCACGCAAGGAAGTGCCTCATAGTCGGGACCCACCTGGTCGAAGTGTATGTAGCGTTGTCATTCTGGTTGCGAACGTGTACGTACATACTGGTCGATGTAACACGTACGTACAATGCCCAGTGTGCAAGAAAGAAAATACGGCCACGTACGTACATGCGGGCAGGGTCTCGAACACCTACTCGCGCATATGTACAGTCAGGGCTCGTGTACATGGTTGGGTCGGAACGGAGAAACAGCGTCGTCGTCGTGTTCATGGGGAGCCAACCGGCTGGGTCGGAACGGAATGCGTCGTCGTGTTCATCGGGAGGGCTTGGACGGAACAGCCGATGGAAATGAGGCATGGAGTACCGCAGAACAAAGGAAACGGCCTTGTGTTCGACTGGCCACGTTCGAAACGGGATCCTCTTGATCGGGAGGGGTCTGGCGTATCGCAAAAAGGAGGAAACGGACCTCCTACGGTCGAAACGGGGGTCCTGTTGATCGAGAGGGGTGTGGCGTACCGCAAAATGGAGGAAACAGATTTGTTTTGGAGCGCTACGGTCGAAACGGGGGTCCTGTTCATCGGGAGGGGGTGTGGTGTACCGCAAAACAGGACTCCATGGGATACTATTCATCTCCACCGTCGACCCCCTCCAGCTTCCACGGGTACTATTCATCCACCGTCGACCTCCTCCAGCCTCCACCTGCGACTGTTCATCCAGCCTCCACCGCGCGCTACTCCACCGGCTACTGTTCAACCAGCCCTCTCCATGGGCTACTGTTCATCCTACCCTCCACCGTCTACTGTTCATCCTGCCCTCCACGGGGTCCTGTTCATCCAGCCCCAACCAACTTGATCGATGGGGGTACTGTTCATCCAGAGGCAACACCACGGGGTCCTTTTCATCCACCCCCACCGGGAACTGTTCATCCACCCCCCCCCCCCCCCCGCAATGCTACTATCCTTTTACCACACTTGTGCTTCAAAGTAGCACCTTGTTCTTCATGTAGTGAGTCTCATATATTGTGCTTCAAAGTAGCACTAAGATCTTTATGATAGAGAGTCTCTCATTTTGTCACTTTCATATACTAGTGGGAATTTTTCATTATAGAACTTGGCTTGTATATTCCTACGATGGGCTTCCTCAAATGCCCTAGGTCTTCATGAGCAACCAAGTTGGATGCACACCCACTAGTTTTCTTTTGTAGAGCTTTCATATACTTATAGCTCTAGTGCATCTGTTGCATGGCAATCCCTACTCCTCGCATTGACATCAATTGATGGGCATCTCCATAGCCCGTTGATTAGCCTCGTCAATGTGAGACTTTCTCCTTTTTTTTGTTTTTGTCTCCTCCACACAATCCCCATCATCGTATTCTATACCACCCATAGTGCTATGTCCATGGCTCGCGCTCATGTATTGCGTGAAGGTTGAAAAAGTTTGAGATTATTTGAGTATGAAACAATTGCTTGGCTTGTCATCGGGGGTATATAAGTTGGGAGCATCTTCGTGTGACGAAAATGAAGCATAGCTTAACCATATAATTTTGTAGGGATGAACTTTCTTTGGCCATGCTATTTTGAGATGACATAATTGCTTAGTTAGCATGCTTGAAGTATTATTATTTTTGTGTCAATATGAACTTTTGTCTTAAATCTTTCAGATCTGAATATTCATATCACAAGTAAGAAGAATTACATTGAAATTATGCCAAAGTATAACTCCGCATCAAAAATTCTTCTTTTTATCATTTACCTACTCGAGGATGAGTAGGAATTAAGCTTGGGGATGCTTGATACGTCTCCAACGTATCTATAATTTTTGATTGCTCCATGCTACTTTATCTACTGTTTTAGGCAATATTGGGCTTTATTATCCACTTTTATATTATTTTTGGGACTAACCTATTAACTGGAGCCCCAGCCCAGATTTGTTGTTTTATGCCTATTTCAGTATTTCGTGGAAAAGGAATATCACACGGAGTCAAAACGGAACGAAATCAACTGGATAAGTTATTTTTGGAAGGAAACCCACCTGATGGACTTGGACCCCACGTCTGAAGAGCCACGAGGCGGTCACGAGGGTGGAGGGCGCGCCCTACCCCCTGGGCGCGCCCCCCTGCCTCATGGGGCCCCCGTAGCTCCACCGACGTTCCCCCTTCACCCATATATACCGTCGTACCCTAAAACTTCCAAAACAGAAGATAGATCGAGAGTTCCGCCGCCGCAAGCCTCCAGAGCCACCAAAAACCAATCGGGACCCCTTTCCGATACCCTGCTGAAGGGGGGATCCATCTCCGATGGCCATCTTCATCATCCCGGCGCTCTCCATGACGAGGACGGAGTAGTTCACCCTCGGGGCTGAGGGTATGTACCAGTAGCTATGTGTTTGATCTCTCTCTCTCTCTCTCTCTCCTGTTCTCTCTCGTGTTGCTCTATGGCACGATCTTGATGTATCCCGAAGTAGGATCTAGAAGTAGGTGTGTTTAGAGGGGGGGTGATTAGACACTTAGTAATAAAGTTGTAGTTTTTAAGCCTTTTTGGTTTGAGTGAAGTTTTAGGCACAATTTCAGCACATACAATACATATCAAGCAAGCATGCAAAGAGTGTATAGGCAGCGGAAAGTAAAGCATGCAACTTGCGAGAATGTAAAGAGAAGGGTTTGGAGAATTCAAACGCAATTGGAGACACAGATGTTTTTCCCGTGGTTCGGATAGGTGGTGCTATCCTACATCCACGTTAGTGGAGACTTCAACCCACGAAGGGTAACGGTTGCGCGAGTCCACGGAGGGCTCCACCCACGAAGGGTCCACGAAGAAGAAACCTTGTCTATCCCACCATGGCCATCGCCCACGAAGGACTTGCCTCACTAGCGGTAGATCTTCACGAAGTAGGCGATCTCCTTGCCCTTACAAACTCCTTGGTTCAACTCCACAATCTTGTAGGAGGCTCCCAAGTGACACCTAGCCAATCTAGGAGACACCACTCTCCAAGAAGTAACAAATGGTGTGTTGATGATGAACTCCTTGCTCTTGTGCTTCAAATGATAGTCTCCCCAACACTCAACTCTCTCTCACAGGATTTGGATTTGGTAGAAAGAAGATTTGAGTGGAAAGCAACTTGGGAAAGGCTAGAGATCAAGATTCATATGGTAGGAACGGAATATCTTGGTCTCAACACATGAGTAGGTGGTTCTCTCTCAGAACATATGAGTTGGAAGTGTAGGTGTGTTCTGATGGCTCTCTCCATGAATGAAGAGGAGGTGGAGGGGTATATATAGCCTCCACTTAAAATCCAACCGTTACACACAATCTACCAATCTCGGTGGGACCGAATCAATAAACTCGGTCGGACCGAAACGGTAAACCTAGTGACCGTAAGAGATTTTCGGTGGGACTAACATTCAACTCGGTAGGACCGATATGGTTACACAAACTCGGTGTAACGTAATCTCGGTTTTGGGCATAACGTAATCTCGGTGATACCGATTACACAAACTCGGTGAGACCGATTTGGTAATTAGCTAACCAGAGAGTTGGCCAGGCAAACTCGGTGGGACCGATTACTAAACTCGGTTGGACCGATTTTGGTAATGAGTTATCCAGAGAGTTTGCATTGTAATCTCGGTAGTACCGATTGCCTAAACTCGGTGAGACCGATTTTGACAATGGACATACACAGTGAGATTGCAACCCCATCTCGGTGAGACCGAGATCCCTATCGGTGAAACCGATTTGCTAGGGTTTGGCAGTGGCTTATGACATATGAAACTCGGTGGCGCCGGATAGAAAGAATCGGTAGGACCGAGTTTGGCTTAGGGTTTAGGTCATATGTGGAAGTGGGAAAGTAGTTGAGGATTTTGGAGCATATCATTAAGCTCATAGAGCAAAAGGCTCATTAAGCAACACCTCATCCCATCTTAATAGTATTGGCTTTTCCTATAGACTCAATGTGATCTTGGATCACTAAAAGTGTAAAATGAAGAGTCTTGAGCTTGAAGCTTTAGCCAATCCTTTGTCCTTATCATCTGAAGGAGTCCCACAACCTTTAGTCCATGCCACTCAATTGTTGAACTTATCTGAAACATGCTAGATAGAAACATTAGTCCAACAAGAGATATGTTGACATTAATTACCAAAACCACCTGAGGAGCACTTGTGCTTTCACTCGTGTTCCTCTATGGCACGATCTTGATGTATCCCGAGCTTTGCTATTGTAGTTGGATCTTATGATGTTTCTCCCCCTCTACTCCTTTGTGATGAATTGAGTTTCCCCTTTTGAAGTAATCTTATCGGATTGAGTCTTTATGAGAACACCTGATGTATGTCTTGGTGATCAACTTGCGGGTTTTGTGACATTGGGAACCTATGCATAGGGGTTGGCACACGTTCTTGATTCTCCGGTAGAAACTTTGGACACTCTTTGAGGTTTTATGTGTTGGTTTGAATAGATGAATTGAGATTGTGTGATGCATCTCGTATAATCATGCCCACGGATACTTGAGGTGACATTGGAGTATCTAGGTGACATTAGGGTTTTGGTTGATTTGTATCTTAAGGTGTTATTCTAGTACGAACTCTAGGGCTGTTTGTGACACTTATAGGAATAGCCCAACGGATTGATTGGAAAGAATAACTTTGAGGTGGTTTCGTACCCTACCATAATCTCTTCGTTTATTCTCCGCTATTAGTGACTTCGGAGTGACTCTTTGTTGCATGTTGAGGGATAGTTATATGATCCAATTATGTTATTATTGTTGAGAGAACTTGCACTAGTGAAAGTATGAACCCTAGGCCTTGTTTCCTATCATTGCAATACCGTTTACGCTCACTTTTACCACTTGTTACCTTGCTGTTTTTATATTTTCAGTTTACAAAAACCTATATCTTCTATCCATATTGCACTTGTATCACCATCTCTTCGCCGAACTAGTGCACCTATACAATTTACCATTGTATTGGGTGTGTTGGGGACACAAGAGACTCTTTGTTATTTGGTTTGCAGGGTTGCTTGAGAGAGACCATCTTCATCCTACGCCTCCCACGGATTGATAAACCTTAGGTCATCCACTTGAGGGAAATTTGCTACTGTCCTACAAACCTCTGCACTTGGAGGCCCAACAACGTCTACAAGAGGAAGGTTGTGTAGTAGACATCAGGCTCTTTTCTGGCGCCGTTGCCGGGGAGGCTAGGTAAGTGAAGGTATATCTTTAGATCTTGCAATCAAATCTTTTTGTTTCTTGTTTTAGCACTAGTTTAGTTTATAAAAGAAAACTACAAAAAAATGGAATTGAGTTTGTCTCATACGCTTCACCTTTTTAGTATCTTTCGTGAGTATGATGGAAAGGAAGATTGTGCCAAAGTGCTAGAAGAAGAAATCTATAAAATGTTTGGCACTAAATATTTGAATGATGAGCATGATTGCAATGTTGTCAGTGCGAATTCTTTGAATATCCATGAGGCTAATGATGATTGCACTAGTTATGATGTAAATGTCTCCTATAAGCGTGTCAATTTTTGTGGAGTGCATTGGGTTTGCAAGGACACACCAAATAGGGAAGATAGATATTGCAAGAGGCATAAGTGCTTAGAAACTAAAGAGTTCCAAGAAAGGCTAAATGCTAGTGCTGATAATTTAAGATATATTAGCCGTACTTGTGAACTTTGTAACGAACATGGTCATTTAAATATCAATTGCAAATTGTTTCATGATCGAATCGTGTCCAAAAATTGTGATGACTTGATTTCCCTTGCACATTATAATGAACTAAGTTTGCTTTTGGGTTATGAAGAATTGAAATGTCAAACTAAGCATATTCCAGAATATAACCTCAAGAAATTCCTCGATATTGATCTAGAAGAAATTTATATGTATTGTGCGGTGAATTGCATTGAAAATCCTTATATTGCCAATTACATGAAGAAAATAAAACAAATAGAGGATGAAGAGAATACTAACTAAAGGGAAGAGACTTCCCAATATCCTCCTATTATTTCTTATGATGAATCAGGTAACGAGGAGGAGCCTTCTATTCAACCAATCTCATTAATAAGGAGCTCCAAAAAGAGGATTGAACCCACACAAGATGTGGTGAAGAAGAAGAAAATAAAAAGGAAGAGAGGTAAAAAGGTATCTCTCCCAAATAAAGTTGCTCCTATTATTGCTATGCCCCATGAAAATGAAGATGATACACTTGATGATGATCTCATTATGCCTATTGCTTGTTGTGATGATTATGATTCGGAAGATAATGATACTCCTTATGATCTTGAAAATCTTTTTGGCACTTGCTTGGAAGAATATTGTCGGTGTACTAAAGTAGGGGTACCTTAGTACCCCGAACTTGTGCACGGGCAGTCGTAGCACCCCGCGGCAAGGCTTGTCAGGTGATCGCCAAAACTCTCCATGGTCCCTTTTTGGGCCATCCAAGAACAAAATATTTGAGCCAAGGCCCCGGCAGGAGGAGCTTGCCGGGAAGGCCACCCGAAGAGAGCAAGGCCTCGGCAAGAGGAGCTTGCCAGGACGGCCGCTCGAAGCACAAGGCCCCGGCAAGAGGAGCTTGCCGGGAAGGCCGACCAGGGCACGTTAAGAGACTTGTTGCGACGCGCCACGCGTCCCGGCAAGGACCGGTGAGCAACAAGCTCCCGGGCGCGACAAGGCATCAACCGCGGCAAGGCGCTTGCCGCGGCAAGTCACCACCCCGCGCCTGCGTTCCAGCTCATTCACCCACGTGTCGCTCTGGGGCCATTCCAGGCGTACGTGGTGAAAGGCTGCGCAGCCAGGGGCATGCGGTGGCGAAGCAACGCTGACAGGATAGCCGTTGTGGCAAACGGTGGCGCCCCTGACGGTCCCTTTTCTGCACTGTTTGGGCGACCTAGACAGGCATTTAATGCGCTTGTCCCCTGCCGTCAGAGTTACGTATGATAGCACTGTGCAAACAGCTGTACCCAACACAGCGTTTTCCAGTTTTACCCCCGCCTACGTTGCCACCTGTGGGTAACCCCTTGCGCATATAAAGGGAGGCCCCATGCGCAACGTAGAAGGGAAGGAGGAGGGAGGAGGCCACTCACGCTCGGTCTGATTAGTTGCCTGAGTGTACTGTAGCACTCAACGCTCCCGAACAAGAACACAATACAAACCACAAAGCAGCAGTAGGGTTTTACGCATCCGTGCGGCCCGAAGCTGGGTAAACCCCTTGTGTGCGTCGTCTCGATCCGCTCTTCGCGCGACCTCCATCCCCCGCCGAACCAGAAAGGGGCTCGGTCCCCATAGGTGTTCGTGGAGGCATATTTCCCCCGACATCTTTGGCGCGCCAGGTAGGGGGCGTCGAGGTTGTGTGAACCTGATCCGGTGTCCGCACAGGCTAGATCTCCATCGTCTTCATCGACATGCCACCGAAGAAGAAGGCTCCGGAGGTGGCTGGTCCGTCCGCGTCGAACCCACCGCCCCTGGAGCAAACGGGTGGTGGGGATGGCACCGGCGGCGGAACGGGCGTCGCCGAGCCAGCTCATGGTGCCACGGCGTCCGAACATGCACCGCGCCCATCTCAGGAGGCACGGGACCAGCAGCGTCTTGGCACTCACGGTACCATACGCTCGCTGGACCCAGATCAAGCTGGCAGATCCCAGGGTGCTCAAGTCCAGCATACACACCAACGTGCTGGCGCGAGCGTGGCGCGACTGCGTGGTCCGGGTGCTGCTCCTTCTAACATAGTTAGAAGTTCGAGCACATCCCGCTCCACGCGCCGTTCGCCACCGCTGCCCGCCACTCCAGCAGAAGCTCTAGCACGAGCTCAACTGCTCCTAGACTACCCTCCAACGGCGGACAAGCTCGACGACTGGAGGGCCACGATACAGAGTCTCATCGGCTTCGCTAACGGCGACACCCCGCGGCAGCACAGTGCGTCGCAGCCGCGGCAAGTCGGCCAGGCAAGAACCGATGGCGCCAAGACCGGTGGGGGTGCGACCACCGTGCATTCCCCGCCCCAAAGGCCAAGATCGCCGACTCGTCGGAACCATCACGACAATGACTCCACCGCGTCGTCAAATCCGTGAACTCGTCGCGATCAACGCCAAGTTCTTCACGAACGAAAGCAAGAGGATGCTCGTACTCGCATCGAGCGTCGAAGAGAAGCGCGGCATCAATCAGACCAGTGCGCTGAGCCCTCTGTCGACATGCATGCACCGGGGGGACCAGGCGACCTGCCGTACGCGGTAGGCTGCCCTGCGTTCACCCGTGAGCTGCGGCAAGTCCAGTGGCCCAACACGAAGAATTTCAAGCCAGACGTACCAGAGAAGTACGACGGCAAGTCGCATCCATCAGAGTTCCTCAGCATCTACACCATTGCGGTGCAGGCTGCTGGAGGGCGAGACGACAAGATCCTTTGTAACGCCCTCGATGCGGCTATATCTCCCACGTGTCGAGGCACGACTTAGAGGCATAACTGCATTGAAAGCAATGTCGCAAGTGAGGTAATCTTCACACAACCCATGTAATACATAAGGGAAAAAGATACATAGTTGGCTTACAGTCGCCACTTCACACAATACATAAATAAACATCCATCATACAAAGTACACTCAAGGTACGACTACGGTACCAAAATGAAAGAAGACTACCCCAAATGCTACACAGATCCCCGAATCACCCCAACTGGGCTCCGCTACTGATCATCAGGAAAAGACACATAGTAACGGCCACGTTCCTCGTCGAACTCCCACTTCAGCTCGGTTGAAGCATCTGTACTGGCATCGTCGGCACCTGCAACTGCTTTGGTAGAATCTGTGAGTCACGGGGACTCAGCAATCTCACACCCGCGAGATCAAGACTATTTAAGCTTATAGGTAGGATGGGGTTGTGAGGTGGAGCTGCAGCAAGCGACTAGCATATATGGTGGCTAACAACGCAAAAGAGAGCGAGAAGAGAAGCAAAGCACGGTCGTGAAGCTAGAAGTGATCAAGAAGTGATCCTAGAACAACCTACGTCAAACATAACTCCAACACTGTGTTCACTTCCCGAACCCCGCCGAGAAGAGACCATCACGGTTACACACGCGGTTGATGTGTTTTAGTTAAAATCAACTTCGGGTTTTCTACAACCGGACATCAACAAATTCCCATCTGCCTCATAACCGCGGGCACGGCTTTCGAAAGATAATACCCTGCAGGGGTGTCCCAACTTAGCCCATTATAAGCTCTCACGGTCAACGAAGGATATACCTTCTACCTGGAAGACCCGATCAGTCTCGGAATCCCGGACTACAAGACATCTCGGCAGTAATAAAACAAGTCCAGCAAAGCCGCCCGATTGTGCCGACAAATCCTAATAGGAGCTGCACATATCTCGGTCTCAGGGCACATCCGGATGAGCAGTCCGTACAACTAAAACCAGACCTCAAGTTGCCCCGAGGTGGCGCTGCAAAGGGCTCTAGTTTGGACCAGCAATCGAAGGAGAACTGGCCCGGGGGGGTTAAAATAAAGATGACCCTTGAGTCTGCAGAACCCAAGGGAAAAAGGCTTAGGTGGCAAATGGTAAAACCAATGTTGGGCCTTGCTGGAGGAGTCTTATTCAAAGCGAACTGTCAAGGGGGTCCCATAAATCACCCAACCGTGTAAGGAACGCAAAATCCGGGAACATAATACTGATATGACGGGAACTAGGGTGGCAAGAGTGGAACAAAACACCAAGCATAAAGCCGAGCCTTCCACCCTTTACCAAGTATATAGATGCATTAATAATATAAGAGATATTGTGATATCCCAACAAGTAAACATGTTCCAACAAGGAACAACAAGTCCATGTTCCAACAAGGAACAAACTTCATCTTCACCTGCAACTAACAACGCTATAAGAGGGGCTGAGCAAAGCGGTAACATAGCCAATCAACAGTTTGCTAGGACATGGATGGTTAGGGGCTGACATGGCAATATAAGAGGCATGATATAGCAAGTGGTAGGTATCGCAGCATAGGCATAGCAAAGAGCGAGCATCTAGCAAGCAAAGATAGAAGTGATTTCGAGGGTATGGTCATCTTTCCTGCAAGGTTCTCAGAGTTGTCGAAAGCTTGGTCCTGGTAAGCGTTCTCAACAGGTTCCTCGTCCACGTACTCATCTCCTGGCTCTACCCAAAGCAAGAACACAAGCAAAGGGGACAACATCAATCACAATGCAATGCGCAAGCAACATGATGCAAAACATGGCATGATATGCGAGATGTGATATGCAATGCATATGCGTGCTTCGAAAGGAAAAAGATGAACAAGGCATAATCTTGGCAAACCAAGTATGCCACTGGATAGGTGAGGTGATTTCGGTTCAAATCGATATAAAGATCACCGGAATCGGATGCACAGTTTGCAAATGACAAGCAAAACAAGAATGACAATAATCTGCCATTAACAGCATGATGCTACTTAGCAAGCAACAAGAAATTAAGCTACTGCACCCAAACATATCAGCAAAGCATATGACAGTAATCTAATCAAGATTCTTGACAAAAGATGAACACTGAGCTACGGCTAAATCACACCATAACAGGTTCAAACAAGCATGGCAAAAGTGCAAAAGATAACAGGTTCACAGACAACATGCCAGAAACTAACATCAGGATAACATGTTTAGAGCAAGCAAACAACATGCTACAGGAACAGGACATAGCAAAATAAGGCATGGCATGAATCTACTCAGAGCACTTAATAAAAATCCCTTACTGACCATAAGCCAAAAAGGACTAGAAAATATAATAACACCCATGTCAATTAAGCAAGTTTCGTTACAGGTTTCAGACTTGGCAAAAAAACTAGTCATGTCAAAAACAGATAACAAGTAGGCATATTCGTGAGCTCGATGCACTCACTACAGAGCATTACATGATAATATAAGCATACATACATCAAGAAGACATGGCCTAGAAGATATACATGGCAAGAATAACATCATAGCATGCATGGATCAACTACAACAAGCTTGGCAAAATTGAATAACATGTAAACAATCTGCCAACAACATTTTATAGCAAAAGTAGAGCTCGATTGACTCAAGCTATGGCCCTCCATGATTACAAACAAAGGCATGGATGGATAGAGCAAATCCATATGCTTAAAACACTCTTACTGATCATGCTCAAAAGAGGCATAGATATCTCTGAAACAACATGAACACATGGCATAAAAATAACAGCAGGCAGGGACTTAGTGAAATTACTAAGTCTCTGAAATCAGCAACATTATGTACCCTAGTTTGCATGCTTGTGCTATTCACCACAGAGGTCACAAAAATACATAGCAAAAATCACTGTAAAGATGGCATGGCACATTACAAAACACATGTAGAACTCAACTTCATAGGGTGCACACATCAATCATGGCAAAAAATGACAAAAGTGCATGTTCTGCAACAGATCTGAAACTAACATCACATAGCCCTCTTCTAACAGCACTTCGGGCATCAAGATGACCTCAAATGAAAATGATGCAATGGAATGAGATGATGTACTCATCAAGACGAACAATTTGACATATTATACGCACGAAACGGAGCTACGAATGCAGAGATACGGTGCGATGAACATGCGGCAATAATGCAAAATTTCCGGCTATATCTCCCACGTGTCGAAGCACGACTTAGAGGCATAACCGCATTGAAAGCAATCTCGCAAGTGAGGTAATCTTCACACAACCCATGTAATACATAAGGGAAAGAGATACATAGTTGGCTTACAATCGCCACTTCACACAATTACATGAATAAAGCATCACATCATACAGATACAAACAAGGTCCGACTACGGAACCCAAAATAAAAGAAGACTACCCCAAATGCTACACAGATCCCCGATCGTCCCGACTGGGCTCCACTACTGATCAACTGAAACGAAACAACACAATGAACAAGATCTTCATCGAGCTCCATCTGAGCTGGGGTACGTCACCTGCACGGTTCATCGGCACCTGCAAACTTGTTTTGGAAGTATCTGTGAGTCACGGGGACTCAGCAATCTCACACCCGCGAGATCAAGACAATTTAAGCTTAAGGGAAGGGTAAAGGTATGAGGTGGAGCTGCAGCAAGCGACTAGCATATATGGTGGCTAACATACGTAAATGAGAGCGAGAAGAGAAGGCAAAGCACGGTCGATGAACTATGATCAAGAAGTGATCCTAAACTACTTACGTCAAACATAACTCCAACAACCGTGTTCACTTCCCGGACCCCGCCGAGAAGAGACCATCACGGTTACACACGCGGTTGGTGTATTTTAATTAAGATCAACTTCGGGTTTTCTACAACCGGACATTAACAAATTCCCATCTGCCACATAACCGCGGGCACGACTTTCGAAAGTTCAAACCCTGCAGGGGTGTCCCAACTTAGCCCATGATAAGCTCTCGCGATCAACGAAGGATATTCCTTCTCCCCGGGAAGACCCGATCAGTCTCGGAATCCCGGCTACAAGACATTTCGACAGTAATAAAACAAGTCCAGCAAAGCCGCCCGATGCGCCGACATCCTGATAGGAGCTGCACATATCTCGTTCTCAGGGAAACACCGGATGAACACTACGTACGGCAACCGACGATTCCCCAAGTTTCCTAGGGGTGGCACCGCAAGTGGCTCTGATTTGGACCAACACTTAGACAAGCATTGGCCCAGGGGGGCTAAATAAAGATGACCCTCGAGAGAGCGACTCCCAAGGGAAAAGTAGGTGGTGGTGAGGCAAATGGTAAAACCAAGGTTGGGCCTCGCTGGAAAAGTCTTATTCAAAGCGAACTGTCAAGGGGGTCCCATAAATCACCCGACCGCATTAGGGACACAAAATCCGGAAACATAACACCGATATGACGGAAACTAGGGCGACAAGAGTGGAACAAAACACCAGGCATAAGGCCGAGCCTTCCACCCTTTACCAAGTATATAGATGCATTAATTAAATAAGATATATTGTGATATCCCAACAAGTAAACATGTTCCAATCAAGGAACAACATCTCCATGTTCCAACAAGGAACAAACTTCATCTTCACCTGCAACTAACAACGCTATAAGAGGGGCTGAGCAGAGCGGTAACAAAGCCAAACAACGGTTTGCTAGGACAAGGTGGGTTAGAGGCTTGGGTTAACAATATGGGAGGCATGATAAGCAAGTGGTAGGTATCGCAGCAGAGGCATAGCAAAAGAGCGAGCAACTAGCAAGCAAAGATAGAAGTGATTTCGAGGGTAAGGTCATCCTGCCTGAGGTCCCGCAAGGAAGAAGAACGAGTCCATGAAGAAGACAAATGGACGAAGTCGAACGAATCCTCACAATCGCAACGTTATCGGAACTAACCCGAAGAAGCAACACCGGAAAGAAGCAAACAACAAAGTAAACAACCACCACATAAACATGGCATTATATGCGAGATGTGATATGCAATGCATATGCATGCTCCGGAAGGAAAAGATGAACAAAGCATAATCTTGGCAAACCAAGTATGCCACTTGAAAGGTGAGGTGATTTCGGTTGAAATTGATATAAAGATCACCGGAATCGGATGCACGGTTTGCAAATGACAAGCAAAACAAGAATGGCATATTTCTTCGATTAACAGCAGGTTGCCACATAACATGCAATAAGAAACTAAGCTACTGCACTCAAACATATCAACAAAGCATATGACAGTGATCTACTCAAGATGCTTGACAAAAGATGAATACTGAGCTACGGCTAAATCACACCACAACAGGTTCAAACAAGCATGGCAAAAGTGCAAAAGATAACAGGTTCACAGACTTAGTGAAAATACTAACATGCCAGAAATTAACATCAGGATGACATGTTTAGAGCAAGCAAACAACATGCTACAAGAAGAGGGCATAGCAAAATAAGGCATGGCATGAATCTACTCAAAGCACTTAACAAAGGTCCCTTACTGACCATAAGCCAAAAAGGATCAGAAAATATAATAACACCCATGTCAAATAAGCAAGTTACGTTACAGGTTTCAGACTTAGCAGAAAACTGGACATGTCAAACACAGATAACAAGTAGGCATGTTTACGAGCTCGATGCGCTCACTACAGAGCATTACATAATAAACTAAGCGTACATCCGTCAAGAGGACATGGCATATAAGCTAGACATGGCAAGAACAACAATATATCATGTAAGGATCAACTACAACAAGCTTGGCAAAATCGAATAACATGTAAACAATCTGCCTGTAACTTTTTATAGAAAAAGTAGAGCTCGATTGACTCAAGCTATGGCACTCCATAATTACAAATAAAGGCATTGATGGATAGAGCAAATCCATATGCTCAAAACACCCTTACTGATCATGCTCAAAAGAGGCATAGATCTCTCTGAAACAACATGAATACATGGCATAAAAATAATAGCAGGACATGACTTCGTAAAATCACTGTCCCTGAAATCAACAACAATATGATCCCTAGTTTGCATGCTTGTGCTAGTCACCACAAGGATCACAAAAATACATGGCATAAACCTCTGGAAATATGGCATGGCATATAACAAAACACATGTAGGACTCAACTTCATAGGATGCACATATCAATCATGGCAAAAATGACAAAAGTGCAAGTTCTGATAAGAATCAGAAACTAACATCACATAGCCCCCTTCTAACAGCATTTCGGGCATCAAGATGAGCTCAAGTGAAAATTATGCAATGAGATGAAATGATGTACTCATCGAGGCGAACAATTGGACATATTACACGCACGAAACGTAGCTACATGCAGAGAGTTATGATGCGATGAACATGGCATGATAATGACAATAATTTCGGGACTTAGGAATATACCACTCCGATCTAGGGTTGCGCGGTTTATGATGCAGCGCGGATCTCGCCGGAGAGACTTGCCGGAGAGGAGGGGGATGACCGGAGACGGGCGAATCCGGCGAGGGAAAGCCCGGATCCGGCCGGAGGAGGTCGGGGAAGGCGCAGGGACGCAGATCCCGGCGAGGGGCGAGGCAACCGGCGACGAGGGGCGGCGCGAGGTGCGGCTCCGGCGAAGGAACGCGGAAGCCGAGGCGGCGGCGCGGCGAGCTAGCGGCGGCGGACGGCGGGCGAGGCGAGGGGCGAGGGGCGCGGCGACGAGGGGCGGCAAGCAGCGCGCGGCGGCAGGCAACGGAGGCGCGGGCGCGGCGGAGCAGGCGTGCGGGCGGCGGCGGCCGGCGAGCAGAAGCGGCGCGGTGGCGGAGGAGGCGCGTGGCGGTGGAGCGTGCCCATGTAATACATAAGGGAAAGAGATACATAGTTGTCTTACAATCGTCACTTCACACAATTACAAGAGTAAAGCATTGCATCAACCAAGTACAATCAGGGCCCGACTACGGAGCCAAAATAAAAGAAGACCCCCTAAAAGCGACAAAGGTCCCCGATCGACCCCAACTGGGCTCCACTACTGATCGACTAGAACGAAACAACATAAAGGATAAGATCTTCATCGAGCTCCTCCTTGAGCTCGGGTGCGTCACCTGCACGGTTTCATCGGCACCTGCAAACTGGTTTTGGAAGTATTTGTGAGTCACGGGGACTCAGCAATCTCACACCCGCGAGATCAAGACTATTTAAGCTTATAGGTAGGGTAAAAGGTATGAGGTGGAGCTGCAACAAGCGACTAGCATATCTGGTGGCTAACATACGCAAATGAGAGCGAGAAGAAAAGGCAAAAGCACGATCGAACAACTATGATCAAAAAGTGACCCTGAACTACTTACGTCAAACATAACTCCAACAACCGTGTTCACTTCCCGGACTCCATCGAGAAGAGACCATCACGGTTACACACGCGGTTGGTGTATATTAATTAAGATCAACTTCGAGTTTTCTACAACCGGACATTAACAAATTCCCATCTGCCACATAACCGCGGGCACGGCGTTCGAAAGTTCAAACCCTGCAGGGGTGTCCCAACTTAGCCCATTATAAGCTCTCGCGATCAACGAAGGATATACCTTCTCCCCGGGAAGACCCGATCAGTCTCGGAATCCCGGATACAAGACATTCCGACAGTAATAAAACAAGACCAGCAAAGCCGCCCGGATGTGCCGACAAATCCTGATAGGAGCTGCACATATCTCGGTCTCAGGGCACACCGGATGAGCCAGACGTCGGGTTGGCATAGACCCTGATTGCGTAGGGGGCGCCGGACATCATTCGGTTTGGACCAGCACTTAGAGAAGCACTGGCCCGGGGGGGCTAAAATAAAGATGACCCTCGGGTTGGCCGACCCAAGGGAAAGGGATAGGTGGTGGTGAGGCAAATGGTAAAACCAATGTTGGGCCTTGCTGGAAAAGTCTTATTCAAAGCAAACTGTCAAGGGGGTCCCATAAATCACCCGACCGCGTTAGGGACGCAAAATCCGGGAACATAACACCGATATGACGGAAACTATGGCGGCAAGAGTGGAACAAAACACCAGGCATAAGGCCGAGCCTTCCACCCTTTACCAAGTATATAGATGCATTAATTAAATAAGATATATTGTGATATCCCAACAAGTAAACATGTTCCAACAAGGAAAAACATCTCCATGTTCCAACAAGGAACAAACTTCATCTTCACCTGCAACTAACAACGCTATAAGAGGGGCTGAGCAAAGCGGTAACATAGCCAAACAACGGTTTGCTAGGACAAGGTGGGTTAGAGGCTTGGCTTAACAATATGGGAGGCATGATAAGCAAGTGGTAGGTATCGCAGCATAGGCATAGCAAAAGAGCGAGCAACTAGCAAGCAAAGATAGAAGTGATTTCGAGGGTATGGTCATCTTGCCTGAAATCCCGCAAGGAAGAAGAACGAGTCCATGAAGAAGACAAACAGACGTAGTCGAATGAATCCTCACAACTCCGGAACGAAACCGAAGCTAACGAGAGAAGCAACCCGGAAACAAACAAACAACATAGTAAAACAACCATCACATAAAACATGGCATGATGCACAACCAAGGATGATGCGTGTCCGTTTTAAGGACTCATGGCATGGCAAATGCAACAAACAAAACTACAAGTTAAGTGGAGCTCAATATGCAACGAGTTGCATATTGACGAAACACCACATTTAATTACTTAGTTCTCTCCCGTGTATATAAGCCACAAAATTAAATGTTGTTAAACATGGCAAGAGGGTGAAGCGAAATAAAACTAACTATTTAGGCAAGTTTAAATGAGGCCGGAAACAACGAACAACAATTCCGGAAGAACCTCATGTGCATATTTTAGATTTGGAACTGATCTGTCCTAAAGCATATTTTAATGTTGTTAAACAGGAAAATAAAGTGCACCATGTTAATCTATGCATTTTTTCTACCCCATTTACATATAAAGATTATTAAAATCGGAGCTACGGTTATTTAGTTATGAAATAAATCATTTTAACATGGCATTTAGGCAAATTAATGCAAACAACAATTTAAACATTTCAAACATGGATGAAAGTGGTATAATGTGAAACTAGATGGAATTCTAAGCATATTTCATATATAAAGTTTTTACATGTGATGCACCCTTTGTGATATATAATATGCATGTTGCATGGGGGGTTTTCTGCAATTCTGTAATTCACTGGATAAATAACTAAATTCGCAGAACTGGGAAAAACATCTACGGGCCGAAACTGGTGCATGTAGGGCCAACAGAGAGGAAAAACAGAGGCGGGGCGCTGGGGAGGCTCATCAGGCCACTTGGGCCGGCTGGGAACGCTGGTTGGGGCAGAGCAAGCTGGGCCGGTTGGATCTGGTCCACGCTGGCGCTGGAGCGGGTCAACGCAGGCGGGGCGGCAGTGCTCGCTCGACCCAGCGAAGCAGATAGCAGCGGTGGCGTGGGACTTGGCGGTCGAGACGAATAGGAGGGGCGGCGAGGACGACCTACTGGTGCTGTTCACCGGCGGGACGACGGCGAGGGCAGAGCAAGGCGGCGACGCGGTGGCCCAGGCACGCTGGCGGCGCGGTCAGGGCGCTGCTGGAGACGAACAGGGCTCGAGCGGGACTTGGCGCTGGCGGGACTTGGGGACGAGCTTGCTCCGGCGAGGGTGGAGAGGTCCAAGGTGCGGCTCCCGGCGACGTGGACGAGGCGAGGAGGAGCGGGTCCTGGCGTGGGGAGTTCGAACGGCGGCGGCATGGAAGAGCTCGAGGTCATCCATGGCTTTAGGTGCTCACCTGTTCGTTCCTGGTACAGAGACGGAGAGGGAGCTGAGAGAGAGGAGGAGAAGGAAATGGGAAGGAGGAAGGGTAGGGCGACGGGGTCCTGGTCCGGTTGAGGCGCCGGCGAGCGATGGGAGGCCAGGCCTCCCGGATCGAGCGCCAGATCGGATGGAGGAGGCTGCGGGCGATGGGTGGATCTGCGGGTTGCGGGAGGCGCGTGGGATCCGTTGGATCTCCATTCGGCGGTCATAGATGGTGGATGGAGGGCTGATTTGGGGCCGGATTTGGTTGGGTGGGTGGAGATCGAGAGGTGGCGTCTGGTTGGTGGTGGAGGAAAACGAGGAGAGGGCTGGTCCGGCGGCGGTGAAGGGACAGATCCCCTAGGGATTAGGGTTTGTCCCAAATAGGCATGGAGGGGTGGCTTAAATAGGAAATGGGGGCTAGGAGAGGGATTTGGGGGTTATCTCGGGCCGTTAGATCATCATCGTGCGGTCGCAAATAAAATAAGTTAGATAGCCCGAATAATAAAACGGAGACGTTTTATAGATGTTAGGGGATGATCCGGATCCAATGGTGATGATTGAACGGGTCGGGTTCGGGCAAGGTTTCGGACGCGCACAAGGGGATTTGAGAGCGGTCGACGAAGACAAGAGGGCTTGACAAAAGATAAACGGAGACAAAGAGAGAAGCAGCAACTACAAATGACTACGAGTTTTTATGAAAACATGCGGATGCAATGCGAATGATGATAAGATGAAATGCAACAAGCAAATAAATAACACAACTGACACGCAAAACATGGAAGGCATCTGGAGCGACGGTCTCGGGGCGTTACAACACTCCACCACTACAAGAGGATCTCGTCCCGAGATCTAGGATTGCACCGGAGGGAAATGGCAGAGGAAGAGAAGAGGTAAAACTAAGTTGCTTCTTTGACAAACGAGTGAAACCAAAGAACCTTGAGAGGTTGAGCAAAATGTAAGAAAGAATACCATGGAGATGAGGAGAATTGCAAACACTCCGTTATCAAAGAGGAACAAGGAACATTACAAGAACCTTGTGGGTTGAAAGACATGAAACAAGGGCTTAACGAACCAAAAGAATATGAAACCACACCGATATAACGATATAGCAAAGGAACAAGAATGACATAATTTGACAGCACTCCCACTGAAAATGGAAGGGATTTGAACATGATCTTGACAAGATGAGAGGATACTTGCTGAAATTAACAACACACTGCCTCCGAAACTATTGAAAGAATGTCACAAGCGGTAAGAAACATTTCAGACCGCACTCCAGTTGAGAAGGGAGGAAAAACATGATAAGATAAAAAGAAATTGAAGAGATGCCACCACTCCGGTTAAATGGATAAGCAAGGAAAGAAGATCATCTTGACAAAACAAGAAGATGGTTCGAAGAGAGCAATATCACAATGCCTCCGGAAGAAAGAATAGAAGATAGATCATTGGAACAAAAGAATGGAGAAGAAAACAACATGTACTACCTCAAATGGATTTGAGAGAGCATCTTCAAAAAGAAGTATTGAGCGGAGTTGTTGGAAAACCAACAACGAAAAGATATTATCCTCGTGGGCTTATTGAGACATCTCAAAACTTGAGGTGAACTTCTGCCACCAACGAAAACAAACAATTGGATTGATAACAACAAGGAGACGAGAAACTTATCTCACCGGGAGGACAAATGAAGAACTTGGGTCATTGATAAGCACCCTAAATAGAGACAATCCTTA
Source organism: Aegilops umbellulata (assembly GCA_032464435.1). Taxonomy (NCBI): domain Eukaryota; kingdom Viridiplantae; phylum Streptophyta; class Magnoliopsida; order Poales; family Poaceae; genus Aegilops; species Aegilops umbellulata. Next base: position 502,067,895 of record CP136055.1, on the reverse strand, counting down.
GGAAAAGCTTTAGGTGAAATATAAACCCAAGATAACTCCAATGAAGAGATTGATGGGTTGCAAAAGGAACACCTGAACGAAGAGAAAAATGATGGGTTTAAATATCTCATTCTTAACAACTTGTGAATCATGAAACACGAAGTGAAATTGTCAAGAATGACATAACACCACCTCAAATGATAGGGTAGAACGAATAGCACTTAGAAATGCAAGATGATGAATGATAGAATCCTCAAAACAAGACATGCGTTGAACACCATGTTTATTTTAGAGTGTAGCTTGGCGGATCTTAACTCCGAGAAAATCTTGAAGAACAAATGAAGAATTAAAAGAATCCTTGACGAATCACCAAGTAGAGCCTCCATGAAGAACTCCGATAATGAAAGGATGATAAAAAGAAAGAGAAATCGAAAAGAACTCCGAGAGGAGCCTTGAAATGATTAGATGAAGCTTTGAAATGATTTAATTGAAATAACTTGGAGCTCCGGAAAGAAAAAATGAACAAATGAGATCAAGAATTTTGATGAATCTCCGGAATAAGGAATAGAATTTACTCGATGAAACAAGAATAAGAATTACATTATGCTTATCCTTCACCAATTAAATTGATGACAAGTAATGGATTTGACATACCACTTATTCTCGTAGAAAGGATCAAGAGAGATATAGCACAAACTTGGGAAAATTCTTCAACGATCCGCCGGTAGGATTGGAAAGAACGAATGAATCTATATGATAACGAAGGAAGAGAACTCTTGAACGAACCACCATAAGAATTGAAAATGAACGGAGAAAAGATAAAGAAACACCGGGAAGAATTAGCAAACGAACGAAGATACTTGAGAGAATTTAGATAAAAATGAACGAATAGATCACGAGCTGAATAGAGAATACTTGAATGATGCACCGGTAAGATTTGGAAAACAAGAGCTGAAAGCTGAGAATGAGGAATTATGAAATGATGGCCTACGGGGAAAAGAAATGGAAACAACTCATGAAATGCTCCGGATGGGTATGTAAAGAATTCTCACAATCGAAACAATTATGAGAGAATGGCATCAATCTAGAACCACGCATCTTCAAGAGAATGGACAAGATTTAAGGGAAACTCTTCTTCGGTCTTCAAATGTTGAGAGTGACGATTAGAAACACCACCATGAATTGTTGAGATACTCTGGGATGAAAATTAGAAAGGTTGAACCCACGATGAAAAGAATTGAAGGATCTTGGAGAAAGACATTTGACTGATGATAATTCATTCTTACATCAAACTTTGAAAAGAATTTTAGAAGCTCCGGGAAAATTAGAAGAGTCAGGTAAGATCCTGGGAAAAGACCTGTGGGTTAGGGCCCACTCAAAAGAAAACACCGTTGACCAATTGCTTGAAAAGAGAGATTGCACCGGTTGAATTAAATGGTTTGAATGAGATAGCATCCTCAAAAGAACTTGAGTGAATTGAGAATGGAAAATTGGATCTTCTGAGATATCTTCAGCACTCCGAAACAAATGAATAGCGAGAAGTGGATGATTAAGAGGTGCAGCAGTACGAGAAAGCATTGAAACGAGGAAAAGATGTGATCACCATTGAAAGATTGCATTGAACACACCGGGGAAGATAAAAGAACAAATAATTATAAACTTGAGGCTCCGTTAGCATCTTCATGAGAAACATCGGGTAAGAACATGAAGGAGAAGAATGGAGAGGCTTCACATCAATAAAATGGATACTTGATCCAGAAATCTGCGTCCTTGAAGAAAAAGGGTGGGAGGGCGGGAAAACAAAGACAACTTGGAACGGATAAAACAAACACCGTTAAGAAAACTTAGAGTTGATCTTGCGGATGCTGGAATGATCGGATTTACTTTGAGAGAAGCACACCGGTTGGAAAGGATTGAAAGGACAACCTTGATGAACAAGAAGGATTAGTATTTCCATAGAAATATGAGAACACCGTTAAAAGGTAAGGAATCCACACTTGGCATTGAAGCAACTCGAATATAACAAAACAAGACAAAACAAAGGATTGGCTCGTAGAATAAGCCGAAAACAAACATATGATAGACCCCATATCGTATCATGTGTCTGTTGGAAAGAATTCCTACGTGATACTTGAATTCCCACTTATAAACTCCCGAAACTTTCTGGTTATGCAATCAGGTGTTGGGGATACAGGGGACACAAAATATATCACCCAAACTAACAATACCTAGATCCAGTTGTATCCATCCTTCAACACATAACCAAGAAACCTTCAGAAATCGTCTACCTGAACCTTCGAAAAGCATCTGTTATACGAGTTATGGCAATAATCCCGCACTCGCCTCAGTACTGGGCTATCAGGGTTATCTCACCAACAATTGTACAAAAGAGATTTTCGATGTCGGCATACTAAACTCAGGTATTCCAGAACTGCAACGATAAAATTATGACAACAAGACCTCAGAGCTCAACTCCCCGGGACACCTCCACTAAACCCCTATTGACGGGAGGCACCAAGACAATGTTGTCATCACAAAACCATCGGAACGATTCTAAGATACCCGCGTGATCCTAAATTTTTTTTTGTGAAATTTGGGAAGAGAAGAGTCAAAACTCTACGTCAGGATGCCTTACCAGAGTGATGAGGAGACTGGGAAGTAAAAAGAATTCCTAAACTCTCCGATACATAATTCCTAAATGACTCAAAACAGTTTTCTAGACACAACTCGGCCACTAAAAACGATCAAGCAGTGGGGGCTCCTAAGGTCGGGGAAGGCTCTGATACCAACTTGTAACGCCCTTGATGCGGCTATATCTCCCACGTGTCGAAGCACGACTTAGAGGCATAACCGCATTGAAAGCAATGTCGCAAGTGAGGTAATCTTCACACAACCCATGTAATACATAAGGGAAAGAGATACATAGTTGGCTTACAATCGCCACTTCACACAATTACAAGAGTAAAGCATTACATCAACCAAGTACAATCAGGGCCCGACTACGGAGCCAAAATAAAAGAAGAAACCCTAAAAGCGACAAAGGTCCCCGATCGACCCCAACTAGGCTCCACTACTGATCGACTAGAACGAAACAACATAAAGGATAAGATCTTCATCGAGCTCCTCCTTGAGCTCGGGTGCGTCACCTGCACGGTTTCATCGGCACCTGCAAACTGGTTTTGGAAGTATCTGTGAGTCACGGGGACTTAGCAATCTCACACCCGCGAGATCAAGACTATTTAAGCTTATAGGTAGGGTAAAAGGTATGAGGTGGAGCTGCAGCAAGCGACTAGCATATTTGGTGGCTAACATACGCAAATGAGAGCGAGAAGAGAAGGCAAAAGCACAGTCGAACAACTATGATCAAAAAGTGACCCTGAACTACTTACGTCAAACATAACTCCAACAACCGTGTTCACTTCCCGGACTCCGCCGAGAAGAGACCATCACGGTTACACACGCGGTTGGTGTATATTAATTAAGATCAACTTCGAGTTTTCTACAACCGGACATTAACAAATTCCCATCTGCCACATAACCACGGGCACGGCTTTCGAAAGTTCAAACCCTGCAGGGGTGTCCGAACTTAGCCCGTTATAAGCTCTCGCGATCAACGAAGGATATACCTTCTCCCCGGGAAGACCCGATCAGTCTCGGAATCCCGGCTACAAGACATTCCGACAGTAATAAAACAAGACCAGCAAAGCCGCCCGGATGTGCCGACAAATCCTGATAGGAGCTGCACATATATCGGTCTCAGGGCACACCGGATGAGCCAGACGTCGGGTTGGCATAGACCCTGATTGCGCAGGGGGCGCCGGACGTCGCTCGGTTTGGACCAGCACTTAGAGAAGCACTGGCCCGGGGGGCTAAAATAAAGATGACCCTCGGGTTGGCCGACCCAAGGGAAAGGGATAGGTGGTGGTGAGGCAAATGGTAAAACCAATGTTGGGCCTTGCTGGAAAAGTCTTATTCAAAGCAAACTGTCAAGGGGGTCCCATAAATCACCCGACCGCGTTAGGGACGCAAAATCCGGGAACATAACACCGATATGACGGAAACTATGGCGGCAAGAGTGGAACAAAACACCAGGCATAAGGCCGAGCCTTCCACCCTTTACCAAGTATATAGATGCATTAATTAAATAAGATATATTGTGATATCCCAACAAGTAAACATGTTCCAACAAGGAAAAACATCTCCATGTTCCAACAAGGAACAAACTTCATCTTCACCTGCAACTAACAACGCTATAAGAGGGGCTGAGCAAAGCGGTAACATAGCCAAACAACGGTTTGCTAGGACAAGGTGGGTTAGAGGCTTGGCTTAACAATATGGGAGGCATGATAAGCAAGTGGTAGGTATCGCAGCATAGGCATAGCAAAAGAGCGAGCAACTAGCAAGCAAAGATAGAAGTGATTTCGAGGGTATGGTCATCTTGCCTGAAATCCCGCAAGGAAGAAGAACGAGTCCATGAAGAAGACAAACAGACGTAGTCGAATGAATCCTCACAACTCCGGAACGAAACCGAAGCTAACGGGAGTAGCAACCCAGAAACAAAAAAACAACATAGTAAAACAACCATCACATAAAACATGGCATGATGCACAACCAAGGATGATGCATGTCCGTTTTAAGGACTCATGGCATGGCAAATGCAACAAACAAAACTACAAGTTAAGTGGAGCTCAATATGCAACGAGTTGCATATTGACGAAACACCACATTTAATTACTTAGTTCTCTCCCGTTTATATAAGCCACAAAATTAAATGTTGTTAAACATGGCAAGAGGGTGAAGCAAAATAAAACTAACTATTTAGGCAAGTTTAAATGAGGCCGGAAACAACGAACAACAATTCCGGAAGAACCTCATGTGCATATTTTAGATTTGGTACTGATCTGTCCTAAAGCATATTTTAATGTTGTTAAACAGGAAAATAAAGTGCACCATGTTAATCTATGCATTTTTTCTACCCCATTTACATATAAATATTATTAAAATCGGAGCTACGGTTATTTAGTTATGAAATAAATCATTTTAACATGGCATTTAGGCAAATTAATGCAAACAGCAATTTAAACATTTCAAACATGGATGAAAGTGGTATAATGTGAAACTAGATGGAATTCTAAGCATATTTCATATATAAAGTTTTTACATGTGATGCACCCTTTGTGAGATATAATATGCATGTTGCATGGGGGGTTTTCTGCAATTCTGTAATTCACTGGATAAATAACTAAATTCGCAGAACTGGGAAAAAACATCTACGGGCCGAAACTGGTGCATGTTGGGCCAACAGAGAGGAAAAACAGAGGCGGGGCGCTGGGGAGGCTCACCAGGCCACTTGGGCCGGCTGGGAACGCTGGCTGGGGCAGAGCAAGCTGGGCCGGCTGGATCTGGTCCACGCTGGCGCTGGAGCGGGTCAACGCAGGCGGGGCGGCAGCGCTCGCTCGACCCAGCGAAGTAGATAGCAGCGGTGGCGTGGGACTTGGCGGTCGAGACGAACAGGAGGGGCGGCGAGGACGACCTGCTGTTGCTGTTCACCGGCGGGACGACGGCGAGGGCGGAGCAAGGCGGCGACGCGGTGGCCCAGGCACGCTGGCGGCACGGTCAGGGCGCTGTTGGAGACGAACAGGGCTCGAGCGGGACTTGGCGCTGGCGGGACTTGGGGACGATCTTGCTCCGGCGAGGGTGCAGAAGTCCAAGGTGCGGCTCCCGGCGACGTGGACGAGGCGAGGAGGAGCGGGTCCTGGCGTGGGGAGTTCGAACGGCGACGGAGTGGAAGAGCTCGACGTCGTCCATGGCTTCGGGTGCTCACCTGTTCGTTCCTGGTACAGAGACGGGGAGGGAGCTGAGAGAGAGGAGGAGAAGGAAACGGGAAGGAGGAAGGGTAGGGCGACGGGGTCCTGGTCCGGTTGAGGCGCTGGCGAGCGATGGGAGGCCAGGCCTCCCGGGTCGAGCGCCATGGGAGCTCCTCTCCCGATCCAGATCGGATGGAGGAGGCTGTGGGCGATGGGTGGAGCTGCGGGTTGCGGGAGGCGCGTGGGATCCGTTGGATCTCCATTCGGTGGTCATAGATGGTGGATGGAGGGCTGATTTGGGGCCGGATTTGGTTGGATGGGTGGAGATCGAGAGGTGGCGTCTGGTTGGTGGTGGAGGAAAACGAGCAGTGGGCTGGTCCGGCGGCGGTGAAGGGACAGATCCCCTGGGGATTAGGGTTTGTCCCAAATAGGCATGGAGGGGTGGCTTAAATAGGAAATGGGGGCTAGGAGAGGGATTTGGGGGTTATCTCGGGCCGTTAGATCATCATCGGGCGGTCGCAAATAAAATAAGTTAGATAGCCCGAATAATAAAACGGAGACGTTTTATAGATGTTAGGGGATGATCCGGATCCAATGGTGATGATTGAACGGGTCGGGTTCGGGCAAGGTTTCGGACATGCACGAGGGGATTTGAGAGCGGTCGACGAAGACAAGAGGGCTTGACAAAAGATAAACGGAGACAAAGAGAGAAGCGGCAACTACAAATGACTACGAGTTTTTATGAAAACATGCGGATGCAATGCGAATGATGATAAGATGAAATGCAACAAGCAAATAAATAACACAACTGACACGCAAAACATGGAAGGCATCTGGAGCGACGGTCTTGGGGCGTTACACGTAGGAGATATAGCCGCAATGAGATTGCTGAGTCCCCGTGACTCACAGATTCTACCAAAACAGTTGCAGGTGCCGACGATGCCAGTACAGATGCTTCAACCGAGCTCAAGTGGGAGTTCGACGAGGAACGTGGCCGTTACTATGTGTCTTTTCCTGATGATCAGTAGTGGAGCCCAGTTGGGGTGATTCGGGGATCTGTGTAGCATTTGGGGTAGTCTTCTTTCATTTTGGTACCGTAGTCGGACCTTGAGTGTACTTTGTATGATGGATGTTTATTTATGTATTGTGTGAAGTGGCGACTGTAAGCCAACTATGTATCTTTTTCCCTTATGTATTACATGGGTTGTGTGAAGATTACCTCACTTGCGACATTGCTTTCAATGCGGTTATGCCTCTAAGTCGTGCCTCGACAGGTGGGAGATATAGCCGCATCAAGGGCGTTACATCCTTGCCAACTACTTCCCGTTGGTACTCAAATCCAACGTCAGATCCTGGCTCATGCACTTGCCGGACAACTCCATAACCTCCTGGACAGACTTGTGCCATCAGTTTGTTGGCGCCTTTACAGGCGGCCACAAACCCCATGGCCAAGCGAGCGACCTTCATATGCTCGTCCAGAAAGAAGGGGAACCCTTGCGCAACTTCATCCAGAGATTCAGCCGCGTACACTACAACATCCCAGACGTCCACCCTGCCGCGGTCATCAGCGCGTTCCATCAGAACGTGTGTAACCGCAGGATGCGGGAGGAGATGGCGATGTGCAAGATCAAGGACGTCAGTGAGCTATATGCCCTGGCCGACAAGTGTGCACGTGCTGAGGAAGGAAGGAAACTCCCTGGAGAGAAAAATGGAGCAGGAGAATCTGACAGTGAGGATACCGCCCCGGCAAGGAAGAACCGGCGGCGGAGCAACAGGAAGAAGAAGAGCCAAGAAGTACTGATTGTTGAGCAGTCCGGCGATGAAGGCGCCGCCAAGAAGGCCCAGGCTGGTAGCTCCGGCAAGGAGGTTGCCGGATGCACCAACTGCCAGGCTGTGGCGGTCGCCGACAAGCGGGACGGCACCAACAAACAGTACTGCAAGATCCACCGCACCAAGGGCCATGACCTCCAGAGCTGCAAGCAGGTCGAGCGGCTCGTCGAGCTGCAAAAGGCCGAGTACGAGCGACGCGACAAGGAGAAAGCCCGGGGAGGTGGCGGAGGATCCGGCACGAAGCGCCCCGGCCAGGGAGGACGCCGCGACAAGGACAAGCAGCGGCAAGCAGACAGACCTCCCCGCGGCCACGACAAGGACGAAGACGACGACGAAGATGAAGACATGGATGATGTCGAGACCAGTGAGCAGGAGTTTCAGAAAGCCACGGAGGTCTTGTGCGTAGACGGCGGTGCTTCTCTGCATACTTCTCGCCGCCAGCTCAAGCAGTGGGCGCGGGAAGTCAATGCAGCGGAACCACCCATCGAGTCACGCAAGCCTCTGAAATGGTCCAGCACGCCTATCATCTTCGATATTGAGGACCACCCTGACCGCACAACTACGATCGGGTGCTTGCCGATGTTGGTCTCGCCAACAGTCCGCAACCTCAAGGTCACTAAGATGCTAGTCGACGGTGGGGCCGGCTTGAACCTGATCTCCTCCGCTGTGCTCCAGAAACTCCAAGTCCCCGACAGTGAGCTCGAAGAGACCGGCACGTTCCAAGGAATCAACCCGGGAAGGAGCAAGCCGAAGGGGAAGATAACGTTGTCAGTGACATTTGGCAGCGAGCTGAACTTCAGGACAGAGAGGATCACTTTTGACGTTGCCGATTTTCCATTGCCCTACAATGGAATTCTCGGCCGTCCAGCGCTCGCCAAGTTCATGGCGGCCTCTCACTACGCATACAACATGCTCAAGATGCCAGGCCCGATAAGCGTCATCTCTGTCCCCGGCGACAAGAAGGATGCCCTTATCTGTGCCGACAAGATCTACCGGGAAGCAGCAGCCGCAACGGATCACAAGCCACTTGCCGCTGAAGCTCCCGGAGGGAAGAAGAAGACCAAGCCCGGCAAGTGCTCTGGTGCCCACTCCGGCAAGCGCACCTCTTCGGAGTGCTGCGCTACCGTCGAGGACGCGCCATCGAGCTCCACCGGCAAGAGTAAGAAGTCAATGGCAGCCCCGCCAACGACCAAGAAGGTGTCCGCCAAGGAGGAAGGCACTGGTGGTACCTTCACCATCAGTGCCACTCTCGACCCCAAATAGGAAAGCGCGCTCGTTGCTTTCCTGCGGGCGAGTGTCGATGTGTTTGCCTGGCAACCATCTGACATCCCCGGCGTTCCTAGGAAAGTGATTGAGCACCACCTCGCCGTCTGTCCTCATGCGCGGCCCGTCAAGCAGAAAGTCAGGAAGCAAGCGGTGGAGCACCAAGAGTTCATCGCAGAAGAGATCAAGAAGTTGGAAGCGGCAGGCCTTGTCAGAGGTGTGCTCCATCCGACGTGGTTGGCCAATCCTGTTGTCGTGCGCAAAGAAAATGGGAAATGGAGGCTTTGCATCGACTTTACTAATGTTAACAAAGCTTGTCCCAAAGATCCCTTTCCCTTGTCGCGCATTGACCAGATTGTTGACTCCACGGCCGGATGTGACCTGCTTTCATTTCTTGACGCATACTCAGGATACCATCAGATCTTCATGGCTGAAGAAGATGAGGAAAAGACCGCATTCATCACTCCATGTGGCATGTACTGTTTCGTACGGATGCCTTTCGGTTTGAAGAATGCTGGTTCGACGTTTGCGAGGGTTGTCCATACCGCTTTGGAGCCGGAAATCCACAGAAATGTGGAAGCCTACATGGATGACATAATGGTCAAGAGCAGGAACAGGGCAACCCTGATTCAAGATTTAGAAGAGACCTTTACGAACCTGCGCAAGATTAGCCTCAAGCTCAACCCCGAGAAGTGCGTGTTTGGAGTCCCTTCCGGCAAGCTTCTTGGGTTCTTCGTGTCTCAGCGAGGAATCGAAGCCAATCCAGACAAAATCAAGGCCATCGAGCAGATTGAAGCACCAACACGCGTCAAGGATGTACGAAGGCTTGCCGGCTGCGTCGCGGCTCTCAACAGGTTTATTTCCAAGTCTGCAGAATGCGCCCTGCCATTTTTCAAAGTTTTGAAAAAGGCGGGTCCAGTGAAATGGACTCCGGAAGCGGAGGCTGCGCTGCAGGACTTGAAGAAATACCTGTCCTCCGCTCCAATACTTGTCGCGCCTAAACCACAAGAGAAGTTGCTATTGTACCTGGCGGCAACCAATCAAGTGGTTAGTGTTGCGTTAGTAGCGGAGAGGGAGGCAGATGATGAGCTAGCAACCGCGGCAAGCGCGTCCAGCGACAAGCAGCAGGCTTCCCCGACAAGCTCTGGCCCCGACAAGGATGAATCTGCGCAGGAGCGAGTAGAGGTGCAGAAGAAGAGAATGGTGCACCGCCCAGTTTACTTTGTCAGCTCCCTTCTGCAGGGGGCTAGGTCAAGGTACTCTGGTGTGCAGAACTTGCTTTCCGTCCTTCTCATGGCCTCGAGAAAGCTGCGCCATTACTTCCAAGCACATGAGATTACAGTTGTCACCCGCTTTCCGCTGAAGAGGATACTGTAGAATCCAGAAGCAACAGGCAGGATTGTCGAGTGGGCACTGGAACTGTCAAGCTTCGGTCTCAAATTCGAGAGCACTTCAACTATCCAAAGCAGAGCATTGGCGGAGTTCATAGCAGAGTGGACACCGACACCAGACGAAGAGATCCCAGAGACGAGCATCCCCGTCAAAGAAGCAAGCAAAGAGTGGCTGATGTATTTTGATGGTGCCTTCTCACTGCAAGGTGCCGGTGCTGGCACATTGCTTATCGCGCCCACCGGAGAGCATCTCAAGTACATAGTCCAGATGCACTTCCCCAAGGAGCAAGCAACCAACAATACTGCAGAGTATGAAGGTTTGCTTGCCGGTCTCAGGATCGCGGCAGAACTTGGGATCAAGAAGCTCATTGTCAGGGGTGACTCGCAGCTTGTTGTCCGCCAAGTAAACAAAGATGACCAGAGTCCGTTGATGGAAGCGTACGTTGATGAAGTGAGGAAGCTAGAAGAGCACTTTGACGGCCTGCAAATGGAACACATTCCAAGAGCTGAGAACGACATTGCTGATGGCCTGTCAAAGTGCGCAGCACTTAAGTTACCTATGGAGCCAGGAACCTTTGTGCTCAAGCTGACTCAGCCATCCGTAACACCATCAACCGGACAGAGCAAGAAGAGGAAGTTGGTCTCCGGCGACTATCTTCCGACAGAGCTCCCCGGAGCCGCCGCCAAGAAGGTCCCCAAGATCGACGCCAAGAGTGCTGAGGAGCAGTCTGCTCCGGCAAACCCCAGGGTTTGTTCCGTAGAAGCAGGTGCTCCCGACAAGTTTTGCTCCGACAAGCTTGCCGGGAAACATCAAGCTCCGGCTGAGCCCCAGATCCTCGCCGTAGAAGCGGACGTTCCCGCAGCAGCAGATGTGCCTTCAGTCCTTGTTGTCGAGCCACAGGCTTCAGCATGGGCGCAGCGGACTGTCCGTTTCCTCCAGAACGGAGAACTTCCCGAAGAACAAGAAGAAGCGGAAAGAGTAGCCCGGCGCTCAAGTATGTACCAGTTCATCGACAACACACTGTACAGAAGAGGGCGCAACGGTGTGAAATTGAAGTGTATTCCCCGGGAAGACGGACAAAAGCTGTTGGCAGAGATACATGGAGGCATATGTGGTCACCACATTGGCGCAAGAGCACTTGCCGGCAAAGCGTTCCGGCAAGGATTCTTCTGGCCGACAGCCCTCCAGGATGCAATTGCACAAGTAACCAAGTGTGAAGCGTGCCAGTTCCATTCCAAGCAGATACACCAGCCAGCTCAAGCTCTCCAGACGATCCCTTTATCCTAGCCATTTTCGGTCTGGGGGCTCGACATCCTCGGCCCCTTCCCCCGAGCTGTCAGGGGCTTTGTGTACTTGTACGTCGCAATAGACAAGTTCACAAAGTGGCCGGAAGTGGAACCAGTGAGGAAGGTGACAGCACAGTCAGCAGTCAAGTTCTTCAGGTCGATTGTTTGCCGCTTCGGGATCCCCAACAGGATCATCACCGACAACGGTACGCAATTCACGAGCCGCGCCTTCATGCAATACGTCCAAGATCTCGGCGCCAAGGTCTGCTTCGCTTCTGTTGCTCATCCCAGGAGCAACGGTCAAGCAGAGAGGGCCAATGCCAAAGTGCTGCGCGGGCTCAAGACCAGAACTTTCGACAGGCTGCACAAGTGCGGAAGAAACTGGATCGAGGAGCTGTCGGTGGCTCTTTGGTCGATCAGAACGACGCCAAATCGAGCCACTGGCCAGACACCATTTGCTCTAGTCTATGGAGCAGAAGCAGTTACCCCCACGGAACTCGTATACGGGTCACCTCGAGTGCTCGCTCATGATGATCTTGAGCAAGAGCGGCTGCGTGAAGATGATGCGCTGCTCCTTGAGGAAGATCGTCTTCAGGCTGCTGTGCGAGCCGCTCGCTACCAGCAAGCTTTGCGTCGCTACCATAGCCGCAAAGTTAAAGCCAGAAGCTTCGAGGAAGGCGACCTTGTTCTTCGGCGCGCTCCGTCCGCCAAGAATCACAACAAGTTGACGCCGAAGTGGGAAGGCCCTTACCGGGTGAGACGAGTCACAAGGCCCGGCGCTTTCCGCCTTGAGACCGAAGATGGCACTCCGGTCAGCAACTCCTGGAATATTGAGCATCTTCATAAGTTTTACCCGTAAGGCGCGGTTGTCGGACCCCGTCCGGCAACCACCCTTTTGTACAAGTCTTGCCGCTGTTGCATGTAATCCTTTGTACAAAGCCAGGCGCAGACCCTGAGCAGCAGTAAATGAAGCGCTGGCGCCCTAAGTTTTAGCATGCATGCTGAGTCGAGTCTCGTCCTTGGTTAGGGTTGATAGTGCCTAACAGCTGCTAACCCCTAGCTTAGAGGTCGGGTATGTGTCCTTTTTTCCTGTTCTTTCGTTTCCCTTGGTTCGCAGGGTTTTGCATATCCTGGCCAGACCGCTTATGGACGAAGAAGAGAAGAAGGGCGGACCAGCATCTGGTCCCCGGCAAACCAGTGTTGCCGGGGGCTGCAAGTACAAAGATTCGCCCGCGGCAAGCCAAAGTTGCCGGGGGCTGCAGTCCCAGATAAGTTTTTCATCCCTTGTCATGCATTCTCTTATGGACTGAGGAATGCGAAAACCTTGTTTCCTCCTAAAAAGCTACCGTGCTCCCTTAACTCTGGGCCCCAGTGCGCGTTCCTGGGGCCAGTTTTGGTAGTAGCCGCGGCGGCAAAGGGACGGAATGAGGAGCCCGAACCCGCCTCATCCCTACCTCCGCCAAAGGCGTGAGAAAGGTCGAGTGGCGCGGGAAGACGGCAGGGCCTGTTGCCGGGCAAAGAAGTGTCTATCTTAAACGATATAAAGGATTCGCTCCTTGGCGTGGGTTTTACCCGCGGGACAAATGGCCCGGCAAACATCCCCTTTTCATTAAAAAAACATTCCGCTCAGTTACAGTTCAGAGAGAATGAAAAACATGAGAGATGGGATTACAAGCTTTAAATGCAACTAAAGCCCGAGGGCTTACGAGTTAAAAAGAGATAAGGTGCCCGTAATCCCTTTCTTGTCTCTCTCCTCAGGAGGTAGGACAAGGAGGCGAGAAGGGCAAAAGGGGTGCCTAGGCGAGCTACGGGTGGCAGAAGACGCCAAGAGAACACCCCGGGGGCCGTCTGAAAGCTGGACGGTGACGGCGGCGCCGGAAGTAGGGCTCGATGAGGCAGCAGGGCGTCAGCACGCTGTCGAGGCCGCCGTGCCCCCGTACTCCGAGTTGACGGCCTTGCCGCCCGCCCTCTTCCTCTTCCGCAGCCTCCCTACACCAGCCGCCAAGGAAGACGACCCCGAGAAGCTCAAGGAGCCGGCAACACGGATGATGGGGTCGCCGGTGCCACACGGAGCCGCAACCGGCGCCTAGTCGGACCCGTCATCCCGACGACCGCTACCCTCGTCGTCGCTGTCGCTCCCCTCCTCGTCGCTCTTGCTCGAGGAGGAGCCTTCGCTGTCGGAGGAGCTATCCGCACAGCACCGGGCCCGGGTCCCGTAGCACCCGAAGACCTTGACGGAGAGGAGATCGCCCTCCATCAACTTAAAATGGAGGGTGAACCCCTCCATCAAGTTGTGGATACGGGCGAACGACTTCCACCCTCGACCAAGATACATCCCGCCGGGGGCTGGGGACTCAACGTGGACCCGCGTGCCGCTGATCCCGCAGCCCCTCATGCGCAGTCTTAGTGTCTCGGGTTGTTCCATCTCCATCACGCTTGCAAAGGGAGCCGGGAGACGGAGGCGACGACGAGGCGCCCGGCGCAGCCTGACGAAGTAGTCGCAAGGGTCGTCCCCGATGTGGACCGCCGTGAGAAGAGGAGCCGCTGGCGGAGGCGAGGCCGGCGCATCGCCCCGTCCGCCTCGTCCCCGAGCGCCTCGGCCTCATCCACAACCTCGTCCACGACCTCGCCCCCTCCCCCTTCCCCTTACGGTTGGCTCTGCCACCGCGGGTGTAAGGGGAGGAGGGGCGCGTTGCCTAGCGGCGACCCTCGCCGCCACCGATGAAGGACCAGGGTTCCCTTTCTCCATGGCGAATGGAGAGAGAGGGTCAGAAGCTGAAGGGAAGAAAACATGAAGGAGTGTGGATTTCCGTCACCCCCTCTTGCTCTTTATAAAGGAGCAGGGTGGGGGCTCGGCCGCCCCGCTCAGCCAATCAAGACGCAGGAAGAGCAGGCGACTGGGACCGGCCTGCTGCCTCGACCCGCGACGGCCCGGTTTCCTGCCTCCACCGTCCGCAACTCCAGGTGCATGGAAGCCGCGTGGCTGGCGTGCAGGACCGAGGCGACGGCTGAGGCGACCTCCCCCATCTCGTGATCGTGGGGAGCGGACGCCTCGGAAACCGTGCCTCGGCCCCGTCCAGCAAACGAGCCACGCCTCCACGCCTTCCTCCACTTATGGAGATGGCGCGAACCGCCCCCCTTTATTGCGACGTGACGCATGCCTGCGGGGCTCAGCCCCGCGCACGCCGCCCACGTCACGCACACCTCTCCCCATGATGTCGCGTTCGATGCGTGCCGTTCGGGGAGGACGTGGTGGATGCAGAAGAAGATGCAGCGTGACCCAGGCCGCGCGTGCCCGTGCACTGTTTTGGGCCTGGCCCAACAGCGCTCGGCACCGTGTATGGCCCATGCCCGGGGGCTCCTGTCGGTGTACTAAAGTAGGGGTACCTTAGTACCCCGAACTTGTGCACAGGGAGTCGTAGCACCCCGCGGCAAGGCTTGCCAGGTGATCGCCAAAACTCTCCATGGTCCCTTTTTGGGCCATCCAAGAACAAAATATTTGAGCCAAGGCCCCTGCAGGAGGAGCTTGCTGGGAAGGCCACCCGAAGAGAGCAAGGCCCCGGCAAGAGGAGCTTGCCAGGACGGCCGCTCGAAGCACAAGGCCCCGGCAAGAGGAGCTTGCCGGGAAGGCCGACCAGGGCACGACAAGAGACTTGCTGCGACGCGCCACGCGTCCCGGCAAGGACCAGTGAGCAACAAGCTCCCGGGCGCGACAAGGCATCAACCGCGGCAAGGCGCTTGCCGCGGCAAGTCACCACCCCGCGCCTGCGTTCCAGCTCATCCACCCACGTGTCGCTCTGGAGCCATTCCAGGCGTACGTGGTGAAAGGTTGCGCAGCCAGGGGCATGCGGTGGCGAAGCAACGCTGACAGGATAGCCGTCGTGGCAAACGGTGGCGCCCCTGACGGTCCCTTTTCTGCACTGTCTGGGCGACCTAGACGGGCATTTAATGCCCTTGTCCCCTGCCGTCAGAGTTAGGTATGATAGCACTGTGCAAACAGTTGTACCCAACATAGCGTTTTCCAGTTTTACCCCCGCCTACGTTGCCACCTGTGGGTAACCCCTTGCGCATATAAAAGGAGGCCCCATGCGCAACGTAGAAGGGAAGGAGGAGGGAGGAGGCCACTCACGCTCGGTCTGATTAGTTGCCTGAGTGTACTGTAGCACTCAGCGCTCCCGAACAAGAACACAATACAAACCACAAAGTAGAAGTAGGGTTTTACGCATCCGTGCGGCCCGAACCTGGGTAAACCCCTTGTGTGCGTCGTCTCGATCCGCTGTTCGCGCGACCTCCGCCCCCCGCCGAACCAGAAATGGGCTCGGTCCCCATAGGTGTTCGTGGAGGCAGATTTCCCCCGACAAATATGATAATAATGTTTACTATACTATTGGTGCTATCCATACTATTAATGATGAGAGTGATTATGCTTATGACACGAAAAGGCCCAAGCTTGGGGAAGCTATGTTTGATGAGGATGACATATTTGAGAATATATTTGCTGCAGTTAATGTTTGTCCCAAGCTTGGGGATGCTACGTTTAATAATGATGATATTTTTAGCCTTCCATGTTTTGATATGCAAAGTGATTATGATGACAATAAAGTTGCTACTTATGATGATTATTGTGATAAAACTTATGCTATAAAAAGTAGTGATGATTATATTTATAAAATTTGTCATGATTATGAGTATCCTTTCTCTGAATATTACTCTTTTAATGTGAAAGCAATTTATAGTATTCAAGTCTCTTATGATACTCCCACTATTCCGAATGAGAAGAATTTTGCTTATGTGGAGAGTAATAAAATTTCTATGCTTGTAGATCATGAAAAGAATGCTTTAGGTGCTGGTTATATTTTTGAATTAATTCATGATGCTACTGAAAATTATTATGAGGGAGGAATATATGCTTGTAGGAATAGCAATAATGTCAAGTTTCCTCTCTATGTGCCTAAAATCTTGAAGTTATGCTTGTTTTACCTTCCTATGCAAGTTGATTCTTGTTCCCATAAGTTGTTTGCTCACAAACTCCCTATGCATAGGAAGTGGGTTAGACTTAAATGTGCTAGTCATATTCTTCATGATGCTCTCTTTATGTTTCAATTCTTATCTTTTATGTGAGCATCATTAAAATCATCATGGCTAGCTAGGGGCGTTAGACGATAGCGCTTGTTGGGAGGCAACCCAATTTTATTTCAGTTTCTTTCTTTTTGGTTCTGTTTAGGAATAGATAATCCATCTATCCTCTGTTTAGATTTGGTTTTATGTTTTAATTAGTGTTTGTGCCAAGTAGAACCTTTGGGAAGACTTGGGTGAAGTCTTTATGATCATGCTGTAAAAAACAGAAACTTTAGCGCTCACGAGATTAGCTAGAACTTTTTACTGCAGAGTGATATTTAGTTGATTCTTTTTGCAGATGATTACTAGACAAATTCCTCAGGTCCACCAATTTATTTTAGAATTTTTGGAGTTCTAGAAGTTTGCGTTAGTTACAGATTACTACAGACTGTTCTGTTTTTGACAGATTCTGTTTTCATTGTGTTGTTTGCGTATTTTGATGAATCTATGGCTAGTAAAATAATTTATAAACCATAGAGAAGTTGTAATACAGTAGGTTTCACACCAATATAAATAAAGAATGAGTTCATTACAGTACCTTGAAGTGGTGTTTTGTTTTCTTTCACTAACGGAGCTCATGAGTTTTCTGTTAAGTTTTGTGTTGTGAAGTTTTCAAGTTTTGGGTAAGGCTTTGATGGACTATGGAATAAGGACTGGCAAGAGCCTAAGATTGGGGATGCCCAAGGCACCCCAAGGTAATATTCAAGGACAACCAAGAGCCTAAGCTTGGGGATGCCCCGGATGGCATCCCCTCTTTCGTCTTCGTTCATCGGTAACTTTACTTGGAGCTATATTTTTATTCACCACATGATATGTGTTTTGCTTGGAGCGTCATTTTATTTTCTTTAGCTTTGCTTGATGTTTGAATAAAATACCAAGATCTGAATTTTTTAAATGAGAGAGAGTCTTCACATAGTTGCATAATAATTATTTAGCTACTCATTGATCTTCACTTATATCTTGTTGGAGTAGTTTGTCATTTGCTCTAGTGCTTCACCTATATCTTTTAGAGCACAATGGTGGTTTTATTTTGAAGAAATAGATGAACTCTCATGCTTCACTTATATTATTTTGAGAGTCATTAATAGCATGGTAATTTGCTTAATGTTAATATACTTAGTGTTCAAGATATGTGAAACTTTCTTTTGAGTGAATTGAATACTAAGATAAATTTAATGCTTGATAATTGTTTTGAGATATGGAGGTAATAATATCAAAGTCGTGCTAGTTGATAATTGTGAACTTGAGAAATACTTGTGTTGAAGTTTGCAAGTCTCGTAGCATGCACGTATGGGTAAAGTTGTGTAACAAATTTGAAACATGAAGTGTACCTGGCTTGTGCATCCTTGTGAGTGGCGGTCGGGGACGAGCGATGGTCTTTTCCTACCAATCTATCCCCCTAGGAGCATGTGTAGTAGTACTTTGCTTCGAGGGCTAATAAACTTTTGCAATAAGTATATGAGTTCTTTATGACTAATGTGAGTCCATGGATTATACGCACTTTTACCTTTCCGCATTTGCTAGCCTCTTCGGTACCGTGCATTGCCCTTTCTCACCTTGAGAGTTGGTGCAAACTTCGCCGGTGCATCCAAACCCCGTGATATGATACGCTCTATCACACATAAACCTCCTTATATCTTCCTCAAAACAGCCACCATACCTACCTATTATGGCATTTCCATAGCCATTCCGAGATATATTGCCATGCAACTTTCCACCGTTCCGTTTATCATGACATACTTTACTTTTGTCATATTGCCATTGCATGATCATGTAGTTGACATCGTATTTGTGGCAAAGCCACCACGCATTATTTTTCATACATGTCACTCTTGATTCATTGCACCATCCTGGTACATCGCCGGAGGCATTCATATAGAGTCATATTTTGTTCTAAGTTTCGAGTTGTAATTGTTGAGTTGTAAGAAAAATAAAAGTGTGATGATCATCATTATTAGAGCATTGTCCCAAGTGAGGAAAGGATGATGAAGACTATGATTCCCCCATAAGTCGGGATGAGACTCCGGACGAAAAAAAAAAGAGAAAGGCAAAAAAGGGCCCAAAAAATGAGAGAAAAAGAGAGAAGGGACAATGCTACTATCCTTTTACCACACTTGTGCTTCAAAGTAGCACCTTGTTCTTCATGTAGTGAGTCTCATATATTGTGCTTCAAAAGTAGAACTAAGATCTTCATGATAGAGAGTCTCTCATTTTGTCACTTTCATATACTAGTGGGAATTTTTCATTATAGAACTTGGCTTGTATATTCCTACGATGGGCTTCCTCAAATGCCCTAGGTCTTCATGAGCAAGCAAGTTGGATGCACACCCACTAGTTTTCTTTTGTAGAGCTTTCATATACTTATAGCTCTAGTGCATCCGTTGCATGGCAATCCCTACTCCTCGCATTGACATCAATTGATGGGCATCTCCATAGCCCGTTGATTAGCCTCGTCAATGCGAGACTTTCTCCTTTTTTTTGTTTTTGTCTCCTCCACACAATCCCCATCATTATATTCTATACCACCCATAGTGCTATGTCCATGGCTCGCGCTCATGTATTGCGTGAAGGTTGAAAAAGTTTGAGATTATTTGAGTATAAAACAATTGCTTGGCTTGTCATCGGGGGTATAGAAGTTGGGAACATCTTTGTGTGACGAAAATGAAGCATAGCTTAACCATATGATTTTGTAGGGACGAACTTTCTTTGGCCATGCTATTTTGAGATGACATAATTGCTTAGTTAGCATGCTTGAAGTATTATTATTTTTGTGTCAATATGAACTTTTGTCTTAAATCTTTCGGATCTGAATATTCATATCACAAGTAAGAAGAATTACATTGAAATTATGCCAAAGTATCACTCCGCATCAAAAATTCTTCTTTTTATCATTTACCTACTCGAGGACGAGTAGGAATTTAGCTTGGGGATGCTTGATACGTCTCCAACGTATCAATAATTTGTTATTGCTCCATGCTACTTTATCTACTGTTTTAGGCAATATTGGGCTTTATTATCCACTTGTATATTATTTTTGGGACTAACCTATTAACCGGAGGCCCGACCCAGATTTGTTGTTTTATGCCTATTTCAGTATTTCGAGGAAAAGGAATATCAGACGGAGTCAAAACGGAACGAAATCAACTGAAGAAGTTACTTTTGGAAGGAAACCCACCTGATGGACTTGGACCCCACGTCAGAAGAGCCACGAGGCGGTCACGAGGGTGGAGGGCGCGCCCTCCCCCCTGGGCGCGCCCCCTACCTCGTGGGCCCCCCACAGCTCCACCGACATTCCCCCTTCACCCATATATATCGTCGTACCCTAAAACTTCCAGAACAGAAGATAGATCGAGAGTTCCGCCATCGCAAGCCTCCAGAGCCACCAAAAACCAATCGGGACCCCTTTCCGGTACCCTCCGGAGGGGGGATCCATCTCCGGTGGCCATCTTCATCATCCCGGCGCTCTCCATGACGAGGAGGGAGTAGTTCACCCTCGGGGCTGAGGGTATGTACCAGTAGCTATGTGTTTGATCTCTCTCTCTCTCTCTCTCTCTCTCTCTCTCTCTCTCTCTCTCTCTCTCTCTCTCTCTCTCTCGTGTTCTCTCTCGTGTTCCTCTATGGCACGATCTTGATGTATCCCGAGCTTTGCTATTGTAGTTGGATCTTATGATGTTTCTCCCCCTCTACTCCTTTGTGATGAATTGAGTTTCCCCTTTTGAAGTAATCTTATCGGATTGAGTCTTTATGAGAACACTTGATGTATGTCTTGGTGATCAACTTGCGGGTTTCGTGACATTGGGAACTTATGCATAGGGGTTGGCACACGTTCTTGATTCTCCGGTAGAAACTTTGTGGCACTCTTTGAGGTTCTATGTGTTGGTTTGAATAGATGAATTGAGATTGTGTGATGCATATCGTATAATCATGCCCACGGATACTTGAGGTGACATTGGAGTATCTAGGTGACATTAGGGTTTTGGTTGATTTGTATCTTAAGGTGTTATTCTAGTACGAACTCTAGGGCTGTTTGTGACACTTATAGGAATAGCCCAACGGATTTATTGGAAAGAATAACTTTGAGGTGGTTTCGTACCCTACCATAATCTCTTCGTTTGTTCTCCGCTATTAGTGACTTCGGAGTGACTCTTTGTTGCATGTTGAGGGATAGTTATATGATCCAATTATGTTATTATTGTTGAGAGAACTTGCACTAGTGAAAGTATGAACCCTAGGCCTTGTTTCCTATCATTGCAATACCGTTTACGCTCACATTTACCACTTGTTACCTTGCTGTTTTTATATTTTCAGTTTACAAAAACCTATATCTTCTATCCATATTGCACTTGTATCACCATCTCTTCGCCGAACTAGTGCACCTATACAATTTACCATTGTATTGGGTGTGTTGGGGACACACGAGACTCTTTGTTATTTGGTTTGCAGGGTTGCTTGAGAGAGACAATCTTCATCCTATGCCTCCCACGGATTGATAAACCTTAGGTCATCCACTTGAGAGAAATTTATTACTGTCCTACAAACCTCTGCACTTGGAGGCCCAACAACGTCTACAAGAGCAAGGTTGTGTAGTAGACATCAATCTCCTAGCGGGCTTTTTGGGCTTCGGCCTTGGTAGACTTGGTGCTTTCGAGGGCCGCGGCGAGCTCGGACTTTCGAGTCTTCGAGTCAAGCTCCAAAGTCTCATGCTTCTTCACGAGAGCATGGAGCTCTTGCTGCACCTCACCAACCCGTGCCTCATGTTTCTCCCGCTCGGTGCGCTCCGTGGTCGCCTTGTTTTCAGCCTCGGTAAGCGCTTGCTTCAGGGTCGCCACCTCGGTTGTGGCCCCTAGCACATCAGTAACGATCCTATCATTTTTGCAACTGCATCTTTTTTATATATACACACGCAAACAAGGCATTACGTACCTTGGTTCTTCTCGAGCTGCCTCTTGGCAAGGCCGAGCTCTTTCTCAGACCGCTCGAGGTTCTGCTTCAGCGCATCAACCTCCGCAGTCATTGCGGCGGAGGCGAGCAGCGAAGCCTGCATACACATATCGACATAATTAGGTTAGACTCCTGCGAAAATTATTAGATCCTATATTCAGCTTTTCTTTGTGAACACCAAACAGAGCATCAGAGGCTACTGTCTATGCGGTAATATTTTTATATATTTTTTAAATACATCAAAGCATGTTAGAAGGCTGGCACAGGCTTCAGTCAGCCCGCTCTTGGCGAACTGAACTTTCTGGATCACTGCACTCATAATAGTGCGGTGCTCCTCGTCGATGGAGGCGCCGTTAAGCACCTCTAGCAAGTTATCCGGTGCCTCCGGTTGGACGGAGGTCACCGGCGTGGTAGAATTGCCCTTCTTAGTGGGGGGCCGCCTGCCGGAGTCCGGAACCACTGAAGGTTCCGGTGCGGTGTTCGGCCCAGGGCCGGACTTGGAGCCCTTGGGAGCCTTGCTCCCTTTGTGCCTGCAGTCTGGAAGGTCGCCTTGCGGCGCCTCCAGGACCACCTCCCCTCGGCTTGGTACCCTTTGGGACAACACCTCGGCATTGTCCGTAGGGCGAGGGGTGGAAGCGGTCGGAAGTGAAAAGCTATTCACATCCGACGAATCAAAGGAACCGCCCAACGATATGTCGACTCGGGCTCGGGGCGGACTGCACGATTATATTCGGCGTTAGGAGAATCTGTGCAATAAAGGAATGCTATGAGTCACTCTGGTGTCCGAATACTTACGACTTCGCCAGGGGCTTGGCCCTAGGTGGCCACTCGTCTTTGCTGTCGGCGGCGTTGGTGGAGTAGTCCGGAGGGAGGGTCCTTCCCTTCTTGGACCCTCTGGCCTCCCCAGTTGGGGCGGCCTTCTTTTTCTTTTCTCCCCCTGCGGGAGGGGAAGAAGCCTCTTTTTCCTCCTCCTCATCTTCGTGGGAGGAGTGCGCCTCGGAGTCATCGGACGATGAGTCCGACACCACCGGGCGCCGGGAACTCTTTCGAGTTCCCGTGGCCTTCTTCTCCGGCACCACGTAAGGTGCTGGAACTAGCAGCTCCGCTAGGCGAGCGTTTGTTGGGCCTTCGGGCAAAGGAGCCGGACAGTCGATCTGTCCGGCCGTCTCCTGCCAGTCCTGTCAAAGGTATGGGGGCTTAGACCCCGCATATGATTAAACTATGAAAAATTAATACCCTATGGGAGGTAAAACAGCTTACCGCGTTGGCTTGGCGCTTCGCGCTGAATCCGCGATCTTTGGTAAGGGGAGGAGGAACCTCGACACCCTTGAAAAGCACCTTCCAAGCATCCTCATGTGTTGTGTCGAAGAGCTCGCTCAGAGTCTGGTGCTGGGTCGGGTCGAACTCCCACAGATTGAATGCCCATCGTTGACACGGAAGGATCCGGCGGATGAGCATGACCTAGACTATATTGACAAGCTTGAGATTCTTGCTTATCATGTTCTGGACACAGGTTTGGAGTCTGGTCAGCTCTCCCGGACTACCCCAGGGCAGGCCCTTCTCTTTCCAGGAGGTGAGCCGCGTGGGGATTCCGGATCGGAACTCGGGGGCCGCTGCCCATTCGGGGTCACGCGGCTCGGTGATGTAGAACTACCCCGATTGCCACCCCTTTATGGTCTCCACGTAGGAGCCCTCGAGCCATGTGTCGTTGGGCATCTTGCCCACCATGGCGCCTCCGCACTCCGCCTGCTGGCCGCGCATCACTTTTGGTTTGACATTAAAAGTCTCCAGCCATAGGCCGAAGTGGGGCCTGATGCGGAGGAAGGCCTCACACACGACGATAAACGCCGAGATGTTGAGGATGAAGTTCGGGGCCAGATCGTGGAAGTCCAGGCCATAGTAGAACATGAGCCCCCGGACGAATGGCTGGAGAGGGAAGCCCAGTCCGCGGAGGGAATGGGTGAGAAACACTACCCTCTCGTGGGGCCTGGGGGTGGGGATGAACTGTCCCACATCTGGGAGCCGATGCGCGATGTCCTCGGACAAGTACCCGGCTCCCCTCAGCTTCTTGATGTGTCCCTCCGTGACGGAGGAGACCATCCACTTGCCTCCCGCTCCGGACATGATTGGAGAAGGTTGAGGAAGAAAATGTGGGCTTGGGCGCTGGAGCTCAAGTGTGCGAGAATAGATGAGCGAAGGAGGAAGAAGGCGTGGATGGAAAATGTGAACCCTTGTCCCTTTATATGGGCGGACGAAACTATGCGTCCCCACCAGCCTGGTAAAACCCGCTCGTCCCCCAAGCGCCGTAATCGATGGCGCGGTTGGGTTACCCACATCCGTATTGATGAGAATCCTGCGATAAGGGGACACGATATCTGCTTCGACAAGACGTGCCAAGGAAACCCCCTCGTGAAACGCGCTGAGGTGGGGAGTAAAACCGATTCAAATAAAGGCTTGGCTGTGGTGTGATGTCACATTGCGGGATACGTCAGCAGATTAGATTTGTGGAAATGTTATTCTCTCTACGGTGGTATGTGGGACTTGTTTTGCAAAGCCGGACACGATCCTCGTGTTCAAAATCTTCTATGAAGTATTCGGAGGAAGAACCCGCCTTGCAATGCCGAAGACAATCTGCGCGCCGGACTCATCGTCATTGAAGCCTGGTTCAGGGGCTACTGAGGGGGTCCTGGATTAGGGGGTGTTCAGGTAGCCGGACTATAATCTTTGGCCGGACTCCTGGACTATGAAGATACAAGATTGAAGACTTCGTCCTGTGTCCGGATGGGACTTTCCTTGGCGTGGAAGGCAAGCTTGGCAATACGAATATGTAGATCTCCTTCCTTGTAACCGACTCTGTGTAACCCTAGTTCCCTCCTGTGTCTATATAAACCGGAGGTTTTAGTCCGTACAACAACAATCATACCATAGGCTAGCTTCTAGGGTTTAGCCTCTCTGATCTCGTGGTATATCTACTCTTGTACTACCCATATCATCAATATTAATCAAGCAGGAGTAGGGTTTTACCTCCATCAAGAGGGCCCGAACCTGGGTAAAAACATCGTGTCCCTTGTCTCCTGTTACCATCCGCCTAGACGCACAGTTCGGGACCCCCTACCCGAGATCCGCCGGTTTTGACCGACACACTCACTTAGATGTGCAATAACTATAGCACATCTAGATGTGCTCTAAACACACCCAATCAATTATCCCTGCAATGTAATAGCTTGTAGCGAGGCTGAGCAACCTCCCCCCCCCCCCCCCCCCCCCGCCCCCACGCCTGACAGCGCACGTCCTCCGGGGCTGCACTCTGTAACCTTCTCTTCTACCTATCAATGCAAAGATACGTAACAATGTGTATTCGCGAAAAAAAAACTTTAGGTACATGCCCGGTGCACGCGCATTACATATAGCTAGGGACGATTGGCTCAGGTTCACCACATTTGTCTATCCGTGAGCTAGCGGGCGGCAGCCAGAAAGCAAACACCGGCACCATGGAGAGCAGTCGCATGCCACTGAGTGCCACCCCTCGCATGCCATGCAGCCTCCAAACCCTTGCGCGCCGCAACCTTCTCCGTCACCGCCGGAAGGACGCGAGGCAGCCACGGCGTCCCTCAATCTCATGCGAGGCGACCGGCGGCCGCCGCGTCGACCGCCGTGAGGTGCTCCTCGGCCTCGGCGGCGCCGCAGCTGCCGGGCTGGCCACGGACCAAGGTCGAGGCGCGATCGCCGCGCCCATCCAGGCCCCGGACCTCAGCAACTGCCAAACGCCCGCCCTCCCGAACACGCCGCCGGACACCAACTGCTGCCCGACGCCCGGCACCGGCATCACCGACTTCGAGCTGCCGCCCGCCTCCTCGCCGCTCCGCGTGCGTCCGGCCGCGCACCTGGTGGACGCGGAGTACCTGGCCAAGTACGAGAGGGCCGTGGCGCTCATGAAGCAGCTGCCCGCCGATGACCCCCGCAGCTTCGAGCAGCAGTGGCACGTGCACTGCGCCTACTGCGACGCCGCCTACGACCAGGTCGGGTTCCCGGACCTGGAGCTCCAGATACACAACTGCTGGCTCTTCTTCCCATGGCACAGGTTCGTATATATGGTCAATGGGTTATGGGTGAGACGACCTGCCCCTTTCTGTGCTGAACCTCAAGGAGCCGTCAATTGTCCCTGCGTGCGTTTGCTGAACGTGCAGGTTCTACCTCTACTTCCACGAGAGGATCCTCGGCAAGCTCATCGGAGACGACACCTTCGCGCTGCCGTTCTGGAACTGGGACGCGCCGGCCGGCATGACGCTGCCGGCCATCTACGCCAACAGATCGTCGCCGCTCTACGACGAGAGGCGCGACCCCGCCCACCAGCCGCCGGTACTGGTCGACCTTGACTACAGTGGGACCGACGCCAACATCCCAAGAGACCAGCAGATCGATGAGAACCTCAAGATCATGTACCGCCAGGCCAGTATTTCTAATTAACAAGCTCAAGAATCCCTAAAAATATTTGTTAGCAACTTCAAAAATATTGGGGTTTTTTTTTTTGCGAAACAACTTCAAAAACATTGTTACGTAACCACAGAACCACTGGTCATTAAATTAAATAACACAAATGTACGTACACATCAGATGATTTCAAACGCGAAGAAGACGCTGCTAGCTGTTCCTGGGACAGCCGTACCGCGCCGGCGACCAGCCGGACCCGGGCGCGGGCTCCGTGGAGAACGTGCCGCACGGCCCGGTGCATAACTGGACAGGCGACCCAGCGCAGCCGAACGGCGAGGACATGGGCAACTTCTACTCGGCGGCGCGCGACCCCATCTTCTTCGCGCACCACGGCAACATCGACCGCCTGTGGCACGTCTGGCGCGGCCTCCGCCCGAGCAACACCGACTTCACCGACCCCGACTGGCTCGACGCCGCCTTCCTCTTCTACGACGAGGAGGCCCGCCCCGTGCGCGTGCGCGTCCGGGACTGCCTCGACCTGGCCGCGCTGCGGTACACGTACCAGGACGTCGGCCTGCCGTGGCTCAACGCCAGGCCAGCCAAGGCGTCCGGCGGGACGCCGGCGCCCGCCACCACCGGTACGCTCCCTGCCACCCTGGACAGGACCATACGGGTGACGGTGACGAGGCCCAGAGTGTCGAGGAGCCGCCGGGAGAAGGACGAGGAGGAGGAGGTGCTGGTCGTGGAGGGGATCGAGATCGCCGACCATTTCAACAAGTTCGTCAAGTTCGACGTGCTGGTGAACGAGCCCGAGGGCGGAGTGGGCGGCACGCCGGCGACGGCGACGGGATACTGCGCCGGGAGCTTCGCGCACACGCCGCACATGGTCCGGCCCGAGGAGATGAGGAAGGGGCCGGTCAAGACGGTGGCGAGGTTCGGCGTGTGCGACCTGATGGACGACATCGGGGCGGACGGCGACCAGACGGTGGTCGTGTCGCTCGTACCCAGGTGCGGCGGTGATCTGGTCACCATCGGCGGCGTCAGCATCAGCTACGTCAAGTGAAGTTACATAATGTGGTCTGCTCTCGCGTCGGTGGCTCGCCGTGGTATAGAATCTATGTAATGGTGATGGTGATGAATTATAAATAAGCTACCGCAAGTGACTGCCGATGAAGCAAGCACCCATCAGCTCTCTGGTCGGCGTTCACTGTGGTATGGAATCTATGGTGCGTCTCCTCGTATTGTATTGCAGCACGTACGTACGTGCGTATGTCCTATGTGTAATGGTGATTCCAAATAAGAACAGCTGGAGTTAATGGGACTGGTGGCTCGGTGCGTACATCATACCTATACTCATGTGCGCAGCATCATACTACTCCCTCCGTTTCTAAATATTTGTCTTTCTAGGAATTTCAACAAATGACTACATACGAAGCAAAATAAATGAATCTACATCTTAAAATATGTCTATATACATCCGTATGTGGTTGTCCATTTGATATCTCTAAAAAAGCAAATATTTAGAAACGGAGAGAGTAGTTACTAGTTTTACCACAATAACTATATGCAAGTTGACTGAATTTGTAATTTGGGCAAGTCCAATTTGTGGAAGGAGGAATGGTTGGAGGAGGAAGAAAGCTGGAGGTTGAAGAAAGAAGGTTGACGTTGGATCTTCAATCTAATGGTCCAGAATATCGAATTACCCAAAATATATTTTCAAGCGACTTACATGTAGCCGTTCCCTAGTTTTAAGGATCTGCTAAACCTCGATTGCCTGAAAACAAAAGTTGGATAATCGGTTTTAGATACTCCCTTCATTCCCTTATACAAAGCCACAAACTCAGATTACAGGTATTAAGATGAAATTTAATGATTGATTTGCAAGTCAACTTTTCTTTTTGTTAAACGAGATAATTAATATGTCACAAGCATGCAACGAATGAATGGGAAGGAACTAACTGAGTGTCATTATGACTACATGCATGTAAGTATTAAAAAGTTACTAGTACGAGAAAATATCATTAATTTTTGCCTCGATTACTGTTGGTGGCCTTGTATTGATGCAAAATGTATTTTTGATAGTGGCCTTGTATAAGGGAATGGAGGGAGTAGGAGAGAAGAGAAGAGGCGGAGGCGGTGCTGAGTAGGAGACAACCGCGCCCTGACGAGCGCCGGCTCACAATAAATAAGCTAGAATAGGAGACGGCGTGGCCGGCTAGGGCCAGGCGAGGCGGTTGTTGATGGTTTGGGTGCTGGTGCGTGGTGGGCCATTGGCGGCAAAAAGGTGGGGCGTCGAGGTAGCGACACAGTGAAGGTAGCGGCAGGATGGCACCAGAATTGAAATTATTATTTTTAGACAAGCCAGAATTGATATGTATCACTTAGGCTGGTCACAATAGAAATATCATAGGTAACATCGTTCATGTCAATTAGGCATTTTTAATGATGTGACACATAAATAAATGAGAAAAGAGACGGTCACTATGAAACCAAAGTATGATACTGAAGGAAATATGCCCTAGAGGCAATAATAAAGTTATTATTTATTTCCTTATTTCATGATAAATTTTTATTATTCATGCTAGAATTGTATTAACCGGAAACATAATACAAGTGTGAATACATAGACAAACAGAGTGTCACTAGTATGCCTCTACTTGACTAGCTCGTTAATCAAAGATGGTTATGTTTCCTAACCATGAACAAAGAGTTGTTATTTGATTAACGAGGTCACATCATTAGTTGAATGATCTGATTGACATGACCCATTCCATTAGCTTAGCACCCGATCGTTTAGTATGTTGCTATTGCTTTCTTCATGACTTATACATGTTCCTATGACTATGAGATTATGCAACTCCCGTTTACCGGAGGAACACTTTGTGTGCTACCAAACGTCACAACGTAACTGGGTGATTATAAAGGTGCTCTACAGGTGTCTCCAAAGGTACTTGTTGGGTTGGCGTATTTCGAGATTAGGATTTGTCACTCCGATTGTCGGAGAGGTATCTCTGGGCCCTCTCGGTAATGCACATCACTTAAGCCTTGCAATCATTGCAACTAATGAGTTAGTTGCGAGATGATGTATTACAGAACGAGTAAAGAGACTTGCCGGTAACGAGATTGAACTAGGTATTGAGATACCGGCGATCGAATCTCGGGCAAGTAACATACCAATGACAAAGGGAACAACGTATGTTGTTCTGCGGTCTGACCGATAAAGATCTTCGTAGAATATGTAGGAGCCAATATGGGCATCCAGGTCCCGCTATTGGTTATTGACCGGAGACGTGTCTCGGTCATGTCTACATTGTTCTCGAACCGTAGGGTCCGCATGCTTAAGGTTTCGATGACAGTTATATAATGAGTTTATGAGTTTTGATGTACCGAAGGAGTTCGGAGTCCCGGATGAGATCGGGGACATGACGAGGAGTCTCGAAATGGTCGAGACGTAAAGATCGATATATTGGACGACTATATTCGGACATCGGAAAGGTTCTGAGTGGTTCGGGTATTTTCGGAGGTACCGGGGAGTTACGGGAATACGGGGAAGAGTATTGGGCCTTATTGGGCCTTAGTGGGAAGGAGCCAGGAGGTGGCGCGCGCCCCTCCCAAGCCCAGTTCGAATTGGACAAGGGGTTTGGGGGCGCGGCCCCCTCTCCCTTCCTTCTCCACTCCCCTCCTTTCCCCCCTTCTCCTAGTTGGACTAGGAAAGGTGGAATCCTACTCCCGATGGGAGTAGGACTCCCCTTGGCGCGCCCCTTCTAGGCCGGCCGCCCCCTCCCCTTGCTCCTTTATATACGGGGGCAGGGGGCACCCCATGACACACAAGTTGATCTTCGTGATCGTTCCTCAGCCGTGTGCGGTGCCCCCCTCCATCATATTCCACCTCGGTCATATTGTCGCAGTGCTTAGGCGAAGCCCTGCGTCGGTAGTTCATCAAGATCGTCACCATGCCTTCGTGCTGACGAAACTCTTCCCCCAGAGCTTTGCTGGATCGGAGCTCGGAGAACGTCATCGAGCTGTACGTGTGTCAAGAACTCGGAGGTGCCGGAGTAACGGCGCTTGGATCGGTCGGATCGGGAGGAGGACGTACGACTACTTCCTCTACGTTGTGTCAACGCTTCCGCTTCGGTCTATGAGGGTACGTAGACAACACTCTCCCCTCTCGTTGCTATGCATCACCATGATCTTGCGTGTGCGTGGGATTTTTTTTGAAATTACTACGTTCCCCAACAGTGGCATCAGAGCCTAGGTTTTTATGGTTTGATGTTATATGCACGAGTAGAACACAAGTGAGTTGTGGACGATATAAGTCATACTGCCTACCAGCATGTCATACTTTGGTTCGGCGGTATTGTTGGATGAAGCGGCCCGGACCGACATTACGCGTACGCTTACGCGAGACTGGTTCTACCGACGTGCTTTGCACACAGGTGGCTGGCGGGTGTCAGTTTCTCCAACTTTAGTTGAATCGAGTATGGCTACGCCCGGTCCTTGCGAAGGTTAAAACGGAGTCTATTTGACAAACTATCGTTGTGGTTTTGATGCGTAGGTGAGATTGGTTCTTGCTTAAGCCCGTAGCAGCCACGTAAAACTTGCAACAAACAAAGTAGAGGACGTCTAACTTGTTTTTGCAGGGCATGTTGTGATGTGATATGGTCAATACATGATGCTAAATTTTATTGTATGAGATGATCATGTTTTGTAACCGAGTTATCGGCAACTGGCAGGAGCCATATGGTTGTCGCTTTATTGTATGCAATGCAATCGCCCTGTAATGCTTTACTTTATCACTAAGCGGTAGCGATAGTCGTAGTAGCATGAGATTGGCGAGACGACAACGATGCTACGATGGAGATCAAGGTGTCGCGCCGGTGACGATGGTGATCATGACGGTGCTTCGGAGATGGAGATCACAAGCACGAAGATGATGATGGCCATATCATATCACTTATATTGATTGCATGTGATGTTTATCTTTTTATGCATCTTATCTTGCTTTGATTGACGGTAGCATTATAAGATGATCTCTCACTAAATTATCAAGAAGTGTTCTCCCTGAGTATGCACCGTTGCCAAAGTTCGTCGTGCCCAGACACCACGTGATGATCGGGTGTGATAAGCTCTACGTCCATCTACAACGGGTGCAAGCCAGTTTTGCACACGCAGAATACTCGGGTTATACTTGACGAGCCTAGCATATGCAGATATGGCCTCGGAACACGGAGACCGAAAGGTCGAGCATGAATCATATAGTAGATATGATCAACATAATGATGTTCACCATTGAAAGCTACTCCATTTCACGTGATGATCGGTTATGGTTTAGTTGATTTGGATCACGTGATCACTTAGAAGATTAGAGGTATGTCTATCTAAGTGGGAGTTCTTAAGTAATATGATTAATTGAACTTTAATTTATCATGAACTTAGTCCTGGTAGTATTTTGCAAATTATGTTGTAGATCAATAGCTCATGTTGTTGCTTTCATGTGTTTATTTTGATATGTTCCTAGAGAAAATTGTGTTGAAAATATGTTAGTAGCAATGATGCGGATTGGATCCGTGATCTGAGGTTTATCCTCATTGCTGCACAGAAGAATTATGTCCTTGATGCACCGCTAGGTGACAGACCTATTGCAGGAGCAAATGCAGACGTTATGAACGTTTGGCTAGCTCAATGTGATGACTACTTTATATTTTAGTGCACCATGCTTAACATCTTAGAATCGGGACTTCAAAGACGTTTTGAACGTCATGGACCATATGAGATGTTCCAGGAGTTGAAGTTAATATTTCAAGCAAATACCCGAGTTGAGAGATATGAAGTCTCCAACAAGTTCTATAGCTAAAAGATGGAGGAGAATCGCTCAACTAGTGAGCATGTGCTCAGATTGTCTGGGTACTACAATCGCTTGAATCAAGTGGGAGTTAATCTTCCAGATAAGATAGAGATTGACAGAATTCTCTAGTCAACATCACCAAGTTAGT
The DNA here is from genome assembly GCA_032464435.1 of Aegilops umbellulata. Lineage (NCBI taxonomy): Eukaryota > Viridiplantae > Streptophyta > Magnoliopsida > Poales > Poaceae > Aegilops > Aegilops umbellulata. The sequence goes on along the minus strand of CP136055.1, from coordinate 502,035,855 downwards.
AGAACTTCGTGATGAGCTATAATATGCAAGGGATAACGGAAACAATTCCCAAGCTCTTCGTGATGCTGAAATCGATGAAGGTAGAAATCAAGAAAAACATCAAGTGTTGATGGTTAACAAGACCACTAGTTTCAAGAAAAGGGCAAAGGGAAGAAGGGGAACTTCAAGAAGAACGGCAAGCAAGTTGCTGCTCAAGTGAAGAGGCCCAAGTCTGGACCTAAGCCTGAGACTGAGTGCGTTTACTGCAAAGGGACTGGTCACTGGAAGCGGAACTGCCCCAAGTATTTGGCGGATAAGAAGGATGGCAAAGTGAACAAAGGTATATTTGATATACAGATTATTGATGTGTATTTTACTAGTGTTCATAGCAACCCCTCGGTATTTGATACTGGTGCAGTTGCTAAGAGTAGTAACTCGAAACGGGAGTTGCAGAATGAACAAAGACTAGTTAAGAGTGAAGTGACGATGTGTGTTGGAAGTGGTTCCAAGATTGATATGATCATCATCGCACACTCACTATACTTTCGGGATTAGTGTTGAACCTAAATAAGTGGTATTTGGTATTTGCATTGAGCATAAATATGATTTGATCATGTTTATTGCAATACGGTTATTCATTTAAGTTAGAGAACAATTGTTGTTCTGCTTACGTGAATGGAACCTTCGATGGTCATACACCCAATGAAAATAGTTCGTTGGATCTCGATCGTAGTGATACACATATTCATAATATTGAAGCCAAAAGATGCAAAGTTAATAATGATAGTGCAACTTATTTGTGGCACTGCCGTTTAGGTCATATTGGTGTAAAGCGCATGAAGAAACTCCATGCTGATGGGATTTTGGAATCACTTGATTATGAATCACTTGATGCTTTCGTACCATGCCTTATGGGCAAGATGACTAAAACTCCGTTCTCCGGAACAATGGAGCGAGAAACTGACTTGTTGGAAATAATACATACTGATGTATGCGATCCGATGAGTGTTAAGGCTCGCGGCGGCTATCATTATTTTCTGACCTTCACAGATGATTTGAGCAGATATGAGTATATCTACTTAATGAAACACTAGTCTGAAACATTTGAAAAGTTCAAAGAATTTCAGAGTGAAGTAGAGAATCATCGTAACAAAAATAAAAGTTTCTACGATATGATCACAGAGGTAAAATATTTGAGTTACGAGTTTGGCCTTCAACTAAAACAATGTGGAATAGTTTCACAAACTCATGCCACCTGGAACACCACAGCATAATGGTGTGTCTAAACGTCATAACCGTACTTTATTGGATATAGTGCAATCTATGATGTTTCTTACCGACTTACCACTATCGTTTTGGGGTTATGCATTTGAGACAGCTGCATTCACGTTAAATAGGGCACCATCTAAATCCGTTGAGACGACACTATATGAACTGTGGTTTAGCAAGAAACCAAAGTTGTCGTTTCTTAAAGTTTGGGGTTGTGATGCTTATGTGAAAAGTTTCATCCTGATAAGATCAAACCCAAATCGGAGAAATATGTCTTCATAGGATACCCAAAGGAGACAGTTGGGTACACCTTCTATCACAGATCCGAAGGCAACACATTCGTTGCTGAGAATGGATACTTTCCAGAGAAGGAGTATCTCTCGAAAGAAGTGAGTGGGAGGAAAGTAGAAAGACTTGATAAGGTAATTGTACCATCTCCCTTATTGGAAAGTAGTTCATCACAGAAATTTGTTCTTGTGACTTCTACACCAATTAGTGAGGAAGCTAATGATGATGATCATGTAACTTCAGATCAAGTTACTACCGAATCTCGTAGGTAAACTAGAGTGAGATCCGCACCATAGTAGTACGGTAATCCTGTTCTGGAAGTCATGTTACTAGACCATGACGAACTTGCGAACTATGAGGAAGCGATGATGAGCCCAGATTCCGCGAAATGGTTTGAGGCCATGAAATCTGAGATATGATCCATGTATGAGAACAAAGTATGGACTTTGATGGATTTGCCCGATGATCAGCAAGCCATAGAAAATAAATGGATCTTCAAGAGGAAGACGAACGCTGATAGTATTATTACTATCTATAAAGCTAGAATTGTCGCAAAAGGTTTTCGACAAGTTCAAGGTGTTGACTACGATGAGAGTTTCTCACTCGTATCTATACTTAAGTCTGTCCGAATCATGTTAGCAATTACCGCATTTTATGAAATCCGGCAAATGGATAAACAAAACTGCATTCCTTAATGGATTTATTAAAGAAGAGTTGTATATGATGCAACTAGAAGGTTTTGTCGATCCTAAAGGTGTTAACAAAATATGCAAGCTCCAGCGATCTATCTATGGACTGGTGCAAGCATCTTGGAGTTGGAATACATGCTTTGATAAATTGATCAAAGCATATAGTTTTATACATACTTACGATGAAGCCTGTATTTACAAGAAAGTGAGTGTGAGCACTACAGCATTTCTGATAAGTATATGTAAATGACATATTGTTGATCGGAAATAATGTAGAATTATTCTGCAAAGCATAAAGGAGTATTTGAAAGGAGTTTTTCGAAGAAGGACCTCAGTGAAGCTGCTTACATATTAAGCATCAAGATCTATAGAGATAGATCAAGACGCATGATAAATTTTCAATGAATACATACCTTGACAAGATTTTGAAGTAGTTCAATATGGAACAGTCAAAGAAAGAAGTTCTTGCCTGTGTTACAAGGTGTGAAATTGAGTAAGACTCAAAACCCGACCACGGCAGAAAATAGAAAGAGAATGAAAGTCATTCCCTATGCCTTGGCCATAGGTTCTATAAAGTATGCCATGCTGTGTACCAGATCTATTGTATATCCTACACTGTGTTTAGCAAGGGAGTACAATAGTGATCTAGATGTAGATCACTGGACAGCGGTCAAAATTATCCTTAGTGAAATAAGGATATGTTTCTCGATTATGGACGTGACAAAAAGGTTCGTCGTAAAAGGTTACGTCGATACAAGTTTTGACACTAATCTAGATGACTCTAAGTATCAATCTAGATACATATTAAAGGTGGGAGCAATTAGCTGAAGTAGCTCCGTGCAGAGCATTGTAGACACAGAAAGTTGCAAAATACATAAGGATCTGAATTTTGGCAGACCCGTTGACTAAGCTTCTCTCACAAGCAAAACATGATCACACCTTATTACTCTTTGAGTGTTAATCACATAGCGATGTGAACTAGATTACTGACTCTAGTAAACCCTTTGGGTGTTGATCACATATCGATGTGAACTATGGGTGTTAATCACATGGTGATGTGAACTATTGCTGTTAAATCACATGGCGATGTGAACTAGATTATTTACTCTAGTGCAAGTGGGAGACTGAAGGAAATATGCCCTAGAGGCAATAATAAAGTTATTATTTATTTCCTTATTTCATGATAAATTTTTATTATTCATGCTAGAATTGTATTAACCGGAAACATAATACAAGTGTGAATACATAGACAAACAGAGTGTCACTAGTATGCCTCTACTTGACTAGCTCGTTAATCAAAGATGGTTATGTTTCCTAACCATGAACAAAGAGTTGTTATTTGATTAACGAGGTCACATCATTAGTTGAATGATCTGATTGACATGACCCATTCCATTAGCTTAGCACCCGATCGTTTAGTATGTTGCTATTGCTTTCTTCATGACTTATACATGTTCCTATGACTATGAGATTATGCAACTCCCGTTTACCGGAGGAACACTTTGTGTGCTACCAAACGTCACAACGTAACTGGGTGATTATAAAGGTGCTCTACAGGTGTCTCCAAAGGTACTTGTTGGGTTGGCGTATTTCGAGATTAGGATTTGTCACTCCGATTGTCGGAGAGGTATCTCTGGGCCCTCTCGGTAATGCACATCACTTAAGCCTTGCAATCATTGCAACTAATGAGTTAGTTGCGAGATGATGTATTACAGAACGAGTAAAGAGACTTGCCGGTAACGAGATTGAACTAGGTATTGAGATACCGGCGATCGAATCTCGGGCAAGTAACATACCAATGACAAAGGGAACAACGTATGTTGTTCTGCGGTCTGACCGATAAAGATCTTCGTAGAATATGTAGGAGCCAATATGGGCATCCAGGTCCCGCTATTGGTTATTGACCGGAGACGTGTCTCGGTCATGTCTACATTGTTTTCGAACCGTAGGGTCCGCATGCTTAAGGTTTCGATGACAGTTATATAATGAGTTTATGAGTTTTGATGTACCGAAGGAGTTCGGAGTCCCGGATGAGATCGGGGACATGACGAGGAGTCTCGAAATGGTCGAGACGTAAAGATCGATATATTGGACGACTATATTCGGACATCGGAAAGGTTCTTAGTGGTTCGGGTATTTTCGGAGGTACCGGGGAGTTACGGGAATACGGGGAAGAGTATTGGGCCTTATTGGGCCTTAGTGGGAAGGAGCCAGGAGGTGGCGCGCGCCCCTCCCAAGCCCAGTTCGAATTGGACAAGGGGTTTGGGGGCGCGGCCCCCTCTCCCTTCCTTCTCCACTCCCCTCCTTTCCCCCCTTCTCCTAGTTGGACTAGGAAAGGTGGAATCCTACTCCCGATGGGAGTAGGACTCCCCTTGGCGCGCCCCTTCTAGGCCGGCCGCCCCCTCCCCCTTGCTCCTTTATATACGGGGGCAGGGGGGCACCCCATGACACACAAGTTGATCTTCGTGATCGTTCCTCAGCCGTGTGCGGTGCCCCCCTCCACCATATTCCACCTCGGTCATATTGTCACGGTGCTTAGGCGAAGCCCTGCGTCGGTAGTTCATCAAGATCGTCACCACGCCGTCGTGCTGACGAAACTCTTCTCCGAGAGCTTTGCTGGATCGGAGCCCGGAGAACGTCATCGAGCTGTACGTGTGTCAAGAACTCGGAGGTGCCGGAGTAACGGCGCTTGGATCGGTCGGATCGGGAGGAGGACGTACGACTACTTCCTCTACGTTGTGTCAACGCTTCCGCTTCGGTCTACGAGGGTACATAGACAACACTCTCCCCTCTCGTTGCTATGCATCACCATGATCTTGCGTGTGCGTAGGAAAATTTTTGAAATTACTACGTTCCCCAACAGATACTATGTATTTACAACTAGTATCTTTTTTTGAAAGATCCAGCAATCGTTGGCTTTTCATATCATTAGCAGAAAGCAATGGGGAAACAAAAAGTGCGTTGAAGGGTCCTAAGACCAGTACAGAAAAAATTACAACTCTGCTTCGGCCTAGCCTTTGCTGACTGAAGGAAAAAAGGAATTACAATGGCCTATGTCTCATGGCGGATCCCAGAAGGGTCTCTCCAAGCATGTTGCGCCCGCCTGCCGCCAAAGTTCCACTGAATTTTCGATGGCCTTTGCAATGTCCCTCGCTGCTGGCTGCTTGCCTCTGAAGCTGCTTGCCACTGAATTTATGATCGTGTTGGCGCCCTTCCGTTGGGCCGGCGGGGTCTTGCTGATCATCCGGTGCATGATCGCTGGAGAGGTGGATTTTTGCCATGAGTGATGTGGAGCTAGCTGTCGGCATCCTTCTCTTGCTCCCACCATGCTCCAGACCTCTATGGTTGTTCGGCAATTCCAGAGCAAGTGGTGGGACGACTCCAGGTTGCGGACGCAGAGCTGGCAGAAATAATTGTTTGGCCAACTGCGTCGCTGGAGACGATCATTTGTCCAGAGGCGATCTTTGCAATAACATCCAAGAAAAGAATTTGATGTTCCCTGGTGCCCATGCTTTCCGAATGAGCTCATCCAAAACTGACAGGATCCGTCCCTAGAACTGCATAGCATAGGCCGAGCTGGATGTGTACTTCCCTGTTGCCTCATGGTTCCATCGAATTTTATCCCTCTCTCTTTCCCGGAGCTCCGGGGCAGTGGCGATGATCAAGCGGTTGAGCTGGACGAACTGCTGCAGCAGCGGCTGTGTGTCACCATGTCCGAGGTCTTCAATCAAGTGTCATCTCGAAGTGCATCTCATACTGCCCTATTTTTGCACTTTGAGTGGTTGAGGAGGGCTAGGTAGGCAGAGGCCAGCGTGTTTGGGCCAATCCAGGAGGAGTGCCAGAACAGGGTTGTTGAGCCATCTCCAATTGAGACCATAGTCGCAGCCGCAAACAGAGCTTTGTCTTCCTTGTTGCATGGTGGTGTCGTGCCCACCCATGGGCGATCCGGATCTGCCCAGGTGATCCAGAGCCATCGCAGCCGCAAGGCGCGACTAAAGCGATCCAGGTCCGGGATGCCCAGGCCCACCCCTAGAGGTTGGCGCACACACCACCGGCCAGCTTACCTTGCAGCTGGCCCCCGTTAGCTCATCATCTTATTTCCATAAGAACCGGTGTCTGCACTTGTCAATTTCTTTCAGTACGTAGCTTCTTGGGGCCTCTTAGTATAGTGAGCGCAAAAGTTGGCATGGTGCTAAGAACACATCGAACCAGCACTCTCCTACTGGCGATGGGTAGTAGCTTGCCCTTCCATCCTGCCAATCTTGCTTTGATTCTATCTAAGATGAACTGCGGGTTTGCCAGTCTCGGCCGGGCAATGGTGATCGGGAGCCCGAGGTAGGTAGTGGGAAACTTTCCTAGATTGCCCCCAAAGTTTTGCAGCACGGTCGTTAGGTCGATATTCTCGCACCTAATGGGGAGGGCCGACGATTTGGATGGGCTTATATGCAGGCCCATTGATTTCCCGAAGTCTTTGAGGATGTCTAGGAGTGCATCTATCTCGTGTTGCATGGGGTTGGCAAAGATGACTGCGTCGTCAGCGTAGAGACTGATTCGAAGCTTTAGTTCCCTTCCTGGTATTGGCACAATCAGTTGCCGCTGGGTAGCCTCCCGTAGAATGTGATGCAGAGGGTCGATCGCTAGGATGAACAAGAATGGTGAAAGAGGGTCGCTGAGGGAGTCCTGGATTAGGGGGTGTTCGGATAGCCGGACTATACCTTCAGCCGGACTCCTGGACTGTGAAGATACAAGATTGAAGACTTCGTCCCGTGTCCGGATGGGACTTTCCTTGGCGTGGAAGGCAAGCTTAGCGATGCGGATATTTAGATCTCCTACCATTGTAACCGACTTTGTGTAACCCTAACCCTATCCGGTGTCTATATAAACCGGAGGGTTTTTAGTCCGTAGGACAACCACAACAACTCCAACATACAACAATCATACCATAGGCTAGCTTCTAGGGTTTAGCCTCCTTGATCTCGTGGTAGATCTACTCTTGTACTACCCATATCATTAATATTAATCTAGCAGGACGTAGGGTTTTACCTCCATCAAGAGGGCCCGAACCTGGGTAAAACATTGTGTTCCCTTGTCTCCTGTTACCATTCGCCTAGACGCACAGTTTGGGACCCCCTACCCGAGATCCGCCGGTTTTGACACCGACAGTCGCCTTGTCGCAGTCCTTGACGGTGGAGGATCTGTCGGCCGGGGATGCCATTTAGCAAGAAGGACGGTGATGAGGTAGAGAGCAGGAGGGCAATCCAATCTCTCCATCTAGCGCTAAAACCTAGCTTTTGCAGCAGCTCTAGTATGTATTCCCATGACACGTTGTCGAATGCCTTGGCAATGTCAAGTTTTAGGAGCAGGGCCGGGGTTTTCTTTCTATGGAGTGCCTTGACGCAATTCTGGACGTAGAGGAAGCTATCGTGGATACACTTGGTCCGGAGAAAAGCCGATTGCGCTGGGGAGATTAGCGTATGCATAACCGTGGCCAGCCGCATTGAGAGCACCTTTGCGATCAATTTGGCGATGGAGTGAATTAAGCTAATGGGTTGAAAATCAACAATGGAGGAAGCCCCATCCTTCTTTGGGATCAGGGCCACTAGGGCCGTGTTGATGGATGCAAAACTCCTACCAGCTAGATTGTAGAATTGGCTAAACGCAGGGTCATATTTCATTCTAGCATTCAAAGACTTTTCAGAATCAATTGGAACCTCTTCCGAAATAGTGGATTCATCACTAGATAAAGTCATGACCTCTCCAAATCCACTTTTATAATTATCGCAATAAGATTTAACAGCCTCCAAAATAGTGGATCATTACTTCCTAAAGTTGACACTCTTCCAAACCCACTTTCATCAATATAATCATCATAAATAGGAGGCATGCTATCATCATAATTAATTTGCTCATCGAAACTTGGGGGACAAAAAATATCATTTTCGTCAAACATAGCATCCCCAAGCTTGTGGCTTTGCATATAATTAGCATCATGGATATTCAAGGAATTCATACTAACATCATTGCAATCATGCTCATCATTCAAATATTTAGTGCCAAACAATTTAATTCATTCTTCTTCTAGCACTTGAGCACAATTATCGGAATCCTTATTTTCACGAAAGACATTAAAAAAGATGAAGCATATGAGGCAACCTTAATTCCATTTTTCTATAGTTTTCTTTTATATACTAAACTAGTGATAAACAAAGAAACAAAAAGATTCGATTGCACTAAAGATATACCTTCAAGCACTAACCTCCCCGGCAACGGTGCCAGAAAAGAGCTTGATGTCTACTACACAAGCTTCTTCTTGTAGACGTTGTTGGGCCTCCAAGTGCAGAGGTTTGTAGGACAGTAGCAAATTTCCCTCAAGTGGATGACCTAAGGTTTATCAATCCGTGGGAGGCGTAGGATGAAGATGGTCTCTCTAAAACAACCCTGCAACCAAGTAACAAAGAGTCTCTTGTGTCCCCAACACACCCAATACAATGGTAAATTATATAGGTGCACTAGTTCGGCAAAGAGATGGTGATACAAGTGCAATATGGATGGTAGATATAGGTTTTTGTAATCTGAAATTATAAAAACAACAAGGTAGAAAGCGATAAAAGTGAGCGTAAACGGTATTGCAATGCTAGGAAACGAGGCCTAGGATTCATACTTTCACTAGTGCAAGTTCTCTCAACAATAATAACATAATTGGATCATATAACTATCCCTCAACATGCAACAAAGAGTTGCTCCAAATTCACTAATAGCGGAGAACAAACGAAGAGATTATTGTAGGGTACGAAACCACCTCAAAGTTATCCTTTCTGATCAATCTATTCAAGAGTCCGTAGTAAAATAACACGAAGCTATTATTTACATTTGATATATCCTAGAGTCCGTACTAGAATAACACCTTAAGACACAAATCAACCAAAACCCTAATGTCACCTAGATACTCCAATGTCACCTCAAGTATCCGTGGGTATGATTATACGATATGCATCACACAATCTCACATTCATCTATTCAACCAACACAAAGAACTTCAAAGAGTGCCCCAAAGTTTCTACCTGAGAGTCAAGACGAAAACGTGTGCCAACCCCTATGCATAAGTTCACTAGGTCACTGAAACCGCAAGTTGATCACCAAAACATACATCAAGTAGATCACTTGAATATCCCATTGTCACCATAGATAAGCACATGCAAGACATACATCAAGTGTTCTCAAATCCTTAAAGACTCAATCCGATAAGATAACTTCGAAGGGAAAACTCAATCCATTACAAGAGAGTAGAGGGGGAGAAACATCATAAGATCCAACTATAATAGCAAAGCTCGCGATACATCAAGATCGTGCCAAATCAAGAACAGGAGAGAGATAGAGAGAGAGAGAGAGAGAGAGAGATCAAACACATAGCTACTGGTACATACCCTTAGCCCCGAGGGTGAACTACTCCCTCCTTGTCATGGAGAGCGCCGGGATGATGAAGATGGCCACCGGTGATGGATCCCCCCTCCGGCAAGGTGCCGGAACGGTGCCCCGATTGCTTTTTGGTGGCTACGAAGTCTTGCGGCGGCGGAACTCCCGATCTATGTTATTTTTTGGAGGTTTTTGTATTTATAGAAATTTTTGGCATAGGTCTCACATCAGGGGGGGGTCTCCGAGTCGTCCATGAGATAGGGGGATGCGCCCAAGGGGGTAGGGCGTGCCCCCCACCCTCGTGGATGGCTCGGGACTCTTCTGGCCCAACTCTTTTACTCTGGGGGCTTCTTTTGGTCCATAAAAAATCATCAAAAATTGGCACATCAATTGGACTCCGTTTGGTATTCCTTTTCTGTAAAACTCAAAAACAAGGAAAAAACAAAAATTGGCACTCGGCTCTAGGTTAATAGGTTAGTCCCAAACATCATATAAAATAGCATATAAATACATATAAAACATCCAAGATTGATAATATAATAGCATGGAACAATAAAAAATTATAGATACGTTGGAGACGTATCAGGGGTTGATGACCTTCTCGACAAACTTGTCCTTGGGAGCGCTTGAAGACGTCATGGTGATCTAAATCTGTCAGAAAAATAGCTCAAAACAAAAGCAGGAGATATTTGTGTGGTACGATGGTCAAAACCTTCGGGAGATTATATAATGAATTTTTACCGACCAAAAGAAGTATCGTGCAAGAAAACGAAGTCCGGAGAGCACACGAGGTGCCCACGAGGCAGGGGGTGCGCCCAGGGGGGTAGGGCGCGCCCTCCACCCTCGTGGATGCCTCGTTTCCTTTCCAGACTACTTCTTATTTTCCTATTTTCTTAAATATTCCAAACGGAGAAAAATTTCTATTAGAACTGTTTTGGAGTCGGTTTATTTACCGTACCATATACCTATTCCAATTCGGAGTCTGAAACGTTCTGGAAAGTGTCCCTTATGTACTCCTCCGGGGTTACAATATCAATAACATTGGTTTCAACATTTATGGGATTACCTGAGATATAATGTTTGATTCTTTGACCGTTCACCACCTTCGGATTTGTGCCTTCGAAGTTGTTGATTTTTATGGCACCGGAACGATAGACCTCCTCGATAACGTAAGGACCTTCCCATTTAGACAGGAGTTTTCCTGCAAAAAATATTAAACAAGAGTTGTATAACAAAACATAATCACCAACATTAAACTCACGCTTTTGTATACTTTTGTCATGCCATCTTTTAACTTTTTGTTTAAAGAGCTTGGCATTCTCATAGGCCTGGGTTCTCCACTCATCAAGTGAGCTAATGTCAAATAGTCTCTTCTCACCGGCAAGTTTGAAATCATAATTGAGCTCTTTAATGGCCCAATATGCCTTATGTTCTAGTTCGAGAGGTAAGTGACATGCCTTTCCATAAACCATTTTATACGGAGACATACTCATAGGATTTTTATATGTAGTTCTATAGGCCCATAATGCATCATCAAGTTTCTTGGACCAATTCTTTCTAGATCTATTAATAGTCTTTTGCAAAATTAATTTAATCTCTTTATTGCTCTGTTCTACTTGACCACTAGACTGTGGGTGGTATGGAGATGCAATTCTATGATTAACATCATACTTAGCAAGCATTTTACGAAAATCACCATGAATAAAATGTGAACCACCATCAGTCATTAAGTATCTAGGGACTCCAAACCTCGGAAAAATAACTTCTTTAATCATCTTAATCGAGGTGTTATGACCAGCACTACTAGTTGGAATAGTTTCTACCCACTTAGTAACGTAATCAACAGCAACTAAAATATGTGTATACCCATTAGAGGAAGGAAACGGTCCCATATAATCAAAGCCCCAAACATCAAATGGTTCAATAACGAGTGAATAGTTCATATGCATTTCTTGACGTCTACTAATATTACCAATTCTTTGACATTCATCACAAGACAAGACAAACTTACGGGCATCTTTGAAAAGAGTAGGCCAATAGAAACTGGATTGTAGTACCTTATGTGCAGTTCTATCTCCAGCGTGGTGCCCTCCATAAGCCTCGGAGTGACACTTGCGTAGGATCTGTTCTTGTTCATGCTCAGGTACACAACGTCTAATAACACCATCTACTCCTTCTTTATAAAGGTGTGGGTCATCCCAGAAGTAATGTCTTAAATCATAGAAGAACTTTTTCTTTTGCTGGTATGTGAAACTAGGTGGTATAAATTTAGCAACAATGTAATTAGCATAATCAGCATACCACGGAGTAGTACGAGAAGCATTTATGACAGCTAATTGTTTATCAGGAAAGCTATCATCAACGGGTAGTGGGTCATCAAGAACATTCTCTAACCTAGATAAGTTGTCTGCAACGGGGTTCTCAGCTGCCTTTCAATCAATAATATGCAAATAAAATTCTTGTAGCAAGAGAACCCATCTAACGAGTCTAGGTTTAGCATCTTTCTTTTCCATAAGATATTTGATAGCAGCATGATCAGTGTGAACAATTACTTTAGAATCAACAATATAAGGTGTGAACTTACCACAAGCAAATACAACTGCTAAAAATTCTTTTTCAGTAGTAGCATAATTTCTCTGGGCACTGTCTAGAGCTTTACTAGCATATTGGATAACATTTAATTTCTTATCAACTCTCTGTCCTAAAACAACACCTACAACATAATCACTAGCATCACACATAATTTCATAAGGTAAATTCCAATCAGGTGGCTGAACAATAGGTGCAGAAATCAAGGCTTTCTTAAGTATTTCAAATGCTTCTACACAATCATCATCAAAGATAAAAGGAACATCTTTTTGTAAGAGATTAGTCAGAGGCCTAGAAATTTTTGAGAAGTCTTTAATGAACCTCCTATAAAAACCGGCATGACCAAGGAAACTTCTTATACCTTTAATGTCCTTAGGACACGACATATTTTTAATAGCATCAACTTTAGCTTTATCAACTTCAATACCTCTTTCAGAAATTTTATGTCCCAAGACAATACCTTCATTAACCATAATGTGGCACTTCTCTGCAAAACTCGATCAAGGTTTCTTAAGAAATCATCAAAAGAAGTTCCATATACGGAGAAATCATCCATGAAAACCTCAACAATCTTTTCACAAAAGTTAGAGAATATAGCAGTCATACATCTTTGAAAGGTAGCAGGTGCATTATATAAACCAAAAGGCATACGTCTATAAGCAAAGGTATCGAAAGGGCAAGTAAAAGTGGTCTTTTCCTGATCCTCTTTTGACACAGGTATTTGAGAGAAACCAGAAACCGTCTAGAAAGCAAAAATGTGTATGTTTGGATAATCTTTCTATCATTTGATCAATAAAATGTAAAGGGTAATGATCTTCTCTAGTAGCTTTATTTAATTTGCGGAAGTCAATTACCATTCTATAACCTGTAACAATTATTTGTGGGATCAATTCATCTTTGTCATTAGGAACAACAGTAATACCTCCCTTCTTAGGGACACAATGGACAAGACTTACCCACTGACTATCAGCAACATGATAAATTATAGCTGCCTCCAAAGGCTTTAGTATTTCATTTCTTACCACTTCTTTCATCTTAGGATTTCACCGTCGTTGGTGATCAACAACCGGTTTAGCGTATTTCTCCAATTTTATTTTGTGTTGGCATAGAGTGGGACTAATGCCCTTAAGATCATCAAGAGTATATCCAATAGCAGCACAGTGCTTCTTCACAGTTTTCAATAATTTCTCTTCTTCCTGCTCTAAAAGGTTAGCACTAATAATAATAGGATATATCTTCTTTTCGTCAAGATAAGCATATTTAAGAGTATCAGGTAATGGTTTAAGCTCAAACACGGGATCACCCTTGGGTGGAGGAGGACCCCCTAGAATTTCAAAAGGCAAGTTGTGTTTCAAAATAGGTCCCTATTTAAAGAATACTTCATCTATTTCCCTTCTTTCATTCATAAACATATCATTTTCATGGTCTAGCAAATATTGTGCTAAAGGATCATTAGGAGGCACAGTAATACTAGCAAGACCAATAATTTCATCTTTACTAGGCAATTCTTTATCATGGGGTTGTCTATGAAATTTAGCAAAATTAAAATCATGAGACATATCCCCTAAACCAATAGTGACAATATCCTTTTTGCAGTCTATCTTAGCATTAACAGTATTTAAGAAGGGTCTACCAAATATAATGGGACAAAAGTCATCTTGTGGGGAACCAAGAACAAGAAAATCAGTAGGATATTTAACTTTCCCACACAAGACTTCAACATCTCTAACAATCCCAATTGGTGAAATAGTATATCTATTGGCAAGCTTAATTGTAACATCAATATCTTCTATCTCAGCATGTGCAATATCATGCATAATTTCTTTGTATAAGCAATGAGGTATTGCACTCCCACTAGCACCCATGTCACATAAGCCATGATAGCAATGATCTCCTATTTTAACAGAAACAACATGCATGCCTACAACAGGTCTATGTTTATTTTTAGTATCGGGTCTAGCAATTCTAGCAGCTTCATCACAGAAGTAAATAACGTGCCCATCAATATTGTCGACCAAGAGATCTTTAACCATAGCAATACTAGGTTCAACTTTAATTTTCTCAGGGGGTGTAGGTGTTCTAGCATTACTCTTACGAACCACAATTGAAGCTTTAGCATGATCCTTTATTCTAACAGGGAAAGGTGGTTTCTCAATATAAGCGGTAGGAACAATAGGATCAATATTATAAGTGATAGTATTTTATTTAACTTTAATAGGTTCAACTACTTTTACTTCAATGGGAGGATGATATTTAAACCACTTCTCCTTAGGGAGATCAACATGAGTAGCAAATGATTCACAGAAAGAAGCTACTATCACAGAGTCAAGTCCATGTTTAGTGCTAAATTCACTAATATACCTGACTCCTTAAAAGATTTAACACAATCAAACTTAGGTGTTATACCTGACTCCTTACCTTCGTCGATTTCCCAATCCTCAGAGTTGCGTTTAATTCTTTCCAATAAATCCCTTCTGAATTCAATAGTCTTCATCATAAAAGAACCAGTACAAGAAATATCGAGCATGGAGCGATTATTGAGAGAAAGCCGAGCATAATTTTTTAATAATAATTTCTCTTGAGAGCTCATGTTGGGGCATGAATATAACATTGACTTAAGCCTCCCCCAAGCTTGAGCAATATTTTCTCCTTCGCGAGGCCAAAAATTATATATATAATTATGATCACGATGAACCAGATGCATAGGATAAAACTTCTGATGAAATTCCAATTTCAATCGGCTGTAGTTCCATGATCCAATATCATCACATAGCCTAAACCATGTCAATGCCTTTCCCTTCATAGATAAAGGGAAGACATTCTTCTTGATAACATCCTCGGGCATACCTGCAAGCTTAAATAATCCACAAACTTCATCCACATAGATTAGGTGCATATCGGGATGTAATGTTCCATCTCCTGTGAAAGGATTAGCTAGCAGTTTCTCTATCATACCCGAAGGAATTTCAAAGTAAACATTTTCAGTATGTTGAGGAGCAACTCTTTGCTCTACTGGTCAGGGTGAAGATACCCCGAACAAGCCCCTCAAAGGATTGTTTTCAGTAACAAGTGACAGTAAATTTCAGCACACTACATAAATTTTTCCTTACCAAATTCCACCTACCAAAGGCGCTTCACTCCCCGGAAACGGCGCTACAAAAAAATCTTGATGACCCACAAGTATAGGGGATCTATTGTAGTCCTTTCGATAAGTAAGAGTGTCAAACCCAACGAGGAGTAGAAGGAAATGACAAGCGGTTTTCAGTAAGGTATTCTCTGCAAGCACTGAAATTATAGGTAACAGATAGTTTTGTGATAAGGTAATTCGTAACGGGTAACAAGTAAACAAAGTAAACAAGGTGCAGCAAGGTGGCCCAATCCTTTTTGTAGCAAAGGACTAGCCTGGACAAACTCTTATATAAAGGAAAGCGCTCCCGGCGACACATGGGAATTATCGTCAAGCTAGTTCTCATCATGTTCATACGGTTCGCGTTCGTTACTTTGATAATTTGATATGTGGGTAGACCGATGCTTGGATACTACCCTTCAGTGGCGGAGCTTAGTGAGGGCCAACCTGGGCCACCGCCCCCCCAGCCCATGAGATTTTCTTTGACTACCCCATAATAGATGGCCCATATACTAGTGAAAATCAGCCCAAACTCTTGCTCTGGTCGCCCCCCCAGCCCATCGCCCCTCCAAGAATACGGCTCAAGCTCCGCCACTGCTGCACTTCCTTGTACATGCATCCCACTTATGATTAACCCCCCTCACAAGGATCTGCAACTACGAAAGAAGAATTAAGGTAAACCTAACCATAGCATGAAACATAAGGATCCAAATCAGCCCCTTACGAAGCAACGCATAAACTAGGGTTTAATCTTCTGTCACTCTAGCAACCCATCATCTACTTATTACTTACCAATGTCTTCCCCTAGGCCCAAACAATGGTGAAGTGTCATGTAGTCGACGTTCACATAACACCACTAGAGGAAAGACAACATACATCTCATCAAAATATCGAACGAATAATAAATTCACATAACTACTTATAATAAGACTTCTCCCATGTCCTCAGGAACAAACATAACTACTCACAAATCATATTCATGTTCATAATCAGAGGGGTATTTATATGCATAAAGGATCTAAACATATAATCTTCCATCGAATAAACCAACTAGCATCAACTACAAGGAGTAATCAACACTACTAGCAACCCACATGTACCAATCTGAAGTTTTGAGACAAAGATCGGATACAAGAGATGAACTAGGGTTTGAGAGGAGATGGTGCTGGTGAAGATGTTGATGGAGATTGACACCCTCGCGATGAGAGGATCGATGGTGATGACGATGGTGACGATTTCCCCCTCCCGGAGGGATGTTTCCCCCGCAGAACAGCTCCGCCGGAGCCGTAGATTGGTTCCGCCAAGGTTCCGCCTCGAGACGGCGGCGCTTCATCCCGAAAGCTTCATCCTTATTTTTTCCATCGCGAAAGATACCTTATACCATAAGATGGGCATCGGGGGGATTCCAGGTGGCCCACGAGGCAGGGGGCGCACCCAGGGGGTAGGGCGCGCCCTCCACCCTCATGGATGGTCGGTGGCCCCCCTCTGGTGCTTCCTTCACCCAATATTTTTAATATATTCCCAAACTGACTTTCATGGAGCTTCAGGACTTTTGGAGTTGTGCAGAATAGGTCTCCAAAGTTTGCTCCTTTTCCAGCCCAGAATTCCAGCTGTCGGCATTCTCCTTCTTCATGTAAACCTTGTAAAATAAGAGAGAAAATTCATAAGTATTGTGACATAATGTGTAATAGCAGCTCATAATGCGATAAATATTGATATAAAAGCATGATGCAAAATGGACGTATCAGATGTCAGTACTTGTAAAATCAGGAGATGTAATCCCTCCGTCTCAAAATAAATGACTCAACTTTATACTAACTTTATACTAAAATTAATACAAAGTTGAGTCACTTATTTTGGGACAGAGGGAGTAGTTAATAAGAGCATCCAGAAAACATAGGATGATAAACAAGAAAATTTTAATGTAGGACCACCCTGACTTTTGACACCGAATAATCATTCACTTGAGTTATTATTTTCAACAATACATTCAGCAGAAATTTGGCGAGTCACATACTCACATTACAAATGCTAATTAAAGTTTAACTAAGAGAGATAAACTTAGTAACCATTTTGCCAGATGCAGTTTAAGTAATAAAGTTAATAACAAAAGGAGTGACTTGTGTTTCCTAATTGCTAGAAGGACAACTATTACCTTTCGAGTATGTAACAAGAAGTGGCTTGATTGACTATGAAATATCAACAACAAATTTGACATGTGGTGAAGCATAATTCAGAAGGACGGGGAGGAGCAACAGGGGTGGCGACTCTGGAGCCTCCTTGAAGCTTGTATCTGGTCATCGAGGAGTCGGCCAATGGGTACTCCAGGAAGATCATAACATGTGGTTTTCACTGCCTGTGTAAGGAATTTCTAGAGAGGGATGGCTTCCATGGTGCTGACCATCGACTGGAAGGAGAAGAGGGGAGGCGAACTAGGTGGAGCTATAGACAAGGAGTGAGCAGGTATTGCCCAGTGCCATCGGAGGGTTTCGTGCCATCAGCCCATCAACAGAAGTTCGGCCCGCACTTGGCAACAACAACTTAAGAATGGAGCCATGGCGAGGGATCCATCTGGATGCCTCCGCCACCACGTACATGTTTACCGAGGATGAAGGCGCGACGGCTCGACGGGGTGAGAGCAGAGAGGTCAAGAGGGGTGGGATCTCAGAGGTGGGCATGGAGACTACTCGACGGCGCACATGTGCTTCGCCCTAGATCGAGATTGGAAGGGATGGGAGGGGTCAGGCAAGATGTACTATTGTGCAGGATTGAGGCATGGGGAGGGAGGAGGGTGGACCGTCAGGGCCAGAGTCATGGGCTCGTGGCAGATTTTGGTTGTGTAGGGTGGACCGTCCATCAAGGATCGAACGGGAGGCTCCAATTTTGTTCCCGGAGTAGCGGGCCTTGGACATCCGGCTTGGCGCATCCGATGACCAAGAAAGACTGGAACAAGCGATCTAATGGTCAAAATCAGTGATGGTGTGAGAGGGCTTCTAGGGTGCGCAGTTATAATGTCTTAAAATTAGCTCTTGCTAAAGACTTGCATGTTCAACAATTGGTCATCGGCTCTGATTGCCTTGAAGTCGCCACAAATATCAATCGTGGCAGCAACCTATGCTTCAGTTTTGAAGGAGATAGATCACGCTAGGAAGGATTTTGGTGATGTAATTTTTTGTTTTGAGCCTAGGGAGTCTAATAGTGAAGCTCATAGTTTAGCTAAGGCGGCATCAACTCTTGATGTCGGTCATCATGTGCGGCTAGGAAGAGTCCCCAAGATTGTGTGTATCCCAAACATTTTGAGTTTTAAATAAATCCCTGGTTACACCTCAAAATAAATATAGTATGGTCCGCTTTTGCGTCGGTGCTCTCCGTGGTGATGAATTATAATTATGAACAAAATTTAGTGTTCCAGCAAAAAAAGGGGGGACGTGCTACGCGTCCGCCGGTTGATCTTTTTAAAAGATCAGTTGGGCTGCGAGCCGTCAGATTTGCCACATGCGACCGAGCGCGTCTCCACCATTGCAACACAGACGTTGTTGCAGAATTATTTCTGCAACGTAGGTCTTATTGCAGAACTTTTTTGCAACAACTATTTATTGCAAAAATATTTGTGCGATGTTTTGTTGCATTTTTTTTTGCAAATAAGGTCTTGTAGTAGAAAATTTCAGCAACAGATGTTTTGTTTTAAAACATAAACCTGCCGTAGACCATTGCAACACCGCATATATTTCAAAAACATAGCATCTGTTGCAGAAGCGTGATCAACGAAGGACGACTCGTTTGGACACGTGTCATGCAGGAAATGTGACGGACACGGCCACTACGATCCGCTGGGTGATGATAAGCTTTTCCCCCCAAAAAAAGAGAGAAACTACGTGGTCCCACTGCATGCCAAACGTATATTACCTTTTCTTTTTTGACGTGAACGTATGTTATGTCTATCCCAAAATTATTAGTCTTAGATTTGCTTAACTACATATGTATCTTACCCTAAAACGTGTCTAAATACATTTGTATTTATCTAAGACAAGTAATTTAGGATAGATGGAATATATTAAAACTTTGACGTGTCTGATTCAAACAAGTTCAAACAGTCTGTCCATGTTCGGACACGGAATACGAACAAGCCGATTTGGTCTGGAAACGGATCGACGCAGTATACAGGTGTGTACGTCTGCCGTCGGCCCTCCGAGATCTCGTCGTGTATGATCGATCGCGTGGCGCCATGGGCCTCAGTCTCGGCAAGACCCGCGGCCGCGGCGCATCACGGTGGCTTGACCTCCCGCACGACATAGCCGGGCTCATCCTCTGCCGTCTGCCGTCGCACGCCGACCGCCTCAGCTTCGGGGCCGTCTGCCGCGGCTGGCGCCTCGCCGCGGAGCTGCAGCGGCCGCCCGCCATGCCGTGGGCCAGCCTCGGTGGCGGTTCCTACCAGTGCATCGTGGAAGGCAAAACTTACCACTTCGCCGCAGAGCCGTGCAAATACTGCCATCTCTCCTTCGGCAGCTAGCTTCTGTACGGGCACTGCAATCGGTTGCTCCTGCGCCACCATGTGCGAGGAGCCTCGTCCGCCATCGAGATCCCGTGGAGCTACCACGAGTGCACCGACGGCTGCGACGCGGCCGGCCACGACCGGAGCATGGCGATGGCGCTGATGATTGGCACGGTGACGGTGCGTTCATCCATGTATAAGATCGTGGTGTGCTCGCCCCTCGCCCCATCTCCTCGCTGCGATCCTCTACACTCACCGAACCAGGGACGACTGTAACTTCGCATTCTTCCGGCCAGGCGCTCTTTCATGGGCGCTGCTCAGCAGCACCGATTACAGCGACATAGCCTTCCACCGTGGACAGATCTTCGCTGTGAGTTCCAGCGAGGAGCTCTTCGTCCACGAGCCCACGCAGCCTTGCCGCGCCAAGCACGTCATCCAGAAACGGCCTGCGACGGCGACCGGCCGCGCAAACCTCAACCTCGTCGTGTCGTCCGACGAGACAAAGCTACTGATGGTGCGATGGAGCCTCCCTAGCGGGGACGGGATTCGCCATGACAACACGATAAAACTGCAGGTGTTCGAGGCGGATCTGGAGAAGAACGAGTGGGCAGAAGTGAAGGACTTGGGTGACCAGGTGCTCTTCATCAGCGACACTTGCTCCAGGGCGGTTGGATCGTCGTCCATGGAGCATCGCACTGACAGCAGACTCGGAGGAGGGAACCGTGTGTTTCTTCCGAGCGTCAGCTCGCTCTGGTTATTATGCCCTCCTACCGGGCCATGCAGGTGTTGCTTTTGTGAAAAGTACCTCAAATGCATTCCCTACTATTGTGTGTATGACATGACAAGAGAAGCGGCACTCATAGTGTAGTCTCACTGATCGGGTGTCGCTTGATAAACAATCCGATGACTGAATGGTTCTTCCCGTACTAAGAACCCAAGAATTCGATATGATTACTGTGAGTTGCCAAGGAACAAGATGTATAAGCGTGCAAACGGTGAATGAAGTATGATAATATTAAAACAGATTTGCTATTTCACATATATATGTGAAATAACTATCTCATATCTAAGTCCAAAGTCGTTGGATCACTTGTCTTTAATATTTGTGCAAAACGTGATGGTGTGGCTGGTGCGCTCGCTCGTTGAGCCTTGTCTGGCGCGTAGCTCATGTCCAGGTTGTTGCTAGTGCCAGGTCGGGCCGTTGTCCTGTTTCTTTCGTGATATTGGGCTCGCAGGCCATTTTTCGTCTATAGTCCACTCACGTGCCTCTCATCTAGTGGGTCTTAGTTTTTTTTTCACAGTCGGCTGTGTTTTTCTATTTTCTTTTCACAAGTCTGTTCTTCTCATTTTTATAAATTTTCATTTGACTCTTAGTATTTGTTTTTTTGTTCGTTTCCATTTTATTTTCTTTTTTGTTTTATCTTTCTATTTCATTATTTCTTTTCAATTATGAATTAGTTTTAAATTCATGTTTTTTTAGTTTCTCCTTTTTTCATTTTTTTTTGTTTTCCTTTCTTTATTTATTTGTTTAAAATTCATGAAATTGTTTTTACCCTGTCATATGTTCGTTTTGAATGTCGTGCAAATCCCGATCACTGGTTATTTTTGTCATGCGCACTATGTGTCGCGTCGTGTGATGTGTCTACTTGTCGACATGTTCGCACATGCGTCTTTTGTTAGGCCGTTTACGCCGCGCGGTCTGGGGTCTCGTTTCGGATTAGTTTGCTACTTCTCATCTAAATAAGAGTTAACAATGTTTTATCCAACTCATATACTGTTAGATACACGTGTTTCTGAGTCGTGCTTGTTGCTGATGTGTCGTGTTTTCTGTTTATCCCTCGTGAAGCAGTGAGGCCCGATGTGATATCCTTTTAGTGGGCCATTATTATGTTTTGTGTATTATTTTTTTCCCTGTGAGCTTAGTTTTTTTGGAGGGCCACGTGTCTTTTTATTCCTTCTTTTTGTTTTATTTTTGGTTTGACTATGTAGCTAGATTTTTATTTCAGACTTGCTAAATTCAATCTAGATTAGTTTTTAGCTCACATAAGTCTACAACTGTCTAATTTGTTTGTCTTAATGTTCGTACAAACCAAACATGCGCGTTCGTGTCCGCTCATTATTTTTTTGTCACGTGTCCTCTTGTCCTGTTTGTTTTGTGTCGTCATGTTCTCGCGTTTCTTTACACATGGGCCCATATATGTCATCGTTTAGGGGTTCGACGATGAAGCTTATCCCCATCTTCTCATTGACCGACCTTTGACCCCTATTATTTTGCCTGTGTTTTACTTTGCATCCCAGTTATATGTCCATCCTTGACATGCAACTAACTTGTAGTTTGTTTCATCCTAGTCGCAAGTCAAACCTTGACTAGCCACTAGGCTCGTAATTTCGTAGTTTTCCCAGGTGCAAGTCCACCCTCGACTCGCAACGAGGCTCATAGTTTTCCCAATTCCAATCGCTCTATCTTCTGCCTTGCTTGTCGCTATTTTTTTGTGTACCCTGTTGTTGGCCTAGGCATGTTTGGCTTCGCTTTTGTCCCCTCGACTCACAACTGGGGCTTGACTATCTTTTATCCAAGTTGCAAGTCCACCCTCGACTTGTAGCTGGAACCCGGTCATTTTTGTCCCAGTTGCAAGTCCACTCTCGACTCGCAGCTAGGGTCCCGCAATTTCTTGTCCCGGTTGCAAGTACATTCTTGAGTCGCAACTAGGACCTGGCATTTTTCTTGTCCTAGTTGCAAGTCCACCGCCGACTCGCAACTGGGGCTCAACCATTTTTCCTAGTTGCAAGTCCATCGTTGACTCGCAAGTAGGGCTCGACCTTTTTTAGTCCCAGTTGCAACCCCTCGACTCGTAATTTGGACCTGACCTTTTTTGTCCCAGTTGCAAGTCCATTCTCAACTCGCAACTGGGGATCCGACATTTTTTTGTCCAAGTTGCAAGTCTACCATCGAGTTGCAACTGGGGCCTGAAAAAATTTCCGGTTGCAATTTTGCTGTCGACTCGCAACTGGGGCCCGAAATATTTTTCCTCCTAATTGCAAGCCCCCCAACAACTCGCAACTAAGGTCCGGCCTTTTTTTGTCCCAGTTGAAAGTCCACCTCAATTCGGGGACCAACTTTTTTTGTCCTAGTTCCAGGTCCACTCTTGACTCACAAATAGGGCGAGACTTTTCTTTTGTCCAAGTTGCCAGTCCACCCTTGACTTGTAACGCAGGACCAACCTGTTTTGTCCGAGTTGCAAGTCCACCCTCGACTTGCAACTCAAGCCAAACTTTTTTTTGGCCGAGTTATAAGTCCACCGTCAACTCGCAACTAGGCTCCAACCTTTATTGTCCGAGTTGCAAGTCCACCATCGACACGCAGTTGCGGCTCGAGTTTTTTACTCCCAATTGCAAGTCCACTCTCAATTTGCAACTGGGGCCCGACCTTTTTGTGTCTTAGTCGCATGTCCTCCGTCGACTCGCAACTGGGGCTCAACCTTTTCTAGTCCCAATTGCAAGTCCACCCTTGACTCGCAATTGGGGCCCAACCTTTATTGTCTAAGTTGCAAGTCTAAACAGAACTCGCAACTAGGGGCTGACCTTTTTTAGTCCTGATTTCGAGTCCACCCTCGACTTGCCACGAGTCCACCCTCGACTTGCCACTGGGGTCCAACATTATTTTGTCCTAGTTGCAAGTTCACCCTCGACAGCGAACAAACCGCAGATGAGACGGCCCAAGTAGCTAGGATATGTTTTTTGTTTTGTTTTGTTTATGTTTTTATCATGTTTTCTTTATTGGTTTTTCTCTTTTTTTAATTTTTCTATTTTCACAAGTCGTCTCATTTTTTTCTGATTATTTTGTCTTTTTTCATAAATTCACAAGATTCAATAAATGTTCCAAAATTCATAAATTTGTTCATTGTTCTAAAATTGTTCGTGTTTATTACATTTTTTATAAAAAGAATCAAAATGTGTTCATCTCTCAGATGTTTATTGGAAAGAAAACTAATATACTAGCGAGATTATCTCCGTCGTAAGAAGAGAATGACGCGAGCTATTGTGTAGTGTAGCGTTGTGGTACGACTAGCTACAACAACAGAAAGGGACGCGAGTTGCTGTGTAGTAAAGTAGTACAAGTAGCAACAAAAACACGAAGGGACGCGAGCTGTCATTTGTACCAGTACGACGGCTAGCAACATTTGCAAGGGAGCAGCGGAAGTGGTAAGCCTGGCCCATGTGAGCATGCTCTGGGTGGCCCTCTTTTTTAGTCATGCTAGATGATTCTCTAAAAACTAAAATTACGCTGGGCTGGACAGCAACAAAAATGTAAACCAACAAACAAATAAAAAGCAGCGAACAAGTGCTAAAAAATCAACTAAGATGATGTCACGTTAGATGTGAGATATTATCTCACATCTAGATGTGACATAAACAGACCCATATTAAAAAGGGCTTTTGCCCTTAGTGGTGTCCATGTGCTCAATCTTGCCCTCAGATGCGAATTGTGCTCAGTTTTGCCCCTAGTCCATGCGCAACTACTATGACGAGGCCAAGCGGCCAGATTTTAGTCCATTCCGCCCGCCGGCGTTAGTGGTTGTGGGTCCGGAGCTTACACGTGGGACCGCGTGGACGTGGGTCCGGATCTGACATGTGGGCCCGTGCAACAAAATCCCCAAATCATTCGTAGGGTTCTAGCCGGCCAAATCGACGCCCACTCTGCCCATCCGCCGGTCGGCCGTCCTGCGCCGCCGCCACCACCTGCCCCGCCACCAGCTGCACGGCCTGCTCCGCTGCTACCGTCCTGCGCCGACACTCCACCGCTACCTGCTCCGCCTGCCACCTTCCTGCGACGCCACGGGTGGGGCGCCCGCCACCTGCTCGACCCGCGGTGCGGCCTCCTTCCATGCGCCCGGCCGGAGCGCTCAAAGGTGGGGGCTGGTGGAGCTATTTGAACTAGGAGGAAGAACCACAGGGCTAAATGGCGAGCAGCGGCGACCCCGGAGTATTTGGTGAGGCAGGCATCGGGCCAGAGATCCGCCGCGTCCACGACTGGGTTCCCGAGGGGTAAGTCACACCTTCTGTTTAGATTGAGCTTAGTTGTGCATTTGAACAGCCGATTCGAGTAGGTTTGCCCGATTAGTGTGTTGATTGCGTCTCTGTTTTTTGTCGGTTAGGATGGAGTTGCGGTTTGCTTTCTTGGTGCACATTAGAAGGGACCGGTACATGTTCAATGCAAAGAATAAGAAGAAATTCCAAGGAGGTTTCGATTATCGGTTGCCAATGGCTATTAATTGGAGTTTCAGACAATTTGGGGAGGTAATTTGTAGCCAATATCCTTGGGGTTTGCTTGATGAAGTGGTATCCAAATACTATGATGGGGAAAAGAAATGGGTGCAGTTAGTAATGATGAAGAGCTGGCTACCATGTTTGCTAGGCATAAAGAGATAGAGAATTTTCATGTGAGCCTGCAAATTGATGTGCTTGAGCAGGCATTTGGACCTAGGATGGCGGGTGCAACATCTTGGGGAGAACCAAGTCGTCATAATGGCATCTCTAGCCAGAACAGTTCAGTTAGTGCACAGCGACGTGGTGGCTCGACAAGCGTGGGCAACGGCAGTAGGGTCCCCCTTGATGTGGAGCCCGATGACTAAAATTCTAGGGTTGATGAAGAGAAGCTATATTATGATGTTATTCGGAATTTACGACGGGCACCTCGGGCTGAAAACCAAGATGAGGCTCACAATGCAGTCCGTGTGGATGATGACGCGGTGGGTGAGGATGAAGACCTTGCAGCTGTTGAATGGGACCCTTTGAACCCTCATATGGAAGAAGGTACCATTTTGCATCCATGACTGAGTGTAGAAATGCACTTGTGACATACTGCATCAAGGTAGAACGTACTTTCAAAGTTGACAAGAGCGATCAAGTAGGTTACAGAGTGCACTGTCTGACTAAGGGTTGTCCATGGAGGATGCTCGCATCTAAAATGCGAAATAGCACTAATGTTTAGGTCAAAGTGAACCCTTTTAAGCACACATGCCAGGAATCAACCCTTAGGAAGGATACAATCAGTAGATCCAAGTCAAGATGGGTGGCAGAAGAAGTAAAGAAGTGGGTGAAAGAAAACCAGCAAGTGGTTCCAAAGGAATTGCAGAAGAACATCAAAGATAGATTTACCATACATGAGGTTGTTCAATGGTAAACAACATGCTATGGATTCTATTTATGGTAACTGGCAGGAAAGTTTTCAATTGTTGTATTCATTCAAAGGTGAAGTGGAGAGGACCAGCCTAGGTAGTATTGTAGATATTGACCACCACACCGTGGAGTACACATTCAGGGGAGTGACAAAGACCAAGAAATGCTTTAGGAGGGTTTTTGTTTGCTTTGAGGCTTGTCGCCGGGGTTTTTTGGCAGGCTATGGGCCTTATTTGGCTATTGATGCCACTTTTCTCAGAGGAAAGTTTAAAGGACAGTTAGTAGTAGCTTGTGCAGTTGATGCACACAGTTTTGTATTTCTAGTTGCCTACAGTGTGCTGGAGATAGAGTCTGAGGAGAGCTGGACTTGGTTTTTGCATAATCTGCACCGGGCTATTGCACATCCCAATGGGTTGGTCATTCATACAGATGACTGCAAAGGTTTAGAAGTGGCCATGGACGGTGTGTTCCCTGGAGTAGAGCATAGAGAATGCATGCGTCACCTTGCTGCAAATTTCATGAAGAAATTCAAAGGAAAGGTGTATACCGACAATTTATGGCCAACGTCTTTGACTTGCAGTGTGAAGAAGCACAACTATCACTTGAGGCAGTTATACATGAATCCCAAAGTGAAAGAATACTTGGAAACACACCACTCCAAGTTATGGGACAGAAGCCAATTCAGTGAACTGAGCAAAGTTGACTATGTGTACAATAATCTAGCAGAGTCTTTCAACTCAACGATCCGGAAACTAAAGGGTCATTATGTGGTGGATTTTCTTGACGGGATAAGGATAGAATACATGAAGAAATTTCATTATCTTGCAGGAATAGCCGAGGCAAAATTCATGGGCCACATTATGATCCCTGCCGTGATGAATGAACTGAAGAAGAAAACAATAGGCTTGGAAATGAACATGACTCTTTGCTCGGGTACCACAGCAGAGATATCATATTTGGACAAAGAGAAGAGGGAATGGAGATATCCAGTGGATTTAGAAGATTTAACTTGCAGTTGTAGGCAATGGCAGATAACTGGGTTGTGATACGTCTCCGTCGTCTCTATAATTTTTTATTGTTCCATGCCAATATTCTACAACTTTCATATACTTTTGGCAACTTTTTATACTATTTGTATTGATCCAGTGCCCAGTGCCAGTTTCTCTTTGTTGCATTTTTTTGTTTCGCAGAAAATCCATATGAAACGGAGTCCAAACGGGATAAAAACTGATGTAGATTTTTTTGGAATATATGTGATTTTTGAGAAGAAGAATCAACGCGAGACGATGCCCGAGGGGGCCACGAGGCAGGGGGCGCTCCCCAGGGGGTCAGGCACGCCCTGGGCCCTCGTGGCCACCCCGTACGGCGGTTGGTGCCCTTCTTTCGCCACAAGAAAGCCAATATCCGGATAAAAATCGTGTCCAGATTTCATCCCAATCGGAGTTACGGATCTCCGGAATATAAGAAACGGTGAAAGGCCAGAATCAGGGAGCGCACAAACAGAAGGAAACAGAGAGACAGATCCAATCTCGGGGGGGGGGGGGCTCTCGCCCCTCCGCCGCCATGGAGGCCATGGACGAGAGGGGAAACCCTTCTCCCATCTAGGGAGAAGGTCAATGAAGAAGAAGAAGAAGGGGGGCCCTCTCCCCCTCTCTCCCGGTGGCGCCGGAACGCCGCCCGGGCCATCATCGTGTGACGGCGATCTACACCAACACCTCCGTCATCTTCACCAACATCTTCATCACCTTCCCCCGTCTATCTATAGAGGTCCACTCTCCCGCAACCCGTTGTACGCTCTACTTGAACATGGTGCTTTATGCTTCATATTAATATCCAATGATGTGTTGTCATCCTATGATGTCTGAGTAGATTTTCCTTGTCCTATTGGTAATTGGTGAATTGCTATGATTGGTTTAATTTGCTTGTGGTTATGTTGTTGTCCTTTGGTGCCCATCATATGAGCGCGCGCGTGGATCACACCATAGGGTTAGTTGTATGTTGATAGGACTATGTATTGGAGGGCAAGAGTGACAGAAGCTTCAACCTAGCATAGAAATTGATGCATACGGGATTGAAGGGGGACCAATATATCTTAATGCTATGGTTGGGTTTTACCTTAATGAACGTTAGTAGTTGCGGATGCTTGCTAATAGTTCCAATCATAAGTGCATAGAATTCCAAGCCAGGGATGACATGCTAGAAGTGGCCTCTCCCACATAAAACTTGCTATCAGTCTAGTAAAGTAGTCAATTGCTTAGGGACAATTTCGCAACTCCTACCACCACTTTTCCACACCACTATACTAACTTTATTGCTTCTTTACCTAAATAGTCCCTAGTTTTTATTTACGTGCTCTTTATTATCTTACAAACCTATCCAATAACACCTACAAAGTACTTCTAGTTTCATACTTGTTCTAGGTAAAGCGAACGTCAAGCGTGCGTGGAGTTGTATCGGTGGTCGATAGAACTTGAGGGAATATTTGTTCTACCTTTAGCTCCTCGTTGGGTTCGACACTCTTACTTATCCAAAGAGGCTACAATTGATCCCCTATACTTGTGGGTTATCAGGTTGCGATGCATTCATGCCTTGTTTTTCATCACGTCTCTCCCAGGTCCAGCAGGGAACATACAGCAGTATGTGCATGATTACTACTATGTTGCAAGGTTCAAAGCCACATATGCGTATGCATTGCCTGCTATGGAGGGAAAACAACAATGGGACATGGTGGACCCTGGATTCAAGCTTTGCGCTCCAGTTCTGAAGAGAGCAGCGGGTAGACCAAGGAAGAGTCGAATCAGACCTCGCAGCGAAGGAGCTGGACTTGGAGCGAGGAAGCGTAAGTGCACAAGGTGTGATGGGTCTGGTCATTTCGGTAAGTATTGTGATAACACAGTAGATCCAGCATTCGGAGAGAGCTTCGATGAAAATGTTGGTCAGCAGCTAGTTGCCTCAACAGATGATGAAAATGATGGTCAACAGCCGGTTGCATCAGATGAGGATTTTGACGAGGTTTCAAATGACGATGGTCAACAGCCACATGATTTTGACGATGATCCAAAATATCCTCCAAATGATGATTCAAGTGAGGCTCCAAATGGCGATCATGGTGATCCAAGTGAGGCTCCAAATGGTGACCAACCTTCTGTTGTTGTGAGTTCTGCTAGGTATGTTAATCTTGCAAATACTACTATACATTTATCACTTGACATGATCTCATTACCCTTTCTGTTTTGCACAGCTTTGTGGTAGGTTTGAAGAAGATGCGCAAGGTACCAACAACCAAGAGGAGAAGAGAAAAAGCAATGAGCACAAGGTGCACGAGGAGCAAAGTGATGGCAAGAAGCTCAAGGAACAGACAGAATCCCCAACACTATTTATGAATAATTATGAAACATTATGAATAATGTTGTATTTCTGTTGAATGATGTTGGATCTATGTTAGAACTATGTTTGAATGATGTTGGACCTATGTTAGAACCTCAAATTTGACATGCTTTATGGATGTTGGAATTCTTTCGAAACTTTGGTAAAATCACATTTATGAAAAATGTACTAAAAAAGAGCTCCAAAGGTAGGGTAAACGGCCTCGTTTCTAGGCAAGATTTTTTTGACCTTGTCTAAATGAGCCAAATAACTTTCCTACACATATATTCTATATACACAGACTATGTGTGTTGGTTTTCCTTTTCTTGATTTTTTGAATTTTGTTTTGCTCATTTGAATTCTAGTCAAACCTAACTTTGACCAAGATTTAAACAAGTCTAAAACATCAAAATAAAAAACTAAGCCTGGATCCTTCTTAGTCACTCCAAAATGAAGCTGTGGTGAGGTCTTTGAAGTTTTCATGAAAAATGTGATAAAAAAGAGGGATCCAAAGGTAGGGTAAACGGCCTCATTTCTAAGCAAGGTTTTTCTCGACCTTGTCTAAATCAGCCAAATAACTTTCCTACACATATATTCTATATAAACAGACTATGTGCGTTGGTTTTTCTATTTTTTTAATTTGTTTTGCTCATTTGAATTCTGGTCAAACTTAACTTTGACCAAGACTTAAACAAGTCTAAAACATCAAAATGAAAAACTAAGCCTGGATCCTTCTTAGTCACTCCAAAATGAAGCTGTGGTGAGTTTTTTTGAATTTTCATGTTCATTTCCCCAAAACACTTCTCTTCACTTCATACAAGAGAGTTTGAGATACTTGAGATATCACATAAGACACAAGAACTTTTCGTTTAAATGTATGTAAACCTTGTTTATCAGCTTAAATCATTAGTATATGACATAAGAAGACTCTATGCGCAGGTTTTTCATTTTTCTGATTTTCATTTAATTTATTATGCTCATTTGAAATCTTGTCAAACCTATCTTTGACTGCTCCAAACCCCGCTAACCATAGCGCTGAACAAGGACCGTCCATCTAACCCTAGCGGCGATCAAGGACCGTCGATCTAACCCTTCTAGAAGGAATCTACAGGGAGGAGGGGGGCGATCCGCGAGATGCAATCTAATTGGCTGGGAGATTTTTTTTTCTCAACAAGTACCGAGCGCGCTGGATGGACCATTGGGCCGTCTCGCTGTCTGGGCCTGAGACCGCAGTTAATAGTCGTCGCAGCCTTTCCAGGCCTGCATGCATGGGAAGGGCGGCGACGTGGGATTGCATGCGCGGGAGGGAGGCTGACGTGCAAGCATGCGAGCGAGGAGAGCTAGGCGAGCTAGGTGGCCATGCACGTATTGATTCAGAGTTAGGCCATTGTTTCAGATTACGGTAGTGCTTCATATTACGGCAGTGAGTCAGATGCACGCGCCCGGTCCAAGAGCATCCCTATGCAGTGATTCAGATGCACGCATGCGTCCCATGCATCGTTTTCGTGCAAAAATTTAAGGGTCCAAAACTTAACGGATACACACACGCGTCCGGATTCACACACGCACCGTTCTCATCCCTTCTCTCTTCCTCTCCCAACCACATGCCTATAAATGGGGTGCCTCTCTTCCTCTCCCACCCACAAGCCAGATCCGATCCATTCTCTTCAACTTCAAACACCCAAGCGACCGAGCCCTCTCCAAGCGACCAAGTGAAGATGCAGTTCAACGGGTCGACCTTCCTTCGTCCGCTTGTCATGCCGGAGCTGCGCTACCCACCGGGCGTGCTCGTGGAGAGGGAGTTCCATGTGTGGGCGACTTCAAGGTGGAGGGGGTCCGTCGAACTCACCCGCGCCTTCCTTAGAGCCAGCTATGCCCACCTCCCATGGGGCTCGCCTAGGATGTTCACCCTCAACGAGGTTCGTGACCGCAGTGGCATCCTCCTACTGCTCACGGTCACCTTCACCAACCCGTTTGACACGCGCGAGCTCCTCGGTCAAGTCTTTTGGTGTGGCTGCGAGTCCATCTTCTTCACGGTGTACAACATCTTCACCAACTACGAGAGCATATTCCCCACTCCAGGCCAGATGCACTCCCTTCCCTACGAGGAGGAGGAGGAGGAGGTGTGAAGTAGAAGACGGTGTTGAAGGGGCGCGCGGCCAAGGTGGAAGAAGGAGGTCAACATGAAGATGTTCAAGAAGGGGTGCGAGCCCGAAGTCAAGCTCGTCATGTTTTAGTTTTATCGTTTTTATTTTATTGCTTTTCTATGTCGTGCGTGCCGTGTCGTGTCGTGTCGTGTCCGTGAACTTATGGGTCTAAGTTATTATTGCCTAATGTAAGGGTACGGTGTGTTGCATCTTATATATCCAAGTTATTACGTGTGTTAAGAATACCGTACCCAAACATATCATTTCTTCCCTAAACCAAGTCATGAACTAACATGCAAATTTATTCCCTTTAAATCCTAAACCAAGTGCCACTCTAACCAAATCATGTGGCAGTGCAAATATACGTTTCCAACCCTCCAAAATTTCAGTGCAAAACAAAGGAAAATCACTCTCACGCGTGTGCAAACATTCACGGTCTCACTATGTATACCTTCCTTCCCTACCCATGTCAAAGTCTTTCCATCTGTCCTAGCGGTTACCAGCGCAGCTCTAAATGCCACAAACCCACGTGGTCCTAGGTTCGAGTCCCCAGCCGCACCAATTTTTTGTGCATTTTCCACCCTTCATTTTTTAGACAATTTTTTTTCTCAATGTAATGCCCTTAAAAAATGTTAGGTGTAAACGTCTACCAGAGCTGAGGCACATTTTCCATGACATTTTGTTCTTTGATTTAAATCACGGTGTATTTGAATTCAAGTAATTAAATTTCTATTAAATATTTAATAGCTCCAAAAAATCTAAACTTAATTGTTTGGCTCTGGAATAATTCAATTAGCTTACACAAAAAGTTTTAGCATTATGATTTACTGCCTAAATTAAATCAGAACAGAAAACAGAAAAACACGCAAGAGAACCCCCGAATGGGCCTAATTGGATGCAGTTGGCCTATTAGTCTAGCCGGCACTTGGCTCTACGCTCTGAATTTGGCCCACAGAGGAACCTTTTTTTGACATAAAGGCAGAGCAGAGAGTTGCATTTCATTGATCAAAAGTTTCTGAATTCCTAATTTCTTCTCCCTTTTTTCAACATATTTAAATGTTGGTCACTTCTTCTCCTTTTTTCAACATTTAAACAACTTTCACCAACATTTAAACTAGGTGAATTTCTCATACAATTTCAAGCTTACAAATTCCTCCATAATTCATGCCTTTCCATACAATTTCAACATTACAACTAGTGCGATTACCATACCTACAAATGCCCAAAAGTAATTGCAAATGGGTATTGGTATTTGTGCTTGATCTTCAAGCTTCCTAACCTTCTTCTTCAACATCCTAAGCTCAACAGCTAGCTCTCTATCAGTGTGTGCTTCGCCCTCCATCTCTTCTTCTAGAGCTCGTGCTGCGGCCACTGTCGTTCGTGGCAGCATGCACAACCATTCTTCATACTCTTCTTACAGTTCATTCATCAGAGTCTTAGCCAGAGCATCGACCCAAAGAAAGAAGTATCTCACCTGCATGAACGCCAAACAGATCAACCCATTCTCACTACACACGTAGAACTGACGATTCTGTTTCCTCGGTGTGTGAGAAATCCTCCGATCAACGCCCGCCCGGCACCGCTGATAGACGAAGACAGGCATGTCCACCCGCTCCCGGCTCTGCATCTACGAGGTGGCGCAAGAGCTTGAGGAAGACATGGAGCTCGGAGCCGAAGGGGATCTCAAAGCCGCCGCGCCCTCCAGAGCTAGCTTCCCACCGCCGATCTCTCTCTCTCTCTCTCTCTCTCTCTCTCTCTCTCTCTCTCTCTCTCTCTCTCTCTCTCTCTCTCTCTCTCTCTCTCTCTCTCTCTCTCTCTCTCTCTCTCGCCGTGGTCACCGCCGTGCTCTCTGTCGCCGTGGTCACCGCCGCTGTCTGTCGCCCACTTATATAGCACACCCGCAACGGCTCTCTGCTCAATGGCTCTCTCATGGGTCCCACAAGCCACGCATGCAACAATATGATCGTCTAGGGCGTCTCTGCCGCCTGGTCCACCTGTAAGGGCTGAGTCAAAAGGTTGACCTGACGGAGACGGCAGAGTTCATGGAACAAGTTGGTGCGCATGGACTAGGGGCAAAACTAAGCATGATTCGCATCTGAGGGCAAAACTGAGCACCTGGACACCACTGAGGGCAAAAGGATAATTAACCCTATTAAAAATCTGACATCAGATGTTTAGACATGACAAATCAAATGTTTTTATGGCAAATTAGTTTTTGTGGGGATGGCAATTTCTTTTAGCAAGCATGGCAAATCATGGCAAAAAACTAAACTTTGACATGATTTGTCATGCTTGCTAAGGGAATTGCCACCTCACGGCCACTAAATTAACCATGAAATATGTTCAGTTTGTCATGCCTAAAAACTGACGTCAAATTTGTAGTCATGTTCATGGAGTATGTGTGCCTATGATATCAATTTCTCTATTTGTAATACACCTAAGAAATCATTGTTTCTAGGTTGACCAAGTTGAGCATCTCAGAGACCTAGAGCTGCATAAAAAATGTGAAAAACTATATTTTACATCCTTGACTCTTTTTTTTCAAGGATACACCATGGAGAGGTGTATCAATATCATAGAAGGAGAGCCAAATGACTGATACAATGCCTTTCGGAAAACAATTCACAACACCACGACTACAACGACAAGAGATCAAAGACCGCATCTCGACCAACACTGGACACCTAAAAGCACAACCCCGACCACATCTCAGGTTGGGTCAGCGCACTCTTCACCCTCCACACCTAGGAGTCAGCAAGTTAACAGCATGATCCAACCCAAATTGAAGAAGGCATCGTCCAAGAGTACTCGGTGACGATGTACATTGCGCCCTAAGAGCCGGTGACTGGCTCTCACAATAACCTAAAGATCACCACTGTTTGCTAGGCTTGTTGCGGAAGATGCTCCTCCTTGCAATTATACGTTCAATGGTCATGAGTACACGATTGTTAGGGCTGTTGTAGGCCGATGAGGCTGGCTCGAGTTTAGTCCCACCTTGCTTACGGGGGGAGGCCATGACCAGCTTATAAGGGAGTATATCCCTCCTCCTTTCAGTCCGGGCTTTTGGTATGAAGTGGACTCTCCGCTGAATGCTGGCCCATGTGCACATAAACGTCCAGAACGTGGGTGAGTGTGGGCTAGGCTGAGTTGAACGCTAACATCTGGTATCAGAGCCAGCATCGTCATGCCTTCCCGAGGGGCTTCTTAGGAGATGGGATGTTAGGGCTGCTGTAGGCCGGTTAGGCTGGCTCGAGCTTGGTCCCACCTTGCTTACGGGAGGAGGCCATGACCAGCTTATAAGGGAGAGTATCCCTCCTCCTTTCAATCTGGTCTTTTGGGATGGAGTGGGCTCTCCGCTGAATGCTAGCCCATGTGCACATAAACGTTCAGAAAATGTGTGAGTGTGGGCTAGGCCGAGTTGGACGCTAACAATGATGGGCCACTACCTTACAGATGATATCTATCCTCCATGGCCCATATTTGTCAAAATAATTCCGCAACCAAAATGTAACAAAAGTTCTCACTTTGCAACACGTCAAGAGTCTACTAGAAAGGATGTGGAGAGAGGTTTCGGTGTGCTTCAGAAGCGCTTTGCAGTCGTTCGTGGCCCTGCGAGTATTGGAATAACAAGTTTCTATGGTAAATCATGATTCGATGCATAATCTTGCATAACATGATCATTGAAGATGAGAAAGAAATGTCTGAGAATATTCGGTACATCACCAATGGGAATCCTGTTAAGCTAGAGCATGATCCAAAAGGGGTTCAAGCATTCTGAAAAGCGCATAGGAGGATCGAGAACCGAGAAGTTCATACCCAGCTCCAGCATGACCTTGTTGAGCATTAGTGACTCTCTTTTTTTGAGAGTACGCCAAAGGCGTACCATATTTTTATAGAAGGCAGAAAGTTATGTACAAGAGCTTGCGTGCGATGCGAACACCCACACAAGGCAGAACAACTCAACACCGACAAAAAAGCCTATAGCTACTCTCTCACAGAATGATGCAAAGTACCCACTCCTAGACCCGCATCCTTCCAATCCTTGAGCTCGCTGAGGATGTGCACATGAAGCTCATCAACTGTCTTCTGTTGCTCCCTCCGGTTGAACACCCGAGCGTTCCTTTGCTTCCAAAGCGACCAGGCGACCGCAATGACAAAGGTGTAGAAGCCTCTTTTGATCTTACCAGCAAACGCTCTTCGAGTCCGCAGCCACCAATCAAGCATTCTATCGTGCATCTGAGGAATGTCAATGTCCAGATTTAGGCTAAGAAAGCAGTTGTGCCAGACCTCACGAGCATAGACGCACTGAACATGGATGTGGTCCAAATTATCTTCCTCCTGGAGACACGTGAAGCACGGCGAAGGGTGATCCTGCAAACCATGCCTGGCTCGACGATCAGAAGTCCAAACCCTATGCTGCACCGCAAGCCACATGTGTAACTTGCACTTCAAAGGGGTCGAGCTCTTCCAGATGTAAGAGGCAAACGACACCCTTTCTAATCCCTGGCAAAGTCTGTCATAGACTGAACTAGCAGTGTATTTTCCGGAGCTGCCAGCAGGCCAAGAGAAGGCGTCGGGCCAGTTGTCAAGTTGAGGGACCGAGGCGATGGCTTGCCCCAAGATGATCAGTTGCATATGCGCCGTAAAGTTTAGGTCGCCACTGATGTCGCTGATCCAGAGGTTGTCCTGGAGCGCTTGTTGTACCGTACGTCTATTCTACGTCCTTCTATCCACCATGCTTAGGATCAGCGGGGCAAAATCAGCAATGCCGAATCCACAGATCCATCTGTCCCGCCAGAAAAGGGTGCAGGTTCCATCACCAACCGATATATGCACCAAACTATCGAAGACTTGTCGAGCCTCTCTATCCACCACTAGTGGCATATCCTGCCAAGGCCTGTCCGGGTCTGTCTGTCTCAGCCATTCCCATCGAACACGCAACACAAGAGCTTTCAGCTCAAGACTTTTGACCCCCAGACCGTCAAAGCAAAGGGGCCTGCAGATGGTGTTCCAAGCGATCAAGCACTGCCCTCCTTTCACCTTGTCTTCCACTGTCCAGAAGAACGCGAGCATCCATTTGTCCAGGTCCTCGAAAACCCATTTCGGCGTATCCAAGATCATGAAATGGTGAATAGGTCGTGCGGTCATGACATATTTGACAAAAATCAGCCGGCCAGGGCGATGGATGAGTCCCCTCTGCCACGCGGGGACAAATTTTTTTGCCTTATCCAGAATTGGCTGCCAATCACCACGGGTAAGTTGCTTGATGGCTAACTGAAGACCAAGATACTTGCATGGGAATTCCCCAATGTTGCACTGCAGCATATTCTCCACTCTGCCTTGATCGTCTTCATTGCCCTGAATAAGAACTATCAAGGATTTTTGATAGTTGACACGCAGCCCGGACGCTTGACCAAAAGCATCCAAGGCAGCCTTGACAAAAGCGAGATCTCCAACACCGGGCTTCACAAATAGAGCAACATCGTCGGCGTAGATAGAGACCCGTTGCATAGCCGAGACTCTTTAGAACACAATATTAGCCCTCAAATGGCTTGCAATAGCAAGACTCATTTAGTTGATCACCGTCCTATGCTTTTGAAGGGGCCAATAGCTCTTGTGCGACGTTTTTATGTGAATTGGAAGGAGTGCGACATTGTTGGGATGAATGGCTGTGATGCGACACATTTGAGCGTGTAAATAGCCCAGGGCCACATGGGGTGTTAAATGTGGTTAAATTGGTCGTCAACCAAGCCCGTTTATGTTAGGACATGTGGGCCCAACTTAATTAGTCCTCAAAACAGCTGATTGTGCCCTGTCGCCCGACCGTGCCGGGCCCGCCACTCTGCCCCCCCCCCCCTTCTTCTCCGATGGCGGCGGATCTTGCGTTCTCGGTGGCGGCGGCGGAGCCCTTGTTCTCAACTACGGCAGAGCCTTCGTCCTCAGAAAATGGTGAGTGAATTCGAACCCTAGTCGCCCTCCCGTCCTCTCTCAGGCCCGTAGATCTTAGCTCATTTCCTCTGTTTTCGCCTGTTGAATCGATAGGTTGTGAGGGGAGCCCGTGGGCATACTGAGATGGAGCCGCCAGATTCAACTTCGAATAGGTAATGCGCCTCTCTCCGATCCAATTTTGCATGCAATTAGGTCCTCGTCTGCTCTTTCTCACGGGCTCACACTGTCCGCCACTGACAGAGGGGATGCTGCCGCTCGAACCTTCGAATTGACAGTGAATTTCTTTCCATCAAAGGCAAAATTAGTTAATGGTAGCGTACAGAACATTGAGAGAGACACAATTGTTAAATGGGAGGTTGAGTTTACAGAGATTGATCCACAAGTTATACAGAACATGGGAAAGAAGGCAGTGAAGAAATGGGTGGAAAAAATTGGGGAGAATATTGTTTGGTGATTGGAAAGGAGAGTATGTGCGAACAGAAGATGGTGAACAGATTGTTGAAGGAATCGATCGGCAAAACGGCTGGACAAGCAAACGGGCTAATTTTTTTGCTGAGCTCATTGATCTGAACATTTTTTCGAAGGTCGGATATGTTCCATCACAATTGGCTGCGAGATGGTAGATGATGATTGGGCTACACAGAGGCCATTGATTCCCATGTGTACTGAACTTACAGTAATAGCCGAAGAGTGACAGGTGACTGGAACTGAAACTGAAACTGCAGCAACTATTGATTGGAATGTAGTTGAATTAGATGAGCATACTGATTTGGTCATTGCACCAATGCCTGACATTGAGATGGCCAAACTTTTTGGCATTCCACTCGATGACAGAGATAAGAAGGAGAGGGGCGAATCTAGTTTACCTGCTAATGCTGATGAAGATGTAGATGGACAGTTGATGGAATAAGCTGCAGATGAAGTAGATGATGCACACGATGATGAGCTGGTGCATGTGTATGACAAAGAAAACCCTGTCATTGAAGTAGGAAAGTTGTTCCCAAGCATGAAGGAGTTTAGGATGTGTTTCAAGACTTATGCAGTGAAACATGAGTTTGATGTCAAGACTGTTTGGAATGATA
Organism: Aegilops umbellulata; assembly: GCA_032464435.1. Lineage (NCBI taxonomy): Eukaryota > Viridiplantae > Streptophyta > Magnoliopsida > Poales > Poaceae > Aegilops > Aegilops umbellulata. The sequence goes on along the minus strand of CP136055.1, from coordinate 501,997,285 downwards.
GAAAGAAGTTTTCTGCGAGGTGCAGAGGATTTGATGGTAGTGTGAAGCCTTGCAAGTGGTACATATCTTCTAGACTGCAACCTGATGGAAGTACTGTTAGGGTTAACCAAATCCCCAATCAACATACTTGTATTACAAGTTCACAGAGAGTATCAACCATGACATCACAACTTTGGGTTGCAGACAAGATCACCCCAATTTTAGCCAAAACACCAAATACTACTACCAAGAAACTCAAAGTAGACTTGGAAAAGATGTACCCCATTAAACTAAAATATACCACAGTGTGGAAGGCAAAACAAAGGGCAATGAAAATTTTATATGGTGATTGGGCAAATACATTTAGGATGCTTTACAACTTCAAAGCAGAGGTGGAAAAGAGGTCACCTGGCAGTGTTGTGGAGATAGATATAGAGGTATCAGCCGAAGGTGAAGTCAAGTTCTCCAAGTTTTTTATGGCTTTGAAGCCTTGCATCGATGGGTTCAAAGCAGGGTGCCATCCATATTTGAGCATAGACTCATCATTTTTGACAGGCAAGTGGAATGGTCAGTTGGCAGCATGCAATGCTCTAGATGGACACAACTAGATGTTTCCTATTGTTGTTGGCTTGTTTCAGTCAGAAACAGAGGCTTCATGGACATGGTTCATGATCCAGTTGAAAAGATGCCTAGGGCCAGTGTCACCTTTGGCTATACACACAGATGCATGTAAGGAGCTTGAAAATTCAGTGAAAAATGTTTTCCCACATGCTAAGCAGAGGCCAGAGGGAGTGCTTCGGTCATTTGTGGATGAATTTGATCAAAAAATTAGAGGAGAAGAATATGGGCGCATGTGGCTAGCAGCAAGATCTTACACTAGACAGACACACAAATATCATCTTGATAAGATAAGGGCAGCATGTGATGAGTTTGGTCCACGGCTGAACACCTACCATTCTTTGTTATGGTACAGGTCAGCATTCAACACTGCCATCAAGTGTGACCACATCAACAACAATTTGGCAGAGAATTTCAACAACAAGGTGAAGGAGTTAAAAGATTTTCCTGTGCATGACATGGTTGACCAAATCAGGATCATGCTCATGCGGTTGTGGGAATTGAGAAGAAGGATAGGTGATTGTCTGCAAGGTGATAAGCTTCCAGCAGTGGTACAACAAGTTGTCAATAGGAGCAGATGTCTTTCACATTTGTTTGTTGAAAAATCTTCACCTTGGGGTGCTGAAGTTAGAGATAACAAAACTGGAAGGAGACATGTTGTTAACACTGAATTGCATGATTGCACTTGCCTCGAGTGGCAACACACTGGTAAACCATGTGAGCATGCCATTCTTTTCTTAGCATCCCAACCGAAGATAAACATGCACCCATATTTGCATGAATATTATTCGGTAGGAAGATTCAAAGCTGCATATGCTACTCCAATTCCAGCACTTACAGATCAGTCTCAGTGGCCTGAAATGGACATTGAATTTTTCATGTGTCCTCCCTTGACGAAAAGAAAGGCTGGCAGGCCTAAACAGAGTAGATTCAAGGCATGGTTTGAGAAAGGTGGGAGTAGTAAGAAGGGGAAGAAAGATGGAAAGCCAAAAAGGACCCAAATAGATAACAAAAACAGATGCAAGTTGTGCCAGGAACTTGGGCACAGAGTGGGACCTGTCAAATGCCGTTACACTCCTTATAAGCCAAAGTATGTTCTTGTTTATTTGTCTGTGTTTTGATTTGGTGCTTTTTTCCAATTACTATATCTATAACATTTTCCCAATGGCCAGGAGGAAGCGAGCAAGTCAACCCCTTGTTGTTGGACAGTGTTGGCCAACAAAAAAAGCAAGAGTCAATGGTTGTAGAAAGAAGAGTAGTGTGCCTGAGCCTGAGAAGACTGAAGAAAATCCTGCTGCAGTCAACATTCAGACTGAAGAAACTGATGTGGAGGTGCACACCGAAGAAACTGAAATTGCAGTCAACATTCAGACTAAAGAAACTGCTCTCGAGGTTGAAACTGAACCTGAGCGGGTCTAGGTTCAGACTGAAGAAACCCATGTTGAGATACACACCGAAGAAACTGAAACTGTTGTCAACATTGAGACTGAAGACACTGATCACGAGGGTGTTGGCGAGGTGTTGAAAAGACCAGTGAAGAAAACCAAGATGATCAGTGAACTTGTGTGTGTAGTAGAACCAAAAACAAGAAGTGCAAAGGCGAAGAAGGACACACGGCGTGGTAGGAAGAGGTAGAACAGAGAACAATTTGAAAATTTGGGGCATGTAATAATATTTGAAACTTGGTGCGTACTGGTAGTCACTATGTATCCCCGTATTTCTATTCGAACTTGTTTGTTGGTACCTTGTCTAAACCAGCCAAATAAAATTCAAATTTAAATTCAAATTTGGGCTCAAATTTTAATTAGGGATGGGGTATTGATGTTTTAATGCTATCTAAAGTACCTCAACTGAAATATGTTTGCTTGCTGATCATTCCGAGCTCTTTTGGTAAGTTGAACTCATAGTCATGAAAAGTGTGTTTCAAATGACCTGCAAAGGTAGGGTAAACGGCCTCATATTTAAGCAAGTTTTTTTGGCACCTTGTCTAAACCAGCCAAATAATTTTTCTACACATACATTCTACCTATATAGTGTAAATCTAAAGTCTCACTATTTATTGAATTAATTTTCTATTATTTTCTTTTCTTTTTGAAAAAACAAGGTTTAATAAAAAATTATATATATATAACAAGTTTAAAACATGAAAATGAGAAAAGTAAGTTAAGATCGTTCTTAGTCAATCCAAAATGAAGTTTTGGTGAGGTTTTCACACTTTTCATTTTCAAAACCCCACCTACTCTTGGGTGCCCACTACTCTCTCCCTTGAACTCCATACTACATTGTTCGAGGAATGACAATTTAGTGAAGGATTTTTCGTAAAAATGTATGTAAACCATATTTATATTTTTTTCTCGTTACTATACGACATAATAAGACTATGTGCGCAAGTTTTATATTTTTTTTTTATTTTTTTAATTAGTTATGCTCAAACCTAATCAGTAAAAAACCTCTCAAAACCCCGCACACTACCGGGTCGACGATCATTGTGCGTGGACGGTTGAGATCAGGCGCTAGGGTTAGCTACAGTGTGCATCGATCCGCATGAGGCGCGTTGATTGGTTGAATCAGTGTGCATCGATCCGCATGAGACGCGCTGATTGGTTGAATCGGTGGGGTTTGGATCAGCCTCTCTTGTTGGGGCATCAGGACCGTTCATTTGAATCCAACGGCAAAGCGGTGCATGGACCAAGCCTACGCAGTGCCCTTTCCATTGTTGCATGCGTGCCCGTGCCTACCCGCAGCATGCATGCCCACCCGCAGAACTGCGCCCATGCGTTGCATGCATGCCCTCGACATAGCTCTGCTCCGCCACCCCTATTGACGCAGTAAGCTGTCGCATGCCTACCATTAGAACCGATGCAGCGTCGCATCAAAGCATGCACCCGGCCACAATGCAGCAGCCCGATGAAGACAACCAAAAAGCCAACAGTGCATGGCGTGCTGTGCATGGCGTGCTCTTCTTTGAGGACACAATACTGGCATGATGGGTATCGATGCAGTTCAAACGGCGTGCTGCCCGTTACAAGATGGGCAAATGAAGGCGTCCATTATTGTCAGGTCTCCCATCGACCGAGCGTTGCCCTCTAGCCAGGCCCTAGCAAGATGGGCAAATTAATGGGCTACGACATCCATGCATGGGCGGCACACGCAGAGAACCCGGGGCAGGCGTGTCCCCTTGACCCACGACGGCATAGACGCGTGCGTGTGCTCGTCCCCCTTGACCCACGACCGGTGGCACGAATGTGTCGCAGCCCGTTCCCCACGATCGTGTACACACTTTCATGGGGCGCCACCAAACGCCGCCCGCCCATTAATTCTATGGGGTGAAACCACGTCGCACTTGGGCTATTTAAGCCGGGCACTATCGTCTTCCTCTCCCTCCTCAATCCACACCCCATCCTCTGCCTCCTCTGCCCTCCTTCTTCCTTCTTCTCCATCAAACCCGATCAAGCCCTCGAGCCACCCCGCCACCATGCAGTACAACGCCCCCACCTACCGCTTCCCCCCCTAACCGTGCTGGAAAGGCTCTACCCGGTCAGAGTGTATGTAGAGAGAACCCTTAGGGTTTGGGCGATCTCAAGGTGGAGGGGCGCAAGGGAGTTAACGGAGTTCTTCCTTGCGGCCGGCTTCCGCCACCTCCCCCGCGGCTCTCCCGGATGTACCATCTTGAGGAGGTCAACCACAACGGCGTTATGGTTGGGCTCCTCGCCACGTTCACTAACCCTTTCGATGCTTTCCATCTCCTCGGGCGAGCGTATTGGGTTGGTTGTGAGTTCATAGCTTTCACCACCTACAATATCTTCACCGACTTCAACGGCATCTTCCCCAACAACAGCGTTATGCACACGCTCCCGTACCCCATAAATAATGGGGAGGAGTGAAGGGCGGCGCCTGGAGGAGCGAGGTGGCATTGTTCACCCAAAGGAGGAGGAGAAGAAGAACCCGAAGAAGAAGAACCTGCGTTTGGTGCCCCCCGATCTATCTAGATTTCTATATATCTATCGTATTAGTTTTTTTAAGTTGTAATCGTTATGCTACTATTATTAAGTTGTATTAGTATTTTAAGTTGTAAGGCTATCATGGAGTTGTAAGGCTATCGTGGAACTATGGGTTGCAATCCTTATGCTTCTATATAATCGTTCTGCTACTATATATATTGTGTGTTTTGTGCTATTATTTGTGGATTGCTATGGGTTGTTCTTTCTTATTATTCGTGTATTGCTATGGGTTGCTACGGGCCCGGGTTGCTACACCCCAATCACCACACACACCATCTTCAAAATATTGGCCAAACCATGGACATGCAACTAGGAGCCCCATGCAAACCCACTATGGACATGCAACTAGGAAATGCAAACTAATTTACTTCATGCAAGCATGCAACTCATTTAGTTCATGGAACCGTAGACATGCATAAAACAATTAACATTTAGTTTTAGTGCATCAAAACATGATTCATCACAAAATTTAGTGCAAGAAAAAGGCCAAAGTAAAAACAAGTAACATTTTATTTACCGAAGTTAGAGGTGGGTTGGTGCGCCTACGCGGGTGGGCTGGTCTTGGGCATGGTTATTTTCTCAGGGCCCATTTTCTCACGGCCCAACATCTATTCGGCAGCCCTGTTTTGTTTTTACTAGAAACTGAATTTGGGTGTGTACTCTGTTAACTGAAGAACAAAAACAGAGGAAACAGAGCATGAACACCGAATGGGCCCATGAGAATATCATTACAATAATTCAAGCAAGTTTTGCTTCACACAAATTTAAATTCATCTAACAAATGATCCCTGGCTAACTCAAACTATTGGGCACCCCTGAAACTAGCTGACACACTAACTGAAACTCTAACAAATTCTAGCGATTGATGAACATCAAGTAAAATAAACCCATAGCAATGACACAACCATAAAACGCTCCAGCCATCATATTTGCTTGCTGCTTCAAATCGATCAGATGCTTTAGTTGCTTGCCAATTTTCTTCAATTCACACTTTAGTTCTGCACTGTGCATCATCGGATCGGCTCTGTCCGCCCAATTGGGGGCTTCTTCCACGGCAAGCCGCCCCCCAAAATTGAGCTCTTGGGTTCGGGTTGATCCCTCCAATTTCAACCTTTTAACATAGTCATCGAGCCACTCAAAATGCCCACATTTCTTCAGAACCTGAAAAACAGGGGGCCGGCGGCGCATGAATCCTAGATCCACCACCCAGATCCACCGCTCTAATTCGAGGAAAAAAGAAAGAAATCGGGAGAAATTAGACCATAGAATTGGTCAAGAACACAGATCTAACCTGCCCCGGTTGTGGCTTGCTCAAGCATTTCACAAACTCGCGCCCATAGTTGCCATTTTCTTCCCTCACACAAGTCAAACGCTTCAGAGGCTCCATGCGCGGGCAATCGGGGCATCTTGTCAACGGCAGTGGACCGTACTGCGTCCATGATTGGCGGGAGGCCGAAGTCGAGCTAGACATCACTCGCCGGCGGCGCGCTTCGTTGCCGGAGCAGAGGAAGAAGAAGGTGGGAAAGGAAAGGGGCAGGGCAAGTAATGGAGGGCGGGGGGGGGGGGGCTGGCTCGGGCTCGTGGCTGGCTCGGGTCAGGGCAAGCTTGTGTGGATAAGTTGTGGGTCCCACCCGCATGCGAGTAGGGTCCTGCGTGTCATAACTCGAATCGCTAACCCCTCGTGTTTTCTTTTCATGGTTAAACAGAGCCATGTCGCGTTGGAGCTATTGTTGACTTCTAAAACGTCGCATCACAGCCATTCATTCGAACTACATCGCACTCCTTCCAATTCGCATGAAAAACGTCGCACAGGAGCTATTGGCTCGCTTTTGAAGCTAGGCAATCTAAACATCAGCCATTGTAAAATTATGGATGTATCATGTTCTTCAGATTAATGAAAGGCGCCATCCCTTTGTTCAAAAAAAATCTGCCATCTATGTCCAAATTTAATGGATTTAATGACAGTTAAGACCCCCTTCCAGAATCTGGAGACATTTAGGCTAGAGCTAGTGAAAATATTAGGATGACTTTGTTGGTATCTTGCTTGATGACCACCTGCAGCTCAAGAAACGTGTCGACCCGCGGCTCAAGAAATGCATCGACCTGCTGGATGCTTTGGTCAGGACGGCCCTTAAGTGCGCAAGCACAATCAGATCATGGTATGCTTTCAGGCTAGTCCTTGTTCCTCTTCTAGTTTGCCAGTGGTAGTTGTTTGCAGTTGAGTGTCACTGAGCACGCATGTAAATTTGGAGGCTGGGAGAAGAATTCACCATGTCAATATCATCACTAGTTGAGAACAACAGTACACACCGAAATCTGGAGTATAATATTTATGCTGTGTTTGCAAGTCAACGAAGAGGCCCGCTCCGTTCGCAAATTTGGATTTGTCTTTTTTTTTCTTGTCCGTGGCATGGCTGCTGTTGGGAAAATTCGAGGAAGAATCTAGAAATCAAAATAGCTGATGTGATGTTTTGCTGGATCAGGTTGTAGATAGAGGAAATGATGACATCGTGGAATCTAAACTGCATAGAAGCAGCACCCTAGCTTTTCGTTTTCTAAATGATGAGTTAAGAAGTGAATATCACAACGTTCAGGTTTTGCATCCTCATTAGAAATGGTGCAGTTCCTCCATAATCTGGTGAAACACCATCCTAGCGCTGCACCATTTCATTTCAAACTCTGCGAAGTATTCATCCATTCCAGAGAAGCTTCAATTCATATTTCATTGCTATTTGGATCCCAGAGCATGTAACACCGGTATCGTCAGTGATGATGCTACCATTTGACCTGGTATACTAGTTATGTGGGCCTGCTACTGGTATTCCGTAGAATCTGATTATTGTTGTGGAGGTGCTTGGAGGGAATGAATATATGTTCTGTACACATGTCGGATTGTAAAAAGGTGTGCATGATGAGTGAGCAAATGGTTCAGGCTGTTTGCTGGCCCTGCACCAATTAAGAGAAAAAAAGTGGGAAAAAAAACACACACACACAGGTCGGCTTTGCTCAGGGTAAGAGCATCTCCAGCGCGCCCACAGGAATCAATGCCAAGGCTGCCGCACCGGTCAGCCTCCATTGATGCCTCACGGGCGGCGCAGTGAAGGCGCCACCGTCGCGCGTCCCGCCCGCTCCCGCCACGCGTCGTCCGGCATGCAAGCTCTCACTGCCTTGCTTCGGCTATAAAAACCGATCTCCCCGCCGGTGAACGTCACAGTCGCCACACCTCGCCTCGTATCGCCACATGAAACAACACTCCCTCCACTCCCCGCCGACGAGCAATGACTGAGAGGTACCCCGGCGACGCCGCAGCGGTGAACGGCTTCGACCGCCGCCATCTTCACGAGGAGGAGGCGCGTCTCCTCTACGAGGCCAACTATCCGGCGCCACCGGACATGCGTATGCCGGGGTCGTGGAAATTGAGCGCCGGCGGCGTCCCGGTGCCACCGGTGCCCGAAGGGGCTGCACGGCGGGCCAAGGTCGCCCGCATCCACTTGTCGCTGACAGAGGAGCAGCGGAACAAGCCGAGGTATGCCGCCGACAGCCACGCGCTATGGACTATGTACTTCGAGCGCCGCCGCGAAGACTAGATCGCCTCCGCCAACGACATCATCCCCCGTGGCCGTCACAACGCCGACGGAGGGCGCGAGTGGTGGGGCGTGCCCGGCCGCACCCTCGAGGCCGTCCTCGACCACATCGAGACCGGCAACACGCCGCGCCTCGAGTACCCGCTGCACCCGTCATTCTCTCGCCGTCGTGCCAGCTCCTGAACACCGCGGCGAATGGAGCCAGGGACCTCCTCATCATCGGGCTCCGACTCGCTCTCCTCCGGCTCGCTGGCACTACGACCCGTCAAGCCGGAGCCGGAGGAATCGCCGCTTCGGCGCCACACCCGCAGCGGCGCCCTCGTCATCAACGAGGGCAGCCGCCCCTCCCCGCGCTCCCTTCGCCCGGTCCGGCCGAAGCCCGAGCCGGGGCTGCTCCCCATGAAGCCGGAGCACGCGGACATGATGGCCCCCGACGACGAGGCCTCTCCCAAGTGGGCGAGGGAGGACTACATCCGCGAGCAGGTGCTCCGCCAGCGCCGGGCATACGTGGAGCTCCAGGCCCGGCGTCGCGGACGCGAGGAGGGTGGCGTCATCATCCTCGACGGTGACGAGGAGGGCAAGGACGGGCCGTCCAACCCCCCACCGCGTGTCAGCAACCCTGGCCAGGGGTGCAGTAGGGACGGCGGCGGCTCGGGCGGGGGCCGCGACGACGACGACAACGGCCACTACACCCGTTTCTATAGGCTCCTCGGAATGTAGATGGCGAGCGGCGGCCGCGGCATAGCAGGGCTAGGCGTAGTTAAGCGTAGAGTGTGTGCCAGATCGCCGAGTTTGTATAAATTTCTATGAAATATCGCCGAGTTTGTGTCAAATCGCTGAGTTTGTACAAATTTCTATAAAGTATCGCCGAATTCATGTGATTTTGGCGGTGACCTGGGGGCGTCGACTGGGAACGCAATCGCCCCGCACGCCAAGCAAACGCCGATTTGGCCCCAGGCGGCTCTTTTTCGGCGTTCGGGGGGGGGGGGGGGGGGAGGGGGGCGAACGGCTGGAGATGCTCTAAGCAAGTCACCACTAGTAAGGCCAAGAGGCCAAAGACCAGCTAACCGAAACATGTGCAGGCAAGCACCAAGCAGTAGAGAATACCATGATATATATTCTGATGCTTGGTGACCCCCCTTCCTCTCGCTCTCTCGCCCCCACACACTTGAGAAGATGTGCTCACATACACGCACACCGTCCATGATGTTTTAGATATAGACATGTTTTACACCGTGCAGCTTTGACCATTAAGCTAGTTACATATAACCATGTTAGTGACAAACTAATTAACTATTCATAGTATGTTAACTCATAGAGGAAAGATTGTGACTAATAGTTTTCCATTTGTAAACTTACGTACCAAGTTACTCCCTCTGTATCAAAATGTAAGACATTTTTTCTTGACACTACGGTGCCACAAAACATCTTTTATTTTGATACAAGGGAATATATATTTGATTTTCTTTCTCTTCTATTCTACTATTAGGGCATGCAGCAGCGTGTCCACATGCATGTATATATGTGGTGCTGGCGTGGCATTTGAGACTGAAGTGGTAATAATTAATCCTGTGCATCTCGATCGTCTCGCTTTTTCGAGTAAAGCAGGGCCATGATTGCTCCCGGAATCTCTCTATCTCGCGCGCGCGGCGACTAAAGGTTTTGGAAGAAACATTCGCTTGTGGCTAGGTGAATTCGCTGTCGCCTCTGTGCTCCCTGGCTGCATTCCCGGCCGGCCGCTTTGCATATGCCGTAAGCAATGAGCAAGGCATCTATATATGGATAGATATCGGCGAATGGAACTGCATGCGCAGCAACAGTCTAATGATTAGGAACAATTAATCACACACACAGGAGCTCACTCAAAAGTTGGTGCACAAATGAAGCCAAACTGGAATTTTCTCTTTCTTTTACTGAAAAAGGAAAATCGGATGTTGGTCCTCAGCCAAACACACGCGCACATGTACACGTTAATTTGTGCCCACTTATCTCCCTTTTCTGAGTCTGAGCGGCGGCTTACCGCTCCTCTTCCACATGACTAAACCCTCGGGTTGGCGAAGGTTTTTCTTTAGGAGAAAAAAAAAGAAGGAAAAATCCTTGAGGACTCGTGATTGTTCTTTGCTCCAATGATACTTCCATTTTTTTAATTTTCTTTTCAGGCCTGTCTTTTTAACCTACAAAGGAAGTAAACAAATAAAAGAATTCGATTAGATGAGATCACATGCATACAGCACCAGACCAGTTTGTCACTGTCAGGTGTAAATATGTGCCATCATCGCAAAAAGAAAAGGTGTCGATCAATATATGTGCCCTCATCGCTCGCAAACAAGAAGAAGTGTAAATGTGCCGTGGGATGCATGGGTTGAATTCACAGGAGATGAGCTAACCATAGTATGATTTGGGCGCATTGCAGCGGAAGCACTCGGTTCTGTTGGCGTAGTTTTGCACGTTACAATCCAATCTGCATCGCCAAAACACGTGGGGGTTAATTTTCTTTCTTTTCAGGCCTCGCATTCCTTGGAAAGCTAGCTTTAATCTAAGCAGTGGAGCATAACCGATTAGCTAGCTAGCTAGGTAGGTAGATAGATAGGGGCCGGAGGCAGACGACGAACCTGGGGCAGATCCAGTCGCCGGCCTTCCAGCCGGCCTGGCCGGCGGCGTTGAACCCCCAGTTGTGCGCCACGGCGGCGGAGTCTGTCTTTGCGGCGCTGCACTTGAAGCAGCTGGCGCGATTGGCGTAGTTGTTGACGCCGCAGCAGCCGCAGTACCAGTCGCCGGGCTTGACTTCCCAGCTGCCGCCCATGGCCGCGTAGTCCGGCCGCTCGGCGCCCAGCTTAGCCTCGCCGCACCGCTGGCAAGCGTCCCGTTTGCAGAAGTTGAGGTACTGGCACGACCTGCAACTCCAGTCACCCGGCTTCCTGCTCATCATCACCTTCTCCATCGCTATTAATAATCTATCTATCTATCTATCTATCTATGAGACCAGTAGTCAATCTAGAGAGAGTGCGTGTGTCTAGTCTAGCTATCAATCTAACCCAAGGAGAAGGTGATGAGAGGCAGCTTAATTAGCTTGTCTTGTGTTGGATGGCTGGGTTGGTTTGGAGATGGGAGCTAGGTGGAGCGGTCTTTTATATACGGTTTGGTGCTGCACCAGGAGGAGAGCTGGCTAGCTTAGGCCAGTTAGTTGGGGCCCAAGTAAAGCCGGGCGGAAAGGTGGATGTATTATTGTTTCTTCCACCTCCACCTACACCTCCATGCAGATGCAGGGCAGGCTAAGTGAGTGTACGCGCTCCGCTCCCTTCCCTAGCTGTACGTCTATCTGGTTCATGCATCATGCATCCCCCTTTTTCATTTCTTGCAGCAACTGGGGAATCCCCACGATTGATGGGCCTCTCCATGCTCTGCAAGCTAGAGATCACTGTGCTGTGTGAGCGGGGAGTTCCCGCCTCCTCCGGTCTCCAGCTTCACCCCGCAAAAAAAATCTCTCGTCCTCTCTTTCCTTAGTTTTATTCTTTTGTGTTTGTGAAAAGGACCAAGGAATTATATTAAATAGTACAAACTCTTTCAAAATTTGAAACAAACATCCAAATTTTGGGGTGCCCAAGTCTTCTTCCATCAGCATCCACGCACCCACAGTGCACCGTGAGCAAAACTCGTGGCACGTAACCTCTAAATTTCCGTCTCAATGGAACAAACTTTTTTAAACCCAAGAGCTTGTGAAAGCAACGTCTGACAAGTTGTTGATGTAAAGCAGAAGACGCCGACGACCGCGTTCTGTGTAGCAAATCGACGCGCTGAAGACGCAAACGTCGGAGAAGTCCTGTAGAACGGCTCAATTCCGACCGAACGGAGTCGGGGAACACAAATATCACACGCTCCGCAAGAGGCCGAGAATGGCCAGCCTACGTACTTGGTCAAGCTATTAAAAGTTTAGTCTTCACTCATAAGTATTTAGATCCTTAGCTGAAATAAATAGTATAGTATGAAGGAATGCAAAAAACATCTGTAGATCTTCAGGAGGGTGTATATATGAGAGTATTGTGCACAATGTGAGATTTAAAGTTATTTAGGCCTGAACGGCAAGGATTACACGAGATTGGGGAGAAAGGTGCGGGGCCTGTCTGGTAACTGTAATCTAGTACTATTTCAATCGGGAGTGTGGCAAACAAAGAAACACATCGAAAGTGCACTTCTAATCCCGAGATCAAATGCTCCTTCAGAAACAGTACCATTAAACAAATTAAAAAATCTGACTTCTTTTGGCTACAAACATTGCTTAGTTTCCTTCGTGCATATTTTAGACGTGAAACCATGTTCGTGGAGGTCTTGTCAAAACTAACAAAATCAGCACTCCAACACGCTTTTAAAAATAGTCTTTTTGGAATATTGATTTTGTTTTCTCTTGCCCAAAGCATTAAATCTGTTTTTTCTTTGTGTATTTTTTTCATGTAAGTAGAATATTCAACAGTGGTTGTTACCGGAAAAAAATCCAGAATGTTTTTTTTTCAATTTTAGTGTTCACGAGGGTGCATTTGAGACGGAGCGGAAACTCCACGTCCAAAACGCATTCACTATTTGAATCTGATAAATAGACGTGCACACATTTTTACAGCACAACTAGCTAGTTGGTTGAGTTTATAAGTTTATTGTAGGTGTATACTAATATGTGTCATGCATGATAATAAATAAAGTATTACATGATACTAACATATGATACTATGCATTAGGGAGGTAGTATCATACACTAGTATCATACGCATGATACTAGTATATGATACTCCCCATTACAATCAGCCTAATTCCATCAGGCTTGAGGGGGCTTCCATACTGCAGCCGATCTTGCATGAGTCTGTATACCACTCCGCACTCTCATAGGCTTTCTATTTCTCTCAACTTTCATGGAGAATGCTTTTTACAGCTGGCAATGTACATCGTAACTCAAAATGTTTATTGACATACATCATAACTCAAAACATCCCAAAAACTTTGAATGGATCCAATTATTCATGCTCGTATTTCATCACATAATGTACAGCTGGCAATGTTTTTGTTTCGAATGAATATACATATTGTACTTGAGATGTAGTAGTACATTTTATTTGTTTTTAATACCGCGTGCGTGCACTTTTGAGCATTATCATTTGTTTTTAATACTTACTCCCTCTGATCCATATTAATTATCAGCGACGATTAATACGGATCGGAGGGAGTGATTAAGTATATTAATAGCATGTTCATAACCTCCAAGCTTCACATCCAACCATTAGCCACAGGAGGACGGTAGAGGCTGAAATGTAGATGTGTTAGAGCTTGCGCATATGGTGCAGCACAACATTTGATGCTCGAAGCTAGGCCTGAGACGATGAGCCCCGCCTCAAATTATACCCGTGGGGGCTTGCTTTATGTGATTCCGACAACTCCACATCTCATGCCCTTTCCAGGAAAGGGCCCCCCTGACCCTGATGGCGAAGCTCCTCTAGCGTCAAAATGTTGTAAGATAGTAAAGCTAGCTAGGCTAGACTATGCAAGGAAGGTCTTATGTGGGGGTTGCATATTCTCTTTTGCCACAATTATGGATGCAGGTCCATCCCCAAGGTTTTGATGCCCCTCCTCCCATCCTGTAATGTCCACACAATCTCACAGGATATAGGTAATACTCTTATTGAGATGTATGCATATTGAGCGCCCACATGTATTGTTAGATGCATGGATTAATATATTGTTATGCGTCGTGTTACACTTAGATTCATGGATTAATATATTGTTATGAAGTGGACTAGACAATATATACTCTAATTATTGCTGAATTATTATTTCATATTCCTCACAAACAAGCTGACACTATCCCTGTCCTGATTTATTGGTCTCATTCGTATTTTGTGCCATATTTTAATCATAGAGTTAACTAAGAAAATGTTAATGCATCTCACGAAAAATTATATCGTGGGGTTCATATTTGAACATGGATTCCGAAGAAATTTTCTACATTTAACTTATATTTTATTAGTTAAATAATGATCAAAATAAGATCCTAAATACAAGGAAGACTAATAAACCATGATTGAGGTAGTACCTCTAAAATTATTGCCCTCCGAACTTATGTACTCCTTCCATCTCAGTTTACAAGCCTTGCACGATGTATCTAGGTGTTAATTTAAGATGGAGGGAGTATATAGACGGCGTGATGTGCATTAATTCATGCATATCGATCTGTCACTTTGGTTAAAGCGCTTCTGCACCAACTCCCATTCGTTTTGCCCACTCGTTCGCCCATGTACACACTGGCATCTCTACATGTCACCATGCCTTGGGCGTGTACGTGGAAGGGAATCAAATCTTTCATCTACCCCTGTCGGAAGGAAGAGATATATCGATGCATCCATCTCCATCTCGTTTTCTCTTTGAGAGCCAATTTGGTTTGCCCCTGCTCCCTGATTTAAAGCTTCAATTCCGAAAATGCCACTTCAGGCTTGATTTTGACTACGCTCTTGTTTCCTCTGGTTCGCCGGTGCCATATGCGTTGGATTCTCTTTGCGTCCGGGCAGCCTGAAAAGATCTTTGAGATGGGTGAGAATAGATAACTAAAGGAAGTTGTTGATATCGGATTGGACATTCTCTTCTGAGGACAGGATTCTAAAGTTCAGTGTGTAGTATTATATTGGATGTCCCTCTTGGCAAAAAAAAAATACATGACTTATGTATAAACTAGATGCCCCGGGCGTTGCTGCGAGAACTTTGTTAAAAGAAATGCATAAATAGTTGCTACAAAATAACTAAAACTAGTACTATAGAGAAAATATATGTTTACAAATAATTAAAAAATATGAAGCATACAAAAAGAGAATTTTAAAACAATTGTAGTCAAATAATGTCAAAATGTGAAGGATGCACTACATAAGTATATGGAGTTGCTCAACACATATACGTTCAATACAAAATGGAATGGAATATAATAATTTAGGACTAACATGCATGTATTGCTGATGTGACAGCACCGCATGCATAAACGAATTAATGCAAAAGGTGTAATTTGTAACTAACATGCATGACTTGTTTATGTGCCATATATTTGCATGTCTAGCAAAAATAGGCAGTTGGTTATAGAAATTTAGAAGGTGTAACTTGTAGGAGTAACTTACATGCATGACTTGCTTATGTGACATGTTTGCATGTCTAGCAAAAATAGATAGTGTGTTCTAGATATTTAGAAATAGAAGATTGGCTAGCTACCCGGTGGCCGTAGGTGAAAACTTTGTTAGTTTTATTTTGAATCAATTTGCATGTCTATTTATGGATGAAAAAATGGAACTTTTAAAACACAGTCGGCTCTGCATCTATGAATTCGAGGTGTCTAATAATGGTGAGCCGTGACGGATAATGCATGATGATGTGGTTTGCCGTGCTTAGAACAACTCTAGAGTCGTTGTATTTGACCGAATGCTATAGTAACCATCCGTACGATGTTCTTGAACAAAAAGATCAGTCTAGCTAGCAGAGTCGTCACCTCGCGCTCCACTGAAATGCACTGCAAAAATCGTCCCGAAGTCTCCCTATTGAAGGGCGGTGGAGGGAATATAGAGCTATTGATCCAACAAATCTTGGCACTAGGGACATTTCAAGACGTGCCCGCTCTCCTGACCGCTAGCACGCATATTGTCATGCCACTCTCATCACATGGCACTGTTCCTCGCCGCTAATCCTTTCCCGGCCTAGCACACCTTGCCGCAGCCTCGCTTCTACTTTCATATGTCCGGACGACTACCACCTTGGCACCACGTGAGCTCTATATGGTATGTCTCGCATCATTCCTCATTTCCCTGCTCACACGCCGACAGTGCACCATCGCCAACTCTATCTCGTGTGACAACCATGACACATCTCGCCATCTGGTGTCAACATATTCGACAATTTTCCCCAAGGTATATATTTGCCACAAATTTATGTATGTTTACTTGTCTAACCTCTCATATATTCGTGTAGATGACATAGGATTGACAATATCTATAGATGATATCGGCGGTAGACAAAGAAAATGATTTGTTAGATTCACAATACTTATAGATATAAGTGCATTTCCAATGGTATCCCTCAAACTACTCGCAAACATCTGGACCACTTAGTCTAGAAGCTTTTTGCCATCCAACACGGTGCCACAACTGTCCATCGACGTGTCCTCGCCTACGAATGCCCACAAACTGGCCACAAGTTGGCGGGAGGTTTGCGGTAGTCCGGACCTCCATCACCTAGGACTCCGACACCCCCGACCCACTCAAATCCCCTCTCCTGGACCACTTTTCCCCCACTCAATCCCTTCTCACATTGCTCTGTATCTGCACCCTCCTAGTCCTACGTCCCACTAAACTACTCCGCTCGCCTCCCAGGCCTTCTCAGGTGTCTGCCCCAACGCGCCTGCTCGCCTTATACTACACTGCCATCCACCCCGAGTTCGTCCGCAGCCATGTATCTAACGCCCCCTAGCAACGCCGTCCATGCCGGATACCACGCACGGCAAGTGTTTCTGCCAAATTTCATTGATCTTTTTTAACATTATCATTGTTTGTTTGGAGAAAACACGATGGCTGGTTAATCGGTGATGGAGGATGAGTAGTTGTGCCATGCATGATTGGCCAGAAGTGCGGACTTTGTAGGCATGGAGCAAGGGGGCGCGGTGTTTTGCCTATATGTGCAATCTTGGTTTCATGACAACAATCATTTCGGGCCTTACAACTTACACGTGACGTGATACATGACCGCAATGTGAAGTTGCTAGCCCGTCATTGGTGCATCGACTCAGACTCCGTCATGAAGTATTGTTGTGCGATTGCACAAGTGGACAGAAGGTAGTATCGTACTTTTTTACTTCTTGTTGTTCTAAATGTTGATCAATCCATTAATCCACTCAACGTTTTAACTTGAAACTCACCATGTTGTATAGCTCGGATGCGCTATCGTGTTGTACTAAACAACGGATGCTAGGCAACATTGTTGGATGTTTCTCAAGGGGTACAACGTCTGATGACCAACATTTACGGATACTGATGCATTGTTGGACTTGGGTAACGTTGAATTTCTATCATGAATTTTAAAAGCTTGTTGAACATCCGATTACTTCAGTCATAATATTTATTTTTGAACTATTGGTATACTAGAATATTTACATTTTATTTATGGATGAATTGTTCTATTGCTATTTTCTTTAATTATTTTGAGTGCTCTGGACATAGGAAAGTAAATAAATAGAGATAAACATTTGATAAATGGGATTAGATGACGGGCTTCCGTATTCATGTCTCCGAACAAATAGGGCAGGTTTGGTTGCCCACGAAAGCTCAACCAGGCCCGATGTATGCAACATCTTTTCGGTGTTGGGCTGTTTGGTTACATGCACATAGCACCGTTCTTAAGGCACCTCGGGCCTGTATCGTTAGAAACGCTCAATCATCGTTTCAAGTGAGTCAGGCCCGAGTGATGGGCTCGAGGCTCTCACATGTGTGTATGTGGTTTGTGGGTATTTTCTTCTAAGCACCTCTTTAATCACACTCATCCCTTCTACACAACCGTGCTTCGATTCGCGATAAGTTGTATACGAAAAATATGCACCTCGATGTTCTGATTCCATTCAGGCGATCCGATCGTAGTTTGGTTCACTTTATATGTTGAATTTTGTATTCATATTTGAAGCTTTGTTGGACGAATTTTGACCAATTCTTACACACGGTCGACCGTTTGAAGTTCCCTTTGAGGAGTAGTTTCACCTTGCTGCTTGACACAGCTTTCGTGTTGTGTGTTTTCCGTTTCACTAATCATAGATGAGTAGATCTACATATGACTAGTGTGTTGCCGTCGGTGTAGGTTAGGGAGAAACCCTCGCTCCTCCAGACGCCGGCGTGCCTGCTCGCGCCGCAGACGGTGAGCTTCTTGGCGGCCGAGTGAGGCACACCAGGCAGTCTCTCGGCGCTTGGTCGCCTAGGCAGAGGCCGCCGGTGAACGTCCTGCCACTGTCGAACTTTAGGGACGCGAATCCGATCGGCGCGACGACTCCGGGCAGCACGGCCAGGAGCGGCAGGAGGACAAAGAAGAGGAGGGCAGCGAGGATGGTTATGGTGGTGAGCGCGTAGGTGGGCGCCATGGACGTGCATGACAGCCCCTCGCGCCGGCGGTGACAGTGACAGTGAGCCAGTGGAGGAGGAGTCACCATAGATCAGACTCGGCTCGGGTCGTAGTGGCAGTGAACATTCGATTTTAACCTCTTTGTTCAGTGTAGTTGTTAACTCCTAAGAGCATCTCCACCCGTGCCCCCAAGACGCCCCCCAGGAGCCTTTTTTTTGCACCGGCGAGTAAAAAGCATCCCAGTCGCGATCCCAGAGTCTCGTTTAGCGCCGGATCTGACGAAAATTACGGCCGGCGCACGCAATGCAAACCCAGGAAAGCGGGGGGCAGCTGGGGGCGCCGGCGCTTTGTTTTAGCCGTGAAAGGCCCACTGCCAGCCTCTCTGTCTCTCTCTCTCTCCATCTTTTCCTCTCTAGGCCCACCTGATGCATGCAAAAAAGACAATCTCTATTCTCTCTCTCCCGCATGCACGCCGCCCTACTCCTCGCTCCTATGCGCTCTCTCATCTCCCCCCTGCTCCTCGCTCCGGCGCCCGTCGCTGGCCCCGCACCGCCGCTGCGGACGAGGCATTTCTCCTCCACGGGTGGCCCCGGCACAGGCAGCCTCGCAGTAGCGGACACAGGCAGCGGCGGCCATAGTGGGCGGGGGAAGCAGCGGAGGGCGGCCACGGCCAGGCGCGGGCGCGAGCAGCGGCCTCGGACGGGACGACGCGGTGGCGGCTAGGCGCGGGCGCGGACGGGGCGGCGCGGTGGCGCGTCCAGTCCTCGTCGACGCCGTCGTCCCCGACGCCCACCTGCATCTCCAGCGAAGCACGCCGTGGCAGAGCAGGCGCCGGTGTCGGGACCGGAGCGTGGAGGCGCGCTCGGTGCACGCGGCGCACGCGGCGAGAGGCGAGGATGGTACGACTCCAGCGGGAGCGGCCGCGCGTGGTGACGGCGAGCGCGCGGTCGGCCGCGTCGCGCACCTGGCACGCCGGGGAGGGGACGCCGCCCGCGGCGCGCACGAGACGCAGCGCGTCGAGCAGCTTGGTGGAGTAGATCACAGGCGGCAGCTCGCGCTGGACCTGTTCGATGGCAACCCGACGGGATCGACGCCGACATGCGACCCTCGACGGCATGTTCATCGGCGGACTGGGAGACGGCGTTAGTCGAGTCGGTGAGCGCTCTCGCGAACCAGCGCGCGATGCTAGGGGACGGGCTCGACATGATGACCCTCGACGGCATGTATAACCACGCAGCGGCGGCAAACGCGCAGGCGTTCTCCGGCAGCGCGAGCAGCGTGGCCTTGCGGCCGCCCGGAGCGCCCATGCTGGCCCTGCCCGCGCCGTCGGGGATGTGCAGCGCCACACCAGGTGCGGACCCCACTAGTGCAGAACCGGGCAATAGCACCGGTTCGTAAGGCCCTTTAGTGCCAGTTCCACAACCGGCACTAAAGTGTGGTCACTAAAGCCCCCCCCCCTTTAGTACCGGTTCAGCATGAACCGGTGCTAAAGGCCAACCACGTGGCACGAGGCAGCTCCGGGGGCAGGGAGCCCTTTAGTGCCGGTTGGTAACACCAACCGGTATTAAAATGTTGGGAGGTTTTGGGTTTATGATTTATTTTTCATTTAATTTTGTGTTTTCCATTTAATTCTTTTTGGTTTGCTGGTATTTTATGATACTACACATTGTAAACGTTATGCAATGCATATATATCATCAAATGTCTTAAACCACCATATTAATTAATTCAGACATACACACATGTATATATATATATATATACAATTAGATAGCTATGTACAATTTCTCCTACAATGTTGCCTTCGAAGCCAGTGACATTAGCCTAATTGGTGCCTTCGGAGAACGATATGATAATTGGAAGTGGTTCATGGGGGCGGTAGCGGGTAATAGTATTCTCCCTTCGGATCTATGACCTGGTCGAGCAAAAATCCGCATATTTCCTCTTGAAGTGCTTGTACGCGCTCCGTTTCTAGGAGCTTGTCCCGCACATCTGTGAACTGTTAAGAAGGAGATCAATATGCATGTATATTAGTTGTGTGACTAGATATCGATAATGATGTAAAAATTGTGAATAGTGTTGTGACAAACGTACCCATTCCTGTCTTTGAGATTTGCTCCTTTCGGACGCCATCATGCGAATGTTCTCGCAAACGCAGTATGCACACAGATCAGTCCCCTGCGCCTGCTGAAGGGCCTTTACAAGAATGGAATTTGATCAGATAATAATTAATCAAGCATGATAATTAAAGATATGGCAGCTAGCTAGCTAGCTAGTACTACTTAACTACTTACCTTGGGTCGAAACCATTTCAGCTTTTCTTTCCATTCGCCTGGAGTGACGCTGATGAACCTTGCCCAAGCCCTGCCCGCCGACAAAGAAAATGAATAAAGGGATTATTAAATAGTTCATATCATGAAATGACGAACTAAATAGGCCGAGATATATAATTTAATAATGATTGAAATTACCTGTTGACTATCCCAAACAAATTGTTATAGTCAGTTTTTATTTTGAGTAGTGAGTCCAGTATTTCAACTGTTCCGGCGTCAACTTTAATGATACACAAGATCCAGTGAAATCTGCATGCACACACGTTTGCATGTCTTAATTAAGCGGGCATATGTAAATAAAAACATGTAGCTAGCTAGTAGGCAAAAACAGAGAATTTGTAGCACAAGACAGTGTGACTCACTGGAAGTTGTAAGGAAGTAGTATATCTTCATGGTATTTGAGGCGCTTTAAGAACTCTAGCATGTTGTCCTCTATGCATCTATTTTCCGTGTGTATTCATTAACGGTGTTTGGGTCAATGAACCCAATGCCATAGCGTCCATCTTTTTTCATTTCATATATTTTCATCCTGCATAATACCACAGAAAAGAATATAGTGAGGATAATTACAGGTAATGATTGATCAAAAGGATCACTACAGCTAGCTTGAGACTTAAATTACAGAAAGAAATCACTTATAGACAATAGCAACTAACGATAGATTTGTCGAGTGCGTCTTGATTGTATAACTGAAACAGTTCATTATACTCAACGGCCACAACTTTTTGATGGTAGTAATGATCCTTCTTGACTTCCACCATGAGGGACTCTCGATCAGAAATCTTGGTAATGTTCATGTACCATTGATGCAATTCATACATTCTCGTTGGGAGCTTCTTGACCTCGTCTGGCTCGACCAAAGGTTGGCCCCGGATATATTTCCGTTTTATTTCCTCCTCTCTAAGCACAGGCATGGGCTCGATCTCGAGGAGTTGTCCAACAGTGATATTGAGAATTTCAGCCTGCATTATATGCTCATCGGTTATTACCACATTGCCCACCTCGGGAACATAAACTTTTTTCCCACAAGAATATTGGGCGCGCGTAATCTCACGTGTTGTTGGCACAACAAGCGAGGGGATCGATTGCGCCGCCTGCTCTCCCAGCTGGGGAACGGTTTTCCCGCATTTTTTGACAGCTGCTTGTTGTTTGCTCGAGCTCGAGCTCGCCTCCCTCTGTAGACGTGCTCGATTTAACTTCCTGATGTGGCGCTCATAGTCTGTGTCAACAGGCTTCGGAGCTGGTGGTTGAGCCATACCAATGAAGTGATCAATCGTTTCCTCAGGCACTTTCTCCCTTGGCGGCGGTGGTGGTTTCGATGCAAAATGGGCTCCACCTCGGCCTTCGATATGGCTGTGTTTTCCTCCTCAGGCTTGTCATAAGGCCTCTGCTGAAGAGGCGCGAGGCTTGGACCATATTTATATCGCTTGCCTCCGTCTGTACTTCCTGTACTACCTCGACTCGTACCGCTATGCACCATAGCTGCGGGGTGTCTCTTCTGCGATTGCTTAGGCGGCGGAGACGGCTGACGTGGCTGAGTTGGATGAGGAGGAGTGGCCTGAAGCTGTGCCGGACTTGGAGGAGGAGTGGCCTGAAGTTGTGCCGGACTTAGAGCGGGAGTGGACGTCTGACGTTGTGTCGGACTTGGAGGAGGAGTGGCCTGACACTTTGCCGGACTTGGAGGAGGAGGAGTGGCCTGACACTTTGCCGGACTTGGAGGAGGAGGAGTGGCCTCACACGTTGGTGGACTTGGAGGAGCGGGAGTCTGCTGACTCGGTGGCGGACTTCGACGAGGAGTCGGGTGACGCGGTGTCGGTGGCCTTCGAAAGACGATGCAATCCTTTCTCCATAGGATGACATGATGTATGGCCTCTCCCAATGTGTGCTCGTCGTCACCTCGAGGAATGTCAAGCTGTAGCCCCGAATATGGGTCCACCACCTCATCAACCAAGACACGAGCATAGCCCGCTAGAATCGGGTTGCAATGGAAGGTTGCCTCGGGGGGATTTGAAAAGGCAACGGCGTCCGCCACCTTCATGGATATGTTCTTCATTTTGAAGTGTAGCTCGCAGTTAGTGTTCTCCGTGATGTCATCCACGGGGTATCTATCCAGCATTGCGTTGCCCGGGGCGGAACCCCCGCTGCTTCTTGGCATGGATGGGGCGGTGCTATTCAATGCTGGATCATCCGCTAGCTGCTGCAGCTGCTGAGACCCCCTTTGCTGGCTAAGTGAGTCGATCTGCTCCTGCTGCCGCTGGAATTTGACTGCCAAGTCCGCGTGACTTGCTTCTACGCCTTGAAGGCGTTCATAGTCCCGCTTCCTCTGCTCCTCCTCCATCTTCCTCTTCTTCTCCTCCGCAATCTTCTTTCTCGCACGGGTTCGTTCTAGTCCGAAAACCCCTCATACCATGGAATAGCGCCCTTGCCTCGTGTTCTTCCCGGGTGTTCAGGATTTCCCAGGGCACGCGTAAGCTCGTCGTTCTCTCTGTTGGGCTGGAACACCCCGGATCAAGCCTCTTCTATTGCAACAAGTAGCGCATCGTCGGCTCCGTACAGACATGCCTTCGTCGAATCTTTGCCTGCCTTCGGGTCCAACTCCCCCCCCCCCATGCGCATAGAACCAAGTCCTGCACCTGGGGGGCCAGCTCTTAGTAACCGGAGTGACACATGCATCCTCCATCTCTTTCTCAGACTTATCCCACTTAGGCATTGCCACCGCATAGCCACCTGGCCCCAGCTTATGGAACTTATCCTTTTTTCGGCATTCTTCTTGTTTATTCTCGGCCGTTCCTTAGCTAATTCCGAATCCTTGAATTTCACGAAATCGTCCCAATGAGCACTTTGGTTCTCTAGTGTTCCCTCGAATACTGGAGTCTTCCTTCCTCCCTTGACGTACTTGTCCCATACACGATTCTTGTGGTTCTTGAATGCAACCGCCATCTTCCTAAGAGCAGCGTCCTTGACTTTCTGCACATCTGCTTCTGTGAAATGATCTGGTAGGATGAAATGTTCCATGAGAGTATCCTAAAGCAGACCTTTTTGTCTGTTGTCGACAAAAGTAACATCTGGACGTCGCTTTGCTGGCTCTCTCCATTCTTGAAGGGAGATCGGGAGTTGGTCCTTCACAAGAACTCCGCACTGACGAACGAACTTGTCTGCAATCTTCTTAGGCGCTAATGATTCGCCATTATGTCTGATTGCCTCGATATTGTACTTTACGCCCTCCTTCAACTTTTTGTTCGGGCCTCGTTTCGTCCTGCTGCCTGAAGATTTGCTCGATCCGGATGGCTGAAAGAAGAAAGATTGATTCGTTAATATAACTTCAAGTCATTTAAAACATGTGATGATCACCAGATGCCTGCTTATATAAATATATATACCTCGCCGGTCTTTGTTGTTTCAAGATCAACATTTTCTTCGTCATCATCATAATCATAGTTCATGACTTCATCAATTCGGTCGTCGCGATCGAATATCATATCACCCTCCCCGGTGTTGTTTAGAAATTCGGAGCCGTCATAATCTTCTTCATTCTGATCATCGTCTGGCTCGCGAGGATGGCGTATCATATCGAACATGGCCTGTTCTCCCCCTCTGCTGGTATTGTCCGCCATAGCTTTTATTTAACTAATCCAAAAGAAATATAAAACAATTTAGTATTCAAATTACATCGTCTCGAATAATAGATATAATCTCGAATACATCGTCTCGAATAATAGATATAATCTCGAATACATCGTCTCGAATAATATATAATCTCGAATACATCGTCTCGAATATTATATATCTAATACATCACTGGCTAGCTAGGTAGCTAATTAATAAAGATCGAATACTACAGAAGAATCTAGGACACTCGTGGTTCCTGCGGCGCGGGCGATGGACACCCAAAGCGAAGGAACCCTCACAAGATCATAGCTGAAGTGAGATCCCTGAAGAAACTGCCAGGTATTGGAGAACCTGCCGCCCTCTAACGCAACCATGTAGAGATGGACGTGCTCGTCCTCCTCCCTGACACGGCGATGTACCACCTCTGGTGGGGCCGACTCCCTCCGCACCGAAACTGGCCCACACGAACGCCACCAAACGAGATCAGGGTCGACGACGGGACCCGGGGCCGGGTTCCTCATCAAGCGGCGCGCCCCTCCAGGCAGCACCTCCCAGTAACAGCCCGGCGGAGCCCAGACCCGGACATGGGTCAGCCGGACGTTGTCGTGGACGGGTCGACGGTGAGGATGCGGGTCGGGCATCGTCGAGAACAAATACTAGCTATATGCCCGCAAAAAGTAACATTTTTTTAATGATTGGATTTTGATAACTAAAATTTCTAACAATTCTATATAACTAACATTTCTATAACATTTCTAACAATGCTATATAACTAATATTTCTATAACATTTCTGATATTTCTATAACTAAAAACAGAAAAAAAAATTATAACATTTCTATATATATAACTAACATTTGTATAACATTTCTAATATTTCTATAACTAAAAAAAGAAAAATTTCTAACTTTTTTATAACTATTTCTATAACTAAAAAACAGAAAAATTTCTAACAATTCTAACTTTTTTATAACTACTTCTATAACTAAAAAACAGAAAAAATTTCTAACAATTCTAACATTTCTATAACATTTCTAACAATATGCTATATAACTAACTATTTCTATAACTAAAAAAAGAAAAATTTCTAACTTTTTTATAACTATTTCTATAACTAAAAAACTAAAAAAATGTATGTGTGTTTGTGTGTGTTTGTGTGTGTGCTCACCGGCGAGGCGAGAGGCGACGGGGGGCGGCGCGCGACCGGGATGGCGACGGGCGGCGACGACGGGGACGGGGACGGGGCGGCGACGACGGGGACGGGGACGGGGACGGGGCGGCGACGACGGGGACGGGGCGGCGACGACGGGGACGGGGACGACGCGGGACGGGTCGGGACGGGGCGGCGGTGACGACGGTGACGAGGACGACGGGGCGGCGACGACGTTGACGGGGACGACAGGGCGGCGACGACGAGGACGGGGCGGCGACGAGAGGGATATGGAGACGGGGGCGCACGGCGGGCGACGAGGCAGAGGAGAAGAAGCAGATGAGAAACTGAAATTTTTGAAGTGTTTAGTTATATAGGATGGACCTTTAGTACCGGTTGGAGCCACCAACCAGTACTAAAGGCCTGTTTTGGCCAGGCCAAGCGGCGGGAAGCATCCCCCTTTAGTACTGGTTCATGGAACCAACCGGTACTAAAGGCCCCCCCTTTAGTACCGGTTGGTGCCACGAACCGGTACTAAAGGGGGGTGCGCTGCCAGGCGAGGGGCGCAAAGTTTAGTCCCACCTCGCCTAGCGAAGGGCAGCCGCACTGGTTTATAAACCCAGTCGCGGCTGCTCCTTTGAGCTCCTATCAAATGCAGGCCTTCTGGGCCTACCTGTGCTGTGCTGCCCTGTGGGCCTACTGGGCCTTTGCGGGCCTGCATCCTGGCCCAACAACAGGTTGGGTTTGTAGTCGTATGCAGGCCGCTCTGGCCCAGTAGGCGGGCTTTTTTTATTTATTTGTTTGCTTTATTTTTAGTTGTTTTTTTTGTGTATTTAGAGTTTCTTTGTGAATATTTTTGCTTTAGGTACAAAAAATTACAAACTTTCTGTTAGTGCCCTAGTTTTCAAATTTGAATAGTTAAAATTTTGAATTATTTGAAATTAGTGTGAATCACTAGTTTGTGAATAAATTAACTTTAAAAATCAGTAAAGGCATGAAAGAATTTGTTTGCACATAAAATTTCTTCGCGTTTCAAATGCCAAAACACATAATTACCCTAACTATTACAGAGATTCCCTCCTGGGTGTGAAACACAGAAGAAAGTGATGATAGTGAAGCCGATCACATCCCAGATCTTTGGGTGTGAAACTTTTTCTTCGCGTGTGTCCCTTTGCGCCGTAACCATGGAAAATCTTCATCATTTAACGGGATGCTCGGGTCAATATTCACTATGAATGGAGCAATTTCATCAAACTTTTCATAATCTTCTGACATGTCTGTCTTGTCATCCACTCCCACGATGTTTCTCTTCCCAGAAAGAACTATGTGGCGCTTTGTCTCATCGTACGATGCATTCGCTTACTTATCTTTTCTTTTTCTCGGCTTGGTAGACATGTCCTTCACATAGAAAACCTGTGCCACATCATTGGCTAGGACGAATGGTTCATCTGCATACGCAAGATTGTTGAGATCCACTGTTGTCATTCCGTACTGCGGGTCTTCCGTTACCCCGCCTCGTGTCATATTGACCCATTTGCACCGAAACAAAGGGACCTTCAAACCACGTTGATAGTCAAGTTCCCATATGTCATGTATATAACCATAATATGTTTCCTTTCCCGTCTTGGTTTCTGCATCAAAGCGGACACCACTGTTTTGGTTGGTGCTCTTCTTATCTTGGGCGATCGTGTAAAATGTATTACCATTTATCTCGTACCCTTTG
Organism: Aegilops umbellulata; assembly: GCA_032464435.1. Lineage (NCBI taxonomy): Eukaryota > Viridiplantae > Streptophyta > Magnoliopsida > Poales > Poaceae > Aegilops > Aegilops umbellulata. The sequence continues at coordinate 501,970,180 of CP136055.1, read as the reverse complement.
AAAGTCATTATATTCGAAGATGGTAACTGGGACAGCAAGTACAGGTCATCTTCAATAGAGGCGTCATGCATGGTACGTGTCTGCAACGAGCTGGCGAAACTCCTGGTTTGTTCACGTGTAATCCAGTCATCAGACCGCTCCGGGTGTTTGGAGCGTAGCAAATTCTTGTGTTCATCCATATACGGAGCCACCAAGGCGGAATTCTGTAGAACTGTGTAGTGTGCTTCAATGAGAGAATGTCCGTCCATACATATTATTTGTTCCCCTCCTAGTGTGCCTTTTCCATCCAGTCTGCCCTTATGCCGCGATTCAGGAACACCAATCGGCTTAAGGTCAGGAATAAAGTCAATACAAAACTCAATGACCTCCTCATTTCCATGGCCCTTGGAGATGCTTCCTTCTGGCCTAGCACGGTTATGAACATATTTCTTTAAGACTCCTATGAACCTCTCAAAGGGGAACATATTGTGTAGAAATACGGGACCCAAAACGTTAATCTCTTCGCATAGGTGAACTAGGACGTGTGTCATGATGTTGAAGAAGGATGGTGGGAACACCAACTCGAAACTGACAAGACATTGCACCAAATCATTCTCTAACCTTGGTATGATTTCTGGATCGATTACCTTCTGAGAGATTGCACTGAGAAATGCACATAGCTTCACAATGGCTAATCGAACATTTTCCGGTAGAAGCCCCCTTAATGCAACCAGAAGCACTTGCGTCATAATCACGTGGCAGTCATGAGACTTTAGGTTCTGAAACTTTTTCTCTGCCATGTTTATTATTCCCTTTATATTCGACGAGAAGCCAGACGGTACCTTAATACTGAGCAGGCATTCAAAGAAGATTTCCTTCTCTTCTTTGATAAGAGCATAGCTTGCATGAACCTGATGTATGCCGTCTTTTCCGTGCATACGTTGCTGGTCCTCCCGTGCCTCAGGTGTATCTTTTGTCTTCCCATACACGCCCAAGAAGCCAAGCAGGGTCACACAAAGATTCTTCGTCACGTGCATCACGTCGATTGCGGAGTGGACCTCTAGGTCCTTCCAATAGGGCAGGTCCCAAAATATAGATTTCTTCTTCCACATGGGTGCGCGTCCGTCAGCGTCATTCGGAACAGATTGTCCACCAGGACCCTTTCCAAAGACCACCTTCAAATCCTTGACCATATCATGTACATCAGCACCAGTACGGTGGCGAGGCTTCGTCCGGTGATCCGCCTGTTGGGGAACGTTGCAGAAAATTAAAATTTTTCCTACGGTTTCACCAAGATCCATCTATGAGTTCATCTAGCAACGAGTATTCAGATTAGATAGCATCTACATACCACTTTGTAGATCGCAACGGAAGCGTTCAAGTGAACGTGGATGAGGTAGTCGTACTCGCCGTGATCCAATTCACCGATGATCTAGTGCCGAACGGACAGCACCTCCGCGTTCAACACACGTACGGAAAGCGTGACGTCTCCTCCTTCTTGATCCATCAAGGCAAAGGAGAGGTTGGGGAAGAAGGCTCCAGCAGCAGCACGACGGCGTGGTGATGGTGGAACTGCAGTACTCCGGCAGGGCTTCGCCGTGCACTTACGGAGGAGGAGGAGGTGTTGGAGAGGGAGAGGGAGGCGCCAGGGCATAGGGTGCGCAGCCCCCCTCCCCTGCACCCCTTTATATAGGCCTCTTGGGGGGGCGCCGGCCCTGGGAGATCTGATCTCCCAAGGGGGCGGCGGCCAGGGAGGTTTCCCTCCCCCCCAAGCCATCTAGGAGGTGCCTTCCACCACTAGGACTCCTCCTAGATGGAACCCTAGGCGCATGGGCCCTTTGGGGCTGGTTCCCCTTGGCCCAAGCAGGCCAAGGCGCACCCCCTAAGGCCCATGTGGCCCACCAAGGCAGGTGGCCCCACCTGGTGGACCCCCGGGACCCCTCCGGTGGTCCCGGTACAATACCGATAACCCCGAAACTTGTCCTGATGGCCGAAACAGCACTTCCTATATATAATTCTTTACCTCCGGACCATTCCGGAACTCCTCGTGACGTCCGGGATCTCATCCGGGACTCCAAACAACATTCGGGTTACTGCACATACATATCCCTACAACCCTAGCGTCACCGAACCTTAAGTGTGTAGACCCTACGGGTTCGGGAGACATGCAGACATGACCGAGACGGCTCTCGGGCAATAACCAACAGCGGGATCTGGATACCCATGTTGGCTCCCACATGCTCCACGATGATCTTATCGGATGAACCAAGATGTCAAGGATTCAATTAATCCCGTATACGGTTCCCTTTGTCAATCGGTATTTTACTTGCCCGAGATTCGATCGTCGGTATCACAATACCTCGTTCAATCTCGTTATCGGCAAGTCACTTTTCTCGTACCGTAATGCATGATCCTTGTGATCAAACACTTTGATCACCTTGAGCTCATATGATGATGCATTACCGAGAGGGCCCGGTGATCCCTCTCCGTCAAGCGGAGTGACAAATCCCAGTCTCGATCCATGTCAACCCAACAGACACTTTCAGAGATACCCGTAGCATACCTTTATAGTCACCCAGTTACGTTGTGACGTTTGGCACACCCAAAGCACTCCTACGGTATCCGGGAGTTACACGATCTCATGGTCTAAGGAAAGGATACTTGACATTGGAAAACTCTAGCAAACGAATTATGCGATCTTATGCTATGTTTAGGATTGGGTCTTGTCCATCACATCATTCTCCTAATGATGTGATCCCATTATCGATGACATCCAATGTCCATAGTCAGGAAACCATGACTATCTGTCGATCAACGAGCTAGTCAACTAGAGGCTCACTAGGGACATATTGTTGTCTGTTATTCACACATGTATTACGATTTCCGGATAACACAATTATAGCACAAATAAAGACAATTATGATGAATCGAGTTACATTGTGATGAATCGAACACCCATAGAGTTCTGGTGCTGATCATGTTTTGCCTTAGGGAGAGGTTTAGTAAACGGATCTGCGACATTCAGATCCGTGTGCACTTTACAAATTTCTATGTCTCCATCTTGAACATTTTCACGAATGGAGTTGAAGCGACGCTTGATGTGCCTGGTCTTCTTGTGAAACCTGGGCTCCTTTGCAAGTGCAATAGCTCCAGTGTTGTCACAGAAGAGCTTGATTGGCCCCGACGCATTGGGTATGACTCCGAGGTCGGTGATGAACTCCTTCACCCAAATTGCTTCATGTGCTGCCTCCGAGGCTGCCATGTACTCCGCTTCACATGTAGATCCCGCCACGACGCTTTGCTTGCAACTGCACCAGCTTACTGCCCCACCATTCAAAATATACACGTATCCGGTTTGTGACTTAGAGTCATCCAGATCTGTGTCGAAGCTAGCGTCGACGTAACCTTTTACGACGAGCTCTTCGTCACCTCCATAAACGAGAAACATTTCCTTAGTCCTTTTCAGGTACTTCAGGATATTCTTGACCGCTGTCCAGTGTTCCTTGCTAGGATTACTTTGGTACCTACCTACCAAACTTACGGCAAGGTTTACATCAGGTCTGGTACACAGCATGGCATACATAATAGAACCTATGGCTGAGGCATAGGGGATGACGCTCATCTCTTCTATATCTTCTGCCGTGGTCGGACATTGAGCTGAGCTCAATTTCACACCTTGTAACACAGGTAAGAACCCTTTCTTAGATTGATCCGTATTGAATTTCTTCAATATCTTATCAAGGTATGTGCTTTGCGAAAGACCTATGAGGCGTCTCGATCTATCTCTATAGATCTTGATGCCTAATATATAAGCAGCTTCTCCAAGGTCCTTCATTGAAAAACTTTTATTCAAGTAGGCCTTAATGCTATCCAAGAGTTCTATATCATTTCCCATCAAAAGTATGTCGTCTACATATAATATGAGAAATGCTACAGAGCTCCCACTCACTTTCTTGTAAACACAGGCTTCTCCATAAGTCTGTGTAAACCCAAACGCTTTGATCATCTCATCAAAGCGAATGTTCCAACTCCGAGATGCTTGCACCAGCCCATAAATCGAGCGTTGGAGCTTGCACACCTTGTCAGCATTCTTAGGATCGACAAAACCTTCCGGCTGCATCATATACAATTCTTCCTTAAGGAAACCATTAAGGAATGCCGTTTTGATGTCCATTTGCCATATCTCATAATCATAGTATGCGGCAATTGCTAACATGATTCGGACGGACTTCAGCTTCACTACCGGTGAGAAAGTCTCATCGTAGTCAACCCCTTGAACTTGTCGATAACCCTTAGCGACAAGCCGAGCTTTATAGATGGTCACATTACCATCCGCGTTTGTCTTCTTCTTAAAGATCCATTTATTTTCTATGGCTCGCCGTTCAACGGGCAAGTCAGTCAAAGTCCATACTTCGTTTTCATACATGGATCCTATCTCGGATTTCATGGCTTCCAGCCATTTGTCGGAATCCGGGCCCGCCATTGCTTCCTCATAGTTCGAAGGTTCACCGTTGTCTAACAACATGATTTCCAAGACAGGGTTGCCGTACCACTCTGGTGCGGAACGTGTCCTTGTGGACCTTCGAATTTCAGTAGGAGCTTGATCAGAAGCATCTTGATCATCATCATTAATTTCCTCTCTAGTCGGCGCAGGCACCTCAGAAACGTTTTCTTGAGTTTCGCCATTTTCCGGTTCAAGAGGTAACACTTCATCAAGTTCTACTTTCCTCCCACTTACTTCTTTCGAGAGAAACTCTTTCTCCAGAAAGGATCCATTCTTGGCAACAAAGATCTTGCCTTCGGATCTGAGGTAGAAGGTATACCCAACAGTTTTTTTTAGGGTATCCTATGAAGACGCACTTTTCCGACTTGGGTTCGAGCTTTTCAGGTTGAAGTTTCTTGACATAAGCATCGCATCCCCAAACTTTTAGAAACGACAGCTTAGGTTTCTTCCCAAACCATAATTCATACGGTGTCGTCTCAACGGATTTCGACGGAGCCCTATTTAAAGTGAATGCAGCAGTCTCTAAAGCATAGCCCCAAAAAGATAGCGGTAAGTCGGTAAGAGACATCATAGATCGCACCATATCTAATAGAGTGCGATTACGACGTTCGGACACACCATTACGCTGAGGTGTTCCAGGCGGCGTGAGTTGTGAAACTATTCCACATTTTCTTAAGTGTGTGCCAAATTCGTGACTCAAGTATTCTCCTCCATGATCTGATCGTAGAAACTTGATCTTTCTTTCACGTTGATTTTCAACCTCACTCTGAAATTCCTTGAACTTTTCAAAGGTCTCAGACTTGTGTTTCATTAAGTAGATATACCCATATCTACTCAAGTCATCAGTGAGGGTGAGAACATAACGATAGCCACCGCGAGCCTCAACACTCATTGGACCACACACATAGGTATGTATGATTTCCAATAAGTTGGTTGCTCGCTCCATTGTTCCTGAGAACGGAGTCTTGGTCATTTTACCCATGAGGCATGGTTCGCACGTGTCAAATGATTCATAATCAAGAGACTCTAAAAGTCCATCTGCATGGAGCTTCTTCATGCGTTTGACACCTATGTGACCAAGGCGGCAGTGCCACAAATATGTGAGACTATTGTTATCAACTTTCACTCTTTTGGTATTCACACTATGAATATGTGTATCATCACGTACGAGATTCATTAAGAATAAACCATTAACCATCGGAGCATGACCATAAAACATATCTCTCATATAAATAGAACAACCATTATTCTCGGATTTAAATGAGTAGCCATCTCGAATTAAGCGAGACCCAGATACAATGTTCATGCTCAAACTTGGCACTAAATAACAATTATTGAGGTTTAAAACTAATCCCGTAGGTAAATGTAGAGGCAGCGTGCCGACGGCGATCACATCGACCTTGGAACCATTCCCGACGCGCATCGTCACCTCGTCCTTCGCCAGTCTCCGTTTATTCTGCAGCTCCTGCTTTGAGTTACAAATGTGAGCAACTGCACCGGTATCAAATACCCAAGAGCTACTACGAGTACTGGTAAGGTACACATCAATTACATGTATATCACATATACCTTTGGTTTTGCCGGCCTTCTTGTCCGCTAAGTATTTGGGGCAGTTCCGCTTCCAGTGACCACTTCCCTTGCAATAAAAGCACTCAGTCTCGGGCTTGGGTCCATTCTTTGGCTTCTTCCCGGCAACTTGCTTATCGGGCACGGCAACTTCCTTGCCGTCCTTCTTGAAGTTCTTTTTACCCTTGCCCTTCTTGAATTTAGTGGTTTTATTCACCATCAACACTTGATGCTCCTTCTTGATTTCTACCTCTGCTGATTTCAGCATAGCATATACTTCAGGAATGGTCTTTACCATCCCCTGCATATTGTAGTTCATCACAAAGCTCTTGTAGCTAGGTGGAAGCGACTGGAGGATTCTGTCAATGACCGCTTCATCCGGGAGATTAACTTCCAGTTGAGTCAAGCGGTTGTGCAACCCAGACATTCTGAGTATGTGCTCACTGACAGAGCCATTTTCCTCCATCTTACAGCTAAAGAATTTATCGGAGACTTCATATCTCTCGATCCGGGCATGAGCTTGGAAAACCATTTTCAGCTCTTCGAACATCTCATATGCTCCATGTCTCTCAAAACGCTTTTGGAGCCCCGGCTCTAAGCTGTAAAGCATGCCGCACTGAACGAGGGAGTAATCATCGCAGCGTGACTGCCAAGCGTTCATAACGTCTTGTTCTGCAGGGAGAATAGGTGTGTCACCCAGCGGTGCTCGTAGGACATAATCTTTCTTGGCAGCTATGAGGATAATCCTCAGGTTCCGGACCCAGTCCGTATAGTTGCTACCATCGTCTTTCAGCTTGGTTTTCTCTAGGAACGCGTTGAAGTTGAGGACTACGTTAGCCATTTGATCTACAAGACATATTGTAAAATTTTTAGACTAAGTTCATGATAATAAAGTTCATTTAATCAAATTATTTAATGAACTCCCACTTAGATAGACATCCCTCTTCTAGTCATCTAAGTATTACATGATCCGAGTCAATTAGGCCGTGTCCGATCATCACGTGAGACGGACTAGTCAACATCGGTGAACATCTTCATGTTGATCGTATCTTCTATACGACTCATGCTCGACCTTTCGGTCTTCTGTGTTCCGAGGCCATGTCTGTACATGCTAGGCTCGTCAAGTCAACCTAAGTGTTTTGCGTGTGTAAATCTGTCTTACACCCGTTGTATGTGAACGTTAGAATCTATCACACCCGATCATCACGTGGTGCTTTGAAACAACGAACTGTCGCAACGGTGCACAGTTAGGGAGAACACTTTCTTGAAATTATTATGAGGGATCATCTTATTTACTACCGCCGTTCTAAGTAAACAAGATGCAAAACATGATAAACATCACATGCAATCAAATAATAAACATGACATGATATGGCCAATATCACATAGCTCCTTTGATCTCCATCTTGGGGCTCCATGATCATCTTGTCACCGGCTTGACACCATGATCTCCATCATCATGATCTCCATCATCGTGTCTCCATGAAGTTGCTCGCCAACTATTACTTCTACTACTATGGCTAACGCGTTTAGCAATAAAGTAAAGTAATTTACATGGCGTTTCTCAATGACACGCAGGTCATACAAAAAATAAAGACAACTCCTATGGCTCCTGCCGGTTGTCATACTCATCGACATGCAAGTCGTGATTCCTATTACAATAGCATGAACATCTCATACATCACATATAGATCATTCATCATTCATCACAACTTTGGCCATATCATATCACAAAGCACTTGCTGCAAAAACAAGTTAGACGTCCTCTAATTGTTGTTGCAAGTTTTACGTGGCTGAATTAGGGTTCTAGCAAGAACGTTTTCTTACCTACGTAAAAGCCACAACGTGATTTGTCAACTTCTATTTACCCTTCATAAGGACCCTTTTCATCGAATCCGCTCCAACTAAAGTAGGAGAGACAGACACCCGCCAGCCACCTTATGCAACTAGTGCATGTTAATCGGTGGAACCGGTCTCACGTAAGCGTACGTGTAAGGTTGGTCCGGGCCGCTTCATCCCACAATACCGCTGAAGCAAGATAAGACTAGTAGCGGCAAGAAAAGTTGACAACATCTACGCCCACAACAAATTGTGTTCTACTCGCGCAAGAAGAACTACGCATAGACCTAGCTCATGATGCCGCTGTTGGGGAACGTTGCAGAAAATTAAAATTTTTCCTACGGTTTCACCAAGATCCATCTATGAGTTCATCTAGCAACGAGTATTCAGATTATATAGCATCTACATACCACTTTGTAGATCGCAACGGAAGCGTTCAAGTGAACGTGGATGAGGTAGTCGTACTCGCCGTGATCCAATTCACCGATGATCTAGTGCCGAACGGACAGCACCTCCGCGTTCAACACACGTACGGAAAGCATGACGTCTCCTCCTTCTTGATCCAGCAAGGCAAAGGAGAGGTTGGGGAAGAAGGCTCCAGCAGCAGCACGACGGCGTGGTGATGGTGGAACTGCAGTACTCCGGCAGGGCTTCGTCGTGCACTTACGGAGGAGGAGGAGGTGTTGGAGAGGGAGAGGGAGGCGCCAGGGCATAGGGTGCGCAGCCCCCCTCCCCTGCCCCCCTTTATATAGGCCTCTTGGGGGGGCGCCGGCCCTGGGAGATCTGATCTCCCAAGGGGGCGGTGGCCAGGGAGGTTTCCCTCCCCCCCAAGCCATCTAGGAGGTGCCTTCCACCACTAGGACTCCTCCTAGATGGAACCCTAGGCGCATGGGCCCTTTGGGGCTGGTTCCCCTTGGCCCAAGCAGGCCAAGGAGCACCCCCTAAGGCCCATGTGGCCCACCAAGGCAGGTGGCCCCACCTGGTGGACCCCCGGGACCCCTCCGGTGGTCCCGGTACAATACCGATAACCCCGAAACTTGTCCCGATGGCCGAAACAGCACTTCCTATATATAATTCTTTACCTCTGGACCATTCCGGAACTCCTCGTGATGTCCGGGATCTCATCCGGGACTCCAAACAACATTCGGGTTACTGCACATACATATCCCTACAACCCTAGCGTCACCGAACCTTAAGTGTGTAGACCCTACGGGTTCGGGAGACATGCAGACATGACCGAGACGGCTCTCGGGCAATAACAAACAGCGGGATCTGGATACCCATGTTGGCTCCCACATGCTCCACGATGATCTTATCGGATGAACCACGATGTCAAGGATTCAATTAATCCCGTATACGATTCCCTTTGTCAATCGGTATTTTACTTGCCCGAGATTCGATCGTCGGTATCACAATACCTCGTTCAATCTCGTTATCGGCAAGTCACTTTTCTCGTACCGTAATGCATGATCCTTGTGATCAAACACTTTGATCACCTTGAGCTCATATGATGATGCATTACCGAGAGGGCCCGGTGATACCTCTCCGTCAAGCGGAGTGACAAATCCCAGTCTCGATCCATGTCAACCCAACAGACACTTTCAGAGATACCCGTAGCATACCTTTATAGTCACCCAGTTACGTTGTGACGTTTGGCACACCCAAAGCACTCCTACGGTATCCGGGAGTTACACGATCTCATGGTCTAAGGAAAGGATACTTGACATTGGAAAACTCTAGCAAATGAACTATGCGATCTTATGCTATGTTTAGGATTGGGTCTTGTCCATCACATCATTCTCCTAATGATGTGATCCCATTATCGATGACATCCAATGTCCATAGTCAGGAAACCATGACTATCTGTCGATCAACGAGCTAGTCAACTAGAGGCTCACTAGGGACATATTGTTGTCTGTTATTCACACATGTATTACGATTTCCGGATAACACAATTATAGCACGAATAAAGACAATTATCATGAATAAGGAAATATAATAATAATGCTTTTATTATTGCCTCTAGGGCATATTTCCAACACCGCCTCACCTTTGAAATGCTTGCCTTTCTTTCTTACGGGATGCCTGCTCGGAAGAAATCGACGATGTCCCAGGTACACATTTTTCTTACAATTAGCCAAATATATACTGTCGGTATCGTCCAAACAGTGCGTGCATGCGCGGTATCCCTTGTTTGTCTGTCCTGAAAGGTTACTGAGAGCAGGCCAATCATTGATGGTCACGAACAGCAACGCCTTTAGGTCAAATTCTTCCCCCATGTGCTCATCCCACGCACGTACACCTGTTCCATTCCACAGTTGTAAGAGTTCTTCAACTAATGGCCTTAGGTACACATCAATGTCGTTGTCGGATTGCTTAGGGCCTTGGATGAGCACTGGCATCATAATGAACTTCCGCTTCATGCACAACCAAGGAGGAAGGTTATACAAACATAGAGTCACAGGCCAGGTGCTATGGTTGCTGCTCTGCTCCCCAAAAGGATTAATGCCATCTGCGCTTAGACCAAACCATACACTCCTTGCGTCATATGCAAACTCCTTCCCGTACTTTCTTTCGATTTTTCTCCACTGCGACCCGTCAGCGGGTACTCTCAACTTTCCGTCTTTCTTACGGTCTTCTCTGTGCCATCGCATCGCCTTGGCATGCTCTTTGTTTTGGAACAAACGTTTCAACCGTGGTATTATAGGAGTATACCACATCACGTTGGCAGGAATCTTCTTCCTGGGGCGCTCGCCCTCGACATCACCAGGGTCATCGCGGCTGATCTTATAGCGCAATGCACCGCATACCGGGCAAGCGTTCTAATCCTCGTACTCACTGCGGCAGAGGATGCAATCATTAGGGCATGCATGTATCTTCTGCACCTCTAACCCTAGAGGGAAGACAGCCTTCTTTGCTTCGTACGTACTCTCGGGCAATTCGTTGTCCTTTGGAAGCATATCCTTTCTCATTACCAGCAACTTTCCAAAATCCCTTGTCAGATACACCGTTCTCTGCCTTCCATTGCAGCAATTCCAGTGTGGTGCCCAGCTTTTTCTTGTCACCTACGCAATTCGGGTACAACATTTTTTTGTGATCCTCTAACATGCGCTGCAACTTCTTCTTCTCCAAATCACTTGCGCAGTTTCTCTTTGCACCGGCAATGCCTCTTCTTCAGCTTCTTCCCGCATTGCCGGCTCAGCTTCTTCCCGCATTACCGGCTCAGCTTCTTCCCCCATTGTTGTATCATCGTATTCAGAGAACCCATGGCCAGGATAGCTGTCGACGTCCTCTTCTTCTTCATTGTCTTCCATCATAACTTATCTTTCTCCGTGCTTGGTCCAAACATTATAGTGGGGCACGAAACCGGACTTAAACAGGTGGACGTGAATGATTCTTAACTTAGAGTAATTTTGACCATTCTTACAGACAGCACATGGACAAGGCATAAAACCATCCGCCCGCTTGTTTGCCTCAGCCGCAAGCAGAAAAGTTTGCACGCCATTAGTGAACTCGGGAGAGCATCGGTCATCGTACATCCATTGTCGGCTCATCTTCAATACACAGCACCAAAAACACCAACTTAATACAAGTTCATACATAAAGTTCATACAACACTTAAATGCAACAAACAAATAACTCTCTAGCTAAAGCATTTAAATGCAACAACAAATGCGATCAAGATCGCAGCTAAGGTAACAATTGATCCAACAGCATAATGATACCAAGCCTCACTATCGATGGCATATTTTCTAATCTTTCTAATCTTCAAGCGCATTTTCTCCATCTTGATCTTGTGATCATCGACGACATCGGCAACATGCAACTCCAATTCCATCTTCTCCCCCTCAATTATTTTCAATTTTTCTTTCAAGTACTCGTTTTCTCTTTCAACTAAATTTAACCTCTCAACAATAAGGTCGGTTGGAATTTCTGGTTCACATACCTCCTAGAAAAAATATCTATGTCAACTTGATGGGCATAATTTGTCATAAACACGAAATGCAACTAGTTTTAAAAGAGAATATATATACCACATCAGAATCATAACAAGGACGAGGGCCGACGGGGACGGATATCAAAACCATGGCACTATGTATAACAAACAACGTACGGGTAAGATAATTATACGAGTAACTATATATCCAAATCACACAATCATCAATTTTTATATAAAATTTCATGAACAAGAGGCTCACCACAAGGTGGTGCCGGCGACGGGACGGTGCGGGCGATCGACGGTGGTTACGGCAGAGATTTAGAAGGCACTAAGTAAACCACACCTACATATGCAAACTAAGTGTTATTTTTGACCTCAAATTGCATATAAATCAAATACTAGCACATATAATTCCTCCCAAATTACTAAACTCGCAAATTAAACACTATATAAAGCATTGCAAGAGCTAATCTAGCAATGAGAGATGAAAGGACAAAGTTGCTAACCTTTGTGATCATTTGAATAGATGGGGACCTTCAAATCTTGACAAACTTTGGGCAAAATGTGTGATGAGCTCGAGAGGAAGAGGGGAAGAACAGAGAGGGAGGGGAAAGGGGAAGAACAGAGCGAGCTCGGGTGGACGAAGGGTTTATGTAGGACGACCTTTAGTACCGCTTCGTGACACGAACCGGTACTAAAGGTGCTGGAGGGGTCCCAGACTGACAACATCCTGCCACCACTCTCATTAGTACCGGTTCGTGGCACAAACCGGTGCTAAAGGTTCGCCACGAACCGGTACTAATGAGAGCGGCCCGGCTAGCCGTTGGAACCGGCACTAATGTACACATTAGTGCCGGCTCTAATTCAAACCGGCACTAATGTGCTTCACGTTTGACCCTTTTTCTACTAGTGCCCCTTCGCGGCGTCGATGGTGGTGCCGCCGCTGACGTACGTGCAGATGTCTGACATGCAGACGAAGCAGCAGCTTGACGGAGGAACAGATGAGCGCCAGCCGGTTCCGCGGTTCAGAGGTGCGTGGGAGGGCAACGAGTGGATGTTTTCTCGACCCCAGACAAAAAAATTCGCCGGCAGCCCCCAAGGCGGCGAAAAATATGCCTCCTGGGGAGGTCAACGGCTGGAGATGCTCTAAGCATCATGCATGTATGAACCAAACACCAGGTAGGAAATGCTTCCATGATGCAGCAACATATACGCAGGTGCCTTTGACATATGGCCCCCCGCAAAAAAATCACTACACAAACGTTATATTTTGACTTGTATCTTCCCAACCAGCCTCTACTCAGCCTTGCCTTTTTTTCATTCAATCTCCAAAAAAATGGTGCAGATAACGCGCCCATTGTGAATCCGATTTGCGGCAAGGGATTGGAGATGCCCTAAGAACTATGCTGCACCAGAGCAAAGGCTCAGACAAGGTGCGCCACCTGTCGAATTCCTAGTAGCATTCCGTGTAGATTCCCACTACTTCACGCATGTGGGGCTGTATATGCATCCTTTGAATGGGAGAGATAGAGGAAAACTGAAATATTTTATTTATGGTTCATCATAGGTGTGGGGGCGTGCGGGCTTTGCACTTTTGCAGCGCATGTGATGCGGCTAATCGATCGTGCATGGAAAGCATAAAGGGGAACCGAATAGCTTGTTTATGGCCCCCCGCAAAAAAAGCTTGTTTATGGAAAACAGTGTGTTTATGTTGTTATGTCCAAATTTGAGGTTAGCTTGTTTCTCTCGTCCTTTCATGTGTCCGTCCATGTTCCACTCCACCATTGATGACTTGCTACTTCTACAACTCTCCAAAGATCTCTCCAGAGATGAAGACTGCAGAGAGCAGAGAAGTACAGGGACAGAAAACACCTTGGTAAATGGATAGCCTTAAACGTAAACTATTATATTTGAATTGTAAAAGCGTCTTATATTTTGATACGGAGATAGTACTAGTCTGCTAAACTGTGTACCATATATATAGTGCATGAGTACTGAGCAAGAATGGAAATAAATGATGTAAATTGACAATGCATAATAACACAACGAAGCAAAGCTAGGACTCTCATCCAAAACACATGATTAAAGGAATAATCAGCGCGGTGTGCATGATGTTGCAAATGAATGCAAAGGCCTTGCGACATCGAATGCGGATGTGGAATTGATCGAGAGGGCAAGAAATGAGATGCCCCGGGCTTTACAGATTGGGAATATATAAGATGCCCATTTGCAAGATCGATCCACCACGTTGGCTCCCTCCAACAGTGGGCTGAATTAAAGAAAGTGATGGCTTGTGTGACAGGCGTGTGCGGTCGAGTTGATTATGCGTGCCTGCGTGTGCGCCCTCGTATGGTATCCTGTGGTGGGTCTGGTTGACCTCTCCCTTGTGGAGCTTTTCTCCTATCGCCTCGATCCCTTCTTCACTCCATTATTGCTGGACATATCGCTCTTTGATCCGTGGATCGCCATCATGGAGATGCGTAGACGATGAGGGAGACATTGGCTAGGAGAATAATAACCGCCATAGAGACAACACGAAGACATGTGCCCGTGCCTATGAAGTATGAACGCAGCACACTGCACATGCAGATGATTCTGTTACATTTAGCCCTTTCAATATGAATATATTTGCACTGCATAATATGATGATTTTGTTACATTTTCCTTACAGTTAGTTTACAACCATCCTTTCCTGGTCCGGAGCTTCAAATATCTCTTTTATACCTTATACTGAACTAAGCGTGTCCGCCCTTCATGACGAACCAATACTCGTTTTTATTTATTTTGAATTGGCAGGCAAAGTTAGTGGACAAACTATTGGAAAATTAGGCAAGTTCAAAATGAATTTCAGTAATAATTCATGACTAGAACATTAACAGACGGACAAGCACTGTAATTAACTGGATACAGTGCTCAAACAGTATTTTTGTATGTAAACTGGTTGTCACTTTTTTAAGCATGCTAAAGAAGACGCAAATGCATAGCTTTGTCTGCTATGAACAACGTGTAGCTGGTCAATGAGCTCCCGAGCCAGTTCATTCTAGAAAGGTGGAAGAAAACGATTAGATTTGGCAAAGAGAAAAATAGTTTCTGAGATACACCAAACACTGAATGATACAATCAGGTTGCACGAACACTCTCCCGAAGAATTGAAGCATTCAGAAACACTCTCCTTGACATGAAAAGAAATTTATCTCAATGGGTATATCGTAAAGTTATATTGGTTTGTTTCAGTGAAAATTTGGTTGGTGGTACTTTTGTCATTTCTATGATTCAGGTCGTGTAGTGACTTGTATGGAATTGGCGCATCTTTGTTCACGTGGAGAACCTTTGCTATGTTTATCCTAATGTCATTTGGACTTGATGATATTCAGCAAGGTGTACTGTTAAATTATGCTTATTTTTTATGATGCACTGTTTGGTTGTATTCGGTAATATTCATCGCATTTAGACTTTCTACGATTATAAAAATCTTCTTATAGAAGTCTAGTTCTTTCTTATTTTAGAAAAAGAAGTCTTGCTCTCCTTTCTTGCCGCTACTTGTGTTGCGAGCCGATCTTCAAATTGTTACGGAGAAGTCGTATTGTTCTGTCTTGCCTTGGTATTTTGTAAGTTTGGCCGTTGTGAGTCTGATTGCCAAAGCTTTTGTTTGCGTATCCTATGATAGTTGAATCTTTAATTTGCATAAACCTGATCATGGCAAGATCCATCAGTTTGGCAATTTTCTCCAACGAATTCGCAACCACAGAATCAAACAAAATCAAATTATATTCAATATAGAATATCATACACCAAAGGATTACATCAGAAATTAGAAGAGATGTATTACAGGGCTGCAACAACAAAAACAAACAGGCTTGGACGGCAGGAACCTCACAGCCACATAACACAAGAGCTTACATAATCAGGTGTAGTGCATCAGCAACGTTCTCTGCTAGTACTCTGCTTCAGCTACAGCCCATTGCAAATTCAGTTAGGTACATGACTTTGCAATATTCAGTGAAGCAAGCAGCGCCTATGCTGCCAGGTCGCCATCACATCGATCAGCGCTGTGGCTGCTGGGACGCCGTTGCGTGGGCGACACCAAATTCATCGTCACAACAGAACAGCTTCGAGGCCGTCGAATCTTACCGCGCTGATTATTCTCTTTAACGAGACCAACGCGGGCTAGACTAGCCTGTTGGCATTTTTGCCAACTGAGCTACGCTCGGTTCTCAGTTTTACTAATTTAGAGAACTAGTAAGTATGCAAGTGCCACGCATGTCGTGTTAGAATCAATATTTATATGAAGATTACATTTTCATTCAGATACACCGATGCTTAATCTTACATTTTGAAAAGGAGGAAAATACCTAATCTTACATGAGCAATGATTTAGCATAGATTCCATGTACTATGCGAATTTAATTCTTGATGGGACTTAAACAGACTTGCCTAAAGCATATTGAGATTAAATCCGGGACCTATCAAGAATCCTAATTAACAGCCGTAATATTCCTCCCTTGCTGGCCCATACGACCAACTTTTTTGGGCGATTGGATTGTAAAAAAAATATGAAGTGGCGATTCTATGAAAAGCTGGCGAGGGGGGCGATTCTCCATAGCACTTCGTAGTTGTGATTTTATTAGGCTATTTACTTCATTTGAACCATGTGGTGTGTTTGAATTTGAATAAGTTGGTTTGTAAACTATGAATTTTTAATATTCATGAATTATGTGGAACTTATTTATTATGTTTGCTTTTTATATGTCTGCTAATATGTAGTTGCAATGCATTAAGAGCATCTCCAGCCGTTGCCCCCCCCCCCCCCCCCAGGACACATAAAAATCGCCCCCTAGCAGTGAGCCGGCGACACAATCGACGCTGGGGGCGGTTTTGCACCCAGTCGTCGCCCCCAGGCGACGAAATTGGCCCACTTTTCAGCCCCATGTCGGCGAATAAAGGGCCCATATGGGCGAGAATAGGCCCATATTCGGCGTGGTTCGCCGTGGCTCGGCGTTCAATTATCAATGTAAATTTTTCTTATAACATATTTCATCACAGAAAAATCAACTACTTCAACAAAATAGTACAATAACAAATAGTTCAATACAAATTATATAGTTCAACAAATAAAAACTCATATTTCATCACACGTTGCGTCCGACGTCCCCCTTGAGCCTCCATAGGTGCTCAATCAGATCTTTCTGCAGTTGATGATGCACCTGTGGGTCTCGGATCTCCTAACACATACTGAGATAGGCAGTTCAGGTTGCCAGTAGTTGGTGATCAACTTCGGCTAGAGGATCCTGCCTGTAGTATGGTTCAGTGTCAAACACTGGGTCTTCTTGCTCGCTCTCGATGATCATGTTGTGCAAGATGACACAGCGAGTCATAATCTCCCACATTTGATCTTTCGACCAGGTCTGAGCGGGGTACCGGACAACAGCAAATCGAGATTGGAGCACACCAAATGCCCGCTCGACATCCTTCATGCAAGCCTCCTGAATCTTCGCAAACCAGGCGTTCTTGCCTGCTGGCACAGGGTTTGAGATCGTATTCACAAATGTCGACCATCTCGGATAGATGCCATCAGCTAGATAGTACCCCTTGTTGTAGTGCCGCCCATTGATCTTGAAGTTCACCGTAGGAGAATGACCTTCAACAAGCTTGGCAAAGACAGGAGAGCACTGCAGCACGTTGATGTCATTGTGAGTTCCTGGCATACCAAAGAAGGAGTGCCAAATCCAGAGGTCCTGTGTGGCCACCGCCTCAAGTACCACACTACAACCGCCTTTGGCGCCTTTGTACATCCCCTGCCAAGCAAATGGGCAATTCTTCCATTTCCAATGCATGCAGTCGATGCTTCCAAGCATCCCAGAAAATCCTCTTGCTGCATTTTGTGCTAGGATCCGAGCAGTGTCTTCCGCATTGGGTGTTCTCAAGTATTGCGGTCCAAACACTACCACCACTGCCCCATAGAACCTGTAGAAGCACTCTATGCTGGTGGACTCGGTCATGCGCCCATAGTCGTCGAGTGAATCACCGGGATCTCCGTATGCAAGCATCCTCATCACTGTCGTGCACTTCTGGATCGAGGTGAATCCAAGTTTGCCGATGCAATCCATCTTGCACTTGAAGTAGTTGTCGAACTCCCGGATGGAATTCGCAATTCTGAGGAAGAGCTTTCGGCTCATTCGATAACGGCGCCGAAATATTTTGTCGCCGTGAAGTGGAGCATCGGCGAAGTAGTCGGAGTAGAGCATGCAGTTGTTAGAAATATGCCCTAGAGGCAATAATAAAAGGATTATTATATTTCCTTGTTCATGATAATCGTCTATTGTTCATGCTATAATTGTATTGTCCGGAAATCATAATACATGAGTGAATACATAGACCACAATGTGTCCCTAGTAAGCCTCTAGTTGACCAGCTCGTTGATCAATAGATAGTCATGGTTTCCTGACTATGGACATGGGGATGTCATTGATAACGAGATCACATCATTAGGAGAATGATGTGATGGACAAGACCCAAACCTAAGCATAGCACAAAGATCGTATAGTTTGTTTGCTAGAGCTTTTCTGAATGTCAAGTATCATTCCTTAGACCATGAGATTATGCAACTCCCGGATACCGTAGGAGTGCTTTGAGTGTATCAAACATCACAACGTAACTGGGTGACTATAAAGGTGCACTACAGGTATCTCCGAAAGTGTTTGTTGGGTTGGCATGAATCGAGACTGGGATTTGTCACTCCGTATGACGGAGAGGTATCTCTGGGCCCACTCGGTAAGACATCATCATAATGAGCTCAATGTGATCAAGGTGTTGTTCACGGGATGATGTGTTACGGGAACGAGTAAAGAGACTTGCCGGTAACGAGATTGAACAAGGTATCGGTATACCGACGATCGAATCTCGGGCAAGTATCGTACCGATAGACGAAGGGAATTGAGTACAGGATTGATTAAGTCCTCGACATCGTGGTTCATCCGATGAGATCATCGAGGAGCATGTGGGAGCCAACATGGGTATCCAGATCCCGCTGTTGGTTATTGACCGGAGATCGTCTCGGTCATGTCTGCATGTCTCCCGAACCCGTAGGGTCTACACACTTAAGGTTCGGTGACGCTAGGGTTGTAAAGATATTAGTGTGCAGCAAACCGAAGGTTGTTCGGAGTCCCGGATGAGATCCCGGACGTCACGAGAGGTTCCGGAATGGTACGGAGGTAAAGAATTATATATAGGAAGTGCCGTTTCGGCCATCGGGAAGGATTCGGGGGTCACCGGTATTGTACCGGGACCACCGGATGGGTCCCGGGGGTCCACCTGGTGGGGCCACCCATCCCGGAGGGCCCCGTGGGCTGAAGTGGGGAGGGAACCAGCCCATAGTGGGCTGGTGCGCCCCCCCATGGGCCTCCCCCTGCGCCTAGGGTTGGAAACCCTAGGGCAGGGGGCGCCCCACTTGCCTTGGGGGGCAAGGCTCCCCCTTGGCCGCCGCCCCCCCTTGGAGATGCGTAGGAAAATTTTAATTTCTGCTACGATCCCCAACAGTGGCATCATGAGCTAGGTCTATGCGTAGTTTCTATGCACGAGTAGAACACAAAGTAGTTGTGGGCGTCGAATTGTAAATTCTTCTTGCCGTTACTAGTCCTATCTTGATTCAGCGGTATTGTGGGATGAAGCGGCCCGGACCAACCTTACACGTACGCTTACGTGAGACCGGTTCCACCGACTGACATGCACTAGTTGCATAAGGTGGTTGGCGGGTGTCTGTCTCTCCCATTTTAGTTGGGTCGGATTCGATGAACAGGGTCCTTATGAAGGGTAAATAGAGATTGACAATTCACGTTGTGGTTTTAACATAGGTAAGAAACGTTCTTGCTAGCAACCTGTAGCAGCCACGTAAAAAACTTGCAACAACAATTAGAGGACGTCTAACTTGTTTTTGCAGCAAGTGCTTTGTGATGTGATATGGCCAGAAGTTGTGATGAATCATGTATGTGATGTATGAGATGATCTTGTTATTGTAATAGGAATCACGACTTGCATGTTGATGAGTATGACAACCGGCAGGAGCCATAGGAGTTGTCTTTATTTATTTATGACCTGTGTCAACTTAAATCGTCATGTAATTACTTTACTTTATTGCTAAAGCGTTAGCCATAGTAGTAGAAGTAATAGTTGACGTGACAA
Source organism: Aegilops umbellulata (assembly GCA_032464435.1). Taxonomy (NCBI): domain Eukaryota; kingdom Viridiplantae; phylum Streptophyta; class Magnoliopsida; order Poales; family Poaceae; genus Aegilops; species Aegilops umbellulata. The sequence goes on along the minus strand of CP136055.1, from coordinate 501,950,174 downwards.
CTTCATAAAGACACGATGATGGAGATCATGATGATGGAGATCATGGTGTCATGCCGGTGACGACGATGAACATGGCGCCCCGAAGATGGAGATCAAAGGAGCGAAATGATGTTGGCCATATCATGTCACTATTTGATTTCATGTGATGTTTATCATGTTTTTACATCTTATTTGCTTAGAACGACGGTAGCATAATAAGATGATCCCTCATTAAAATATCAAAAATGTGTTCTCCCTAACTGTGCACCGTTGCTAAGGTTCGTCGTTCCGAAGCACCACGTGATGATCGGGTGTGATAGGTTCTTACGTTCGCATACAACGGGTGTAAGCCGGATTTACACACGCAGTACACTTAGGTTGGATTGACGAGCCTAGCATGTACAGACATGGCCTCGGAACACGGAGGAACGAAAGGTCGAACATGAGTCGTATAGAAGATACGATCAACATAGAGATGTTCACCGATGATAACTAGTCCGTCTCACGTGATGATCGGACACGGTCTAGTTGACTCGGATCATGTATCACTTGGATGACTAGAGGGATGTCAAATCTGAGTGGGAGTTCATTCATTAATTTGATTAGATGAACTTAATTATCATGAACTTAGTCTAAATCTTTACAATATGTCTTGTAGATCAAATGGCCCATGCTAATGTCACCCTCAACTTCAACGCGTTCCTAGAGAAAACCAAGCTGAAAGATGATGGCAGCAACTATGCGGACTGGGTCCGGAACCTGAGGATCATCCTCATAGCTGCCAAGAAATATTATGTCCTAGAAGCACCGCTAGGTGAAGCACCATTCCCAGAAAACCAGGACGTTATGAACGCCCATCAGTCATGTGCTGATGATTACTCCCTCGTTCAGTGCGGCATGCTTTACAGCTTAGAACTGGGGCTCCAAAAGCGTTTTGAGCAACACGGAGCATATGAGATGTTCGAGGAGCTGAAATTGATTTTCCAAGCTCATGCCCGGGTCGAGAGATATGATGTCTCCGACAAGTTCTTTAGCTGCAAGATGGAGGAAAATAGCTCTGTCAGTGAACACATACTCAAGATGTCTGGGTTGCACAACCGCTTGACTCAGCTAGAAGTTAATCTCCCGGATGAGGCGGTCATTTACAAAATCCTTCAGTCGCTCCCACCTAGCTACAAGAGCTTCGTGATGAACTACAATATGCAAGGGATGGAAAAGACCATTCCCGAGTTGTATTCAATGCTGAAATCTGCGGAGGTGGAGATCAAAAAGGAACATCAAGTGTTGATGGTGAATAAAACAACTAAGTTCAAGAAAGGCAAGGGTAAAAAGAACTTTAAGAAGGACGGCAAGGAGGTTGCCGCGCCTGGTAAATCAGTTGCCAGGAAGAAGTCAAAGAATGGACCCAAACCTGAAACTGAGTGCTTTTATTGCAAGGGAAATGGTCACTGGAAGCGGAATTGCCCCAAGTACTTAGCGGATAAGAAGGCCGGCAACACCAAAGGTACATGTGATATACATTTTATTGATGTGTACCTTACCAGCACTCGTAGTAGCTCCTGGGTATTTGATACCGGTGCGATTGCTCATATTTGTAACTCAAAGCAGGAGCTGCGGAATAAACGGAGACTGGCGAAGGACGAGGTGACGATGCGCGTCGGGAATGGTTCCAGGGTCGATGTGATCGCCGTCGGCACGCTACCTCTACATTTACCTACGGGATTAGTTTTGAACCTCAATAATTGTTATTTAGTGCCAAGTTTGAGCATGAACATTGTATCTGGATCTCGATTAATTCGAGATGGCTACTCATTTAAATCTGAGAATAATGGTTGTTCTATTTATATGAGTGATATGTTTTATGGTCATGCTCCGATGGTTAATGGTTTATTCTTAATGAATCTCGTACGTGATGATACACATATTCATAGTGTGAATACCAAAAGATGTAAAGTTAATAATGATAGTCCCACATACTTGTGGCACTGCCGCCTTGGTCACATTGGTGTCAAGCGCATGAAGAAGCTCCATGTTGATGGACTTTTAGAGTCTCTCGATTATGAATCATTTGACACATGCGAACCATGCCTCATGGGCAAAATGACCAAGACTCCATTCTCAGGCACAATGGAGGGAGCAACCAACTTGTTGGAAATCATACATACAGATGTGTGTGGTCCAATGAGCGTTGAGGCTCGCAGAGGCTATCGTTATGTTCTCACTCTCACTGATGATTTGAGTCGATATGGGTATGTCTACTTAATGAAACACAAGTCTGAGAGCTTTGAAAAGTTCAAGGAGTTTCAGAGTGAGGTCGAGAATCAACGTGACAGAAAAATAAAGTTCTTACGATCAGATCGTGGGGGAGAATATTTAAGTCATGAATTTGGCACACACTTAAGAAAATGTGGAATCGTTTCACAACTCACGCCGCCTGGAACACCTCAGCGTAACGGTGTGTCCGAACGTCGTAATCGCACTCTATTGGATATGGTGCGATCTATGATGTCTCTTACCGATCTATCGCTCTCATTTTGGGGCTATGCTTTAGAAACTGCCGTATTCACTTTAAATAGGGCTCCGTCAAAATCCGTTGAGACGACACCGTATGAATTATGGTTTGGCAAGAAACACAAGTTGTCGTTTCTGAAAGTTTGGGGTTGCGATGCTTATGTCAAGAAACTTCAACCTGAAAAGCTCGAACCCAAATCAGAAAAATGCGTCTTCATAGGATATCCCAAAGAAACAGTTGGGTATACCTTCTACCTCAAATCCGAAGGCAAGATCTTTGTTGCCAAGAACGGGTCCTTTCTAGAGAAAGAGTTTCTCTCGAAAGAAGTAAGTGGGAGGAAAGTAGAGCTTGATGAAGTACTACCTCTTGAAAATCAGAGTAGCGTAGCTCAGGAAAATGTTCTTGTGGTGCCTGCACCGATTAGAGAGGAGGTTAATGATGATGATCAAGATACTTCTGATCAAGCTCCTACTGAACTTCGTAGGTCCACAAGGACACGTTCCGCACCAGAGTGGTACGGCAACCCTGTCCTGGAAATCATGTTGTTGGACAACGGTGAACCTTCGAACTATAAAGAAGCGATGGCGGGCCCAGATTCCGACAAATGGCTAGAAGCCATGAAATCCGAGATAGCATCCATGTATGAAAAAAAAGTATGGACTTTGAATGACTTGCCCGATGATCGGCGAGCCATAGAAAATAAATGGATCTTTAAGAAGAAGACAGACGCGGATGGTAATGTGACCATCTATAAGGCTCGACTTGTCGCTAAGGGTTATCGACAAGTTCAAGGGGTTGACTACGATGAGACTTTCTCACCCGTAGCGAAGTTGAAGTCCGTCCGAATCATGTTAGCAATTGCCGCATTCTATGATTATGAGATATGGCAAATGGACGTCAAAAATTCCTTAACGGCTTTCTTAAGGAAGAATTGTATATGATGCAGCCGGAAGGTTTTGTCGATCCTAAGAATGCTAACAAAGTATGCAAGCTCCAGCGCTCTATCTATGGGCTGGTGCAAGCATCTCGGAGTTGGAACATTCGCTTTGATGAGATGATCAAAGCGTTTGGGTTTATGCAGACTTATGGAGAAGCCTGCGTTTACAAGAAAGTGAGTGGGAGCTCCGTAGCATTTCTCATATTATATGTGTATGACATACTATTGATGGGAAATGATATAGAATTCTTGGAAAGCATAAAGGCCCATTTGAACAAGTGTTTTTCAATGAAGGACCTTGGAGAAGCTGCTTATATATTAGGCATCAAGATCTATAGAGATAGATCGAGACGCCTCATCGGTCTTTCACAAAGTACGTACCTTGACAAGATTTTGAAGAAGTTCAAAATGGATCAGTCCAAGAAGGGGTTCTTGCCTGTATTGCAAGGTGTGCGATTGAGCACGGCTCAATGCCCGACCACGGCAAAAGATATAGAAGAGATGAGTGTCATCCCCTATGCCTCAGCCATAGGGTCTATTATGTATGCCATGCTGTGTACTAGAACCGATGTAAACCTTGCCGTAAGTTTGGTAGATAGGTACCAAAGTAATCCCGGCAAGGAACACTGGACAGCGGTCAAAAATATCCTGAAGTACCTGAAAAGGACTAAGGATATGTTTCTCGTTTATGGAGGTGCCGAAGAGCTCGTCGTAAAGGGTTACGTCGACGCCAGCTTCGACACAGATCTGGATGACTCCAAGTCACAAACCGGATACGTGTATATTTTGAATGGAGGGGCAGTAAGCTGGTGCAGTTGCAAGCAAAGCGTCGTGGTGGGATCTACATGTGAAGCAGAGTATATGGCACCCTCGGAGGCAGCACAAGAAGCAGTTTGGGTGAAGGAGTTCATTACCGACCTAGGAGTCATACCCAATGCGTCGGACCCGATGACTCTCTTCTGTGACAACACTGGAGCAATTGCCCTTGCGAAGGAGCCCAGGTTTCACAGGAAGACCAGGCATATCAAGCGTCGCTTCAACTCCATTCGTGGAAGTGTTCAAAATGGAGACATAGAGATTTGTAAAGTACATACGGACCTGAATGTGGCAGATCCGTTACCTAAACCTCTCCCTAGAGCAAAACATGATCAACACCAAAATTCCATGGGTGTGCGATTCATCACAATGTAACTAGACTATTGTCTCTAGGGCAAGTGGGAGACTGTTGGAAATATGCCCTAGAGGCAATAATAAAAGGATTATTATATTTCCTTGTTCATGATAATCGTCTATTGTTCATGCTATAATTGTATTGTCCGGAAATCATAATACATGTGTGAATACATAGACCACAATGTGTCCCTAGTAAGCCTCTAGTTGCTCGTTGATCAATAGATAGTCATGGTTTCCTGACTATGGACATGGGGATGTCATTGATAACGAGATCACATCATTAGGAGAATGATGTGATGGACAAGACCCAAACCTAAGCATAGCACAAAGATCGTATAGTTCGTTTGCTAGAGCTTTTCTGAATGTCAAGTATCATTCCTTAGACCACGAGATTATGCAACTCCCGGATGCCGTAGGAGTGCTTTGGGTGTATCAAACGTCACAACGTAACTGGGTGACTATAAAGGTGCACTACAGGTATCTCCGAAAGTGTTTGTTGGGTTGGCATGAATCGAGACTGGGATTTGTCACTCCGTATGAAGGAGAGGTATCTCTGGGCCCACTCGGTAAGACATCATCATAATGAGCTCAATGTGATCAAGGTGTTGTTCATGGGATGATGTGTTACGGGAACGAGTAAAGAGACTTGCCGGTAACGAGATTGAACAAGGTATCGGTATACCGACGATCGAATCTCGGGCAAGTATCGTACCGATAGACGAAGGGAATTGAGTACGGGATTGATTAAGTCCTCGACATCTTGGTTCATCCGATGAGATCATCGAGGAGCATGTGGGAGCCAACATGGGTATCCAGATCCCGCTGTTGGTTATTGACCGGAGATCGTCCCGGTCATGTCTGCATGTCTCCCGAACCCGTAGGGTCTACACACTTAAGGTTCGGTGACGCTAGGGTTGTAAAGATATTAGTGTGCAGCAAACCGAAGGTTGTTCGGAGTCCCGGATGAGATCCCGGACGTCACGAGAGGTTCCGGAATGGTCTGGAGGTAAATAATTATATATAGGAAGTGCCGTTTCGGCCATCGGGAAGGATTCGGGGGTCACCGGTATTGTACCGGGACCACCGGATGGGTCCCGGGGGTCCACCTGGTGGGGCCACCCATCTCGGAGGGCCCCGTGGGCTGAAGTGGGGAGGGAACCAGCCCATAGTGGGCTGGTGCGCCCCCCCATGGGCCTCCCCTGCGCCTAGGGTTGGAAACCCTAGGGCAGGGGGCGCCCCACTTGCCTTGGGGGGCAAGGCTCCCCCTTGGCCGCCGCCCCCCCTTGGAGATGCATCTCCAGGGCCGGCGCCCCCCCTTAGGGGGCCTATATAAAGGGGGGAGGGAGGGCAGCCGAACCCCTGCAGCCTTGGCGCCTCCCTCTCCCCTGTTACACCTCTCCCTCTCTCCGTAGACGCTTGGCGAAGCCCTGCTGGAATTCTGCTGCATCCACCACCACGTCGTCGTGCTGCTGGATCTTCATCAACCTCTCCTTCCCCCTTGCTGGATCAAGAAGGAGGAGACGTCATCCCGACCGTACGTGTGTTGAACGCGGAGGTGTCGTCCGTTCGGCGCTAGTCATCGGTGATTTGGATCACGACGAGTACGACTCCATCATCCACGTTCTTCTTGAACGCTTCCGTTGCGATCTACAAGTGGTAAGTAGATGCTCTCCTATCCCCTCGTTGCTAGAATACTCCATGGATAGATCTTGGTGATGCGTAGGAAAATTTTAATTTCTGCTACGATCCACAACAGTAGTAGCCTTCGAGACGATGCCGGTTTTTTTCTTTCACCCGCCCCGGCGCCGACCCACCTCGCCGCGGCTTTTCATTGCTCGCCAGCAGCTGGGCGAGGGCGGCGAGCACCATCAGATGCTCTTCTTCCTGGACGTCGGCCTCGGCTTCCTCCTCCAGCAGCGCGGCGAGCGCTTCCTCGTCATCCGAGTCCATCGTCGAGGCAGGCAAATCGCCAAACACCCTGCACCCGGTGGGCGTGCACCCGCCGCTAAACTGCCCCTCCGCTGCCGGAAATGGCGTCCGAAAACGCCCAGCTGCTGTTGGAGGAGCTGCTAAAGGAAATATGCCCTAGAGGCAATAATAAAGTTATTATTTATTTCCTTATATCATGATAAATGTTTATTATTCATGCTAGAATTGTATTAACCGGAAACATAATACATGTGTGAATACATAGACAAACAGAGTGTCACTAGTATGCCTCTACTTGACTAGCTTGTTAATCAAAGATGGTTATGTTTCCTAACTATGGGCAAAGAGTTGTTATTTGATTAACGGGATCACATCATTAGTTGAATGATCTGATTGACATGACCCATTCCGTTAGCTTAGCACCCGATCGTTTAGTATGTTGCTATTGCTTTCTTCATGACTTATACATGTTCCTATGACTATGAGATTATGCAACTCCCGTTTACCGGAGGAACACTTTGTGTGCTACCAAACGTCACAACGTAACTGGGTGATTATAAAGGTGCTCTACAGGTGTCTCCAAAGGTACTTGTTGGGTTGGCGTATTTCGAGATTAGGATTTGTCACTCCGAATGTCAGAGAGGTATCTCTGGGCCCTCTCGGTAATGCACATCACTTAAGCCTTGCAAGCATTGCAACTAATGAGTTAGTTGCGGGATGATGTATTACGGAACGAGTAAAGAGACTTGCCGGTAACGAGATTGAACTAGGTATTGGATACCGACGATCGAATCTCGGGCAAGTAACATACCGATGACAAAGGGAACAACGTATGTTGTTATGCGGTCTGACCGATAAAGATCTTCGTAGAATATGTAGGAACCAATATGGGCATCCAGGTCCCGCTATTGGTTATTGACCGGAGACGTGTCTCGGTCATATCTACATTGTTCTCGAACCGTAGGGTCCGCAAGCTTAACGTTACGATGACAGTTATTATGAGTTTATGTATTTTGATGTACCGAAGGTTGTTCGGAGTCCCGGATGTGATCATGGACATGACGAGGAGTCTCGAAATGGTCGAGACATAAAGATCAATATATTGGTAGCCTATATTTGGACATCGGAATCGTTCCGGGTGAAATCGGGATTTTACCGAAGTACCGGGGGTTACCGGAACCCCCCTGGGGGTTATTGGGCCTACATGGGCCATAAGGGAGAAGAGGAGGGCCGGCTAGGGCAGGCCGCGCGCCCCCTCCCCCCTAGTCCGAATAGAACAAGGAAGGGGGGGCGGCGCCCCCCATTCCTCTTCCCCTTTCCCCTTTCCTTCTCCAACAAGGCAAGAGGGGGAGTCCTACTCCCGGTGGGAGTAGGACTCCTCCAGGCGCACCCCAAGGGGGCCGGCCGCACCTCCCCCTCCCTCCTTTATATACGGGGGCAGGGGCACCCTAGAACACACAAGTTGATCTTCGTGATCGTTCCTTAGCCGTGTGCGGTGCCCCCTCCATGATATTACACCTCGGTCATATTGTAGCGGTGCTAAGGCGAAGCCCTGCGTTGGTTGAACATCAAGATCGTCACCACGCCGTCGTGTTGACGGAACTCCTCCCCGAAGCTTTGCTGGATCGGAGCCCAGGGAGAGTCATCGAGTTGAACGTGTGCCAAGAACTCGGAGGTGCCGGAGTAACGGTACTTGGATCGGTTTGACCGGGAAGACGTATGACTACTTCCTCTACGTTGCGTCAACGCTTCCGCTTTGGTCTACGAGGGTACATAGACAACACTCTCCCCTCTCGTTGCTATGCATCACCATGATCTTGCGTGTGCGTAGGAATTTTTTTGAAATTACTACGTTCCCCAACAGTGGTATCAGAGCCCAGGTTTTATGTGTTTATGTTATATGCACGAGTAGAACACAAGTGAGTTGTGGGCGATATAAATCATACTGCTTACCAGCATGTCATACTTTGGTTCGGCGGTATTGTTGGATGAAGTGGCCCGGACCGACATTATGCGTACGCTTACGCGAGATTGGTTCTACCGACATGCTTTGCACACAGGTGGCTGACGGGTGTCAGTTTCTCCAACTTTAGTTGAACCGAGTGTGGCTACGCCCGGTCCTTGCGAAGATTAAAACAGCACCAACTTGACAAACTATCATTGTGGTTTTGATGCGTAGGTAAGAACGGTTCTTGCTAAGCCCGTAGCAGCCACGTAAAACTTGCAACAACAAAGTAGAGGACGTCTAACTTGTTTTTGCAGGGCATGTTGTGATGTGATATGGTCAAGACGTAATGAGATATAAGTTGTTGTATGAGATGATCATGTTTTGTTGAAGTTATCGGCAACTGGCAAAAGCCTTATAGTCGTCTCATTATTGCATAAGATGCAAGCGCCAAATAATTGCTTTACTTTATCGCTATGCGATAGCAATAGTTGCAAGAGAAATAGTTGGTGAGACGACCACATGACGACACATTGATATAGATCAAGATGATGGAGATCATGGTGTCATGCCGATGACGATAGAGATCATGACGGTACTTTGGAGATGGAGATCAAAGGCACAAGATGATCATGGCCATATCATGTCACATATTTTGATTGCATGTGATGTTTATCTTTTATACATCTTATTTTGCTTAGTTCGACGGTAGCCTTATAAGATGATCTCTCACTAAATTTCAAGATAAAAGTGTTCTCCCTGAGTATGCACCGTTGCCAAAGTTCGTCGTGCCCAGACACCACGTGATGATCGGGTGTGATAAGCTCTACGTCCATCTACAACGGGTGCAAGCCAGTTTTGCACACGCGGAATACTCAGGTTAAACTTGACGAGCCTAGCATATGCAGATATGGCCTCGGAACACTGAGACCGAAAGGTCGAGCGTGAATCATATAGAAGATATGATCAACATAGTGATGTTCACCATTGAAAACTACTCCATTTCACGTGATGATCGATTATGGTTTAGTTGATTTGGATCACGTGATCACTTAGAGGATTAGAGGGATGTCTATCTAAGTGGGAGTTCTTAAGTAATATCATTAAATTGAACTTAAATTTATCATGAACTTAGTCCTGGTAGTATTAGCATATCTATGTTGTAGATCAATAGCTCGCGGTGTTGCTTCCCTATGTTTATTTTGATATGTTCCTAGAGAAAATTGTGTTGAAAGATGATAGTAGCAATGATGCGGATTAGATCCGTGATCTGAGGTTTATCCTCATTGCTACACAGAAGAATTATGTCCTTGATGCACCGCTAGGTGACAGACCTATTGCAGGAGCAGATGCAGACGTTATGAACGTTTGGCTAGCTCAATATGATGACTACTTGATAGTTTACTGCACCATGCTTAACGGCTTAGAATCGGGACTTCAAAGACGTTTTGAACGTCATGGACCATATGAGATGTTCCAGGAGTTGAAGTTAATATTTCAAGCAAATACCCGAGTTGAGAGATATGAAGTCTCCAACAAGTTCTATAGCTAAAAGATGGAGGAGAATCGCTCAACTAGTGAGCATGTGCTCAAATTGTCTGGGTACTACAATCGCTTGAATCAAGTGGGAGTTAATCTTCCAGATAAGATAGTGATTGACAGAATTCTCTAGTCACCATCACCAAGTTAGTAGAACTTCGTGATGAACTATAGTATGAAAGGGATGACGAAAATGACTCCCGAGCTTTTCATGATGATGAAATCGATGAAGGTAGAAATCAAGAAAAACATCAAGTGTTGATGGTTAACAAGACCACTAGTTTCAAGAAAAGGGCAAAGGGAAGAAGGGGAACTTCAAGAAGAACGGCAAGCAAGTTGCTGCTCAAGTGAAGAAGCCCAAGTCTGGACCTAAGCCTGAGACTGAGTGCTTCTACTGCAAAGGGACTGGTCACTAGAAGCGGAACTACCCTAAGTAATTGGTGGATAAGAAGGATGGCAAAGTGAACAAAGGTATATTTGATATACATATTATTGATGTGTATTTTACTAGTGTTCGTAGCAACCCCTCGGTATTTGATACTGGTTCAGTTGCTAAAGAGTAGTAACTCGAAACGGGAGTTGCAGAATGAACAGAGACTAGTTAAGGGTGAAGTGACGATGAGAGTTGGAAGTGGTTCCAAGATTGATATGATCATCATCTCATCATCGCACACTCCCTATACTTTCGGGATTAATGTGGAACCTAAATAAGTGTTATTTGGTGTTGAGCATGAATATGATTTGATCATGTTTATTGCAATACAATTATTCATTTAAATAAGAGAATAAATTGTTGTTCTGTTTACATGAATAAAACCTTATATGGTTACACACCCAATGAAAATGGTTCATTGGATCTCGATCGTAGTAATACACATATTCATAATATTGAAACCAAAAGATGCAAAGTTAATAATGATAGTGCAACTTATTTTTGGCACTGCCGTTTAGGTCATATTGGTGTAAAGCGCATGAAGAAACTCCATGCTGATGGGCTTTTGGAATCACTTGATGCTTGCGAACCATGCCTCATGGGCAAGATGACTAAAACTCCGTTCTCCAGAACAATGGAGCGAGCAACAGATTTGTTGGAAATCATACATACTGATGTATGTGGTCCGATGAATATTAAAGCTCGCGACAAGTATCATTATTTTCTAACCTTCACAGATGATTTAAGCAGATATGAGTATATCTACTTGATGAAACATAAGTCTGAACATTTGAAAAGTTCAAAGAATTTCAAAGTGAAGTGAAAAATCATCGTGACAAGAAAATAAAGTTTCTACGATCTGATCACGGAGACGAATATTTGAGTTACGAGTTTGGTCTTCAATTAAAACAATGTGGAATAGTTTCACAAATTCATGCCACCTGGAACACCACAGCATAATGGTGTGTCCAAACGTCATAACCGTACTTTATTGGATATAGTGCAATCTATGATGTTTCTTACCGATTTACCACTATAGTTTTGGGGTTATGCATTAGAGACAGTTGCATTCACGTTAAATAGGGCACCATCTAAATCCGTTGAGACGACACTATATGAACTGTGGTTTAGCAAGAAACCAAAGTTGTCGTTTCTTAAAGTTTGGGGTTGTGATGCTTATGTGAAAAAGTTTCATCCTGATAAGCTCAAACCCAAATCGGAGAAAATATGTCTTCATAGGATACCCAAAGGAGACAGTTGGGTACACCTTCTATCACAGATCCGAAGGCAAGACATTCGTTGCTGAGAATGGATACTTTCTAGAGGAGTTTCTCTCAAAAGAAGTGAGTGGGAGGAAAGTAGAACTTGATGAGGTAACTGTACCTGCTCCCTTATTGGAAAATAATACATCACAGGAACCGGTTTTTGTGACGTCAGAACCAATTAGTGAGGAAGTTAATGATGATGATCATAGAACTTCAGATCAAGTTGCTACAGAACCTCGTAGATCAAACATAGTAAGATCCGCACCAGAGTGGTACGGCAATCCTATTTTGGAAGTCATGCTATTAGATCATGATGAACCTACGAACTATGAAGAAGCGATGGTGAGCCCAGATTCCGCAAAATGGCTTGAAGCCATGAAATCTGAGATGGGATCCATGTATGAGAACAAAGTGTGGACTTTGGTTGACTTGCCCGATGATCGGCAAGCAATTGAGAAATAAATGGATCTTCAAGAGGAAGACGGACGCTGATAGTAGTGTTACTATCTACAAAGCTAGAATTGTCGCAAAAGGTTTTCAACAAGTTCAAGGTGTTGACTAAGATGAGAGTTTCTCACTCGTATCTATGCTTAAGTCTGTCCGAATCATGTTAGTAATTGCCACATTTTATGAAATCTGGCAAATGGATAAACAAAACTGCATTCCTTAATGGATTTATTAAAGAAGAGTTGTATACGATGCAACTAGAAGGTTTTGTCGATCCTAAAGGTGTTAACAAAATATGCAAGCTCCAGCGATCCATCTATGGACTGGTGCAAGCATCTCGGAGTTGGAATATATGCTTTGATAAGTTGATCAAAGCATATAGTTTTATACAGACTTGCGGTGAAGCCTGTATTTACAAGAAAGTGAGTGGGAGCACTACAGCATTTCTGATAAGTATATGTAAATGACATATTGTTGATCGGAAATAATGTAGAATTATTCTGCGAAGCATAAAGGAGTATTTGAAAGGAGTTTTTCGAAGAAGGACCTCGGTGAAGCTGCTTACATATTAAGCATCAAGATCTATAGAGATAGATCAAGACGCTTGATAAGTTTTCAATGAGTACATACCTTGACAAGATTTTGAAGTAGTTCAAAATGGAGCAGTCAAAGAAAGAGTTCTTGCCTGTGTTACAAGGTGTGAAATTGAGTAAGACTCAAAACCCGACCACGGCAGAAGATAGAAAGAGAATGAAAGTCATTCCCTATGCCTTGGCCATAGGTTCTATAAAGTATGCCATGCTGTGTACCAGATCTATTGTATACCCTACACTGTGTTTAGCAAGGGATTACAATAGTGATCTAGGAGTAGATCACTGGACATCGGTCAAAATTATCCTTAGTGGAATAAGGATATGTTTCTCGGTTATGGAGGTGACAAAAGGTTCGTCGTAAAGGGTTACGTCGATGCAAGTTTTGACACTAATCTAGATAACTCTAAGTCTCGGTCTAGATACATATTGAAAGTGGGAGCAATTAGCTAGAGTAGCTCCGTGCAGAGCATTATAGACATAGAAAATTGCAAAATACATAACGGATCTGAATGTGAAAGACTCGTTGACTAAGATTCTCTCACAAGCAAAACATGATCACACCTTAGCACTCTTTGGGTGTTAATCACATAGCGATGTGAACTAGATTACCGACTCTAGTAACCCTTTGGGTGTTGGTCACATGTCGATGAGAACGATGGGTGTTAACCACATAAAGATGTGGACTATTGATGTTAAATCACATGGCGATGTGAACTAGATTATTGACTCTAGTGCAAGTGGGAGACTGAAAGAAATATGCCCTAGAGGCAATAATAAGGTTATTATTTATTTCCTTAATTCATGATAAATGTTTATTATTCATGCTAGAATTGTATTAACCGGAAACATAATACATGTGTGAATACATAGACAAACAGAGTGTCACTAGTATGCCTCTACTTCACTAGCTCGTTGATCAAAGATGGTTATGTTTCCTACCCATAGACATGAGTTGTCATTTGATTAATGGGATCACATCATTAGGAGAATGATGTGATTGACTTGACCCATTCCGTTAGCTTAGCACTCGATCTTTTAGTATGTTGCTATTGCTTTCTTCATGACTTATACATGTTCCTATGACTATGAGATTATGCAACTCCCGTTTACCGGAGGAACACTTTGTGTGCTACCAAACGTCACAACATAACTGGGTGATTATAAAGGTACTCTACAGGTGTCTCCAAAGGTACTTGTTGGGTTGGCGTATTTCGAGATTAGGATTTGTCACTCCGAATGTCAGAGAGGTATCTCTGGGCCCTCTCGGTAATGCACATCACTTAAGCCTTGCAAGCATTGCAACTAATGAGTTAGTTGCGGGATGATGTATTACGGAACGAGTAAAGAGACTTGCCGGTAACGAGATTGAACTAGGTATTGGATACCGACGATCGAATCTCGGGCAAGTAACATACCGATGACAAAGGGAACAACGTATGTTGTTATGCGGTCTGACCGATAAAGATCTTCGTAGAATATGTAGGAACCAATATGGGCATCCAGGTCCCGCTATTGGTTATTGACCGGAGACGTGTCTCGGTCATATCTACATTGTTCTCGAACCGTAGGGTCCGCACGCTTAACGTTACGATGACAGTTATTATGAGTTTATGTATTTTGATGTACCGAAGGTTGTTCGGAGTCCCAGATGTGATCATGGACATGACGAGGAGTCTCGAAATGGTCGAGACATAAAGATCGATATATTGGAAGCCTATATTTGGACATCGGAATCGTTCCGGGTGAAATCGGGATTTTACCGAAGTACCGGGGGTTACCGGAACCCCCCTGGGGGTTATTTGGCCTACATGGGCCATAAGGGAGAAGAGGAGGGCCGGCTAGGGCAGGCCGCGCGCCCCCTCCCCCCCTAGTCCGAATAGAACAAGGAAGGGGGGGCGGCGCCCCCCTTTCCTCTTCCCCTTCCCCCTTTCCTTCTCCAACAAGGCAAGAGGGGGGAGTCCTACTCCCGGTGTGAGTAGGACTCCTCCAGGCGCACCCCAAGGGGGCCGGCCGCACCTCCCCCTCCCTCCTTTATATACGGGGGCAGGGGGCACCCTAGAACACACAAGTTGATCTTCGTGATCGATCCTTAGCCGTGTGCGGTGCCCCCCCTCCATGATATTACACCTCGGTCATATTGTAGCGGTGCTTAGGCGAAGCCCTGCGACGGTTGAACATCAAGATCGTCACCACGCCGTCGTGCTGACGGAACTCCTCCCCGAAGCTTTGCTGGACCGGAGCCCAGTGAGCGTCATCGAGCTGAACGTGTGCCAAGAACTCGGAGGTGCCGGAGTAACGGTACTTGGATCGGTTGGACCGGGAAGACGTACGACTACTTCCTCTACGTTGCGTCAACGCTTCCGCTTCGGTCTACTTCCTCTGCTATTTTTCCGGCGGGGAATGGCTATCTAACGGTGAAGGGCGGCGAGCGGCGCCGGGATATAGCTAGTGGCGGCCAAGGGCGCGGGGGGTGGAAGGCGAGTCGGGGAAGAAAATCTTGACTTTTCACCTGAGGGTGTGGGCCAGCCGCGCTTTTCCCTTGCGCCGGAGCCCTCGATCTCCCCCCCAGTGCGCCGGGTTCGGCCTGCGCGCGCCGGGCGGAAAAAAGGGCCGAACCGGCGCTTTTCATCGTCCTGGGGGCGTGACTGTGGCGTTTTTTTGGCGCCGGCGCCGAAAAAGTGGTCTGGGGGGCCTGTTGGGGGCGCGGCTGGAGATGCTCTAAGTAATCTAAAATTGAAACACTGTCAAAATCAAAAAATTACTCCACTAAATTTAGGATTCGGCTAGGTTCGGCCAAAACTTAGTGTTGTAAATTTACTTTACTATAGCTAACCCGGCGGTTTACTCCTCTACTGTAATTTTTTAGGGGATCGGCTAGAGATGCCCTTACAAAGGTATAGATAGAGTGACCCATGGATAATACAGTACTAGCAGTATGGATGAAAGGTTACCACAAACGAGTAGTTACACTTAACCTTTATAAGATGACATCTCAAAGGGGCACAGGTCGAAAGCTCGTCCGTGGTAGTATGTCTGATAGATCTATGCCTCAGCACACATGACATGATCGCTTCTGGGATAGCAAACAACGCACCGGCATATATTATTATTAGAAGGGTAGAGGAGAAATGTCAAGCTGTAAGAGGAAGCCCGACAGAGGTTACAGCTGCGGCAGCCTGCCATGGACAGGCCGCCATGGGCAGAGTCGCGAGAGAAAATTTGCAGTCCAGGGAGCATCCATCCATTGTTTCTCTTTTGCACACAACCTAAGGGGCCTTGTAGTACTTGGTGGGCACGAAGGGCATCTTGGTGACGACGGCGTCGTACTGCTTGCCGCGGACGACCACCTTGAACTCCGTGCCGGCCTTGTGCAGCCCGTTCTTCACGTACCCCATGGCGATGTTCTTCTTCAGGCACGGGCTGAACCCGCCGCTGGTCACCTCGCCGATGTTCTCCCCGGTGCCGCTCACGATCTCGCTGTGGCTCCGTGGGGGCGGCCCCTGCGAGAAGATGCCTACGCGCCGGATCTTGGGGCCTTCCTTGAGCTGCTTCAGGATCACCTCCGCGCCCAGGAAGCCGCCCTCGGCTTTCCTCCTCTTGCCGATCGCCCATGAGAGGCCAGCCTCAACTGGCGTGATGTGCTGCTCCATGTCGTTGCCGTACAGGCAAAGGCCAGCCTCCAGCCGGAGACTGTCGCGGGCGCCCAGGCCGGTCAGCCTCACCTTGCCTTCGGATTTCTCAAGGAGGGCCTTCGCGAGATCGACCGCGTTCTCTGATGGAACAGAGATTTCAAATCCATCTTCGCCGGTGTAGCTGAAATGAGAAAAAATTCAGAGACAGAAGCAAATTGTTCAAAACAATAATAGTATCATCAATGGATAGACACATGAAGGACTGGTGTAAGAAGCTTTACTATAGAATTTGAAAAGCTAAATAAGATGGCACTTTATCAAATATCAATTGTCTTTCAGCAACAGTCACCGAATAACATCCCATAGACCCACTTTTGCATGCCAGATTGAAGAGTAATTTCAGTATTTATGAATCATGATGGACAAGTGATGGTTGGTCAATGTAAAAGTTAGTACTGATGCTCTTAAGGAATTGTCCTGGTGGTATTAAAGAAAGGAGCAGAGTCATAATATGGGAATTGGAAGTAATAATAGATTAAAAAGATCATACCCAGTTCTGGTGAGGAAGCAAGCAGATCCATTGATGTCAATCATCTTGAAGTCACTGAAGTACATTTTGCTCAAATCTTCCTTTGTCAGCAACTGGAGAGTTGGTGCAGCAAGAGGACCCTGTTCATGTCAAGGAACAGAGTTACAATAATGTCTTCCTATAAATTCGGGAAATAGTACATATGTAGGAGAAGTATCAAAAATACATAATTTCCATTAAAGTGAAAATTTATTACTTCGACAAAACCACATAAATAGTGCCAAGGAAGAAGTTCAGAATAGAAAGATAATTTCCCCTGCAATATAGAATAAAAATCCTACATTGTGAAGGTCATTTCTATTTTATTAAAAGATGTGCAAACATTTATCCTCCTCTTGCTGAAACTTGAATTGGGTTGTTATGCACTGCTTTCATAATTTCATAGGACCTCGGAGCTTTTTTGCTGTGACGAAAACTGGCAGGAGCAACTGCATTTTCTATTAGGAGAAATGTCTGCTGTCACAATCCAATCTAGAAACCACTGGATTACATCAACGTGAAACCAAGAGAAACTTTAGCTAGAGAGTCCACCAACTGAGAAAATGACACGCAAACCTGCTCAACTACTACCTCAGAATTTAGATAGAGCATTGCATCTTGTAGGAACTAAGAAACCAAAACTTGACCAACCAAGCAAGCACCGCAATTGCCAATCAAGAAATCTCACCAAGCAGCAAGATAGAAAAAATCCCTAGATTTTGCCATCTACACACCATCAAAAGAAAATTCTTCCATACTAGCTGAACTCATAGTCTATACAAGATCAACAACAAACGATAAACTGACATCATCAATGATACTATTAATGCCTTTTCCCTAGTATAAAGCTAAATGTTATTCTAAACTAATCACATTGAAACTCAATTTCACAAATAATGAACTCAACCGAATGGCAATGTGGCAACACTCCATAATGTACATCCCAAAATCTTTCCTGACAGAAATGGACCATTTATTTATGGTAGTACCATTGTAGCTCCTCCAAGTAGTGCATTCCCTAATCCTAGAAATAAATATATGTATCCAACCTTGGGAATTTTCAACCCATCGCAGAAATCAACTAACCAAAAAAAAAGTAGGAAAAGTACCAATCAAGATGAAGAGGGTAAGGAAGCGCGAGCTGACCTGCAGGGCGAGGAGGGAGCGCTCATCGTGGACGTGCCACTTGACATCCCCTCCCTTCTTCTGAAACGCCTCCATGTGTGCCCCGATGTGGGCGAGGTCCTTGTCCCTGCAGCCGGCGTTGACGACGAGGTAGACGTGGTGGTCGTTGACCTTGGTGACGACGGAGTCGTCGATGGCGCCTCCCTTCTCGTTGGTGAAGACGGTGAGCGACCCGGTGCCGTCCTTGAGGGCGGCGACGTCGGCGACGACGAGGGACTCGAGGAAGGGGATGGCCTGGCTGCCCTTGAGGCTGAGGCCGCACATGTGGGAGACGTCGAAGAGGCTGCCGTTGGCGCGGCAGTTGAGGGTGGAGTCCATGATGGTGTCCTTGTACTGGATGGGCATGCTCCAGCCGGCGAAGGGCACCATCTTGCCCCCGTGCGCCACGTGGAAGTCGTAGAGCGCCGTCTTCTTGAGCTCCGCCTCGGCCGCCTCCGCCGCGCCCGCGAGGTGGCGGCGCGCGGCCGTGGAGGCGCCGCCCGTGGATGAGGCGGCGGCGGCGCGGCGGGCCAGCGTGGCACACGCGAGGAGGCCTCTCATCGTGGCGCGCGGGGCGGGGTGGGAGGAGTGGTGGTGGGGGAGTGGGATGGGGGAAACAAAAGATGAGATTTTGAGGGGTGGCGGTGGGTGGCGACGGGGAGGCGATCGGCGGATCGGGAGTGGGTGGTGGCTGCCGCTGCCTCGGCGCGAGCTCAGCTCGGAGGGGGTTTGGTGATGATGGATCAGTGAGCGATCAGTGGCGCGTCAGTGCTCGTCTTGTTGGTTTCGGATTATTTTTTGTTGGGTTTTTGTCCGGTTTTGGTGGGTGGACGGTGACGGCTCTCCTTTACCTTCACTGGGCAAAGATTCGTGTGCGAGTCTATAAAAAGAACACTTCGCAGATTCTTGCATTCGAGTGGTAAAACATGTTCAGATTGAGATAAAAAACATTCTGATCTAAGCGCAAAACCGCGCAGAGGCTGACGAAAAAAATCATTCTGAGGATCCGGGTACGCATTGGCATCATGGCATGGCAACTGGCCAGGAAGCAACAGCGGTGAGGCCATGGAGATGCAGCATCCAAGACTGATTAACTATAGACAAACATGGGATGGCAGCGCCCGACCAGGCTCAGATGCATGTTGATTCAGCAGCTGCAGAGAGGTATGCCATTTCTTTAGGCAACATACCTAACCCAGAAATAACAATATTCTGGCAACCACTTGACATAGGATCGCGAAAATAAAACACACCAGCACTGCCTTTCCAACAACCAAAGCTACAGATTCTTCATTCATATCATAGGCCTAAAACCATCAAACCGACGAACCATTGCAAATTGTACTAGGCTTCAATAGTCAGATCTAGCAGTTCAAGGAAGCATGCCTTTTCTAGAGGCAGGGGTGGGGCTTACAACCAGAACAAAACGCTGCTTCAAAAATGCCAGGCGAAGATGCGCCTCTATATAGGTATTCACAGGATTCATCTCGCGGACATGAATTAAGGGTAAAAACGGGTGACAACGTCTTGACCGCACATGTGGGCGAAAAAGGTCTCGGTGAATTCTGCAAGTACCTCACTACTTAGACCCTGCGGATTTCTTCGAAGATGATTTCTTCTGCTTCTTCGGATCCTTCTCGGGTATCTTCTCTGCCTCGGCCGTCTTCTTCCTGTCCTTCCTCTCCCTCTTCTTCAAAGCATGCATATGGGCTTTAAGGACCAGGGCATATGAAGCTTGGAATTTCAGATACTCCTTTGCAGACAGCTGAAAGGAATGGGAAGCACGGTAAGGTTCACTGATTCGTCCAGAAATGCAATGAAAGTGCCAGGACAGATATGTTGAATAAAATACGATATGTGTTTATGCCACCATGAAAATAAAATAAATCCTCAGTCCTCATAAACAAAACAAATTGCAGATGACAGTTCTCCGATGACATTTCAGAAAATATTCATAGTATTGCCACCATATCAGAAATATAGCGTGAACATTTACCGTAAGCCCTAAGTGCACATATTTATCCAACCCTAAGCTAAAGCACTTGGTGGAAAAAATGCCCTACTTAGGCCTTGTTCGGTTGACAGGGATTTTGAAGGGGATTGGCAGGGATTGATGGGAATTAAATCCCTTGCAAGTTAAAATCCTTCTCAAACCTCCCCAATCCCCTTCAATCCCTGTGGCAAGGGGATTAACCGAACATGGCCTTAGGGGAGTTGCAGAAATTTGATATGGCTGGGGGCAAATAGGTATGCACAAAGATAAACAGATTAGTTCATGTGAGTATTTGTTTTGTGTTATTAGGATATGAAATGTGAGGCATGTTTCCAAACTGACAGCAAACATCATTACTAATTAGGATAGCTAGTAACACTTCTACATGAATATGAAGGAAATATATAAGATAACACAAATAAACAACAGTTTTGTAGCCATAAATAGGGATGCCCTACATCACCACTTCAACCATCAAAATTAAAAGGAGAAGTAAAACTGTTTAGCAAAACTTAGGTCATGGGAATTATGAGTCTTAACATGTCAATTCTCCTTTTTAAGATGGACCGTGATTTCATTACCAAGACAGGTTGCACAGATTGGCAGCAACAGTGTTTTGTGGAAAAAGATGCACAGTCAATTGGTTCGTCGGAGAGCTTAAATGCATGAAAATAAAAATGCATGGGTTCACATCGATGCATATCCTTGTCAAAGGTAAATGCTCCTCGATGAGGGCTTTCACAAAAGCTAGATAAGGTGATATCATGAGGTGCTACGACATGATCTTGGGAAAATATCGTTCAGGTGTTTGCAGAGTGGAAATAGATTGTATACACTTTGATAAATGGTGTTCAACTGATGTATAAGATGAAACAATTAATACGGGTCCTCACTGGTACATGCAATTGAAACTTGGCAAGAGCAAGAAAATCTGTCCCATCCTTCAAATTTGCACCAATTGCTGAACTATCTTAACACTGGTAAGTTCCAACTCTTTCCCATTCAGTAATAAGATTGCCAATCAGGAAAACTCAATAGTGATGGCCCCATCTTCCCACTGCCCTATTAGTTTGCCTACAGCTGTAGCAATAGAGAGATCACTGCATAAAAGACTTGTACCACTATGGTCACAATGTACCAAACTTAGGTCCTTCATTCCTCACTTTATACTTGTCATTATGCTACAAGTTACTGAATATCCCCAAGCACTGAGATCGCGATATGACACAATGATCATATGTACAGTGTATCCTCTCTACACATTCAGGTCACTGAGTTGATTTACCTACCTATCAATTTCTCAATACCAACCAAACCATCGTGAACTGGATGTAACAACCAACAAACATTCTATCAGCATGTGTGAAAACCTATCCAGAGGAAATATGCAAATGTTTACCTATGATTCACAATCCTAGCAAAACAGGGGCTAATGACAATGACTAACAGCGGCCTGATTACCACCAGGTACAGAATCAATGCAAAACACATTCAACAGCCATAGTGCCGAACCAGCAGCAGAAAGAAAGTGAAAAATACCGAGGTGGAGATGTTCCTCTTGCCATCGGTGGCGCGGACCAGGCACCGGTACTCAACAGGCTCCCCCTTACTCGCCATCTTCTTCAACCTAGCCTGACACTTCATCGACGCTGCACACATCAAACAACTCGTCACATCAGATCGACTTGCTGAACCCATCAAATCCACAACCCACACCACACGAACCAGCGGCGAAGGGACCAACTCACATCGCTTCATGGTGACCCACACGGAGCCCTTCTCCGTGCTCCGCTCGTACATGTTGGTCAGCTCGCTCAGGAACGGATCCGCCTGCATCAGCACCTGCACAGACCACGCAATGCCGCGAGTACACATGGTCAGAATCAGTTTGACAAAGCAGGGCGGAGTTTCCGCTCAGTTTTCCACCATCGACCTGAACTACGCGGCGCCCGGGACTAGTAGAAGCGGCCGGATCGGCTCCAAATTCTAGGGCGAAAACACCGGGAGATCTAGTTCTCCGCCGAGTTCCTCGCGCCAGATCGCGATTCTCGGCCGGATGGGCATCAAACACGGCGCGGATCGGAGGAACAGAGCATCGGGCAGGGGATTACCATCTTGATGAGGAGGGTGGCCTCACGATCGCCGAGGGAGCGGAGGTCGTCCCCTTGTCCGTCGAGCCTTGGTCTCCTCCTCTTCGTCGGCTCCGCCGCTGGGGTTCGGGTCGGAGATGGGGGAGGGGGAGAGGGGAGGGTGGGGGTATTGTGGGAAGACGGACGGGGGAGATCACGGGAGGGAGGAGATCTGACGGATAAGGTGGCTGGGTGGGAGGGGGGACGGCAGGGGCTGTGAACTTGTGGAGGCAGCCTTGGACTGGAGGACGGAACGGTGACGCCGACTTGGGAAGAGAGGACCGTCAAAAAAAAACTTGGGAAGAGAGGCAGAAACGCCGTGATTCCGTTCCTTGGGCTTGGGCTGAAGGAGATAAGCATAATACTACTTTTCTATTTTTTATTTTTTATTCTCCATATTAATTGTGTCTTAAGTCAAAATTTATAAAATTTGATCAAACTAGAAATATTTATGATAACACATATATATGATGTGAAAATATATTCCATGAAGAATCTAACGACACTAATTTGGTATCGTAAAAGTTAATAATGTTTTTTTTATAAATTTGATCAAAATATAGAAAGTTTGACTTACGATAAGGCTAATATACAGAGTAAATAAAACGAAAGAGTATACTATTCCTTCTTATGTCATTGACTATACCAAACATGTTTAGCAATATTTGGGGAAGAGAATGAGACTTTAAAGGTGGGAGTTTGTTAGAAGATTAGGCTTGAAAAATTGAATAACTTCGGAGACCCTCCGCTTCCACAACTCCACTCCCGGAGCAGGGCGAGCTGCAGTTGAAATCATGGCTCACTCGGTCGTCACGCAAAACCACTTGCACCGTCTGTCGGTACCCTCCCCCCCCCCCCCCCCCGGCGCGCGTGCGTACCGAAGCCAAGCCGATGCCCCCAGCCGGCACTTCCAATCGACCAACGCAACCCTAGACTCTCACCAACAACTAGATCTAGCCATGTGGTTCACCACGGGCGATTTTATGTGCACAGCCGCCCAAGCACGCGCCAGTTCGCCTCCTCCCGATCCTTCAGCGACATGTCGCCGTTGAAGAAGAAGTACCATGCCATGTGGTAGCGGACGGGGGCGGGGGGGGGGGTGATCGGTGATCGATCTTTTGTCCAATGACCCCGGTCCGGGCACCGTGGACTGGGAGAAAGTCCAGGCCAAAAAAGACTCTGACGCTGACACTTAGTTTAAGTTTGAATTGAGGGAGAAGATAAGTTTTTTTTTTCGTTTAAAAGGCAAGTATTAATCTGTGTTATGCAATGTAGTTTGAATTGAATGTGGTATCTATGTTTAAATTTATGTGAGAAAAATGTTTTAGGGGGCTAAATTTAAGAGTTAGGCTAGGAACCACATTTTTTTACCTCAGTTTGAGCAGGCATATAGAGGGCTCAATTATAAGGCTTCTGCTAGACATGCTTTCAAAATGATAACAATACGAAACCCGACAGGGAGGGCGTAATTTGCCAAAATCAGGACGTGATCAACAGCATTTCACGGGCAGACTACACGACGACAACGCATGCACCCTTCTCCAATCTTTATTTCTACGAATTTATTGCCCGATACATCGATCGATCGATCAAATGGAGGCAGAAGAACGAGCGGCATCTCAAATCGACCAGCGCGCGCGCACACTACGTAATGCAGAGGCCGGATGCGGCGCGCCTCCCCATCTAGAGGCGTGCGCGGCGGATCCTGTCGCCGTCGGTGACGACGTGGGCGCGCGTGATGTCCCGCAGCGACGGGCACCCGCTGAGCGCCATGGCCAGCTCCAGCTCGTCCCGCAGCATCTGCAGCACCTTCCGCACCCCCGCCTCGCCGTCCACCGCCAGCGAGTACAGCACCGGCCTCCCGATCTGCCACACCACACCAAACCCACACATCGAGCGTCCGTCAGCATCTCCAGGCAAGAAAGAAACACGCAGGTCGATTGTGTCTGCACTCTGCACTTACGAATACTCCCGCGGCTCCGAGCGCCAGCGCCTTGAACACGTCGGTGCCGCGCCGGACGCCGCCATCCAGGAACACCGGCAGCCGCCCCTTCGCCTCTCTGACCACCTGAATTTGTTTGCACACACTTTTGGTCAATATGCATGCATGAAGAATTTTTTTCACTGAAGCTTCCTGAACTTTATCTGCAATCTCTCATAGTCCAGCTGCTTGCGACTGGTTGGCACACATACCTCTTCCAGGCAGCTGATGGTTGCAGGGACGTAGTCCAGCTGTCGAGCGCCATGGTTGGACACGATGATGCCGGCCGCGCCGTATTCGATGGCAATCCTAGCTGCATTTTGCACAAGTTTCTTGATGAACTGACATGCCGCCATAACAAAAAGAGATACAGCATTTTGGGAACGGAGGCGTGCATCTCGGATTCAGGAGCTGAAGAAACTTACTGTCTTCTGCAGTCATGACACCTTTCACCAAGATGGGCAGCGAGGTAACTGTCTGCAACCACTTGACGTCCTGCATTTGTGCATCATCAGTGTTCATTATTCCATTCAGGGCAAAGTGCTAATGATACCTTCCAACAACATTTAAGAACAAATAAATATAAAGGGGGAAAAAAGTACCTCCCAACAAAGAGATTGGTCGACCTGGCTAGCAACATAGGAAGCCAGCCCAGAATCATCTGTCTGGCAAGCCACAATGGACATGGTTAGATGTCTGATAATAACATTCAACTTAGGCTCTCTAAAAAAACATTCTACTTAGGCGATTTCTGCGGTACGATTGGCTTGGATGTCAGGCAATTAACCTTGTCCATCTTGCCGAGGTCCAGTGCCGCAAAGTTCTCCAGCACCAGATGCGGAGGCAAGGTGAACCTGTCAAAAGTTATCATAAATTCAGATTTCAGAGTGCAGATTGTGCAGTTCCTAGTAAAATGGAATAGACCATTTATTCAGTAAATTGGCATGATAATGTGCACATCTGTTGGATTTGG
Organism: Aegilops umbellulata; assembly: GCA_032464435.1. NCBI lineage: Eukaryota > Viridiplantae > Streptophyta > Magnoliopsida > Poales > Poaceae > Aegilops > Aegilops umbellulata. Next base: position 501,924,982 of record CP136055.1, on the reverse strand, counting down.
ACCTGTTCTTGATATCAGCTTCCCTGCGGCCGAGCCTCGGAGTGTCGACGGTGAGGGCGATCGCCTTGAACCCGGCCATTTCAGCCCTTTTCACGAGTTGCCGAACTATATTCCTGTCCTTGTAAACCTGATGCAGCCAATGGTCCACGCCTTGGTCAATTGGTCAGGTTAAAGAACAGGAAAGAATTTCCATATGTTATTAGTCTCTTAGCTTATTTAGCTGAAGATGACACATACATAAAGCTGGAAGAAACGTATCCCGGGTCCTACTGAGTTAACCCTTTCGACACTAGAAGTAGCCCAAGAAGACAATGTCTGAAAAAAAGCATAAACCATATAAAGCATCAGCACAATGAATATTGGGAAAGATCAAAGATGCTACTACAAGAGTCAGGTGATCTTCTAAACCATTATGGTCCCTGCAGATGCCGCTGCTCTTGCAGTAGCAAGCTCTCCTGCATATATGGCAGATATACTTCTCCATGAGAACATTGTTCTGGAAAAGAAAAAGGAGATGGGGATTGCAAATTTGGTTGAATTAACCTTCAGGGTGAGCCATTTTCTGCATGGCCGTGGGAGCGATCATGATCGGCATGGAGACGTCGAAGCCCAAGATGTTTGTGGCCATGTTGATATGGGACACATCGATCAGTACGCGTGGTCGGAACCTGAAACCAAAATGGAATCATAGTCTACAATGAGATGCTTATGAACCTTAGGGCATCTTTAGTCCATGCCCAAAAGTTCTCCTAGTCCCAAAAGGTAGAAGTTTGAATTTCGATGAGCTATTTTCAACAGGGGTACTTCTGCCCATGCATGCATGTATGTATGTATGTATGTATGATGATGTCATTTATCCTCTCTGAGAGTTCCTGACGAACTTGTCATCTACTTTGACCATCCTAACCACATATGACAACAAGACTCGTCTGATCCCTTGTCCTCTACTCAATGTCATGAGATCCAATGTTATTTGTCCAGGTCTGCTACCATCTACTTATACTAACCAAAAGGCAAACCAATCACCTACGCCCAGCCTATCAGGACTAAACTTGTACTCCTAACAGTGGGGTTGCAAAATTTCCACAAGGGTTCATCTGGGCCTTATCCTACGCCATCTCCAAAGATTTAAAAATGCAAAAGTTTTCGATTGACATGACAGTTGCCATTATTATACATAATTTCTTTTATGTCATCCTTGCAAAAACTAATGCTGAAGCTCTTTCTACCGCCTTACTTTTTTTTCTGAATTATTAGTTGCTGATGGTAATAAAAACAAGCACAGTTCATCTCGCAGCATACCACCAAATAGACACAGCTCAGAAGTTGAAGATACAATAAATAGATACAGCTAAAAGCATGAGACCTGCTACTTTGGAGGATAGTAGCTTACAGGATCCTGGAGAAGGCCTCCCTGTTCTCGTTGAGGGTCCACTGATCCTCTGCGCCGGAGGCGTAGTAGTCGTACACCATCTTGGGCAGCTTCTCCTTGGCGAGCCTCTCGTACTCGGACACATTCGTGATCATCTCCATGCCCCTGATCGAAAAATTCACTGTCAGTCCCCAGTTCAATCTATCTGTGTCTCTAAGAACACAGCAAGCAGTCAAGCAGATCCTCTGTTTTTTGTCTCGAAGACAGTACACCATAAATAAACTGAAGATTTCCCTCGCCCGGATAGTTTGACAGAGATGAATCAACAAAGGCAAGAACAGCATGGAGAAATGAGGAGGCAGGCTGATCTATCCGTGGAGGAGTTGATTAGCTGCAGAATCTATCCATGAATTCTGATTCGGTATCAGTAGTTGGAGATGTTACTTTCGAATCAGTACTGACAAAACGAAACGGAACGATCCGACGGACGGCCGAGAAAGAAGCGCAAAATCACACTGAGTCCCGATAGATCACAAGAGAGAGGAACGAGGCAGGGTAATCCAAAGGAAATGGGGGAAAGGAACCAGTAGGACTCACATGTCGCCAAGGGGGAGAGGAGCGGTGGACGGAGGCAGGCTGCGCGCACGAGGAGGGCTGCGGCGATGGCGGCTCGTCCGTGTGCTGGAGCGGAAGCGGAACAGGGAGGGAGGTCCCGTGGTGTCACCGGGGTGGGGTATTTGAAGGCTTTTTTTCCAGCCGATGAATTTGGTTTGGTGGTGAGACTGGTGTCACTGTTCTGAACTCCTTCTGATGAGGCAGCCCACTTGTGTGCATGTGGCCATATGCCATCTACTATGAGCTCAGAGGCATGTTCGAAATGGTGTTTAAAAATCAATAATGAAAGGAAGATAATGATGGTATTGTTCGTGTCATTATACCTATATGTACTTAAAGCAGATTCTAGCATGTAAACGTGATCAGCTTTTGTATTATTAGTCTTTTGTTAGCATGAAGTGTTTTTTGCAGATTGAGGTGGTGGAATAGGATACTGGTATCAGTCCCTTGAGATATGCCTCTTTCTCTATAAATTTTAATAGGGTTTACGACTTCAGCTTGTGGCTCTCTTAAGTTGTGGAGCTTCAGAAATCCGATTTGGCTCTTGTCGCGCGCCAAAAATGTTTTTTTGCAAATGTTGATTTTTTAAAGAAAAATAAACATTTTCATTGTCACACTCAAATACTACCTACAAATTTTTAGGAAGAAACCAACATTTTGACCTGTGCAGAAAAAAACATGTACACCAAATGTTACGCTTGATTTTGTTTTTTTTCACCGACGAAGCACTGATATCCCGTTTCGCATGAAAATTGTCAAGCACAGTTTTTACACTAACGTGAACATGGGCAAAAAAATACATAAATTTTAATGTTTATTTACTATTATTTTTTAATTTATTATTCATCGGAGAGCCCATGCTCCCCGGAACAAAAACAGCCATCCCTTGGAGTTTGCCTTGTTAGACCTCTTTTTTTTTGTAGGGACCTTGGCCTCCTTATATAGAGGTTGGAGAGGTGGTGTGAGACTTAGAATCCTCCATGAATATGTGTCTCAGTTTTCCATGGTTGAAGGGAGTGAATCCGAGTGTCTGAAATGTACCTCTTAGATTATGGTTCAACACAAAGTCAAAGTCGGTTGGACTCATATGGACCCCCTATTTTCATATGTATATACAATATAAAATACACCATGCATGACTATCCACTCAACGATGTTAGGTTCTCACCTATTGGCGTGGGAGGTTCATGAGTATTTTTCCTCCAAAATCATCAAGGTTAGTCAAGCTTGTGTAGGTTTGATCCGCTACAATATCTTCATGGAAATCATGGTGGAACGTTGAAATGTAGAAGTTGAAGCTCAAGATGATGGTTTCGACTAACCTTGATGTAGCATCTTGTATCACTAATCTTTGTTGTCATTTTTGTGCCGGTTAGAGGCGGAGCTATGTACATCTTCAGGGGGTGGGGGTGCCATGCCTTGGATCAAGTCGTGAAAATATTTTTGGGAGGGCTTAGATTAGGTTTTTTTTATCAATTGCACCCCCTCCCCCCAACATTGATGATTTGTCTTTCGCCCCCTCCAACGATTTTCGTCTAGCTCCGCCACTAGTGTCGGTATTTCCCGATTTGATGTACTTTCTCCTAATATGTGAATTTGAAAGTAGTTAATTAATGGCTGGGTTTGTTTAAAATTAGTATCAAGTGAGTTGACGATAGGCCAATTGTCCACTATTTCTGGAATAGGCACACAACTTTCGACGTGTTGCATTGTTTCTTTTGAAAATAATCAATGTAAAATCTAGTGAACAACACAACAATTTATAGAAGTTTGAATTCTAGAAGTATCTAGTAGTTGACATTTCTTATAATCTAGAAGTACCCATTTATTCACACAAAATCATTATATTCTTGTACTCTAGAAACCTTTGGCAATGTACTTGCAAGATACACACATCTCTAAAAACACTCTATCGGGGTTTGTAGATATCTAGAGATCCTATGAAAAATGAACATATAGTTTGAGTGGAACTATTGTGTATCGATCCTATGAAAAATGATGTGTACAAACATATAATTTGAGTGGAACTATTGTAGCAACACAATTTCTTAAACATCCTAAACTAAATGCATTTTTTTGTATAAAACTAGAAATTCTACTTAATGCTAGAAAATATATTTCTAGTGACAAATACTGGAAGCGCAGAACAATATTATCTAATATACATGAGAGTGATTACATTGTTCATAATGCTTATTATAGCAAATGATATTAAGAATAATTTATTTAATGATGTATATAAAAAAACCATACTCCCTCCATTCAAATATATAGGCTATACTAAGTTTCTTGAGGTTCTCTTTGATCACGAGTTAGGGCAATAAATATGTGTTGTGTCTGTTACAAAAAAGTATACCGTCAAATTTATATGTGAAAGAAGTTTTCAAAGACATAATTTTTATATGATACATCTCATATATTATTAATTGGTCAAATAAACCTTAAAAAACATATTATTGCCCTATATATTTAGATGGATAGAGTATATTTAATTATCATGAAGTAAAAATGTTCAGTATAAATAAATAATAACATTTTAACTCACCCTTGGCACGCAAAGTAATAATATTTATATTGCAGTAGGTACTAACCAGCGAAATCCTACGTAGTACCTTACTCTAGTCAACTATTTCATATAACCACCTAACACTCAACCAGATCTCACATATGACATAGTCTCACCACCATTTATGATCTACTATTAAACCGGAAAAACATATTGGCAACACAATGAGGACAAGTATCATAAGCTCACGCCGACCCCATCCGTGTGTTCATTGAAATCACTCCAAGGCTGATGGGATGTGATCAAAAAATAGTGTGGCCATTGGAGTGGTTGCTTGGAGCAAGTGAGGAACAAAGTGTTTGCACAATTGATGACTATGTGGGTTTTATGTAATTTTGTTGTACACATTTGTGGTCTTGTTTGCTTTGATGAAAATTTTAGTTCACACTTAGCTCTTTTCCAAATGTAGGATTGCATTGCGCATGAAAGTGATGAGCACATGGGTACATCATACATGACATTTCAAAAATGTGCAAAATTTAGTTGTAAATAATTACTAAGCCGAATCAAGCAAAAACATGCCCAGGTGAACGCTAACTTAAGTTCATACTATAATATTGAATACATGGTTGCACTTTCATTTCCATTGTTGTTGGTTGAACTTAGGTATGCCATGGAAGAAATCCAACAACATATGAGCTCTTGAAGCAACCGGTTTGGAGGAACAAGTTTGAAGAAAACAAGTTTCAAGTGAAGCTGATGCTATCAGTTTTTACCTCTGATGTTTCATTGTGTCACACCCATATGGTGGAGATACGGGGCCATGGGGGTACATCACCAGAAGCTACATCAAATTATCTTTCCAATGCAAAAGACCTCACATCATTTGGAGTTGTGAGTCAAAAGTTGTAGTCATTTTCGTGGAAGGTGTCCAGGCTGTCAAGGCTTTGCGAATTTCCGAGGAGCTGTGCAACAACTCCCAAAGTTGACTGCTTATTCACCCAAGGAAGCCATGCAAACCTGCTTACTTTTGAAACCTTTTTCACACCTAGTTAAGGGGGTTTTCCCTGCTATAAAACCCCATCTCCCCCATCCTCTAGAAAAAAACCTTTTGTCAAAACCATTCAGCTACAAGCTTATGCAGCAAGACTGCTAGAGAGATCCGAGAGATCTTGCTACCTTTGCTCTTGTGAGTTCATTCGGATTCGCGAGAAGGAGCCTCTGGTTCCCCCTAGTTCGTGCTCTACGGTTCCAGCCGTTTTGTGTGGATTAGTCCAGGTTTGTGGTTCTGCGATTGTTCGGAGAGCAGATTGGAGTTCTTGTAGCTTCGGTCAACCATCCCCAACGTACGGGTTGCATCCAACCTTGGCAAGTATAAAGCTAGTTATCCCGGCTGGTTGCAGCTAGTTATCCCTTCCGATTCGATCCTATGACGTGAAGATCGGGCCACCCTCGGGCGTGAACTCGTTCATCAGGTTCCCATCTATCATCTGGCACAAGAGCCTTCGTTGACACGGTAGGATCTGTTATCCAAGTTTATCTTACTACCATCCCTTTAGATCGAGTGTTTTTCATGCTATATTTTCTGTCCTAGAAGTCCAAATCCCCACCAAAAATAAATCGAAGCCTTGTTGGTGCTTAGATCTTGTTGTTGCATACCTTGCATGTTCTTCATCTTTTAGATCTGCACCAAGTTCATCTTCATAGTTGCTTTCAGATTTGGTTGTTGTGCTTTTGAAAAAAAGAGTGAAAAAAAAGAGTGGCAAAAAAGAGAAAAAAAGAGTGGAAAAAAAGTCAAGAGAGAAAGAAAAGAGTGGCAAAAAAAGTCAAGAGAGAAAAAGAAAAGTGTTGTGTAAGATCCAAAAGTTTCAGCTTGGTAGAAAAATTTCACAAGCTTGTGTGTTGTGTGTTTTTCAATCTTGGTGCAAAGGTGCAGCAGATCTATTCCCATATTTTTTTTGGTTTGCATCAACTTGATTTTAGCACAAGTCGCTTTTTGTTTACCCCACCGAGCTTCACCAAAAACCGAAGCTAGTTCTTTGATCCCTGTCTTTTAATCACTTTAACACATCTAGGAAAAGCACAATCTGGTGTGCACTCATAAGAACTTTGGTGAGTAAGAGGTGAGGTTGTGTGATTCCACAAAATTATCGTATTCCACTTTCATCCCTACTAACATGACACGATCTACACCAAGTGTGCATCAAAAGAATCATGGAGAAGGCAATTGTTTGGCCACCCGCGCTGATGTGCAACAACTCGAGAACAACATACTCCGAGCCATGGAGAGGATGCTTCACAAGCGTCCACCAATAGATGGTGATAGGGTTCAACACCGACAATACCCTGCTGCTCATGAAGTGCACAAAACAAGACATGCTCGAGGGATGATGTTGTTGTTGGGGAACGTAGTAATTTCAAAAAAAATTCCTACGCACACGCAAGATCATGGTGATGCATAGCAATGAGAGGGGAGAGTGTTGTCTAAGTACCCTCGTAGACCGAAAGCGGAAGCGTTAGCACAAAGCAGTTGATGTAGTCGTACGTCTTCATGATCCGACCGATCAAGTACCGAACGGACGACACCTCCGAGTTCAGCACACGTTCAGCCCGATGACGTCCCTCGAACTCCGATCCAGCCGAGTGTTGAGGGAGAGTTTCGTCAGCACGACGGCGTGGTGACGATGTTGATGTTCTACCGACGCAGGGCTTCGCCTAAGCACCGCTACAGTATTATCGAGGTGGACTATGGTGGAGGGGGGCACCGCACACAGCTAAGAGATCAATGATCAATTGTTGTGTCTCTGGGGTGCCCCCCTGCCCCCGTATATAAAGGAGCAAGGGGGGTGTAGCCGGCCAGGGGAGAGGGCGCGCCGGAGGAGTCCTACTCCCACCGGGAGTAGGACTCCCCTCCTTTTTCCTAGTTGGATTAGGACTTGGGGGGAGGAGGAGAGAGGGGAAAGGAAAAGGGGGGGGGCGCCCCCCTCCTTGTCCAATTCGGACTTCAGGGGAGGGGTGCGCGGCTGCCCCTTGGCCGCCTCTCCTCTTCCTCCACTTGGGCCCATCAGGCCCAATAGCCTCCGGGGGGTTTCGGTAACCCCTCCGGTACTCCGGTAAAACCCGATTTCACTCGGAACACTTCCGATACCCAAACATAGGCTTCCAATATATCAATCTTCATGTCTCGACCATTTCGAGACTCCTTGTCATGACCGTGATCACATCCAGGACTCCGAACAACCTTCGGTACATCAAAACATATAAACTCATAATATAATTGTCATCGTAACGTTAAGCGTGCGGACCGTACGGGTTCGAGAACTATGTAGACATGACCGAGACACGTCTCCGGTCAATAACCAATAGCGGAACCTGGATGCTCATATTGGTTCCTACATATTCTACTAAGATCTTTATCGGTCAAACCGCATAACAACATACGTTGTTCCCTTTATCATCGATATGTTACTTGCCCGAGATTCGATCGTAGGTATCTCAATACCTAGTTCAATCTCGTTACTGACAAGTCTCTTTACTCGTTCTGTAATACATCATCCCGCAACTAACTCATTAGTTGCAATGCTTGCAAGGCTTAAGTGATGTGCATTACCGAGAGGGCCCAGAGATACCTCTCCGACAATCGGAGTGACAAATCCTAATCTCGAAATACGCCAACCCAACAAGTACCGTCGGAGACACCTGCAGAGCACCTTTATAATCACCTAGTTATGTTGTGACGTTTGGTAGCACACAAAGTGTTCCTCCGGTAAACGGGTGTTGCATAATGTCATAGTCATAGGAACATGTATAAGTCATGAAGAAAGCAATAGCAACATACTAAACGATCGTGTGCTAAGCTAACGGAATGGGTCATGTCAATCACATCATTCTCCTAATGATGTGATCCTGTTAATCAAATTACAACTCATGTATATGGTTAGGAAACATAACCATCTTCGATTAATGAGCTAGTCAAGTAGAGGCATACTAGTGACATTCTGTTTGTCTATGTATTCACACATGTATTATGTTTCTGGTTAATACAATTCTAGCATGAATAATAAACATTTATCATGATATAAGGAAATAAATAATAACTTTATTATTGCCTCTAGGGCATATTTCCTTCAGTTGTTGCTCATGGGCGTGTCACTACTACTCAAAAAGTGCAACAAGGAGGACATGCTCGAGGGCATGGTGTTGCTGCTGCTCGTGGGTGTGACATTGCTGCTCCTGAAATGCGGCAAGGATGGCATGCTCGAGGGCAAGCTACTGCTGCCCCTAGGCATGTCTCTGCTGCTCATGAATCGCAGCAAGGACGTCATGGCCAACGACAAAGTTATGGCACCCATCGGCACATCGACGACCCACCGCAAACCAGGACCATGGTTGATGAACCGACTCCGGTGATTCATATGTCATGTTTACATGAGAAGCTCATTCCTAATGTTGCCATCTTGACCACCACTATTGTCCCAACATCCAAGAAACACGTGCCACAAAATCCATGTGTGGAAGAGAGTCCACAATCCAAAATTCCACAGCTTGAGTGTAATAAGAAAAGCAAGCTGAGTGACTCTGCCAAAAGTGAGGAAGAGTGTCCACTTTCAAAAGTCCCACCACTTGAAAGTGAAAATAAAAATGAGTTGAGTGACTCCACTAAATGTGAGAAAGAGTATCCACTTCCAAAAATCCCACAAGTTGAGAGTGATCATAAAAATGAGTTGAGTGATGCCACCAAACGTGAGCTTGAGATGTTCCCCAACAATATCAACGAGATGAGTGATCCACCAAATGAAAAGAGAGAGGAGTATTCAGTTACTAACCTTTCACAAAATTCTCTTTCTTTGCAATATGTGCATGTGCAAAAGGCATACCTATCAGCTCTCTTGCAACGATGAGAGATTGATTTTCAGAAAGGCTTTCAACACTAGTAGAAAAAGGGTCAAACGTGAAGCACATTAGTGCCGGTTTGTATTTGAGCCGGCACTAATGTATACATTAGTGCCGGTTCCAACGGCTAGCCGGGCCGCTTTCATTAGTACCGGTTCAAGGCGAACCTTTAGTACCGGTTCGTGCCACGAACCGGTACTAATGAGAGTGGTGGCAGGATGTTATCAAACTGGGGCCCCTCCAGCCCCTTTAGTACCGGTTCTTGGCACGAACCGGTACTAAAGGTCGTCCTACATAAACTCTTCGTCCACCCGAGCTCGCTCTGTTCTTCCCCTTTCCCCTCTCCTCTCTGTTCTTCCCATTTTCTTCTCGAGCTCATCACACATTTTGCCCAAAATTTGTCAAGATTTGAAGGCCCCCATCCATTGAAATGATCACAAAGGTTAGCAACTTTGTCCTTTCATCTCTCATTGCTAGATTAGCTCTTGTAATGCTTTATATAGTGATTAATTTGTGAGTTTAGTAATTTGGGAGGAAATATATATATATGTGTGCTAGTATTTGATTTATATGCAATCTGAGGTCAAAAATAACACTTAGTTTGCATATGTAGGTGTGGTTTACTTAGTGCCTTCTAAATCTCCATCGTAACCACCGTCGATCGCCCGCACCGTCCCGTCGCCGGCACCACCTTGTGGTGAGCCTCTTTGTTCATGAAATTTTATATAAAATTTGATGTTTGTGTGATTTGGATATATATAGTTACTCGTATAATTATCTTACCCGTACGTTGTTTGTTATACATATAGTGCCATGGTTTTGATATCCGTCCCCGTCGGCCCTCGTCCTTGTTATGATTCGGATGTGGTATATATATTCTCTTTTAAAAGTAGTTGCATTTCGTGTTTATGATAAATTATGCCCATCAAGTTGACATAGATATTTTTTCTAGGATGTATGTGAACCGGAAATTCCAACCGACCCTATTGTCGAGAGGTTAAATTTAGTTGAAAGAGAAAACGAGTACTTGAAAGAAAAATTGAAAAGAATTGAGGGGGAGAAGATGGAATTGGAGTTGCATGTTGCCGATATCTTTGATGATCACAAGATCAAGATGGAGAAAATGCGCTTGAAGATTAAAAAGATTAGAAAATATGCCATCGGTAGTGAGGCTTGGTATCATTATGCTGTTGGATCCATTGTTACCTTAGTTGCGATCTTGATCGCATTTGTTATTGCATTTAAATGCTTTAGCTAGAGAGTTATTTGTTTGTTGCATTTAAGTGTTGCATGAACTTTATGTATGAACTTGTATTAAGTTGGTGTTTTTGGTGTTGTGTATTGAAGATGAGCCGACAATGGATGTACGATGACCGATGCTCTCCCGAGTTCACTAATGGTGTGCAAACTTTTCTGCTTGCGGCTGAAGCAAACAAGCGGGCGGATGGTTTTATGCCTTGTCCATGTGCTATCTGTAAGAATGGTCAAAATTACTCTAAGTCAAGAATCATTCATGTCCACCTGTTTAAGTCCGGTTTCATGCCCCACTATAATGTTTGGACCAAGCACGGAGAAAGAGGGGTTATGATGGAAGACAATGAAGAAGAAGAGGACGACGACAGCTATCCTGGCCATGGGTTCCCTGAATACGATGATACAACAATGGGGGAAGAAGCTGAGCCGGTAATGCGGGAAGAAGCTGAGCCGACAATGCGGGAAGAAGCTGAAGAAGAGGCATCAGATGAGCCCGTTGATGATCTAGGTCGGGCCATTGCCGATGCAAAGAGAAACTGCGCAAGTGATTTGGAGAAGAAGAAGTTGCAGCGCATGTTAGAGGATCACAAAAAATTGTTGTACCCGAATTGCGTAGGTGACCAGAAAAAGTTGGGCACCACACTGGAATTGCTGCAATGGAAGGCAGAGAATGGTGTATCTGACAAGGGATTTGGAAAGTTGCTGGTAATGATAAAGGATATGCTTCCAAAGGACAACGAATTGCCCGAGAGTATGTACGAAGCAAAGAAGGTTGTCTGCCCTCTAGGGTTAGAGGTGCAGAAGATACATGCATGCCCTAATGATTGCATCCTCTACCGTGGTGAGTATGAGGATTTGAACGCTTGCCGGTATGTGGTGCATTGCGCTATAAGATCAGCCGCGATGACCCTGGTGATGTCGAGGGCGAGCGCCCCAGGAAGAAGGTTCCTTCCAAGGTGATGTGGTATGCTCCTATAATACCACGGTTGAAATGTTTGTTCCAAAATAAAGAGCATGCCAAGGCGATGCGATGGCACAGAGAAGACCGTAAGAAAGACGGAAAGTTGAGAGTACCCGCTGACGGGTTGCAGTGGAGAAAAATCGAAAGAAAGTACAGGAAGGAGTTTGCAGATGACGCAAGGAGTGTATGGTTTGGTCTAAGCGCAGATGGCATTAATCCTTTTGGGGAGCAGAGCAGCAACCATAGCACCTGGCCTGTGACTCTATGTTTGTATAACCTTCCTCCTTGGTTGTGCATGAAGCGGAAGTTCATTATGATGCCAGTGCTCATCCAAGGCCCTAAGCAACCCGGCAACGACATTGATGTGTACCTAAGGCCATTAGTTGAAGAACTCTTACAACTGTGGAATGGAACAGGTGTACGTGCGTGGGATGAGCACATGGGGGAAGAATTTGACCTAAAGGCGTTGCTGTTCGTGACCATCAATGATTGGCCTGCTCTCAGTAACCTTTCAGGACAGACAAACAAGGGATACCGCGCATGCACGCACTGTTTGGATGATACCGACAGTATATATTTGGCTAATTGTAAGAAGAATGTGTACCTGGGACATCGTCGATTTCTTCCGAGCAGGCATCTCGTAAGAAAGAAAGGCAAGCATTTCAAAGGTGAGGCGGATCACCGGACGAAGCCTCGCCACCGTACTGGTGCTAATGTACATGATATGGTCAAGGATTTGAAGGTGGTCTTTGGAAAGGTCCTGGTGGACAACCTGTTCCGAATGACGCTGACGGACGCGCACCCATGTGGAAGAAGAAATCTATATTTTGGGACCTTCCCTATTGGAAACACCTAGAGGTAGCTCCGCAATCGACGTGATGCACGTGACGAAGAATCTCTGTGTGACCCTGCTTGGCTTCTTGGGCGTGTATGGGAAGACAAAAGATACACCTGAGGCACGGGAGGACCAGCAACGTATGCACGGAAAAGACGGCATACATCAGGGTCATCCAAGCTACGCTCTTACCAAAGAAGAGAAGGAAATCTTCTTTGAATGCCTGCTCAGTATTAAGGTACCGTTTGGCTTCTCGTCGAATATAAAGGGAGTAATAAACATGGCAGAGAAAAAGTTCCAGAACCTAAAGTCTCATGACTGCCACGTGATTATTACGCAACTGCTTCCGATTGCATTGAGGGGGCTTCTACCGGAAAACGTTCGATTAGCCATTGTGAAGCTATGTGCATTTCTCCATGCAATCTCTCAGAAGGTAATCGATCCAGATATTATACCAAGGTTAGAGAATGATTTGGTGCAATGTCTTGTCAGTTTCGAGTTGGTGTTCCCACCATCCTTCTTCAACATCATGACGCACGTCCTAGTTCACCTATGCGAAGAGATTAACATTTTGGGTCCTGTATTTCTACACAATATGCTCCCCTTTGAGAGGTTCATGGGAGTCTTAAAGAAATATGTTCATAACCATGCTAGGCCAGAAGGAAGCATCTCCAAGGGCCGTCAAAATGAGGAGGTCATTGAGTTTTGTATTGACTTTATTCCTGACCTTAAGCCGATTGGTGTTCCTGAATCGCGGCATAAGGGCAGACTGGATGGAAAAGGCACGCTAGGAGGGGAACAAATAATATGTATGGACGGACATTCTCTCACTGAAGCACACTACACAGTTCTACATAATTCCGCCTTGGTGGCTCCGTATATGGATGAACACAAGAATTTGCTACGCTCCAAACACCTGGAGCGGTCTGATGACTGGATTACACATGAACAAACCAGGAGTTTCGCCAGCTGGTTGCAGACACGTACCATGCATGACACCTCTATTGAAGATGACCTGTACTTGTTGTCCCAGTTACCATCTTCGAATATAATGACTTTCAAAGGGTACGAGATAAATGGTAATACATTTTACACGATCGCCCAAGATAAGAAGAGCACCAACCAAAACAGTGGTGTCCGCTTTGATGCAGAAACCAAGACGGGAAAGGAAACATATTATGGTTATATACAGGACATATGGGAACTTGACTATCGACGTGGTTTGAAGGTCCCTTTGTTTCGATGCAAATGGGTCAATATGACACGAGGCGGGGTAATAGAAGACCCGCAGTACGGAATGACAACAGTGGATCTCAACAATCTTGCGTATGCAGACGAACCATTCGTCCTAGCCAATGATGTGACACAGGTTTTCTATGTGAAGGACATGTCTACCATGCCAAGAAAAAGAAAAGATAAGGAAGCGAATGCATCGTACGATGAGCCAAAGCGGCACATAGTTCTTTCTGGGAAGAGAAACATCGTGGGAGTGGATGACAAGATACACAAGTCAGAAGATTATGAAAAGTTTGATGAAATTGCTCCATTCACAGTGAATATTGACCCGAGCATCCCGTTAAATGATGAAGATTTTCCATGGTTACGGCGCAAAGGGACACACGCGAAGAAAAAGTTTCACACCCAAAGATCTGGGATGTGATCGGCTTCACTATCATCACTTTCTTCTGTGTTTCACACCCAGAAGGGAATCTCTGTAATAGTTAGGGTAGTTAATTATGTGTTTTGGCATTTGAAACGCGAAGAAATTTTATGTGCAAACAAATTCTTTCATGCCTTTACTAATTTTTAAAGTTAAGTTATTCACAAACTAGTGATTCACACTAATTTCAAATAATTCAAAATTTAAACTATTCAAATTTGAAAACTACGGGCACTAACAGAAAGTTTGTAATTTTTTGTACCTAAAGCAAAAATATTCACAAAGAAACTCTAAATACACAAAAAAACAACTCAAAAAAAATAAAGCAAAAAAAGCCCGCCTACCTGGCCAGAGCGGCCTGCATACGACTAGAAACCCAACCGTTGTTGGGCCAGGATGCAGGCCCGCAAAAGCCCAGTAGGCCCATAGGGTAACACAGAACATGTAGGCCCAGTAGGCCTGCTTTGGAGAGGAGCTCGAGAGAGCTACCGCACGGGGGTTTATAAACCAGTGCGGTCACCCCTCGGCTAGCGAGGTGGGACTAAACTTGTGCACCGCACCTGCCCCAGCGCACACCCTTTAGTACCGGTTCGTGGCACCAACCGGTACTAAAGGGGGGCCTTTAGTACCGGTTGGAGCCACCAGCCGGTACTAAAGGGGGTGCGGTTCCCGCCGCTTGGCCTGGCCAAAACAGGCCTTTAGTACCGGTTGGTGGCTCCAACCGGTACTAAAGGTGCCTTCTATATATATACAATACTTCAAAATTTCGTCAGTTTCTCATCTCTCCCTCTGCTTCTTCTCCTCTTCACCATCGCCCGCCGCCCCCGCCGTCTCCATATCCCTCGTCGCCGCCCCCGTCGCCGCCCGTCCCCGTCGTCGCCGCCCCGTCGTCCCGTCCCCGTCGTCCCTGTCGTCACCGCCGCCCCGTCCCGGCCCGTCCCACGTCGTCCCCGTCCCCGTCGTCGTCGCTGCCCCGGCCCGTACGTCCCCGTCCCCGTCGTCGCCGCCCCGTCGTCGTCATCCCCGCTGTCGCCGCGCCCGTCGCCGTCCCCGTCGCCGCGCGCCCCCCGTCGCCGCCCCCCGTCGCCTCTCGCCTCGCCGGCCGGTGAGCGCGCGCACACACACACACACACACTAATTTTTCTGTTTTTTAGAAATTGTTAGAAATTTTTCTGTTTTTTATAAATAGTTAGAAATGTTAGAATTGTTAGAATAGTTAGAAATGTTAGACTTGTTAGAAATGTTAGAATTGTTAGAAATTTTTCTGTTTTTTAGTTATAGAAATAGTTATAAAAAAGTTAGAATTGTTAGAAATTTTTCTGTTTTTTAGTTATAGAAATAGTTATAAATAAGTTAGAAAATTTTCTTTTTTTTAGTTATAGAAATATTAGAAATGTTATAGAAATGTTAGTTATATATAGCATTGTTAGAAATGTTATAGAAATGTTAGTTATATAGAAATGTTAGAAATTTTAGTTATCAAAATCCAATCATTAAAAAAATGTTACTTTTTGCGGGCATATAGCTAGTATTTGTTCTCAACGATGCCCGGCCCGCATCCTCGCCGTCGACCCATCCGCGACGACGTCCGGCTGACCCATGTCCAGGACTGGGCTCCGCCGGGCTGGCACTGGGAGGTGCTGCCTGGAGGAGCGCGCCGCTTGATGAGGAACCCGGCCCCGGGTCCCGTCGTCGACCCTGATCTCGTTTGGTGGCGTTCGCGTGGGCCAGTTTCAGTGCGGAGGGAGTCGGCCCCGCCGGAGGTGGTACGTCTCCGTGTCAGGGAGGAGGACGAGCACGTCCATCGCTACATGGTTGAGTTAGAGGGCGGCAGGTTGTCCAATACCTGGCAGTTTCTTCAGGGATCTCACTTCAGCTATGATCCTGTGAGGGTTCATTCTCTTTGGGTGTCCACCGCCCGCGCCGCAGGAACCGCGAGTGTCCTAGATTCTTCTGTAGTATTCGATCTTTAATTAGCTACCTAGCCAGTGATGTACTATTCAATATTGTATATTATTCGAGACGATGTATTCGAGATTATATCTATTATTCGAGACGAAGTATTCGAGATTATATCTATTATTCGAGATGATGTATTCGAGATTATATCTATTATTCGAGACGATGTAATTTGAATACTAAATTGTTTTATATTTCTTTTGGCATAGTTAAATAAAAGCTATGGCGGACAATACCGACATAGAGAGAGAACAGACCATGTTCGATATGATACGCGGGCCAGATGATGATCAGAATAAAGAAGATTATGACGGCTCCGAATTTCTAAACAACACCGGAGAGGGTGATATGATATTCGATCGCGACGACCGAATTGATGAAGTCATGAACTACGATTATGACGATGACGAAGAACATGTTGATCCTGAAACAACAAACACCGACGATATATATATATATATATATATATATATATATATATATATATATATATAAGCAGGAATCTGGTGATCATCACATGTTTTAAATGAGTTGAAGATATATTAACGAATCGATCTTTCTTCTTTCAGCCATCCGGATCGAGCAAATCTTCAGGCAAAAGGACGAAACGAGGCCCGAACAAAAAGTTGAAGGAGGGCGTAAAGTACAATATCGAGGCAATCAGACCTAATGGCGACCCATTAGCGCCTAAGAAGATTGCGGACAAGTTCGTTCGTCAGTGCGGAGTTCTTGTGAAGGACCTACTCCCAATCTCCCTTCAAGAATGGAGAGAGCCAGCAAAGCCACGTCCAAATGTTACTTCTGTCGACGACTGACAAAAAAAAACTGCTTTGGGATACTCTCATGGAACATTTCACCCTACCAGATCATTTCACAGATGCAGATGTGGAGAAAGTCAAGGACGCCGCTCTTAGGAAGATGGCGGTTGCATTCAATAACCACAAGAATTGTGTATGGGACAAGTACATCAAGGATGGAAGGAAGACTCCAGTATTCGAGGGAACACTAGAGAATCAAAGTGCTCATGGGACGATTTCGTGAAATTCAAGGATTCAGAATTAGCTAAGGAACGGTCTAGAATAAACAAGAAGAATGCCAAAAAAAGGATAAGTTCCATAAGCTGGGGCCAGGTGGCTACGCGGTGGCAATGCCTAAGTGGGATAAGTCCGAGAAAGAGATGGAGGATGTAGGTGTCACTCCGGTTACTAAGAGCTGCCCCCCCAGGTGCAGGAGTTGGTTCTATGTGCATGGGGAGGGGAGTTGGACCCGAAGACAGGCAATGTTTCGACGAAGGCATATCTGAACGGAGCCGAGGATAACATACTTGTTGCAATAGAAGAGGCTCGAACGGGGGTGTTCCAGCCCAACAGAGAGAACGACGAGCTTACGCGTGCCCTGGGAAATCCTGAACACCCGGGAAGAACACGAGGCAAGGGCGCTATTCCGTGGTATGAGGGGTTTTCGGACTGGAACGCCGACTACAGAACCCGTGCGAGAAGGAAGATTGCGGAGGAGAAGCAGAGGAAGATGGAGGAGGAGAAGAGGAAGCTGGACTATGAACGCCTTCAAGGCCTAGAATCAAAGCACGCGGACTTGGCAGACAAATTCAAGCGGCAGCAGGAGCAGATCGACTCACTTAGCCAGCAAAGGGGGTCTCAGCAGCTGCAACAGCTAGCGGATGATCCAGCATTGGATACCACCGCCCCATCCATGCCGAGAAGCAGCGTGGGTTCCGCCCCGTTTGATGCAATGCTGGATAGATACCCCGTGGATGACATCATGGAGAACACTAACTGCGAGCTACACTTCAAAATGAAGAACATATCCATGAAGGTGGCGGACGCCGTTGCTTATACAAATTCCCCCCATGCAACCTTCCATTGCAACCTGATTCCAGCAGGCTATGCTCGTGTCGTGGTTGATGAGGTGGCGGACCAATATTCGGGGCTAGAGCTTGACATTCCTGGAGGTGACGAGGAGCACACACTCGGAGAGGCCAAACATCGTATCATCCTATGGAGAAAGGATAGCATCATCTTTCGAAGGCCACCGACACCACGTCACCCGACTCCTCGTCGAAGTCCGCCACCGACACCGCGTCACCCGACACCTCGTCGAAGTCCGCCACCAAGTCAGTAGACTCCCGCTCCTCCAAGTCCACCAACGCGTGAGGCCACTCCTCCTCCTCCAAGTCCAGCAAAGTGTCAGGACACTCCTCCTCCAAGTCCGACACAACGTCAGACGTCCACTCCTCCTCCAAGTCCGGCACAACCTCAGGCCACTCCTCCTCCAAGTCCGGCACAGCTTCAGGCCACTCCTCCTCGTCCAACTCAGCCCCGTGAGCCGTCTCCGCCGCCTCAGCAATCGCAGAAGAGACACCCTGCAGCTATGGTGCGTGGCGGTACGAGTTGAGGTCATAGTACAGGAAGTACAGGCAGAGGCAAGCGATATAAATATGGTCCAAACTTCACTACTCCTCTTCCTGAGAGGGCTTACGACAGGACCGAGGAGCAAAACAAGGCCATAGTTTGGGCAGAAGTCGACGCCCATTTTGGACCGAAACCGCCACCGCCGCCAAGGGAGAAAGTGCCTGTGGAAGTTATTGACCACTTCATTCGTATGGCAGAACCACCAGCTCCTAAGCCTGTTGACACAGACTATGAGCGCCACATCAGGAAGTTACATCGACAACGTCTACAGAAGGAGGCGAGCTCGAGCTCGAGCAAACAACAAGCAGCTGTCAAAAAATGCAGGAAAACTGTTGCCCAGCTGGGAGAACGGTGGGCGCAATCGATCCCCCCGCTTGTTGTGCCGCCAACAACACATGACAGTATGCCCGCCCAATATTATTATGGGCAAACAGTTTACGTTTCCCAGGTGGGCGATGTGGGAATAACCCAGGAGCATATAATGCAGGCTAAAACTCTCAACATCACTGTTGGACAACTCCTCGAGATCGAGGACATGCCTATGCTTAGGGAGGAGGAAATAAAACGGAAATATGTCCGGGGCCAACCTTTGGTCAAGCCAGAAGATGTCAAGAAGCTCCCAACGAGAATGTATGAATTGCATCAATGGTACATGGACATTACCAAGAGATCCGATCGAGAGTCCCTCATGGTGCAAGTCAAGAAGGATCATTACTACCATGAGAAACCTGTGACCGTTGAGTATTCTGAACTGTTTCAGTTATACAATCAAGACGCACTCGACAAATCTATCGTCCGTTGCTATTGTCTGTAAGTGATTTCTTTCTGTAATTTAAGTCTCAAGCTAGCTGTAGTGATCCTTTTGATCAATCATTACCTGTAATTATCCTCACTATATTCTTTTCTGTGGTATTATGCAGGATGAAGATGTATGAAATGACAAAAGGTGGACGCTATGGCATTGGGTTCATTGACCCAAACACTGTTAATGAATACACATGGAAAATAAGCAAGCATTATGAAAAGCAGGTAGAGGACAGCATGTTCGAGTTCTTGAAGCGCCTCAAATACAATGAAGATATACTACTTCCTTACAACTTCCAGTGAGTCACACTTTCTTGTACTAAAAATTCTCTGTTTTTGCCTACTAGCTAGCTAGCTACATGTTTTTGCTTACATATGCCCGCTTAATTAAGACATGCAAACGTGTGTGCATGCAGATTTCACTGGATCTTGTGTATCATTAAAGTTGACGAAGGAATAGTTGAAATACAGGACTCACTACTCAAAGAAAATAGTGACTATAACATCTTGTTTGGGATAGTCAATAGGTAATTTCAATCATTATTAACTATATATCTTGGCCTATTTAGTTCGTCATTTCATGATATGAACTATTTAATAACCCCTTTATTCATTTTCTTTGTCGGCGGGCAGGGCTTGGGCAAGGTTCATCAACAAAATGGAAGGCGAATGGAAACGACAGCTGAAATG
Source organism: Aegilops umbellulata (assembly GCA_032464435.1). Taxonomy (NCBI): domain Eukaryota; kingdom Viridiplantae; phylum Streptophyta; class Magnoliopsida; order Poales; family Poaceae; genus Aegilops; species Aegilops umbellulata. The sequence continues at coordinate 501,905,004 of CP136055.1, read as the reverse complement.
GTTTCGACCCAAGGTAAGTAATTAAGTAGTACTATAGCTAGCTAGCTGCCATCTCTTTAATATTATCATGCTTGATTAATTATTATCTGATCAAATTAAATTCCATTCTCGTAAAGGCCCTAAAGCAGGCGCAGGGGACTGATCTGTGTGCATTCTGCGTTTGCGAGAACATTCGCATGATGGCGTCCGAAAGGAGCAGATCTCAAAGACAAGAATGGGTACGCTTGTTAGAACACTATTCACAATTTGTACACCATTATCGATATCTAGTCACACAACTAATACACATGCATATTGATCTCCTTCTTAGCAGTTCACAGAGGTGCGGGACAAGCTCCTAGAAACGGAGCGCGTACAAGCACTTCAAGAGGAAATAGCGGGATTTTTGCTCGACCAGGTCATAAATCCGAAGGGAGAATACTATTACCCGCTACCGTCCCCATCGACCAGGTCATGAACCACTTCCAATTTGTCATCGTGCTCCGAAGGCACCAATTAGGCTAATGCAACTGGCTCCAAATGCAACATGCATATGTAGGAGAAATTGTATATAGCTATACATGTGTGTATGTGTGAATTAATATGGTTGTTTGTGAGACATTGATGATCTATATATATGATTGGTTCTACTAGCATATATATGCATAACGTGTACAATGTGTAGTATCGTAAAATACCAGCAAACGAAAAAGAATTAAAATGGAAAACACAAAATTAAATGAAAAATAAATCATAAAACCAAAACCCCCCAAATATTTTAGTACCGGTTGGTGTTACCAACCGGTACTAAAGGGCTCCCGGCCCCCGGAGCTGGCTCGTGCCACGTGGTTGCCCTTTAGCACCGGTTCGTGTTGAACCGGTACTAAAGGGGGGGGGGCTTTAGTGCCCACACTTTAGTGCCGGTTATGGAACCGACACTAAAGGGCCTTATGAACCGGTGCTGTTGCCCGGTTCTGCACTAGTGCAAGTACTCAATGAGGTAAAACAAAAAGGATCTTTCATTTTGATGCACCCCGAGGTATGCACATATGAACTCTTAAAACATTGGCGAAACCAAATAAGAGAAAATTTATTGGGAACATCCTTTAGCATGCCATCAATCCATCAATTTAATTTTTTTCAACCTTGAAGACAAAACAAAGGAGGTGGCAAACACAAGATGCACACTTAATTGTTCAAATTTTGCTTTCACTAGTTATTTTGTATTGGCCTCTGCTATAATTTTGTAGACCGAATGAAGTCGAGGACGACTTTTCCCCAAGAGAGGGAGGATAATATGAACATGGTTATGGTTGGTTATAAATTTGTGCTCCATGAAAATGTTTGTTGGAAGGAACTCCTAAGTCGAACAAAACATCATGTTGTCATCGTCCATAAGATAGCAAAGTTGAAAACTAAAATTCTCTATATCCAGAACAAGAAGAAGAGAGCGGTGGAGAATCCAGAGGGCAAGAGCAATACCGGCAAAGATGGCGGACAGGAAGCAACCGGGCCTGTGGCTCCCGGTGTACTGGTGGGTGCAATGGCTAGCACCCACCAGGAGCCATGACGGTCATAAGTTGGAACTGCCGGGGTCTCGGACAGCCCCGGACAGTTCAAGAGCTTGTGTGCTTAGTGCGCACATACCGTCCATCTCTAGTCTTTATCTTGGAAACTAGAAAGAGCGAGGATTATGTCAATAAACTGCGTAGGAGACTAGGTCTCAAGCACCGCATCTCCCATGACGGGATAGGAAAAGGTGCAGGTATAGCTCTCTTCTATGATGAGCAAGTTGAAATAAAGAAACTCGCTGTTGGCCCGCGGTATATTGATGTGTTGGTTCGTCTAAATCCCCATGGCCGGCTATGGCGGGGTACTTTTGTGTATGGAGAACCTAAAGCCAGTGAGAGGCACCACATGTGGGATCTCCTGCATAGAATCAAACCGAGGTCTAATGAACCTTGGTTCATGATAGGAGATTTTAACGAGACAGCTTGGGAACATGAGCACTTTTCCCAATCTCAGTGGAACGAAAGGAACATTGCAAATTTCAGGGAGGTGCTTGCTGACTGTAACTTGTTGGATCCTGGCTTCAAAGGCCCGAAATGGACATATGACAATAAACAGAGGGGAGCGGACAATGTGAAGGCAAGGATAGACAGAGGGGTGGCTGATCAAGAGTGGAATGCATTTTTTTTCAAATGCTTCAATCGAGCACTTATGTACGTCCAGATCAGACCACCTTCCTTTATTGCTCAGATTTGGTCAGAGAGAGGAATGGCGTCCTATTAACAAAATCTTCCGATACGAGTACATGTGGGAAAGAATGGATTCGTTGACTGAAGCTATAGTGAGCAAGTGGAATGAGGATAAACCGACTGAAAATTTTTCTGAGATGTCACAAAAACTGTCAGTCTTGCAAAAGACTCTGAATGTTTGGGCAAAACGAAATTTTGGGTCCATAATTAAGCAAACCGCGGCCATGAGGAAGCAGCTGGAGTATCTTTGGTCTCGACCTGCTTCAGCATCCAGAGATAAAGAAATTAAAGCGGCGGCTAAGAACTTGGACGAACTGTTGCATCGCGAAGAAATGATGTGGAGGCAAAGGTCAAGAGCTCTCTGGCTGCGGGAGGGAGACAAAAATACAAAGTACTTTCAGCGCAAAGCTACGTGGAGGAGGAAGAAAAACAACATCAGTAAATTAAAGGATGGAGATGGTAATTGGGTAGAGGATCGGGCCAACCTTCAGGAGATGACAACAAACTTTTTCAAAAATCTATACACTAAAGAAAGTGGAGTGGACCCTAAATTCATTGCAGACTGCTTGACGAACAGAGTGTCAAGTGACATGAATTCGGCACTGGTTAAAGAGTTCTCAGAGAAGGAAGTTAGTGACGCACTTTTTCAGATCGGCCCTCTAAGGGCACCCGGGCCCGATGGTTTTCCCGCCAGATTCTACCAAAGGAATTGGGCCACAGTTAAGAGAGATGTGGTGAACGCGGTCCTGAAGTTTTTTCAAGAGGAAGTTATGCCGGAGGGTACCAACGATACAGTCATAGCGCTCATACCCAAAGGAAACCGCCCGGAGCAATTGAAGGACTTTCGCCCTATCAGTCTATGCAATGTGATATACAAGGTAATTTCTAAGTGTATGGTGAATCGCCTAAGACCCTTCCTGGATGAGCTCATTTCGAAAACCCAAAGTGCCTTCATCCCAGGGCGTCTAATTACGGATAATGCTACGATCGCTTTTGAGTGTTTTCACAAGATCCAGAACAGCAAATAGCCTAGGAATACTCATTGCACCTTTAAATTGGATTTGGCGAAAGCTTACGATCGTGTGGATTAGGGCTTCCTGGAAGAGACTCTATTGAAGTTGGGTTTTGATCATAAATGGGTTCAATGGGTTATGTGTTGTGTTACGTCACTGCGATATGCAGTCAAATATAATGGGGAGCTGCTGGACATTTTCCTTCCCTCGAGAGGACTTCGCCAGGGCGACCCGCTGAGTCCCTACCTTTTCCTCTTTGTCGCCGAGGGCCTGTCCTGCCTGCTGGACAAAGAGATTTGGCGGGGAAGGTTAACTCCTCTTAAGATCGCTAGAGGTAGCCCGGGTGTGTCAAATCTCCTGTTCGCTGACGACAGCCTACTCTTTTTCAAAGCTTCCAAAGAGGAGGCCGTGGGTGTGAAGCAAGTGTTTGATGAGTTTCAAAGGGGATCGGGTCAACTCCTAAGCTACAGCAAATGCTCAATCATGTTCAATGAAGTGTGCCCAAGTGATGTCCAGGAGGAATTCAAAAGTGTACTTGAGATAACGGCTTCTACGTTCGAGAGTAAGTATTTGGGGCTACCTACGGCAGAGGGGCGTATGAAAGAGTCATCTTTTCAACCAATCATGGAGAGGTTCATCAAGAGATGCTCGGATTGGTCTGAAAGATTCATGTCCCATGCAGCAAAAGAGGTCCTCATCAAGTCTGTTCTCCAAGCCCTCCCAACGTACTGCATGGGGGTGTTCAAGATGACACAAGGTTTCTGCGATAAATATGAGAAACTTATCCAGAACTTCTGGTGGGGAGAAGAAAATGAGCAGAGGAAAGTCCACTGGATGTCTTGGGAGAGAATGATCAAGCCTAAAAGAGGAGGGGGTATCGGTTTTAGAGATATGAAACTCTTCAACCAAGCTTTGTTAGCGAGACAACTTGGAGGCTTATTCAGTGGCCTGATAGTCCGTGCGCGAGAGTGCTAAAATCAAAATACTATCCTAAGGGGAAGCTGCTGGACACAATTTTTGCTTTGGATGCTTCTCCAGTTTGGCGAGGCATTGAGCATGGTCTCGAGCTCCTAAAGGCGGGCCTTGTCTGGAGGATCGAAAATGGGAGAAAGGTTAATATCCAGCGGGACCAGTGGATTCCTCGTGAGAGTGGTTTGAAACTTGCTAACCTCATTCGTCGATCTAGATTGCGTTGGGTGAATCAATTGATGCTTGCAGATGGAAGTGGATGGAATTCAGAACTGATTCATCAGCTATTTTATGGTTTTGATGCGGATGCGATATGTAGCATCAGGATCCCGAATTCGGCTGCGGAGGATACTTTGGCGTGGAATTATGAGAAGTCTGGAGTTTTCACTGTCCGGAGTGCGTATAAGCTGGCGGCCTCACTTCAAGATTAGGCTGAGGTGCGGCATCGAGTTCTATGAACGCATCCCACAACCATAGCATGTGGGACATCATCTGGAAGGCCAAGGTACCAGAAAATATCAAAATCTTCGGTGGAGGACGGCCACCAATACGCTGCTGACCAAGCTGAACAAATGGAAGCGTACTTTGGATATGGACAGTACCTGCAATATTTGTGGAATGGGAGAGGAAAACGAGCACCATGTTGTAGTCTCTTGTACCAAGAGCAGAGCCCTAAGAACGGAGATGAGAAAGGTCTAGAACATCCCCAGCGAAACACTCTTTCAGTTTACTGGGGAGGATTGGTTACAAAATTTATTAGGGCTATGCAATATGGAAACAAGAACAAAATTATTGTTGCTGCTGTGGCGTTGCTGGTTTCTTCGGGACGACTATTTTCATAGTACAGGGAAAGAGTTGGTTAGTAGACCGGCTTTATTCCTGCAGCAATACATAGAGGAGATAAACGACAACAGCTATGTATCTAATTCAGATATGAAAGACAAGCAAGGTCTGGGGCAGCTCAGGAATGCTTCTGTTGGAAAGGAGTCAGCGGGAGGAGCTATGGAGGTGCTGAGATCGGGCTGCAACTTGGCGTCCTCTGGTGCTTGGTGCCCCCAAGTAATGGCCTGGTGAAACTGAATACTGATGCCTCTTTTTTGGCTGACAGTGGGCAGGCATGTATTGGTGTAGTAGCTCACGACCACAGGGGCCTGGTGTTCTTCTCGCAGTCTAAAAGTATCGAGTGTTGCTCGTCGGTTGAGGAAGCGGAGGCCCGAGCTTTGTTGTCGGGGCTCCAATCTTTACCGGCACTGTTCAGAGGGCCCATCATCACAGAAACAGATTGCTCCTTCTTAGCAAAAGAAATCCAATCTGATGCCAGCAACCGTTCTGCCTGTTTTTCAGTCATACACGATGCCAAGATTGAACTATCAAAATTCAGAAATGCTCGGGTGGACTATATTAACAGGAATCAGAACAAATTGGCTCACTGCTTGGTGGCCCGGGCGAGAAAAAAGGGAGACACGTACAAAGTTGCAAGTGTCCCGGATGATTTAGTTGAAGAGATGAGAGCTTACATGGAATCGGCTCAAGAGTAATGGAGTGTTACTCTTTTTTTCTCAAAAAAAAGTTATCCCTTTCGATTCGATCCTACGACGTGAAGATCGGGCCACCCTCGGGCGTGAACTCGTTCATCGGGTTCCCATCTATCAGAAAGGTTCAAGCAAATGTCGGCTTTCAAAGGCAAACACCATTCCTGCTCCAACATTGTTGGAATTGCTTCAAAGAAGTGAGCAATGGAGGTTGAGGGATCAAGAAGCTCCACCAAAGAAAGGTGCACTTTTAACTTGGAAGACAATGATGATAGTGATGATGCACCTGGGGGAGAAATAAACAAGTGAAAGCCCAATGAAATAAAGTTGGAGAAACATAGTGTGAAGAGGTCGGACGAGGCCTCTAGCTTGAGGGAGCAAATTAGTACAATGGCGAAGTTAAAGAAAACCATGATGTAGATGTTGGAAATATGCCCTAGAGGCAATAATAAAATGGTTATTATTGTATTTCCTTGTTCATGATAATTGTCTATTGTTCATGCTATAATTGTATTGACTGGAAACCGTAATACATGTGTGAATACATAGACCACAATATGTCCCTAGTGAGCCTCTAGTTGACTAGCTCGTTGATCAATAGATGGTTATGGTTTCCTGACCATGGACATTGGATGTCATTGATAACGGGATCACATCATTAGGAGAATGATGTGATGGACAAGACCCAATCCTAAGCCTAGCACAAGATCGTGTAGTTCGTATGCTAAAGCTTTTCTAATGTCAAGTATCATTTCCTTAGACCATGAGATTGTGCAACTTTCGGATACTATAGGAATGCTTTGTGTGTACCAAACGTCACAACGTAACTGGGTGGCTATAAAGGTGCACTACGGGTATCTCCGAAAGTGTCTGTTGGGTTGGCACGAATCGAGACTGGGATTTGTCACTCCGTGTGATGGAGAGGTATCTCTGGGCCCACTCGGTAGGACATCATCATAATGTGCACAATGTGATCAAGGAGTTGATCACGGGATGATGTGTTACGGAACGAGTAAAGAGACTTGCCGGTAATGAGATTGAATAAGGTATCGGGATACCGACGATCGAATCTCGGGCAAGTAATATACCGGTAGACAAAGGGAATTGTACACGGGATTGATTGAATTCTTGACATCGTGGTTCATCCGATGAGATCATCGTGGAACATGTGGGAGCCAACATGGGTATCCAGATCCCGCTGTTGGTTATTGGCCGGAGAGTTGTCTCGGTCATGTCTACATGGTTCCCGAACCCGTAGGGTCTACACACTTAAGGTTCGATGACGCTAGGGTTATAGGGAAAGTATGTACGCGGTTACCGAATGTTGTTCGTAGTCCCGGATGAGATCCCGGACGTCACGAGGAGTTCCGGAATGGTCCGGAGGTAAAGATTTATATATGGGAAGTCCCGTTTTGGTGACCTGAAAAGTTTCGGGTGCTATCGGTAACGTACCGGGACCACCGGAAGGGTCCTGGGGTCCACCGGGAGGGGCCACCAGCCCCGGAGGCTTGCGTGGGCCATAAGTGGGAAGGGACCAGCCCCTATGTGGGCTGGGGCGCCTCCCACCAAGGCCCAAGGCGCCCTCAAGAGGAGAGGGGGCAAACCGTAGACGCAGATGGGCCCTAAGGCCCACCCTAGGTGCGCCCCCTCTCTCTCCCACTTGGTCGCCTCCCAGATGGGATCTGGGGGCTGCCGCCACCCCTAGGGAGGGAACCCTAGGTGGGGGCGCAGCCCCTCCCCTCCCCCTATATATACTTGAGGTATGGGGGCTGCCCAACATATGATTTGATCTCCCTCTTGGCGCAGCCCTACCTCTCTCCCTCCTCGTCTCTCGTAGTGCTTGGCAAAGCCCTGCTGGAGTACCGCGCTCCTCCACCACCACCATGCCTTCGTGCTGCTGCTGGACGGAGTCTTCCCCAACCTCTCCCTCTCTCCTTGCTGGATCAAGGCATGGGAGATGTCATCGGGCTGCACGTGTGTTGAACGCGGAGGCGCCATTGTTCGGCGCTTAGATCGGAATCAACCGCGATCTGAATCGCTACGAGTACGACTCCTTCATCCGTGTTCTTGCAATGCTTCCGCTTAGCGAACTACAAGGGTATGTAGATGCACTCCCCTTCCCCTCGTTGCTAGATTACTCCATAGATTGATCTTGGTGATGCGTAGAAAATTTTAAATTTCTGCTACAATCCCCAACAGTGGTATCAGAGCCAGGTTTATGCGTAGTTTCTATGCACGAGTAGAACACAAGTTGTTGTGGGCGTTGATTTTGTCAATTTACTTGCCGTTACTAGTCTTATCTTGATTCGGCGGCATCGTGGGATGAAGCGGCCCGGATCGACCTTACATGTACTCTTACGTGAGACAGGTTCCACCGACTGACATGCACTAGTTGCATAAGGTGGCTAGAGGGTGTCTGTCTCTCCCACTTTAGTCGGATCGGATTCGATGAAAAGGGTCCTTATGAAGGGTAAATAGAAATTGGCATATCACGTTGTGGTTTTGGCATAGGTAAGAAACGTTCTTAAGAAACCTATAGCAGCCATGTAAAAAAATTGCTACAACAATTAGAGGACGTCTAACTTGTTTTTGCAGCTTATGCCGTGTGATGTGATATGGCCAAAACGGATGTGATGAATGATATATGTGATGTATGAGATTGATCATGTTCTTGTAATAGGAATCACGACTTGCATGTCGATGAGTATGACAACCGGCAGGAGCCACAGGAGTTGTCTTAATTTATTTATGACCTGCGTGTCAACATAAACGTCATGTAATTACTTTAATTTATTGCTAAACCGTTAGCCATAGTAGTAGAAGTAATAGATGACGAGACAACTTCATGAAGACACGATGATGGAGATCATGGTGTCATGCCGGTGACGATGATGATCATGGCGCCCCGAAGATGGAGATCAAAAGAAGCAAAATGATATTGGCCATACCATGTCGCTATTTGATTGCATGTGGTGTTTATCATGTTTACATCTTATTTGCTTAGAACGACGGTAGCTTAAATAAGATGATCCCTCGCAATAATTTCAAGAAAGTGTTCCCCCTTACTGTGCACCATTGCGAAGGTTCGTTGTTTTGAAGCACCACGTGATGATCGGGTGTGATAGATTCTAACGTTCGAATACAATAGGTGTAAGCCAGATTTACACACGCAATACACTTAGGTTGAATTGACGAGCCTAGCATGTATAGACATGGCCTCGGAACACGGAATACCGAAAGGTCGAACATGAGTCGTATAGAAGATACGATCAACATGAAGATGTTCACCGATGATGACTAGTCCGTCTCACGTGATGATCGGACACGACCTAGTTGACTCGGATCATGTATCACTTAGATAACTAGAGGGATGTCTATCTGAGTGGGAGTTCATTAAATAATCAGATGAACTTAATTATCATGAACATAGTCAAAAGGGCTTTGCAAATTATGTCATAGCTCACGCTTTAGTTCTACTGTTTTAGATATGTTCCTAGAGAAAATTTAGTTGAAAGTTGATAGTAGCAATTATGTGGACTGGGTCCGTATACTGAGGATTGTCCTCAATGCTGCAACAGAAGGATTATGTCCTTAATGCACTGCTCAGTGTGCTGAACCTCGAGCGTCGGTTGTGGATGTTGCAAACATCTGACATACACGTTTTTTATGACTACATGATAGTTCAGTGCGTAATGCTAAATGGCTTATAATTGAGGCACCAAAGACGTTTTTGAAACTTCACATAACATATGATGTTCCAAGGACTGAAATTGGGATTTCAGGGTAGTGCCCACGTCAAGAGGTATGAGACCTTTGACAAGTTTCTTATGCCTGCAAACTAAGGAGAAAAGCTCAATCGTTGAGCATGTGCTCAGATTGTATGAGTACTACAATCGCTTGAATCGAGTGGGAGTTAATCTTCCAGACAAGATAGTGATGGTTCTCCAAAATCACTGCCACCAAGCTACTAGAGCTTCATGATGAACTATAACATATCAGGGATAGATATGATGATCCTTGAGCTATTCGCGATGTTTGACACCGCGAAAGTAGAAATCAAATAGGAGCATCAATTGTTGATGGTTAGTAAAACCACTGGTTTCAAGAAGGGCAAGGGCAAGAAGGGATACTTCATGAAACGGCAAATCAGTTGCTGCTCTAGTGAAGAAACCCAAGGTTGAACCCAAACCCAAGACTAAGTGCTTCTGTAATAAGGGGAACGGTCACTGAAGCAGAACTACCCTAGATGATTGGTAGATGAGAAGGCTGGCAAGGTCGACAGAAGTATATTGGATATACATTATAATGTGTACTTCACTAATACTCCTAGTAGCACCAGGGTATTAAAATACCGGTTCAGTTGCTAAGTGTTAGTAACTCGAAATAAAAGGCTACAGAATAAATGGAGACTAGCTGAAGGTGAGATAACGATATGTGTTGGAAGTGTTTCCAAGGTTGATGTGATCAAGCATCGCATGCTCCCTCTACCATCGATATTGGTGTTAAACCTAAATAATTGTTATTTGGTGTCTGCATAGACATGATTGGATTATGTTTATCGCAATGCTGTTATTCATTTAAGGAGAATAATGGTTACTCTGTTTATTTGAATAATACCATCAATGGGATTGCACCTAAAATGAATGGTTTATTGAATCTCGATCGTAGTGATACAAATGTTCATGCCAAAAAAATATAAGATAGTAATGATAGTACCACATACTTGTGGCACTGCCATTTGAGTCATATTGGTATAAAACACATGAAGAAGCTCCATGTTGATGGATATTTGGACTCACTCATTTTTGAAAAGATTGAGACATGCGAACCATGTTTATTGGTAGATATGCATGAAGAAACTCCATACAGATGGTTCGTTTGGACTCACTTGATTTTGAATCACTTGAGACATGCAAATCATACCACATGGGCAAGATGACTGAAAGGCCTCGTTTGCAGTAAGATGGAACAAGAAAGCAACTTGTTGGAAGTAATACATTTTGATGTGTGCAGTCCAATTAGTGCCGAGGCATGCAGTGGATGTCGTTATGTTCTTACTTCACAGATGATTTGAGTAGATACTGTATATTTACTTGATGAAACACAAGTCTGAATTATTGAAAGGTTCAAGTAATTTCAGAGTGAAGTTGAAGATCATCGTGACAAGAGGATAAAATGTCTATGATATGATCATGGAGATGAATATCTGAGTTACGAGTTTGGCACACAATTAAGACATCATGGAAATTGTTTCATGACTAATACCGCCTGGAACACCATAGTGTGATGGTGTGTCCAAACATCATAACTGCACCCTATTGGATATGGTGCATACCATGATGTCTCTTATCGAATTACCACTATTGTTTATGGGTTAGGCATTAGAGACAACCGCATTCACTTTAAATTAGGCACCACACAATTCCGTTGAGACGACATCGTATGAACTATGGTTTAGAGAAACCTAAGCTGTCGTTTCTTAGAAGTTTGGGGCTGCGACGCTTATGTGAAAAGGTTTCAGGCTGATAAGCTCGAACCAAAAGCGGATGAATGCATCTTCATAGAATACCCAAAATAATTGGGTATACCTCCTATTTCAGATCCGGAAGAAAAACTGATTGTTTCTAGAAACGGGTCCTTTCTCAAGGAAAAGTTTCTCTCGAAAGAATTGAGTGGGAGGATGGTGGAGACTTGATGAGGTTATTGAACCGTCACTTCAACTAGTGTGTAGCAGGACACAGGAAGTTGTTCCTGTGGCACCTACACCAATTGAAGTGGAAGCTTATGATAGTGATCATGAAACTTCGGATCAAGTCACTACCAAACCTCCTAGGACGACAAGCTTACGTAATACTTCAGAGTGGTACGTAATCCTGTCTTGGAAGTCATGTTGCTAGACAACAATGAACATACGAGCTATGGTGGGCCCGTATTCCGACGAATGGCTCAAGGCCATAAAATCTGAGAGAGGATCCATGTATGAAAACAAAGTGTAGAGTTTGGAAGAACTACTTGATGGTCGTAAGGCTGTTAGGTACATATGGATTTTAAAAGGAAGAAGGACAATGATGGTAAGTATCACCATTAAGAAAGCTCGACTTGTCATTAAGATGTTTTCCGACAAGTTCAAGGAGTTGACTACGATGAGACTTTCTCACTCGTAGCGATGCTAAGAGTCTGTTGGAATTATATTAGCAATTACTGCATTATTTATGAAATCTTGCAGATAGGTTGTTAAAACATCGTTTCCTCGACGAATTTCTTGAGGATAGGTTGTATGTGATAAAACCAGAAGTTTTTGACAATCCTGAAAGATGCTAACAAGTATGCAAAGCTCCAGCAATCCTTCTAAGGACTGGAGTAAGCATCTCGGAGTTGGAATATACGCTTTGATGATGATCAAAGATTTTGGGTTTATACAAAGTTTCTGAGAAACTTGTATTTCCAAAGAAGTGAGTGGGAGCACTATAGAATTTCTGATGAGTATATGTTGTTGACATATTGTTGATCGGAAATGATGTAGAATTTCTGGAAAGCATATAGGGTTGTTTGAAAAGTGTTTTTCAATGGAAAACCTGGATTAAGCTACTTGAACATTGAGCATCAAGATCTATAAAGATAGATCAAAACCGCTTAATAGTACTTTCAAACAAACACATACCGTGACAAGATTTTGAAGGAATTCAAAATAGATCGACAAAGAAGGAGTTCTTGGCTGTGTGAATAAGACTCGAAACCCGACCACGGCAGAATAGAGAGAAAGGACGAAGGTCGTCCCCTATGCTTTAGACGTAGGCTCTATAGTATGCTATGCTGTGTACCGCACCTGAAGTGTGTCTTGCCATGAGTCAGTCGAGGGGTAGAAGAGTGATCCAGGAATGGATCACAGGACAGCGGTCAAAGTTATCCTTGGTAACTAGTGGACTGAGGAATTTTCTCGATTATGGAGGTGGTAAAAGAGTTCGTCGTAAAGGGTTACGCTGATGCAAACTTTGACACTAATCCAGATTATTCTGAGTAGTAAACTGGATTCATATAGTAGAACAGTTATTTGGAATAGCTCCAAATAGAGCGTGGTAGCTGCATCTAGGAGATGACATAGAGATTTGTAAAGCACACACGGATCTGAAAGATTCAGACCCGCTGACTAATAACCTCTCTCACAAGCGAGATATGATCAAACCCCATGGGTGTTGAATTCATTACAATCACATAGTGATGTGAACTAGATTATTGACTCTAGTGCAAGTGGGAGACTGTTGGAAATATCCCCTAGAGGCAATAATAAAATGGTTATTATTGTATTTCCTTGTTCATGATAATTGTCTATTGTTCATGCTATAATTGTATTGACTGGAAACCGTAATACATGTGTGAATACATAGACCACAATATGTCCCTAGTGAGCCTCTAGTTGACTAGCTCGTTGATCAATAGATGGTTATGGTTTCCTGACCATGGACATTGGATGTCATTGATAATGGGATCACATCATTAGGAGAATGATGTGATGGACAAGACCCAATCCTAAGCCTAGCACAAGATCGTGTAGTTCGTATGCTAAAGCTTTTCTAATGTCAAGTATCATTTCCTTAGACCATGAGATTGTGCAACTCCCGGATACCGTAGGAATGCTTTGTGTGTACCAAATGTCACAACGTAACTGGGTGGCTATAAAGGTGCACTACGGGTATCTCCGAAAGTGTCTGTTGGGTTGGCACGAATCGAGACTGGGATTTGTCACTCCGTGTGATGGAGAGGTATCTCTGGGCCCACTCGGTAGGACATCATCATAATGTGCACAATGTGATCAAGGAGTTGATCACAGGATGATGTGTTACGGAACGAGTAAAGAGACTTGCTGGTAACGAGATTGAATAAGGTATCGGGATACCGACGATCGAATCTCGGGCAAGTAATATACCGGTAGACAAAGGGAATTGTACACGGGATTGATTGAATCCTTGACATCGTGGTTCATCCGATGAGATCATCGTGGAACATGTGGGAGCCAACATGGGTATCCAGATCCCGCTGTTGGTTATTGGCCGGAGAGTTGTCTCGGTCATGTCTACATGGTTCCCGAACCCGTAGGGTCTACACACTTAAGGTTCGATGACGCTAGGGTTATAGGGAAAGTATGTACGCGGTTACCGAATGTTGTTCGGAGTCCCGTATGAGATCCCGGACGTCACGAGGAGTTCCGGAATGGTCCGAAGGTAAAGATTTATATATGGGAAGTCCCGTTTTGGTGACCTGAAAAGTTTCGGGTGCTATCGGTAACGTACCGGGACCACCGGAAGGGTCCGGGGGTCCACCGGGAGGGGCCACCAGCCCCGGAGGCTTGCGTGGGCCATAAGTGGGAAGGTACCAGCCCCTATGCGGGCTGGGGCGCCTCCCACCAAGGCTCAAGGCGCCCTCAAGAGGAGAGGGGGCAAACCCTAGGCGCAGGTGGGCCCTAAGGCCCACCCTAGGTGCGCCCCCCTCTCTCTCCCCCTTGGCCGCCTCCCAGATGGGATCTGGGGGCTGCCGCCACCCCTAGGGAGGGAACCCTAGGTGGGGGCGCATCCCCTCCCCTGCCCCTATATATACTTGAGGTATGGGGGCTGCCCAACATATGATTTGATCTCCCTCTTGGCGCAACCCTACCTCTCTCCCTCCTCGTCTCTCGTAGTGCTTGGCGAAGCCCTGCTGGAGTACCGCGCTCCTCCACCACCACCACGCCGTCGTGCTGCTGCTGGACGGAGTCTTCCCCAACCTCTCCCTCTCTCCTTGCTGGATCAAGTCATGGAAGACGTCACCGGGCTGCACGTGTGTTGAACGCGGAGGCGCCGTTGTTCGGTGCTTAGATCGGAATCAACCGCAATCTGAATCACTATGAGTACGACTCCTTCATCTGCGTTCTTGCAACACTTACGCTTAGCGATCTACAAGGGTATGTAGATGCACTCCCCTTCCCCTCGTTGCTAGATTACTCCATAGATTGATCTTGGTGATGCGTAGAAAATTTTAAATTTCTGCTACGATCCCCAACAGTAGAAGCATTTGGAAACTAAGGTGGCCGTGGCCGAGAAGAGATCCAACAAAATGAGACAAAGTAGGAGATAGGATGTGTCTTCGAGGAGTGCAAGATCGCTCTTGAGGAGCAAAAAGAGGAAGGGCAACAAGTTCGCCGAGGAGGACCAGTTCTTGATGATGAATTTGAATGGCATGGAACCGATGGCAAGGGGTTTCGGGACTTGAAAAGGATGGAGATCATGTTTTGGAGGAGGCAAGATCTTCATGATCTTATGGCCAGTGGTGGTGGTGCTTCGGCCAATGGAGGTGGTGGTGGTGCTTCTGACAATGGTGGGATGCTTCGGCCAATGAAGGTGCTGGTGGTGGTGCTTCCGGCAATAGTGGTGATGGTTCTTTGGCCAAATGTTGATGATGGTGGTGCTATTGCCGGTGGTGGTGGTGATGATCTTGTCAACAATGGTGTTGCAGTTTTTGCAGGAGGGGGGGGACAATGGTGTTGCTTGATTTGTCTAATTGAGTTCGATTGCGCATTATTTTAGAGAAACTTAATTACTATGTGCATGCTTTTGAATGTGAACTATTGTCGTACTAGTATTGTATGATATTCGTATATTTATGCGGTGTATTGCATCTACTATATGAGTTTGTAGTTGATATCAAAGTTTTTGTCATACGAGTTTACGACATCTGTTCCGCCCCAAGCCTGCGTGCTACGCACACAAATTTTCAGGGGCACTCGAAACTGGTTTTATGGGACGTGTTTTTCTCGGGATCAGCTAGAGATGTCATTTTTCGATAAAGGATAGATTTTATTGGCTCAAAATAGAGTATCTAGAGGGTACATAACACAATGAGCACAACACACATCTAGCCTCTGCGCACACAGTCAACATGAACACACACACACAAATACCCTAACAAATACAAAGTCATATAAGACCAAAGCTATGCTTAGACCAGAAAAAAATCCCGAAGCGATCATATCCATGATCGACAAATTACAACAATGACTATATTCACACCAACCATCTCATGACACCACACGAACGATGATGTTCTTAGGCCTTGTACAATGCTAGGTGCTTAGGCGATGCTTAGAAAAATAAACCGGGTTTCTCTGAAGCACCAATGCCTATTTCTACAAGAAATACGCCTAATTAAGCATCTAACTATACAAATAAGTATCGGTGCTTAAAGAAACATTGGTTTATTTCTCTAAGCACCTCTTGTGAGTGCCTTGCATTGTACAAGGCCTTAAACGATAACGCCTTCAGGAAGGGAGCGACACTCAAGCGTCACCGTCACCGGATCCACTAGAATCTAGGTTTTACTCTGAAGAATCAATCCGAGCATATTCAAGCAATGCCTTCAACAAGGTAACGACGTAAAAAAAGAATCGCCATTGCTAGACATAACCAGCTCGGGTCCACACATATCTCAAGCGTGCCGAGCTAGGGGTGCTCTAAAGGCTAGAAAGCTAAGAGCATCTACAGCCGGGCGCCCCAAACCCTCCTGAAACTCCCGGGCGGGCCGCCTGGTCACTGACCGGTCACAATTTTTCAACCCAGAAGGACGCCTAAAACGGGCCTCAAACGCCCAGGCTGACCGGCACCCCTCATATCTAGCCCAAATATGGGGTGGATATGGGGGCACCCGGGCGCGTGATACGTCTCCAACGTATCTACTTTTCCTAATGCTTTTCCTCTTGTTTTGGACTCCAATTTGCATGATTTGAATGAAACTAACCCCGGACTGACATTGTTTTCAGCAGAACTACCATGATGTTGTTTTTGTGCAGAAATAAAAGTTCTCGAAACAGAACGAAATTTTGCGTGGAATTTTTATACAATAAAAGAGAATTTCTGGTGCCAAGACCTGCCAGAGAGGGGCCCCTGGGTGGGCACAACCTACCAGGACGCGTCCCCCTCTCCTAGCGCCCAGGTGGGTTGTCCCCACCTGGTGGCCTCGCTGACCCTGATTCCAATGCTATAAAATCCTATTTTTGGAGGAAAAGAATAGGGAAGAAAGAATTATCGCGATCCATGAGCAGCCGCCAAGCCCTGTTCTTCCTCGGGAGGGCAGATCTGGAGTCCTTTGGGGCTCCGGAGAGGGGGATCTTCGTTCTTCGTTATCAACAACCCTTCTCCATTGCCAATTCCATGATGCTCCCCATAGGGAGTGAGTAATTCCTTCGTAGGCTCATTGGTCTGTGAGGAGTTGGATGAGATTCATCATGTAATACAGTTAGTTTTGTTAGGGCTTGATCCCTAGTATCCACTATGTTCTTAGATTGATGTTGCTATGACTTTGCCATGCTTAATGCTTGTCACTTTGGGCCCGGGTGCCATGATTTCAGATCTGAACCGTTTATGTTATCACCATTATATACATGTTCTAGATCCGATCTTGCAAGTTATAGTCACCTACTACGTGTTATGATCCGGTAACCCCGGAGTGACAATAACCGGGACTTCTTCCAGTGATTACCTTAGTTTGAGGAGTTCATGTATTCACTAAGTGTTAATGCTTTGTTATGGTTCTTTATTAAAAGGAGGCCTTAATATCCCTTAGTTTCCAGTATGGACCCCGCTGCCACGGGAGAGTAGGACAAAAGATGTCATGCAAGTTCTTTTAATAAAGCACGTGTGACTATTTTCGGAATACATGCCTACATTATATCGATGAACTGGAGCTAGTACCGAATCGCCCTAGGTTATAACTATCACATGATGAATGTCATCCAACAAGTCACCGATCCAATGCCTACTAACTTTTCCATATTGTTTCTACTAAGTTACTACTGGTATTATCACTATTACACTTGCTACAAAATTACTACTATCACCGTTACTGTTACTATTACTGTTGTCACTACTATCAAAACTATCAAACTACTTTGCTACTGATCACTTTGCTGCAGATAATTAATCTCCAGGTGTGGTTGAATTGACAACTCAGCTGCTAATACTTTCAAATATTCTTTGGCTCCCCTTGAGTCAAATCTATAAATTTGGGTTAAATACTCTATCCTCAAAAACGGTTATCAGCGCACCCGAGCACGCCTGCCACATCGAAATGATGAAGGGGTCCCAGCCGGAAATGCCCGGAAACCCAGCGGTCCGAAGCTCGCCTCCTCCATCAGACCGGTGGCGCCGTGTGGCGCAGCTCCGGCGTGCCGCGTAGTGCTACCTCTTGAGCATGTGTTGGTTTTCCCTTGAAGAGGAAGGGTGATGCATCAAAGTAGCGTAAGTATTTCCCTTAGTTTTGAGAACCAAGGTATCAATCCAGTAAGAGATTACACGCAAGTCACCTAGTACCTGAACAAACAATCAAGAACCTTGCAACCAACGCAATAAAGGGTAGTCAATCCCTTCACGGTTACTCGCAAAAGTGAGATCTAATAAAGATAGTAAAGTAAATATTTTTGGTATTTTTGTTGTGTAGATTGGAAAGTAAAGATTGCAAAATAGTAAAAGAGATGTAATGTAAATAAAAGAGATGCAATATAATAAGAAAGAGACCCGGGGGCCATAGGTTTCACTAGTGGCTTCTCTCAAGATACCATGTATTACGGTGGGTGAACAAATTACTGCCGAGAAATTGATAAAAAAGCGCATAGTTATGAAGATATATAAGGCAATGATCATGAATATAGGCATCACGTCAGTGTCAAGTAGATCGAAACGATTATGCATCTACTACTATTACTCCACACATCGACTGCTATCCAGCATGCATCTAGAGTATTAAGTTCATAAGGACAGAGTAATGCATTAGGCAAGATGACATGATGTAGAGGGATAAACTCAAGCAATATGATATAAACCCCATCTTTTTATCCTCGATGGCAACAATACAATACGTGCCTTGCTGCCCCTACTGTCACTGGGAAAGGACACCGCAAGATTGAACCCAAAGCTAAGAACTTCTCCCATTGCAAGAAAAACCAATCTAGTTGGCCAAACCAAATCGATAGTTCGAAGAGACTTGCAAAGATATCAAATCATGCATAAAAGAATTCAGAGGAGATTCAAATAATATTCATAGATAAGTTGATCATAAATCCACAATTCACCGGATCTCGGCAAACACACCGCAAAAGAGTATTACATAGAATAGATCTCCAAGACATCGAGGAGAACTTTGTATTGAGAATCAAAGAGAGAAGAAGCCATCTAGATAATAACTATGGACCCGAAGGTCTGTGGTAAACTACTCACGCTTCATCGGAGAGGCAATGGTGTTGATGTAGAAGCCCTCCGTGATTGATTCCCCCTCTGGTAGATTGCTGGAAAAGGCCCCAAGATGGGATCTCACGGGTACAGAAGGTTGCGGCGGTGGAAAAGTGGTTCCGTGGCTCTCTCTGATCGATCTATGGTATAAGAGTATATATAGGCGAACGAAGTACGTCGGTGGAGCTACGAGGGGCCCACGAGGGTGGGGGTGCTACCTCTTGAGCACTGCGTTGGATTTCCCCGAAGAGGAGAGGATGATGCAGCAAAGTAGCGTAAGTATTTCCCACAGTTTTTGAGAACCAAGGTATCAATCCAGTAGGAGGCTACACGCAAGTCCCTCGTACCTACACAAAACAAATAGCTCAACGCAACCAACACGATTAGGGGTTGTCAATGCCTTCACGGTCACTTACGGGAGTGAGATCTAATAGATATTTTTTTGGTATTTTTGATATAGAGATGCAAGGTAAAATAAAAGGCAAAGTAAAAGCAAAGCAATAATAAAGTGATGGAGATGGATATAATGAGAATAGACTCGGGGCCATAGATTTCACTAGTGGCTTCTCTCAAGAGCATAAGTTTTCTACGGTGGGTGAACAAATTACTGTTGAGCAATTGACAGAATTGAGCATAGTTATGAGAATATCTAGGTATGATCATGTATATAGGCATCACGTCAGAGACAAGTAGACCGACTCCTGCCTGCATCTACTACTATTACTCCACTCATCGACCACTATCCAACATGCATCTAGAGTATTAAGTTAAAAACAGAGTAACACCTTAAGCAAGATGACATGATGTAGAGGGATAGTTTCATGCAATATGAAAAAAACCCATCTTGTTATCCTCGATGGCAACAATGCAATACGTGCCTTGCTGCCCCTTCTATCACTGGGAAAGGACACCGCAAGATTGAACCCAAAGCTAAGCACTTCTCCCATTGCAAGAAAAACCAATCTAGTAGGCCAAACCAAACTGATAATTCGAAGAGACTTGCATAGATAACCAATCATACATAAAAGAATTCAGAGGAGATTCAAATATTGTTCATAGATAGACTTGATCATAAACCCAAAATTCATCGGGCTCAACAAACACACCGCAAAAAGAAGATTACATCGAATAGATCTCCACGAGAGAGGGGGAGAACATTGTATTGAGATCCAAAAAGAGAGAAGAAGCCATCTAGCTACTAACTATGGACCCGAAGGTCTGAGGTAAACTACTCACACTTTATCGAAGGGGCTATGATGATGTAGAAGCCCTCCGTGATGACGGCTGAGGGAGTCCTGGATTAGGGGGTGTCCGGATGGCCGGACTATACCATCAGCCGGACCCCTGGACTATGAAGATACAAGATTGAAGACTTCGTCCCGTGTCCGGATGGGACTTTCCTTGGCGTGGAAGGCAAGCTTGGCGATACGGATGTTTAGATCTCCTACCATTGTAACCGACTTTGTGTAACCCTAACCCTCTCCGGTGTCTATATAAACCGGAGGGTTTTAGTCCATAGAACAACAGAACATACAACAATCATACCATAGGCTAGCTTCTAGGGTTTAGCCTCCTTGATCTCGTGGTAGATCTACTCTTGTACTACACATATCATCAATATTAATCAAGCAGGACGCAGGGTTTTACCTCCATCGAGAGGGCCCGAACCTGGGTAAAACTTCGTGTCCCTTGTCTCTTATTACCATCCGCCTAGACACACAGTTCAGGACCCCCTACCCGAGATCCGCCAGTTTTGACACCGACATTGGTGCTTTCATTGAGAGTTCCTCTGTGTCGTCGCTTTTAGGCCCGATGGCTCCTTCGATCATCAACAACGATGCAGTCCAGGGTGAGACTTTTCTCCCCGGACTGATCTTCGTTTTCGACGGCTTCGCACTACGTGCCAATTCGCTTGGCCATCTGGAGTAGATCGAAAGCTACGCCCCTGGCCATCAGGTCAGATTTGGAAGTTTAAACTACACGGCTGACATCCCCGGGAACTTGATCTTCGACGGATTCGAGCCACAGCCGAGCGCGCCGCACTGTCTCGATGGGCATGATCTAGCTCTGCCGCCGAACAGCGCCCAGGAGGCCGCACACGCTTCGGTTCCGACCCTTAATTCGGAGCCGGCTGCGCCGATCGAGGATGAGCGGTTAGACACCGCCTCGGGGGCTGTGATCTCAAAGGCGATTGAGCCAAACACCAGCCCCGCACTCCGCAAGGCCCGTGACTCCGAGGGGCTGGATTCCTCTCCGGACTCCAAGCCCTCCGCGCGCCTGCCGATCGAATCCGATCGGGCGCCGATCATGGAGTTCACCGCTGCGGACATCTTCTAGCACTCGCCCTTCGGCGACATCCTGAAGTCATTAAAGTCTCTCTCTTTATCAGGAGAGCCCTGGCCGGACTACGGTCAGCAAGGTTGGGATACGGACGATAAAGAAATTCAAAACCCACCCACCACCCATTTGGTAGCCACCGTCGATAATTTAAACAACGTGCTCAATTTCGACTCCGAAGACATCAACGGTATAGACGACGATGCAGGAGACGCATATGAACCAACGCCTATAGGGCATTGGACAGCCACCTCATCTCATGATGTGTACATGGTGGATACACCTAAAGGAGGCGACAACAAGGAACACGGGGATGCAACGAGGAATTGGTCTCTCGAAAAGCAATCAGAGCGGCGGCGTAAACGCCGCCCCAAGCCCCGCCTCGACACAGACCCAGCCATAGAGCAAGGCGAGCCGGCAGACGACGAGCATGCCTTAGAGCAACCGTCCGAACAGGGCAACTCGGATAAAGAAACCGAACAACCCGTCCCCGGCGAAAAGGGCATTCCGGACGACCTTACGCCGGATAAGGCCACGGAGCAGAAGAACCTCCACAAAAGGCTCGTTGCAACCGCACATAGCCTGAAAAAGCAGAAGCAGAAGCTAAAAACTGCGAAAGATGCACTCAGAATCAGATGGAGCAAAGTAATCAATACCGCTGACAAATAAGGCGACAGTCGCCGCACTAAAAGCTATCCGAAGCGAAAGCTACTGCCTGAATTTAACGAAGAGGCCTTAGAGCCCTCGCATTCAAAAAGTAAAAAAAGCCACCCGGTCGGATAGACGACCCCATGGCCACCATAAAATGGCAAGCGGCACCGCACTCAAGCCGGCATGCGACCCACTTAAGGACTCGCATGAAAACAATGGCCCAACCAGGTCTATTTATGGGCCAAGAAAGCAAGCTCTCGTAAGCAATGCAACAAAACCAGTATCCGAACGCCACGGCACACCCAAATACAGGGGTGCCGCACACACCCTATGTTTCACCGACGAGGTCCTGGATTATGAATTTTCAGCGGGATTTAAACCCGTAAACATAGAGGCGTACGACGGAACAACAGATCCTGGAGTCTGGATCGAGGATTATATCCTCCACATACATATGGCCCTTTAAGCTTGAGGGGTAAGTATTTTATGGCGTGGAGGTCATCTCCTCTGGCCATATGTATCTCTTACGCTCAAGATGCCCGGTCCACGAGGCATCATCTCTTTAAAGGGAAAACATTGAGTGCGCCCCCCGCAGAGGATCGTGCGGCTGCCTTAACAGCCCCACAATAATACGGCTTCAAAAACATCCAAACAGGTCGTTAAGACCATGGACACGGCTGGACGAGTCCGGCGTAAACATATCATTAATAAAGGCTTAATAACCGTATACCCCTGCGCTAGGGGCTCCGCGCATGTACAATATGAGACAATCAAGCTCAATTTTACCCATTTCAATCTATACTTTGATTATTTAGTATAACTTCTGTTTGGCACGACCCTTTTTCTTTCTCAACTAAGTTCCTCTCTTTTATAGATGAACATCATGCTGCGCCCGTCCAGGATACGGCACAACGGAGACACAGACGCAGACGTGCAGCAGGGACCCGTTCCAAGTATTATTTTCAGGTTAAGACCCTGCGTAAACCTTTTTTACTGTCTCTTGTTGATACACACCCTCCGGTTTTTCGTTATAATCAAGGAGGGGACTGACGTCTTGGCATGTGGCCACGTCAGGAATTTTGCACGTACCTGGACACTAGGGGCTTATAACCAAGGGTGTTGTCCCGCCCGCACTCATAAAGACCGAATACCTTAGGGAGTGTTCGGCGTCGCGAGTTTGGCCTTATATGCATTAGCTCCGAATCATGTCTTTGGTCAAATGTTGGGTTGCCCGGCTCCTGTGTTTGGCTGCCTTACGTTCTGCACTATCGTCTAAGGCAGCACTAGGAGAACTACTGCGATTGTGCCCCGGTTCGTCCAGGCGAGCACCTCAGTAGAGAAAGCCGAAAACTGACTGTCATGATATAGCGTGAGACTGGTCAACCACTCGATGACTCACCGGAATCTATAGGATTCCTCCGCATTAACGAAGGGCCGTTTCCCAGCCAGGCACATATGCGCCCCGACTTCGGTCGAGTGCAGGCGCCACCAGGGGCTATTTAAGTAGCCTCACTATCAAGCTCCTATGGCTAAGTGAAAGTGTTAAAGCATTATAGTCCGGTTTCCTAGCCCGCTGCGCTATCACCTCCTTTGTAGGACCAAGACGTTGGATTAAGTGTGAAAACGCGTCTTCTGCGAGCACCCCCGCACTATGTGCATGGGGGCTGAAGCCAACGACTGCCATCTTTCAGATTTTATATATATCTTAAAACGGCCGCACAGGAGGTGTTTCAAATACTTGAAGGCACAAGTATAAAAGGCTCCTACAATTTATCAAAATATTGCTTTACAATTAAAATATGCTATTAGAACATAGCATCCTTCGAGCACTGCGTCTCTATTACACGAGCGCCTTCAAGAACTTCCTGAAAATAGTGCTCGGAGGGTACTCGGCTTTTTTCCAAATCTCGGGATGCAACAACGGTGGTCTCCATCCCCGCCCAGTATGTCTTGACACGGGCAAGAGCCATCCGTGCACCCTCTATGCATGCTGACCTCTTCATTGCATCGATACATGGCACCACACCAAGGAATTGCTGCACCAAGCTGAAATAACTCTTCGGCTCCGATCTCCCCGGCCACAGATGACTCATGACGCACTTCATGGCGAGTCCAGACAACCTATTCAGCTCAGCCCATTCGACCAGACGATCGTCCACTAACAGTGGACGCTCGGGATTGTGGAACTGCGACCAAAAGAGTTTCTCCACTTCGCGATCCCCTTGATCTCGAAAGTGTTCGGTCACATCAGCATCACTTGCCGCCAAATCCAGATAGGTGTCCGTCGTACTCCACAGCCGGTCCAACGGAGCATGCTTGGGATCACCAAACTTCCTCCGTAGCATAAAGGGCTTCCCAGCCGCGATCTCTCCGGCTTCATGAAGCTCCTCCCTCGTAGCTCTCATCGTAGAGCGAGCATCCTTGGCATTGGCAACGGCTTTCTTCAAGTCCGTCTGTTCTGCCCGATCTTCTTTTTCCAGAAGCTTGCAACGGTCAGCAGCACTCTTTAGCTTCACGGCCATCTCTTTCTTGCTTCGGCAGTGAGCAGCCTGTTCCGCTCTCAGCTCTTCAAGGGCCTTTTCGGCAGCCGCATCACTTTTTATGGCTTGTTCCTTAGCTCGGGCAAGTTCCGCCCGAAGACTCTCCACGGCGGCCGCACCATCTGCGTCAAGCACACACATTGTAAGATACTGGCATAAAGCTCCTCTTACTAGGTGCCGCCCAAGGAATTACATACCTTGAGCCTCATCAAGCCGCTTGTTGACGAGCGCGATGTCGGCATCTGCCACGTCAAGTTGTCGCTTTAGCTCGGCAAAATCATCAGTCCGGCTGGATTCCGGACACTTCGCCACCTACATTTAAAGGCGACATTTTAGACCTGGGATTATGATCCTCTGCGCGCCGTCACTTTTTGACAACGCACAGAGTCTCAGGGGCTACTATCTACACAGGGCGCATCTTATTTATGCGCAACTGTTAGAAAATGTACATTATTTCATGTACCTCAAAACCTATCAGTATACTTCTCACAGCCTCATGCAATCTGCTTTCCGCGGACGAAATCCTTTCAATCACCCTGCCCATCAACGCACGGTGCTCCTCTAAGGTAGAAGCTCGCCCTAGCAGATTCTTCAGCTCCTCCGACCGAGCACCGGACGGTGCTGGATTCGTCCTATGGCCTCCTTCGAAGGCCGGATGCGGAGAACCTTGGGGGGCCATATAGCTACCTTCCGCCCCTACCAGATTCGGAGAAGCCCTCCGCGACGACACCTCAGGGTCGCCCGCCTCGCTAGGTGGTACGGCAGGGGGAGGCGTCCCGCTCTCCATCATCTCTGGAAGAAGGTCCCCGAAGACGAGCTCTGCTGAGAAGGGCTGAGGTACGAGCTACAAGGTAAAATGTCGGTTAATCTTCTCAGATATAAAGCAAGGATTTCTCTCTCAAAAATATAATCTTTCTCTACTTACGGCTCGCTGGAGGGCTGGCCCCCTTGAGGGCATAGTTCCGCCGAGGTATCCCCCGGCGTAGGACCCTTTGACAAGGATTCCCCCCCCCCCCCCCCCGCTTTGAGGCCATAGTCTCCGGGTTTTCAAAGGCAGTCCTCTTCTTCCCCTGAGGAGAGGAATTTTCGGTTCCTCCCTTCCAAACAGCCTCCTTCGAGGAGGTCGTAGTTTCCTTGTCCCCTCCCTCACTTTCCCCCAAAGGCACAATCTTCAGCATCCTGACTAGCACGGGATCCGGCCTGGTCTCGGGGAGGGGAGCCGGACACTTGGTCAGCTTTGCTTTCGCTATCCACTCCTGTTCAAAAGGACGGCTCTTTTAGGGGCAAGTTTATGACAAATATATGGATAACGAGTCCGGGCACAAGGCTACTTACTTGAGTATCCGGGCGATTGCAGCTCAGACCTGCGTCCTTGGTCAAATCCGGACACATTGCTTGTGATCCGAAGAATAGTTTATACATCTCCGCGGGCGTTGCGCCCATAAAATGTTGGAGAGCTCGTGGTCCCTCCGGATTAAACTCCCACAAACGAAGGGAGCGACGTTTGCCGGGCAGTGTTCGACGGATCAGCATGACTTGCGTCACTTTGACCAAGCTGAGACCTCTTTCTAAGAGATCCCTGATGTGGCCCCACAACAAAGACACGTCTTGGGGTGGCCCCCAATCTAGGTCTTTACTGACCCACGACCCTAGCTACTTTGGGGGACCCGAGCGAAAGGCAGGTGGCGCCACCCACTTGGTGCCCCTGGGAGCGGTGATATAGAACCACTCTCATTGCCACCAGCCGAGCTCCTCTTGAAAAGGGCCCTCGGGCCATGGAGCATCGGCCTTCTTTCTTATAACAGCGCCTCCGCACTCTGCGTGCCATCCCTCAATCATATTTGGCCCCACCTTAAAGGTCTTGAGCCATAATCCAAAGTGAGGTGTGACGCGGAGGAATGCTTCACACACGACGACGAATGAGGAAACATGGAGGATGGACTACGGAGCTAAATCATGAAATTCCAGCCCATAATAGAACATCAACCCCCTCACAAAGGGATCCATGGGGAAGCCTAACCCCCGAAGGAAGTGAGACATGAACACCACGCTCTCACCGGGCTGGGGACTGGGAATAGCCTGCCCTTGAGCAGGCAGCCTATGCGAAATTTTGTCGGTCAAGAACTTGGCCTCTCTCAACTTTAGCACGTCCTCCTCCGTGACGGAGGAGGGCATCCATCGGCCTTGATGGTCGGAACCGGACATTGTCGAAGGTCCGAAGCGCCTAAAATCTAGAGCCTAGGGTGTTGAAACTCAAGGCGACGGGCGAACTCGTTTGAGATTGAAAGAAAGGGGTAAGGCCTTGGTCTCTTTATAAGAGGTTGAATACCAAGGGTCCTCCCCGTAACCGTTTGTGTTGGGGATATAACTACTGGGCGTAAACCGGCCTATTTGGGCCGGGTTAACTTCATCAGTAGTTCAAGAGTGTTAAAGCCCAAGAAGATAGATGAGGGCCTGAGGCCCGTAGTCGGTTTAAGACTTGTAGCCGTAAACCGGCATCTCTATGTAAACTTGTATTTTAAGGTAGGAATAAGGAGAGACCAACCCGAATACGAATATGAACCGGTGTTGGGACTCTGTGAACCGACGGGCGTCACCCGTGTATATAAGGGGACGACCCGACGGCGGTTCAGGACTAAGGAACAACAACTCGAGACTTAGGCGAAGCTTGTTTGCTCCCTAGTCATCGAAACCCCATCAATTCCATCACAACTAGACGTAGGCTTTTACCTTCATTGAAGGGGCCGAACTAGTATAAACTCTCTGCGTCCCTGTGTCCGCTTTAACCCCTTCAAGCTAACCCGTCACGATGGCTCCACGACTAAGTCCTTTCTCTAGGACATCTGCCGTGACAAAACCACGACAGTTGGCGCCCACCGTGGGGCTATCGCACGATGGTTTCAATTTTTGGAGGGCCGCTTTGAAGGACTCGAGGGCTACGTTGTGGGCCGGATGACTAAGAGTCGTCGCGGCAAGCTCTACATCGACGATGCAGGCTGGGGCCCCGAGGCCGGCTCAATTGAGTACGGGTACCGGGTCCCCTTTGGTGGCATACACGTTTTCGTCGGCAAGATCAGTGAACCGGGCCCTGAGCCGGACATCTGCACCGACCTCGTCGAGACGGCTCAGCGTGCGCGATCCGCCCAGGTTAAACTGGCCGTGAAGCGTGCCTTCGTGGGAGTCATCCATGGAGGAAGTTATGAGGACGGATCGGAATCTGGTGGCGAGACCGTCGTTTACTCTGGCGACGAGTCATCAAGCGGAGAAACCGAATCTCTGTATCAACTACAAGATGGCCGGATTGGGGGATGTTCCGATGGCGACAGTATTCCGGACCCCTCTGATCTGCCCAATCGGGTTGGAATATTCATGGCCGGTACACAAGCAGCGCTTCATTCTTCGACCGCTGCGGCAATGACCTCCGGTTCAGTAGCAGTGACGGCTGCCAGGGCAGGAGGCTCAGTGCGCCCGCTGGCTCAAGTTTTATCGGATCTGTTTGATGCGTTGGCCGCGCTTATGGCAGAAGCTAACCCGGCGGATCAAGACGTCCACTGGTACCTTGCGCGGGCCTTTGGAATCATTGGGCAGGCGCACATTGCGTAAAGCAGGGACAAGGCAAGGCACCCCCAGAGAACTAGAAGTAACACCAGGCTCGACTGAGGTAGTTGGACGAACCGGCATAAGCTGCCGAGCCTGATACTGTGCGGCTAACTCGGCCTCCCTGCATGCTCGGGCCCGGTCCACCACTTCCTGAGCATTATCAGCACCACCTGCCGGGTTGTTTCCGCGGAGTGCCCCACGCCGTTCATTACTTGATACGGCTGGTTCATCCATATGCCTGCTATAGCTCCGGCTTGGGCGAGGGGTTGAGTGAATCCGGTCGCGGCTGTACGAGTATGCTTCCTGTTGGACCAAAGTTGTCCTAAGAAGTTCCTTGACCCGGCGTGTTTCTACCACCTGTGGCGAGTCACCTTCAATTGGAATGGCCTCCAGCCGTGCAGCAGCTGCAACAAGATTGTCCATCGGGTTGGAGTAGTGACCCGGAGGTGTTGGAACAGCCTGAGGTACAACAATGTTATGACGAGGCAGATCCATCAAAAGGGGCTGAACCGGCACACCGGTCCCAGGAGCTTCCGCCCGGTTTACCATCGGCGAACTACTGGTTCCTGCTCCTGGGTGTTGAAAAGGTCTCTGGCCTCGAAAACTGAAGGTAAACGGGATCGGTACTTCCTCTTCATGACTTCATGCGACGCGTTCTGGTCCAACATGAGCCTGTAGGCTTGTGCATCTAAAGTGGCTCGTTCCGCAGCCATCCTGGTATTTTCAGCTGCCAGGTCTGCCTTGGCCTGAGTGATCTGTTCCCTCACTTTTGTGATCTCCGCGTTGTGAAATTACACGGCGGATCAACCTCCAGAGACATGGGTGGAGAGTTATGAGATGGCCATGGAGATGCTTGATGTGGATGATGCGGCATGTGCGAAGTACTTCACCATGATGCTCGAAGGAATGGCCCGTACTTGGTTAAAAAGCTTACCGGGCAATTCTATCAGTTCATGGGCCCAATTACGAGCCCGGTTTATCAGTAACTTCAAGGATACATGTAAGCAGCCTATGTCGATAGTGGACTTAGCTGCCTATGTCCAGGAGGAAGGAGAATCGACGACTCATTGGGTGCGCCGAGTCTCACAAGTGTTGCATTCGTCAGACCGCATCAACGCTGACACCGCAGTCATAACCCTAGAAGGCAACTGCCGGTTTGGGCCCCTAAAGCTGAAGTTGGGACGGATGAAGCGCCATTGCACTGACATAGGGACCCTCATGGCTGCTTTGGTAAAGTATGTTGATTCTGATAGTACCAAGGATCCCGAGTCTGATGATGACAAGGCAGGGAAGGGAAAGAAGAACAGCAACTCCAAAGGTCAGCAGCATCACTCGGCAGGCAATGGTAGCGGAGGCAAGCGCAAAGCGGATGGCAACATGGATTTCGTGGCCAATACCAACGCGTAGGACAAGGGCCAGCAACGCAAGGGTAAACCGCCGAATCACAGTGGAGCACCTAACCCTAACCCGGACCGCCTAAATTATCTATTGAACCAGCCCTGTCCAAAGCATGGGACGAAGGAGGTGCCCGCAAACCACCTTTGGAAGGATTGCTACATTATGCAGGAGTTCAAGAATTCTAATGCTTTCCGGTATGATCACGGCTCCGGCGGTGGCTCAGGATCCGGGCCGGGTTACGGTGGAGGAAATTCCGGTTCAGGATTTAATGGTAATCCGGGCGGACATAACAATCAAAATAATCAGAATAACCAGGGTGGTTACAACCAGCAGCAGCAACAATCGGGTTACCAGAGCAACCCAAAGCAGTTGAATAGTGGGCAGTACCATGTCTTCACCACTAGCTTGGACAAGCGAGACCGAAAGGTCCAGAAGCGGGCAGTCAACTCTGTTGAACTGGCCATGCCCCGTTATCTACGTTGTCTGAACAACCAATCATATGGAGCAGAGAGGATCATCCTCCCCGGGTTGACAATCCGGGTTAGTTGGCTTTAGTAGTGGCTCCTCAGGTGGGAGGTTACAAGTTCACCAAGGTGCTCATGGATGGAGGGAGCAGCATCAATATCTTGTACTATGAGACCTTCCGTCGTATGGGACTAACAGATAAAAATCTCAAACCGTCCAATAGGGTGTTCCATGGTGTGGTACCTGGCAAGTCAGCATATCCTATTGGCAAGATAGCTCTGGAAGGCCTTTGGAGATGATCATGATTCCAAATCGGAGACATTGACGTTTGATGTGGTAAAAATCCAAAGTCCATATCACGCCCTGTTTGGGCGACCGGCCTACGCCAAGTTCATGGCACGACCCTGTTATGTGTATTTACAGCTTAAGATGCCGGGTCACAAGGGGACAATAACAGTTGACGGAAGCCGTAGAGTCGCTTTGGAGTGCGAGGAAGGAGATGCGGCCTACGCAGAGTCGGTTTGTGCCACCGAGGAGCTGAAATTTTATAAGGACAATGTTGATCCGGCAGACATGACTCCGTTGAAGAAGCCAACTACGGAGCATGATCCGGCCCTGAAGTTCAAATCGGCAGCTGAAACTAAGCTTGTTGACTTCGTACCTGGCGATTCGTCCAAGCAGTTCAACATCAGTGCCAACTTGGATCCGAAATAGGAAAGCGCGCTCATCGAGTTCATCCATGAGAATAGGAACATTTTTGCATGGAAGCCCTCTGACATGCCAGGTGTACCGAGCCAACTCGCTGAGCACACTCTTAATGTGGATCCTAAATACAAACCGGTGAAACAGTTCCTCCGCCGGTTTAACGAAGAAAGACGCAAGGCTATTGGAGAAGAGGTAGCCAGGCTCTTAACAACTGGCTTTATTATTGAAGTTTTCCACCCTGAGTGGCTTGCTAATCCGGTGCTGGTCCTTCAGAAAAATGGCACCTGGCGCATGTGTGTGGAATATACAGATCTTAATAAGGCTTGTCCAGCAGACCCTTTTGCCCTCCCCCGTATAGATCAAATTATTGATGCTACGGCGGGTTGTGAGCGTTTGAGTTTTCTGGATGCATACTCCGGCTATCATCAGATCAAAATGGCAATTAAGGTCCAGGAGAAGACGGCATTCATAACTCCCTTTGGAGCCTTCTGCTATGTGTCTGCCCTTTGGGCTCAAGAGTGCCCAGGCAACCTATCAACGGTGTGTACAAAATTGCCTTCACAAGCAAATTGGCCGTAATGTACATGCTTACGTGGATGATATCATGGTTAAGTCAAGGAAGAAGGAGACTCTGGTTGATGACTTGAAAGAAACCTTTGGTAACCTGAGGACGTACAAGATGATGCTTAATCCGGACAAGTGTGTTTTTGGTGTACCGGCAGGCAAGTTATTGGGTTTTCTGGTGTCCAACAGGGGAATCGAGGCTAATCCGGAGAAGATCACAGCCACCACCTCCCTGGCTAAACCGAAGTGTATCAATGATGTTCAACGCCTGGCAGGCCGGATTGCCGCGTTGAGCCGGTTCATCAGCCGCCTTGGTGAGAAGGCAATCCCTTTTGTATCAGATGTTGAAGAAGACGGATCAATTCGTCTGGAGTTCTGCTGCTGATAAGGCATTTGAGGACTTAAAGCAGCAATTGGCCAATCCGCCCGTGCTCGCCGCTCCCATTGACAAGGAGCCGTTGCTGCTATATGTTGCTGCTAATGCTCGTGCGGTCAGTGTGGCTATTGTGGTGGAGCGAAAAGAGGCAGGCAAAGAGCATCCGGTTCAACGTCCGGTCTATTATATCAGCGAGGTACTTACTGAGTCCAAGCAAAGGTATCCGCATTGGCAGAAGCTGGTACATGGAGTTTTTATGGCAAGCCGGAAGCTTAAGCAATACTTTCAAGAGCACCCCATTACGGTGGTCAGTTCTGCTCCCTTGGGCGATATCATCTAGAACCGGGAAGCGACTGGCCGGATTGCCAAGTGGGCTATAGAGCTTGGGCCGCACGGGTTGAAGTGCGTGCCTCGGATGGCGGTTAAGTCTCAAGCTCTTGTTGATTTCATCAATGATTGGACGGAACTGCAAGCACCTGAAGAAAAGCCGGATCACACATATTCGACCATCCATTTTGATGGATCCAGCCAATTGGAAGGCTCGGGGGCTGGAGTCGTGTTAACTTCCCCACGAGGTGATAAATTTTGTTACGTTCTCCGCTTAATGTTCCCTTGTACTAACAATGCAGCTGAGTATGAAGCCTTGCTCCATGGTCTCCGAATGGCTAAGGAGATGAATCTAAGTCGAGTTAAGTGTTTCGGTGACTCGGACCTCGTGGCTCAACAAGTGTCTGGCACTTGGGATTCCAAGGACCCACTCATGGCAGCATATTGTCGTGAGGTGGATATCGTTGCAGGTCACTTTAAAGGCTATCAGGTGGACCACGTGGACCAATGGAAGAATGAAGCGGCGGACGCTTTAAGCCGGCTAGGCTCTCAGCACAAACCGGTCCCGCCCAATGTTTTTCTGGATGTGCTGCACAACCCGTCGGTCAAGCTCCCTGGTGAAGCGGATTTGGCTATTCCTGATCCAGAGGCTCAATTGGTGGCAGCTCTTCATGTATTTCCGGATTGGACGCTTCCTTATCTGGCATACATGAACCGGGGCGAGTTACCAGAGGATGAGACTCTGGCCCGGCAGATAATCCGGTGGTCCAAGTCCATGACTATTGTTAATGGCGAGTTGCATCATTGCAGTGTAGCAGGGGCGTTTCAACGCTGTGTGTCCCCTGAAGAAGGCTGTGAAATTTTGCGTGAGATCCACGAAGGAGATTGTGGTCACCACGCCGGTTCAAAATCATTGGTGGCTAAAGCATTCCGCCATGGCTTCTATTGGTTAACTGCTCATGCTGATGCGGAGGATCTGGTCAAACGATGTGACGGTTGCCAAAAGTTTTCAAGACGTGTTCACGTGCCGGCTCAAGAATTGAGAATGATTCCAATCACTTGGCCGTTTGCGACTTGGGGGCTAGATATGGTTGTGCCTTTCAAAAGGTCCAAGGACAAGAAGACCCACCTCCTAGTGGCAGTTGACAAGTTTACAAAGTGGGTGGAGGCAGAACCTGTTAGCAAGTGTGATGCGGCCACAGCGGTTCAGTTCATCAAAAAAGTGATTTTCATGTTTGGCTTTCCACACAGTATCATCACAGATAATGGCACCAATTTGTCCAAAGGTGCCATGAAGGAGTTCTGTGAACGTGAGCACATCCGACTTGACGTTTCGTCAGTGGTGCACCCACAGTCCAATGGTCAAGCAGAAAGGGCTAATCAGGAGATCTTGAGAGGCATATGGTTCCTTTGTAGAGAACACCGGGTTGTTGGGTAGAAGAGTTACCATCTGTGCTATGGAGCATCAATACCACACCCAACAGATCAACAAGATACACACCGTTCTTCATGGTCTATGGAGCGGAGGCGGTTCTCCCCAGTGATATCCGTCATGATTCACCTCGTGTGGCGGCTTATGTTGAAGCGGACAACGAGACAGCACGGCAAGATGCTTTGGACCGGTTAAATGAAGAGCGTGACATAGCAGCTGCCCGCTCGGCGATTTACCAACATGATCTTCGTCGTTATCACAGTCGCCGAGTTAGAACCAGAACCTTTCAAGAAGGAGATTTGGTGCTTCGGCTCATCCAAGATCAGACTGATATGCATAAGTTATCCCCACCTTGGGAGGGATCTTTCGTGGTCAGCAAGAATCTGCACAACAGGTCATACTATCTGATCGATATTTGAGAGCATAAAGACTCACGTACA
Source organism: Aegilops umbellulata (assembly GCA_032464435.1). Lineage (NCBI taxonomy): Eukaryota > Viridiplantae > Streptophyta > Magnoliopsida > Poales > Poaceae > Aegilops > Aegilops umbellulata. The sequence goes on along the minus strand of CP136055.1, from coordinate 501,871,168 downwards.
TCAGAGGAGGAGACCAACAGGCCGTGGAACATAGCTCATCTTCGGCCTTACTATACCTGAGCCATTGGCTCTACTTATGTACATATTATGACAATGTATATATTATGGTTAATATAATAAACCGGAACCTCAGCTAAAGCGGGGTATCTGTTCTTTCACATCATGCGTGGTTACACGGAGTTGTTCTGTAATAAAGCGGCCTCCAGTTTACCCTTTGAAATTGCTTTTTAAATATTACTTGGGGGCTTGGTCGTATCCGAACCAATGCAACACCTTTTGATAGGCTAAAGCCACCAGATCACTTGGGGACATGGTCAAGTCTGAACCAGTCACGCCTCTTGATCGGCCTAAGGCCACAGAATCACTTGGGGGCTTGGTCGAACCCGAACCATTGCCATGCCTCTTGATCGGCATAAATGCCACGGTTTCATTTGGGGACCTGGCTGACTTGAACTGTAGCTACACCTATCGGGAGCTTGGTCGTGTCTGACCATGGTAACGCCATCTGATCGGCTCAAATAAGCCTCTTTTTGCAAACGGTTTTATCATTGCCTTTGCCTCAATATTTTCTTTCATACATATTTCTTTACAATTGTTGCGTTTTTAAACCGACAAAGTTTTAAATCGGTTCAAACTGTCAATGGATAGAACACGGTCTATTTTTAATCCGGAGTTTATTTGCCCGGTTTGATTTTCTTTGTTAAACATCCTATTAAGGAGTAACACGGTGTTTATTATAAAGCCCGGCACGGTTTACAAGGTAAACCGGCATTATATATACAGGAGCCGTTATCTCCTCTAATGGTGCAGGGTTTATAAAACCTCCGCTTCAAGATTGGCTAAGCCAGCTTCATGCCCAATGATGGCAGGTATTATATATCACAAAGAGTCGATCATATACTTCAAATTTCAGATATTGTGATTTCATAACAATCCGCCTGACGATATAACCGCGGCGGTATTTTAAGATTTTTTGATTGCAGAAAGTACTTTGGAAATTTTATCACCCAAAGGAAGCACAGGTTGCAGTATGTATGCATGAAGGCATAACAAAATCAAGAGTGTCGGCTAGCCTATTACAAGGCAACACGGTGCCCAAATAAGATTATTGTTTTTCAAAGGTGGAGCAGTTTTAAACCGATTTCCGGTTCAAGCTTGGTCACCAGCATGGCTGGATGGTTGTGGGTCATCCCGCGCCGCTTCCACTCTGCTTCTCTGCCCAGCGGCTGGAAGTCAACAGTTGTCTAGTCGATTCCCATTAATGCTTGAAAAACAGCTTCATCATGAATCAGCAGTGACGGATCAATATCAGGAGCATAAGTGTGCTTACAGATTGGAGGGATAAGATTTTCCGCTTCAGGAATCGGTGCGGCTACTCGTTGGTTTTGATCATTGTACTGTGCCTGATAATGCAACAAGTCTACCTCTTCAGCCAATTGGCAAGCTAGAGGATGCACCTCCCGGTTTATTGCTCGCAGATCCGCTTCGCTAAATGCTATTTCGTCTTCCTTCAAACTGGGATAGCCCTGAGCTGGCTCAACAGGGTCAAAATCCGGCACCCATGCTTTTGCCCAGATTAAGGCAGTGATGGCACCGGTTCGAGCGGCAGATCTCTTTAGCTCTTCAACCCGAGCAGGAAGCATCGACAACCTCTTCAAAGTATCTTGAATTAAAGTGGGCGCCGGATTGTTATGCGATGCAGTAGAGATGATCCGCTGTGCTCCAGAATACAACTGCTCGATCAATGTATAGGCGGCTTTCAATTTCATCCGTACATCTGACCCCAAGTGACCAATGCGTGTTCCTGAAGGGTTACAAAGAATCAGCACATTGAAAGTTACTTAAGAAGACTGAGTAATTCCAGAAGTTAAATCGGCTCACCAAAGATAGCAGCGGTCATGGAGTGCACTTGCCGCTTTATGCCGGTCAGTTTGTCCACCACCGGTTTAAGCCCAGCCTCGGTGTCTTCTGCTCGCTTGATTAAAGCGGACTTCTCGGTGGCCCAGTCCACCCGCTCCTTTTTGAAGTCCTCTTTAAGATGTTCCATGACGCTTAAAGCGCTGGTCAACTCCTCTTTCGCTTTTGAGGTTTCAGCTTGTTGAGACTTCAGATTTTCTAGGAGGTCGGTGACTTGGTTTTCTTTTGTCATCAGCTCAGCCTGCATACAGAGAATTATATGATTCAGAAAGCAGTGCAAACATTGAAGTGCCAACCACATAACAAGTTATGCACTCAGCACTTGGGGGCTAATGCATATTTGATCTTCATCTTCCAATTAATTATAAAAGTCCCAAGATCAATACAAGTATTCGACTTGGCACTTGGGGGCTAATGGCTATTTGTTCAATTAAATACTGAGGCTACAATCTTCATTACCTAAAGTCCCGGTTTAACTATACTAAGTTGAACTGGCCCTTGGGGGCTACATCAGCAAAATTCGGACATATTGCAGTTTAAATGACAAGTCCCAGTTTAAAATGATATCTTAAACCGGCACTTGGGGGCTATTGGAGTTGATGAATTACAAGCAGGAGCATATGGCAATTACCTCATATTTATCCTTCATCATATTAACCAGGTCGGCTTCATAGTCACGGCTGGTATATAACCGGTTTAAAAAGCCGGAGTGAAGGTCTTGAGGAGACAAAGCAGTATAAGTTGACAAGTCGGCATTCCATTTGCCCTTGCCAATTGCAGCAAATTCCTCCTTGGCAGTATGTTTAGACAAAGCGACAGGATTGCTTGGCTCTGTATGGCCAACTCCAGTAATAACAACTTCATCATCGATTTGCATTGGGGCCGTCGGTTTATCAGTGGACTTGGATGGACTGGTGGATTTCTCAATCCGAATGGGACTTCTGGGCTGGTCAACAGTACTGGAGGTATCAACATGCCTCTCTTCAGTAATACAGTCATCATCTTGTGGTGGCGGGTCATTTGGCGCATCTTCATGAATAGCGCTTTAGGATCTGGCATTTTATCCAGTTCAGGGACGATGTCCTCCTCGGCCGCTTTATCCAGGCGGGCCTTCTTGCTCGGTCTAGGCTTGGCCCTGAAAGGAGTAATAAAAGTCAAAAACAACATATGTTACAAAGTAATACACCAGAAATATTATGATAAGTATAGCTTACCCAGGCACAGTTTTGAGCGGTGGCAGCTGAGTAGCTGATGACTCGCCAGATGATGAATGGGAAGTAACCTGATAATCGGAGTCAGAAGGATTAAGAGGTTGACGAAAATAGCCCGCTTTAGGACAAGCACTGACAAGCAAGTTCGAGACCTCTGAGCGGCGTTTCCAAACCGGACTGTTTGGTAAATCGGAGGAGGTAACTACCTGGCCGTTGTGCCGGGTTGTGCGGCGAGCTTCGTGCTGTTGGGTCTTCATAAGAAATTTGGGAGCCAAGTAAGCAAGAGGATGAGAAAATTTAACCTTCCGGTTTGCCTGACGGATTTTTGGCAAAGGCAAAGGGTCTGAATCTGAAGAGAGAATAGTTACATCTGCAGCGTCAGCGTGGCTGGCTTCAGCATCATCCTGAAAAATATCATCATCAATAAGGCGTGTGAAAAGTAAGCCTAGTGAATCAAGCTCTACCTCAAGGTCCGGATTACCCACATCATCATCAGCTGCTGGATCTGAAGATGCAGTGGTTTTCTTCCTGTGGGTGGTTTTCTTCACGACTCTAGTCTTTGGCCGATTTGGCCTTTCCGGTTTGTCTGGTTTCTCCTGCGGAAGCTTCTTGCTCCAAAACGGATCATTGCCCTGTTTCAACAGATATTGGTGTTAAATAATGGGCAGATATAGCAATGACTGGATCAGTGAAAGGTAAAATCAAAAGCTTACAGCTGGCGGTTTGTTGGTGGCGCAGAAGGGAAGCAGGCCGGTTCGGGCACAGATGTGTTCCGGTTCATTCAACATTTTCTTCACAGCTTCTGTGACTTCTTCGTCGATGAGCTGGATGTTCATGTGTCGCAGTGGGTCATCGACACTGCCAGTATACTCGCACATCAAACCGGAGCGCTGGCTAAGGGGCAGTATGCTCCATGATATCCAACAGCGAGCGAGATCAACTCCTGTTAAACCGTTGGCCATGAAGGCTCTGAGCTTGGACAGTTGAGGAGCGTATTTACTTCTTTCCTTGGCAGTCAACCTTTGTGGAAAAGGGTGTGTATTGCTAAGCCGCTCCGGACGAAAGCCAGGCAAAGGATTTTCATCAGCAGGGGAGGCGTCTTTGCAATAAAACCATGATTGATTCCACTCTTGGGGATGGTTGTGCAGTTTCGCGTGAGGATAAGTAACCTCTTTCCTTTTCTGAATCGCCACACCACCCAATTCCATATTGGAACCATCAGTAAACTCTGTGCGGCGGTTTAGATGGAAGCACTCTCTGAACAATTCAACTCTGGGTTCCTCTTGAAAGAACACCTCATAGAGTACTTGAAAATGGCATATGTTGGTAACAGAATTGGGGCCAGTATCTTGCGGACGAAGTTGAAAATTGGCCAAGACATCCCGGTAGAATTTTGAACCGGGCGGATTAAAGCCCCGGGCTAAGTGATCTGCGAAAACAATGACCTCTCCCTCTTGAGGTGTGGGAGGACATTCTGTACCGGGGACCCTCCAATGGATGGTGTTTTTGCTGCTTAAAGCGCCGGTTAAGACTAAATTATTCAGCTGAGTTTCTGTGACACGGTAAGGAGCCCAGTTGCACTCATATACTTGTTTGGCCATGGTGAAATCTACAAAATAAGTGATTCCGGTTCAACAATGTACTGATTAACCATACATTGGCATGGACAATGTTAAACCGGGGACAGCTATACCTAAACCGGAGTTTTATGAAGCAACAGCGTATGGCTAAAGAGTTCTGGTGGTTCAACAAGGGCACTAATGGTATGTACCGGTTTGTAAATTTTTTACACCAAGTTAAACCGCCTGATCTAAGCATTGAGGCAGTTGAGATTGCGGATGGATAAGTATGCAGAAACAGATTTCACAAGATTTATCTACAGCATTGGATCCGAAGCAAGTTCAGAAAAGAAGGAAAATATTCCAAAAGCTCAAAGCAGAACGGTATTGAATCAATGGGCAGAAATATATGTGAGATCTATGGTTTCGGGCATGAAACTAAAGGCGGATAATAGAAGCTGCCGCTACATGGAGTAGGGGTTCATAGATGCATCCAGGAGCTGGTATATGAATACGAGCAGGTGATGAACACTGCAAGAACACGAAACCCTAAAAATAGATCTATGTTGAGAAGAGCAGAAGACCTACCAGAGATGAGGAAGACGTGGAAGGGCACCGCGGTTTTCTAGTGCGCTCAGGTTGATGCAGCGGCCAAGGTCGATGCAGAAGACGAAGGCGGCGGCGGAGCTCTGGGACTGGCGACGCGAGGAAGACGAAGAGGAAGGGCACGAAGGGGAGAGAAGAAATGACCCTTTGGTCCTATTTATAAGGAAAAAAGACATGTGTCAGGCGTGTGAATCCAGGAACCGCAAATTTCGGAAGCGGAGCTGTCGCCTCGGTTGTTGGAAGTCTATTAAATAAAGAGATATCATGGATGTTTTCTTTATGACAGATGACGTCACCCCGGTTTACACCAACTGGAGAGGATGACATCATGGCGGTTCAGCAATTACAAGAAGATATAGAAGATGAAGATTTTTGCTAAGGATTGACATGAACCCGTTCAAATCAATCTGGGGCCTAATGTTGGGGATATTACTACTGGGCATAAACCGGCCTATTTGGGCCGGGTTAACTTCATCAGTAGTTCAAGAGTGTTAAACCCCAAGAAGATAGATGAGGGCCTGAGGCCCGTAGTCGGTTTAAGACTTGTAGCCGTAAACCGGCATCTGTATGTAAACTTGTATTATAAGGTAGGAATAAGGAGAGACCAACCCGGATACGAATATGAACCAGTGTTGGGACTCTGTGAACCGACGGGTGTCACCCGTGTATATAAGGGGACGACCCGGCGGCGGTTCAGGACTAAGGAACAACAACTCGAGACTTAGGCGAAGCTTGTTTGCTCCCTAGTCATTGAAACCCCATCAATTCCATCACAACTAGACGTAGGGTTTTACCTTCATCGAAGGGGCCGAACTAGTATAAACTCTCTGCGTCCCTGTGTCCGCTTTAACCCCTTCAAGCTAACCCGTCGCGATGGCTCCACGACTAAGTCCTTTCTCTAGGACATCTGCCGTGACAAAACCATGACAGTTTGGGACTCGCCTTTAATCGAGAAAACATGCTAACGAGCACGATTGGGTTACCCACGTCCGTATTGATGAGAATCCTGTAAATAAAGGGGACACGATCTCTGCTTTGACAAGACATGCCAAGAAAACCGCCTCGCAAAATGCACTGAGGTGGGGAAGTGAAAACGATTCGGATAGAGGCTTGGCCGTAGTGTGGTGTCACGCTACGGAATACGTCAGCAGATTAGATTTTTGTAAATATTATTCTCTCTATGGCAATATGTGGAAACTTATTTTGCAGAGCCGGACACTATCCTTAGTGTTAACAATCTTTTATGAAGTACTTGGAGGAGGAGCCCGCCTTGCAATGCCGAAGACAATCTGCGCGCCGGACTCGTCATCATTGAAGCCTGGTTCAGGGGCTACTGAGGGAGTCCTGGATTAGGGGGTGTCCGGATGGCCGGACTATACCATCAGCCGGACTCCTGGACTATGAAGATATAAGATTGAAGACTTCGTCCTGTGTCCGGATGGGACTTTCCTTGGCATGGAAGGCAAGATTGGCGATACGGATGTTTAGATCTCCTACCATTGTAGCCAACTTTGTGTAACCCTAACCCTCTCCGGTGTCTATATAAACCGGAGGGTTTTAGTCCGTAGAACAACAGAACATACAACAATCATACCATAGGCTAGCTTCTAGGGTTTAGCCTCCTTGATCTCGTGGTAGATCTACTCTTGTACTACACATATCATCAATATTAATCAAGCAGGATGTAGGGTTTTACCTCCATCGAGAGGGCCCGAACCTGGGTAAAACTTCGTGTCCCTTGTCTCCTGTTACCATCCGCCTAGACGCACAGTTCGGGACCCCCTACCAGATCCGCCGGTTTTGACACCGACAATGGTCCTCTCCGGTGGAGCTCCGGAACAGGCCCCAAGATGGGATCTCGTGGGTACAGAAGGTTACGGCGGTGGAATTAGGTTTTTGGCTCCGTATCTGATCGTTTGGGGGTACGTAGGTATATATAGGAGGAAGAAGTATGTCGGTGGAGCTTCGAGGGGCCCACCAGGCAGGGGGCGCGCCCTAGGGGGGCCGCCCTCCACCCTCATGACCGCCACGTGGCTTTCTTGACGGAGGGCCCAAGTCTCCTGGATCATATCTGATGAGAAAATCACGTTCCCGAAGGTTTCAGTCTGTTTGGACTCCGTTTGATATTCCGTTCTTCGAAACACTGAAATAGGCAAAAAAAACAGCAATTCTGGGCTGGGCCTCCGTTTAATAGGTTAGTCCCAAAAATAATATAAAAGTGGAAAATAAAATCCAATATAGTCCAAAACAGTAGATAATATAGCATGGAGCAATAAAAAATTATAGATACGTTGGAGACGTATCAGGCATCCCCAAGCTTAATTCCTGCTCGTCCTCGAGTAGGTAAATGATAAAAAGAGAATTTTTGATGCGGAGTGCTACTTGGCATAATTTCAATGTAAATCTTCTTAATTGTGGTATGAATATTCAGATCCAAAAGATTCAAGACAAAAGTTCATGTTGACATAAAAATAATAATACTTCAAGCATACTAACAAAGCAATTATGTCTTCTCAAAATAACATGACCAAAGAAAGTTATCGCTACAAAATCATATAGTCTGGCTATGCTCTATCTTCACCACACAAAGTATTTAAATCATGCACAACCCCGATGACAAGCCAAGCAATTGTTTCATACTTTTAACAATTTCAAAACTTTTTCGATCTTCATGCAATACATGAGCGTGAGCCATGGATATAGCACTATATGTGGAATAGAATGGTGGTTGTGGAGAATACAAAAAGAGGGGAAGATAGTCTCACATCAACTAGGTGTATCAACGGGCTATGGAGATGCCCATCAATAGATATCAATGTGAGTGAGTAGGGATTGCCATGCAACGGATGCACTAGAGCTATAAGTGTATGAATGCTCAACAAAAGAAACTAAGTGGGTGTGCATCCAACTCGCTTGCTCACGAAGACCTAGGGCATTTTGAGGAAGCCCATCATTGGAATATACAAGCCAAGTTCTATAATAAAAAATTCCCACTAGTATATGAAAGTGACAAAATGAGAGACTCTCTATCATGAAGATCATGGTGCTACTTTGAATCACAAGTGTGGTAAAAGGATAGTAACATTGTCCCTTCTCTCTTTTTCTCTCATTTTTTGGGCCTTTTTTTATGGCCTCTTTTTTTTCATCCGGAGCCTCATCCCGACTTGTGGGGGAATCATAGTCTCCATCATCCTTTCCTCACTTGAGACAATGCTCTAAAAATGATGATCATCACACTTTTTATTTTTCTTACAACTCAATAATTACAACTCGATACTTAGAACAAAATATGACTCTATATGAATGCCTCCGGCGGTGTACCGGGATATGCAATGAATCAAGAGTGACATGTATGAAAGAATTATGAACGGTGGCTTTGCCACAAATACGATGTCAACTACATGATCATGCTAGCAATATGACAATGATGGAGCGTGTCATAATAAACGGAACGGTGGAAAGTTGCATGGCAATATATCTCGGAATGGCTATGGAAATGCCATGATAGGTAGGTATGGTGGCTGTTTTGAGGAAGGTATATGGTGGGTGTATGATACCGCCGAAAGGTGCGCGGTATTAGAGAGACTAGCAATGGTGGAAGAAAGGGAAAAGTGCGTATAATCCATGGACTCAACATTAGTCATAAAGAACTCATATACTTATTGCAAAAATCTAGAAGTTATCCAAGCAAACTATTACGCGCATGCTCCTAGGGGGATAGATTGGTAGGAAAAGACCATCGCTCGTCCCCGACCGCCACTCATAAGGAAGACAATCAATAAATAAATCATGCTCCGACTTCATCACATAACGGTTCACCATACGTGCATGCTACGGGAATCACAAACTTTAACACAAGTATTTCTCAAATTCACAACTACTCAACTAGCATGACTCTAATATCACCATCTTCATATCTCAAAACAATTATCAAGCAGCAACCTTTTCTTAGTATTCAACGCACTCAAAAGAAAGTTTTTACAAATCTTGAATACCAAGCATATTATTATTAAGCAATTACCATGCTATTTAAGACTCTCAAAATAATCTAAGTGAAGCATGAGAGATCAATAGTTTCTATAAAAACAAATCCACCACCATGCTCTAAAAGATATAAGTGAGGCACTAGAGCAAAACTATAAAGCTCAAAAGATATAAGTGAAGCACATAGAGTATTCTATCAAATTCCAATTTATATATGGCTCTCTCAAAAGGTGTGTACATCAAGGATGACTGTGGTAAACTAACAAGCAAAGACTCAAATCATACAAGACGCTCCAAGCAAAACACATATCTATGGTGAATAAAAATATAGCTCCAAGTAAAATTACCAATGGAAGTAGACGAAAGAGGGGATGCCTTCCGGGGCATCCCTAAGCTTTGACTTTTTGGTGTCCTTGGATTATCTTGGGGGTGCCATGGGCATCCCCAAGCTTAGGCTCTTGCCACTCCTTGTTCCATAATCCATCAAAAGATTTCACCCAAAACTTGAAAGCTTCACAACACAAAACTCAACAGAAATCTCGTGAGCTCCGTTAGCGAAAGAAAACAAAAGACCACTTCAAGGTACTGTAATGAACTCATTCTTTATTTGTATTGGTGTTAAACCTACCGTATCCAACTTCTCTATGGATTATAAACTATTTTACTAGCCATAGATTCATCAAAATAAGCAAACAACACACGAAAAGCAGAATCTGTCAAAAACAGAACAGTCTGTAGTAATCTATAACTAGCGCAAACTTCTGGAGCTCCAAAATATCTACGAAAATAGGACGAGCTAGACAATTTGTTTAATGATCAGCAGCAATCGAAATCAGTATTTTATCACGTTCTGGTGATTTTTAACAATTGTTTTCGTGAATAGAAAGTTTCTGGAAATTACAGCAAGATCAAATAACTATCATCCAAGAAGATACTATAGGTTTAACTTGGCACAAACACTAATTAAAACATAAAACCACATCTAAACAGAAGGTAGATGGATTATTTATTCCTAAACAGAAGCAAAAACAAAAAACTAAAAATAAAATTGGGTTGCCTCCCAACAAGCGCTATCGTTTAACGCCCCTAGCTAGGCATAAAAGCAAGAATAGGTCTAGGTATTGCCATCTTTGGTAGGCAATCCATAAGTGGCTCTCATGATAGATTCATATGGTAATTTTATTTTCTTCCTAGGGAAGTATTCCATGCCCTTTTTTAATGGAAATTGAAATCTAATATTCCCTTCCTTCATATCAATAATTGCACCAACCGTTCTAAGGAAAGGTCTACCGAGAATAATAGGGCAAGAAGGATTGCAATCTATATCAAGAATGATATAATCTACGGGCACATAATTCCTATTTGCAACAATAAGAATATCATTAATTCTTCCCATAGGTTTCTTAATAGTAGAATCCGCAAGATGCAAGTTTAGAGAGCAATCATCAAAATCACAGAAATCTAGCAAATCACACAAAGTTTTGGAATAGTGGAGACACTAGCACCCAAATCACACAAAGCATAAAACTCATAATCTTTAATTTTAATTTTAATAGTAGGTTCCCACTCATCATAAAGTTTTCTAGGGATAGAAACTTTCAACTCAAGTTTTTCTTCATAAGATTGCATCAAGGCATCAACGATATGTTCGGTAAAGGCTTTATTTTGACTATAAGCATGAGGAGAATTTAGCACGGATTGCAACAAGGAAATACAATCAATTAAAGAGCAACTTTCATAATTAAATTCCTTGAAATCCAATATAGTGGGTTTAGCAACATCTAGGGTTTTGTTTCTTTCAATCCCACTTTTATCAATTTCATCATCAAGATCTAAATACTCCAAATTTTTGGAACGCCTTCTAGGTAAAGGAAGATCATATTCAGTTTCATCAAGATTCATATTGCCAAACAAAGATTTAATAGGGGATACATCAATAACTTTTAGATCTTCATTTTGATTTTCATAGGAATCCGGTTTAGCGGCCATCTTATTGACTAAGGTAGCTTGCATATCCGAAATTTCGGCAGTTAATTTTTCAAGACGAGCAATTTGAGATCTTATACCATCAAATTATTTAGACATATCATCGAGATCTTTGTTCATATAACTCATAAAACTTTTTTGTTCCTTAAGCTCGTTTCTGAAGAAATTATTATGCTCAAATTGCAAAATCATAAACTTCCTGGCGTTGTTTTCAATCTCTTCTAGTTTTTTAAGGTGAAGATCACCAAATCTAGGAAGAGCCATCGCGACAAGCAAGCAAACCAACACACGAGCAAAAGGCAAGCGAGAAAAAGGCAAATGGAAAAGAGAGGGCGAATAAAACGGCAAGGGTGAAGTGGGGGAGGGGAAAACGAGAGGCAAATGGCAAATAATGTAGTGCGAGAGATAAGGAATTGTGATAGGTACTTGGTATGTTGACTTTTGCGTAGACCTCCCCGGCAACGGCGCCAGAAATTCTTCTTGCTACCTCTTGAGCAATGCGTTGGATTTCCCCGAAGAGGAGAGGATGATGCAGCAAAGTAGCGTAAGTATTTCCCTCAGTTTTTTAGAACCAAGGTATCAATGCAGTAGGAGGCTACACGCAAGTCCCTCGTACCTACACAAAACAAATAGCTCAACGCAACCAACGCGATTAGGGGTTGTCAATCCCTTCATGGTCACTTACGGGAGTGAGATCTGATAGATAATATTTTTGGTATTTTTGATATAGAGATGCAAGGTAAAATAAAAGGCAAAGTAAAAGCAAAGCAATAATAAAGTGATGGAGATTGATATGATGAGAATAGACCCGGGGGCCATAGATTTCACTAGTGGCTTCTCTCAAGAGCATAAGTTTTCTACGGTGGGTGAACAAATTACTGTTGAGCAATTGACAGAATTGAGCATAGTTATGAGAATATCTAGGTATGATCATGTATATAGGAATCACGTCCGAGACAAGTAGACCGACTCCTGCCTGCATCTACTACTATTACTCCACTCATCGACTGCTATCCAGCATGCATCTAGAGTATTAAGTTAAAAACAGAGTAACACCTTAAGCAAGATGACATGATGTAGAGGGATAGTTTCATGCAATATGAAAAAAACCCATCTTGTTATCCTCGATGGCAACAATACAATACGTGCCTTGCTGCCCCTTCTGTCACTGGGAAAGGACACCGCAAGATTGAACCCAAAGCTAAGCACTTCTCCCATTGCAAGAAAAACCAATCTAGTAGGCCAAACCAAACCGATAATTCGAAAAGACTTGCATAGATAACCAATCATACATAAAAGAATTCAGAGAAGATTCAAATATTGTTCATAGATAGACTTGATCATAAACCCAAAATTCATCGGTCTCAAACAAACACACCGCAAAAAGAAGATTACATCGAATAGATCTCCACGAGAGAGGGGGAGAACATTGTATTGAGATCCAAAAAGAGAGAAGAAGCCATCTAGCTACTAACTATGGACCCAAAGGTCTGAGGTAAACTACTCACACTTCATCGGAGGGGCTATGATGATGTAGAAGCCCTCCGTGATGATGGCCCTCTCCGACGGAGCTCCGGAACAGGCCCCAAGATGGGATCTCGTGGGTACAAAAGGTTGCGGCGGTGGAATTAGGTTTTTGGCTCCGTATCTGATCGTTTGGGGGTACGTAGGTATATATAGGAGGAAGAAGTACGTCGGTGGAGCTTCGAGGGGCCCACGAGGCAGGAGGGCGCGCCCTAGGGGGGCGCCCTCCACCCTCGTGACCGCCTCGTGGCTTTCCTGACGGAGGGTCCAAGTCTCCTGGATCATATCTGATGAGAAAATCACGTTCCCGAAGGTTTCATTCCATTTGATATTCCGTTTCTTCGAAACACTGAAATAGGCAAAAAAACATCAATTCTGGGCTGGGCCTCCGGTTAATAGGTTAGTCCGAAAAATAATATAAAAGTGGAAAATAAAGCCCAATATAGTCCAAAACAGTAGATAATATAGCATGGAGCAACCAAAAATTATAGATACGTGGGAGACGTATCAGGGGGGCGCGCCCTCCTGCCTCGTGGCCGCCTCGTGGAGTTCCAGACTTCGACTCCAAGTCTTCTTGATTGCTTTCGATCCATGAAAGATTATCGCGAAGGTTTCATTCCGTTTGGACTCCGTTCTGTATTCCTTTTCTGCGAAACTCTAAAATAGGCAAAAAAACAGAAACTGGCACTGGGCCTCCGGTTAATAGGTTAGTTCCAAAAATAATATAAAATAACATATTAAAGCCCATTAACATCCAAAACAGATAATATAATAGCATGGAACAATAAAAAATTATTGATACGTTGGAGACGTATCACGTAGTGCCTAGCCCGGCTATTTAAGTCAATCGACGACACAAAAACCTTCCATCCCTCCATATTTTTCTCCCCTTGTCTGCCGCCGCCACCACCACTTTCCACTCCACCCATCCGCCTAGTAGACATGCCCCCACACCGCCGGATGAGGGGCGAGCCATTTCTGACGCCGAAGCATTGGCTCGAGCTCCTTGAGCGGATCCGGGCTAGGCGCGAAGCCCGGATTGCCGCATGGCTACCTCCAGATGCAGTGGATCCGAAGGAGGAGTTGGAGGAGGAGGAGGATGAGCCGGGGGAGGAGGATGTGGGACGCTGGCGACGCGGATCTGCAGGTGGAGCAGCAAGCCATCCTCGATTCCCTTCGGCCGGAGTCGGCTGCGGAAGCCAGACGCCATCGCGGGGCAGGAGATGGAGGCGCAACAGGCCTCGGAGGAGGCGGAGATGCTTGCCTATATGGATGAGGTGGAGCATGAGGAGGATGAGCCGGAGCCCTCCTACCCGACAATCTAGCCGGCGCCCGGCACCGTAGCTGTGGACATCTACGACGATGAAGAATAGCTAATGTAGTACGTAGGATTTTTTTTTTTGCATGCTTTGTATGTATCTAGGAAATGAAATATGAGAGAAACGGATACAAAATGGTTAATTTGAGGTATGACCGATCACTGTCCGCGGACGCGTGCCGTCACGTCCGCGGGCGTTTGAGTGGTCGGATTTACAAAGTCCGGTTGTAGATGCTCTAATCTCGAAAAAAATCTTGATGTTGTCCATCATTTGTTGTTCCATGTTGGTGCACTGCAATGCGGCAGCAGTCACATGCTAGTCGCTTGGTGAAGTCACGAAAGATCAGTGTCCATCTCAACTTGTGTTCTTTTCCACTTGCGCCTCTGGACAAAACATCTCCAGATTTTCGTCCTCACGCAGCCTGCCATTCCTGCTGATTGGCACGACCAGGAACAGTTTGTTTCTGCAACCTGCAAGTGCATGCATGGAATCTTTGTGTCAAGAGTCGAGACCACGAGGTGCTAGGTAGAAAACAGGAACGGCTTGCAAGTTTTGTCGCGTGTCCCGTCGAGATTGGCTGCTGCGGATCTCATCTACTATCCGTGTTTATGTTCCAGTTGACAGACATGGTCAAAACACTCTGAACTTGTGTGTCCCAAATTCGAAATGTTAACCTCTGCAGACCATGTTAAAAAATAAAAATAAAAAAATCTCTGCAGACTACTGAAGAACTTATTTATGGGTTCTGAGCTGTGACATTCGACTCTCCTTTTGCTCTTTCCATCTCCACTCTTCTGAACCTTTGATACGATTTCCCCGATCGTTGTATCACCACAACTTGCGGTGAAACAGATCAAACAGCTTGAGGATTGGTGAGGATCCAGAAGGAACCGTCCGAAGAACAGCTTCAGAAATACCGACTTCAGAAGGAAACGAACGAGCAAAAATAAATAACCTAAACCCAAGACAGTATCAGAACATACACGGGTGTCTGGTAACACCACACACACATGACGCATGTGACCGGCAACCCTGAGAAAATACATCCCCAATCTCTGTGTGCTGACGCTGCATTGCTGCGCAAAGGGCAAAGATTCTGTCAAATTATTCGATTGCCCAGGGTTGAGAAAAATTGTACTCCGTAACAACAATTTCTGCGTAACAACAATTTTGGGGCGGAATGGAGATCGTGCCGTCGTGGGCCGTTAGCAAGGACGTGCAGCAACTGCTTCAGGATCAACTTCCGCCGTCGGATCCAAAAACGAGTGGCCCAGATCGCGTGCCTCTCCTCTTCTTCCCCGCCCTCGCCCCATCCCCCCTCCCCACCCCCGCCGCTCTCGCTCCGCCATTCCCTACCCACCCACTCAATGCGGCCGTGAGTGTGAATCGGATTCGTACCCCGCACCACTGCCCCGCCCCGCCGCAGTTTAGCGCCGCCGCCGACGCCTCGCCCGCCTAAACCCCTCCCCCTCCCCACAACCTCTCGCGCGCGTCGCCGCCGTCGCCGTTCCCCTTCTACCTCGTCGCGTCCCTGCCGTCTCCGCCCAGTCCGCAACATTGGGCATTGGTTTTTCGAGGTACTCCTACGAGCTTCCGTTCATCCCGGGATTGCTTAGTTCCAAACTAACCTCCCCGGCACACCTTCTAGATTGGGGTCTCAGTGCGTACTGGTGTTATTTTCTTTGGGGTGGGGGGGGGGGGGGGGGGATTGGGGGCACTCAGGTGGCGCCGTGGTGCTACAAACTGAGGCTAAACATACCACTGGAGGCGGGAATACTTTGTAGCAGTTCAAGGAGTTGGTCATAGAAGCCGCATTTCAGAATCATTCCGAAAAAAATACAATTTTTCTACACCTACGTTGTTAACTAAAGAACGATAGAATATGCTCTGGAACTTCTCGAAGTCCACAAACCTATACGGCGATTCCCTGGACCATTCTTGATCTGTGGACAACATGGTCAATTCTTTGAGAGGATAACCGCTCGAGTGCCATGATAGGCAGATGCTGAATTGGAGGGTAGGTTGGATGGGTCAGATGCTCTGTTGTTCATCCAGTGGCATGGTTGTACATCCAGTCATAGTCAGCGATAAGTGGAAGTCTGTTTAAAATGCATAGTTTCTTTTTTGTTGTCTAAAAAGTACCCCGTACATAGTTTTAGGTGCTAATGAGTTCATTCAAAATGGGGTACTTGGATTTATTGGCTCTCTTAGGGCATGTCCATCGCTGGGCTCTTAGCAGGGGCGCCAGGATTGAATTCCCAGTAGATGGGCAGTTGGGCCTTCGAATCCCGGAGTCTGGGATGGCATCGACGCAAGAATAGGTGCCGGGCGCTTGGGCATTTTTTGTTCACACGGGATAGAATTCTGTGTAGCGGACGTTTTGCTAGCGCCCATAATTGGCTTCTACCATTGGAATTGAAGGCGCTCTGGTGATTTTCTGTTTTGACTGCAATTATTTTATATCCTAAGCGCCTGAATAAGCGCCCCCCATTGAAGATGCCCTTATGGATGGATTCGTATGTATCGTTTGCCACATTACAACTGGCAGTTTTGACTTTAACTTTCTGGCCTGACTGTTATCAGAATCTAAATAGTACTCCCTCTGTTCCATAATATAAGAACATTTTTAACACTAGTGTAGTGTAGTGTCAAAAACGTTCTTATATTATGGGACGGAGGGAGTATTACATTTCGTGCTTTCCAGCTCAAAGCTTTTGTACTGGGGACGGAGGGAGTATTACATTTCGTGCTTAACGGCTCAAAGCTTTTGTACTGTGAAATCAAGTCATCGACTCTTTGCTATCTAGTCTTATATACCACGGTTGTTTTATTGATGCAGGCGTTTGATGTGGTTCATCTAAGCCATAGGATTAAATTCTAAGCACGCTTCTGACACAAAATGTCATTGCTTCTTCGCTTCAATCAATTGAGGAACAGCATGTTGAGTAGTTGCCCTGCCAGGTTGCTTATTCCATATGCTGGATTGTCACCTGGAAAGTTGCTTGATCCAAAAAGCTATGAGAGGCGCCTTTTCTCAACAAGTGCTCAACAGACGGTTAGTTTGCACAGTGCTAGCCTGGGTTCATGTATTTCCGGAATTCAGCCATTAAAGTTTCAGCAGACTTCTGAACATGAGCCATCTGTGCCTCTTCTTATCTTTGATATCGAGACCACTGGTTATTTCCAGAAGATCACTGGTAATGTCCAGACGGGTAATAGAATCACTGAGTTTGCAGTCCGTGATCTTTGTGGAGGAAAGAATAGCACATTTGAGACTCTCCTTAATCCTGAGAGGGATGTTCCTGGATACCTTGCAACTGTCAATAACATTAACACTGATTTGGTGTGCAGACCTGATGTCCCGAGGTGTGTTTCTCTTCCAATGCACTCATGTTATTCCCAATGCCACCACGACATCCCGTCCCTTCACATTAGTCGCCGAGCCCAAATGTAATGAAATTGTCAGTAATTAGGACACACGCACACTTGCACGCCTGTGCGCATGCCCAACTTTTTTGTTCCTCGACATGCTGCTGTCAACAAAGGCCATACGAAAGTAAGTCTATTTGTTCAGTAAATTTGGTTGTCGTGTTTTGATAACTATCCATACTACTAGTAAGTAAGCGTTTCTGAGTCTTTCTTTTTAGAAAATCTTGTGCATTTTGTAAGTTTTTACAGTGGATATTTGGTTCTTTGTATGTCTGACTCTGTTAACACTGAACTTGCTCTAATGGGTTGTTTGGATAGCTAGTTTTTAGAGAACCAGTTAGCTATAAACATGTTTCGGAGTCTAACAAACTAAAACTTTGTTTGGGTAATCTAACTAATCCTTAGATAAGCAGAACTTGGTTCTCGTAATACCCAAAATCTGTGTTTTTGGAAAAACGGCTCCGAGACGTTTTTGTGCAAACGCGTTTTAGAAAAATGGGTCTTGGGTGCGCCTGGGCATGGCGCGGAGCTCCGTGGAGAAGAACGTCTTCTGGCGCCGGCACCGGTGTCCGACCTGCGACGTCAGGAGACACGACAGAACGTCACGGCGGACGGCGGCGTTGGGTGGAGCGGCGACTATGCTCTGTACGGCCACGTTGTTGGCGACTTCGTAGTCCTGCCGACCTCCCCGACGGCACGGCGCTGCCCCTTTCACTCATGGTCCTGGAGCACGACGTGCCCACGCTTTTCCTCCAGCCTCGGCAAGGCCGCCGTCGTTTGGTTGACTGCTAGGGGCATCACGGTGCATGGCGTCGAGCACCCTCACGAGCTCTGCGATCTGCCGCTGCCTGGATATTGATGTTCATGGATGTCCAGCGTTGTGGGGCACACTGGACGCGTTCGCGCTAAGGACCTCGCTCGCTAGCGCCGGAGCTACGACAGTGCTGGGAGGACGAGTTAACGCTATCAGCGGCGGGTGCCGTTACCTGCTGGTGCGTAGCACCGATATCATGTTGGTATAAGACGACGCACCGGCCACACAGAACAGGACGTCCATCCCCGGGCAGAGCTTGTACGGGAGCCAACGTGGAACGTAGGGATGTAGGAACGGCAAGCTAGGCGAACAGGGAAGCGCTCGCCAGCGTCCGCGCGGGGAGTCGTCAAGGCCGACCCGAGTGGAGCAGCAGCGTCTAGGGGTTGAGGCCGGAATCGTCGAGGCTTAGGCTGGAGCTTGGAGGTCGTCAATGGCTAGTTTGAGAAAGAGAGAGAAGGTCATGGGATGCGTGGGGTATCAAAACATGTTTTTCCGTAAACTGGTTATTCATAAAATATCTAGTAAAACTGGTTTTGCTAAAAGGCAACTAAAAACTCGTTTTCTAAATCCCCGTGTCTTATACTTGCTATCCAAACAACCACTAAGTGTTATCTTAATCTGAATAATGTAGGTTCAGTGATGTACTTCCATTACTACTGGCGTTTGTTCGAAGCCGCCAAACTCCTGGCAAACCAGTTATATGGGTTGCTCATAATGTAAAAAGATTTGATGGCCCTTTCCTGGCCCAAGAGTTTGACCGTTGTTCAGCTCAGATGCCCGAAGATTGGCTGTTTGTTGACACCCTTTGTTTGGCAAGGAAGTTGCCCAAGCTTTCGGCATCAAATGGTACATCATTTTTACTCCAGGGCTGTTGGGTATAAAAACACTTCATACCATCGGGTTTAGGGTGTAGCACTTTTGCTTGCAAGGGTGGTTTTCTGTTTTGAGATTCTTTCTTGTACTCCATGATTTCTGTAATGCAATTCCATTTCCCATGTTTGTGTCCTCATATAAAAGGTGCCATGTTTGTGCTGTTATTTATTATTTATTTGTTGTCCTTTGGTTCTGGGAATATGACGACCATTTTTGTTGAGGTGGCCAAGTGTTTTTTGCTTTTTATCATATGCCCGTATCATTTTTGCAGTCCCAGTTAGTTACCTACATTGTACCATTTGGTAAATCCACAACAGAAATATCCTTAATTACACAGAATTTTACTGTTTTCTGCAGATAAGAAACATCTCCTAAACTTGGAGTCACTATGCAAACGCTATGAGATCTCTGTGGAAGGCCCTTCTCATAGAGCAATGCAAGATGTGATGGCATTATGTCATGTTTTTCAGAAAATGAGTATTGATCTACAACTGACACATGAAGGATTAATGAATGAGGCCATCAACGCTAGTTATTTCAGCAAGTATCTTAACTAAACAGTTGTTGTTTCCAGCTTCCTTGTTAAGTGGTTACATTTATTTGACTTTCCCCAATAGGATTAGCCTCTCCTTCACATTGCTGGATATTATTGCCTTTTGTTGAAACATCTCAAGAATCTGGCTTCTTTTTATTGAAAAGTAGCTGCATTTGTCAGTGAAAGCCCTACTGTGGGAGCTGGATCATTGATATTTACCCTAGCTTTAGCATGACAGGTAGAAAATTATTGCCAAGTCGTTTCTGTTGGCTGATTGTCAGATCTATTTCATAAGGGATCATGCTTCAGCGATCTATTAGTTACGAAGTGGCATTTCTGTGATGATTTAGCTTGCTGGCCACATGTTTATCATGGTTTGCACTCTTATGGTACTTGTCGAACAAACACTGCTCGGATAAAATGTTTTGTGGACTATGGCAGTAGGTGCAGCTCCCACACTACACTCTGGTCTGATCAGTTAGACAGATTCTCTGGTTTGATTATCGTCTTCGTAAATTGTAGGGTGGTCATTTCCGTTGAGTTTTCTTATTGATGCTCTGTTCTGTTTTATCCATGGCAACATCGATATGGCAAGTCAATCCAAGTGGCATCAAGCATCGTTTTACCATCTTTGCAAGTCGCAAGTAAATTATTCATCTCAAATGAAACTAGTAAGAATATGGGCAAGAAGATTGTGCAAAACTCATGTGTCAGGTTTATCTGGTTACCTAAAATATTTCCTTGTTTATGCTGATGAAATGAAGCTGGTGTAGGTTTGGCCGTTGCGGTAGGCCTGGATGAATGCATCATGTCTTTTCCATGTATTTACCCCGGAGTCTGGATGCATATATTCTTTTTTATTGGCCGACACTAGGAACTCATGAGCTGTAATCTCTGTCGTCAAATCATGTCAATCCAACAACCTAGATTGCTTCAATGGCGTGCGCTCAACATGTTTAACACGCAATTAATATCATGCTAAAAGATTAACATTTGTGCTAATCAAATAATTAATGTGTAATTGATATCCTATCTAATATCAACGGTCAATTAATTTTCTTTTTAATATCAACTGCATCGTATGCATTTACTAGTTGTCTAAACCAATATCTTTGTCAGAATGTCAAAACAAAACCTTGGCCATGCTTTTTCAGCACCCTTTATTTTTTTAATAAAGGGACAAGCTATGCTATCCCAGCGTGCTGTTTCACACGATTAGAAGTTTCATAAGGGTATCTTCAATGCTGACCCTTAAACTGCCTATATTCGTCCGGACTCCGCAAGTCATCCAACCCCGACCCCATCGGTTCGTGGAGCAGTACGGACCATATTTTCCCCGCGAAGTCGAAGCAAATTTGCAAATTTGGAGGGGGGAGGGGGGCCTTAAAACTCTAACACCCCAGTTCACCAAAAACTGAGGCGGAGCCTGCACATTTGTAGCAGCCCACACTGTTTCCGCGGTAAAACCCCTCGCTCTCTTCTTCCATCCTGCTGCTCTCCATCAAATTTTCGCCCCTTTCTCCACTCTCTTTCTCCATCCCGCCACCGAACCATGGACCTAGAGGGGACACTACCGGAGACGGAGGTGGTGGAGGATCCGAGCATCATGCTCGCTCGGAAGACCAGCTCAGCGATAAGGGAAAAAATTACAGCAACAAAGCGAAGGCCACAAAATAGGAAAACTGAAGAAGCAGAAGGCCAGCATAGGGCGTGCTGGTGGCGGGCGAGGCGCTGGGCATGCAAGTCGCGGATGTGGTGAAGGTCAGGGCGGCCCGGGCCGCGGGGCCTCGTCGACCGTGTAGACACCGCCATGGCTGAAATGTTACAAGGCTCCGTACTTTTACGCCACCAAGCAGGTAGGTAGGCAGTTCCGGGCATCCCCCGCCATGCCGTTCATCGTCAACGTCAACGTCAACGTGGCGTCGTTGCTTTTCTCTGAGTGTTCATCGCCGCCGCTTGTCTGGACGCGGACGATGGGCGTGGAGCGAATGGGAGCCCACGCGCTGTTCGCTGGTATGCCTAAAACGACAGAGCCGGCATACAACGACGTGGACATGGAGATGTATGAGATGATCCAAGAGGGAGGAAGAGGAGGAGGTTCCTATGAGGACGTGCAGGTGGATGACTCGGAGCCAACCTAGCCGGGCACCGACACCCATTCGGGCACCTACACCCAGTCTAGCATGCATCAGGACTACAATCAGCTGGGTGCAGACACACAACATCAGGATTGGGCTGCCGGACAACAGGAGGAAGAGTAGGACGACGAAGGCAATGGTCTAGATGATTTCAGTATTCAAAGAAGAGGGGCAGAGGAGAAAGCTTCAACATGCGGGAAAACGAGCTGCTACTAGCCTCGATCCGATCCATGGCACAGAGTAGAAAAGGCACAACCTTTTGGGCCAACATTCATACTTGGTTCCATGAACACAAGTATTTCGTGCCCTACTCTGACGCGGTCATTTGCAACCGTGAATCGAAATCCCTCAACCATCGATGGTACATCATCCAAGGGGACACGTCGAAGTATTGCGGCCACTTGAGGCAACTCATCGCACGGTGGCCTAGTGGTGCACACATCATCGAGTAATTAAGTTCTTAATATGTGTACATCACTTGCTGGATATGCATAGTTTTGTAGATCATTTGTAGCCGAATATGCATAGTATTGTAGTTGGATATGTATGCATTATTGTGCAGATCATTTGTAGCCGGATATGCATAATTTCGTAGATCATCTGTAGCCGAGTATGCATAGTTTTATAGCCGGATATATATGCATTGTTGTGTAGATCATATGTAGACGGATATGCATAGTTTTATAGATCATTTGTAGCCGGATATGCATAGTTTTGTAGCCGGGTATGTATGCATTGTTGTGTATGAAGTAGATCATTTGTAGAGGGATACACATAGTTTTGTAGAGGATATGTATGCATTGTTGTGTAGATCATTTGTAGCCGGATATGCATAGTTTTATAGCTGGATAAGCATTGACAATATTTTATTTTATAGCATTCTTGTTCGTGTAGTGTGTTCGAGAAGTTGGAGAAGAAAAACTTCACCATCATATATTGTTTGTTGAAGTTGAATGGACCAAGTGAAATTTATACATTGCCAAGACCGTCGTCAAGGCATCCAGAAAGAAACCGATGACCCAACCGACCCAACAAATAAACCGCCCAAAAAAATTAGAAGAGATGCGATGAACATGCAAATAGTCGACTCCCGCATCCGTGTTTGCGACGGACGAATGCGGTGTGCGGTTTGCGGAGATGCCCTAACCTTTTATGTGATCTGCAAGCAACCCTGCATACTTTTAAAAGCCTTCGTACTTTTAAAAGCCAGGTTTCTCGTGAGGCTCTCGATTTACAAGTGCAAAGCTAGTTTCCTTGATCTTTGCCTCTTTGGCCAATACATTTGCAGCGTGGCAGATTTATCCTAGTGACAGTAGTGAGAGTGTATCTTCTTTCAAACATCCACCAGCACAACCGTAATAGAGGAACACTCGTTGCAATGCACGGTGGTCATGCCAATGGAGCTAGTAACGCATGTAATGATGGTGCTAGTACGAGCCTCCTGAGAAATATCTCGTCCATCTGTGGCTGGGCAGGCTACACCTGGCCGACGAGCGCACACGCGTCACGCAGAGACATGCAGCCCCCACCTCGGTCCCGTCTCGACGCCCGGCAAACGAGCACCGTCCACCTGTGAGCGTGCTACAGTGCAAGAGCATCCGCCATTATAACCGGCAGACGAGTCCGTCGGCCAAGCAACTGCTCTACCAGACTCACTCCACACTCCAGTTCTCTGGAACGTACGAAGCGAACCAGCAACAGCGAGCGATGAGGCCATCTAACACCGCTCGAGCCCTCGCGGCCGCGGCTGCCGTCCTCGCGGCCGTGGCCTGCGTCGGCGCGACCCCGGAGACGACGTGCAGGGCGGCGGCGGGCGCCGACAGGCGCGTGGACTACCACTTCTGCGTGTCCAGGCTGAGCCAGCACCACGACAGCCCCGACGCCGACACGTGGGGGCTGGCCAAGGTGGCCGCCGACGTCGGCGTGCTCATGGCCAGCAACGGCGTCTACGACATCAAGGCCATGCTCGCCGGCAAGGAGGAGCGGCCGGCGGGCGCCAGAGCGCGCGGGCCACTGGAGCAGTGCGAGGCGCTGTACGACAGGATGGGTACCGCGTTCGCCGAGGCGTACGACGGCATCGACAGGCGCGACTACGCGACGGGCAAGGAGAAGGCGGGCGAGGCCGCGTCCCTCGCGCGCCGCTGCGCCGCCGCCTTCGCCCGGGCCGGCGTCGCCGTGCCGTCGCGGCTGGCGAAGCAGGGCGCCGACTCGGTGCAGATGGCCATCGTCTGCACCGCCATTACCAACCTCGTCAAGTGATGTCTGCACTGCATTGTTTTCCCGTCGAGAGAAATGGGTCATGTTCTGCATTGTTGGTTGCTCGACCGTGATGTCATGTACGCTTGTGTTTGTGATATCGATCGTTGATAGTGGACTAGTGGTAGTAGTACGAGGTTCTTCAGTGTTGTGGCAGTGATCATTCAGAAGAGAATAAACATTGCATTATCTTTTTCATCTACTAGTTTACAGATCTGCTTGTTTCATCGATGGAAATAAATAATCGATCTCGATGCGTTCTTTTCACCACCTTCATCGGTGTGTCACTTTCCGCACCAAAATAACCGGCGGCGTCTGTGCCAAAACACCCCATGTCGCCGGCGAGGGGAGGGCGTGCACACGCTCGCGCTCCCCTGCCTTCGTGCAGTGCACCAGCCGAGCTACTGCTGGTTGGTTCTGAGATCTGAATTGCACTGATCTTCTGGTGGAGACGCCTCCAACCGCCGCGTAGTACGGGCCAGAAAGGAGGAGCAGTTGTTGTCATCGTCCATGTCGAGTGCGTGGCAAGACGCCGCGTGTAGAGGGGCCCGTGGCACATGACATGCCGCGGCCGAATCAGTGTTGCCACCATCAATCAGGTACAACACCATGCCGCGGCCGAATCAGTGTTGCCACCATCAATCAGGTACAACACCGAGCCGTGCGGCTTGTGGACGAAATCAATTCACGGAATGAACTGCCCGTGAAACAATTTCACAGCACTAATCTTTTTGTGTGGCGCCCGTCACGACGGCGCCACACCCTACGGTGCAGCGCCTAACCCGGAGGCGTTGCACTTCAGTCCATCGTGGCAGCCCCTGGGCCCGCACCCAGCAGTGCAGCGCCCCCGAGCTAGGTGCCACACTTGTAATGTGCAGCGCCCCCGAGTTAGGCGCCACACTTTTGAAGTGCAACGCCCAGCTCGGGGGCGCCGCACTGTGACTTATCACCACTCGGCTGGCCCCCCTCCCCCCCACACCACACACCCAACCCGAGCTTTGCCCCCTCTCCCACTCTCTCCCCCTCTCAAATCCTCTCCCAAATCTTGCATATTCGAAGAATTTGTCCGTGGATTTCGAAGTCAAACCCTCCCTCAAGGTAATTTTCTCCGATCCCCTTGTTTTGATCCAAGTAAAGTTGTTCCATTGCTCATTTCTTGCTAGTTTGGGGGAACCCTAGTTTTGTTTGGATCTAGAGATTCGCATGAAGATGTGAGATGTTTGTTTGCCAATTTCTATGATTAGGCTTTGTTAGTATGCTAGGGTTACTCTTATGGGTGTTCTTATGTTGGTGCTAGGGTTAGATTTAGGGCTAGGGTTATGGTTATGGTTATGGTTAGGGTTAGGGTTATGAATAGGGTTAGGGTTGTTGTTTGATATATATATTAGGGTTTGTATTCCGTGTTAATCCTTGGATTAGTACTCATGGAAGCAATGTTACCTTGTGTTTCTTGGAATGCTTATAGGGATGGGAAGAACATGTGTGTTTGTTCATCATGGGGACAAAGACGCCTTTTTGAGAGGCAATATAGAACCGGACCCGGATGAGCTTGACATGGTGTTTGATAGTAGTCCTAGCTATGCGGACCTTTTGCAACAAGTTAGGAAAGATTTGAATTGGATGGACCCTAATGATATCATTGAGTTGGAGGGAAGGCATAATGTTGGTCTTGGAATGCACGTCCGTTGGAAGACAATGCGTGTCAACTCGGAGCAACGTTGGGTTGCATACAAGGAGACGGTGGCCGAATCACTAGACAAGGCTCTTGAGTTATTTGCAACGAAGAAGGTTGATTCAAGATCGCATTTGGACTTGAACCGGAACCCCTCCCCTTTGGTTGCTAGTAGCCCCACACCCTTGAAGCGAGATGGAATTGTTGAACCTCTTTTGACCCAAGAAGTGAGGCCAACATTGAGCCCGTTTACAAACAACCAAGATGAAGTTTCGCAAGAGGACAATGATGACTATGCGGACGATGACAATGAAGTTGATCTCCATGACAACAATGTGGGTGATCTCGACAAATATCATTTGCAAGAGACAATGGACCAATCCATCCCTTTTTCCCGTGCATATGCATCGGACTCGGATGACGATGGTCCCGATGAACATGTTGATGAGGATGGGTTCACGGTGAAGGAGGCCGAAGCTTTTGAGAAGGTATTTCGTCGGGATCATCGGACTACATTGTTCAAGGATGTTAGTCTCGCGGATGAAGCCGTGGTAGATGGTGGCCAATGTGCACCTCTTGGGGTTAGGCCAAGCTCTCACCGTGATTTGGGAGACGACAAGAACCGGATTGCTAAAGGTTCTAAGTTCGACACCTTGTTGGAATTGAAAATGTGGCTGGACAACTACTCGGTTACGCATTATCGTCCACACAAGGTGGTGCACTCGGACGTCAATGTGCGCTACACGGTTGCATGTGCATGTGAAGAAGATGAAAAATGTCCGTGGATTGTGCGTGAAAGACCATGGAAAGGAGGTCCAAGTTGGCATGTAGTGAGTTGTGTGACAACTCACATGTGCCAAGGCAAGATGGTGGATGGCAAAATCGTGTCTCAAAACCACAAACAACTCACGTCCGAGTTCATCGCTTACAGGCTCTCCAACTCAATATCCACACTTCCAACAATGAGCGTCCAACATGTCATTGACCTTGTGAAAGCCATCTTTCATTACAAGGTGAAGTACGGCAAGGCATGGAAAGCGAAGCAAGCCGCATTTAAGATGTTGTATGGTACATGGGAGGAAGCATACAACTGAATCCCTAGGTTGTTGCTAGCCATGGCCGCGACAAACCCGGGCATGGTTCATGTGGTCGAGCCTCATGGGCACCAAACAACGGTTCATGAAGGAAGAAGAGTCAGAGTATTTGGCCGTGCTTTTTGGGCGTTCGAGCAATGTGTGAGGGCTTTCGAACATTGTAGACCGGTCATCGCAATTGATGGCACGTTCTTGACCGGACAATACAAGGGCACCTTGTTGGTTGCGATAGCAAGTGATGCCAACAACCGGGTGTTGCCATTGGCATTTGCTTTGGTTGAGGTAGAAAACAATGACAACTGGGAGTGGTTTCTATATCTTTTGAGGACGAAGGTGTTACCCGCTCAAAGGGAAATCTGTGTCATATCGGATCGGAATCAAGGAATTCTTAATGCGGTGGAGATTGACATTCCCGGGCATGCTCCGTTGCATCATCGATGGTGCATGAGGCACTTTTGTTCGAACTTCTATAGGGCATGTGGCCTTAAGGAGTTGGCCGATGATCTTCAAGATTGTTGTCTCGCTTTCTCTGAAAGGCGCTTCGCCACTTTGTACAACAAATGCTCTCACACAAAAAGCTTGATGCCGGGGGTCAAGACTTTCTCAATAGGCACCTTCAATACCGGGACAAGTGGGCACGTGCTTTTGATGAAGATGGCCGGAGATACGGTTAAATGACAAGCAATATGGCCGAATGCTTCAATAGGGTGCTCAAAGGTGCACGTGGATTACCAGTGACGGCAATAGTTCAATACACATTTGACAAGTTGAATGCGTACTTTGTAAAGTACTCGATGGAAACCGATGCACAGATAGCTGGTGAGAACCCACGGAAGTACAAGTACAAGTTCCCACCCAAAATTGAGGAATGGTTGGTATTTCAATCGCGGAAGGCGGACTCAGAAGAAGCTATATTGTATGACAACGAAGAGTGGAAGTACGAAGTGAAAGAGCCAGGAGGAACCACAAATGATGGCCGGCAACATGGAGGGAAGGCTTTCAAGGTGTCGTTAACACAATGTGATTGCACTTGCGGGAGGCCATTGTTGCTTCATCTCCCGTGCTCACACTTGTATACGGCCGGTCGCGTTAGGAATGTGGACATCAATCACCCACGCACCGTGAGGGAGTCGGAGTTCTCAATTATGACGGTCAAGAAAACATGGGCTCCCCGCTTTCACCCGTACTTTGACCAATCACAATGGCCGGAGTATCATGGAGTTCAACTTTGGCCGGATCCGGAGTTGAAGGTTGTTAAAAGGGGTAGACGTAAGACAAAGCGTCTTAGAGGCGACATGGACGGATGGGGCCACGGTGGCCGCCGCGAAGCGGGCAATGACCAATTCCAAGAGCCTCGTGAGAGATCCCGTTGTGGGGAGTGCAAAGGTCAAGGCCACAATAAAAGAAAATGTACGAAACCAAGGAAAAGGTCCAAGACAAATGATGCAAGCACAAGCCAACAAGTAGGTACACAAGGGAGCCAACCAAGTGGCAGCCAACCAGTGCCAAGCCAACCAAGAGGTAGCCAACAAGTGCGAAGGCAACCACGCGGTAGCCATCAAGTGCCAGGGCAACCAAGTGGTAGCCAACAAGTGCCAAGCCAACCAAGTGGTAGCCAACAAGTGCCAAGGCAACCAAGTGGTAGCCAACAAGTGCCAAGGCAACCAAGTGGTAGCCAACAAGTGCCAAGGCAACCAAGTGGTAGCCAACAAGTGCCAAGGCAACCAAGTGGTAGCCAACCAAGCGTTAGCCAAAGAGGATCTAGGCAACAAAGAGGTCGGCAACTAGGACTTACAAGAGGCCGTGGTGGTGGTAGAGCTCGTGGTGTTGGCCTTGGTGGTAGACTTGGCCGCGGTGATGGACAAGGGCAAGTTCGTTATAGAGGAATGGTTGGATACCTAGATGGACCGTTTCCGTATGTTCTTGTTTTTTCATATGTTCTTGTTTTTTCATATGTTCTTATTTTTCATATGTGCTTCCATTTGTTCTTATTGTCCCTACTAACCATTATGTTTCATTCATTGTAGGTATGGCGGCTTCCCAACCCAACAAACCAACGATGAAGGAGGATGGCGAAGATGAGATGGCGGGATGGTGGGAGAAGGCTGCCAAGAAGCTTAGAGAGGAGGATGCTGCCAAGCTAAAGAAGAAGAAGGAAGAGGAGCTTGAGACGGAGAGGAAAAGAAAAGAGAGAGGAAGAGCTGCGATGTTTGCTAGGGAGCAAGCGTTGGTGAGGAAATGTGAGGAGGCACAGAAGAAGCGTTTAAAGGATTTTCAAGAGAAAACAATGAAGCTTTGGGCAATTGCAGATGAAAAAGAAGAGAGGGAGAATAAGATATTCATGGAGAGGGTGGTTAAGGAGGCTCATCTCATAAGGAAAAGGGAGGAGGAAGAGGAAGAAGAGAGGAAGAAGAAGAAGGGAAAGGGGCCTTGCTCTACGCAATAGAGCTACTATGTGTCATGATCTATGTCTCCTCCTCAACATGGTTGTGAACTCCTATGTGTCGTGAACCATCATGTCTCCTTCTCGATTTGGTTGTAAGAACTACCATGTGTCGTGAATCTATGTCTCCTCCTCGTCAATTTGGTTGTAAGAACTACTATGTTTCGTGAACTACTATGTCTCCTCCTTGTCGATTTGGTTGTAAGAACTACTATGTGTCGTGAACTACTATGTGTCCTCCTCGTCGATTTGGTTGTAAGAACTACTGTGTGTCGTGAAGTACTATGTGTCGTGCATATGTTCTCTTCATAGTTGTTTGCTTGCTATGTATCAATCCGACCTCACATCATCTTAGCTATGTATCAATCCTACCTCATATCATCTTAGCTATGCAAAATAATCACTAAGTACATGTGCAACGCCCAGCTCCCAGGCGCTGCACTATGGAGTGTGGCGCCCGGCAGCTAGGCGCTGCACATGTCTGTATCTACCCAAGCTTCTGTTGCTCTCTGGATAGATACAAGACATGTGCAGCGCCTAGCTGGGAGGCGCCACACTCCATAGTGCAGCGGCGCTGCACTATGGAGTGTGGCGCCTCCCAGCTAGGCGCTGCACATGTCTGTATCTACCCAAGCTTCTGTTGCTCTCTGGATAGATACAGACATGTGCAGCGCCTAGCTGGGAGGCGCCACACTCCATAGTGCAACGCCCAGCTACCAGGCGCTGCACTATGGAGTGTGGCGCCTCCCAGCTAGGCGCTGCACATGTCTGTATCTACCCAAGCTTCTGTTGCTCTCTGGATAGATACAGACATGTGCAACGCCTAGCTGGGAGGCGCCAAACTCCATAGTGCAACGCCCGGCTGCTAGGCGTTGCACTATGGAGTGTGGCGCCTCCCAGCTAGGCGCTGCACATGTCTGTATCTACCCAAGCTTCTGTTGCTCTCTGGATAGATACAGACATGTGCAGCGCCTAGCTGGGAGGCGCCACACTCCATAGTGCAACGCCCACCTGCCAGGCGCTGCACCATGGAGTGTGGCGCCTCCCATCTAGGCGCTGCACATGTCTGTATCTATCCAGAGAGCAACAGAAGCTTGGGTAGATATAGACATGTGCAGCGCCTGACTGGGAGGCACCACACTCCACAGTGCAGCGCCTGGCAGCTGGGCGTTGCACTATGGAGTGTGGCGCCTCCCAGCTAGGCGCTGCACAAACACTTAGTGTTTTTTTTGTCATTCAGACTCTCATTTTCAGCCACAATTCAACATTGTGTATAGTAAACAGTAAGGTTCAAAAAGGATTCAACAAAGACATCATTTCTTAGAAAGGACCAGCACAATAAGTTCAAACGAAGACATCATTTCTTAGAAAGGACTATCACAATAAGTTCAAGTTTAACATAAAGAGCTACCATAACTACAAGTTTCACACAGAGCAACCACCACTCTAAGTTCAACGACATAACAAATTCCACATTACTAAGAGCTACCACCACTCTAGGTTGAACATTACTAAGGATGACTAGTGCTTTCCGCGCTTGCTGGCTCCTCCCCCCTCTTCACAGATATCTTCTTCACCTTCCTTGGATGAAGAACCCGCTCCGGCTCCGGCTCCGGTACCTCCACGTCGTCCATTTCGTCCTCCAAATAGTCATCCAAAGCGTTCATCCGCGAGGTGCCGACCGCCCTTTTGCCTCTTTGAGTGAAGTCCTCAGGTGTGTATTTGTTGATTCCCTTCCTAGGCTTTAGCTCGTATGCAGACCGAACATTGTAGGCCCCCAAGACCATATCATCAGGAACCTATGCATCCACAAAAGATATGGAAAGACCGTGTGTGAGGATATAGTTAGCAATGCATCAACAATTGGATATATCCTCATGCCATACCTCTTGGGTGACCACACCCACATCCTCATCCTCCAAAGGATCAGCGTTGCCAGAAGTTGGATCTGATGGTGTCGCCGACCTTGAACGTTCTGGTGATACATACTCGGGGTCACGACAACCGAAAAGATTTGATAGCCGCCTTAACTTTTGGCCCTGGCGCTGCAACATGAACAAGTGAATGAGACATCGAACATAGCAACACATGTTAAGGGCTAGTTTGAAGGAGATGTGAACCTTAATGAAAGCTCGAAGTGAAGATTCCCCATCGCTTTTGCCAGCCGGGGTTGTTTCCAGAATAGTGTCGGTCTCATCAGCTGCTTTCTTGATCTGGGCACGCTATGAACAGAAACGGTGTTAACATGTTAGGCAAGTGAAGGGATCAAAAAGCAAATGGGCAACAAGGGCAAATACCACAAAGTTCATCATTGGAGCTGAAGGGATCACTGAGTTGCCTTTCCTAATCAATGAGTTGTACTGGTGCTGGGCAACCTCATCAAAAACGGTGGGTTCTTCCAAAATCTCCTCGGCATACGCCGGCTTGCATACCTCCACACGGGTGCTTGCAAGAAACCATGTGAGATAGTTGTTGAATGCAATCGGGCAGTGCTGACGAAGCTGAGCTCGTTTCCCATCCCGAGCTTGCTCCACAGCAAGCTTGAACTGTATGATATACTTGCTGTGATGCTTGGACCAATCCTTGATCTTCCGCTGCTTTTTCTTATCCAACCTGCAAGTTAGAAACAGAATATTAGCATCATCGAAACCGCCGAGAAGCCGCTAAGTGCTCAAGGTTGATTATATCTTACGCGTGTAGCACTATGTCCGTGTCCTCCCACTCTGGCGGGTGTGGCTGGAACAAACCAAACTGGCGAAACACCCGATGTGGCTGGTGAATCTCAACCGCCCAGTTGCATATGAGTGGACACCGCATATGCCAGAGATCCCTATCTCTAAGGCACATCTGATTCAGCCTGAACTCTACAGCGTTGCCAAAGCTATCTCCTTCTCCATACGGTTCCCATTCAACCTACAAAATGGGATAGAATGCAAAATTGATATCGAGTTACGATAGAAGCATCAAAATCACTTATGGAATGTCGATTCACCTGCTCAGGCGTGATCGCGTCCATCTCGCTCCTATACAGCTTGTACATGACCGAGGGATCATCCGTCATCTCATTTAACACATCCCACTTGTAAGCCCAAGTGGGGAGCCGTAGTGGGTCGCCTTGGTCGTCCCAATCCTCGAACTTCACGACCTTCGGTCGTCCAACCGGCAAACGCTCCCAGCTCCATATGGAGAGTGCGAGCAAACAACCACCAATACCTCCAGATAGCCTACAAGAGGCTTCGTCCAACTGCACATACAAAAGAACTTGGTTGAATTAACAGCAAGATTGGATTCATAATGTACAAATGAAGTGAAACAGAAACAACTTCATACCTGTCTATACAAGTAAGTCAGTGTCGCCGAACCCCAACTCCATTTGCTATCGAAGACGGTCAACGCCTTGAGCCACATCCATGGAGCATTCTTGCCTGTGCCATCAGCAAACATAGTCCTGGATATCACGTACCACATGTAGACACGAGCATATGTCTTCACCGTGTCCTCATCAGCATCCTCAGGGCAAATACTGAAGTTCGATACGATCCACGTGAAAGTAGCACCGGCTGCGACTCTAACCTTCTTATTGCCTTCTTCTTCTGGTTCGCGAGGCGCTGGAGGAACATTACCAATAAGGGCAAACATCTGCTCGCGCCACCCATCAGAATTGGTGCTCATACATAGAGGATTCCCATCAATAGGAAGACCGGTGATCATAGCTATATCCTGGAGCGTCACGGTCATCTCCCCGGTCCGAAGATGGAAAGTGTGTGTCTCCGGCCTCCAATGATCAATAAGCGCGGTGAGTGCTGGAGCATTGTTGGGTGGCGTCGACCGGCTGACCAACTGAATGAAAGGGAGAAGTCTTGTCTCCCTAACATACGGTGTGTACCGCTCGCCATAGCGCATCCCCCAAGGTTTACCCCGTGAGACCGAAGCTTCAGAGGTGCAAGCTCCTACAAACAAACAAACAAATCATTACATATGGGGGGTATGTGTTTGAAAAAAAACACGAAATTCATAACACCGGCAACTCTCATTATTACCAGCTGCTTCACCGACATAGCGTGCGACCGGTGTTGTTGGTCCCAGTGATCATTGATAAGCCAAACCATCCTAACAATTTGAAAGAAAGCTTTCTTGTCAACACGATTATCTTTTGAATACAAATAAACTAAAGTAGGCCTACTAGATGCAAACTTACCAATCTATGTATCCAACCATATCAAATCAAACAAAACTAATAAACTATAGTTCCACAAATAACTAGGCCTACTTCATACAAATAACTTTTCCATAAACTATGCCTACTTCATATAAATAACTATTCCATAAACTAAACTAGGGTTCCACAAATCAAACAAACAAGGGTTGTAATACATGCAAAATTCCAATACATGCAAGATTCAAATCTAATCTAATTAAACAAGGATTCCCCAAATCTTCAAAATACCATATTTTCTATGGATAGAAATAAGGGGTTCGGAAGAGAGTACCTTCTAGGATGGATTGGTGAAGAAATGCACGGACCAAATCGTCGGATCTGAAGGATTTGGGAGAGGGGATTGAGAGGGGGAGAGGAGGAAGCCGCCGGCCGCCTGTTCTGTAACTCCTCTGGAAAGAATGGGTGGGGTGGGGGGAGGGGCAGCGGGCCGCTGGCACCTAAGTCACAGTGCAGCGCCTACGGGCCGGGCGCTGCACATTACATGTGTGGCGCCTAGCTCGGAGGCGCTGCACTGCTGGGTGCGGGGCCCAGGGGCTGCCACGGTGGACTGAGGTGCAACGCCCCCGAGCTAGGCGCTGCACAGTAAGGTGTGGCGCCGTCGTGGCGGGCGCTGCACAAAAAGGCCAGGGGTGTGAAATTGTTTCGTGGACAGTTCATTCTGTGAATTGATTTCGCCCAGAGGTCATAATTGTCAAATTTGCCGAGCCGTGGCCGCACACTGCCTGCACTCCACTCCACTCCCGTGTTTGGTGCGGCGGCTTGCGCTGGGTGGCTGGCTGGCCAAATTTAACAATTTTAACCTTGGGACCAAATCAAATCACAGAATGAACTGCCCGTAAAACTATTTCACGCCGCTGACCTTTTTGTGTGACGCCCGACACGCAGGCGCCACACCCTACGGTGCAACGCCTAGCTCGGGGGCGTTGCACCTCTGTTCATTGTGGCAGCCCTGGGCCCCGCACCGAGCAGTGCAACGCCTCAGAGCTAGGCGCTACACATGTAACGTGCAGCGCCTAGCGCTGCACTGTGACTTATCCAGCCGCGGCGGCCCTCTCCTCCCCCCACCCACCACCAGTTACAGAAACAGATTAGAAAGGGCGGCGGCGGCCCTCTCCTCTCCCCTCTCAATCCCCTCTCCTGAATCCTTCAGATCTGACGATTTGGTCCGTGGATTCCTTCACCAATCCATCCTAGAAGGTATCCTCCTCCTATCCCCTTCTTTCTATCCATATAATGTATGCTATTTTAAAGATTTTGGGGAACCCTTGTTTGATTTGATTAGATTAGGATGTTGCATGTATTAGAATCTTGCATGTACCTAATTTTGTAACCCTAGTTTAGTTGATTTTATTGAAAAGATATGGTTTGGATACATAGGTTGACATGTTATTTTATATGGAAAAGAGATGTGTATTTAATCTTGCATGAAGTAGGCCTAGTTTAGTTTATTTGTGTTGAAATTATATTCGTATTGACAAGAATGCTTTGGATACTTATGCTTTGACTTTTGCATATAGTAGGCATACTTTAGTTTATTTGTATTCAAAAGATAATCGTGTTGACAAGAAAGCTTTGTTTGAAATTGTTAGGATGGTTTGGCTTCTCGATGATCACTGGGACAAACAACACCGATCGTACGCTATGTCGGTGGAGCAGCGGGTAATAATGAAAGTGGTCGGTGTTATGAATTTCGTGTTTATTTCAAACACAAATGGCCCATATGTAATTTTATGATTTTTTTGTTTGTAGGAGCTTGCACCTCTGAAGCTTCGGTCTCACGGGGTCAACCTTGGGGGGATGCGCTATGATGAGCGATACACACCGTATGTAAGGGCGACAAGACTTCTCCCTTTCATTCAGTTAGTCAGCCGGTCAACACCACCCAGCAATGCTGCAGCAATCACCGCGCTTATTGACCGTTGGAGGCCGGAGACACGCAGTTTCCATTTTCGGACCGGGGAGATGACCGTGATGCTCCAGGATATTGCTATGATCACCGGTCTTCCTATCGAGGGGAATCCTCTATGTATGAACACCGATTCTGATGGGTGGCACGCGCAGATGCATGCCCTTATCGGTATGGTTCCTTCGGAGCCTCGGGAACCAGAAGCAGAAGACAAGAAGAAGGAAATAGTCGCAGTCGGTGCTCCTTTCACGTGGATTACATTGCACTTTGGTACTTGCCCTGAGGAAGCTAATGAGGATGAGGTCAAGACATATGCTCGTGTCTACATGTGGTACGTGATATCCAGGACTATGTTTGCTGATGGCATAGGCAAGAATGCTCCATGGATGTGGCTGAAGGCGCTGACCGTCTTCGATAGCAAATAGAGTTGGGGTTCGGCGACACTAGCTTACTTGTATAGACATGTATGAAGTTGTTTCTTTTTCACTTCATTGCTACATTATCAATGCGATCTTGCTGTTAATTCAACCATGTTCTCTTTTATGTGCAGTTGGACGAAGCCTGTTGTAGGCGATCTGGAGGTATTGGTGGTTGTATGCTCGCACTTTCCATATGGAGCTGGGAGCGTTTGCCGGTTGGACGATCGGAGACCGTGAAGTACGAGTATTGGGACGACAAAGACGACCCACTTGGGCTTACAAGTGGGATGTATTAAATGAGACGACGGATGATCCCTCGGTCATGTATAAGTTGTACAAGAGCGAGCTGTACACGATCACAGCTGAGCAGGTGACTCGACATTGCATAAGTGATTATCATGTTTCTATCGTAACTCGAAATACAGTGGTTCTCATCACTCTAAGTGGTGTGTTGAGAAGAAAAAGAGAAGACCACACATGCGCTCGCTCGCCTCGATGAGCCGGGCTCAGGGCGGGGCATACGTGCGACATGCGCGTGTATGGTCCGCCTAAATCCGGTATGTTGCCTTGAAGGGGCGCAACTTCATTTTTGTTTTATTTTTTGATGTCTTGGCAACAAGTTAACTATCTCTTATCCGATAAGTATACGACTTAGAAACCAAGTCAGTTTTAAGATCATGGTCATGATACGATACCGTCTCTGGTCCTATTATATATGTTGTTACCGGCCGCGGCCAAATACACACCGAAAACACCTAGGGTTTTGCCTCATCTCGCACCTTGTGCCGTCATCGTAGTCTACTTTATCCCGAACACCGGCGTGCATCGACGTGCTGGAGAGCAGGTCTCCGGAACCGCTCAGCCCTGTGATCCTGCACTGGGAAAGGACGAACTAGGTTTTTGGGAAGCGCTCTGCGCGACTGCTCAAGTTCGTCATCACGGGTTGTCTTCCGTCCAAGTAGGGCGGTGCTACTCAACATCGTCTCCATCGCCTACAACAACAGATCGCCGCCAACATCGTCATCAACATTGTCGCTCCTACAAGAACTAACGATTAGTACGTCTTTCGTGATTTGTTTATGACGTGTGAGATGGTGAATAACCATTCTGTGGTTGAACAAGCTCATGAGATACAGTGCATTGTAAAGGAATTGGAACTCCTTAAATGTGTCCTACTCGAGAAATTAGTGGCTAGATGCATGATTGCAAAATTGCCTCCTTCATGGAGGAATTTCGTCACAACTATGAAACATAAGAGACATGAGATATCAGTTGAAAAATCTGATTGCATCTCTTGATGTTGAAGAAAAAGCTCGGGCTAAATACACGACTGCGAAAGGAGGTGAGGTTCAGTCTACTGCCAATATGGTGCATAGGTACCCAGAGAACAAGAACAAAGGGAAGAACAGACCTGTTTTCAACAAGCCTAACAAGACTAGTACCTTCAAGAAGAAGAAGTTTAACAAGGCTGAGCTAGAGTGCTATGCCTGGGGGAAGCCCCGACACTTTTCCAAGGAATGCCGAGAACGTGCAGACCGCAGAGGGAAAATGAGCTCCAAGACTGTCAACATGGTGACCGCTAGCAGTACTGATGGGTATGGTAATTTACCTATTATGCTTTCAGTATTTTAATCATTTTCGTGGTGGATTGATTCGGGTGCTAACGTTCATGTGTGTGCTGACGTCTATTTGTTTACTTCTTATCAAGTCGTAAGGGGTTCTACCGTCCTAATGGGGAATGGGTCACATGCTTCTGTTCGTGGCATTGGGATGGTGGATCTAAAGTTTACTTTGGGAAAGATCGTGCAACTAAGGAACGTGCAACATGTCCCTACTATGAACAAGAATCTAGTTAGCGGCTCCCTTCTATGCCGAGATGGGTTTAAGGTAGTTTTAGAGTAGAATAAAGTAATCGTGTTGAGATTTGGACAATTTATAGGCAAAGGCTATGAGTGTGGAGGCTTGTTCCGCTTTTCCCTTTCAGATTTTTGCAATAAGTTAAGTAAACCAAAATTGTGCTAGTGTTAGTTATGATGCAAGTGTTTGGCACTCTCGTTTATGTCATATTAATTTTGGTTTAATATCTCGGCTATCCAGTATGAGTTTAATTCCGAATTTCATTGTTGCCAAAGGTTCTAAGTGCCATAGTTGTGCGCAATCGAAGCAACCTCGAAAGCCTCATATGGCTGCCAAGGAAAGAAACTAGGCAACTCTAGAACTCATACATTCTGATCTTTGTGAGATGAATGGTGTGTGTTGACAAAAGGTGGAAAGATATATTTCATGATGTTGATTGATGATGCGACTAGATTTTGCTATGTTTATTTATTGTAAACTAAATATGAAGCCCCTGGTGGGATTTGTCGCCGATGGCGCGGAGCGGTCGAGCCCCTGCCACAGCTCGTCGATGTCGACGCTGATCGACACCTTGACCTCGTCAATCCGCCCGGAGAGTAGGTCGAGCTTGGCGTCGAGCTGCGTGAGGGCTTGCGTCGTGGAGTTGACATGCTCGTGGTTGACCTGGTCGAAGTCGGCCCGCAGGAGATCGTAGATGGCCTTCGTCTCTGGTGAGATTTTGTCCATGGCAGTGGCGCGCAGCCTATTGGCGAATCGGGTATGGCGGTGGTGGGTCGGCAGGATCGGAGGATGGGCTCTGATACCATATTGTCAACTCTCGGTCTATTACACCATGGATTTGAGTTCGAATTACAGAGGAGGAAGGGGATCGATAGGAGAGGGGAGCTCAACTACTTTCTATCCAAGCATTCTAGCCGTTTGTGAGCCATCTGTCCTGCATAGGAGAGGATAGGGGAGGCTTTATACATGCGCTGGGTGAGTTGGGCCCAAAGCCCATTCACGGCCTGCAAGTCGAGCTGGCAGATGAGCTTGCGGACGGGTTGACTGTTTGACTGGTCTTCCTTGTTCCGCTCGCGATCAGGTAGATTTGGGTTCTTCCGCTATGGTCTTCAGGGACATAGTAGAACCAGCAGCGTTGGAGGCGCTGGCCTGCCGCGAAGCATTGGCATTAGCACTCGACCTATCCCTTCACCGCATCGTTATTGCTTGTGACTGCAAAGGAGTTGTAGCAGAGATAAAGAATGGATCGGAGGGAAGGCACGATGCTATCATCAAGGAAATTTGTGCTCGAGCGAGAGACTTTATTAGCTGCGATTTTATTTTTGAAGGACGTAGTATGAACTTTGATTCTCATAATTTAGCTAAGTTCTCTTTTTCTTTAAATATGGGTCGGTACTTGTGGTTGGGATCTCCCCGCAGTAATTCTTGTAAATCGTACTCCAAACATTGAATAAAGTGTGGTTTACCAAAAAAAAAAGGTAGGTTGCTGACACGTGACTGTGATCACACGGAGATGATTCCATTACCTTTTTACAGTTTGCAACCAACCGTCGTACTTTTTAGAATCTACGTGTCTCGTGAGGCTCTCGTTTGTTACAAGTGCAAAGCGTGGTTTCCTTGATTTTTGCCTCTTTGGCATATATACATTTGGAAAGTAGTAGATCTATACTAGTGATAGTAGTTAGAGCGTACCGAATATGCTGGGACATGCTTTTGCATCATCTTCCAAGCATCCACCGGCACAATCGTAACAGAGGAACACTCGTTGTAATGCACTGCGGTCATGCCCATGCCGCCATGCGAGCTAACAACAATGTTCAAAGTGCTGGTAGTATACGAGCCTAGTAGGAAATATCGCGTTCTTCTTTGGCTACACCTGGCCGACGAGCGCACACGCGTCATGCAGAGACATGCAGCTCCCCACCACGGTCCCGTCTCAACGCCCAGCAAACGAGCACCGTCCACCTGTGAGCGTGCTACAGTGCAAGAGAATCCGCCATTATAACCGGCAGACGAGCCAGTTGCTCTACGAAACTAACCGCTTCTGTGGAACGGACGAAGCTAACCAGCAACAGCGAGCGATGAGGCCGTCTACCACTGCTCGAGCCCTCTCGGCCGCGGCTGCCGTCCTCGCCGCCGTGGTCTGCGTCGGCGCGACCCCGGAGACGACGTGCAGGGCGGCGGCGGGCGCCGACAGGCGGGTGGACTACCGCTTCTGCGTGTCCAGGCTGAGCCAGCACCACGACAGCCCCGACGCCGACACGTGGGGCCTGGCCAAGGTGGCCGCCGACGTCGGCGTCCTCATGGCCGGCAATGGCGCCTACGACATCAAGGCCATGCTCGCCGGCAAGAAGGAGCGACCGGCGGGCGCCAGAGCGCGCGGGCCGCTGGAGCAGTGCGAGGCGCTGTACGACAGGATGGGCTCCGCGTTCGCCGAGGCGTACGACGGCATCGACAGGCGCGACTACGCGACGGGCAAGGAGAAGGCGGGCGAGGCCGCGTCCCTCGCGCGCCGCTGCGGCGACGCCTTCGCCCGGGCCGGCGTCGCCCTCCCGTCGCGGCTGGCGAAGCAGGGCGCCGACTCGGTGCAGATGGCCATCGTCTGCACCGCCATTACCAACCTCGTCAAGTGATCTCTGCATAGACTGCATTGTTTGTTCTTTGAGAGAAATGCGCCATGTCTCATGTCTGTATTGTTGGTTGCTCGATCGTGATGTCATGTACGCTTGTGTTTGTGCCCGTGGAGTATTGTACGCCTAAGTCCTAAGTATCGCCCGTTGGTAGTGCACTTAGTGGTGGCAGTACGACGTTCTTCAGTGTTGTGTCGGTGATCATTCAGAAAGGAATAAACAATGCATTATCATTTCCATCTACAGTATTTTACAGATCTGCTTGTTTCATGGAAATGAATAATCGATCTCGCTGCGTTCTTTTCACCGCCTTCATTGGTGTGTCACTTTCCGCACCAAAATAACCGGCGGCGGAGTCTGTGCCAAAGCCCCAAGTCGCCGGCGACGGGAGGGCGTGCACACGCTCACGCTCCCCTGCCTTCGTGCAGTGCACCAGCCGAGCTACTGCTGGTTCGTTCTGAGATCTGAATTGCACTGATTTTTTGGTGGAGACGCCTCCAACCGCCGCGTAGTACGGGCCAGAGAGGAGGAGCAGTGCTGTCATCGTCCATGTCGAGTGCGTGGCAAGACGCCGCGTGTAGGGGGCCCCGTGGCACATGACATGACGCGGCCGAATCAGTATTGCCACTATCAATCAGGTACAGCGCCGAGCCGTGGCCGTACACTGCCTGCACTCCGCTCCCGATGGATTATCTCGAGTCTCCACTGTCCGCACCATTAAGAGCGTCTCCAGCCGTTAGAGCCCCTCAGGACGCATTTTTTTCGCCCTCTAGGAGGCAGCCGGTGAAACTTTTAACATGGGGTGAAGAAACTTCCACTCGTTGCCCCCCCCCCCGGCTCGTCTCTCCTCTGCTTCGCCATGCCGCCTCCACCTCCATGGCCACCTGCTTCTGCTCCGCCTCCTCTCCACCCGACCTCGCCGGCAGCAGCGGCAGCCGGCTCAACATCTTCGGCCGCGCGCTCACCCATCCGCGCCTGCCCAGGCCGCGCCCGCTCACCGGCCGCGCACTCCCGTGTTCCCAGGCCGCGCGCTCCCGCGGCCGCGCTCGCCCGTCCGCGCCTGCTCGCTCGCCCGTCCGCGCCCGCCCAGGCCGCGCCCTTAAGCACGCGGACGCCCCAGCTGCCGCGACCGCGTTGTCCGTCCAACATCGTCCTCCGAGAAGCTCGCGCTCGCCTGCCGCCCCTGCTCTGCCCGGGTGCAGGGCACGCCCCTTCTCGTCTCCCAGCAGGCGCTCTCCACAATGCGCTTCGCCTACGCGTACGTGACACCGACCCCCGCCTGCGGTGGAGCTCCGTCCTCCTCGGCTACGCCCGTGGAGCCTCCGCACTGCGCTTTTGCACCCCCGCCTAGCTTGAGGAGGCCATGCGCTTCTGCATCCCGGAGCCGGCTGGGCGCGCGGCGCAGAGGGGCGGCGGGGCGGCGCGGGTTGGCTGGCGGGAGGCCGGGCACGCTTCCGGGCGCGTGACGCAAAGGGGTGGCGGCGCGGCGCAGAGGGGTGGAGGCCGGGCTGGCTGGCGGGAGGCCGGGCGCGGCCGCAGATGGCTGGCAGGGCGGCGCGCGCAGCCTGGCGCGGCGGGGCGGGGCGCGCGCGGCCGGGCGCGGCGGCGACGCGGCGGCAGCTGCGGGAAGGCACACGGCATGGCGAGAGAGAAGGCGGACGGAGAGAGAGAGCGAAGGTGGGGGCTCTGTGAGGAAAAAGTGGAGAAAGCGGCGGGGGAGTGGCTGCAGGTGGGCCACAGGAGGCAAAAAAAGTGGCGCCGGCACGCCCAGCTGCCCCCCCGGGGGGCTGGGTTCGGGGTGGGACTATCGGCGCTATTTTTCTATAAATCTGGCGAAAAGTGATGCTTTGGGGGTGTGAGTGGGAGGATTTTTTGCCGCGGGTGATAAAAAAGTGGCCTAGGGGGCGTTCCTGGGGCTCGGCTGGAGATGCTCTAAGACCTCTCCCAATGCATTGGTGCTAAAGTGGGATGCTAAATGCATTAAAATGCTTAGCAACTAATGTCCCCAATGCATCGGTGCTTAGGTTTTGTAGCTAAGCCTCTTTTATTTAATTGTTTTTAGTAATAAAACTCCTTCATGTATTGGTTGGGTGGTCTTTTTGTCTAGTTTCACGTGCTTAGCATTGGTTCTTATTGGGGTCATCATAATGCTCTCTCTCCTCTTTAATTGCTTTGCCACATCATTTTTCTGCCTATGTGGCACCCTTAGCACCTGTACACCGTGGAGCACTGGGAAGGGCCTAAGACACTAAGGCTTGTTTGGTTTCACGACCCGTCAAAAACCGGGGCGTCCAGCCCGCGGGGCAAGTCGGCCCGTGTAAAACTATCGATGCATTTGGTTGCCCATTACCGAAAAAGGCTTCCGCCCCGCTTTATATATAAAGCAAAGATCCACAGTGCTCGGTACAACGGCACTCACCCACCACAAACACACACACGCACCCAAGGCAGGATACATAGGCGCCGAGCGCAGCAACACACACCCTAGCACTACAAGAGCCACCGGGCGCTTCATCCGAAGAAGGGAAGCCGCATATGACGAACCGTGGGCTCCAAAGCGGTGCCTTCAGGAAGGATACGGCACCGGAGCGTCGCCACCGCCCAATCCGAGGATCAGAGTTGCCCATTTCGGCGGAGATGCGTGATGGCCGAGGACGATCTGCTCCCACTTCGGCGGAATTAAAAACTGTTGATCTTCTAGTGGAATTGTTTCATCGCGAGGAAATTTTGTGAAGGCAAAGGGCCAGGATAGAGTGGCTTGTACATGGGACAAAAATACTTATTTTTTTCACCTTCGCGCTAGCCGCCGCAGGAGAAAAAACCAGATCAAATCCCTCCACCGATCCCGATGGACAGGTGACTCCGAACCTAGCCGAGATGGAGGAACTGGCCACATATTTTTATAAGGATTTATACACATCTCAAGGAGTTCATAATATGGACGCAGTCCTAGATACGGTGCCTCTGAAGGTTACGCCGGCCATGAATGAAAGTTTCAACGCTCCTTATAGTGCTGAGGAAGTGAAGACCGCGCTGTTTCAAATGTACCCCACAAAGGCACCAGGCCCTGACGGTTTTCCAGCGCATTTTTCCAACGCCATTGGGATATTTGCAGAGATGAAGTCACAAAAGCAGTCCTGAAAATTGTTGAAGGAAAGGAGACAGCCGGAAGCATTAATGAGACTACCTTGGTACTTATTCCTAAGGTAAAAAACCCCACACTCTTGACTCAATTCCGCCCGATCAGTTTATGCAACGTTTTGTACAAGATTGCTTCAAAGGTGATATCCAACCGTCTGAAGCTGGTGTTACCAGATATAATATCCGAGGAACAGTCAGCGTTTGTGCCAGGTAGAGTGATTACTGACAATATTATCATGGCTTATGAATGCTTGCATATTATGAAACGAAATAGAGCAAAGAAACACCAAGCTTGTGCGCTAAAACTTGATATGATGAAGGCCTATGATAGAGTTGAGTGGGCCTATCTACAAGCTATTATGCTAAAGATGGGGTTCACAGAATAGTGGGTAAACATTGTTATGAGCCTGGTTACCACTGTTAATTTCTCTATTTTATTCAATGGGAAGAAGCT
Source organism: Aegilops umbellulata (assembly GCA_032464435.1). NCBI lineage: Eukaryota > Viridiplantae > Streptophyta > Magnoliopsida > Poales > Poaceae > Aegilops > Aegilops umbellulata. Next base: position 501,827,182 of record CP136055.1, on the reverse strand, counting down.
TGAGTCTTTTAAGCCATCAAGAGGGATCAGACAGGGGGACCCAATATCCCCGTACATATTCTTGATAGCAGCAGAGGGCCTGTCGTGCCTGTTAAAATCGAGAAGTGAGTCATCCAATTTGGAGGGGTTGCAGGTGGCACCGTCGGCACCACCGGTAAACCATCTCTTATTCGCTGATGATAGCATTAATCTTGACATCCATAGGTTAGTTAGTGGCATAGCCGGCCGCATCGTGTAGATCGTGGAGTCAGTACATGGTTAGTTGGTGTGTAGCCGAGTCAAGTGCATGCGCTTAGTGGTTGTTAGCTAGCGTGGTGCGTCTGTGTATGCATGTTGGCCTAGTCTTGTGCGTGAGTGGCATAGGAGCCGGGCAAGCTGTTGCCCTGGTAGCGTGTGTGCGCGTGTGCTACTTAAACAGATGTAGGTGGTAGAGCCATTGGAGCCGAGTGTAGCCATGTAGCCACTGTAAAGAAGAAAAAGATTGGGGCGTTCGTGCGCCCGTGGCGGCGTTCGTGCGCCGGCCAGAAAACCTTGTGTCCACTGTTCTTCTTCTTCCACCTCTGTTCGAGTGAGAGGAGAGGTAGCTAGAGGGCTGCGAAACCCACCGGCGACATACGCCGAACCGCCCTCCGGACAAACGTCGGACGAAGGTAGAAGAAGAACAGAATTTTCCGGCGAAGAACGCCCCGGCCGCCGAATGGCCTATATGTTGGCTTCTATTCAACTCAACTACTCAAACACACATACATGGAGGTACACACGCACACACATAGCACAACCCCGGAAGGATTCAACCCCCCCCACAACCATTACAACGAGCCCCGCAGAGGCTTTATACCCTGGGCCAGCAGTGGGCACGACCCACGCTCCCCACCAGTCGTCCGCCTGATCCGGCCCTGCTCCGGCCGCGCCCACGACGCGCACGTACGCGCGCAGATCGGGCCAAGCCCGCAACAGATCGGCCCGGTCGCCACGCCCAGCTCACCAACAACCTGGTCTTCGTCCGGTGCGACGTGCACACACACGCCCGCACCCTAGCCCTACACACGCACGCACACACGCACTACACAAGCCATACACAGGTCAGACTGTCCCCAGACTATGGCCAGACTATGCATAAGTCGGACTATGCCCGTACACAAGTCAGACACTAGCTCGACGCGGCCACAGACCAGACCTGGCATGCCCGACTCTGGTCACCACGGCGGAGGCATGGATTATTGTGCCAACAATCACCCCCTAAGCCATGACACTGCCTGGCTTGTCGTCGTCATCTTCGCTGCGCCTCCGGCATGAGCCGCCGCCCACTGCCGCTGCAGCATCCCACAGTCCCGTACACCGCCGCGCCGCGTTTCCGTGCCCCCACGGTCGTTGTGCCGAGCCACCGCGACCTCTGCGCCACCACGCAGGTCCTCCGCAACCTCCTCATCTCCGCGATCTCCGTTCTCTTCGTGCACATGACATCACACCGCAACGCCGCGGACTCATCACGTGTCGCGGTCGCCAGGCGCTCGCCGGGCGCCGCAGCCTCCATGTCAGCCGCGTGCGCCGCGGCCGCCGCCGCGCGCTACGGTTTCTGTACCTGGTAGCTCTGATACCAAGTGTTGATTTCTAACCTGAACCCTAGATCACCCTCGTCTACCTCTCTCTCTGGACTTCTCTCCTCGGCACACACCAAATAAGAAACAAGGAGGGAAGAAGAGGAGTTGACAGCCTGCTATTTTTCAAGGCAAATAGTATGGGTGCTACTGAGGTAAACTAGGTTCTGGAATCTTATTGTCAAGCCACGGGCCAGAGAGTTAACAACGCAAAGTCATCAATTTTTTTCCAGCAAAAGGTGCTCCAGAGAGTACTCGGGCTGAGATTAAGACTCTCTTAAATGTACCCAATGAAACCCTTAATGAAAAATATCTTGGGATGCCTTCTGATGTAGGTAATAACAAGAACGGATCTTTCAAATATCTTTAAGATAGACTGTGGAGCAAAGTTCAAGGCTGGATTGAAACCACCATGTCGACGGCAGGCAAAGAAGTACTTGCAGACTAAGGCATAGTCTAGTGGTGGGAAGGGGCTGATGCCTTCCCACCCACCCAGGTTCAAGGCATGGTACTTGTAATTTGGGTTTGTTGCACCAATTATACTATAGGGGGTTTCCTTACAGTCTTTCTATCAAAAATAGAAGTACTTGTCAAATCAGTAGCTCAGGCAGTGCCAGTCTATTTTATGGCTTGTTTTAAACTCCCTTGGGGGCTGTGTGAACACCTCAACAAACTCATCAAAAAATTCTGGTGGGGGAGCAAAGAGGGGAAAAGGAAACCTCATTGGATCTCTTGGAAGGACATGACCCAACCGAAAGGTATGGGGGGTCTAGGCTTTAAGGATTTTGAGCTTTTTAACCTTGCTATGCTGGCTAAGCAGGCCTGGCACATCTTGTAGAACCCGGATAGCGTGTGCTCACGTTTACTTAAAGGTATATACTACCCTCATGGTACCATCCTGAACGCCCCGAGTCAAGTATGGAGGTCCTTATTGGAAGGAAGAGACATACTAAAACAGGATCTGATACGTTGCATAGGTAGTGGAGACAGTACAAGCATTTGGGAGGATAACTGGTTACCTCGAATTGAGATGATGATGCCATACGACTGTTTGACTATCAACCCATCGGCTCACGTTTCTGAGCTAATTGATGCGACCTCAGTCTCATGGGACAAACAAAAAGTTCAGACCACTTTCTTGCATATGGATGCAAAAGTCATTTTGGGCATTCCGTTGTGTACGAAGAATGTTGATGATTTCTGGAGTTGGAGCCATGAATAGAACAGCTTATTTTCAGTCAAATCTGCCTACCGCATGCTAGTAAGTACACGACAGAGAAGAGAAGCTTGGCTAGAAAACAGGCCCGGTCCCTCCAACTCAACTACAGAAGAAGGGGAGTGGGAAAAGTTGTGGAAGACAGAAGTGCCAGGGAAGGTCCGGATGTTCCTCTGGAGATTATCCAAACATTCCATTCCAACCAACGATGTAAGAGGACACAGGCGTATGTCAACTTCAAGTTCATGTGGTATCTACGACTCTCTAGATTCATGGAGATATTCCCTCCTAGAATGTACAATGTCAAGGTGCACCTGGGCCCTTGTTGATGAAGAACTGGCGCAAAACCTAGCAACTATCACTAAACCAAAAGCTAAACAGTGGCTATTCACCCTCATGAGCACGTTATCGCATGACCTCTTTGTGAAGCTTTCAATTACTTTATGGGCCATCTGGGCAGCGAGGAGGAAAGCTATTCAGGAGGGCTTATTTTAGAGCCCCCAAACCATCAACGACTTCATTAATAGATACCTGCAGGAACTGAAGATGATAGCTGAGCCAACTCGGTCTCAGAACCAGCAGATAATATACCTACAACTAATACAAGCGCCCCGCGCCCAAAAGCACCTCCACCTGGGCATGCAAAAATCCACGTTGATGCAGCGTGCCGCAAGGGGCTTGGGGGCTCATCGGCGGCTGTCTGTCGAGATGCTAATGGAACTTTTCTGGGTAGCTCAGCTCTTGTGATCCAAGGAGTGGATGGTCATGATATTCTCGAAATGGTAGCATGCAGGGAGGCGCTCGCTTTGGCGCAAGATCTCAACATCCACAACATTGTTGTTGCATCCGACTCGAAGGGAGCAGTCGGGGCTATCAACAACAGAAACAGAGGATCCAATGGCGCCATTATCATGGAGATTAATAGTATTACTACGTGCATAGACCCTTCGACGAAACTGTGTGCAATGCAATAATCGCAAACGGTGGTGTAAAAAACCCGTCAAAAAAGGTGCAAAATGTTTGTGATGACGGATGCATCAAACACGGTTCAGATTTTAGTTGCGTGTGCGATTCAGGGCATATGGTTCAGTTCAAATAACCATTTTCGATGAGGAGGAACAAAAGAAACGGGCAGCCAGATGAAGGTGTGTGTAATGTACAACATACGGTTCACTCGGATGAACTGTTTGTGATTAGGAAACACAAAAGAAACGGTCAGCCAGATCAAGGTGTGTGCGATGTACAACATATAGTTCACTCGAATGAACTGTTTTTGATTAGGCAACACAAAAGAAACAGTCAGCCAGATCAAGGTGTGTGCGATGTACGACATGCGGTTCACCCGAATGAACTGTTTGCGTTGAGACAAGAGAACAGAAATTGTCGGGGATATACCCCGCGGTATAAACCGGCCGGAAGTTAAACCGGCCGGACTTGGCGGTTTATTTAAGGTCTCGCTGGCACTTGGCGATATTCATCTGGTGACCCGCCGTGACCTAGCGGTTTACCAGCAAACCGTCGGGACATTGTAAATCACTGGTAACCCGATGGACGGGTCAGAGGAGCGACAAGACCCGGTGGCCCGTCTGGCGGTTCATGAAGGCCGGTTCAACTATTGTGGGCCGGTTTAACAGGAAAGGAATATTTACCTTACAAGGAGTTAAGACCGAGACTTGTACCCGGTTTGTACTGGAGATAGACTAGTCCTAACCCTAATAGGACTCCACATGTAAACCGCCCCTTCAACATATATAAGGAGGGGCGGGGCTCCCCAAAGCGGGACAGGTTAGAAGTTAGAAGCTACAAGCTACAAGCAATCAATAATCTCTAGGGCTAGACACAAGAGCCGGTTTACGGCGTCTCCCTCGGGATGATAATGAGACCTAGCCTCAAACAGCATGTAGGGTTATTACCGGATGATATTTCCCGGGGCCCGAAGCTGTCTAAATCCTTGTCTTGCATGTTGATCCGCCCTGCGTCTCTCGTCCCACTCAACCCCTCTCAAGCTACCACATAGATGCGTTGGCCTCGCGACTAAGTCCTGACACTAAGGACATCTGCCGTGACAAATCCATGACAGTTGGCGCCCACCGTGGGGCCTGCGCACGGTGGTGATGAGTTCTTGAAGGGATCTCTATTAGGGCTCGAGAAGTTCGCAGTTTTCAGGATGGAGAAAGACACAGCTCAGAAGAATCTGCGTCGGCGTAATCGGTCCATGTTTTACAATCAGTTATGACCTACCGGATCAATTAAGGGTCGGTGCGGAAGAATCTACGACAACCCTAAATCTCTTCATGAAGATCAAAGAAAAAGTTTGTTTGTGCCCCCACGGATGATCTCAGCAGTTTTGGTTCAATCTGTGTTGACCATCAAAAGCGTGTTAGCAATCTACAGGTGTTTGGATCGGTTTTTACGGTTTCGATCTCATCGGATTTGCGCAAGTCGATGGGAGGGGAAACGTGGATTGATCAAACTGACCACGACCCGGAGGAGGTCTTGGTTGCACGGAGTCGGATTCGGTCGCGACCGTGCTAAGCCGCCCGCCTGCCAGCCTACAGCTGGGCAGGCCTCGTTCCGCGCGCTGTCTTAGATCGCCATCATCTCTGCGCTGAAATCGCTACGCCAAGTCCCTAGGACTACCACTTCTTTTCTACTACACCGTAAGCCGGCCTGGGCCTTGCTTTCACCGCTGCTGTACTTTAAACCGCTGCTGTGCTGAGTCACCTTCTGCCTCCGTCGACTCTGCACCGAGCGGTCTGCCACATCATTGACCCGCGGGCACCATCGCAGTCCGGGAACAGTACGCCACTACAGGATAAATCAGTGATGCCCATTCAGAATTCACTACTAGCAAACAATTCATCCGTGGAGTGCTAGTACTTGCTACCATGACCCCACGTGAAAGGATCGACCAAAGGGAAATTGAGGCCTGCTCACATATATCCTGGATGGGATTAATAATATTCTTTTGACTTGGGATCCACAATTGGGTGTCCGAGCCGTGACTGCTGGCTTCGGCCCTGCTGTCTCCGCCGTTGCACTTCTGCGCCTACCTGCGCAAACCCGCCGTGGCCGTGCTGAACTACCAGGGCCGTGTTGAGTCGCTGGAAAGTTCTTCAAGCACACAAGATAGTGGCTAAATTATCATTGCACGTATTGGAAGTCATTGATGGAACAGCTCGTTTGTCGTCCAAAACGAATCAGGTGATATCCATCCAGTTTACTTTTTATCAGTACTTGTTAATTTTTTGTGAAAACAACCACTCTGCCCTACAGTGTTGTTATATACAGGTAAATTATTTATTACAAAAGTGGTGTTATACCGCGGATGCACTTTCAGCTGTGCCGCACGGTTTTCACGGACACGTGTATCGCGGTCCAGTTTACATCAGACGCGCCAGCCAACTCGCCCGCCCGCACCGACTTACAAGCGCCGTGGCCGGTTCATTCGTTTGCTCCTGCGGGTGACTCGTCTGTGGTTGATTTTAGCTTCACCGCGGCGGATAAATTCCGGCCTAACATATCAGGTGACATCTATCTAAGTCTATTATTGACACATATTATTTTGTCAAAGAACAGCTTATCTTTGCCTTGGTTTGCAATATTGTTGATGCAGGACAATTGTTCACTACATCAACACACGCGATTGACTTATTGTCTGCCTCTGCGGCCGATTCTCCCGTCCGCGCCGGTTTACATCAGCTTGCCGGGACCGCACCCGCGGTTAACTCGCCCGTCCGTGCCGGTTTACGACACCGGTGCCGATTTTCCCCGTCTGCGTCGGTTTACAATGCCGCGGCCGATTCATTTATCCGAGCTGCCTCTGATACTGCGGTCGTCTTTGTCATCCGTCTCTCGCGGCCGGGTCTACATCAACATACCGACAAAATGGAGGCAAATTATCATCAACCGCCATCGGCACTGGATGGCTCAATGGGCAGGCACACCAGTCGCCGCCACTAACAGTTTGGGTAACTTCAAATCACCAGTTGGAAGGAACCATTGGCCGAGTCGCTTACACGGTTCATACGGGATCATTTACAACCCGCCGCAGTCACCTCAACCTTCTGTGGATTCACATCGGGCTATCAACACCAATGATATACAAGTTATGCTGGTTTATATCACGGTCAAATATGGAGAATCTCAAGCCAACTCCTCGAGTCACCTTGAGACTTGGGGGCTACGATAATATGACGCAGCAGGTCTTGCAAGTTTCAGCCAGTTTAAGAACCCGAGGATGATGGAGGGAAAGATAACCCGATCCCGGAGGCTATTGTTATGTTGATGAAAATTTAGAGGCCGTCAGAAAATTTCCGGTTTAGAAAGTATATGACAGTTACAAAATCCCGACTCAATGAAGAAGTTTTGGATCATCAGAAAGGATTCCGGTTTGAAACCTGGCTGAAGGGAAGTCAGTATCACTGAAGCTCTCAAATATCTGGTTTACAATCCGGTTCAGAGAAATCTATTCTCCCACAAAGTTCTGAAGCGCTCAGATCCGGTTTAAACAATGTCCGGTTCAAAAAGGAATTAACTTCTCGCAAGTTCGAGTTTAAAGGCCGTCAGAAAATTTCCGGCTGAAAATGAAGATTCCGGTTTAAAATCCGGTTCAAGGGGAAGATGTCTCCCACAGCTTTGAAGCTTTCAATATCCGGTTCAAGATCCCGGTTCAAGAAGAATTTACCTCTTGCAAAAAAGTTAAAAATTACCGAAGAGGACCTGCTGCCATGATGCGCGGTTCAAACATGGGTATCCGGCCTTATTGGCTTGACATATTATTTATCACATGGGGGCTCCCGCTTTGCAAAGCGGGGTATCTATTCCTTATATCATGCGTGGTTACACGGAGTGGATTCGCTTTAGGGCAACCTCCGGTTTACCCCTTGAGATCGCTTCACAGAAGAGCAACAAAGTCAGTTGGGGACCTAGTCGACTTGAACCGTAGCTACACCTACTGGGAGCTTGGTCATGTCTTGACGACGGTAATGCCTTCTGGCTGGCACATTTGCCACTAAGTCAGTTGGGGACCTAATCGACTTGAACCGTAGTTACACCTTATGGGAGCTCGGTCATGTCTTGATGATGGTAATGCCTTCTGATCGGCTTTTTAGCCAATAAGTCATTTGGGGGCTTGGTCGTGTCCGAACCAATGCAATGCCACTTGATCGGCCCTAGGCCACTAAGTCAGTTGGGGACCTAATCGACTTGAACCGTAGTTACACTTTATGGAGCTCGGTCATGTCTTGATGATGGTAATGCCTTCTGATCGGCTTTTTAGCCAATAAGTCATTTGGGGGCTTGGTCGTGTCCGAACCAATGCAATGCCACTTGATCGGCCCTAGGCCACTAAGCCACTTGGGGGCTTGGTCGAATCCGAACCAATGCAATGCCACTTGGCCGGCGTAACGCCACGAGTCATTTTGGGGTCCTGGCTGACTGGCACCATTGCTACGCCTTTGGGGGGCTTGGTTGCGTCTGACCATGGTAATTCCATCTGACCAAGCTCAGTAGAGCTCTTCTTTTGCAAAAAATTGTTGCCATTGCTTTTGCTTTAATAGCCTTTCTTGAGAAGTTGCTATTTTATTTGCACTTTTTAAACCGACAGTATTTTGTACCGGTTCAAACAGCTAAATTGGCGGAACACGGTCCATTTTTAGACCGGAGATTATCTGCCCGGTTTAATTTTCTGTTACCATCATATTATGGAGTAAACCGGTGTTTATCAACCCGGCTCGGTTTTCAACTACAAGTTGTGAGTGCATGATCAAATTATGATCCGGAGATTATCTGCCCGGTTTAATTTTCTGTTACCATCTTATTATGGAGTAAACCGGTGTTTATCAACCCGGCTCGGCTTTTAACTACAAGTTGTGAGTACATGATCAAGTTATAATCCGGAGATTATCAGCCCGGTCTGGTTTGACTACAAGTCACCAGTATTGTATATTGTTAAACCGGTGTTTTTCACAGCCTGGTACGGTTTTATCATAAACCGGCGCAATATGGAAGGAGTTATCATTACTCAAAATTCCCCTACTATGGAAAGTTGGTAAACCGACTATATCACAGGTATGATATATTTCATATTTGATTATTCTTAAATGTTGGGCGTTATGACCCGTCTGGCGGTAAACCGCCAGGACACTTTAAACTTGTTGTATGCAGAAACAGGTTGAATAACGCATGGTTATAAATTATCCGGTATTTATTAAACCGGCCTGGCTTTAAGACGATAAGTCGCCAGTATGATGATAACTTATCCGGTGTTTGTTAAACCGGCCTGACTTTAAGACGATAAGTCGCCAGTATGATGATAACTTATCCGGTGTTTATTGAACCGGCCTGGCTTTTAACTATATGTTGCCAGTATGATGATAAATTATCCGGTGTTTATTAAACCGGCCCGGTTTTAAGACGATAAACCGCCAAGTAAATTGTTGGGTTATATTATTCAAATAGCCACACTTGGCTGAATTTTCATTATGATATTGAATGAATAAGGTTTTCATACCGGATTATATTATCTTGAATAGCCAACATGGCTGGATTTTATTATGGTTATTAATAACCGATATTATTGAGGATTTCAAAGTCGCTTTAGCGCAATAGTTATCATATTATCAATGGATATGATTTATTCTACAATTGAAGGAATAGTCCCGAGTCGCTGCAGGCTTACAATCCGGCACTTGGGGGCTACATTATTCAAAGTTGAGATTATGTCAAATATGCAAGTCTCATGTCGCTGCAAGCATGCACCATGACACTTGGGGGCTAATGCAAGGTCATTTTTGCTCATCTTATTGAAGACCCAACTCATCACATCGTAATGAGCTGGCCCTTGGGGGCTACCAATTGCTCCTGTCAACTATTCAAGGTACAAAGCTTTTTATCTATTATATTGAAGGGTCTACTGCTCAGTTGGTAAAGCACAAGGCTCTTAACCTTGTGGACGTGGGTTCAAGCCCCATGATGAGGGGTTACATCATATGATGTTATTTTCATGGAAGTATATATATCAAAGTCCCAGCTCAATATTATCATTACTGAGCCGGCCCTTGGGGGCTACACATTGCTGTTCAAAGTTTACAAGATTATATTTACAAAGTCCCTGCTGATTATTACATAATGACCCGGCCCTTGGGGCTACATTGGTTGAAATTTTATGGGCATCAATCAGTTACAAGTCCCAGGTTGCTGCAAGCATGACAATCCGGTACTTGGGGGCTATAGGTATTATATTATTATCGAAGAAAGATTTTCAAATTCTCTGGTGAGCAAGTTAGATTGACCCGGCGTCACCAATCATTATGACCCTGTGGCTGCAACCCGGTGTCATCAATAATCATAAACCGATGTTGGCAACAATCATGAACCGGTGTCTGCAACAATCATAATCCGGGGTCATCAATTTTTATAACCCGGCCTTTTGGTAATGTTAAACCGGAGGGAATAACAAAGATTTAAGGATGATCAGGGTCGGTTTACAAGATTTCTTAACCCGGAGCGCAACCTGTCAAATTTGTTCTTATGTTTATTTGCAGCATAAGTTTACCATGGATAAATCCAAGCTAAACTTGGGGGCTAATGTCGGGGATATACCCCGCGGTATAAACCGGCCGGAAGTTAAACCGGCCGGACTTGGCGGTTTATTTAAGGTCCCGCTGGCACTTGGCGATATTCATCTGGTGACCCGCCGTGACCTAGCGGTTTACCAGCAAACCGTCGGGACATTGTAAATCACTGGTAACCCGATGGACGGGTCAGAGGAGCGACAAGACCCGGTGGCCCGTCTGGCGGTTCATGAAGGCCGGTTCAACTATTGTGGGCCGGTTTAACAGGAAAGGAATATTTACCTTACAAGGAGTTAAGACCGAGACTTGTACCCGGTTTGTACTGGAGATAGACTAGTCCTAACCCTAATAGGACTCCACATGTAAACCGCCCCTTCAACATATATAAGGAGGGGCGGGGCTCCCCAAAGCGGGACAGGTTAGAAGTTAGAAGCTACAAGCTACAAGCAATCAATAATCTCTAGGGCTAGACACAAGAGCCGGTTTACGGCGTCTCCCTCGGGATGATAATGAGACCTAACCTCAAACAGCATGTAGGGTTATTACCGGATGATATTTCCCGGGGCCCGAAGCTGTCTAAATCCTTGTCTTGCGTGTTGATCCGCCCTGCGTCTCTCGTCCCACTCAACCCCTCTCAAGCTACCACATAGATGCGTTGGCCTCGCGACTAAGTCCTGACACTAAGGACATCTGCCGTGACAAATCCACGACAGCTGGCGCCCACCGTGGGGCCTGCGCACGGTGGTGATGAGTTCTTGAAGGGATCTCTATTAGGGCTCGAGAAGTTCGCAGTTTTCAGGATGGAGAAAGACACAGCTCAGAAGAATCTGCGTCGGCGTAATCGGTCCATGTTTTACAATCAGTTATGACCTACCGGATCAATTAAGGGTCGGTGCGGAAGAATCTACGACAACCCTAAATCTCTTCATGAAGATCAAAGAAAAAGTTTGTTTGTGCCCCCACGGATGATCTCAGCAGTTTTGGTTCAATCTGTGTTGACCATCAAAAGCGTGTTAGCAATCTACAGGTGTTTGGATCGGTTTTTACGGTTTCGATCTCATCGGATTTGCGCAAGTCGATGGGAGGGGAAACGTGGATTGATCAAACTGACCACGACCCGGAGGAGGTCTTGGTTGCACGGAGTCGGATTCGGTCGCGGCCGTGCTAAGCCGCCCGCCTGCCAGCCTACAGCTGGGCAGGCCTCGTTCCGCGCGCTGTCTTAGATCGCCATCATCTCTGCGCTGAAATCGCTACGCCAAGTCCCTAGGACTACCACTTCTTTTCTACTACACCGTAAGCCGGCCTGGGCCTTGCTTTCACCGCTGCTGTACTTTAAACCGCTGCTGTGCTGAGTCACCTTCTGCCTCCGTCGACTCTGCACCGAGCGGTCTGCCACATCATTGACCCGCGGGCACCATCGCAGTCCGGGAACAGTACGCCACTACAGGATAAATCAGTGATGCCCATTCAGAATTCACTACTAGCGCTGATGGGGCGCTTCGGCGGCATCCTCGTACACTGACGGCTTTGAGGACTCAGAGCAGCGTCGAGGATGCGGGCGGAGAGAGAGGAATTGTGTGTGTGGCGAGGATGGGTGGGTGCGGCCGCTCGATGACACCATTAGTATAGACCAGTGGGAGCGAGGCGGGCGGCGGTCCAAGGCTGTCTCGCTTCCCGGTGAGAACGATTGCTTAATCTCTAGTATGAATGAAATCTATGCTTAATTACTGAATTTTAGTTGCAAAAAATAGATAGCGATATTGATTTTTAGCTGCATATTTTAAAAAAATGCAGTGTCTCTTGTCTTAGCGGCGAAGTCTGGCTTTAATTTGCATACCGTAATCTGAACCCTTTGCATTGAAGAGATGCACAGATCCTACGTTGAACAACTTGTACGCTTCCCGGTGAGCCTGCACATCGGACTGCGCTTGCACGCCTCCCGTTCAGTCAAGCAGCTGTCCACACGGCACCTCCTATAGCCATTAAAACCAAGACACATGGCGTTATGTTAATGTAAACTGAACGCACATGGTTTAAATTATACAAACGTTTGAGATATTAAAGTGGCAGCTATTTTTTTTCAAAATGCCTTTGTTGGCTGTCATTATTCGAGTGCGCCTTCTCTCAAAATGGACATGAAAAATACCACAGCATGTCGGGTGTCCTTCCATGATAGCATGCCAAGTTTCATGAATTTCAGACGAGTTTTAGATTTACTAGCATTTAAAAACAAAGTATCTCAACGTTTTGCCGGCAATCAACGGTGCCATGGTGTTTGAAATTCATTCCCATTTCTTGCATGCACCCAAGGACACAGATTTGATTTTTCAACCAATTTATATGCACTGGAGCATGTGCATGTAGTTCAAATTTGAATTGTGCACATAAATGCATTGAAAACTCAGATAATGCATAAAAATGTCCAAACGAACCCCCCAAAATCACAAAAATTCACACAACACTCCTGTTGTTCTATGTAGACACGAGAAAAAAATTGAAAGCAATAAGAGGAAATGGATATCTTTCGTCCCCAAAGGTGGGGTGCTTCCTACCAAAAACCATCATGCTTGTTGTGAGAAGCTCCGGTTTGTGAGAAGCATATACCCAAACCTGCCCCAAATGGGACAATTTTTTTACCACGACATGTTAATGCCGCCCCATGATAACATGCCAAGTTTCATGAATTTCAGGCGAGTTTTGGATTCACTAGAATTTAAAAACCAGGCATCTCAATGTTTTGCCGGCAATCAATGGTGCCACGGTGTTTGAAATTCATTTCCATTTCTTGCATGGGACCTAAGCATGCACCCAAGGACACATATTTGATTTTACAACCAATTTATATGCACTGGAGCATGCGCATGTAGTTCAAATTTTAATTATGCACATAAATGCATTGAAAACTCAGTTAATGCATAAAAATGTCCAAATGAACCCCGAAAAATCACAAAAAATCACACAACACTCTAGTTGTTCTATGTTGACACGAGAAAAAAATTGAAAGCAATAAGAGGCAATGGATATCTTTCGTCCCCAAAGGTGGGGTGCTTCCTACCAAAAACCATCGTGCTTGTTGTGAGAAGCTCCGGTTTGTGAGAAGCATATACCCAAACCTGCCCCAAATGGGACAATTTTTTTACCACGGCATGTTGATGCCGCTCTATGATAACATGCCAAGTTTCATGAATTTCATACGAGTTTTGGATTTACTAGAATTTAAAAACCAGGCATCTCAATGTTTTGCCGGCAATCAATGGTGCCACGGTGTTTGAAATTCATTCCCATTTCTTGCATGGGACCTAAGCATGCACCCAAGGACACAGATTTGATTTTTCAACCAATTTATATGCACTGGAGCATGTGCATGTAGTTCAAATTTGAATTATGCACATAAATACATTGAAAACTCAAATAATGCACAAAAATGTCCAAACGAACCCCGAAAAATCACAAAAATTCACACAACACTCCTGTTGTTCTATGTTGACACGAGAAAAAAAATTGAAAGCAAAAGAGGCAATGGATATCGTTTCGTCCCCAAAGGTGGGGCGTTCCCTACCGAAAACCATCATGCTTGTTGTGAGAAGCTCCGGCATGTGAGAAGCTTATACCCAAACCTGCCACAAATGGGACAAAATTTTACCACGGCATGTTGATGCCGCTCCATGATAGCATGCCAAGTTTCATGAATTTCAAACGAGTTTTGGATTTACTAGAATTTAAAAACCAGGCATCTTAATGTTTTGCCGGCAATCAACGGTGCCTTGGTGTTTGAAATTCATTCCCTTTTCTTGCATGGGACCTAAGCATGCACCCAAGGACACATATTTGATTTTCAACCAATTTATATGCACTTGAGCATGTCCATGTAGTTCAAATTTGAATTATGCACATAAATGCATTGAAAACTCAGATAATGCATAAAAATGTCCAAACAAACCCCAAAAAATCACAAAAAATCACACAACACTCCTGTTGTTCTATGTTTACACGAGTAAAAAATTTGAAAGCAATAAGAGGCAATGGATATCGTTTCGTCCCCAAAGGTGGGGCGTTCCCTACCGAAAACCATCATGCTTGTTGTGAAGCTCTGGTTTGTGAGAAGCATATACCCAAACCTGCCCCAAGTGGGACAAAATTTTTACCACGACATATTGATGGCGCTCCATGATAGCATGCCAAGTTTCATGAATTTTAGACGAGTTTTGGATTTACTAGAATTTAGAAACCAGGCATCTCAATGTTTTGCCGTCAATCAACGGTGCCCTGGTGTTTGAAATTCATTCCCATTTCTTGCATGGGACCTAAGCATGCACCCAAGGACACATATTTGATTTTACAAACAATTTATATGCATTGGAGCATGCACATGTAGTTCAAATTTGAATTATGCACATAAATGCATTGAAAACTCAGTTAATGCATAAAAATGTCCAAACGAACCCCGAAAAATCACAAAAATTCACACAACACTCTAGTTTTTCTATGTTGACACGAGAAAATAATTTGAAAGCAATAAGAGGCAATGGATATCATTTTTCGTCACCAAAGGTGGGACGTTCCCTACCGAAAACCATCATGCTTGTTGTGAGAAGCTCCGGTTTGTGAGAAGCATATACCCAAACCTGCCCCAAATGGGACAAAAAAGTTACCACGACATGTTGATGCCGCTCCTTGATAGCATGCCAAGTTTCATGAATTTCAGACGAGTTTTGGATTTACTAGAATTTAAAAACCAGGCATCTCAATCTTTTGCCGGCAATCAACGGTGCCCTGGTGTTTGAAATTCATTCCCATTTCGTGCATGGGACCTAAGCATGCACCCAAGGACACATATTTGTTTTTTCAACCAATTTATATGCACTGGAGCATGTGCATGTAGTTCAAATTTGAATTATGCACATAAATGCATTGAAAACCCAGTTAATGCATAAAAATGTCCAAACAAACCCCAAAAAAGCACAAAAAATAACACAACACTCCTATTGTTCTATGTTGACACGAGAAAAGTTTTGAAAGCAATAAAAGGCAATGGATATCGTGTCGTCCCCAAAGGTGGGGCGTTCCCTACCGAAACCATCATGCTTGTTGTGAGAAGCATATACCCAAACCTGCCCCAAATGGGACAAACAATTTACCACGACATGTTGATGCCGCTCCATGATAGCATGCCAAGTTTTATGAATTTCAGACGAGTTTTGGATTTACTATAATTTAAAAACCAGGCATCTCAATGTTTTGCCGGCAATCAACGGTGCCATGGTGTTTGAAATTCATTCCCATTTCTTGCATGGGACCTAAGCATGCACCCAAGGACAAAGATTTGATTTTTCAACGAATTTATATGCACTGGAGCATGTGCATGTAGTTCAAATTTTAATTATGCACATAAATGCAGTGAAAACTCACTGAATGCATAAAAATGTCCAAATGAACCCTGAATAATTCCAATTCTTTTATGATCACTGCAGATAAAAGGTCTAGCAATTCAAACACCGTCCATGGCCGCCGTGACCCCATTATGTAATTCAAATCAAGACGAAAAATCAAGTAGATCCCACACAGTTTATTATAACCAACCGTGTGAGATGCAACACAAAATATCTTCGGACCGTGTCTGAATAAGGGACCGTGTCTGATGACACTTTGCGCGCCAGTTTTTTGGCTGAAGCGATTCCAAATTTTCGGCTTCCGCGGAAATATGTACCTCCCCGCCCCTCCCCCTTACCAAAAGCCATATTTCCCCTATTTTTGCATTCCTTTCCATAGAAACCTTCACTCCTTGCTTGCAGCGCCGTCGCCTCCTCGCCGGTGACCCTCCTTCACGCTGCTTGGCCTCGCCTATCCAGGCAGGTAATCCACACCCGACCCATCCTCCTCCTCCTTCCACATCCCACATGCCCCGACCGCCGGCGCGAGCGCGACACCTTCCACTCAAATCGTCAACCCCTCCACCAAATAAGCGTCGGCCTAAGACATGGTGCACGTAGTATAGCCAGGACCTCAAGGAGCATTTGGCAGCGGAGAAGCAAATCGCGGCCGCACGCGCGGATGAGGTTGCAATGGCTGCCATTCGTGCCGACCCCCAGATCTTGGAGGAGCACCTCGCCATCGAGGCCACCGTTGACGCCTCGCGCTCCGACGCCGCAACGTGGTTGGCTGCTTTAAACGACAATTCTTGGCGTTTTCTCGAGGCCACCGTCGATGCCTTCAACGAAGACTACGAGGTGTTTTCTCAGCGTGCACGTGCTTACCTCATCTCGAGAGCCAGCAGGTTGGTGCCCGGAGCGGCTCAGGCAACTCACCACTATAACGAGGGCGCCCACAATGCGGAGGCCTCGCCCTCTTCCATATCCAAGGAGCCAATCATCATCGATATCTCCGAAATGAGGAGTAGCTTGTCTTATTAGCTCACTATAAGGACCCATGTTCAGTTTGCTAGCTACTGCCTTTCCTTAACAAATTCTAGTGAATTGTGCTATCTACTTTTACCATGCAATCTTCTGCTATAGTGTATATGTTCTATATGTCGTGCAATGTGGTGTTCAATTAACTGCTTGGTTCAATTCTGCAAATGTGATGTTCAATTCTTCAGGGTGCAACATTTCCAAGTTGTTAAGCATGCTTGGGTTGGTTAACTGTCTGATCTTCTATTAGGAGTATGTTATATTGTTCAATTGGTATTTAGTCAACTTCTTGGTTCATTTGTTGTGGCTTGGTTCACTTGTTGTGGTGTTTAGTTAACTGCTTGGTTCAATTCTGCAATGCGATGTTCAATTGTTGTGGCTGCATTCTGTTATTGTATACCATGTGAGGAATAAATCGAATTTGGCTATACTAAATACATGAGAAACAAATACAATTGCTATATTTCCAAGTTGTTAAGAATGCTTGGTTTGGTTAATTGTCTGATCTTCTATTAGGAGTATGTTATATTATGTAATGTGGTGCTCAGTTAACGTTTGGTTCATTTGTTGTGGTGTTTAGTTAACTGCTTGGTTCAATTCTGCAATGCGATGTTCAATTGCTGTGGCTGCATTCTCTTATTGTATACCATGTGAGGAATAAATCGAATTTGGCTATACTAAATACATGAGAAACAAATACAATTGCTATATTTCTAAGTTGTTAAGCATGCTTGGTTTGGTTAACTGTCTGATCTTCTATTAGGGGTATGTTATATTGTGCAATGTGGTGCTCAGTTAATGTTTGGTTCATCTGTTGTGGTGTTTAGTTAACTGCTTGGTTCAATTCTTCAATGCGATGTTCAATTGCTGTAGCTGCATTCTGTTATTGTATACCATGTGAGGAATAAATTGAATTTGGCTGCACTTAATACATGATAAACATATACAAGTGCTATATTTCCTAGTTCTTAATCATGCTTGGTTTGGATAAATGGGTTTTCCATGTGGCTTGAATTAATCTGATGAATCTGCAATGTGCTTATTTATCATCAACATATTTTACTGATAGCATGCGAACCCTTACTTAACCCGATGACTAACTACCTTATATGTGTTGCAGGGAAACAATGGGAAGCACTGAGGTTTACAAGATGGTACTAACTATTATACCTTGCCTGTTTGTATTCCTTTGCCCCGTTTCCAATATAGAGAAGATATTTATGCACATCCTTGTTTTCAGGCTTCACTGATGATTACCTCTCAAACCACCTCTGTGGTCAGGAGGCGAGGAAAGTTTTCATACAACACCCACGATTCAATATTGAAGTGTTCCTGAAGAGGTCAAAGGATGGACAGTCAATCATCCACAGGCACTGGCCTAAAGTTGTAAAGACCTTCAACATGAATGAAGGCTCAATATTCGCCTTCCGCTTCAGCAGTTTTCTAGATGAGATGCATCTCTCTATGTATCGTCTATGATGCTAATATTGAAAGGTTCTAGATGTTGCATGTGAAACTTGCTGCTGGTGTAGTTGTGTAATGGGGTAGCTGAGTGCTGAAGCTATATCATGTTGTACTCCGATGTATTTCAATTATGAAAACCTGCTTCCTTAATATGGAAATGGAATATATTATGTGCTTAATATGAATGTCAATTAGATTAGTAAATGGATTATTACTAATAGGGCAATTAGCCTGCTAATTGGCCAATTAGCTTGCTAATTGGGTTTTCCTATTGCAAACAGTTAATGAGAAACCATCGTGGGCGATGACCTTAGGAAACGCACACAGTTTCTAGGAATAAACTGTGTTGGATCAATGAACAATCACAGACGACATTCTCTTCAAAACTGTTTGCGTTACGCTACCTTGCGCAAACGTTTTCCTTGTAGTGACTATGTGGGATGTATATACGAACGGAAACGTTTAGTGGTGACTGACTTTGTGGGATGTACTTATGACCGGAAATGATTTCGCCTATATAATTGTATTTTTAGCACTATTGTACGTATTTCTATATTTGAGTGCTCGCCGCTCGCACACGACCTCATTTTGCCGAGCATATGTGCCAGGAGGGCATATCCCCAACGGTTTCTGGGTCATGTGGGAAGGACCCCCTATCGCCCAGACTCACTTGGCAACGGTTCCGACTGCCATCTCGGAAAGGGGTTAAAAACCGTTTGTTTAGGACCGACGCGTACCAGTGTATATCTATTCCCCTAAATTGTAAATTTACTTTTGAAGGTCGTGCAGTCACTGTCGATGCACATAGATTAGCCAATTTGCACTCTCTTTAGGTCCTGGTCGGCACATTTGGTTGGGCCAACCCCATGACCAGAGATGTATCCCACACTCTGTGGCTTTTGCTGAATAAAACTTGGTTTCCCCCTAAAAAATTTGGTTGCCCATTGACCAGGGATTCTGCATCCCGATGCACGTCACTTCCACGGGAGCGCTTTCCATGTCTCGAGGGGCTAGGGAGGAAAGCCTCGGCTCGCCCTCTTTCCTCCTCCCTCCTCTCCTTCGACCAAGGCAGCCTCTCCTCCACCCCCTTCCTCTCCTGTGTGACTGTCCAAACAACAACATGACATTTCTCGTGGTTTTTACAGGGATCTCATGCGAGCAGGGAAATCCCCACATGGGGGTTTATTGCCCAGGCTTTTCCATCACCAACAATCAAATGATCCCTAAGGGCGCGATTTGGTTCACATCTCTGCTTTAGGGAGTTTTCCATACTTGTCCCAGTTGGTTCTGGTTGGGCAAATATAGGCTAAAAATGAACATCTGCATGTATTTTGGTTGTCTGCATTAGGCTTTCTGCATGAGGTAATCAACTAGTCAGCACGCCCTTTGGTTGTTTGTGTCGTTGTTGTTAAACAAACAACACATTGTTTGGTTGCAAACGGCTAAAGATGTGATCACCACTTCTCACTAGTGGTGACCTTACCACACACACTGAACATTATCTTGTCCTAGCTCGGAAAAAATGACAGTATATCCTACCTACTAGCAAATGACAGTACAAATTATTAAGAGCTAACGTGGTTGAATAGGGAAAGTTCAATGATGCTAACTAGTTGTAAGTTCATCCTCTTCCTGTGCTGCTGATGTGCTACTTCCTCTTCCTCGCTTCTATTGCTGCCTCTTTCTTCTTCTCCCTCTTGTTCTTCTGCTTCAGATCCTCACCTGACCTCTGTTATCTCACATTGTTTGAGCCCTCTCCAACCTTTTGTTTTTTCACGCTTCATTGTCGAACGCCTCCACACCATGGCCGGAGCTAATCACCTCATCAGGAGTCACATCTTCCTCCTCCGACACAAATTCATCAACTCCCCATTGCAGGATGTAGTTGTGAATGATACAACATGCAAGAACAAGCTTCACCGAGGTAGGGTAAGGGTTGAATGGCTTCTGATCCAGGATCTTAAACCTGTTCTTCAAAGCTCCAAAGGCCCTCTCAACAGCCACTCTAAGGCGGAGTGTCTAAGATTGAACAGTTCGCGAGGAGTCCTAGGATAGTTGCTACCAGCAAACTCGTTTAGACTATACCTCGTTCTCATTTGAAGTATCCATAGAGCCTCTGCATCGTTGCAGTTGTAGATGAAGTTCAGATTCGCTGCCCTCTCTTGATCCCGGATTAACATCAGACCATACCGGATGCGAGGTTTCTCATTTAGACGAACAACTCTCTTATGGACCAACATGATCCAGGCCTGGACCACAGCTATCAGCGATGTTGTCTAAACTAGAACTTCGTCCGTTCATCCACAACCTAAGCGACATCCATGATGCGGTCAGCGATGGCGGTATCGACCCTAAACGGTCCTATCAAACGACCTAACAAATAAAAGATGAGGGGGAGGGGGTAGCTTTCCAGCTTCGAGGTCGGGGGAGACATGGCGGAGACGAGGATGGCCGAGCGGAGTCAAAGAAGAAAGGGAGAAGCAGCTGCCGCTGCCGAGTAGTGCTCTTGCCACCGCAGGTAGTGTCACAGCCGCAGATCTGAGTCACCTCCATCATCGCAGCTGCAGATATGAGTCGCCGCATCCACCGGTGCCAACAACATATAAGGGCTTGTCCTACCACTAGAGTTGAGCAAGTAAATGGGGTGTTGAGGGGTTATTTGGCACCATCCCACCTCAGCCGATTTCCCCCTCCCACCATCTCCGCCCGCATCCCCCTGCAAGTGCCCTACACCGCATCTTTGTATTCCGTCCCACTCAGCCTGGCTCGTTGGAAACGGTTGATTCGAGTGTTCCCAGTGAGCCAAGCTCTGGGGTGCTTTAAGTTCTGTGCAGATGCGAGCCATGTCGTCCTACAGGCAACCAAACGGCCCATTTTCATCCCGCCTGGGCCTAGTTGGGCTTTATGCAGCCTACCAAACGCGCCCTAAGAGCATCTACAACCGGATACGTCAAATATTATGGCCCCTCAAACATCCGCGGATGCGTCTACAAGGACATGCAAACGAAATAAACCAACGTACTATGTCGATCACCTAGCTACTCGTCGTCGGAGATGTCGACGATCTCCATGCCTAGCTCCGGCAACATGGGCGACAGCTGCAGCTCCGGCTGCTCCGCTCTGGCGTCCTCCTCCTCTATCTTCGCTTCGAGTTCAACGAAGAGTGCATCAAATGTTGCCTGCTCTTGCCGGAGGAACGCCTGGTTGGACTCCACATATGCCTCAGCCTGGATGGACTCTAGGATGGCCTGCTGCTCTGCCATCTCCTGCAATTGGACGATGGCGAACTTCGCCTCCGCCTGCTCCATATTGAAGCCCGACAGCTCCTGCTCGAGCAGCTCCGGCTCCGGCTCCTCAATCGCCTCCACCTCCATTGGAGCCATCTCCTCTCTCTCCTCTTCCCCTAGCTGCTCCTCCTATTCCTCTGGCTCCGGCGAGTCCGGAGGTAGCCCGACAGCGATACGGGCGACGCGCATGGCTTGTACAGCCCTAATCTCCTGCTAGATCTCGTACCGGCTCTCTGGCGTGAGCACTGCATAGTAGGTGATCTTCCTCCGGACCATGGCAGAGCGCCGGAGTGTGGGCAGAGTGCTTGAGCAAGAGAGGGAGGAGGTGGATGGGATCGGACTGGCGGCACGGTGAGTGGGAGGTGGATGTGCTAGGGTTGCGGGACGCAGGCCAGCTTAAATAGGCAGATTTGGTCTCGGGGGGGGGGGGGAGCCGGAGCGGCGCCACGTGGCATTCACACTGCGGCAATGGGCGCGGCGTCTGTCGAACCACCGGGTTTTCAGGCTTCTTCACGCGGGACCCCATCGTCAAACGGACATGGCGGGCGCGCCCATATCTGCCCCATATTTGGGCTAGATATGAGGGGTGCCGATTAGCCCGAGCATTTGATGCCCATTTGAGGGGGCCGACTGGGTAAAAAGATCATGACCGGTCAGCGACCGGGTGGGCCGCCCGAGCGTTTGAGGCCAGTTCGGGGTGCCCGGCTGTAGATGCTCTAAGGGCATCTATAAGGCCCACCCCACACCACCCGCATACGTCAGGACCGCGTGGTCCGTATGTGTTGTGTCATCCAACGCGAGCCTGTATCGATCCACTCGATGGTACAGATGCACTTTCTCCTACAAACAGGAGACAAACTAGGGGGCTTTGCGGGCGTCTGTACCGCTGCTACGCCCGCATCTGATCGCCTTGGCTCATCAAACACCCCCACCCTCGTCCGAGCACGCTTACCGCCTAATGCTAGCTACCTGCATTTATGCCGCTATAGAGCGGCCGCTTCGCATTGATGCCAGCCCAGAGCGAACATGACCTCTCACTGCGTCGGCATTGAAGCAGCGCACCGACCGAGAGAGCATCACCTGCTGCACTCCCGGCTGAACTCGCCTCCTTGTCGCATTCATACGGCCGGAGATTGCCCGTATCACTCCATTAAACCCACGTGTGTGCCAAGAAGCCTACTCCAGCCACACATCCGTTTGCAAACCGCCCATCATTTTTAACACAACACCGGTTAGCTCCGGCTGTCCCTTCATCATTTAAACGATGCTAGACATCGGAAAAAAAATCTCACCACGCTCTGCTCCCATCTCCTCCTTGCACACCATTTTCTCACAATCTCCATGGCATCCGGCGATTAGGAAGATGATTTCTCCAGCATAAAAACCGGCTGGGTCACTCGTCGAACCCGTCGGGTATGAGCTGGGCAACTCTCTACTCGACCTCCCTCGATGCTCCAGACCGCTGCAGGCAAGCTCGTGGAGGAAGAAGCTCCAAGCCGGCGCGTCATTAAATAACTTGCCGCTCCAAGTCAGCTCGCTGAGGAGTGACAAGTTGCTTCAGGCCGACACGCGGGGGACCAAGGCGGCACATGCATTGTGGCTGTCATGGACGACACAGTGTCACACTGCTCCTCCCATGCATGCGACTGTGCCATCCACCGTCAACGTTTGTGTGACCGCGCCCTGCTAGCGGAGAAAGAAGCCAACACCATGGAGATCGATGAAGCAGCCTGAGGGAGTCCTGGATTAGGGGGTGTTTGGATAGCCGGACTACATCTCCCGCCGGACTCCAGGACTATGAAGATACAAGATTGAAGACTCCGTCCCGTGTCCGGAAGGTTCTTTCCTTGGCGTAGAAGGCAAGCTAGGCGTGCGGATATTCAAGATCTCCTACCAATGTAACCGACCCTGTGTAACCCTAACCCTATCCGGTGTCTATATAAACCGGAGGGTTGTAGTCCGTAGGACAGAATCATCTTCATACACAATCAAACCATAGGCTAGCTTCTAGGGTTTAGCCTCCTTGATCTCGTGGTAGATCTACTCTTGTACTACCCATATCATCAATATTAATCTAGCAGGAGTAGGGTTTTACCTCCACCGAGAGGGCCCGAACCTGGGTAAAACAAAGTGTCCCTTGTCTCCTGTTACCATCCGACCTTGACGCACAGTTCGGGACCCCCTACCCGAAATCCGCCGGTTTTGACACCGACATTGGTGCTTTCATTGAGAGTTCCTCTGTGTCGTCACCTTTAGGTTCGACGGCTCCTTTGATCATCAACGGCGATGAGGTCCAGGGTGAGACTTTTCTCCCCGGACAGATCTTCGTCTTCGGCGGCTTCGCTCTGCGAGCCAACTCGCTTGGCCATCTAGAGAAGATCGAAAGCTACGCCCCTGGCCATCAAGTCAGGTTTGGAAGCTTAAACTACACGACGGATATCCGCGGAGACTTGATCTTCGACGGATTCGAGCCATAGCCAAGCGTGCCGCACTGTCGAGAAGGGCATGATATAGCTCTGCTCCCGAACAGTGTCCTGGAGGCCGCATACGCTCCGGCCCCGATCCTTGATTCGGAGCCCGCTGCATTCATCGAGGAAGAACGGTTGGACGTCACCTCAAGGGCTGCGACGTTAAAGGCGATCGAGCCGAACGCCGGTCCCGCACTCCGCGTCGCCCATGACTCCAAGGAGCCGGATTCTTCTCCGAACTCCGGGCTTTCCAAGCCCCCGCCGATCGAATCTGATTGGGCGCCTATAATAGAGTTCACCGCCGCGGACATCTTTCAGTGCTCACCTTTTGGTGACATCCTGAATTCTCTCAAGTCTCTCTCTCTTTATCAGGAGAGCCCAGACCGGATTATGGTCTGCGAGGTTGGGATTCGGACGATGAAGAAATTCAAAACCCACCCACCAGCCACTTAATAGCCACTGTCGACGATCTAACCGACATGCTCGACTTCGGCTCCGAAGACTTCGACGGTATGGACGACGAAGGAGGAGACGAACAACAACCAGCCCCTGAAGGGCGCTGGACCGCCACCTCGTCATATGACATATACATGGTGGACGCTCCGAAAGACGGAGATGGCAATGGAACAGCGGAGGATGGCACCTCGAGAAAGCCTCCCAAACGCCGGCGTCAGCGGCACCGCTCTAAATCCCGCCAAAGCAAGAACGGTGATTCCGGCACGGGGGATAATACTACCCCGGATACTGCCGAAGAACACCAACCACAACAAAACTCAGCACGGGAAGATGGAGAAGCCGGCCTTCATAAGGAAGCGGCAGAACAAGAGGTTGAGGACGATAACTACATGCCTCCCTCCGAAGACGAGGCAAGCCTCGACGACGATGAATTCGTCATACCATCAGACCCTGCCGAACAAGCGCGTTTTCAACGCAGGCTTATTGCCACGGCCAACAGCCTAAAGAAAAAGCAGCAACAGCTTAGGGCTGATCAAGATTTGCTAGCTGACAGATGGACAGACGTCCTTGCGGCCGAAGAGTACGAACTCGGGCGCCACTCCAAAAAATTACCCTAAGCGCAGGCCGCTCCCCCAATCAGAGGAGGAAGCAAATGACATGGCAGACCGGCCACCTCGCGGCCGCGACAGAGAGGCCCGTCGAAACTTCAAGCCAAACATGCCCCGGGGCCGTTCGGCTAGGGCACAAGAAAACGAGCCAGACCTGCGAGACGTACTGGAGGACAAAGCAAGGCAGACAAGATCAATCTATGGATCGCGCGGACGCCCAACACGTGACAATTTTCAGTCCGGACACAATAACTCCGGCAGGGTCGAACTCAACAAGCACAGCTCTTCCGAGCTGCGTCGTGACATAGCCCAGTATAGGGGCACCGCACACCCGTTATGCTTCACAAACGAAGTAATGGATCATCAAATACCAGAGGGTTTCAAACCCATCAACATCGAGTCGTACGATGGTACGACAGATCCGGCAGTTTGGATCGAGGATTATCTCCTTCACATCCATATGGCACGCGGCGACGACCTGCACGCCATCAAATATCTCCCACTCAAGCTTAAGGGACCAGCTCGGCATTGGCTTAACAGCTTGCCAGCAAATTCAATTGGTTCTTGGGAAGACCTGGAAGCCGCATTCCTTGACAACTTCCAGGGCACTTATGTGCGACCACCGGACGCTGATGACCTAAGCCACATAATTCAGCAGCCAGACGAATCGGCCAGGCAATTCTGGACACGGTTCCTGACAAAGAAAAATCAGATAGTCGACTGTCCGGACGCAGAGGCCCTAGCGGCGTTCAAGCATAATATCCGCGACGAATGGCTTGCCCGGCACCTAGGACAGGAAAAGCCGAAAACCATGGCAGCCCTCACGACACTCATGACCCGCTTTTGCGCGGGCGAAGACAGCTGGCTAGCCCGTAGCAACAACTTATCAAAGAAGACCGGTAATCCGGATACCAAGGAAAAAAGTGGCAGGTCACGCCGAAACAATCAAAAGCGCCGCGTTAGCAGCGACAACAATGAGGATACGGCAGTAAATGCCGGATTCAGAGGCTATAAATCCAGTCAGCGGAAACAGCCATCTAAAAAGAATAACCAGGGCCCGTCCAGTTTGGACCGAATACTCGACCGCTCGTTCCAGATTCATGGCACCCCCGAAATGCCAGCCAATCACACCAATAGAGATTGTTGGGTGTTCAAGCAGGCAGGCAAGTTAAGAGCCGAACATAAAAACAAGGGGCTGGACAGCGATGACGAGCAGGGGCCCAGGCCGCCGAACAACAAAGGACAGAGGGGTTTCCCCCGCACGTGTGGATGGTGAACATGATATACGCGACCCATATTCCTAAGAAGGAAAGGAAGCGTGCGCTACGGGACGTGTACGCGATGGAGCCAGTCGTTCGAAAGTTCAATCCTTGGTCTTCTTGCCCGATCACTTTCGATCGAAGGGACCACCCCACTAGTATCCGTCACGGCGGCTTTGCCGCATTGGTCCTCGATCCAATCGTCGACGGATTTCATCTTACAAGAGTCCTCATGGACGGCGGTAGTAGCCTGAACCTGCTTTACCAGGATATTGTGTGGAAAATGGGCATAGATCCATCAAGGATCAAGCCCACAAGGACGACCTTTAAAGGCGTCATCCCAGGTGTAGAGGCCAATTGCACAGGCTCGATAACACTTGATGTGGTCTTCGGATCTCCGGATAATTTCCGAAGCGAAGAGTTAATCTTCGATATAGTCCCGTTCCGCAGTGGTTATCACGCCCTGCTCGGATGAACTGCATTCGCTAAATTCAATGCGGTTCCGCACTACGCATATCTCAAGCTCAAGATGCCAGGTCCTCGAGGAGTAATTACGGTCAGCGGAAACACCGAACGCTCCATCACAACGGAGCAGCACACGGCGGCCCTCGCAGCGGAAGTACAAAGTAGCCTTTCAAGGCAACTCTCCAGTTCGGCCGCTAAAACGCCGGACAATGCAAAGCGCGCCCGGAGTAACCTGCAACAAGACCACTTGGCACATCCGGAGCATGCGTAGCAATACGGCCCCAACCCCAGCCATCGCAGCATCGTGAAGCTAGTACCTCGAGTACACAGTTATGCCCTTAAAATTCCATGGGCATAGGGGAAGGAGGCACTTTAACGGCATGCCTACAATACGGCCTTAAACGTACTAGGGGCTGGCGGATTTTTTCTTTTTCTTTTTTTTACTTTCAGGACTCCACATTCTGGATAACCTGTTCGGCCTTGTTGCCGCACAAACGATACAAGACCTAGGAGAGCAGACAAAGTTACGCCGCACTACGGAACTCTCAGGTGGTCTCTATTTCGAGCGATATATCCGTTTCCAAATTTCCGCGGCCTGCGCCTGGCCAGGACATGTTAAATAGTCCAGTTTTTTTACTTATCGCACTACTTGTATCGTCCGGCTTCGAATAGCCTCTTTATAAACAATGCATAGCTTTGTGTCTATTTTCTGCAATACCTTCTTTGAACATATATGTTTTTCCCATAACATGATCGCACCCGTACACCATGGTACGGCAAACCACGCCAGGGGCTTCATTACCCTTTTATCTGGACGTGAGAAGTCCGTACACTTCCACAAGTGCGGCACCCCGAACTTATAGCACTATATGCATCGGCTCCGAGTCATGATTTTGGTCATATGTTGGGTTTGCCCGGCTCCTATGTTTTGGTGCCTTACGTTCTGCTCTATCGGCTAAGGTAGCACTAGGAGAACTGCTGCGATTGTGCCCCAGGTCATGTGGGTGAGCACCTAAGTGGAGAAAGCTAAAACAGACTGTCATGATAGGGCGTGAGACCGGTCGCTGTTCGAGAGGTTTTTCGAGTCCTTAAAGGCTTATGCCGCTTCGAGCGGAGAGCTGGTTAAATCCGGCTAAAGGCGTGGATAGCGCCCCGAATTCGGCCTTCCGAACTAGGGGCTTCGCCGAAATTTAAAATTATAAAGTTCTATGGCTAAGTGAGAGTGTTCAAGCATTATAGTCCGATTGCCTGGTTTGTTGTGCTGAGGGCCTCCCTCGAAGGACCCAACTATGGGGACAAGAGCCCTCAGGTTTATCCTGAACACCCCAGCATCAGTTGCATGGGGGGAGAAAGCTGACGACTCGCCATCTCTCAATTACTGATAAACGGCCGCACAGAAAACAATATTTTAAATTCAAAGCATTGCTTAAAGCGCATATGAACAAGTTTTCAGCGCACAGGATACAAATGAACGAGTTCATGGAAATATTACATCTTTAGCACATTCATCCGCAATAAGGCGGGCTCCGACAAGAACTTCTTCATAGTAGTTCTCGGGCTTGCGATGTTCCTTCCCTGGCGGCGGCCCGTCCTTCACCAGCTTCTCGCCGTTCAGCTTACCCCAGTGTACCTTCACACGGGCGAGGGCCCTCCGGGCGCCTTCGATGCAGGCAGAGCGCTTGATGACCTCAAGCCGTGGACAGGCCTCCACCAGCCGCCGCACTAGCCCAAAGTAGCTCCCAGGCAGGGCCTCTCCAGGCCACAGCCGAGCTAGAAGGCCCTTCATAGCCTGTTCGGCCGCCTTGTGGAGCTCGACCAGCTGCTTCAGCTGATCACTCAAGGGCACAGGGTGTCCGGCCTCAGAATACTGAGACCAGAACACACTCTCCGCCGAGCTGCCCTGTTCAGCTTGGTAGAACGCGACGGCGTCGGATGCGCTGCGGGGAAGATCGACAAATGCCCCTGGAGAACTCCGGATTCGGGTAAGAAACATGTATTTTATTTTTATATTCCTACTTTGCATCAAGAATGCCTTACCCGCTGCTATCTTTTTTACATCCTCCAACTCTTGGAGGGCCTTCTGGGCTTCGGCCTTGGCAATTGTGGTGGCCTCAACGGTAGAGGTGAGTTCGGTGGCTTGCGTTTTCGCGTCAAGCTCCAAACCCTTATGTTTTTCCATGAGGTCTTGCAGCTTCTACTGCACCTCGCCGCATTGGACCACAATCTTTTCTTGTTCGATGCGCTCCTCGGCCGTCTTCTTTTCGGCCTCGGTAAGCGCCTGCCTCAGGGTGGCCACCTCTGTCGCGGCCCCTACATTAGGCAGTGTATACCTGTTATTTTCTGCAATCAAGCCTCTCCATAGGCAAATTTTTATTATTAACGGTCTTTTTTTACCTTCCTTCTCCTCGAGCTGCCCTCGGGCAAGACCGAGCTCTCGCTCGGACCGCTCAAGGTCCTTCCTAAGGACATCCACCTGCGCAGTTAGTGCGGCGGTGGACAGCAGCGAAGCCTGCATACGCATATTTGACTTTTTTGTTAGACTCCTGCGATAATTATTAGATCCTCTATCCGGCTTTTCTTTCCGAACACCGAACAGAGCATCAGGGGCTACTGTCTATGCGGTAATGAATCTAGCATATTAACTGCTTACCTGAAAGCCTGTTAGAAGGCTAGCGCAAGCTTCGTTCAATCCGCTTTTGGCGGACTGAACCCTTCGGACCACCGTACTCATAACAGTACGGTGCTCCTCATCGATGGTGGCGCCTTCAAGCACCTCCAGCAAGTTGTCCGGCGCCTCTGGTTGGGCAGAGGTCGCCGGCTCAGACAGCTTGCTCGTCTTGGAAGGAGTTCGCCTACCGCGGGCCGGGACTGTTGAGTCCGGCGCGGTGTCCGGCACAAAGCCGGACTTGGTGCCCTGGGGGGACTTGTCCCCTCCACTCCTGGAGTCCGGGAGGTTGCCTTGCGGCTCCTCTAGGACCACCTCCTTCTGCCCAGGAGTTCGGTGGGACGCCACTTCGGCGTCGTCTACCTGGTGGGGGGAGACAGTGGGCGGAACAGAGTTCACGTCCGATGAATCCAGGGAACCACTCGACGAATCGTCGAGTTCGGCCCGGGGCGGCCTGCACAATTACATTCAACATAAGGGAAAGCTATGCGAATGAAAGGATGTCATGAGTTACTCTAGTATCCGAATACTTACGACGTCGCCGGACGCTTGGTCCTTTCCGGCCGCTCCTCCTCGTCCTCGTAGGGGTCGGGGGAGTAGTCCGGCATGGGGGTCTTCCTCTTTTTGGATCCCGTAGCCGCCCCCGTTGGGGCGGCCTTCCTTTTCTTTCCTTCCCCCATTGGAGGGGGAGGGATTTCTTCTTCCTCCTCCTCGCTTTCACGAGGGGAGGGCGTCGCAGACTCGCCTGATGACGAGTCTGATATCACCACGTTTCGGGCACTCTTTCGAGTCCCGATGGCCTTCTCCTTCTTGGCCTTCTTGTCCGGCACCACATAAGGTGCCGGAGCCAGCAGCTTCTCTAGGAGAGCTGGGGCTGGGTCTTCGGGTAGAGGAGCCGGACAGTTGATTGGTCCGGCTATCGCCCGCCAAGCCTGTTAAAGGTGAAGGGAGTTTAGATCCCGCATAGAATTAATCTGTGAAGAAGAGCTTAACAAACCTGTCAAAGGTATAGATAGCTTACCTCGCTAGCGTGGCGCTGCGAGCTGAATCCGCGGTCCTCGGAAGCGGATGTGGGGGACTCGGCGCCTTTGGTCAGCACCTTCCAGACGTCTTCATACGTCGTGTTGAAGAGCCTACTAAGGGTTTGGTGTCGCGCCGGGTCAAATTCCCACAAAGTAAAGTCCCGTTGTTGGCATGGGAGGATCTGGCGGACGAGCATGACCTGGATTACGTTCACAAGCTTGATTGGCTTGCTCACCAGGGACCGGATGCATGTCTGCAGTCCGGTCACTTCTTCCTCGTTGCCCCACGACAGGCCCGTCTCTTTCCAGGACATAAGCCGCGTGGGGGGTCCGGATCTGAACTCAGGGGCTGCGATCCATTCCGGATCACGTGGCTCGGTGATGTAAAACCACCCAGCTTGCCACCCCTTTAAGGTCTCCACCAAGGAGCCCTCGAACCAGAGGACGTTGGCCATCTTACCGGCCATAGCGCCTCCGCACTCCGCCTGGGTGCCGGACACCACCTTGGGCTTGACGTTGAAAGTCTTGAGCCAGAGGCCGAAGTGGGGGCGGACGCAGAGAAAGGCCTCACACACGACGATAAACGCCGAAATGTTGAGGATAAAGTTCGGGGCCAGATCGTGGAAATCCAGCCCGTAGTAGAACATGAGATCCCGGACGAATGGGTGAAGTGGAAATCCCAGTCCGCGGAGGAAGTGGGGAAGAAAGACTACCCTCTCATGGGGCTTTGGGGTAGGAATGAGCTGCCCTTCTTCAGGAAGCCGATGTGGGATGTCCTTGGACAGGTATCCAGCTTTCCTTAACTTTTTTACTTGATCCTCCGTGACGGAGGAGGCCATCCACTTGCCTCCCGCTCCGGACATTGCTGGAGAAGGTCGAGGTGGGAAGTGCGAGCTTGGGCGCTGGAGCTCGAGAGCGCAAGAGATGGATAGGCGGAGGAGGAAGAAGGCGTAAATAAAAAGGTGGATCCTTATCCCCTTATATGGGCGGATGCGGTTATGCGTCCCCACTTGCCTAATAAAACTCACTTGCCTCTCAAACGCCGTGGTAAATGGCACGGTTGGGTTACCTACGTCCGTATTAATGAGAATCCCGTTAAAAGGGGCGCACGGTCTCTGCTTCGATAAGACGTGCCAAGGAAACTGCCTCGTTGGACGTGTAGCGGTGGAACAGTAAAAATATTCCATACAGAAGGCTTGGCCGCAGTGTTATGATGCACCGCGGGATACGTCAGCAGATTTGATTTGTGTTAATGTTATTCTCTATATGGCAATACGTGGAAACTTATTTTGCAGAGCCGGACACTTTTTTTTGGTGTTATTCATCTTCTTGAAGAATTTGGAGGAAGAACCCGCCTTGCAATGCCGAAGACAATTTGCGCGCCGGACTCGTCGTCATTGAAGCCAGGTTCAGGGGCTACTGAGGGAGTCCTGGATTAGGGGGTGTTCGGATAGCCGGACTACATCTCCCGCCGGACTCCAGGACTATGAAGATACAAGATTGAAGACTCCGTCCCGTGTCCGGAAGGTTCTTTCCTTGGCGTAGAAGGCAAGCTAGGCGTGCGGATATTCAAGATCTCCTACCAATGTAACCGACCCTGTGTAACCCTAACCCTATCCGGTGTCTATATAAACCGGAGGGTTGTAGTCCGTAGGACAGAATCATCTTCATACACAATCAAACCATAGCCTAGCTTCTAGGGTTTAGCCTCCTTGATCTCGTGGTAGATCTACTCTTGTACTACCCATATCATCAATATTAATCTAGCAGGAGTAGGGTTTTACCTCCACCGAGAGGGCCCGAACCTGGGTAAAACAAAGTGTCCCTTGTCTCCTGTTACCATCCGACCCTGACGCACAGTTCGGGACCCCCTACCCGAGATCCGCCGATTTTGACACCAACACAGCCTCTAGCAAGTTCGCGCCCACCGCCATCATCGACGAGAAGTAGAACATGGGAGGCCGCCGTCGCTTGGGTCCCATGAAGGCCACCGCTGAGGCAACGCCGATGTACAAAGCCGGCGTACACAGCTGGTGTCTTGCCTGGTGGCAAGCCACCGTCACCACCTTCCCCTCTCGCTGAAGCACATCCTGATAGTTCCACTCCGATGAGTGGCTCTACCAAAGATGGGGAAGCAAGCCACCCTTTGTGCTGAAGCATATACCTTCGGGGCTCACGGCAGTCCAACGAGCAGGCTGCTGTGGGGAAGATAATGGAGATCCGCCGCGGCCGGCCATAGACCATTCAAGGGTATCCGTGTCCTAGGAACGAATATCCACCAGCGCCGGTTGTAGACTAGTTTTACCTTAGTATGGTATAGTTTTTACTTAAAAATTATCCAAAATGTAATGAATTTATTCTAGTTTATATGAAATCCGCCGTGTTTGCATGAATTTCGTCCAGTTAGTTCTAAGAGTGGTTGAAATGTATGCGAGGACCATTGGATGGCCGACTCCTGCATTAGTGTCTGCGGACTGGGCTGCCCTATCCACGGACAGATGCCGGAGCAAATTTGCGGGTCAGCGTTGACACTTTTGCTCTTGTTTTGGACTCAAATTTGCATGATTTAAATGAGACTAATCAGGACTGACATTGTTTCAGCAGAACTACCATGGTGTTGTTTTTGTGCAAAAATAAAAGTTCTCGGAGTTGGATGGAACTTTTTGGAGAATTGTTTTTCAATAAATGGAAAATACTGGAGCCAAGACCCACTTGAGGAGGGGCCCTAGGTGCCCACTAGGCACCAGGGCGCGCCACCCCCCTCTGGCGCTCCCTGGGGGGTAGTGGGGCCCAGAGGCTCTGCTGACCCTAATTTGGATAATATAAATTCCTATCTCCCGAGAAAAAACCTGGAGAGAAAGTTTCATCGCATTTCACGATACAGAGCTGCCGCCACCTCCTGTTCTTCATCGAGTGGCCAGATCTGGAGTCCGTTTTGGGCTCCGGAGAGGGGGATTCACCATCATCGTCATCACCAACCATCCTCCAACACCAATCTCATGATGCTAACCGCCCGGAGTGAGTAATCTCTTCGTAGGCTTGCTGGACGGTGATGGGTTGGATGAGATTTATAATGTAATCGAGTTAGTTTTGTTAAGGCTTGATCACTAGTATACACTATGTTCTGAGATTGATGTTGCTATGAATTTGCTATGCTTAATGCTTGTCACTAGGGCCCGAGTGCCATGATTTCAGATCCGAACCATTTATGTTTTCACCAATATATTTGTGTTCTTGGTCCTACCATGCAAGTTGTATGCACCTATTACGTGTTATGATCCGCATACCCAAGGTGACAATAATTGTGATTCTTTCCGGTATAGACCGTAGTTTGAGGAGTTCATGTATTCACTATGTGTTAGTTCTTTGTTCCGGTTCTTTATTGAAATGAGGCCTTAATATCCCTTAGTTTCCTTATGGACCCCGCTGACACGGGAGGGTAGTACAAAAGATGTCATGCAAGTTCTTTTCCATAAGCACGTATGACTATATACGGAATGCATGCCTACATTATATTGATGAATTGGAGCTAGTTCTGTGTCACCCTAGGTTATGACTATGATGAATATTATCCAACAAAATCACCGATCCAATTCCTACAAGTTTTTCACATTTTGTCCTTGCTAAGTTACTACTATTGCTGCTACTTTTACAATTGCTGCAGAACTGCTACTATTACTGTTACTATTCCTATTGTTACTATTGCTATCAAATTGCCATACTACTGTGCTACTGATCACTCTACTATAGTTATTTAGTCTCTGGGTGTGGTTGAATTGACAAATCAACTGCTAATACTTACAAGTACTCTTTGGCTCCCCCTGTGTCGAATCAATAAATTTGGGTTGAATACTCTACCCTCAAAAACTGTTGCAATTGCCTATACTTGTGGGTTATCAACACCTTTTTTCTGGCACCGTTGCTGGGGAGCATGGCTATATTTATTGAGTCACTTGGGATTTATATCTGTTGATCACTATGAAGAATCTTAAGGATGATAGAACCGAGATCGTTCCCTCTAAGATGAGGGGAGGTAAGGAACTGCCATCTAGCTCCGCATTTGATTCACCTTCTGTTTTAAGTAAGTTTGCAACACCACAACCTGCTATTATTTTTTATATGTCACAAGTAATTGATGATGCCACTTCTGCTATGCATGATGCTATTGATTATGCTAGCACTTTGCTTGATAATACTGTGCCACTAGGAGAATTTCTTGATGAACAAATTGCTAAATCTAAAGAAATTGAAAATGTTGAAATTGATGAAATTACTGAAGTTGATAAAATTATTAAAACTGAAAATTTTGATTCACCTATTGGAATTAATGCTCCTAGATATGAATTTCCTAATATACCTGAGGGTTATGTTATGGATGGAGAGGTAGCTAGAGACTTTCTTACTTGTAAGGATAGAGATGATCTTGAGAAATTATTATGCAAGTTGAAAGAAAAATCCTTGAATGCTAGAATGAAATATGATCCTAAGTTTGCTACTTCAACTATCTTTATTACTAATAAGGGTTATGAATTCTTTTTTGATCCTAAGTTAATTAGTTTGGTTGAATCTGATCCTTTCCATGGCTATGAAACTGAAACTATTGTGGCACATCTTACTAAATTAAATGATATAGCCACCCTATTTGCTCATGAGGAAAAAATTCATTATTAATATATTCTTAAGTTATTTCCTTTCTGATTAAAGGGTGATGCTAAGATATGGTATAATACTCTTTCTCCTGGTTGTGTGCGTACTTCGCAGGATATGATCTATTACTTCTCTGAATAATATTTTCCTGCTCATAAGAAACAAGCTGCCTTACAAGAAATATTTAATTTTGTGCAAATTGAAGAAGAGAGTCTCCCACAAGCTTGGGGAAGGCTCATCCAATTACTTAATGCTTTGCTTGACCACCCTCTTAAGAAAAATGAAATACTTGATATCTTCTATAATCGACTAACCAATGCTTCTAGGGGCTACCTAGATAGTTGTGTTGGTTGTGTTTCCAGGTAGTGGACTATTGAAAAGGCTAAGGAATTATTGAATAATATATTGAAGAATGATAATGATTGGACACTTTCTGAACCACCGCCTAAACCCACTCAGAAGAAGAGAGGTATCTTATTTCTCAGTCCTGAAGATATGCAAGAAGCAAAGAAATGTATGAAGGAAAAGGGTATTAAAGCTGAAGATGTTAAGCATTTACCACCTATTGAAGAAATACATGGTCTTGACATACCACCACAAGTGGTAGAGGTAAATTCTCTTTTAAAGTTTAATGAAGGTGATATCCCTTATAATAAACCTCCTAGTGAATGCTTATATGAACTTGACAACTATATCATGAAGCAAGATCATTTCAGTCCAAATGTTATGAAATAGTTGAAATGAAATGCTAAGATGATTGAATGTTTGAGTGACTTGCTGTTTAGAATTGTTAATGATGTCAAAGGTGTTAGTAAACATGCTTCTATGGTTAAAACCCAGTTAGAACAAGTTGCTAAATCTCAAAGTTAGTTGCTTAATGAAATGAATAATAATATGAATGATCATGCTGTTAGAGTAATGACTAGAGGAGGTAGAATGACTCAGGAGCCACTTTATCCCGAGGAACATCATAAAAGAATTGAACAATACTCTCAAAGAATTAATACTGATGCACCTATTTCATCCGAAAAGAAAAAGAAAAAGAAAAAGAAAAAGAAAAATGATAGGACTTTGTATAATTCTAGTGAACCTGAGGAAGAAAAACCTTCTGAGGATAACAATGATGTATCTATTTTTGATGTTGAAACAGAATCTGGAAATGAACATTCATCTAGTGATAATGAAATTAATAATGATGATGTTCATGTAGATGCTCATCCAGACAATGATAAAGAACCTAACAATGATGTTGAAATAGAACCTGCTGTTGATCTTGATAACCCCACCTGCTAAGGATAAATGTTATGATAAAAGAGACTTTGTTACAAGAAAACATGGTAAAGAAAGCGAACCATGGGTTTAGAAACCCATGCCTTTTCCTCCTAAACCATCTAAGAAAAAGGATGAGGAAAAATTTGAACGCATTGCTGAAATGCTTAGGCCAGCCTCTTTGCACGCTCGTTTGACTGATATTTTGAAGATGGCCCCTTATGCTAAATACACGAAAGATATTATCACTAATAAAAGAAAAATACTTGAAGCTGAAATCTCCACCATGCTTGCTAATTACTCATTTAAGGATGGGGTAACTAAGAAACTAGGAAATCCGGGAATACAACTATACCATACTCCATCAAAAGAAGTTATCTCAAAACTACTTTATGTCATTTGGGAGCCGGTGTTAGTGTTATGCCTTTCCTTTATATAAAATACTTGATTTGAATAAACTCACACCCACTTAAATATCATTGCAAATGACTGACAAATCAACTACCATAGCTACCGATGTTTGTGAGGGTGTGCCCATTGTAGTTGCAAATGTTACTATGTTAATAGACTTTGTTATACTTGATATGCTCGAGGATGACAATATGTCGATTATCCTTGGTATACCCTTTTTGAATACTACAGGAGCTGTTATTGATTACAACAAAAGCAAGGACACTTTTCATATCAATGGCAATGAGCATACGGTGCACTTTCTGAAGAAGCAATTTCAAGTGAATGGTATTAATGTCATTGAAAAGACTCCGGCAATTACTATTGGATGTTTCTAACTTCCCCTTCCTACTGCCAAAAATAAATATGAAATACTTATTGTAGGGGATATGCATATTCCTGTTGAGGTAACCTAGTGTTATACAAAGATTCTTCGGTTTCATGTTAATTGAAAATAGTTTGTTAATAAGACTTGATCAACCTTATTAATGGAATTTTTACGAGGCATGTGGTCGATGAATTTAGTAAGCACAACCTTCTGTCCCTACTTTTTGTTTTCTGTTAGTTTTAGTTAAATACAATAAAATGCCATGTTTATCCTATTTTCTGAATTACCCGTGTAATAAAAAATGGCCCAAAAATAAAATTGCTCAGAATGACCTGAAATTTTAACACGATTTTTTTTGAATATTTGA
The DNA here is from genome assembly GCA_032464435.1 of Aegilops umbellulata. Classification (NCBI taxonomy): domain Eukaryota; kingdom Viridiplantae; phylum Streptophyta; class Magnoliopsida; order Poales; family Poaceae; genus Aegilops; species Aegilops umbellulata. Next base: position 501,789,629 of record CP136055.1, on the reverse strand, counting down.
GAATTTCTAGTACTGAAAACACCATAAGGGAGCGCCCCAGGTGCCCACTAGGCTCCAGAGCGGTGCACACCCACCTAGAGCGCCCTGGTGGGTAGTGGGCCCCACGAGCATGTAACTTCCCAAATTTTCAATTTGGAATGTTATACATTAGATCATCATGCATATCATATTTTATTTTGCTTTTGGTTTTGATCCTAGAAAATCCTAAGCAACTCAAGGACCCACAGAGAGAGTTGGGGATTTCGTTATTTTCATATTTGGGTGTTCTCAAATTTTGAAAATAGGATCACTTGGTTTTATTTATTTTATCATCAATTATTTCTATTACAAAAATATGAGAGAGGGAATAAAATGACTTTCCCAAAATATAGAAATATTGAGGATTTAATAAAAAAATCAAATGAGATTTATTTCGGAGTTTTTCGGTATTTTTAATTGAATTTAGGAAAAATACGCGTTTTTCAAAATTGTATTTTGGGCCCAAATAAATGTCCACTTTATCGTTCTCGATTTCAGAAACCCAGGAAAATTTATTTCATGATTTTTGGAGTCGTTTTGTACTCCTTTTCATTTTTTTTCCGAGCGTAATTGTTTAAAAAAAATGGAAACCGACTTTGGGCCGTACCCGAGCGGGACTCCGCCCGGGGGCGCCTTTATATACCGAGTGCCCGAGCACCCCAGCCCACCAGAGCCCGCCGCCGCCGCCGCCGGAGCCCGCCGCCGACTCGCCGAAGTGCTTGCCGCCCGAGGTTCGCAGCCGCCTCAATTGCCGAAAATTATTTTTTTTAAAAAAAATATATTTTTCGTCGAATTTATTTTCGATTATTATTTTATTATTTTATTATTTTAGTTACTTTTAAAAAATTAATTTTCGGATTAAGTTAATTAACGATTAATCTGTTCGTCGTTTTTCTTTTTCATCGGATTTTCCGCGTTTATTTTCTGGTCGCGATTTCTGATTCGATTTTCGTTTTAGTATAACTTTTCGCTCGTTTATCGGAATCAGGCGATTCAAGCGCCTGGAGTTTCGCCTCGAAACCCTCTATCTGTTTAACCAACTTAAACAAGTTTTTGCTACTTTAAAATTTGACTTAGATCCAGATTACTAGAACGAAGTTGATTTCTTTCGCCGTTTGATTTCTTTTGCTTCGTTCGATTTGATTCTTTTTGCAAACCAGGGTTCTTAAGTTGAACTTTCTGGTTAGATCTCTTATTTGAGTTTTACCTGTGCATTAGATGAGTACTTATTGTATGCTTGTTTGTTTGTCTGCGATAGAATACCCGGAGTGCGCCGCCTGTTATTTCGAACCTCTAGGTTTCGCGGATCATCAGCAAGGCAAGTAACACTTTGATCATACCTTTTTCTACTACCCAGTTTTATTGCATTAGATCAGTCCTCAAACATTGCATGATTAGGATCTAATTAAATTGTGGGATGGGAAGTAGTTGAGGTAGTACCTATTACCTTTTTATTATCAAACCCTTGGGAGTTACTTTTACGTTATGCTTATATTGCCATGCTATGCGCGTAGACGTGGATTGGGTTTTGAGAGTATTTCATGACAGATGTGAGATTGTTAATTAATGGTTTACTTAAGGTGGCAACTTAAACACACATCTGGGTGGATTGAGGCACCTGAGTATTCCAGGACTTGCATGTCTAGGCACCTGGGTATTCCAGGACTTGCCTGTTTTTCTTTTGGACCGCCACCCAGGCTCAAAGGGATCATGAGATTATTCATACTAGAAACTTCCGTGCGCAGCCATAAGCCATTATGGGCTCTGGCATGGTTGACTAAGTCATGCGAACTCTTACAGTGGTAGACTAGCAGATGTAGGGGATGTAGGTTTGTACGGTCTATCACAACGTAAGGTGCTAGCGCTTCTGAAAGACTATGTCTCGGTCATCCGTTTCTCAAACATCATGTAGTGCGAGAAATCTAACGGAGGCGATCGAGTCTTGTGGGGAAAAGTGCGCAAACCTCTGCAGAGTGTACAAACTAATCATGATTAGCCGTGTCCCCAGTTATGGACGTCTTGAGTATCTAGTTCTTGGATTATCCTGTTGATCTCATCATGTTACTTTAATTAATATTTGTTGGGTTGTTAATGATTACTTTTAATTGGGATTGAGAATGCTGTCAACCATTCTCAATGTTTAACAACCACCATGATAGTTAAATAAAATTTATTCCTTTGCAGTAGGGAAAAATTGGCTTTTCGCAAAAACATTATAACCATAGAGCTTTTCCACCAGCCATATATGCATGTAGTATAGGCTTATCATTAATTATTCTCTATGTGTTACATTGCCAGCATATTCCATGTGCTGACCCGTTTTCGGGCTGCAACGTTTCATGTTGCAGACTTTTCAGACGACGAGTAAGGTGCCTTTTAGGTCGTGGTTCTATACTCAGTGATGCCGTTGGAGTTGATGGACTCACTTATCTTCCAAGCCTTCCGCTGTTATCGTTATTAGATGACCTTAAGCCATATTTATTGTAATAAGTTCTCTTTGAGACATCGATGTAATAAGTGTGTGATTGCTACTCTGTTATAAATCCTTCGAAGTACTGTGTGGTGTCAGCATTACTGATCCAGGGATGACACCTGAGCACAGAGATCAGACTGTTTGAGGTCTGGTCGCTACAGAGATGGTATCACCCCAGAAGACCGACCCTGTCAACCAGAAGGATGGAGTATACGAGTTTCGATGGAACCGTAACAATGATTTTAAGGGTGGTAGCACCCCAGACCCCGAAGACGATCGATGGATTTTGAGAAGATCCCAAACCCTAACCTTTTCTTGCTAGCCTCTCCGAATCTCGAGGACGAGATTCATTTTAAGGGTGGTAGGTTTGTAACATCCCAAAATTCTAAATTTTGGAATGTTATAATAAATAGATAGATTTGATTGGTTGTTTGAGTGATTGAGTGAAACTAAGTGAAATTCAAAACTTTTTGAAAGTTAAATGAGAGGGAATAAAAGGACTTTCCCAAACTTTCACCTTTTTCTTTTGATCCCCGTGAATTCAAATGTTTTTCAAACACAAAACCTTGGAGAGAAGATGACATGACTTCTTCCATTTATTTAAATGACAAGGGGTGTTGAACATATTTGAAATTCATTTGAAAACATTTCCAATTCTGAAACTTTATGCAACTCAATGATTTTCACGAGAGAAGATAAAATGACTTCTTCAAAACATATGAAATATGAGTTGGGAGTTTCAAAGAATTAAATTCAAAGTTCTTTTGAATTTATTTTCAATTTGGAGTTATTTGAGTTTTATTCAAATTATTTTTCTCCAAAAAAAATATATATGGAAAATAGGGTAACATGATTCCCTACATCAGAAAAATGGAGAGAAATAAATTTGAATTAATTTTGGTATTTTTAAAATGACTTTTATGAGGTTTTATTAGAGCAGTAGCACTCTTTGTTTTATTTGAAATTGTGTATATTTTATTTGAAGCTAGAATAATGTTCATCTTGTAGGAAATCTTTTTCTGAAAATTTTGATATATTATATGCCTATATAATATTTTTATTTCTTTGGTTTTATTATTTTTTGTTTGTTAGTCTCTATTTCTTTTTTTTAAAAAGACTTCCCTCTGCCGAACTGGGCCGGCCCAGCTCCCTGCCAGGCCGCGGCCCAGCCCAGCCGCCGTCGCCCCGTCCTCGATCTCCCACAGGTCAGGGTGTGCAAAACCGAACCGTAACCAAAAACCAAACCGAAAAAACAAAACCAAACCGAAATTTCAGTTTTTTCAGTTTTTGGTTTAGGTTTCAGTTTTGAAAATTAGAAACCATTTGAACTTTGGTTTTTTCGGTTTAAAACCGAAAACCGTTTGGTTAAACCGAATTAACCGATTTAAAAAAAATACCCACACGGCCCTTGAGATGGAGGACTAGTGTTGGGTGTTTCTATTTGCTGCGAAGCCGCTCATTATATAACCAGCTAGCCGACTGCATGCTGGCTAGACTAGCAAGGTGTGACTATCCTCACGGGAACTCACCGCACCTCACCGACAGGCAACAACGGCAGTACACATCGTCATGTGTTGGGCTGGCAGCCATTTAGCCACTCAAGTTTGAGTGAGCTTGAAAATTAATGGGCTAGCTCTAGTTCTATGCATGCCGGCTTGCTTTTGTGTTGAGGCCTTTTTGTTGAGGAATTACGGTCTTAGCACAAGTATGCATTCTACTAAAAAAACAAGTATGCATGTCCCGATCGTATGCACTTTAATCATCAGATCATGGTGTCATTATTTGGAGGTATGCATGTAGGCTAGCTTTAGATTTACATGTACGTACAACCCTGGTGGTAACTACTAGTTTAGTACCATTATGTGGATGCAGCAACATTATTCCATCAATTTTCTTCGAGATAAAATTATATGTAGCTTGAAAATTCGCGTAAACTTTGGTTATTTTGGTTATTACCGAAACCAAACCGAAAATGAATGGTTATTACCGAAACCAAAACGTATTACGTATAAAACCGTATAAACCAAAGTATAAAAACCGTATAAAACCAAAACCGTATAAACCGAACGGAATCAAACCGAAAAAACCGAATGCACACCCTGACCCGCAGGAGACCGACTCCCGCACGGGAGCGCCGCCGCCGCCGTCCCATGGCCGGACTCCGCGCCGCCCTTGCCCCTTGCCCACGCCACCGCCCCTCCCCTGGCCTTTAAAAGGCGGGCCCCGATGCCCCGACTCCCCTCTCTCCCCTCGCCGCCTACGCCCACCGCCGTCGCCACCACCACACCCGCCGCCCAGTGCCGCACCTCCCCGTGCTCTCCGCCGTCCTCGACGACCGCCGGAGCCGCCGCCCCGCCTCGCCGGAGTACGCAGCCTCGCCGGAGAGCTGCCAACTTTCCGCCGAAAACCGCCGAACCGCCGTGGACCGGTAAAACCCGCTAAAAAAACCCGCCCGGTTTTTCTTTATTGTTCTAGATCGGTTTTTATTTTTTTGAATAGTTTAGTCTGTGAGCGTTCATTAGTTAGGGTACGGTAGTGAACGAGTTCGTTCATTAGCTTTCTGTAGCAGGCGTTTGCCCGGTAGATTTTTTCTTTTTCTTTTTATTTTAGTCAGGGACCTATCCGTAATTAGTTTCTTTACCGTTTAGCCCCTGATTTTCAAACCTTCGTAACTTTTTGCCCGTTTGTCCAAATCCAACTAAACCAACGCCCACTTCTTTGTTATGATCCCCTCTATCCAGTAATACAACTCAAACATTTTTTTGAAAGTTTTAAAATTTGAATTCAAACAGATTTGTATTCAAACTTCGTTTGATCATAACTTGAGTTTCGTAGCTCCGTTTGAGTTGATTCTTTTTGCATATCGAAGCTGTTGACCTAAACTTTCTGATAAGGGCAAATTCATATAATTTTGGTACTATTAGAAATTGTTTTATGTTGCAGGTTTCTTACAACGAGTAAGTGATACGTTAGGGTTACGATTTCTACACTTAACTTTGCCGTTGGTGTTGATGGGAATCCACAACCTTGTTGCTTCCGCTATATGGATTAAGGTAATAGTACTTACGTTAATTTATACATGTGATTTACCTTTGTTATAAATCCTTCGAGTACTGTGTGTGTCAGCATACTGATCCTGGGATGACACTTAATCACAGAGACTTGATCCATTCGGGTCGGGTCGCTACAAAGCATCCACTCACTAATTCCTTTAGCTCACTTCGTCACGTACCTCAAGAAAATAATCTCTGTAGCTCTCTCTCTCTCACACATTCTTTCTTCCAAAGCTAAGATTTTCGATCTCTTTGCTCGGAGCTTCGTTTCCGAAACTGTTTTGGGGGATTGCTAGATTGTATGTGACTCCTCCATTGCTCCAATTAGTTTTTGCTTTAGTGGTTTATATTTTGAGTAATTATCTACTCTTGGTGCTATTGAAAATGAGCTTGCGTGTTGATGTCTTTGAGTTCCAAGTAGTTTGAATGCTTGATATAGCCTCTAGACATCCATTTGAGTAGTTGCTACCAGTTTTGTGAAGTTTGGTTGATTCATTTTGTGTCCCAAATTTTTTCAGAAATTGTTTGCAAATAAAAATGCACCTCTTTAGGAGGAGTTCTTTGAGGTAGAGGTCCTCGGAGGAATCGTCGAGTGAGAGCTTGATACGATAATCCTATGCTGAACCGAGGGCAAGCTCAATACGGGATAGCGACACCAGGTCGTGCCTATGGCCGTGTGACGAGTTCATGATAGGTGTTGGTATTATAGAATTTGATTAGTATGTTCATAACACTGAGCTCGATCCCTTCATCGCAGATAAGTGTGCTCAACATTACAACCTTACCGAATCATTCACTAAGAAGTTTAAGTATGATTCTCGTGATTCTAGAGTCCCATTTTGCCTTTATGATAGAACTTATAGTATTCCCTTGGAAGAATTCTGTGATGCATGCAAAATTCCATATTGGGGTTCGTTGGATGAACCACCAAAATCTAATTATGAAATGTTTTTGAGCAACCTCTATTGTGGTGAGGATAGGGGAGTTGCGCAAGCTAGAATAAAAAGTATACAATTTCCTTCTATCTGTTACTTTGCACTCTTTAATGGCAAATGCATCATAGGCAAACAAGATTGCAGTACACTTTGTGCCCCAGTTTTGAGCCTTATACATACTGCTTTAACATGCATTAAACGATATAAACTTGGAGCAATTGTTGCACGGAGGCTGCAACGTAATGCTGATAGTGGCCACCTTTATGGAGGGATTTATGCCTCCCGCATAAGTTCAAGGCTGAGGGTCTCACCTTTGCCAAATGATCCTATTGGTATTTAGACTTTCATGCAATGCAGCGTCATAAGTTCATTAAGTATGGGCCGCGAATTACAATTATAATTTGATGTTGACAAAAACCTATCATACATGTTATTTTGCCGGCACCTCCTCTCTTTGATTATACCAGGGTAAAGGAAGGTGTTACATTTATGAGAGAGATGCATGAGCATAATGCAGCAGTGGAGGCTGCCCATCTGGCTAAGGAGGATGCGCCTAGAGCCTCCATGAGTTATCACTTTGACTATTACCCAAGCCATGGATGGTGATTACCAACTTAGGCCAAAAGCCTAAGCTTGGGGGAGTACGTATTTCCACTGACATTACATTCATGTTCACACGTTTCATTCCATTTGTCGGTGTTCATACTTTTTCATAGTATTATCCATGTTATATTTATTTTCTTGCCTTCGTCTTGTGCGTTTTAAAAACTTTGAGAAAATCCAAAAACATTTCTCGCTTCTTTTCAGTTTTTCTTTCTATCTTAAATTAGTTGTAGTATTAAAAGAAGAAAACCCAAAAAGATTTCTTATTTCTTCTTTTGCTTGTTGGGAGCTTTCCCGTGTAAATAGTTTTTCTTGTTTTTGTTTTCTTTCGTTAATTTGCTTCCTTCAAGAGAAACGAAAAACTCCAAAAATATTCCAGTGTGTTTCTTTGAAATTCTATTCGTACTAAGGAGAAGACCATGATGAAAATGTTGGGTGGCGCTCATATGCATTATTTTTGATCTAACAATGAGCTCATATTATTATGTCTTCTTCTTTGACTAAAATGTTTGGAGATTCTAGCTTAGTACACAACACTCTTGCACTATTATTATTTTCATATCATTCGGTCGTGCAAGTGAAAGGCAATAATGACGATATATGATGAAGCAAGTGAGGCAAGAAAGGTGGGTATGAACTCAAGTTGTTTTTGTTTTTGTAAATATGTTTAACTCAGTATCCATGATTCAGCTTGTTATGCCTAAACATGTTTATGATGACAATTAGAGATTATAGTTTCCCATGCCATGCTTAAGTAGCAAGGAGTGGATAATGATTTATTTTAGATGTCAAGATGCATTAAAATGGTTGTGATGTAGTATGATGATATGGTATCCTCCTCTGAATGTTTCGGGTGGCTTGACTTGGCACATGTTCAGACATGTAGTTGATTCAGAACCAACATAGCCTCCATGATATTTATGTTCATGGTGTTTATATCCAACCCATGCTAGTATTCAATGTTAATTATTCACAACACATGTTTATGACCATTTTCGCTCTCTAGCTGCTCGCTTCCCAACCTATTTGCTAGCCTTCGCCTGTACTAAGCAGGAATACTGCTTGTAAATGAAAATCCTCAAACCAAAGTTATTCCAGATGAGTCCACTATATCTACCTATATGCGGTATTACTCTTCCGTTCCAAGTAAATTTGCATGTGCCACATCTATTTTTTATCAAATGAACATCTATTTTGTGTGCCCCTACCGCTCATGGAGCGATAGGGGGTGGTCAGTATCTTCCATGCTAAGCGGGTTATTCTCATGATGAGTGTTTATTCACCCGTCCTTGCACGAGAGGGGCCGGTAACGAGGATGCCCAGTCCCATGATCAAAATAACAATAATAATAAAACAAACTCCCTCGGAATGTTGCGGGTATGGAGGGCACCCGAGGATTCGGCTAGCCATGGCTTGTGGTTGTTGGTGGGGCGGGGGGCAGTAAACTTTACTTTTACTGCTTGGGAACCGCCGCTAATGTGTTAGCATGGAAGATATGGATAGCTCTTGGTCGTAACGTTGACATGAAAGGTATACCTCCCAAAATTATTTTTATTCCTGATTTAAGCTATGAGCTCTGGCACCTCTGCAAATCCCTGCTTCCCTCTGCGAAGGGCCTATCTATTTACATTTATGTTATTTTACTTTTATTATTGAGTCATCACCTTCTCAAACAAGCACCATCACTGAGAGCACTATTGTCATTCTCATGCACTGTGTATAGTTAATGTTGTGTGCATCATGACTGGATCTCTTCTACCATGAATAACAATGTCTAGTCACAGCTTAAACTTTTGAGGTGCTCTGCATTTATGTTTTGCGGTCTCAGAAAGGGCTAGCGAGATACCATTATTGTCATATTATATCATGATCATTTTGACAAAGTGTTGACATTTGAAATATCTTATTATTGCTCGCTAGTTGATTATGCCATTGATATGAGTGCTTATAATTTCTAAGAGTTATCGTTTGCATGGTTAGTCATGATCTCTGCTGAAAACCTTGGTATTATTTCAGCATATATATGGACACAAGAACAAATGAGTTCGTGAAAGTTTTTCTTTGTCACTTTCAGTTTGTCAACTGAATTGCTTGAGGACAAGCAATGAGTTAAGCTTGGGGGACTTGATACGTCTCTGTCATATCTACTTTTCCAAACACTTCTGCACTTGTTTTGGACTCTAATTGACACGATTTAAATGACACTATCCCGGACTGACGTTGTTTTCAGCAGAACTACCATGGTGTTGTTTTTGTGCAGAAAAAAAAGTTCTCAGAATTGGACGAAACTTTTTTGGAGAATTATTTTGGAATAAATATAAAATACTGGAGCCAAGACCCACTAGATGAGGGGCCCTAGGTGCCCACTAGGCACTAGGGTGCGCCACCATCTCTGGCGTGCCCTGGTGGGTAGTGGGGCCCATGAGGCTCCGCTGACCCTAATCTGGATACTATAAATTCCTATTTCCTGAGAAAAAACCAGAGAGAAAGTTTCATCGCGTTTAACGATATGGAGACGCCACCACCTCCTGTTCTTCATCAAGAGGCTAGATCTGGAGTCTGTTCTGGGCTCCGGAGAGGGGGATTTGCCGTCATCGTCATCACCAACCATCCTCCATCACCAATCTCATGATGCTCACCACCGGGAGTGAGTAATCTCTTCGTAGGCTTGCTGGACAGTGATGAGTTGGATGAGATTCGTCATGTAATCGAGTTAGTTTTGTTAGGGCTTGATGCCTAGTATCCACTATGTTCTGAGATTGATGTTGCTATCACTACAAAACAAGACACATCTGTGACATTTCGGCCCGAACGAATTTTTTCTGTCATGCTTATGACACTTCTATGATGATAATTGTGACAAAATCATGTATCATCATAGATGTGGTAGGCTCCTGCTTCTATGACAAAAAATCATGATTAAAAATGGGCTTTTCTTCCTGGGTGGGCCGGGACGCACCTGCATGACATTCTTGGGGCTATCCATGACGAAAAAAATCGTGGTACAAGCAAGGGCGAGGAAAATTTCAGGGAGTTCCCGATTATAGTGGGTGGTCGGGGCCGAGCGATGCATGGAGGTTTGCGCATTTATCTCATACACGTACACGTGTGTGTGCGAGGCGTTGGGCTCTAACTGAACCCGAGCGAGGCGCTCGCTTACTGAACCCGAACGATTGCACTAGCTACGTTACTGAACCTGAGCGTTCGATCCCTTGGCTGTTAACTGAACCCGAGCGTTTCCTTAGTTACTATTGCTAACTAAAGCCGATCGAACCTGCCTCTTGGTGAACAGTGATTGTTGTTGGGGGTTGGGTGAATAGTTCCTGGTGGGGGTTGGATGAACAGGACCCGTGGTAGTAGGCCATTGCTGCCAGATGAACAGGACCCCGATCGAGGAGGCCGCCTCACCCGAGCCGGTTGGGGGGTGGTTGAACAGTATCCGTTTGAGGCTAGATGAACAGTAGCCTTTGAATGAACAGTAGCTGGTGGAGGCAGGACAAAGACGTGGTCGATGAACAGTAGCACGTGGAGGCTTAACAAAGTCGATGGTGGATGAGCAGTATCCCATGGAGGCTGGAGCGAGGCAATAGATGGTGGATGAACAGTAGCCCATGGAGTCCTGTTTTGCGGTATGCCACACCCCTCCCAATGAAGAGGACCCTGTTTCGACCATAGGCGCTCCAACACAAGTTCGTTTCCTCCATTTTGCGGCACGCCACACCCCTCCCGATGAGCAGGATCCTGTTTCAACCGTAGCCGGTCGAACAGAAGTTCGTTTCCTTCGTACTGCGGTACGCCGGACCCTATTTCGGCTGTTTCGTCCAAGCGGGTTATCTCCCACTGAATAGGATGCATTCTGACCTAGTCTGTTGCCTCCCGATGAACAGGACGCAGTTTCTCCGTTACGACCCACCCGTTTGGCTGCCGATGAATAGGACGTCATCGATGTATGCATTCGAGACCCCGCCCGTATGTACGTACGTAGCCGTATTTACTTTCTTGCAGCGTGGCTGTACGTATGTGTACACGATATAGACGGGACTGCCTGAATAGCTACCGCTCGCCACAGTTCATCGTGGCAGTAAGATCCATGGACCAGTATGTACGTACACGTTGCGATGAGAATGACAATGCTAAGTACGGTTCGACCGGGTGGGTCCCGACTGTCAAGGAGGATAAGGAGGCACTTCGTTGCATGCAAAGAATTGATGGTGGGTCCGAGCTGTCAAGGGGAGGATTATTTTTTTTGCATGTAATAAAGGCACTTCCATGGGTGCGAAGATGTAGATGGTGGGTCCATCTGTCAGCCTCATGCGAACAATCCTTTTCCGATGGCTGTTGTTCATTGACCACGTTGACCATGCCACGCGGACAGCACCCAGGCGGTGGACGACGGTGAGGCAGGGAACGACGCAGATCCTGGGAACACATGGGGGGTAGTACGAGGGTTGACTGGTTCGGCTGCGGTGTGAGAGGCTGTCGTTGCCGCAGAATAACAGGGGGCGAGGGCGAGTAGAGGGATGGCCTGGCCAGCGGTGGGAGTAGGAGGGGGTGGTGAGGCCTACACAGCAGCACAGCCGACCACGGGAGGCAGGAGCACGTGGTGATTTGGACGACTGGAGCAAGAAAATCAGAGGTTGAAGAATTAGGACGACCGTTGGGATCACTGGTGATAGAATCATTTGTTGACTAAGTTGAAAAAGCCATGTGTACGCGTCAACTTAGTAGGGCCACAAGTCAACCTCCAAATCTGGTGGCCCCAGCTGTCATGGGGAGCAATAGTTATTGCTTAATAAGGAGGCACTTCCTTCCGTGTGGAGATATAGCTGGTGGGTCGCAGCTGTCATGGGGAGGATTCATTTTTTGGCATGATAAGGAGGTACTTGCTTGCATGCGGCCATGGACAATGTGGGTCCCAGCTGTTAGCCTCTCCACGTACATCCCTCCTGTGATGTTGTCATTTGTTGGCAATGTTGACCACGCCGTGCCGAGAACACCAAGGTGGTGGATGACGGCGAGACCCGGGAAGGGAATGACCCAGAGGCGGCGAAGCCAGAACAATGGGGGGATGTGGGTGAGTAGAGGGATGACCTGGCCAGCGGTGTGAGTAGTAGGGGCGGTGAGGCCTGCGCGGCAGCACAGCCGGCCACGAGAGGCAGGAGCAGGCGGTCCCGCCGGCGCTGAATTTGGCGGCTAGAGCAAGAAGATCAGAGATTGAAGAAGACGATGGCCGTTGGATTGACATCCAATGGTCACTTCTCCTAGAATCGTTTGTTGACGTATATAATAAGTAAAAAAATCTTGCATATGTGTCAACTTAATAGGCCTGCAAGTCATCCCATTTCCTATTTTTTTATTAATTTATAGCTCATTTGCAACTTCCTATGCAATTTATTGCAGTCCGTTTTCTTTTTGTTGGCCAGGGCCAGGATTAAAAATTTAAACGAAATTTCACATATTTCGGTGGGGGTCCAAACTATTTTTAATCCCGAAATGTCGAGCCAGATTTAAAGTACTTTGAAGAAATATTTAAATTAGGTTAAAGCCCAGTGAAATTGGAATCTGAAAATGTGAAAAAAATTCAAAAATTTGAAAGTAATTGCCAATTTGTTTTTTTAATATTTACATCCCATTTCATATTACTTTTAAGATTTGCAGCCGTCCTGAAAGAGTTGCAGCTCAGCAGGGCAGAGAAAAATAAGTAGGCCTAGGTTGGGCATGCCTGGATTGGTTATTCTTCATAAAAAATAAACTGGGCTAGCCATTTGCACCGCTATATAGCACGCTATAACATTTAAAAGAGGCCCGCTTCTAAGAAGCTTAGGGTGCTATTTAAAACCTTGTTCTAGATAGAAACATAGTACATTTGTGAGCTTTTTAAACCTTAATAGGCCCTTTCGATTTATTTTGTATTGATAATACATGTTCTTATGAAAGCAGGGGAATGCAAAAGATACTAACAATATTAATGCACAACTAGGAAACCCGCTGTCCCCATTCAATCTCGAGCAAGAACTACGGGGCAAAAACCTAGTAGCACCACATTATTACATGAACTTAACTATGAATGAAAAAGAGATGAATTTAGGAGAACTACATGCACCACATCTCTAAAATCAACTTTAGTAGTTACACATCTTAATGGAGATGAGACTCTCCATGTAGGGAACAATATGGCTTTGGTAGAAGTCACCATCACAGTGTAACCTTTGTCGCTCGAAATCCACTTCCTCTTCAAGGTCCACCAATTCCTTCATATATCCACTCCTCTCATGGCACCAATACAACTTTTCATAGTCCACAAAAACTATAATTCCACCCCAACCTGCCCAAACTGGGAAGAAGGATTCAACACCGAGGTCTTCATTCAATTGTTTAATGCTACATCGCGGTGACCATTGGGGTTGTCTTGTCCCATCATCGTCCAGCTGCCACACAATAAAGTTTGTCTCTGCGTTGTTGTTGACATAGCACAACTTGTTGTCCAGGTCTGCTAGATTGTCGAGTTCACATCGGTGCGTGAAGCGAGGTGGGCTTGGGACCACATCAAACCTCCTATTGCTTAGGCTATATCGCACCACCACACTCTCCTGGGGATCATGGGGTGCATAAGTCCCCCAGTAGAAGGCCCCCCGTGTGAAGACTGGTCGTGTGTTGCCAATTGCATCTGGTGGTTCATCGGTACGCATCCAGGAGTCCCCACCGAGTGTGAAGACTTCATGCCCGATCTCGTAACTGAGAACTCCACTAGAAGTATTATGTTCAAAGTACTGGTAGAAGTACCTGGCCACAACATACTGGTTGCATGACACATCAAAGCCAAGAGATGCCGATGGCTCCTTGATGTCGCGAACATCTGGTGTGCCGCGCGGCAATGCCACGAGCTCCTGGGTGGCTGGGTTGCACATGAATATCTGGTCCTTGTTGGTTGTGATGCACACTAGGCCATTACAGTGTGTGGGGAAGATCTTATTTGCAATACCTTTCTCTCCTGGCGGGCACACCTTTTCAAGCATCAAATCCACCCCCTTATTGTTCCAGATGGTGCCGAGTGTATTTTCCACATGGAGGTGGTGGTAACTGATATCCTGGGAGAACTCAAAATCATCCTGGATAGAGCTCTTGTGAGGGATGATGAGCATGGAGAATTGTTCCACGCGGGATAGTTCACGGTGGCGGTGAACAAAGCCGACATCAGCGGTGGCAGCGTCCCAAGAAGGGAATAAGCATTTGTAGAGCATAAGGTACTTCACAGGAAGGCGAACTAGGATCTCCCAAATTACCAGGTCTTCTGGGAGGGTAGCATGGATGGTGAGAACAAAAGGCGCTTGTGTGATCTGGTGGTGTGTGGCAGAATGTGGATGATCCATCTTGCTGGTATCAGTTTGGTTGAGTTGTCTGCCGTGTTAGTACTCTCCCACACGTATATATGGATACAAAGAATTAATTACATCCCTTTGTTTATAAAATCTTATTTAGAGGATATATCCCTCAAGATTTAATTAACGCAATCTTTAGCCCTAGGATTGTATAGCTGTATATATTGATTTAGCACGCAACTTCTACCTTGAGTTAACATTGCATGAATTTGCTCCGAAATCTTATTATTTAGAATACATTGTTTTTCCAGATCGTTCTGGGATATGCAAATAGATTATTAGTTGGGATTTATTAATTACAATCCAAATAATACAAAGGGGCGAGTCCACCATTATTCTTTGGTATTTAGTTTAATATCACATATTTTGTTGGAAATTTAGCATGTATCCTTTGTCTAACATAAGTACTTTATAAGATATCGGATGGCTCCATATTTCGACACTTTTGATTGGCTATTTTGACCATTTTTTCAAAGGGTTTTGCCAGCTCATGTCTTTTTTTTTCTAAATGATAACACTTCGAGAACGAAGAAACCTTGTTTCCTTACTTGTTGTTCATATTCAAACATTGGAAAGAAATAAATCAATATCTGGAGAAGTGGAACCTTCGGGGATAATTTTCTATTTTCGCAGAAATGAATCTGGCGCACCAGGTGAGAAGACGATGCTAGGCATGACCACAAGAACTCATACAAGTGCTACTCACGATGTCGTGGGAAACCACGACCACCAATGGGACCCGAGGGCCCCTTGCTGGTTCGGCAGGGGGACGTCGCGTTGCACAAAGAGCAGACCAGCATGGGGCAGCGTGTCAGGGATCACACATGCAATTTTACCAAGGTTCGGGCCGCCGTGAGGCGTAAAACTCAACTCCTGCTTTAGTGGATTGATGGTGGAAAAACTGGTTGGGAGACATAGTACATTGCCCGGCAGGGGTTGCCTCGGGGCGACAGTGGCTACGCGCGTATGGGTGTGTGTTGTCTAACTTTCCAACCCTTTCTACGGTTGCCATGGGCCTCCTTTTATAGACTAAGGGGTCACCACAAGGCAAAGTAGTCATCATGCGCTGATAAGATAGCAAACAGTGCTATCATACCTAACTCCGCAGGCTAATGTTACGTCTCCAACGTATCTATAATTTTTGATTGCTCCATGCTATATTATCTACTGTTTTGGACTATATTGGGCTTTATTTTCCACTTTTATATTATTTTTGGGACTAACCTATTAACCGGAGGCCCAACCCAGAATTGCTGTTTTTGCCTATTTCAGAGTTTCGGAGAAACAGAATATCAAACGGAGTCCAAACGGAATAAAACCTTCGGGAACGTGATTTTCTCACCGAACGTGATCCAGGAGACTTGGACCCTTCTCCAAGGAACAAAAGAGGTGGTCACGAGGGTGGGGGGCGTGCCCCCTGCCTCGTGGGCCCCCTGTTGCTCCTCCGACGTACTCCTTCCTCCTATATATACCTACTTACCTCCAAACGATCAGATACGGAGCCAAAAACCTAATTCCACCGCTGCAACTTTCTGTATCCACGAGTTCCCATCTTGGGGCCTGTTCCAGAGCTCCGCCAGAGAGGGATGTTATCACGGAGGGCTTCTACATCATCATAGCCCCTCCGATGAAGTGTGAGTAGTTTACCCCAGACCTTCGGGACCATAGTTTTTAGGTAGTTGGCTTCTTCTCTCTTTTTGGATCTCAATACAATGTTCTCCCCCTCTCTCGTGGAGATCTATTCGATGTAATCTTCTTTTTGCGGTGTGTTTGTTGAGACCGATGAATTGTGGGTTTATGATCCAGTCTATCTATGAATAATATTTGAATCTTCTCTGAATTCTTTTATGTATGATTGGTTATCTTTGCAAGTCTCTTCGAACTATCAGTTTGGTTTGGCCTACTAGATTGGCCTACTATCAGTTTCATCGCATTTCACGATACGGAGCTGCCGCCACCTCCTGTTCTTCATCGAGTGGCCAGATCTGGAGTCCGTTTTGGGCTCCGGAGAGGGGGATTCACCATCATCGTCATCGCCAACCATCCTCCAACACCAATCTCATGATGCTAACCGCCCGGAGTGAGTAATCTCTTCGTAGGCTTGCTGGACGGTGATGGGTTGGATGAGATTTATCATGTAATCGAGTTAGTTTTATTAGGGCTTGGTCACTAGTATAAACTATGTTTTGAGATTGATGTTGCTATGAATTTGCTATGCTTAATGCTTGTCACTAGGGCCCGAGTGCCATGATTTCAGATCCGAACCATTTATCTTTTCACCAATATATTTGTGTTCTTGATCCTACCATGCAAGTTGTATGCACCTATTACGTGTTATGATCCGCATACCCAAGGTGACAATATTTGTGATTCTTTCCGGTGAAGACCGTAGTTTGAGGAGTTCATGTATTCACTATGTGTTAGTGCTTTGTTCCGGTTCTCTATTGAAATGAGGCCTTAATATCCCTTAGTTTCCTTATGGACCCCGCTGACACGGGAGGGTAGTACAAAAAATGTCATGCAAGTTCTTTTCCATAAGCACGTATGACTATATACGGAATGCATGCCTACATTATATTGATGAATTGGAGCTAGTTCTGTGTCGCCCTAGGTTATGACTATGATGAATATTATCCAACAAAATCACCGATCCAATTCCTACAAGTTTTTCACATTTTGTCCTTGCTAAGTTACTACTATTGCTGCTACTTTTACAATTGCTGCAAAACTTCTACTATTACTGTTACTATTCCTAATGTTACTATTGCAATCAAATTGCCATACTACTGTGCTACCGATCACTCTACTATAGTTATTTAGTCTCTGGGTGTGGTTGAATTGACAAATCAACTGCTAATACTTACAAGTATTCTTTGGCTCCCCTTGTGTCGAATCAATAAATTTGGGTTGAATACTCTACCCTCGAAAACTGTTGCAATTGCCTATACTTGTGGGTTATCAAGACCTTTTTTCTGGCACCGTTGCCGGGGAGCATAGCTATATTTATTGAGTCACTTGGGATTTATATCTGTTGATCACTATGTAGAATCTTAAGGATGATAGAACCAAGATCGTTCCCTCTAAGATGAGGGGAGGTAAGGAACTGCCATCTAGCTCCGCATTTGATTCACCTTCTGTTTTAAGTAAGTTTGCAACACCACAACCTGCTATTATTTTTTATATGTCACAAGTAATTGATGATGCCACTTCTACTATGCATGATGCTATTGATTATGCTAGCACTTTGCTTGATAATACTGTGCCACTAGGATAATTTCTTGATAAACAAATTGCTAAATCTAAAGAAGTTGAAAATGTTGAAATTGATGAAATTACTGAAGTTGATAAAATTATTAAAACTGAAAATTTTGATTCACCTATTGGAATTAATGCTCCTAGATATGAATTTCCTAAGATACCTGAGGGTTATGTTATGGATGGAGAGGTAGCTAGAGACTTTCTTACTTGTAAGGATAGAGATGATCTTGAGAAATTATTATGCAAGTTGAAAGAAAAATCCTTGAATGCTAGAATGAAATATGATCCTAAGTTTGCTACTTCACCTATCTTTATTACTAATAAGGATTATGAATTCTTTTTTGATCCTAAGTTAATTAGTTTGGTTGAATCTGATCCTTTCCATGGCTATGAAACTGAAACTGTTGTGGCACATCTTACTAACTTAAATGATATAGCCACCCTATTTTCTCTTGAGGAAAAAATTCATTATTAATATATTCTTAATTTATTTCCTTTCTGATTAAAGGGTGATGCTAAGATATGGTATAATACTCTTTCTCCTGGTTGTGTGCGTACTTCGCAGGATATGATCTATTACTTCTCTGAATAATATTTTCCTGCTCATAAGAAACAAGCTGCCTTACAAGAAATATTTAATTTTGTGTAAATTGAAGAAGAGAGTCTCCCACAAGCTTGGGGAAGGCTCATCCAATTACTTAATGCTTTGCTTGACCACCCTCTTAAGAAAAATGAAATACTTGATATCTTCTATAATGGACTAACCAATGCTTCTAGGGACTACCTAGATAATTGTGTTGGTTGTGTTTCCAGGTAATGGACTATTGAAAAGGCTAAGGAATTATTGAATAATATATTGAAGAATGATAATGATTGGACACTTTCTGAACCACCGCCTAAACCCACTAAGAAGAAGAGAGGTATCTTATTTCTCATTCCTCAAGATATGCAAGAAGCAAAGAAATGTATGAAGGAAAAGGGTATTAAAGCTGAAGATGTTAAGCATTTAGCACCTATTGAAGAAATACATGGTCTTGACATACCACCACAGGTGGTAGACGTAAATTCTCTTTTAAAGTTTAATGAAGGTGATATCCCTTATAATAAACCTCCTAGTCAATGCTTATATGAACTTGACAACTATATCATGAAGCAAGATCATTTCAGTGCAAATGTTATGAAATAGTTGAAATGAAATGCTGATATGATTGAATGTTTGAGTGACTTGCTGTTTATAATTGTTAATGATGTCAAAGGTGTTAGTAAACATGCTTCTATGGTTAAAACCTAGTTAGAACAAGGTTCTAAATCTCAAAGTTAGTTGCTTAATGAAATGAATAATAATATGAATGATCATGTTGTTGGAGTAATGACTAGAGGAGGTAGAATGACTCAGGAGCCACTTTATCCTGAGGAACACCCTAAAAGAATTGAACAATACTCTCAAAGAATTAATATTGATGCACCTATTTCATCCAAAAAGAAAAAGAAAAAGAAAAAGAAAAATGATAGGACTTTGTATAATTCTAGTGAACCTGAGGAAGAAAAACCTTCTGAGGATAAAAATGATGTATCTATTTTTGATGTTGAAACAGAATCTGGAAATGAACATTCATCTAGTGATAATGAAATTAATAATGATGATGTTCATGTAGATGCTCATCTAGACAATGATAAAGAACCTAACAATGATGTTGAAATAGAACCTGCTTTTGATCTTGATAACCCCACCTGCTCAGGATAAATGTTATGATAAAAGAGACCTTGTTACTAGAAAACAAGGTAAAGAAAGCGAACCATGGGTTTAGAAACCCATGCCTTTTCTTCCTAAACCATCTAAGAAAAAGGATGAGGAAGAATTTGAACGCATTGCTGAAATGCTTAGGCCAGCCTTCTTGCACGCTCGTTTGACTGATATTTTGAAGATGGCCCCTTATGCTAAATACATGAAAGATATTATCACTAATAAAAGAAATATACTTGAAGCTGAAATCTCCACCATGCTTGCTAATTACTCATTTAAGGATGGGGTAACTAAGAAACTAGGAAATCCGGGAATACAACTATACCATACTCCATCAAAAGAAGTTATCTCAAAACTACTTTATGTTATTTGGGAACCGGTGTTAGTGTTATGCCTTTCCTTTATATAAAAGACTTGATTTGAATAAACTCACACCCACTTAAATATCATTGCAAATGACTGACAAATCAACTACCATAGCTACCGGTGTTTGTGAGGGTGTGCCCATTGTAGTTGCAAATGTTACTATGTTAATAGACTTTGTTATACTTGATATGCTCGAGGATGACAATATGTCGATTATCCTTGGTATACCCTTTTTGAATACTACAGGGGCTGTTATTGATTGCAACAAAAGCAAGGACACTTTTCATATCAATGGCAATGAGCATACGGTGCACTTTCCGAAGAAGCAATTTCAAGTGAATGGTATTAATGTCATTGAAAAGACTCCGACAATTACTATTGGACGTTTCTAACTTCCCCTTCCTACTACCAAAAATAAATATGAAATACTTATTGTAGGGGATATGCATATTCCTGTTGAGGTAACCTAGTGTTATACAAAGATTCTTTGGTTTCATGTTAACTGAAAATAGTTTGTTAATAAGACTTGATCAACCTTATTAATGGATTTTTTATGAGGCATGTGGTCGATGAATTTAGTAAGCACAACCTTCTGTCCCTACTTTTTGGTTTCTGTTAGTTATAGTTAAATACAATAAAATGACATGTTTATCCTATTTTCTGAATTACCGGTGCAATAAAAATGGCCCAAAAATAAAATTGCTCAGAATGACCTGAAATTTTAACACGATTTTTTTCTGAATATTTGAGAATTTCTAGTACTGAAAACACCATAAGGGAGCACCCCAGGTGCCCACTAGGCTCCAGAGCGCTGCACACCCACCTGGAGCGCCCTGGTGGGTAGTGGGCCCCACGAGCATCCACTCACTAATTCCTTTAGCTCACTTCGTCACCTACCTCAAGAAAATAATCTCTGTAGCTCTCTCTCTCTCACGCATTCTTTCTTCCAAAGCTAAGATTTTCGATTTCTTTGCTCGGAGCTTCGTTTCCAAAACTGTTTTGGGGGAATGCTAGATTGTATGTGACTCCTCCATTGCTCCAATTAGTTTTTGCTTTAGTGGTTTATATTTTGAGTAATTATCTACTCTCGGTGCTATTGAAAATGAGCTTGCATGTTGAAGTCTTCGAGTTCCAAGTAGTTTGAATGCTTGATATAGCCTCTAGACATCCATTTGAGTAGTTGCTACCAGTTTTGTGAAGTTCGGTTGATTCATTTTGTGTCCCAAATTTTTTCAGAAATTGTTCGCAAATAAAAATGCACCTCTTTAGGAGGAGTTCTTTGAGGCAGAGGTCCTCGGAGGAATCGTCGAGTGAGAGCTTGATACGATAATCCTATGCTGAACCGAGGGCAAGCTCAATACGGGATACCGACACCAGGTCGTGCCTATGGCCGTGTGACGAGTTCATGATAGGTGTTGGTATTACAGAATTTGATTAGTATGTTCATAACACTGAGCTCGATCCCTTCATCGCAGATAAGTGTGCTCAACATTACAACCTTACCGAATCATTCACTAAGAAGTTTAAGTATGATTCTCGTGATTCTAGAGTCCCATTTTGCCTTTATGATAGAACTTATAGTATTCCCTTGGAAGAATTCTGTGATGCATGCAAAATTCCATATTGGGGTTCGTTGGATGAACCACCAAAATCTAATTATGAAATGTTTTTGAGCAACCTCTATTGTGGTGAGGATAGGGGAGTTGCGCAAGCTAGAATAAAAAGTATACAATTTCCTTCTATCTGTTACTTTGCACTCTTTAATGGAAAATGCATCATAGGCAAACAAGATTGTAGTACACTTCGTGCCCCAGTTTTGAGCCTTATACATACTGCTTTAACATGCATTAAACGATATAAACTTGGAGCAATTGTTGCATGGAGGCTGCAACGTAATGCTGATAGTGGCCACCTTTATGGAGGGATTTATGCCTCCCGCATAAGTTCAAGGCTGAGAGTCTCACCTTTGCCAAATGATCCTATTGGTATTTAGACTTTCATGCAATGCAACGTCATAAGTTCATTAAGTATGGGCCACGAATTACAATTATAATTTGATGTTGACAAAAACCTATCACACATGTTATTTTGCCGGCACCTCCTCTCTTTGATTATACCAGGGTAAAGGAAGGTGTTACATTTATGAGAGAGATGCATGAGCATAATGCAGCTGTGGAGGCTGCCCATCTGGCTAAGGAGGATGCGCCTAGAGCCTCCATGAGTTATCACTTTGACTATTACCCAAGCCAGGGATGGTGATTACCAACTTAGGCCAAAAGCATAAGCTCGGGGGAGTACGTATTTCCACTGACATTACATTCTTGTTCACACGTTTCATTCCAGTTGTCGGTGTTCATACTTTTTCATAGTATTATCCATGTTATATTTATTTTCTCGCCTTCTTCTTGTGCGTTTGAAAAACTTTGAGAAAATCCAAAAACATTCCTCGCTTCTTTTCAGTTTTTCTTTATATCTTAAATTAGTTGTAGTATTAAAAGAAGAAAACCCAAAATGATTTCTTGTTTCTTCTTTTTCTTGTTGGGAGTTTTCCCGTGTAAATAGTTTTTCTTGTTTTTGTTTTCTTTCGTTAATTTGCTTTCTTCAAGAGAAACGAAAAACTCCAAAAATATTCCAGTGTGTTTCTTTGAAATTCTTTTCGTACTAAGAAGAAGACCATGATGAAAATGTTGGGTGGCGCTCATATGCATTATTTTTGATCTAACAATGAGCTCATATTATTATGTCTTCTTCTTTGACTAAATTTTTTGGAGATTCCAGCTTTGTACACAACACTCATGCACTATTATTATTTTCATATCATTCGGTCGTGCAAGTGAAAGGCAATAATGACGATATATGATGAAGCGAGTGAGGCAAAGAAAGGTGGGTATGAACTCAAGTTGTTTTTGTTTTTGTAAATATGTTTAACTCAGTATCCATGATTCATCTTGTTATGGCTAAACATGTTTATGATGACAATTAGAGATTATAGTTTCCCATGCCATGCTTAAGTAGCAAGGAGTGGATAATGATTTATTTTAGATGTCAAGATGCATTAAAATGGTTGTGATGTAGTATGATGATATGGTATCCTCCTCTGAATGTTTTGGGTGGCTTGACTTGGCACATGTTCACACATGTAGTTGATTCAGAACCAACATAGCCTCCATGATATTTATGTTCGTGGTGTTTATATCCAACCCATGCTAGTATTCAATGTTAATTATTCACAACGCATGTTTATGACCATTTTCGCTCTCTAGCTGGTTGCTTCCCAACCTATTTGCTAGCCTTCGCCTGTACTAAGCGGGAATACTGCTTGTACATGAAAATCCTCAAACCAAAGTTATTCCAGATGAGTCCACTATATCTACCTATATGCGGTATTACTCTTCCGTTCCAAGTAAATTTTCATGTGCCACCTCTATTTTTTTTTCAAATGAACATCTATTTTGTGTGCCCCTACCGCTCATGGAGCGATAGGGGGTGGTCAGTATCTTCCATGCTAAGCGGGTTATTCTCATGATGAGTGTTTATTCACCCTGACTTGCACGAGAGGGGCCGGTAACAGGATGCCCAATCCGATGATCAAAATAACAATAATAATAACACAAACTCCCCCGGAATATTGCTGGTATGGAGGGCACCCGAGGATTCGGCTAGCCATGGCTTGTGGTTGTTGGTGTGGGGGGGGGGGGGAGTAAACTTTACTTTTACTGCTTGGGAACCGCCGCTAATGTGTTAGCATGGAAGATATTGATAGCTC
Organism: Aegilops umbellulata; assembly: GCA_032464435.1. NCBI lineage: Eukaryota > Viridiplantae > Streptophyta > Magnoliopsida > Poales > Poaceae > Aegilops > Aegilops umbellulata. The sequence continues at coordinate 501,766,034 of CP136055.1, read as the reverse complement.
TTGGTCGTAACGTTGACATGAAAGGTATACCTACAAAAATTATTTTTATTCCTGATTTAAGCTATGAGCTCTGGCACCTCTGCAAATCCCTGCTTCCCTCTGCGAAGGGCCTATCTATTTACATTTATGTTATTTTACTTTTATTATTGAGTCATCACCTTCTCAAACAAGCACCATCACTGAGAGCACTATTGTCATTCTCATGCACTGTGTATAGTTAATGTTGTGTGCATCATGACTGGATCTCTTCTACCATGAATAACAATGTCTAGTCACTGCTTAAACTTTTGAGGTGCTCTGCATTTATGTTTTGCGGTCTCAGAAAGGGCTAGCGAGATACCATTATTGTCATATTATATCATGATCATTTTGACAAAGTGTTGACATTTGAAATATGTTATTATTGCTCGCTAGTTGATTATGCCATTGATATGAGTGCTTATAATTTCTAAGAGTTATCGTTTGCATGGTTAGTCATGATCTCTGCTGAAAACCTTGGTATTATTTCAGCATATATATGGACACAAGAATAAAAGAGTTTGTGAAAGTTTTCTTTGTCACTTTCAGTTTGTCAACTGAATTGCTTGATGACAAGCAATGAGTTAAGCTTGGGGGACTTGATACGTCTCTGTCATATCTACTTTTCCAAACACTTTTGCACTTGTTGTGGACTCTAATTTGCATGATTTAAATGACACTATCCCGGACTAACGTTGTTTTCAGCAGAACTACCATGGTGTTGTTTTTGTGCAGAAATAAAAGTTCTCGGAATTGGATGAAATTTTTGGAGAATTATTTTGGAATAAATATAAAATACTGGAGCCAAGACCCACTAGAGGAGGGGCCCTAGGTGCCCACTAGGCACTAGGGTGCGCCACCATCTCTGGCGTGCCCTGGTGGGTAGTGGGGCCCATGAGGCTCCGCTGACCCTAATCTGGATACTATAAATTCCTATTTCCTGAGAAAAAACCAGAGAGAAAGTTTCATCGCGTTTCACGATATGGAGCCGCCACCACCTCCTATTCTTCATCAAGAGGCTAGATCTGGAGTCTGTTCTGGGCTCCGGAGAGGGGGATTTGCCGTCATCGTCATCACCAACCATCCTCCATCACCAATCTCATGATGCTCACCACCGGGAGTGAGTAATCTCTTCGTAGGCTTGCTGGACAGTGATGAGTTGGATGAGATTCGTCATGTAATCGAGTTAGTTTTGTTAGGGCTTGATGCCTAGTATCCGCTATGTTCTGAGATTGATGTTGCTATCACTACAAAAAAGACACATCCGTGACATTTCGGCCCGAACGAATTTTTTTCTGTCATGCTTATAACACTTCTATGATGATAATTGTGACAAAATCACGTATCATCATAGATGTGGTGGGCTCCTACTTCTATGACAAAAAATCATGACAAAAAATGGGCTTTTCTTCCTGGGTGGGCCGGGACGCACCTGCATGACATTCTTTGGGCTATCCATGACGAAAAAAATCGTGGTAGAAGCAAGGGCGAGGAAAATTTCGGGGAGTTCCCGATTATAGTGGGTGGTCGGGGCCGAGCGATGCATGGAGGTTTGCGCATTTATCTCATACACGTACGCGCTTGTGTGCGAGGCGTTGGGCTCTAACTGAACCCGAGCGAGGCGCTCGCTTACTGAACCCAAGCGATTGCACTAGCTACGTTACTGAACCTGAGCGTTCGATTCCTTGCCTGTTAACTGAACCCGAGCGTTTCCTTAGTTACTATTGCTAAGTGAAGCCGATCGAACCTGCCTCTTGATGAACAGTGATTGTTGTTGGGGGTTGGGTGACTAGTTCCTGGAGGGGGTTGGATGAACAGGACCCGTGGTAGTAGGCCATTGCTGCTGGATGAACATGACCCCGATCGAGGAGGCCGCCTCACCCGAGCCGGTTGGGGGGGTGGATGATCATGACCCCGTGGAGGGCTGGTTGAACAGTACCCGGTGGAGGCTAGATGAACAGTAGCCTTTGAATGAACAGTAGCTGGTGGAGGCATGACAAAGACGTGGTGGATGAACAGTAGCACGTGGAGGCTTGACAAAGTCGATGGTGGATGAGCAGTATCCCATGGAGGCTGGAGCGAGGCAATAGATGGTGGATGAACAGTAGCCCATGGAGTCCCGTTTTGCGGTATGCCACACCCCTCCCAATGAAGAGGACCCCGTTTCGACCATAGGCGCTCCAACACAAGTTCGTTTCCTCCATTTTGCGGCACGCCACACCCCTCCCGATGAGCAGGATCCTGTTTCAACCGTAGCTGGTCGAACAGAAGGGCGTTTCCTTCGTACTGCGGTACGCCGGACCCTGTTTCGGCTGTTTCGTCCAAGCCGGTTATCTCCCGCTGAATATGATGCATTTTGACCTAGTGTGTTGCCTCCTGATGAACAGGACGCAGTTTCTCCGTTACGACCCACCCGTTTGGCTGCCGATGAATAGGACGTCATCGATGTACGCGTTCGAGACCCCGCCCGTATGTATGTACGTAGCTGTATTTACTTTCTTGCAGCGTGGATGTACGTACGTGTACACGATATAGACGGGACTGCCTGAATAGCTACCGCTCGCCACAATTCATCGTGGCAGTAAGACCGATGGACCAGTATGTACGTACACGTTGCGATGAGAATGACAATGCTAAGTACGCTTCGACCGGGTGGGTCTCGACTGTCAAGGAGGATAAGGAGGCACTTCGTTGCATGCAAAGAATTGATGGTGGGTCCAAGCTGTTAAGGAGAGGATTCTTTTTTTTGCATGTAATAAAGGCACTTCCATGGGTGCGAAGATGTAGCTGGTGGGTCCATCTGTCAGCCTCATGCGAACAATCCTTTTCCAATGGTTGTCGTTCGTTGACCACGTTGACCACACCGCGTGGAAAGCACCCAGGCGGTGGACGACGGTGAGGCAGGGAACGACGCAGATCCTGGGAACACATGGGGGGTAGTACGAGGGTTGACTGGTTCGGCTGCGGTGTGAGAGGCTGTCGTTGCCGCAGAATAACAGGGGGCGAGGGCGAGTAGAGGGATGGCCTGGCCAGCGGTGGGAGTAGGAGGGGGTGGTGAGGCCTACACAGCAGCACAGCCGACCACGGGAGGCAGGAGCACGTGGTGATTTGGACGACTGGAGCAAGAAAATCAGAGGTTGAAGAATTAGGACGACCGTTGGGATCACTGGTGATAGAATCATTTGTTGACTAAGTTGAAAAAGCCATGTGTACGCGTCAACTTAGTAGGGCCACAAGTCAACCTCCAAATCTGGTGGCCCCAGCTGTCATGGGGAGCAATAGTTATTGCTTAATAAGGAGGCACTTCCTTCCGTGTGGAGATATAGCTGGTGGGTCGCAGCTGTCATGGGGAGGATTCATTTTTTGGCATGATAAGGAGGTACTTGCTTGCATGCGGCCATGGACAATGTGGGTCCCAACTGTTAGCCTCTCCACGTACATCCCTCCTGTGATGTTGTCATTTGTTGGCAATGTTGACCACGCCGTGCCGAGAACACCAAGGTGGTGGATGACGGCGAGACCCAAGAAGGGAATGACCCGGAGGCGGCGAAGCCAGAACAATGGGGGGATGTGGGTGAGTAGAGGGATGACCTGGCCAGTGGTGTGAGTAGTAGGGGCGGTGAGGCCTGCGCGGCAGCACAGCCGGCCACGAGAGGCAGGAGCAGGCGGTCCCGCCGGCGCTGAATTTGGCGGCTGGAGCAAGAAGATCAGAGATTGAAGAAGACGATGGCCGTTGGATTGACACCCAATGGTCACTTCTCCTAGAATCGTTTGTTGACGTATATAATAAGTAAAAAAATCTCGCATATGTGTCAACTTAATAGGCCCGCAAGTCATCCCATTTCCTATTTTTTTAATAATTTACAGCTCATTTGCAACTTCTTATGCAATTTATTGCAGTCCGTTTTCTTTTTGTTGGTCAGGGCCATGATTAAAAATTTAAACGAAATTTCACATATTTCGGTGGGGGTCCAAACTATTTTTAATCCCGAAATGTCGAGCCAGATTTAAAGTACTTTGAAGAAATATTTAAATTAGGTTAAAGCCCAGTGAAATTGCAATCTGAAAATGTGAAAAAATTCAAAAATTTGAAAGTAATTGCCAATTTGTTTTTTAATATTTACATCCCATTTCATATTACTTTTAAGATTTGCAGCCGTCCTGAAAGAGTTGTAGCTCAGCAGGGCGGAGAAAAATAAGTAGGCAATGGGTCGGGTTTGGGGTGGGTGGAGCTGGTCCAAATCCAACCCATGACCCATCTACCTACCCTCTGCCCATCCACCAAATTATCCATGGGCACAACTTGTGCCCATGCCCAAACCCGCTGGATACCCACATACCCATGGAGCTCCATGGGCATAGAAAAGTCAGCATGAAGCTTCCCAAACATCAAATTAACTCATCATCATTCACTCACAAATGACAGCATAAACTACATGCATAAGTAGGCAACAAGTAATACGATGAGTCCTTAAGTTTGACATACCAGAGGTTGATTCTGTAGCATATAGCTTATGGCACCAGTTGCATATTTCCTGCCATTTCCCATTGATTCACTCTTTCTACTGTCATTGGCATATGGCCCCACATGTCATACGGGTATCCATTGGATATCCGTGGAGCACAAACTATAACCGTGCCCAACCCGGCTGTTCGTGGGTATCCATATCCACAGACCCATGGGCTGAAATGCACCCCATACCCTTGCCCAACTGGGTCGGGTATCCATGGGTATCCAGATCCATGGATAAAATTGCCATCCCTAGGCCTAGGTTGGGCATGCCTGGATTGGTTATTCTTCATAAAAAATAAACTGGGCTAGCCATTTGCACCGCTATATAGCACGCTATAACATTTAAAAGAGGCCCGCTTCTAAGAAGCTTAGCGCGCTATTTAAAACCTTGTTCTAGATAGAAACATAGTACATTTGTGAGCTTTTTAAACCTTGCTAGGCCCTTTAGATTTCTTTTGTATTGATAATACATGTTCTTATGAAAGTAGGGGAATGCAAAAGATACTAACAAGATTAATGCACAACTAGGAAACCCACTGTCCCCATTCAATCTCGAGCAAGAACTACGGGGCAAAAACCTAGTAGCACCACATTATTACATGAACTTAACTATGAATGAAAAAGAGATGAATTTAGGAGAACTACATGCACCACATCTCTAAAATCAACTTTAGTAGTTACACATCTTAATGGAGATGAGACTCTCCATGTAGGGAACAATATGGATTTGGTAGAAGTCACCATCACAGTGTAACCTTTGTCGCTCTAAATCCACTTCCTCTTCAAGGTCCACCAATTCCTTCATATATCCACTCCTCTCATGGCACCAGTACAACTTTTCATAGTCCACACAAACTATAATTCCACCCCAAACTGCCCAAACTGGGAAGAAGGATTCAACACCGAGGTCTTCATTCAATTGTTTAATGCTACATCGCGGTGACCATTGGGGTTGTCTTGTCCCATCATCGTCCAGCTGCCACACAATAAAGTTTGTCTCTGCGTTGTTGTTGACATAGCACAACTTGTTGTCCAGGTCTGCTAGATTGTCGAGTTCACAGCGGTGCGTGAAGCGAGGTGGGCTTGGGACCACATCAAACCTCCTATTGCTTAGGCTATATCGCACCAGCACACTCTCCTGGGGATCATGGGGTGCATAAGTCCCCCAGTAGAAGGCCCCCCGTGTGAAGACTGGTCGTGTCTTGCCAATTGCATCTGGTGGTTCATCGGTACGCATCCCGGAGTCCCACCGAGTGTGAAGACTTCATGTCCGATCTCGTAACTGAGAACTCCACTAGAAGTATTATGTTCAGAGTACTGGTAGAAGTACCTGGCCACAACATACTGGTTGCATGACACATCAAAGCCAAGAGCTGCCGATGGCTCCTTGATGTCGCGAACACCTGGTGTGCCGCGCGGCAATGCCACGAGCTCCTGGGTGGTTGGGTTTCACATGAATATCTGGTCCTTGTTGGTTGCGATGCACACTAGGCCATTACAGTGTGTGGGGAAGATCTTATTTGCAATACCTTTCTCTCCTGGCGGGCACACCTTTTCAAGCATCAAATCCACCCCCTTATTGTTCCAGATGGTGCCGAGTGTATTTTCCACATGGAGGTGGTGGAAACTGATATCCTGGGAGAACTCAAAATCATCCTGGATAGAGCTCTTGCGAGGGATGATGAGCATGGACAATGGTTCCATGCGGGATAGTTCACGGTGGCGGCGAACAAAGCCGACATCAGTGGTGGCAGCGTCCCAAGAAGGGAATAAGCGTTTGTAGAGCATAAGGTACTTCAGAGGAAGGCGAACTAGGATCTCCCAAATTACCAGGTCTTCTGGGAGGGTAGCATGGATGGTGAGAACAAAAGGCGCTTGTGTGATCTGGTGGTGTGTGGTAGAATGTGGATGATCCATCTTGCTGGTATCAGTTTGGTTGAGTTGTCTGCCGTGTTAGTACTCTCCCACACGTATATATGGATACCAAGAGTTAATTACATTCCTTTGTTTATAAAATCTTATTTAGAGGATATATCCCTCAAGAATAAATTAACGCAATCTTTAGCCCTAGGATTGTACAGCCGTATATATTGATTTAGCTTGCAACTTCTACCGCGAGTTAACATTGCATGAATTTGCTCCAAAATCTTATTAGTTGGAATACATTGATTTTCCAGATCGTTCTGGGATATGCAAATAGATTATTAGTTGGGATTTATTAATTACAATCCAAATAATACAAAGGGGCGAGTCCACCATTATTCATTGGTATTTAGTTTAATATCACATATTTTGGTGGAAATTTAGCATGTATCCTTTGTCTAACATAAGTACTTTATAAGATATCGGATGGCTCCATATTTTGACACTTTTGATTGGCTATTTTGACCATTTTTTCAAAGGGTTTTGCCAGCTCATGTCTTTTTTTTCTAAATGATAACACTTGGAGAACGAAGAAACCTTGTTTCCTTACTTGTTGTTCATATTCAGACATTGTAAAGAAATAAATCAATATCTGGAGAAGTGGAACCTTCGGGGATAATTTTCCTTTTTAGCAGAAGTGAATCTGGCGCACCAGGTGAGAAGACGATGCTAGGTATGACCACAAGAACTCATACAAGTGCTACTCACGATATCGTGGGAAACCACGACCACCAATAGGACCCGAGGGCCCCTTGCTGGTTCGGCAGGGGGACGTCGCGTTGCACAAAGAGATAACCAGCATGGGGCAGCGTGTCAAGGATAACACATGCAATTTTACCCAGGTTCGGGCCGCCGTGAGGCGTAAAACTCTACTTCTGCATTAGTGGATTGATGGTGGAAAAACTGGTTGGGAGACATAGTACACTGCCCGGCAGGGGTTGCCTCGGGGCGACAGTGGCTAGGCGCGTATGGGTGTGTGTGTTGTCTAACTTTCCAACCTTTCTACGGTTGCCATGGGCCTCCTTTTATAGACTAAGGGGTCACCACAATGGCAAAGTAGTCATTATGCACTAATAAGATAGCAAACAGTGATATCATACCTAACTCCGCAGGCTAATGTTACGTCTCCAACGTATCTATAATTTTTGATTGCTCCATGCTATATTATCTACTGTTTTGGACTATATTGGGCTTTATTTTCCACTTTTGTATTATTTTTGGGACTAACCTATTAATCGGAGGCCCAGTCCAGAATTGCTGTTTTTGCCTATTTCAGAGTTCCGGAGAAACAGAATATCAAACGGAGTCCAAACGGAATAAAACCTTCGGGAACGTGATTTTCTCACCGAACGTGATCCAGGAGACTTGGACCCTGCTCCAAGGAACAAAAGAGGCGGTCACGAGGGTGGGGGGCGTGCCCCCTGCCTCGTGGGCCCCCTGTTGCTCCACCGACGTACTCCTTCCTCCTATATATACCTACTTACCCCTAAACGATCAGATACGGAGCCAAAAACCTAATTCCACCGCCGCAACTTTCTGTATCCACGAGATCCCATCTTGGGGCCTATTCCGGAGCTCCGCCAGAGGGATGTTATCACGGAGGGCTTCTACATCATCATAGCCCCTCCGATGAAGTGTGAGTAGTTCACCTCAGACCTTCGGGACCATAGTTATTAGCTAGTTGGCTACTTCTCTCTTTTTGGATCTCAATACAATGTTGTCCCCCTCTCTCGTGGAGATCTATTCGATGTAATCTTCTTTTTGCGGTGTGTTTGGTGAGACCGATGAATTGTGGGTTTATGATCCAGTCTATCAATGAATAATATTTGAATCTTCTCTGAATTCTTTTATGTATGATTGGTTATCTTTGCAAGTCTCTTCGAACTATCAGTTTGGATTGGCCTACTAGATTGGTTTTTCTTGCCACGGGAGAAGTGCTTAGCTTTGGGTTCAATCTTGCGGTGTCCTTTCCGAGTGACAGAAGGGGCATCAAGGCACGTATTGTATTATTTCCATCGAGGATAACAAGATGGGTTTTTTTATCATATTGCATGAAACTATCCCTCTACATCATGTCATCTTGCTTAAGGCGTTACTCTGTTTTTAACTTAATACTCTAGATGCATGCTGGATAGCGGTCGATGAGTGGAGTAATAGTAGTAGATGCAGGCAGGAGTCGGTCTACTTGTCTCGGACGTGATGCCTATATACATGATCATACCTAGATATTCTCATAACTATGCTCAATTCTGTCAATTGCTCAACAGTAATTTGTTCACCCACCGTAGAATACTTATGCTCTTGAGAGAAGCCACTAGTGAAACCTATGGCCCCCGGGTCTATTCTCATCATATCAATCTCCATCACTTTAATATTTCTTGCTTTTTACTTTTTACTTTGCATCTCTATACCAGAAATACCAAAAATATTATCTCTATCAGATCTCACTCTCGTAAGTGACCGTGAAGGAATTGACAACCCCTAATCGCGTTGGTTGCGTTGAGCTATCGTTTTGTGCAGGTACGAGGGACTTGAGCGTGGCCTCCTACTGGATTGATACCTTGGTTCTCAAAAACTGAGGGAAATACTTACGCTACTTTGTTGCATCATCTTCTCCTCTTCGGGGAAAACCAACGCAAGCTCAAGAGGTAGCAAGAAGAATTTCTGGCGCCGTGAGTCTGCGCAAAAGTCAACATACCAAGTACCCATCACAATCCCTATCTCTCGCATTACATTAGTTGCCATTTGCCTCTCGTTTTCCTCTCCCCCACTTCACCCATGCCATTTTATTTGCCCTCTCTTTCCCAATCTTCTTCTCTCTTTCCGTTTGCCTTTTTGTCGCTTGCCTTTTTGTTTGCTCGTGTGTTGGTTTGCTTGTTTGTCGCGATGGCTCAAGATACTACCAAATTGTGTGACTTCACCAATAGCAATAATAATGATTTCCTTAGCACTCCGATTGCTCCGCTTGCCAATACTGAATCTTGTGAAATCAATACTGCGTTGTTGAATCTTGTTATGAAAGATCAATTTGCCGGCCTTCCTAGTGAAGTTGCCGCTACCCATCTGAATAGCTTCGTTGATTTATGTGAAATGCAAAAGAAGAAAGATGTCGATAATGACGTTGTTAAATTGAAGCTATTTCCTTTTTCGCTTAGAGATCGTGCTAAAGCTTGGTTTTCATCTTTTCCTAAAAATAGTATTGATTCTTGGAACAAGTGCAAAGATGCTTTTATCTCTAAGTATTTTCCTCCCGCTAAGATCATCTCTCTTAGAAACGATATTACGAATTTTAAGCAACTTGATCATGAACATGTTGCACAAGCTTGGGAGAGAATGAAATTAATGATAAGTAATTGCCCTACTCATGGTTTGAATTTGTGGATGATTATACAAATTTTTTATGCCAGATTGAATTTTGCTTCTAGAAATCATTTAGATTCGGCCGCGGGAGGCACTTTTATGGAAATCACTTTAGGAGATGCTACTAAACTCCTAGATAATATTATGGTTAATTATTCTCAATGGCATACTGAAAGATCTACTAATAAAAAAGTGCATGCGATAGAAGAAATCAATGTGTTGAGTGGAAAGATGGATGAACTTATGAAATTATTTGCTACTAAGAGTGTTTCTTCTGATCCTAATGATATGCCTTTGTCTACTTTGATTGAGAATAATAATGAATCTATGGATGTGAATTTTGTTGGTACGAATAATTTTGGTAACAACGCGTATAGAGAGAATTTTAATCCTAGGCCTTATCCTAGTAATCCTTCTAATAATTAAGGAAATTCCTACAACAACTCTTATGGAAATTTTAATAAGATGCCCTCTGAATTTGAGAATAGTGTTAAAGAGTTTATGAAATCACAAAAGAATTTTAATGCTTTGCTTGAAGAGAAATTTGTCGGATCACGGGTTCCGGCAGACCCTTAAGGTTCGAACTCCGGGGTGCGCGCGGAGATCGTGCCCTCTACCCCTCCGTCTCGCAAAGAACTAACTACTACAAGAACAACACAAGAGACACAGGGTTTATACTAGTTCGGGCCACCATTGTGGTGTAATACCCTACTCTAGTTTGTGGTGGGTGGAGTGCCTCTTGGGCTGACGAGGAAGAACAATACAAGGAAGAACAGCCTCGCGAGGGCCTGTTCTTGGCTGGGGGGATGAACTGCTAGGAGGATTTCAATCGCCCTTGTCTCTCTCTCTGTCTGGCGCCTATGCCTTTCTAACTGATTTCTAGATGCCTCTACCCTGGGGGTGGCTAGTCCTATTTATAGGCAAAGGCCCTGGGCCTCTTCCCAAATATTTGAGCGGGAAGGGCGCCAACAATTGGACAATTCGAAGGGGAACATCTGGTACACTTATCCTGACTAAAGTTGGTCTTCGCGTGCCAAAGGCCTTGTGGTGACACCGTCTTGGGCTCCATGGTGACCTCCTTCCCACCGTTGGACTGGTCTTGGTCTTGTTGCACCGAAATAGGTGCCTTTGCTTGATCCTCTCGCCTGCGCTTGCCCCCTTGGCACCAAAGAGGAAAGGGAGACGCTGCGCGGGCTGGCGCCCGCCTGGCACCCTTGGTCGTCATGGCTTGCGTCATTGGCACCTCGTGAGGTACCCTGCCTTGTTCTCTCCGCCTCCTCGCGAGCCAGCCTGAGGAGGCCGTGTTTGAGGAAGCGCCGTGTCGTCCACCTCGCGAGGCTTGGCCCCTCGCGAGGGTCTTGAGTCTTCGTGTTGATGAAGCTGGGCCGCGCTGGGCCCCCATTTGAGCCACGCCGCATGCCGCAGGCAGGCAAGTCTGGGGACCCCCGTTCCCAGAACGCCGGCAGTAGCCCCCGGGCCCAAGGTGCGCACGGACTTGGCCGTGCTGAGAGGCGAAAGGGCAAGGGCGAAGCACCGCGGGCCCTAACAGCCTGAGGCCTTGGGCGCCGCGTGGCGCCTTGATTGGACGTGGGCGGTACTGTTCACCCACGCTCCCTTATTCTGCGCCGTGCTAGGTTGCCCCCACAGTTGTACACAACTGCCCACCTTTCCTGTTGCTGGACCGTCTCCTGCTCTTCCTCCCTCCGAACTCTGGCCCTTGCCTCCAATCCCATCTCGCATCTCCTCTCTTCCGCCCGCCGCCATTTCTCCCAAGAAAGAGAAGGGGGAGAAGCCCGCGGCTCCATCTCGCCCGCCGCCGCCGGTGGTGCCCGCTGTCGGCCGCTCAATCATACTCAACCTGGAGTGCCTGGGTAAGCTCAGCCCGGCTCTGGCCACCGCCTTCAACGAGTGCGGGAGGACGATGGCTTGGCCTACGTATCACTTCCCCACTGACAGGATAATCACCGAGGTCCATTACTTCGCCGATGCCCTGTGGGCGGGCTTGGTTCATCCCTTCTCCGATTTCTTCAACGCTGTTCTTGATCATTATCAGATCCATATGATGCATCTGGGTCCTGAGTCCATTGCCCTTCTATCAGTTTTCACTTTCGCTTGCGAGGCGATGGTGGGTATCCCTCCTTCTGTTGCCCTGCTGCGCCATTTCTTCTCCTTGCATCTTGCCGACCCCACGCAATGCTCGGCATGCGTGAGCTTTGCTGCTTCGCCCGAGACTGCAGCCTTCGGTATTGACTTCAACCTCCCTCCGCCTTCAGCCAGGTTCCGTGAGCGGTGGTTATACATTGACGTCGGGGTGCCCAGCCCCCGGCTGGTGAAGCCGACATCGCCTGCCGTGCCCAATTCGGGCTGGGTCAGGAGACGCTCGTAAGCCCCCAGCTCGCCTTTGTCTGGCACCGCTTTGCGTCCTTGAAGAAGCTTGGCGTAACGGCGCCCAAGGTGGTGAAGGAGTTCCTATTGTGCCGCATTGCTCCTCTCCAGCGCCATTCTCGACGAATGTGGGCCTTCAGCGGGCGTGATGACCACATGAGGCTTCAAGAAGGAGACTTGACGTCCGAGGCGCTGAGGAAGGTGCTCTTGGTCCTGACTGGCGATCCCAACCCCGGCAGTATCCGGCAGAGGGGAGCTTTGCTGTACCTCTGCCACAATAGGGATGACTTCGTGAGGCAGATGCCCCCTTTCGACGAGTGGGGGTTGCGCCCCGTTGGCTTCCAAGGGCCTCGCAAGAACCCTGTGTCGGTGATTACCCTTCCGGTCGGCCTAGGCGAGCCCTCCTCGAGTGGTGGCACAGGGAGGCAAGGGAATGCAAGGGTTGAGAGAGCCGCCGACGATGCGACCGCACCTGGAAATGCCCATGATGGGGCAGCTCATGAGGCCCGTGCTGCCGAGGCTGAGGCGCTGCTGCTTCCGGTGCTTGAGGCCGAGGCTCCTGAGCCCCCGGTCGTGGCGTCCGGCGAGGCAACTGACTGCGCGCGTCAAGCGGGTGTCCTCGGCGCAAGTGGCCTTGGTGCTCCGTATTCTCCACAGGTCGACTTCTGTGCATCTCTCCTGGGCCGCTTTCGCGTGGACTTTGAGGCCCTCCGGAGAAAAAGGGAGGCCCTGGGCGACGACTTCTCTTGTCGCTTGCTGAAGCGCCGGAAGTACTTTGCTATCGATGAGTAAGTCTTCTCCTTTTCCGTTTCCTATCCCACTTGCCGCATCCGCTGATCCTTGCTTTGCAGGCCTCTCCCCTCTGAGTTTGATGAAGCCGCCGAGCTGCCGCCTTCCTCGGCTTTGTCTCCCTTGCCGCCCCTGAGTGCTCCGAGCTGCACTGCCCTGGTGGTTCGGGCGAGCGACGGGACGGACCGTCGCATAGCGCGCGGCGACTCTTCTGTCCCCGCGGTCTCCTTTCGTGGGCCCTTCCTTGGCGTAGGCGGTCTGCCATGGGTTCCCCGTCCGGTCGCAGGCTGCGACTGGCGTACGCTCCCCTTGGGCCCTTCTCCTGAGGTCGGGTTGGATTCAGGCCGGGCTTCTGATGCGGCGCGGCCGGCCGTTGCGAGGGCGCCAGCCCCCAGCCCCCTGCCCGGAACCGGAGCGATGGTCCGAGGTCCTCGATGCTTGCTTGGGGCTGACGATGGTGCGGAAAACGTGCGCGAGCGTGCTCGTTGCCACGAGTTCCTTTGAAGGGCGAGCGGCGCGGTGGACCTGCTTGGGCGGGAGCTCGCTGATGAAGACGCGCGCCTGGAGGCCGAGGGCCTGCGCCTGGCCGCGGGGAGGCACGATCTAGAGGCCGCCGCTGCCCTCATGCGTCGTCAGCGTGACTTTGATGACGCAGAAGCGAAGGCGTCGCTGGAGGTTTCTCTGGCGGCTCAATCTAAAGCTGTTGAGGAGGCCTGAGGAGCAGATCGACGGCGAGAGGCAGCAGAAGAACGGGCTCCGGAGCTCCTGGCTCGGTGTCACTTGCTGGAGGAGCAAGCAGAGCTGCGCGGGGCAGCCCTTGCATCGATGAAAGTGGCTTCTGGTGATCCGGCTGAGCTTCGGAAGCGCGAGGAAGCGTTGGTGCTGGAAGCCGCCGAACGCTCCCACGAGCTCGAGCAGCTGGAGACGAGGGATCGCCTAGTGACGCAGGCAGAAGATGATGTCGCCGCGCGAGAAGCGCGTGTCCTGGAGGAGGTTTGTCGTCGGGTGGCGACAGCGCGCCGAGGCGTCGAGCGCGAGTTCGAGGGGAGGCTGGGGATGATCCAGGTTGAAGCCGAGGGCAGGACCGCTGCCTTGAGGGCCCAACGGGATGAGGCGACGCGACGAGCCGACGCCTCCCGGGCCTCTCTTGAGGTAGCGCAGAAGGAGCTGGCCGCCTCCCAGGCCGAGGTGCTCCGCCTTCGCCAACGTGTTGAAGAGGCTGTGGTCGTCGAGCGTAAAAACGCTGACGAGATACGCCAGCGGCAAGTCCTGGAGCATGTGCACGGCCCCATGCTTACCACGCTCAGGGAGAGGGCCAACACGGCCCTGGGCAACATCTGCGAGGCGTCCGTTGGTGAGCCGCACGCGATCAACTATGCCGGCAACCTGCAGTTCTTCACCGCCGTGGTGTCACAGCTGGAGGCACGGTTGGTCAGGGCCGACAGGTTGGTGGAGGAGAGGAGCCGCGCCCTACTCGGGCGTGCCTTTTCCCGCATCTTCAGCCATCTTCAGGACATGGATCCCCACTTCGACTTCGATGCCGCCATCGCCCCAGTTCCCCAGGCCGTTCGAGGCGACCTGGCTGAATGGGTGGAGAACAACGTAGATGCTCTCGTCCGGGCCTTCACTTCAGATGATGACGACGTGATCGTGGCTGCCGACGAAGGTGGCTTGGTGGATGACCCCAACGCCGTTGACGGTGGCGCGGACAACGAAGGCGAGTTCAGCGACGCCAGCGATAGCTCGGGAGGCGCCCCCGAGGATGCATTGGGGGATTTGTCAGATTGACCATGTGCTATCCTCGTCCTCTTACCCTGCATGGATAGAACTCAGGTGTTTGCCCTGAGGGTTGTGAGAGCATTTTTGGGAGGGGAAGCCCCTCATGTAAGAACTTGTGTTCGTTATATCTGCGGTAGTCAAATTGCGTGCGAGCCTGACGGTAGGCTGGTTTACCTTTATTCCTCGCTGGCTCTGAGGCTGCCTGCGGGAGGGCGCTGCGCCTTGGGCGTTCCCTAGTTGAGTCCTCCGGATGGGGGCGCTGCTGCTGAGAAACTCCGCGGGCGCGGGCCCTCTTCACAGGCTCCGGGCCTTTTTCACAAACGCGATGCCTTCACAGGCATTCGCCTTCTTCACAGGCTCCGGGCCTTTTCATAACCGCGATGCCTTCACAGGCATTCGCCTTCTTCACAGGCTCCGGGCCTTTTCACGAGCGTGATGGCTTCACAGGCATTGGCCTTCTTCACAGGCTCCGGGCCTTTTCCCGAGCAAGATGGCTTCACAGGCATTCGCCTTCTTCACAGGCTCCGGGCCTTTTCCCGAGCAAGAGGGCTTCACAGGCATTCGCCTTCTTCACAGGCTCCGGGCCTTTTCCCGAGCAAGACGGCTTCACAGGCATTCGCCTTCTTCACAGGCTCCGGGCCTTTTCCCCAGCAAGATGGCTTCACAGGCATTCGCCTTCTTCACAGGCTCTGGGCCTTTTTATGAGGAAATAATCTCCGCAAGCACCAAAGGTCACCTCGCGAGGGAGCGACAGCGGCAGTCTGGGCCGTGCTCGAGCTAGGCCTGGCCCAGCTCGCGAGGGGCTCGCGAGGGGAGGCAGCTGTGGTGAGGTAGTGACCAAAACGTGAAAAACGGTTTAAACGAGACCAAGCACCCCTTTCCCGAACACACGCAAAGCTCAAATTCGAATTCAACTTAAACCCAGCGGGGAAAAGGTTACAACCAACGGAAGAAGGCAATGAAAGCAAACAGAAAGGCCGCATTCGGCACCTAATCTAGTCTTCGACGTCTTCTCACCAGTGCGGAGCTAAGTGCTGTCCACTGGGCGTGGGAGGGAGCCCCAGGGCCTGAGGCCGGCACCCCTGAGACTCCGGGGTGTGTACAGCCCCACTCATTATTACGTGAGAGTGTCACGGGTGGCGAGCTTCACAGGCACTGGGCCTTCTTCACAGGAACCGGCCTTGCTTCATATCGCCAGACGAGGGCCCCGCCTTGCGCCACACTCTAGTGCCACCAACGACGACCGGAAACCAGGACGCCGCCGGTGGGGTAGAGCGGTCGCCAGCGGTTCCCCCGACGACCATGAGTCCTCCGCCAGGGGCAGGCCCTCAGGCGCCTCCCCAGCGGAGGGCCTACTTTCTAAGAACGCCTTGCTCCGAACGCCGCGGTGGTGGTGTAGGATCCCTGCCCCTCTCCTGCAACCCCCTGCGTCCTCCTCCCGAGGGGGTAGGAGGCCGCGGGAGCGGGGCAGCTGCTCGCTGCGGCGACCTGCACCTCCTGCGACCCATGATTAGCGTACACCTGCTCTTGAGGAATCAACGGTACCCGATAGTCGTTGCCTCCAGCGTGGCCGACGGAGCCGTCCTGGGGCTCCTGGAAGGGCTCGGCCTCTGGCGTCTCGTCTCCCCAGCTGGGGCTGAAGAGTGATCCCTGCTCGCCCTCGTGAGCGTGCCCTTGATCCATCATGTGAGCTACGTATTCTTCTGGCGCCGCCATCCCAAACGCTGCGCTGTAGTGCTCCGTGCGCCATGTGGCGTTGCTTGTTGTGCCCACCACGGGGTGGTAGCGCGGTTGCCCGTTGGCGCCATGGGCCGCATAAAGCCCCTCTCCTTCGCGCGCCGGGGGCGGGGGTAACGCCACCGCCAGTCTGGCGCCGGCGGATTCGCCGGTGCTGGGGTAGTCTTGAGGCCCGCGGGGGTGCGTGGGGCCTCCTCGCGCGCCGCCCTGAGCTTGAAGCGGAAGCTGGACGCAGAAGGGGTGAGCCCTCGAAGCGGCGAAGCCCAGGAGTTCGGCGACCCGCTCCAGCAGCACGTCGCGGCCGCCCTCCAGTAGCCTGCACTGCAGCAGCTCCCGTGCCACTGTGAGCGCAGCCCTCGAGTTCGCCTGCTCCCGGCGAGTGTACGGTGTCGTGGTTGAGGCGTGATTGGAGGCCCTCGCTGCCGACCGCGCCTGTCGCGGTGTGAGGGTCGCAGCGGCTTGCCCGCGTCGCCCGCGGCCCGCAGCGCCCTGCGGACCGCGAGCTGCCTGTGGCGCGTGTTGGTGAACGTAGTAATTTCAAAAAAATTCGTACGCACACGCAAGATCATGGTGATGTATAGCAACGAGAGGGGAGAGTGTTGTCTACGTACCCTCGTAGACCGAAGCGGAAGCGTTGACACAATGTAGAGGAAGTAGTCATACGTCCTCCTCCCGATCCGACCGATCCAAGCGCCGTTACTCCGGCGCCTCTGAGTTCTTGACACACGTACAGCTCGATGACGTCCCCGGGTCTCGATCCAGCAAAACCTCCGGGGATGAGTTCCGTCAGCACGACGGCGTGGTGACGATCTTGATGAACTACCGACGCAGGGCTTCGCCTAAGCACTGCGACAATATGACCGAGGTGGAATATGGTGGAGGGGGGCACCGCACACGGCTGAGGAACGATCTCAAGGATCAACTTGTGTGTCTTGGGGTGCCCCCTGCCCCCGTATATAAAGGAGCAAGGGGGAGGCCGGCCAACCCTAGAGGGGCGCGCCAAAGGGAGGGGGAGTCCTCCTCTCGGTGGGAGTAGGACTCCCCTTTCCTAGTCCAACTAGGAAGGAGAAGGGGGAAGGAAAGAGAGGGAGAGGGAGAGGGAAAGGGGGGCCGCGCCCCGCCTCCTTGTCCAATTCGGACTCCCCATGGGGGGGCGCCACCTCCTGGCGCAGCCCTCTCTCTCCCCTCGCGGCCCAATAAGGCCCATTACTTCCCCGGGGGGTTTCGGTAACCCCTCCGGCACTCCGGTTTTATCCGAAACCACTCGGAACCATTCCGATGTCCGAATATGGCTGTCCAATATATCAATCTTTATGTCTCGACCATTCCGAGACTCCTCGTCATGTCCGTGATCTCATCCGGGACTCCGAACTAACTTCGGTACATCAAAATGCATAAACTCATAATAACTGTCATCGTAACCTTAAGCGTGCGGACCCTACGGTTCGAGAACAATGTAGACATGACCGAGACACGTCTCCGGTCAATAACCAATAGCGGGACCTGGATGCCCATATCGGCTCCTACATATTCTACGAAGATCTTTATCGGTCAGACCGCATAACAACATACGTCGTTCCTTTTGTCATCGGTATGTTACTTGCCCGAGATTCGATCGTCGGTATCCAATACCTAGTTCAATCTCGTTACTGGCAAGTCTCTTTACTAGTTCCGTAATACATCATCTCGCAACTAACTCATTGGTTGCAATGCTTGCAAGGCTTATGTGATGTGTATTACCGAGAAGGCCCTGAGATACCTCTCGGACATTCGGAGTGACAAATCCTAATCTTGAAATACGCCAACCCAACAAATACTTTCGGAGACACCTGTAGAGCACCTTTATAATCACCCAATTACGTTGTGACGTTTGGTAGCACACAAAGTGTTCCTACGGTAAATGGGAGTTGCATAATCTCATAGTCATAGGAACATGTATAAGTCATGGATAAAAGCAATAGCAACATACTAAACGATCGGGTGCTAAGCTACTGGAATGGGTCATGTCAATCAGATCATTCAACTAATGATGTGACCTTGTTAATCAAATGACAACTCCTTTGTCTATGGTTAGGAAACTTAACCATCTTTGATTAACAAGCTAGTCAAGTAGAGGCATACTAGTGACACTCTGTTTGTCTATGTATCCACACATGTATTATGTTTCCGGTTAATACAATTCTAGCATGAATAATAAACATTTATCATGATATGTAAGGAAATAAATAATAACTTTATTATTGCCTCTAGGGCATATTTCCTTCAGCGTGGAGTCGCCCGGAGCGGGAGGCTCCGCGCAGATGGGCCATGTCACCCATGGGCCTTGGTTGCCCGCCTGGTCGCCAGACATGGTGACGACGACGCAGCGGGAGACGAAGCGATAGGGAGGCAGATTCCGGCGCACCCCTACCAGTCGCGCCAAATGTCGGATCACGGGTTCCGGCAGACCCTTAAGGTTCGAACTCTGGGGTGCGCGCGGAGATCGTGCCCTCTACCCCTCCGTCTCGCAAAGAACTAACTACTGCAAGAACAACACAAGAGACACATGGTTTACACTAGTTCGGGCCACCATTGTGGTGTAATACCCTACTCTAGTTTGTGTTGGGTGGACTGCCTCTTGGGCTGACGAGGAAGAACAGTACAAGGAAGAACAGCCTCGCGAGGGCCTGTTCTTGGCTGGGGGGATGAACTGCTAGGAGGAGTTCAATCGCCCTTGTCTCTCTCTCTCTTTGTCTGGCGCCTATGCCTTTCTAACTGATTTCTAGATGCCTCTACCCTGGGGGTGGCTAGTCCTATTTATAGGCAAAGGCCATGGGCCTCTCCCCAAATATTTGAGCGGGAAGGGCGCCAACAATTGGCCAATTCGAAGGGGAACATCTGGTACACTTATCCTGACTAAAGTTGGTCTTCGCCTGCCAAAGGCCCTGTGGTGACGCCGTCTTGGGCTCCATGGTGACCTCCTTCCCACCGTTGGACTGGTCTTGGTCTTGTTGCACCGAAATAGGTGCCTTTGCTTGATCCTCTCGCCTGCGCTTGTCCCCTTTGCACCATAGAGGAAAGGGAGACGCTACACGGGCTGGCGCCCGCCTGGCACCCTTGGTCGTCATGGCTTGCGTCATTGGCACCTCGTGAGGTACCCTGCCTTGTTCTCTCCGCCTCCTCGCGAGCCAGCCTGAGGAGGCCGTGTTTGAGGAAGTGCTGTGTCGTCCGCCTTGCGAGGCTTGGATCCTCGCGAGGGTCTTGAGTCTTCGTGTTGATGAAGCTGGGCCGCGCTGGGCCCCCATTTGAGCCACGTCGCAGGCCGCAGGCAGGCAAGTCTGGGGACCCCCGTTCCCAGAACGCCGACAAAATTGCTTAAAGTTGATGATTTGGCCAGGAACGTTGATAGAATTTCTCTTGAGGTTGATTCTTTAAAGCTTAGATCTATTCCTCCTAAGCATGATATCAATGAGTCTCTCAAAGCCATGAGAATTTCCATTAATGAGTGCAAGGAAAGAACCGCTAGGATGCGTGCTATGAAAGATGCCTATATTAAAGCGTGTTCTTCCAATTCTTATGAAAATCCAGATGAAGATCTAAAAGTGATTGACGTGTCCCCTACTAAATCTTTGTTTTGCAATATGAATCTTGATGAAACTGAATATGATCTTCCTTTACCTAGAAGGCGTTATAAAAATTCGGAGTATTTAGATCTTGATGATGAAATTGATAAAAGTGGGATTGAAAGAAAAAAAAATCTAGATGTTGCTAAACCCACTATATTGGACTTCAAGGAATTTAATTATGAAAGTTGCTCTTTAATTGATTGTATTTCCTTGTTGCAATCCGTGCTAAATTCTCCTCATGCTTATAGTCAGAATAAAGCCTTTACCGAACATATCGTTGATGCCTTGATGCAACCTTATGAAGAAAAACTTGAGTTGAAAGTTTCTATCCCTAGAAAACTCCATGATGAGTGGGAACCAACTATTAAAATTAAAATTAAAGATCATGAGTTTTATGCTTTGTGTGATTTGGGTGCTAGTGTTTCCACTGTTCCCAAAACTTTGTGTGATTTGCTAGACTTTCGCGATTTTGATGATTGCTCTCTAAACTTGCATCTTGCGAATTCCACTATTAAGAAACCTATGGGAATAATTAATGATGTTCTTATTGTTGCAAATAGGAATTATGTGCTCGTAGATTTTATCGTTCTTGATATAGATTGCAATCCTTCTTGCCCTATTATTCTCGGTAGACGTTTCCTTAGAACGGTTGGTGCAATTATTGATATGAAGGAAGGGAATATTAGATTTCAATTTCCATTAAAAAAGGGCATGGAACACTTTCCTAGAAAGAAAATAAAATTGCCATATGAAACTATCATGAGAGCCACTGATGGATGGCCTACCAAAGATGGCAATACCTAGATCTATCCTCGCTTTTATGCCTAGCTAGGGGCGTTAAACGATAGCGCTTGTTGGGAGGCAACCCAATTTTAATTTAGTTTTTTTGTTCTTGCTTCTGTTTAGGAATAAATAATCCATCGACCTTCTGTTTACATGTGGTTTTATCTTTTAATTAGTGTTTGTGCCAAGTTAAACCTATATGATCTTCTTGGATGATAGTTATTTGATCTTGCTGTAATTTCCTGAAACTTTCTTTTCATGAAAACAATTATGAAAATTCACCAGAACGTGATAAAATACTGATTCCAATTGATGCTGATAAAAAAAAATTCCTAGGTCGTCCTATTTTTGCTGAATTTTTGGAGTTCCATAAGTTTGCGTTAGTTACAGATTACTACAGACAGTTCTGTTTTTGACAGATTCTGTTTTTCGTGTGTTGTTTGCTTATTTTGATGAATCTATGGCTAGTAAAATAGTTTATAATCCATAGAGAAGTTGGAATACAATAGGTTTAACACCAATATAAATACAGAATGAGTTCATTACAGTATACCTTGAAGTGGTCTTTTGTTTTCTTTCTCTAACGGAGCTCACGAGATTTCTGTTGAGTTTTGTGTTGTGAAGTTTTCAAGTTTTGGGTAAATTCTTTTGATGGATTATGGAACAAGGGGTGGCAAGATACTAAGCTTGGGGATGCCCATGGCACCCCAAGATAATCCAAGGACACCAAAAATTCAAAGCTTGGGGATGCCCCGGAAGGCATCCCCTCTTTCGTCTACTTCCATCGGTAATTTTACTTGGAGCTATATTTTTATTCACCACATGATATGTGTTTTGCTTGAAGCATCTTGTATTATTTGTGTCTTTGTTTGTTAGTGTGCCACAATCAACCTTGCTGTACACATCTTTTGAGAGAGCCATATATGAATGAAAATTTGATAGAGTACTCTATGTGCTTCACTTATATCTTTTGAGCTATGTAGTTTTGCTCTATGTGCTTCACTTATATCTTTTGAGCGTTATAATTTTTCTCTATGTGCTTCACTTAGATCTCTTAGAGCACGGTGGTGGATTTGTTTTAAAGAAACTATTGATCTCTCATGCTTCACTTAGATCATTTTGAGAGTCCTTAATAGCATGGTAAATTGCTTAATAACAAAATGCTTGGTATTCAAGATTTGTGAAACTTTCTTTTGAGTGCGTTGAATACTAAGAAAAGATTGAAGCATGATAATTGTTTTGAGATATGAAGATTGTGATATTAGAGTCATGCAAGTTGAGTAGTTGTGAATTTGAGGAATACTTGCATTAAAGTTTGTGATTCCCGTAGCATGCACGTATGGTGAACCGTTATGTGATGAAGGCGGAGCATGATTTATTTATTGATTGTCTTCCTTATGAGTGGCAGTCGGGGACGAGCGATGGTCTTTTCCTACCAATCTATCCCCCTAGGAGCATGCGCGTAATACTTTGCTTTGATAACTTCTAAAATTTTGCAATAAGTATATGAGTTCTTTATGACTAATGTTGAGTCCATGGATTATACGCACTTTTTCCCATCCTTCCACCATTGCTAGCCTCTCTAATACGATGCACCTTTCGCCGGTATCATACACCCACCATATATCTTCCTCAAAACAGCCACCATACCTACCTATCATGGCATTTCGATAGCCATTCTGAGATATATTGCCATGCAACTTTCCACCGTTCCCTTTATTATGACACGCTCCATCATTTTCATATTGCTAGCATGATCATGTAGTTGACATCGTATTTGTGGCAAAGCCACCATTCATAATTCTTTCATACATGTCACTCTTGATTCATTGCTTATCCCGGTACACCGCCGGAGGCATTCATATAGAGTCATATTTTGTTCTAAGTATCGAGTTGTAATTGTTGAGTTGTAAGAAAAATAAAAGTGTGATGATCATCATTTTTAGAGCATTGTCCCAAGTGAGGAAAGGATGATGGAGACTATGATACCCCCACAAGTCGGTATGAGACTCCGGACGAAAAAAATAAATTAAAAATAAAAAAAGAGGCCATAAAAAAAAGAAAAGTCCCAAATAAAAAAATGAGAGAAAAAGAGAGAAGGGACAATGTTACTATCCTTTTACCACACTTGTGCTTCAAAGTAGCACCATGATCTTCATGATAGAGAGTCTCTCATTTTGTCACCTTCATTTACTAGTGGGAATTTTAAATTATATAACTTGGCTTGTATATTCCAATGATGGGCTTCCTCAAATTGCCCTAGGTCTTCGTGAGCAAGCGAGTTGGATGCACACCCACTTCGTTTCTTTTGGTGAGCTTTCATATCCTTATAGCTCTAGTGCATCCATTGCATGGCAATCCCTACTCACTCACATTGATATCTATTGATGGGCATCTCCATAGCCCGTTGATACGCCTAGTTGATGTGAGACTATGTTCTCCCTTTTTGTCTTCTCCACAACCACCACTCTATTCCACATATAGTGCTATGTCCATGGCTCACGCTCATGTATTGCGTGAAGATTGAAAAAGTTCTGAAAATGTTAAAGTATGAAACAATTGCTTGGCTTGTCATCGGGGTTGTGCATGATTTAAATACTTTGTGTGGTGAAGATAGAGCATAGCCAGACTATATGATTTTGTAGGGATAACTTTCTTTGGCCATGTTATTTTGAGAAGACATAATTGCTTTATTAGTATGCTTGAAGTATTATTATTTTTATGTCAACATAAACTTTTGTCTTGAATCTTTTGGATCTGAATATTCAAACCACAATTAAGAAGATTTGCATTGAAATTATGCCAAGTAGCACTCCGCATAAAAAATTCTCTTTTTATCATTTACCTACTCGAGGACGAGCAGGAATTTAGCTTGGGGACGCTTGATACGTCTCCAACGTATCTATAATTTTTGATTGCTCCATGCTATATTATCTACTGTTTTGGACTATATTGGGCTTTATTTTCCACTTTTATTTTATTTTTGGGACTAACCTATTAACCGGACTCCGTTTGATATTATGTTTCCCAGTGACAGAAGGGGTAGCAAGGCACGTATTGTATTGTTGCCATCGAGGATAACAAGATGGGGTTTTTATCATATTGCATGAAACTATCCCTCTACATCATGTCATCTTGCTTAAGGCGTTAATATCTTTTTAACTTAATACTCTAGATGCATGCTGGATAGCGGTCGATGAGTGGAGTAATAGTAGTAGATGCAGGCAGGAGTCGGTCTACTTGTCTCGGACGTGATGCCTATATACATGATCATACCTAGATATTCTCATAACTATAGTCAATTCTGTCAATTGCTCAACAATAATTTGTTCACCCACCGTAGAATACTTATGCTCTTGAGAGAAGCCACTAGTGAAACGTATGGCCCCCGGGTCTATTCTCATCATATCAATCTCCATCACTTTAATCTTGCTTGCTTTTTTACTTTGCTTTTTTACTTTTTACTTTGCATCTCTATACCAAAATACCAAAAATATTATCTCTATCAGATCTCACTCTCGTAAGTGACCGTGAAGGGATTGACAACCCCTAATCGCGTTGGTTGCGTTGAGCTATCATTTTGTGTAGGTACGAGGGACTTGAGCGTAGCCTCCTACTGGATTGATACCTTGGTTCTCAAAAACTGAGGGAAATACTTGAAGGAAATATGCCCTAGAGGCAATAATAAAGTTATTATTTATTTCCTTACATATCATGATGAATGTTTATTATTCATGCTAGAATTGTATTAACTGGAAACATAATACATGTGTGGATACATAGACAAACAGAGTGTCACTAGTATGCCTCTACTTGACTAGCTTGTTAATCAAAGATGGTTAAGTTTCCTAACCATAGACAAAAGAGTTGTCATTTGATTAACAAGGTCACATCATTAGTTGAATGATCTGATTGACATGACCCATTCCATTAGCATAGCATCCGATCGTTTAGTATGTTGCTATTTGCTTTTATCCATGACTTATGCATGTTCCTTTGACTATGAGATTATGCAACTCCCGTTTACCGTAGGAACACTTTGTGTGCTACCAAACGTCACAACGTAACTGGGTGATTATAAAGGTGCTCTACAGGTGTCTCTGAAAGTATTTGTTGGGTTGGCGTATTTCGAGATTAGGATTTGTCACTCCGAATGTCGGAGAGGTATCTTAGGGCCTTCCCGGTAATGCACATCACATAAGCCTTGCAAGCATTGCAACCAATGAGTTAGTTGCAAGATGATGTATTACGGAACGAGTAAAGAGACTTGCCGGTAACGAGATTGAACTAGGTATTGGATACCGACGATCGAATCTCGGGCAAGTAACATACCGATGACAAAAGGAACAACGTATGTTGTTATGCGGTCTGACCGATAAAGATCTTCGTAGAATATGTAGGAACCAATATGGGCATCTAGGTCCCGCTATTGGTTATTGACCAGAGACATGTCTCGGTCATGTCTACATTGTTCTCGAACCGTAGGGTCCGCACGCTTAAGGTTACGATGACAGTTATTATGAGTTTATGCATTTTGATGTACCGAAGGAGTTCGGAGTCCCGGATGTGATCACGGACATGACGAGGAGTCTCGAAATGGTCGAGGCATAAAGATTGATATATTGGAAGCCTACATGTGGATATCGGAAGTGTTCCGGGTGAAATCGGGATTTTATCGGAGTGCCGGGAGGTTACCGGAACCCCCCGGGAATCATATGGGCCATAGTGGGCCTTAGTGGAAAGGAGAAAGGGGCTGCCCAAAGGTTGGCTGCGCGCCTCCCCCTCCCCTAGTCCTATTTGGACTAGGAGAGGTGGCCAGCCCCCACTCTCCCTCTCCCCCTTGAGGATTCCTAGTCCAACTAGGATTGGGGGGGGGATCCTACTCCTGGAGGGAGTAGGACTCTCCTGGCGCGCCAAGCCTAGCCGGCCAGCCCCTTCCCCCTTGGATCCTTTATATACGGAGGCAAGGGGCACCCCATAGAGACACAAGTTGATCCTTGAGATCGTTCCTTAGCCGTGTGCGGTGCCCCCTTCCACCATATTCCACCTCGGTCATATCGTTGCAGTGCTTAGGTGAAGCCCTGCGCCGGTAACACATCAAGATCGTCACCACGCCGTCGTGCTGACGGAACTCTTCCCCGACGCTTTGCTGGATCGGAGCCCGGGGATCGTCATCGAGCTGAACGTGTGCTAAGAACTCGGAGGCGCCGGAGTAACGGCGCTGGGATCGGTGGGATCGCGAGGAGGACGTACGACTACTTCCTCTACGTTGTGTCAACGCTTCCGCTTCGGTCTACAAGGGTATGTAGACGACACTCTCCCCTCTCGTTGCGATGCATCACCATGATCTTGCGTGTGCGTAGGAATTTTTTTGAAATTAATACGTTCCCCAACAGTGGCATCCGAGCCTAGGTTTTATGGTTTGATATTATTTGCACGAGTAGAACACAAGTGAGTTGTGGACGATATAAGTCATACTGCCTACCAGCATGTCATACTTTGGTTCAGCGGTATTGTTGGACGAGACGACCCGGACCAACCTTACGCGTACGCTTACGCGAGACCGGTTCCCTCGACGTGCGTTGCACATAGATGGCTTGCGGGAGACTGTCTCACCAACTTTAGTTGAACCAAGTGTGGCTACGCCCGGTCCTTGAGAAGGTTAAAACGGAGTCTATTTGACAAACTATCGTTGTGGTTTTGATGCGTAGGTGAGATTGGTTCTTGCTTAAGCCCGTAGCAGCCACGTAAAACTTGCAACAAACAAAGTAGAGGATGTCTAACTTGTTTTTGCAGGGCATGTTGTGATGTGATATGGTCAAGACATGATGCTAAATTTTATTGTATGAGATGATCATGTTTCGAAACCGAGTTATCGGCAACCGGCAGGAGCCATATGGTTGTCGCTTTATTGTATGCAATGCAATCGCCCTGTAATGCTTTACTTTATCACTAAGCGGTAGCGATAGTCGTAGAAGCATAAGATTGGCGAGACGACAATGATGCTACGATGGAGATCAAGGTGTCGCGCCGGTGACGATGGTGATCATGATGGTGCTGCGGAGATGGAGATCACAAGCACAAGATGATGATGGCCATATCATATCACTTATATTGATTGCATGTGATGTTTATCTTTTTATGCATCTTATCTTGCTTTGATTGACGGTAGCATTATAAGATGATCTCTCACTAATTATCAAGAAGTGTTCTCCCTGAGTATGCACCGTTGCGAAAGTTCTTCGTGCTGAGACACCACGTGATGATCGGGTGTGATAGGCTCTACGTTCAAATACAACGGGTGCAAAACAGTTGCACACGCGGAATACTCAGGTTATACTTGACGATCTATGCATATAAGATATGACCTTGGAACACGGAGACCGAAAGGTCGAGCGTGAATCATATAGTAGATATGATCAACATAGTGATGTTCACCATTGAAACTACTCCATCTCACGTGATGATCGGACATGGTTTAGTTGATTTGGATCACGTGATCACTTAGAGGATTAGAGAGATGTCTATCTAAGTGGGAGTTCTTAAGTAATATGATTAATTGAACTTAAATTTATCATGAACTTAGTCCTTGATAGTATCTTGCTTGTTTATGTTGATTGTAGATAGATGGCTCGTGCTGTTGTTCCGTTGAATTTTAATGCGTTCCTTGAGAAAGCAAAGTTGAAAGATGATGGTAGCAATTACACGGACTGGGTCCGTAACTTGAGGATTATCCTCATTGCTGCACAGAAGAGTTACGTCCTGGATGCACCGCTAGGTGCCAGGCCTGCTGCTGGAGCAACACCAGATGTTATGAACGTCTGGCAGAGCAAAGCTGATGACTACTCTATAGTTCAGTGTGCCATGCTTTACGGCTTAGAACCGGGACTTCAACGACGGTTTGAGAACCATGGAGCATATGAGATGTTCCAGGAGTGGAAGTTGATATTCCAACAGAATGCCCGGATTGAGAGATATGAGGTCTCCAATAAGTTCTATAGCTGTAAGATGGAAGAGAATGGGTCTGTCAGTGAACACATACTCAGAATGTCTGGGTATTATAATCACTTAAGTCAACTGGGAGTTAATCTTCCGGATGATTGTGTCATTGACAGAATTCTTCAATCACTGCCACCAAGCTACAAAGGCTTTGTGATGAACTATAATATGCAAGGGTTAGATAAGACTATGCCCGAGCTCTTCACAATGCTAAAGGCTGCGGAAGTAGAAATCAAAAAGGAGCATCAAGTGTTGATGGTCAATAAGACCACTAGTTTCAAGAAGAAGGGCAAAGGAAAGAAGAAGGGGAACTTCAAGAAGAACAGCAAACAAGTTGCTGCTCAAGAGAAGAAACCCAAGTCTGGACCTAAGCCTGAAACTGAGTGCTTCTACTGCAAGCAGACTGGTCACTGGAAGCGGAACTGCCCCAAGTATCTGGCGGACAAGAAGGATGGCAAGGTGAACAAAGGTATATGTGATATACATGTTATTGATGTGTACCTTACTAATGCTCGCAGTAGCACTTGGGTATTTGATACTGGTTCTGTTGCTAATATTTGCAACTCGAAACAGGGACTACGGATTAAGCAAAGATTGGTTAAGGACGAGGTGACGATGCGCGTGGGAAATGGTTCCAAAGCCGATGAGATCGCGGTCGGCACGCTACCTCTACATCTACCTTCGGGATTAGTATTAGACCTAAATAATTGTTATTTGGTGCCAGCGTTGAGCATGAACATTATATCTGGATCTTGTTTAATGCGAGACGGTTATTCATTTAAATCAGAGAATAATGGTTGTTCTATTTATATGAGTAATATCTTTTATGGTCATGCACCCTTGCAGAGTGGTCTATTTTTGTTGAATCCCGATAGTAGTGATACACATATTCATAGTGTTGAAGCCAAAAGATGCAGAGTTGATAATGATAGTGCAACTTATTTGTGGCACTGCCGTTTAGGTCATATCGGTATAGAGCGCATGAAGAAACTCCATGCTGATGGACTTTTGGAGCCACTTGATTATGAATCACTTGGCACTAGCGAACCGTGCCTCATGGGCAAGATGACAAAAACACCGTTCTCCGGTACAATGGAGAGAGCAACAGATTTATTGGAAATCATACATACTGATGTATGTGGTCCGATGAATATTGAGGCTCGTGGCGGATATCGTTATTTTCTCACCTTCACAGATGATTTAAGCAGATATGGGTATATCTACTTAATGAAACACAAGTCTGAAACATTTGAAAATTTCAAAGAATTTCAGAGTGAAGTTGAAAATCATCGTAACAAGAAAATAAAGTTTCTACGATCTGATCGTGGAGGAGAATATTTGAGTTACGAGTTTGGTCTACATTTGAAACAATGCGGAATAGTTACGCAACTCACGCCACCCGGAACACCACAGCGCAATGGTGTGTCCGAGCGTCGTAATCGCACTTTACTAGATATGGTGCGATCTATGATGTCTATTATAGATTTACCGCTATCGTTTTGGGGTTATGCTCTAGAGACGGCCGCATTCACGTTAAATAGGACACCGTCAAAATCCGTTGAGACGACACCTCATGAACTATGGTTTAGCAAGAAACCAAAGTTGTCATTTCTTAAAGTTTGGGGCTGCGATGCTTATGTGAAAAATCTTCAACATGATAAGCTCGAACCCAAATCGGAAAAATGTGTCTTCATAGGATATCCAAAAGAAACTGTTGGATACACCTTCTATCACAGATCCGAAGGCAAGACTTTTGTTGCTAAATTTGGAGTCTTTCTAGAAAAAGAGTTTCTCTCGAAAGAAGTGAGTGGGAGGAAAGTAGAACTTGATGAGGTAACTGTACCTGCTCCCTTATAGGAAAGTAGTACATCACAGAAATCTGTTTCTGTAGCACCTACACCAATTAGTGAGGAAGATAATGATATTGATCATGAAACTTCAGATCAAGTTACTACAGAACCTCGTAGATCAACCAGAGTAAGATCCGCACCAGAGTGGTACGGCAATCCTGTTCTGGAAATCATGCTACTAGATCATGACGAACCTACGAACTATGAAGAAGCGATGGTGAGCCCAGATTCCGCAAAATGGCTGGAAGCCATGAAATCTGAGATGGGATCCATGTATGAAAACAAAGTGTGGACTTTGGTTGACTTGCCCGAAGGTCGGCAAGCAATAGAGAACAAGTGGATCTTTAAGAAGAAGACTGACTCTGATGGTAATGTTACTGTCTACAAAGCTCGACTTGTCGCAAAGGGTTTTCGACAAGTTCAAGGGATTGACTACGATGAGACATTCTCACCCGTAGCGATGCTTAAGTCTGTCCGAATCATGTTAGCAATTGCCGCATTTCATGATTATGAAATTTGGTAAATGGATGTAAAGACTGCATTCCTGAATGGGTTTCTGGAAGAAGAGTTGTATATGATGCAACCAGAAGGTTTTATCGATCCAAAGGGAGCTAACAAAGTATGCAAGCTCCAGCGATCCATTTATGGACTGGTGCAAGCATCTCGGAGTTGGAATAAACGTTTTGATAGTGTGATCAAAGCATTTCGGTTTGTACAGACTTTTGGAGAAGCCTGTATTTAGAAGAAAGTGAGTGGGAGCTCTGTAGCATTTCTGATATTATATGTAGATGACATATTACTGATTGGAAATGATATAGAATTTCTAGATAGCATAAAGGGATATTTGAATAAGAGTTTTTCAATGAAAGACCTCGGTGAAGCTGCTTACATATTGGGCATTAAGATCTATAGAGATAGATCAAGACGCTTAATTGGACTTTCACAAAGCACATACCTTGACAAGATTTTGAAGAAGTTCAAAATGGATGAAGCAAAGAAAGGGTTCTTGCTTGTATTACAAGGTGTGAAGTTGAGTCAGACTCAATGCCCGACCAATGATGAAGATAGAGAAAAAATGAAACATGTTCCCTATGCTTCGGCAATAGGCTCTATCATGTATGCAATGCTGTGTACCAGACCTGATGTGTGCCTTGCTATAAGTTTAGTAGGGAGGTACCAAAGTAATCCAGGAGTGGATCACTGGACAGCGGTCAAGAACATCCTGAAGTACCTGAAAAGGACTAAGGAAATGTTTCTCGTATATGGAGGTGACAAAGAGCTCATCGTAAAGGGTTACGTTGATGCAAGCTTTGACACTGATCCGGACGATTCGAAATCGCAAACCGGATACGTATTTACATTAAACAGTGGAGCTGTCAGTTGGTGCAGTTCTAAACAAAGCGTCGTGGCGGGATCTACATGTGAAGCGGAGTACATAGCTGCTTCGGAAGCAGCAAATGAAGGAGTCTGGATGAAGGAGTTCATATCCGATCTAGGTGTCATACCTAGTGCATCGGGTCCAATGAAAATCTTTTGTGACAATACTGGAGCAATAGCCTTGGCGAAGGAATCCAGATTTCACAAGAGAACAAAGCACATCAAGAGATGCTTCAATTCCATCCGGGACTTGGTCCAGGTGGGAGACATAGAGATTTGCAAGATACATACGGATCTGAATGTAGCAGACCCGTTGACTAAGCCTCTTCCACGGGCAAAACATGATCAGCACCAAGACTCCTTGGGTGTTAGAATCATTACTGTGTAATCTAGATTATTGACTCTAGTGCAAGTGGGAGACTGAAGGAAATATGCCCTAGAGGCAATAATAAAGTTATTATTTATTTCCTTACATATCATGATGAATGTTTATTATTCATGCTAGAATTGTATTAACTGGAAACATAATACATGTGTGGATACATAGACAAACAGAGTGTCACTAGTATGCCTCTACTTGACTAGCTTGTTAATCAAAGATGGTTAAGTTTCCTAACCATAGACAAAAGAGTTGTCATTTGATTAACAAGGTCACATCATTAGTTGAATGATCTGATTGACATGACCCATTCCATTAGCATAGCACCGATCGTTTAGTATGTTGCTATTTGCTTTTATCCATGACTTATGCATGTTCCTTTGACTATGAGATTATGCAACTCCCGTTTACCGTAGGAACACTTTGTGTGCTACCAAACGTCACAACGTAACTGGGTGATTATAAAGGTGCTCTACAGGTGTCTCCGAAAGTATTTGTTGGGTTGGCGTATTTCGAGATTAGGATTTGTCACTCCGAATGTCGGAGAGGTATCTCAGGGCCTTCTCGGTAATGCACATCACATAAGCCTTGCAAGCATTGCAACCAATGAGTTAGTTGCAAGATGATGTATTACGGAACGAGTAAAGAGACTTGCCGGTAACGAGATTGAACTAGGTATTGGATACCGACGATCGAATCTCGGGCAAGTAACATACCGATGACAAAAGGAACAACGTATGTTGTTATGCGGTCTGACCGATAAAGATCTTCATAGAATATGTAGGAACCAATATGGGCATCCAGGTCCCGCTATTGGTTATTGACCAGAGACGTGTCTCGGTCATGTCTACATTGTTCTCGAACCGTAGGGCCCGCACGCTTAAGGTTACGATGACAGTTATTATGAGTTTATGCATTTTGATGTACCGAACGAGTTCGGAGTCCCGGATGTGATCACGGACATGACGAGGAGTCTCGAAATGGTCGAGACATAAAGATTGATATATTGGAAGCCTACATTTGGATATCGGAAGTGTTCCGGGTGAAATCGGGATTTTACCGGAGTACCGGGAGGTTACCGGAACCCCCCGGGAATCATATGGGCCATAGTGGGCCTTAGTGGAAAGGAGAAAGGGGCTGACCAAAGGTTGGCCACACGCCTCCCCCCTCCCCTAGTCCTATTAGGACTAGGAGAGGTGGCCGCCCCCCTCTCTCCCTCTCCCCCTTGAGGACTCCTAGTCCAACTAGGATTGGGGGGGGGGGGAATCCTACTCCTGGAGGGAGTAGGACTCTCCTGGCGCGCCAAGCCTGGCCGGCCAGCCCCTTCCCCCTTGGATCCTGTATATACGGAGGCAAGGGGCACCCCATAGAGACACAAGTTGATCCTTGAGATCGTTCCTTAGCCGTGTGCGGTGCCCCCTTCCACCATATTCCACCTCGGTCATATCGTTGCAGTGCTTAGGCGAAGCCCTGCGCCGGTAACACATCAAGATCGTCACCACGCCGTCGTGCTGACGGAACTCTTCCCCGACGCTTTGCTGGATCGGAGCCCGGGGATCGTCATTGAGCTGAACGTGTGCTAAGAACTCGGAGGCGCCGGAGTAACGGCGCTGGGATTGGTCGGATCGCGAGGAGGACGTACGACTACTTCCTCTACATTGTGTCAACGCTTCCGCTTCGGTCTACAAGGGTATGTAGACGACACTCTCCCCTCTCGTTGCGATGCATCACCATGATCTTGCGTGTGCGTAGGAAATTTTTTGAAATTACTACGTTCCCCAACAATACTTACGCTACTTTGCTGCATCATCCTCTCCTGTTCGGGGAAAACCAACGCAAGCTCAAGAGGTAGCAGCTAACATGGCGCATTAAATGCGCAGCTTAACGTCACGTCGTTGGTTGCCCGGCAAGCCTTGCCGGGCTATCTCGCCAGCTTCACGCCTGCTTGCTTGACATGTCGCAGGACGGGTGTCGTCTGTATGCGTCTTTTGTAGAGAAAAGCTGCCATGTGGCGAATGGCTGCCACTTAGTCACTTTGCGGCTTGACACCGCACTGATTGACGACGCGGGTCGTGGCGGAGTTGTTGGGTGTGGTGGTTTTGCTTCCGTGAGTCCCGGCAAGCCCTACCGGGACGTCTTGGGTGCCTTCTTCTGGGGGTGGCCTCGCCCTTGCCAAGCTCGCCTGCTCGGCAAGGGAGGCTTCTCTCTTGGTGGTGTCTTGCTCTTCTGGCTGGATCTTGGTCCTCTTGGTCTGCATGTTGGTCCTTCGATGATCTTGGTCTCTTGTGCTCTAGCATGGCCTGGTGCTGTAATCTTGTTCCCGTGCCTGTGCATAGTCTGGACAACAGACCCAGGGTTTGTTGCACCGACAGAAGCCCCCGGGCCTACCCCATATGCGCTGCCGAGTGTCGTCGGGGTAGGGCCTAATAAGTCCACAGGCTGGGGTGCTGAAGGGGCTGGTTACTTGAGCTTGGGCCAGTTTTGATTTCCCCGTGCGTCGCGTAAACCCAATGGTGGTGGGGCCGCCCTTGTAATGGCCCGTGAATGACTTTAATGCACGGGGTAGAAATCACCAATTTACTCTTCCCACCACGTCGTTATCCTCAGCCACGTATGCGGCGTGCATCGCGCGGGGTAGGTAACGGTGGCCGCCTGTTAAGGGAGTGGCTCACATCCCCGGACCGCATATAAAAGGAGGGGCAAAGGGAGGTCGGAGCCATCTATCCTTGCAATCCCCCTCCTCTGTTTTCTGCTTCTTGCTGGTGTTGTCGAAGAGAAGAGCCTGGGGCCAGCTCCCGGGCTCTTGGTTGAGGCTGGTTTCGGCGGATGTTGGTGCTGGTGCCCGAAGAGCCTGGTCCTTGTTGTGGTGAATCGCTCGGTGTCTTTAGGGCTCGCCCGGGAGGCAGGGCTGGAGATCATTGGTAATCCCAACACTGGCCCCTCCCGGAGGTCTTGGGACCGACGTCGACAAGAGGCGCGCCTTCTTGCCCGCCAAGGTGGGGAGAAGTGCGCTTCGAGCCCCCTGGTCGTCTCGGTCGCTCGCCGTCTCCCCGGAGAAGGTGCCAGGCTGTAGCTTTGGCTCTCCCATGGAATGGTGTTGATGAATACGAAGCAGGGGAGAAGGAGAAGGTGGGAGGCAGGCCGTCCAGTAGGAGCACGACTGCATCGACGCGTTCGTCTCATACTGGCGACCTGCTGCCCGTCTGTCTGGCTCTTCCCCCTTTCCCCGGTGCCATGATCACCGTTTTCCCCGACCGCTGAGGAAAGGCTTGCCCCTCTGGCATTTCCTCTTGCCCTAGGGGTCTTCTGTCTGGGCCCCGGCGTCCTCCTCGGCTGGTGCCTGTGCTGGAGCTTCCCGCTCAATCCTGGGGGCCGCCGAGGCGCTCCGCACGTCTTCCTCCTTCGCAGGCTCGCCACTCCCGATCTTGTCAGGCTGTGTTCGACAGCTCCTGACGGGGATCGGGATGGCATTGTGCCAACGCGTCGCCCATCCTCTTCTCTTCCCACCGCACTACCTGGGATAAGAGGGACAGGGAGAGGAGTTCGCAGAGCACTTATCTTTTTTCAATCTTAAACTTGTAGGCACTTGCCAAATTTTAATTTAAATAATGTAATCTCTCGAGCCCATGTTTGTGTTCTCTAACGCTTGTACTTGTATTACCAGCATATTAATGAAAAATATGAACCTTGCCGGGAACCCGTGCATGTATATGTCCATGCAGAGGTGAAGTGCCTCTTTAGCGTAAATAAACGAGTTTTTCCCCGCAGGTTATCTTGCCGCAACCCTTTTGCTTTGTTGGAGAACTGCGTCTACCGGGCAAGAAACAAAAGGACCAACCCCCGGCCAACTTCCTTTTACCAAAGGCCACTGCGACCATTCTGACCGAAGAAGCGCTCATGTCAAGGATGGGAGCACCTAAGTTTCAAAAGAGCAGCGAGGTTTTCTCATGCACAAGTTATAGCTTATAGAACACTAATGGACATGAGGTATAACTTATCTGTTTGGCTTGCCGGAGACCGCAGTGCCGGGCAGTCTTCTCAACTCCTTGTTGAAGCCAAGTTCACGATAGGAACCTGCAGCTTCATGCAGATGAGAATGAATGCATGATGCAATCCTATCTATATGCATATGCAAATGCTCATGAAATGCTTATGGAGTAATCTTGAAATGCTCATGCATGCATGCAACTTGGTCGGGGGCCTCCTAGCATTTCGTTTATTTTCTCTTGCACAGGTTCATCACCCTGGCTTTGTACAAGGGGTTACATGCAACTGAGGCAAGGCCTGTACAAAAGGGTGGCTGTCGGGCAGGGCCCGACAGCCGCGCCTTACCGGTAGAACTTGTGGAGATGCTCAATATTCTGTGAGTTTTGCAACTGAATGCCATCTCCGGTCTCCAGACAGATTGCGCCGGGTCTGGTGAGTCATACTACCCGGTAAGGGCCTTCCCACTTTGGCGGTAACTTGTTTGTACCCTTGGCGGACTGAACGCGCCTAAGGACAAGGTCGCTTTCCTCAAAACACCGGGCATGAACCCTGCGGCTATGATAGCGATGCAGGGCTTGCTGATAGCATGCAACACACGTAGCAGCCCGGAGATGGTTCTCCTCGAGTAGCACAACGTCGTCACGCCGGTGCTGATCTTGTGCTACTTCATCGTAGGCAAGCACTCGAGGCGACTCGTAAATGAGTTCCGTGAGGATAACTGCTTCTGCCCCGTAGACCAGGGACAAGGGAGTCTGCCCGGTAGCTTGATTTGGTGTCGTTCGGAGGGACCAAAGAACTACCTGCAGCTCATTGATCCACCGCCTGTCGTGCTTCTGCAACGTACCAAAGGTTCTTGTCTTGAGTCCCCGCAGCACTTCAGCATTCGCCCTCTTAGCTTGTCCATTGCTTCTGGGATGTGCAACAGAGGCAAATGAGATTTTTCATCTGAGGGCATGAACATATTGCATGAAGGTGCGGCTCATGAACTGGGTGTCGTTGTCCGTAATGATCCTTGCCGGGACTCCAAAGTGACACACCAATTCTTTCAAGAACTTGATAGCTGACTGAGCTGTCACCTTTCTCACAACAGTCAGTTTCGGCCACTTTGTAAACTTGTCGATAGCACTGAACAAGAATGCAAAGCCTCCGACTGATCGGGGGAAGGGGCCGAGGATATCGAGACCCCAGATAGAAAATGGCCATGATAGAGGGATTGTCTGAAGAGCTTGGGCAGGCAGGTGGATTTTCTTGGAATGGAACTTACATGCTTCACATTTGGTGACTAGCTCGACCGCATCTTGGAGGGCTATGGGCCAATATAATCCTTGCCGGGATGCCTTCCCAACTAACACCCTTCATCCAACGTGGGAGCCACACACGCCTTTGTGTATATCAGTCAGCAGTTCCTTTCCTTCTTCCCGGCAGATGCACTTCAATTTCACACAGTTGGGCCTCCTTCTGTATAGAGTGTCATCGATAAACTGATTCATACTGGCCCTCCAAGCTACTATTTCAGCCTCATCTTGGTCGCTGAGAAGCTCTCCGGTTTCGAGGAAGTCGAGTATGTGCCTTGCCCAAGTTGGAGCCTGGGCTCGGCAACGAGGAGTAGTGGCACCTCCTCAACTACGGGAGCACATGCCTCATTCACGAGGACCATGGGCCCGGCTGGAGGGTGCAGTCTGGCAGATGATGAGGAGTTGTTTCCGGCAGGGTCTATGCAAGGAGCGGACGGCTCTACCGGGAGAGGCTTACCGGAGTCCAACTTTCTCCTTTTCCGGGCCATTGTTGCTGGGGATACGGAGGGTTGAGTAAGATGGAGAACAAAAGTTCCTGGTTCGATAGGAAGCTTCTGCGCAACACACACTACAAAAAAGACACATCCGTGACATTTTGGGCTGAAAGAATTTTTTTCTTTCATACTTATGACACTTCTATGATGATAATTGTGACAAAACCCGGTATCATCATAGATGTGGTGGGGTCCTACTTCTATGACAAACAATCATGACAGAAATGGGCTTTTCGTCCTGGGCGGGTCGGAGATGCAGTTGCATGACATTCTTTGTGCCGTCCATGACGGAAAAAACCGTGGTAGAAGCAAGGGCGAGGAAAATATCGGGGAGTTCCCGGTTACGGTGGCTGGTTTGGGGCCGAGCGATGCGCATTTCTATCGTACGTATGTGGGTGTGTGCGAGGCATTGGGCTCTAACTGAACCTGTTGGGGATATAACTATTTGTGTAAGCCGCCCGGGAGGGGCCGGGTTACGCAAAGAGGATTATCATATGAAGCCCAAGGTCAAGCATGAAGATGGCGGTTCAGTAAAGGCTTTAAAGCCCAAAGGCGACTTAAGGCCCGTAGTGATAAACCGCCATAATGGCATGACTTGTATGATAAGGCAGAATTAACTAGTCACTGAGCCGAGCAATGTTTATGAGCCGGCCGGGACTTTGTAGGCCGCAGGGCGTCAACCCGTGTATATAAGGGGACGAGCTGCTGGCGGCTTAGGGCAAGTAACATCAATTTGAGAGCCAGACATAGCGTATCTCGCTCCCTGGTCATCAAAACCCTAGCAATACCAACCCAACTAGACGTAGGCCTTACCTTCATTGTACGGGGCAGAACTAGTATAAAACCTTTCATGTGTCGCTTGTCCCGTTAACCCCTTTAAACTTCCTAGTTGCGATGGCTCCACGACTAAGTCCTTGCAAGAGGACATCTGCCGTGACAATTCCACGACAGTTGGCGCCCACCGTGGGGCCAGCGCATGGTGGATTTGAGTTCTTGAAGGGCAACTTCGAAGGGCTCAAGGGATACACTATGGGCCGAATGACCAAGAGTCATCGCGGAAAGATCTATATCGACGACGAAGGCTGGGGCCCTAACGCCGGCTCAATTGAGTACGGGTACCGGGTCCCCTTTGGCGGAATCCACGTCTTCATCGGCCGGATTGGTGAGCCGGGCCCTGAGCCAGACAACTGCGCCGACCTCGTCGAGATGGCTTAGCGTGCGAGACCCGCCGGAGCTCAACCCGTCGTGAAGCGTGCCTTCATGGGTTGCATCCACGGAGGAGAACTTTCTGAAGGATCCACAGGTGGCGGTTAGACGGCCATCCATTCTGATGGTGATTCGTCCACTGGTGAGACGGATTCGTTGTATCAACTGCAAGATGGCATGCTTGGGGGATGTTCCGACGGGAGCAGTATTCCGGACCCCTTTGAGCCACCAAGCTGCGTAGGGGTCTTCATGGCTGGTAATCAACCCGGTCAAAACTCTACTGCCGTGGCAACAATAACGTCCGGGTCAGGAGTGGCCAGGGCAGGAGGCCCCACCCGCCCACTGGCTCAGGTGCTGACTGATCTCATGGATAAGCTGACGGCCCTGTTAACCGCCACAGTTATCCCTGCAAGTCAAGATGAGCATCATGCAGAGGTAGCACAGGTGCACGAGGAAATAGCTCGGGCCAAGGAGGCCTTAGTAGCTGAGGATACCAGGTTGGCCATAGAACGGGCGGCTTTGGATGCACGGGCACAACAGCTCCAGTCAGAGGCTTTCCATCTTACGATGAGCCTAAACGCATCTAACGAGGTGATGAGGAGGAGACACCAGAAAACTCAATCCCGTTTGCCTCCGGTTTATGATCCTCGGAACCTTTTCGCTACGCCCGGAGCCGGCCCTAGTAACCCACCAGAAGCAAATCAATTCTTGACGTCCGGAGTAGGGGAACCGGTTCAGCCCCGGGTGATGGCACCTCCTCATGGGAATATGGCCCCGCCCCGCTACATACCAACACCACAGGGTCACTTTTCTAACCCCATGGAGAACCTGATCGCAACATCGACACGTTTGGTGGCTCTTCCAGTAGACGGTGACGATCCAACAGCAGTGGAGACGCGAAGGATCAGAGAACTTGTCCAAATGGCTCTGGCCTAGCAAGAGGCTTATTCCTATAGTCAGGAAAGGATTCATTCAACTCCTCACCCAAGCCAGAGCCCGAGTTATAGAAGGCACATGGAGTCGGAGGCTTTGTCAAGCAACGCCCAGCGCCGTAACCAGCCCGGCGGTTATAACCTGGTGCAAGACCGGATACGTCAGGAGGACGAGCGGGCGGCTCAACTGGCGGCTCAGCAGGCGGCTCATCAAGCCTTCTCGGATTATCCGACGACTTCTGTCGAGGCAGGAGTGGCCACCAGAACCGGCGGGTTCCTTGTTTGGTGCCGGCTTTACGTAATGTGCGTCTGCCTAAGGATTTCAAGGGACCCCGAAAGGTGCCAAATTATACGGCCGACTTATAGCCCGGGGCGTGGATTGAAAGTTATGAGATGGCCATGGAGCTGTTGGAGGTCAGCGACGTGGCAATGGCTAAGTATTTCACCATGATGTTGGATGGAACGGCCAGGACGTGGTTAAAGGGTTTGCCACCCAATTCTATTAGCTCATGGGCGGAGTTAAAGGCCCGGTTCGTTCAGAACTTCAAGGACACTTGCAAGCAATCTATGTCAATTGTGGACTTAACTAATTGTAAGCATGAGGAGGGTGAATC
Source organism: Aegilops umbellulata (assembly GCA_032464435.1). Lineage (NCBI taxonomy): Eukaryota > Viridiplantae > Streptophyta > Magnoliopsida > Poales > Poaceae > Aegilops > Aegilops umbellulata. Next base: position 501,726,009 of record CP136055.1, on the reverse strand, counting down.
TACCACTCATTGGGTACGCTGGGTCAAGGAGATAATACATTCGTCTGACAAGATGGATGCCGGCTCTGCAGTCCTCATGTTGGACAAAAATTGCCGATTTGAACCACTGAGACAGAAACTGGGCCGCCTCAAGCGTGATTGTAATGATATGGGTCAGCTGATGGCGGCTCTAGTCAAATATGCCGATTCTAATAGTACCAAGGATCCTGCATCTGATGAGGAAAAGACGGGGAAGGGGAAGAAGAACGGCAATGGAAAGGGTCAGCAGCATAACCCGGCAAATCAAGGAGGCAACAAGCATAAAGCCGATGGCAACCCGGAGTTTGTGGCTAACGCTAATGCACAGATTAACAATCAGAGGCGCAAGGGGAGGCCGCCCCCTCGGTCTGGCGGGTCAGGTCCGTCTCTTGATGTCACGACCGGTTTTCCAATAAAAATATTTATTGAAGAAACCAATCTTTAGAGTCCAGTATGAGAGAAAATCCTCCTCACTGGTAGACAAACTCTTGATACAATAAGCCAGTAGCGTAGAATATATTACAGGGTTGAGCTAAGGGGGCTCAACAAATTATTACAAGCGCACCAATAACTATACATATTGGCGGATATAACACAACGGTGTGGTGGCATACTACTGACTCGAGGATACATCGATGGTGGAATAACACAGTGGGGAGAGAATAACGTGACTCTCAAACTAGCATCTCGTCGAGCGTCGAGGTGAGGCTCGATGAATTTATTCGGGTAGCGGAAGCTGATATAATACAGTGACCAACTCCAGGGTCGCACGAGACTGACTGGGACTCCTCTAGGCGTCGGACTCGCTATCGAACTCTTCATCCATGAGATCGCCTTCATCAGCATCTGGCCAAATCAACAAGCCAGTGAGTACTTTGAAAGTACTTGCAAGACAGTTCGGACGTAAGATATAACAAATGCATGCATGAATGCGTCTTGATTAAATTACCAATGCACATTTAGAATTATCAGGCAATATAAGTAAAAGGGAATCGGCGGTAGTCCGCCTGAAATACCAACAAAATAAAAGTAGACTGATCGGGTGTCTGAAGCGACGCCTCGAAAGGTAAACAAGAAAAAAAATCATGCCACAGTCGGGCGTCTAAGCGACACCACATAAAGGGCTTTAACTGAAAATAAATAACATGCGTGCCACAGATGGACGTCAGGGCGACATCACGGAATGGGCTTTGCATTGAAAGAAAATAACAGTACTGCCACAGTTGGACGTCTGAGCGACATCGCAGAACGGGCTTTTACTGAAAGTAAATAATAATAATGCCACAGTCGGACGTCTAAGCGACATCACAGAAGGGGCTTATACAGAAAATAAATAATAACAGTGCCACAGTCGGACGTCTGAGCGACATCACAGAAAGGGCTTATAAAGGAAATAAATAATAACAGTGCCACAGTGGGACGTCTGAGCGACATCGCAGAAAGGGCTTACAAAGAAAATAAATAATAACAGTGCCACAGTCGGACGTCTGAGCGACATCGCAGAAAGGGACTTTATCAAAAGGGAAAAATAATACTCATAAATAAAATATCAACTCATGATAATAAACGGGTTAGTCCATCCACAGGAATAAACATTTAACCGGACTTAGTACTCATGTGATTTACCGGAGTATCTGTCACCAGAAACTTACACTTGTCAGGATAAGATAATGCAGGACTTGAACATGGATAAGAGGATTTTAGGATTAATGACTCTGCAGAGTTTGTACAAAAATTTCCCACAGCTAACGGATTTCCGTAGTCCCGAAGGACTAGTTCCATTTACGGTAATTCGGAAGAAAACACAGCAATCCAGTACACACCCATCACACCTCACAATGTCAGGAATCACCCTAGACAACGTGCAATAAAACTTTGAGACGGGGAGATCACAATCTCGAATAGCATGGGATCAAATTTATATACGCGCGCTCTAAGGGGTGCCCCCCTCTCGGTCCCAACCGGAAACACCCATGCCCCCTGACCGGATGACTGGCTTTAATCCAGGGCCATGGAACCATCATCACGGCCTCTCCTTTTGGTGTGTACCAGGAAAGCGGTTTGCAACCTACTAAGCCATATCCCTTGCGGAAAACTTGTGGTAGTACGGAAAGGGAAATGGATTGGTACCGAACCGATACGGGCTGATACTGAAGTCAAATGGTATGGCATAAGACTGGGATGCTACAACACTGCCATCTCACCCATCCTCATGCCAACCCATGGCCATGCACATGCACATCCAACACGTATGGATCATCGAACTTACTTGCCTCAAGTTATGCATGAAAATAACGTTCATCGGTATGCTCATCAACATGCCATGAAACTTGCTACATGCAAACATGCCAAAACACTTATCATATCAAAAGTTCAAACATGCTTGCCTAGTTCAGAATAGTCGGAGCCTAGCTCGGTGAAGTTCGCGGCCCCGTCACCTCCTTCGGTATCTACGGTATAAATAAAACATACGCGCTAACGTGAATACTGAGAGGTGCAGAAAAAGTATTGCAAATATTTTTCATATAAATCTGATAAAAAACTAGACAAAATTTTGAAGAGAACAGAAAAAGAATCACTCAAAAATATGCTTCTGTGAAAAAGTTATAAAGGTTTTTGTCCAGGGACCTATCTGTAATGAAACAGAAACTTCCCAGGGTTTTTATTATAAAAACAGAAAACGTTTCGATAGCAACTACGCCGGCCCAGAGGGAAAGCGTATTCTGGCAAAAGACGTTTTCAGAAAACGGTTCGATTAGGAAAGACAGAGAGGTTGACAGGCGGGTCCCACCCGTCAGGTTTAAAATTTAAAAGAGGCGGGTCGGGGCTCGCTGGCGCCCGAGAGCCGCGGTGGTCGCCGGCGGCGATCCACAGCGTGGTAGGGAGATCGGAGAGTACCTCCGTGCTTAGGGTGCCATTCCGCGCCGGGTGGTGGTGGTGGTGGTGGTCGCCGGCGAGCACTGTGTCGACGGCGGACCTTGCTCCGGCGGACGATGGTTCGGGTGGTCATGGACCTTGCCAGAGGGAGATGCGGAGATCAAATAGGAGTGGGGGTTAGTCTCCTAGTTGCTCGAGAGGGTTGCTGACGAAGTTAGGGTGCCGGAGACGGCCTCACCGGAGCGAATCAAGGTGGAGGCTGAGGCGGATCGAGGCGGCCGGAGTCGAGGAAGAAGGGCCCCTCGGGGCTCTTCCAGTTGCTGGGCGGGATCCAGAGAGGTGGTGGAGGTGTGCGGGGGCGAGAGCGAGCTTGGGAGCGCTATATATAGCTGGCCCGAGGCGGTTGCCGCGAACGGGATAAGTCCGGCGAGAGATTACGGTGGTGCAGGGCATTGGTTGGGTGGTTTAGGAGTTGAGCGCCGTCGTGGAGGTCCACTGGGTCCGTTTAGGTGCCGAACAAGCTGGGATTTGAAGCTTTGGGGGGAGCTCGACGGAACGGAGCGGCGCGGGCACGTCGGCGGCAGAGAGCATGCTCTGTGCGTGCCGCGCCACGGCGATGGTGCTGCATGCGTGTGCTGGTGGGGAGTTGGCCACGTGGAGCCACCGGGAGGTTTGGGCGGCGCCGAACGATGTTGTGCCACCGTTCTGCTCCCTGTCGGCCGCTACGGTGGTTCTGTCGCCGCGGGACACGCCGGCGCAGGCGGGCGAGTGCGCCACCGACGCCAGGAAGGCGCCAAGCGTGCGTGCGGGGCTCCGGACGAGCAAGCCAGGCGGCGAGCAACGTGCCAAGGGCACTGTGATCATGTGACTGAACTAACTGATGAAGATCGACACTGAACCCTGAACTTAACTGAAGATGAGCTGAAACTGTGCATGCAAGGTGTTCGATAGAATGATCCAGGCCTGTAGGGATTTTTCCTTGAGCTGGTTTTTGGTGGAGTGGCTTCTCATTGCATCAGTAGGCTGTCTGATTTTTGGTAGATTTTTTGGAGAAGTATAGATATGAATTTCACCAAATTTGGCAAATCTGGTCCAAACTTGCAGGGAGTGAAATTTGAAAAATTTGAAAAGAAGAAGAGTGGATCAAGATGGTTCTGGGTTGTGGGTTCAAAGGACTATCCAGGAGAGTTGGTTTTAAGTCAAAACTTAAATGCAATGGGGTACTTCCTTTGAAACTCAAACAGGCCCAAAATAGTTGACAGAAAAGATTTTAGAGGTAAATTAATTGAAATAAAATCCAAAACTTGTTTGGACTTGTTGGGACAGAGGACTTGGATTGTTTTCAAAGAGGAGGGGAGGTTTTGGAGAGGTTTTACCACATGGGCAAAAACAAAAATCATGAGTGGTCTTCAAGAAATGAAAAATCCCAATTTTCATGGATTTTCTTTTTAAAAGAAAACAAACAATTCCAAAAATATGTTTTGAGCAGGGAGTCATCAGAGAAAAGTTTTAAATGATCAAACACTAAAGTTTGCAGAAGCTACAGAAATAAAAATCCTTGCCAAAGAAAGGAAGTTTTTAAGAGGAAGGTTTTCAAATTTTTTTTAAATGGCCTCTCTTTTTCAAAAACAAACAAAATTTTTGTTGAAAACCCAAAGGAAAAATTTTAGAATGTCACACTTGAGCAGCTACTCAATGAGCCCTGTCCGAGACACGGCACCCGGGAAAGGCCGGCCACTCACTTATGAAGGATTGCGCGATCATGAAGGCTTTCAAGAATTCCAACACGTTCGGCGGCAATCATGGGTCGGGTGGCGGCTCAGGTGCCGGCGGCTTTCATGGCCCAGGTGGCGGTTCAAATTCCGGCTTTCAGGGAAATCAATGTGGCTATAATCAGCACCAATATGGTCAAGGAGGTTAGCAACAGCAACAGTCGGGTTATCAGAGCAATCCAAAGCAGCTGAATAGTGGACAGTACCATGTGTTCACCACTAGCTTATGCAAACGTGACCAGAAGATTCGTAAAAGGGCAGTGAACGCCGTTGAGCCGGCAGTTCCTCGTTATTTGAGGTGGTCAGAGTAGCCTATTGTGTGGAGCAGGGAAGATCACCCTCCCCGGGTTGACAATCCGGGTAAGTTAGCCTTGGTGGTAGCGCCTCAAGTTGGTGGATCTAAATTCACTAAGGTACTCATGGATGGAGGTAGCAGCATCAACATCCTCTATTATGAGACCTTTCGATGTATGGGGTTGACTGACAAAAATTTAAAGACGTCCAACACCGTTTTCCATGGAGTGGTGCCTGGTAAGTCAGCATACCCAGTTGGCAAGATTGAGCTGGAAGTGGCCTTTGGAGATGAATACGATTCTAGGGCTGAGAAACTAACCTTTGAGGTGGTCAAGATCAAAAGCCCATATCACGCTCTGTTTGGACGACCGGCTTATGCCAAGTTCATGGCATGACCGTGTTATGTTTATTTGCAGCTCAAGATGCCGGGTCATAAGGGCACCATTACTGTGCATGGGAGTCGAAAGATAGCCCTGGAATGTGAGGAGGGCAATGCTGCTTATGCTGAATCTGTTTGTGCAGCCGAGGAACTGAAGTTTTATAAAGATAATGTTGACCCGGCGGACATGACACCACTGAAGAAGCCAACCACAGAGCATGACCCGGTGATGAAGTTTAAATCAGCTGATGAAACCAAGCTTGTTGATTTTACTCCAGGCGACTCTTCTAAACAATTCAGCATCAGTGCCAATCTGGATCCTAAATAGGAAAGCGCGCTCATCGAGTTCATCCGTGAGAATCGGGACATCTTTGCATGGAAACCTTCTGACATGCCGGGTGTACCGAGAGAACTCGCTGAGCACACTCTTAATATTGATCCGAATTTTAAGCCGGTCAGGCAGTTTCTTCGGCGGTTCAACGAAGAAAGATGAAAAGCTATTGGTGAGGAGGTGGCCCGGCTTTTGGCGGCCAGGTTCATCGTTGAAGTTTTTCATCCAGAGTGGTTGGCTAACCCGGTGCTCGTGCTTAAAAAGAACGGCACCTGGTGGATGTGTGTGGATTACACGGACTTAAATAAGGCCTGTCAGGCTGATCCCTTTGCCCTCCCCCGTATTGACCAAATCATTGATGCTACAACAGGTTGTGAGCGTTTGAGCTTTCTAGATGCTTACTGTGGTTATCATCAGATCAAGATGGCAGTTAAGGACCAGGAGAAGACGACCTTCATCACTCCGTTTGGAGCCTTCTGCTATGTGTCTATGCCTTTTGGGCTCAAGAGTGCCCAGGCGACTTATCAGCGGTGTGTACAGAACTATCTCCACAATCAGATTGGGCGCAATGTTCACGCTTACGTGGATGATATAGTGGTGAAATCCAGAGAGAAGGAAACCTTGGTAGATGATCTGAAGGAAACCTTTAATAATCTCCGGGTCTATAAGATGATGCTTAACCCGGCCAAATGTGTGTTTGGCGTGCCAACAGGCAAGCTTTTGGGTTTCCTAGTCTCCAACAGGGGCATTGAAGCTAACCCGGAGAAGATCAAGGCAATTACCTCTTTGGCAAAACCGGCATGCATCAATGATGTTCAGCGACTAGCGGGTCGTATTGCTGCTTTAAGCCGGTTAGGTGAGAAGGCCATACCGCTATATCAGATGTTGAAGAAAACAGACACTTTTGTCTGGAGTGATGCTGCTAATGCTGCTTTTGAAGATTTAAAGAGACATCTATCTGAGCCGCCACTCCTTGCGGCTCCCATTGATAGAGAGCCGTTGCTGTTATACGTGGCCGCTAACTCACGTGCTGTCAATGTTGCCATTGTGATGGAACGCAAGGAGGCTGGCAAGGAGCATCCGGTTCAACGGCCGGTTTATTACATCAGTGAGGTGCTCATTGAGTCTAAGAAGGTATCCACATTGGCAGAAGCTTGTTTACGGGGTGTTCATGGCAAGCCGGAAGCTTAAGCAATACTTCTAGGGTCACCCTATCACCGTGGTAAGTTCTGCTCCCTTGGGAGACATCATCCAGAATAGAGAGGCCACAGGGCGAGTTGCCAAGTGGGCCATCGAGCTTGGGCCTCATGGTTTGAAGTATGTGCCACGTACTGCTATTAAGTCTCAAGCCCTGGTGGACTTTATCAATGATTGGACAGAGCTGCAGACACCTGAGGAGAAGCCGGATAACACGTATTGGACTATTCACTTTGATGGATCCAGGCAGTTGGAAGGCTTGGGGGCTGGAGTCGTTTTAACTTCCCCTCGAGGTGATAAATTTTGTTATGTGCTCCGGCTCATGTTTCCTTGTACTAATAATGCAGCTGAATATGAGGCCTTACTCCATGGTCTTCGGATGGCCAAAGAGATGAATTTGAGCTGGGTAAAGTGTTTGGGCGACTCAGATCTTGTGGCTCAGCAGGTGTCAGGAAAGTGGGACTCCAAGGATCCCCTCATGGAGGCTTATCGTCGTGAAGTTGATGCTGTAGCTGGGCATTTCAAGGGTTATCAAATGAAGCACATTGATCGAAGGAAGAATGAGGCGGCTGATGCTTTAATCCGGCTGGGATCTCAGCGTAAGCCGGTACTGCCTAACACCTTTCTAGATGTTTTGCATAATCCTTCTGTCAAGTTACCCACAGAGGAGGACTTAGCTGTTCCAGGCCCAGAAGCGCAGTTGGTGGCGGCTCTTCACGTCATCCCGGATTGGACAGTACCATATTTGGCTTACATGACCCGGCGAGAGTTGCCTGAGGATGAGACCTTGGCGAGACAAATCATCCGGCGGTCTAAGTCCATGACAATTGTTCATGGTGAGCTACATCATCACAATGTCACTGGGGCGTTTCAACGTTGTGTGTCACCTACGGAAGGTCAGGAAATACTTCGGGAGATCCATGAAGGCGATTGTGGTCATCATGCAGGCTCAAAATCTCTCGTGGCCAAGGCTTTCCGTCATGATTTTTATTGGCTGATGGCTCATGCTGATGCAAAAGATCTGGTCAGTAAATGTGACGGTTGTCAAAAACTCTCACGACGGGCTCATGTGTCGGCTCAAGAATTGAGGATGATTTCGGTTACTTGGCCGTTTGCCGTCTGGGGGCTTGATATGGTCGGACCTTTCAAAAGGTCTAAAGATAAAAAGACACACCTCCTGGTGGCGGTTGATAAATTTACAAAGTGGGTTGAGGCAGAGCCGGTCAGTAAGTGTGATGCAGCCACGGCGGTTCAGTTCATGAAAAAGGTGATCTTTCGTTTTGGTTTTCCACACAGCATCATAACTGACAATGGCACTAATCTCTCCAAAGGTGCTATGGAAGAATTCTGTCAACGAGAATATATCCGGCTTGATGTTTCGGCGGTAGCACATCCTCAATCCAATTGTCAAGCAGAAAGAGCCAATCAGGAGATCTTGAAAGGTATAAAACCCCGGCTCTTGGTCGGGTTGTTGGGTGGAGGAATTACCCTATGTTATTTGGAGTATCAACACTACACCTAACAGATCTACGGGTTATACACCTTTCTTCATGGTGTACGGAGCAGAGGCGGTCCTGCCAAGTGACATTCGTCATGACTCGCCCCGCGTGGCGGCTTATGTTGAAGATGATAATGAACGAGCCCGTCAGGATGCACTTGGCTTATTGGATGAAGAGCAAGACTTGGCAATAGCCCGTTCGGCGATTTACCAGCAAGACCTGCGCTGCTACCACAGCCACTGGGTTAGATCCATAGCCTTTCAGGAACGTGACTTAGTGCTCCGGCTCATCTAGGATCAATCCGATATGCACAAGCTATCCCCTCCTTGGGAAGGACCCTTTGTGGTCAGCAAGAACCTGAACAACGGGTCATATTACCTCATCAATGTTCGAGAGCACAAAGACTCACGTAAATTGGAGGAGGGGACCCACCGGCCGTGGAATATCGCTCATCTTCGGCCTTATTATACTTGAGCCACCGGCTCTCAGGATGTACATATTTTGATGATGTATATATTATGAAAGCAATAAAGTAGGACCTATGTTCTTTTCATCCTTGAAAGTTTACATGTCTTCCTTGTGATGATGCTGAAACAACCATCAGGGAGCGGATCATACTTGAATCCGGCTTTCCCCTTGCTATGGCTTATGATCATATCTGAATCTAGCCATGATCACTTGGGTCGTATTCGAACCAAAGAGAACATAGCTGTCGATACCCTCTTGATCGGCATACTAACAAACCCACTGGGGGGTTTCTTGATCATATTAGAATCATAGCTTAACCCCTTTGGGTCTGGTGTGGATCGTATTCGAATCAACATCATTAAACAACTCTTATGGTCACTTGGGGGCTTCCTGTTCAATCATAGGTCGTATTCGAACCAAAGAGAACATAGCTGTCGATACCCACTTGATCGGCACCGCCAAAGCCACTGGGCCTATCTGATCGTATCCGAATCTTAGCGTAACCCCTTTGGAATGGTTTACTGATCGTATTCGAATCAGAAGCCTCTGAATTTTGTCTATTTCTCGTAACACTTTGCAAACACAATTATTTGACTGTTTTGAGATCGTTTGTAAGCATTTATGGGGTGATTTTTGTTCCACCGGTTTAATATTGATAAAATAAGGTTGTTAGCGCATAGCAAACATCATATGTGTCAAGTTACAGGATTAAAAGCTTACCCTCATTGTTCGGGTCACATAATCTGGCAAGATCACCAAAGGATCATAGGTATGCTGTTACGATTATGTCTCAAAGATATAATTGAAAACCGGCCTTTATGTGATTTTTTGGTTCACACTCCGGGTTATCAATGCATTATATGACCCCCTATGCGGTAAGCCGCCAAGGGACTTGTGTTTGTTCTATACGCAGGGCAATGCAAGTGAATTTTTTTTCAGCACGAAGAAAGCAGAAGATCGGTATAAACCAGAAGCATATAATGATGGCGGCTTAAGAAAGTATTGAGTGCCTCGAACATGCGCGAAGGCACGACAAAATCAAGTGTTTTTCTACCCTATTACAAGACTCCCCGAGTCTGGATGATGAAGCATTGTTTTCCACAAAGCATAAAGATAAGACGCCTGATGGATCATTCGTTTTGTTGGCCTGAAGCTTCCGGGTTATCCCTCTCCGCTCCTCCGTCGGCTGCCTGGTCCTGGAAGGTTGATGATGACCAATCAATGCCACTCAAAGAGTTAAATTCAGCTTCATCATCAATTAACCCGTCCGGATCGACTTCGGGGGCGAAGGTATGCTTATGAATTGGAGGGATCAAGCTGACTGCATCGTAATGTGGCGTTGCGATCCTCTGATTTTGGCTGTCATAACCCGGCTGGTACTTGGTGAGGTCTGTGTCATTCCCAATTAGAGTGGCCACAGGACATATTTCCTTCACGCAGGCGGTGAAGTCCTTCTCCTCAAACGGGGTGCCATCTTCCTTAAAGCTCGGATATCCAAGGGTGATGTCGGCCGGGTCCAGCTCTGGTAACCATGCCTTGGCCCGGCTCAATGCGGCTATGGCTCCGGCTCTTGCAGACGCCCGCCTTAGCTCTTGGACCCGTTGAGGTAGCACAGAAAGCCACCTTAGTACGTCTGCCAGGAGATGGGGAACCTCATTTGACAAGGCCACAACGGCCAAAGCATGTTGTGACCCGGTCTAGAGTTATTCTACCAGGGTATAAACCGCCTTTAACTTGATCAGCATGCTCTGGTTAAGATTTGAGCTCCTGGGGCCTGCATTAACAAACATCAGGAGAGCCGGATGTGACAATTGAGATACTCGTCGAAAAAAGATTTGCAGTATTTAACGTTTGCAGAAGTAGCTTACCAAAGATTGCTGAGACCATTTGAGATATATGGCGCTTTAAGCCGGATAGCTCGGCAGTTGCTTCTGCAAGCGACGCCTCTACTTTCTCTGCCCGGGTGACCGAGGAGGCATTTTCATTAGCCCATATTTTCTTATCTGCTTCAAAGCTTTTCTTCAATTTCTCTTGTTCAGATATGCTGAACTCAAACTTGGAGTTGGCCTTTTGGATTTGAGTCTCTTGAGCTTCCAAGCGATTCTTCAAATCAGCAATCTCCGACTCAAATTGACTTATGGTGGCCTGCATCAATGCCGGGTTACGGTCAGGATTATTATAAGATAACATTAAGTCACAAGAACTTTGCAAGCAAAGATACTTGACACTTGGGGGCTAATGTATGCTGAAGAACTCTAATTTACTACGATGGTTCATGGAAATTAAGTCCCAATCACTTTGCAAAGCAAAGATACTTGGCACTTGGGGGCTAATGCATATTGCAGTTGAAAGTGTTATATTATGCCGGTTCAAATATCCTATTTTAAAGCCGGCCTACAAGTGTTACAAGATAAGCCGGGCGTCTGACAAATAGTGCTAAGCGAATTCTAAGTCTACAACATATTTTCTCATAAGCAATAGACTTGGGGGCTGGTATAGTAAGTATGAATAAGGAAAAGCAAACGAAAGTTATAACTCAGATTTTTGTTGTATCTATTTCACCATGTCAACTTCCAGGTCGCGGCTGCTGTGCACTTGACTTGTGTAGCCAGAGATCCAATGCTCAGATGAGTGTAATCAGTGACATCCAGCTTGGCTTTTCGGCGCTCCAAAAGTTCTTCCTTGGCAGAACACTTGGCAAGTACAGTGGGTCGTCTCGGTTCAACAAATTGAGTCTTAAGGATCTCGACTTCTGGGTCATCTGCTTTGGCAGGGCTAGGAATGTCTGGATTGTCAGAACCGTCAAGAGCATGTTCAGCAGGCGGATCAGAAGTTCGTGCTGGAATATCATGGGCCGGCTCAGGCGGTGGCTCATGTGTGGAGGTGTCAGGAGCGGTTGTTCCGGGCTCCTGGTCAGTCACGACTGGCTCTTTGGCTGGCTTGTTTTTCTTCGCCCTTTTGCTGGGCTTCACTTGTACGTTGTGAGCAAATCAGAAGGGTTAGTACAAAAATATGAGTAAGGTAAGCATAAAGATGAATAAGTTGAGATTACCCTGGAGCAGTCTTGAAAGCCGGCATGTTGGATTGCATGGATTCGCCGGAGGGAGGTGAAGTATCCTGATAGTTGGAGTCAGATGAATTGAGAGGTTGGCGAATGAAACCCGCCAAAGGTAAAAAAAGAAAGTAAATCGGAGATAACCTCAGTCCGTCGCTTCCTGGTTACATCAGGTAAGCCGAAGGAGAGTTCCACGTCTTTGCTGGTCCGGGTCTGCCTCCGGCTCTCATGAGTCTGTCGTTTCAAAAGAAATTGAGGATCTTGGTAAGCTAAAGGATGTGAAAATCTTACTTTCCGGGTCACTCTTCGGATTTTCTGCCTTGGCAAAGGCTCGGAGTCGGAGGAAATTATAGTTACCTCTTCCTCAACTGCTTGGCTGTTTCCCGTGTCCTCCTGAAAGGAATTAATGTCAATAAGATAATGGTAAAGGAGTCAAGGGAGTTAAGGATTACCTCTTCTTCATCGTCAGAGGTGTCATCTAGTTTAAATAAATCTGAAGTACTTGGTTTCTTCTTCCTCTGAGTTCCTGTCTTGGCGGCTTTCCTGTCGGCTCTCTTGACCGCTCTGGCTTGTTTGGCAGCCTCATGGTCATATTTGACCTTCCAGAAATTGTCGTTTGCTTTTGAATAATGATAAAGGGCTATGAGTAAAAGCAAGGCATTCCAGAATAAGGGTATAATTGTTGACGTTGATGACTTACTGCAGGAGCCGGGTTATTCTTGCAGAATGGAAGTAAGCCGAAGGCATTACTGACCATTGAGCCCTCTTTCAAAAGCGATTGGGTCATAGCTTTAACCATATAATCAGGTAAGTCATCAGGACAATGACGCAGCGGGTCATCCTTTTCGGCTGAGTAAGTGCACATTAAGCCGGGGCGGCGGCTTAACGGAATCACCCGCCAGGAGATCTAGACTCGGACTAAATCGATGCCATCTAAGCTGTTCCCCAAAAGAGCCTTGATTTTCCTTATGGTGGGGGCGAGTGGTAGATGTTCAATAACAGATAACTTGTCCGGCAGCAGGTGGTTGGATTCAAGGACCGTGAAAGCCGGGCAGCGGTTTCTCATCAGCCGGAGAAGTGTCCTGGCAATAGAAACACGTCTGGTTCCAACCCTTTGGGTGGCTTGGCGGTTCAGCGTATGGGAAAAGGCAGTCCCTCCGTCGCTGAATGGAGATACCACCAAGTTCTAGGCTGGGCCCATTAGCGCGCTCATTCTGGCGATTTAAGTAAAATAACTCTCTGATAGTAATATGTTGGTCTCTTCTCTAAGGTACACTTTGCAAAAGACATGTAAATTGCAGATGTTTGATACAGAATTGGGCCCAATATCTTGTGGTCGAAGGTCAAAAAAGTGCAAGACATCCCTGAAGAATTTTGAGCCGGGTGGAGAAAAGCCCCGGCTCATATGATCAGTAAAAACGATCACTTCCTCCTCTTTGGGTTGAGGTTTTCCCTCTGACGTGTTAGGAGCACGATAAGACAGACCTCTTTCTTGGGCAGATAGCCAGTGTTCACGAAATCAGACAATGTGCTTTCAGTAACAATGGACTTGACCCAGTTACAGGTCACAGGAGCTTTGGGAGCCTTGGGTGCGATAATGCAGATGGAAGCCTATGACAAAATAGTATTTTTCCGGCACAGTTTAACCCGGATGAGAACATTTTAAATTCTATTCAAGAGGGCGGCTTACGAAGAGGTCTAATGACATATGGCTAATTATATCTAGTCAGTTAAGCCGCTATGAATGTCAGAGGCTATTAAGTTATTTTAAACCGCTAGGAGTTGGCAAGGCTGTGACTCAGCATTGTCTTTTTAAAAGCCGGCGGTGAGAGTCGCTGTGGCTAAATGGATCTGATAGAAACAGATTTTGCCTAAGTATTGCACAAACAAGTCTCGCAGCTGGTGGATATTATTTTGGATCAAACAGGTATACAGGAAAGAAAATATTCTAGACCTAAAACTAGTACAGATGAGTTCATCAGTTCTAAACAAAGCCTCTGTACAGAGAAAAGGAATCTATTTGCATTCGAAATAGGTACGAAATAGCTACCGCGTCAGTTTTATATCTTCTTAAGGATCAAGAAACGGCGGTGGTGGTGAAATCTATGAGGGGTTCCTGACGAACAGCGAAGAACACCGAGGAACTCAAAAGTCTTAATGCGGATCTGAGGAACAACAAGGAAGAAACTTACAGATACAGAGTTGCTGCGGAGGTTCGTCGTGGTTTTCTGGTCAAATCAGGTTGATGCAGCAGCCTGCGTTGGCGAAGATGAGGAGATCTGCGGCGGCGGCGGCAGAGCTCGAGCGGCAGAGAAACATCAAGAGGAAGAAGACGACCGTAGGGGGAGAATGGAAAAGACCTAGGTCATGCCTATTTATAAGGAAGGGCTGACTGAGAAGGCGCGAGAAACGAGGAGGATGAACATCATTATCCAACGACCCCGACGCCTCATTTTTCGGAATGGTCAGTAAAGACAAAGATCCGTTAAGGATAGGACAGAGTAAAATATAAATTTAATGGAAGATGACATCACCGTGGATTATCACGGATCCACAAGATGACGTCACAGCGGGTTATAACCTCTGCACAGACAGAAGACAGAAGGCTTTTTTCTTAAGGTATTTTAAGATTGATATGAACCGGTCCAAATCAATCTGGGGCCTAATGTTGGGGATATAACTATTTGTGTAAGCCGCCCAGGAGGGGCCGGGTTACGCAAAGAGGATTATCATATGAAGCCCAAGGTCAAGCATGAAGATGGCGGTTCAGTAAAGGGTTTAAAGCCCACAGGCGACTTAAGGCCCGTAGTGATAAACCGCCGTAATGGCATGACTTGTATGATAAGGCAGAATTAACTAGTCGCTGAGCCGGACAATGTTTATGAGCCAGTTGGGACTCTGTAGGCCGCAGGGCGTCAACTCGTGTATATACGGGGACGACCCGCTGGCGGCATAGGGCAAGTAATATCAATTCGAGAGCCAGGCATAGCGTATCTCGCTCGCTGGTCATTGAAACCCTAGCAATACCAACTCAACTAGACGTCGGCCTTACCTTCATCGTAAGGGGCCAAACTAGTATAAAACCTTTCTTGTGTCCCTTGTCCCGTTAACCCCTTTAAGCTTCCTAGTTGCGATGGCTCCACGACTAAGTCCTTGCAAGAGGACATCTGCCGTGACAATTCCACGACAGAACCCGAGCGAGGTGTTGGGCTCTAACTGAACCCGAACGATTGCACTGCAGGCTACGCATTACTGTACCCGAGCGATAGATCGATCCCTTGTTGTTAACTGAACCCGAGTGATTCCTTCGCTACTGCTGCTAACTGAAGCCGATCGAACATTGTTGCCTCCTTCCCTGGATGAACAGTGAGTATTATTGAGGGGGTTTGGATGAACAGTTCCCCGTGGGGGGTTGGATGAACAGGACCCCATGGTAGTCGAGGCCGTTACCGCTAGATGAACAGTACCCCGATTGATCGAGCCGGTGGATGAACAGGACCCCATGGAGGGCTGGTTGAACAGTAGCCGGTGGAGGGCTGGTTGAACAGTAGCCGGTGGAGGGCTGCATGAACAGTAGCCCATGGAGGGGTGGTTGAACAAGACCCCCGTGGAGAGGGCTGGTTGAACAGTAGCCGGTGGAGGCTGGATGAATAGGAGCCCATGGATGAACAGTCGTAGGTGGAGGCTGCAGGAGGTCGACGGTGGATGAACAGTAGCCCGTGGAGGCTGGAGGAGGTCGACGGTGGATGATGAGTAGCCCGTGGAGTCCCATTTTGCGGTACGCCACACCCCTCTCGATGAACAGGACCCCCGTTTCGACTGTAGCGCTCCAACACAAGTCTATTTCCTCCGTTTTTTGATACGCAACACCCCTCCCGGTCAATAGGACCCCGTTTCGACCGTAGGAGGTCCAACAGAAGTCCGTTTCCTTCATTTTGCGGTACGCCAGACCCCTCCCGATGAACAGGATCTCGTTTCGACCGTGGCTGGTCGAACACTAGGCCGTTTCCTCCATTTTGCAGTACGCCAGGCCTCGTTTCCATCGACTGTTCCGTCCAAGCCGGTTGGCTCCCGATGAACACGACGATGCATTCCATTCTGACCCAGCCGGTTGGCTCCCCATGAACACGACGACGACGCAGTTTCTCCATTCTGACCCAGCCATGTACACGAGCCCTGGTCGTACGTATGCGCGAGTAGGCATTCGAGACCCTGCCCGTATGTACGTACGTGGCCGTATTTTCTTTCTTGCACCCTGGCCGCTGTACGTACGTGTACATGCTACGTGCGCGCCTCTACTGCGACACATGCGCGCCTCTACATTGACCATTATGTACGTACATGTTCGCAGGCAGAATGACAAAGCTACGTACGCTTCGACCAGGTGGGTCCCGACTGTCAGACACTTCCTTGCGTGCGAAGATGTAGCTGGTGGGTCCCAGCAGTCAGGGGGGCGAATCATTTTGTTGCCCGTAATATGGACGCACTTCCTTACGTGCGAAGATGTAGCTGGTGGGTCCCAGCAGTTAGGGGAAACATTTTTTCGCAAAATACGGTGGCCCGTCCGGTGGATCCCTGCTATCAGGTGGAGGAATAATTATTTTGTGCGTAATAAGGAGGCACTTCCTTGCTGCGGCCGTGGAACCAGCTGTCAGCCTCTCCACGTAAAGTACTCATCCGACAAAAGTTGTTCGTTGACCACATTGACCACGCCGCACTGAGAGCACCAGGGCGGTGGACGACAGCGAGGCCTAAGAAGGGGACGACGCGGAGCCGGGGAAGACGCGACAGTGGATGCCCACGCGGAGGGGAGTACGTGGGTTGACTGCTTCAGCTGCGGTGTGAGGCTGTCGTCGCCGGAGAATAATAGGAGGTGTGGGTGAGTATAGAGGGATGGCATGGCCAACGGTGGCAGCACAGCCGGACATGAGAGGCAGGAGCAGGCGGCACGACCAACGCTTGTTTGGGCGGCTGAAGCAAGAAGACTAGAGGTTGAAGAAGCACTACGGCCATTGGATGGACATCGTACCGTCACTATAGCTAGAATCGTTCATATTGACTAAGTTGACAAAGGCCTCCGTCCGCGTCAACTTAGTAGGCCCACAAGTCAGCCTCCCACTATGGTGGGTCCCAGCTAGCAGGGGGTATTCATTTTTGTGTGCGTAATAACGAGGGACTTCCTTGCGTGCGAAGATATAGCTGATGGGTCCAACCTGTCAGCGGGGGAACATTTTTTTCGCGCAATATAGAGGCCCTTCCGATGGGTCCCAACTGTCAGGTGGAGGAATCATTATTTTGTGCGTAATAAGGAGGCATTTCCTTGCGTGCGGCCGTGGACCCAGCTGTCAGCCTCTCCACGTACAGTCCACTACTGATGCATGTCGTTCGTTGACCACGCCGCGCCGAGAGCACCAGGGCGGTGGACGACGGCGAGGCCTAGGAAGGGAACGAATCGGAGCCATGGAAAACTCGACAGTTGTTTCCCACGCACAGGGGAGTGCGAGGGTTTACTGGTTGATCTGTCGTCACCAGAGAATAACAGCAGGTGTGGGTGAGTTGAGGGATGGCTAGGCCAGCGATGGGAGAATGATGGGGCGGTGAGGCCTGTGCAGCAGCATAGCCGGCCGCGGGTGGAGGGAGCAGGCAGTCCCGCCGGCGCTTGTTTGAGCGGCTGGAGCAGGAAGAGCAGAGATTGAAGAAGCATGACGGCCGTTGGATGGACATCCAACAGTCACTGCTCTTGTGTGTTGACTAAGTTGACACGGCATTGCATGTGCGTCAACCTTATTTTTTAGGAAAGCATACGCATCAACCTGTAGTAGGCGCACAAGTCAGCCTCAAATATGTGGAAAACAGCATACAACCCATCTGCCATTATTTCTAATAATTTACAGCCCATTTGCCAATTCTTAAGAATTTTTTTGGAGCCCATCTTCTTTTTGTTAGCATTACACCCCATATTGTTGCCACAGTTAAAAAAATACGAAATTTTGCATATTTCGTTGCGGTCAACTATTTTTAATCCCAAAATATTGAGTCACATTCAAACTATTTTGAAAATAATTTATATAAATAGAAAATCCAAATAATTGTCCATGCATAAAAATCAATGGAATTTAAAATCTTGTAATTAAAAAAATGAAACTGGGCTAGCCATTTTCAGCAAGAAAAAAATACAACTGGGCTCATGATGTGGTAAACATAAATAAAACCCTGGCTAGACGGCCCACAGCCCCCGCACAACCCCGTTGTTACCCTGATGCATCGCTAAAACTAGTATAAATAACAACTGCTTGTTCCTAAAAAAAGTAAACAACAACTGCGCGACCTGCTGGGTCCCTGGTGTCAGCCGCTCGTTGTGTAATTCTTTCGTTTATTGACTACTTTGACAATGGCGTGAGCCCTAGATGTCCAACCATTAGGAGGAACCATTTTTTGGGGCTTGTAATAATGAAGCAATGACGCTGGTGGGTCCCTACTGTCATACTCTCGACGTACAGTCATATCCTTGTTCCTCTCGGTTGTTGACGGCATTGACAGCACAAGAGGGCGGCGCTCCACGCACGGCGAGCGAACCAAGGTCGAGGACGATGGCGAGGCCTCGGACGGAATGAACAGGTGCCGTGGAAGATGCGCCGGTCCAGTCGCAGGCGGATGGGAGTATGTGGGTTGACTGGTTCGGGTGCGGGTGTGTGTTTGGGCTGATGTTGCCGGAGAATAACAGGACGTGTGGGGGAATAGAGGGAGGAACTGGCCAACGTTGGAGGGTACGGTAGGGCGGCGGAGGCGCAACCAACCATGGGAGGCGGGAGCAGGCGGAGTTGACGGGGTGGTTTGATTTGGGCGGCTGGAGTAAGAAGACCAGAGATAGAAGATACGCGACAGATGATGGATGTCAATCCAACGGCTGGCCATCAGAAATGTTTGTTGACTAGCTATAAGTCGACACCACCTTAGATAGGCTATTTCCTCGTGGGTCCCAAATGTCAGAATCCAAATCTGTCACGGTCATGCAGCCTTTCCTATGAAAATTTACAGCCCATTTGGTATGCTAGTTCAAAATAAGTTTGTGGGTGCTGGTGCCGGCTAATGACTTGACTTCTGTAATGCACAGTGAGCTCAAGCAGCCGGCAAGAGTGATGTTATTTCCCTTGGTTGGGATTTGTTACAATATTTCACTCTAAATTAAACGAATGGCAAGCCATTTGCCTTGTTTCAAAGAAAATATGACAGTCACAGCCGAGTTGAAAAGGGCAAGAACATCTAACTCCAGCTAACAAACTGTACAAAAGCACGAGTGTTAATTGTTCATCAGGTTTAGACAAAATCCAGTTTGAAAAGGGCAACAACATCTAACTCTAGCAGTATTTTCGGTAGTCACGGTCAAATGGCTCGGTTAGGTCCATAGAATGAACATCCTGGGTCGTAAAATTTACTGGATTATGACCACAATATGTTGTAACTAGAAGCCCAACATGTTTAGAAGCTCTTTTGCCCACCTGAAACTCCTTTTTTGCTCTTCGACATACCCATCCATCAAAAACATGCTACTGATAAACTTAAGCCTAATGGACAATAGTAACCTCGCATTCAGTTGGAAGAATGTGACAAATCTAGAGCTTGCATGGTTGGCTACATATCGTTCTAGCGTTATTGTCTTCAATCGAATGTCATGAGAAGTGAGAAAATCCCGGTGCTTATGAATCCACCAATTGGTTATAACTTTCTTACCCCGTCCTGTTGCCTAAATAGACATGAAGATTGAAAACAGTTAAGGTCTAAAAAAAGAGTGTGGAAAGAGCAACGGCTGAACGGTTAATTCTAGTACACTATATGCGGGCTTCCAATGTGCGTGAAATTATCACCTTTATATACAACTTCTCCAGACATGGAAAGCATTGCAGCAAGCCAATAATCTTGTTTAGATCAAAACTATTCATTTTCATATATAAGATCTTCATAGAATCGAGCACCATTGATAGGCTATCCATGGAGAAATTCTTCATTGAGCATAGAACATAATATTAGTACAAAATGTGTACTCCGAGATGATATATAACTTATGTGCAGAAATTTAAAATGCAGCTTATGGTTATAAGTGTAGATGATAATATAAAGTACCTGAAGAACTGTGGAGCCAAACACCATCTTGAAATAAGCACAGAGATCATGTATTACACCCAAGGTCTCTAGTTTAGGCGCAGAGAGGACGGTTATTTGTGATGGTGAATAACTAGAATCAAGGATCAACCTTTGAAGTGAAGGGGCATCTTGGATGATGAGCTGCCTTCCGTCAAAAGAAATTCCAATTCTTACAATGTTAGGCAACTTTATTTGGAGACAGCCGATTCTAACTATGAAAACAAGCACCAAGCACTCCAAGGCAGGGCAACTGGAGTGGATGATGCTATGCAATGAGGCCTCCGATATACGAACCCGCACAAGTGAAAGTTTCTTGAGAAATGGGAGTCGAAGGTTTAGTACCAGATTGTCTGGTAGGTAGCACAGCGCAAAGGTGGCGGTGTGGAGAGAGGAGGAAAACCGCGAGATGGACATCGGTGCTGAGGGCACATGTAGATGTCGTTCGGTATCTGGTAGGTGACTTCCAGGGGAATAGTAGAACTCAAGCAGCTGTAGTTTTATGAATTCAGGGGATTTCAGCCAGGCGTCCATAATGCAGGGCATGGTATGCTTGCTCGGGTAGCATGATTGGATGCAGAGGCTTTGAACAGAGCCCTGGTGGGAGGAGATGATGGCTCTGGGGATTTCAAAATCATTGAAGAGAGATAGCTGACGAAAGTCTAGATTAAGGGGCACGACACGCCATAGAGGGCGTGATACGTCTCCAACGTATTTATAATTTTTGATTGTTCCATGCTATTATATATTCTGTTTTGGATGTTTAGTGGGCTTATTTATACACTTTTATATTATTTTTGGGACTAACCTATCAACCGGAGGCCCAGCCCAAATTGCTGTTTTTTTGCCTATTTCAGTATTTCACAGAAAAAGGATATCAAACGGAGTCCAAACGGAATGAAACCTTCGGGAGAGTTATTTTTGGAACAAACGTGATCCAGAGGACTGGAGTGGACGTCAAGAAATCACCGAGGAGGCCACGAGGTAGGGGGCGCGCCCTCCACCCTCGTGGGCCCCTCGTGGCTCCATCGACCTACTTCTTCCTCCTATATATACCTACATACCCCCAAACCATCGAAGAGCACCACGAAAACCTAACTCCACCGTTGCAACCTTCTGTACCCGTGAGATCCCATCTTGGGGCCTTTTCCGGCGTCCTGCCGGAGGGGGCATTGATCACAGAGGGCTTCTACGTCAACACCATAGCCTCTTCGATGATGTGTGAGTAGTTTACCTCAGACCTTCGTGTCCATAGTTATTAGCTAGATGGCTTCTTCTCTCTCTTTGGATCTCAATACAAAGTTCTCCTCGATTCTCTTGGAGATCTATTCGATGTAATCTTCTTTTGCGGTGTGTTTGTCGAGATCCGATGAATTGTGGGTTTATGATCCAGATTATCTATGAACAATATTTGAATGTCCTCTGAATTCTTTTATGTATGATTGGTTATCTTTTCAACTCTCTTCAAATTATCAGTTTGGTTTGGCCTATTAGATTGATCTTTCTTGCAATGGGAGAAGTGCTTAGCTTTGGGTTCAATCTTGCGGTGCTCGATCCTAGTGACAGTAGGGGAAACGACACGTATTGTATTGTTGCCATCGAGGATAAAAAGATGGGGTTTATATCATATTGCATGAGTTTATCCCTCTACATCATGTCATCTTGCTTAAAGTGTTACTCCGTTCTTATGAACTTAATACTCTAGATGCATGCTAGATAGCGGTCGATGTGTGGGGTAATAGTAGTAGATGCAGGAAGGAGTCGGTCTACTTGTCACGGACATGATGCCTATATACATGA
Source organism: Aegilops umbellulata (assembly GCA_032464435.1). NCBI lineage: Eukaryota > Viridiplantae > Streptophyta > Magnoliopsida > Poales > Poaceae > Aegilops > Aegilops umbellulata. The sequence continues at coordinate 501,704,180 of CP136055.1, read as the reverse complement.
TCATACCTAGATATTCTCATAACTATGCTCAATTCTATCAATTGCTCGACAGTAATTCATTCACCCACCGTAATACTTATGCTATCTTGAGAGAAGCCACTAGTGAAACCTATGGTCCCTGGGTCTATTTTCCATCATATTAATCTTCCGTCAATAAGTTATTACTTTTGCTGGTTATTTTGCTTTCTTTACCTTCTGTCTTTATCATAAAAATACCAAAAATATTATCTTATCATCTCTATCAGGTCTCCCTTTTGCAAGTGGCCGTGAAGGGATTGACAACCCCTTTATCACGTTGGTTGCAAGGTTCTTATTTGTTTGTGTAGGTGCAAGGGACTTGAGCGTGGCCTCCTACTGGATTGATACCTTGGTTCTCAAAAACTGAGGGAAATACTTACGCTCATTTGCTGCATCACCCTTTCCTCTTCAAGGGAAAACCAACGCAGTGCTCAAGAGGTAGTAGGGCACCACCGAATTGAGAGGACTTGGGTGCGGCAGCAATCCTTGGTGGGGAGAAGCGAGATGATCTCACCAAGGATGGCGTCCGGGAGATCGTTGATGTGGTCCACCCGAGATTCTATGGGTTCTTGGGACCCGGTGGGGGTGGGGTCGCCGCTTCTCCCCGCCCTACCGGGTGCGGGATCTACAACAGGCGTCGCTGCTAGAGGGAGCCTGATCTTCTTGGCGCTGGGGTCAGCCGACTCCATTTTCCTCGAGGGCGTCGCGTCGTGCTCACGGATTTGAGCATAGTACCGAATGACGAGCCTAGTTGTAGTGCAAGTGAAGAAGAAGGGGAGCTGAGGTTTCTCTATAGTAGTGAGGAAGAAGGGGAGCTGGGGTTTTCTGTAGGAGTGAGGTGAGGAATTTGGGGGTACGAGTGGAGCGAGCTGACGTGAGGTGGGTGGGAGTGAGGAGGAAGAAGAGCACCCAGGTTTTTTGGGGGGCGGTGTGCTGGGTGTGGGTAGCGCCTCTCATTAAGTAAATATATGGGCTTTTGAATTGATTTTATTATTTACTCGGGTGGATGGGCTGTTTTGTCTTGGGCCCAGAGAAACAATTACTACTAGTACAGTGGAGACACTATACAACTACCAGAAAAACAATTACTACTAGTACAGTGGATACACTATGCTTCTAGCTCATCCGGTCATCGAAACGTCTCCCTCTACTGAATGTCGTTTTAATTTTGTTCACCGACATGCGGGCCATGTCGCGCGCGGGCCCGAATGCCATCTACTAAATTAGAAGGCAGTATGCAGGCGGAGAGTCACCCCGGTCGTAGCGCGGCAGTAACGACCCATCGTATCACAAAACCCCACCTCCCCGCAGTCTAAGTTTGATGGACGAAGCAACCATCATTTCACTCTTCGTTGAATCCCCTTCTCCCTCACCATCTTCAAGAAAGCCAACACTCGCATCTGCCACTGTTCTTATCTCCCAACGAAGGGAAGGTAAGCGGATCCTTGATATTGGTATATTTTTGTTTAGAGAAAAAAAGAACTTTTGCAAAGCAGTAACCGATCCTTCAGTGGTCGACTAGTATTTGTCAGTTTCATGATGGACCAAGGAGAACCAGGCAAAGATCTGCCGATATTGGAGCAGACGCGGGAGGCTGATGCCCACAAGACAGAGAGCTCCAAGAAGATGGAGGCACACCGAGCCGACCCCAGATACGCTCACGGCCACTACTGAGATGGTCAATGCCCCGTTTGAGGTTACAACCCCCTTGGCACTGCAGGAGCAGTTTTCCCCCTTCAAGGATGTGTCCACCCCCCCCTGTTGAGTTGCCCAAGGTGATTTTCTTCTTTACCGATCTCGATTGTGGTTTTTCATCTAAGTATGTGGTGATGAATAATGCAAAATTTTATTAGCTTCGATGCCATGCTATACATAGTGGTTTAAATAACTTGTGTTTCGTATACTGGAACGTAATTCAGAATTTGTTTCTGTTTCAATTAGAGCCTTGATGCAGACATGGATTGTGTGGTTGTACATGTCACTCGCTATGAGGCGGATGATCTGAATATACGCACTGGGAAAATAGAGTTCTTAGGCTGTTGGATCCTGGAAGCCATTTGCGCTTATACCGATGTCGAGTTGTATTCCAGCCTCACTCTTGGCAGGCGTGTTGTCCAGAGTGTACTGAAGCACAAGAAGTTCAAAGCTACTCCTTCATTTGTGAGGCATACTGTTCTTGTCAAGCTTACACAGGAAGATGATGTGGCATGCCTCCATAAACAAGTTTATGAGTGGCAAGGCCACAAGGTTATCTTCATGAAGGTTCACATGATTGAGCTGCTGCCGGATGTCCTCGATTATGTTCATGGCAAGGTCCGTCTTGTCTCCGGCCCAAATTAGATCGAGGCATGAAATAGTTTCCCCAACTAGTGTTTAATACTAGTTTGGATTGTGTCTACTTATCCAAACCTTGCCTATTATCAAGCCCTCTGGGCTAGTACTCTGTTTGAATCTATCTATGGGAACTGTTGCTACTTTTGTGTGCCCGTGAATCATGTGAGAACCATCGTAATTGTTGCCGAAACAGATGCGTCCTCACTAGTTTTTTCCTGAATATGGCATGGTAAGACATAAGTTGTCACGTTTTATCGAGCAGTGTGTGTTTGATGAACTAGAGTACTCATTCGAGAAATGTGCGCCGACGTATACATAAGTACTTGTAAACACTGTCGGTGCTACCCCACTTGTAAGCAGTGTGCAAAACACGACACATTGGCTCAGCTCGCTTCAACACTAGGCTATCGAACAACTAACAATCAATAATCTGATGCCTTTCATATAAGCAACTACATATCTTGTTACAGTGATTCATGCAGTTAACTGAGGCCACAATGTAAATTCCAAACGTTCACACGCTCCAGCGTTCATGTGGAACACTCACATTAAACTCGGCTTCATAAAAAACTTGAAAAGCATAAGTTAAGCAATTTTATACATCTCAATGATTCATAGAACATAACAAACATACACTAGTTCACAGCAAAAGACAAAGTTGTGAGAAGGTTTACAAATCAGGAAAAACAAGCAAGGCTTCTCTGAGCAAAGGGCCTCCCGGCAGGCTTAAATTTCCTGGAGTTCACTCTGTTTTTTCTTGTTGCCACCATCCAAGGTTAAGTTCTCTCATTCCATCATAACCAATTATAATTGTGCTCTCAGCTGGAATGCTGAACTGAACCATGTAGTGTACTAACCAGGTGAAATTCTTGTGCGTTCCACTAAATTTAAGCACCGCTATTTGCAGAAATAAGCAGACCACAATGCCTCTTGTCCACGCACCTGTCCCGAAAACCTCCGTGCAGCCATGCCAACTAGTCCTCGGTCCATGGATGAACTGGAAGAAAGTGCATTCCATACTAGGATGCAGTTATTTTCGCTCGTCCCTGCACTGCAATCAGGAAGTAAAACGGACGAATCAGCTTCTTTTAGATTGCGTATGTAATTCTACCTAGTTAGAACCAATGTAGGAATACCTGGAACACTGGTGGTTAGAGGATGGCAGCTAGGAATAGCCATCTCATTTTGTGCAGTTGTACTAAAACTGAGGAGTGTACTTTTGATTGCGTAGATAGAAACGATATGGAGACAGACACCCCTGTTTGTGCAAATACGAAATACGGTTATTTAAACAGTGACAGATATTTGTAGTGGCGTATGATTAACAACAACATCTATTGTGTTATAATTGGCACTAGATTGACAGTATGAAGGTGCCCTTAAGTAAGTAGCATCACATCACATCAACACTGCCACTAGATTAACATGCAGAACAATACCATTAGTATTACTGTCATGAGAGTAGCACATGGTTAGTAAATGTGCAATAAAATTTGTGCAGTTCCACTGGGATGAAGCAATGTTAGCGGTGTGAGATTTAAGTGTAACTGCAAAAACACAATTCATGGGAAATAAAGCAAGACGGAAGCACTTCATAAAATGGTGGTGGCATTGCTTCAATTTATCGACGGCACTAGACCATTACTTATAGTGACATTAGGTGGCATTGCTTAATGCTTCATGTGATTTTACATTAATGGTCGTGATATGGGCGTAGGGACAGCAGGGGCATAAAGTGGTGAGGCAGATGTGGTTGCCGAGAGCGGCAAACACTCAGGCAGCATGTCTGCATTTGTCCCATTTTTTATCTCCTCGGTGACATTTTCCTATGTGAGCACAGGAAATCTAGACCTGCTCATTCTCATTTGCGTTGTCCCCCAACACCCCTCACTTTATTTCCTTTTTCAACCAAGAGATAGGTCCACTTCCCCCAACCCTTCGCCATCCACCATGCTTTCGTCGCCTTTTCAACCAATAGACAGGTTGGGTAGCCAGTATCTACTACTTTCCCCTGTTTCCTCTTAGAACCAAGTTTGCTATAGCTTTCCCAATTTCTTCCCTGTTTGAACCAACTCTTAGATTCGACTGGATGAACTAGCTTTACCTCTAATAATAGTAAAAGTCTAGGTGGCTTTGGAACGGCCGACGGAAGTAGAAAAAGATCCACACGCAGCCACGTGGGGAGCTGGGGCAGTAGAGCAAGGCAGGTTTTGAAGGAATATATACCTGAGGGTTGTCGGCATGTGGCAAAGACGGCGTCGGGAGGCCGCATCTTGGCCACAATACCGTAGGGAGGAAGAAGGGGTCGGAGGCCCTCCCGAGCCAGCGCGGCCGCTGGTCGGGACGCGCGGGCAGTCGTTGGTCTCCTCCCTCACCGCCGACGAGAGCGTGAATGATGCACCTACACCCCTGCCCCGGTCGAGGTGGTCCGGCCAGATTTGTGACCAGCCGTGAGCAGAGAGAGTGTGGCCACCTATGTCTTGCTTAGATCTGGAGAGCATGAGAGAGTGAAAGAGAGGAACCCTAGTAAAGCAAGCGGTAAGGCTCCTGCTTATATATATAGTGGAGTGATTTTGTTGTACCAGCTTCTAAAAAATGCGCTCCTACGTGTACCCGTGAGTGGGTGTGAGAGAACTAGTGCGTGCGTGCATCGCTTCTTTTCGTGAGAGTACAATATACTATGCCTAAAGAACGTTCGCTACAAGAGTAATAATATAAGTGTGTGACGCGTGATCTAAAATAAAAGGTGCGCGACGTCTTTTGTTTTTTAGAAGTTATGAGGGTAGGGTGTGAAGAGCACATATGTGTGTGACGTCTACCTGCAGATAGACGGTGGGTGCGAGAGGACTTGGGAGAGTCATGACTCGTGAGGGTGCGTGTGTGCGTGAGAGAAGGCGCGCGTACCAATGGAATGCATGTGTCCGTAAATCATTATCCGACAAACGTTCGCCACAAGCCGTTTCCCGATGAACGCCGTAAGATTCGTTAGATCGGCATCCGATAGTGTCAGTTTTGCCATGTCATTTAACAGAGCAGCCACTCCTCCTACACATAAATCTTCCACGTGAGTGTTAGCAAGTGTCGTATGCTCCTCCCTCCATTCCAAAATGCAGTCCATATAGCTTTATTGAAAATTTGAACCTCGCAAACTTTTACCGAGTTTTCATGTACCAAAATGCACATATAGAATACCCAGTATATATCATTTAATTCATCTTCGAGAGGTAACTATAAAGATGGAGGAGGAGTCTACAAAGAAAGACCACCGTATCACCTGCAGCAATTTCAACCATCCTTTGGTGTGGAGGAATATCGTAGGAACTCTATATGATATGATTTTTATAGGATATTTTCCTTTAGAGCCAATTGGTTCATAGGAATAGATTCATATACTCCACATTTCAAAGGAAATAAGCATGATATCATTTTTATAGCTTTAGAGCCACTTGGTTTATATGAATGGATTCCTATACTCCCATAATTTCAAAGGAAAATAAACATTAGCGTATATTCAATAGAAAAGTTCCTATGATGTGAACCAAATGACATCTCTTTTCTAATCCCTCCTCATAGGAATTGAGATACGTGTCATCTCTAGATTAAATAGAGAAGTTCCTATGATGTGAACCAAATGACATCTCTTTTCCAATCCCTACTCCTGGGAATTGAGATACATGTCATCTCTTTCCCTACAACTTCATGTATACATCTTCTATTCCTAAATAGCTAGTACAACCCACTAGTAGCTTTTTTCCTAGACATGCAACTATGGCACAAGAACACGTCATGCGTGCAAGTCATAAATCACATTGTTTTTTCTACTCTATGCATGCAAGCACCACATCATAAATTCGTGCATGTACTCATAAGTTATTTCTTGCATTACATTTTGCATTGACAATGTATGTTCTGGTCACGTGCACACATATGTAGTTCAAATTCACATTTTTTTACAAATGTCATTCTTTTAACTGCAATTCATTTTTTCTCTTTGTACTCCCTCCGTCTAGGTGTGTAAGTCATCTTCCGAAAACCAAATAATCCCAAAACACTTTGGCACGGTACATTAACTCCCTCCTCGTTTCTTGTTTCGTGGCATATCAACCAATAAGAGATGTGGGCCGTGAATGCTTTCCCAAAACACAAGCACTTCTCCTTTGTTCTAGAATCTTCCATATCATAATTGCCCAAACTATTTTTCTAAATGAATTACCATTATTTGTTTTTTACTTTATGCTTTACAATGCACAATCCCATGAATCTTAACCTTTTTATAAAACTAATTGATTTTGAATGAGATTAACTATAATAACTAAACGAACATCTACATCATGCATATATGACTCAAAGCTTTACATGCTATAGTGTGTATTTATTCATAATTTGGTTTCCAAATCTCATGCGTTCAATGCATGTACCTTACTTGTTTTGAGTAGAGTAGCAAATTTCACGCGACTGCGGATATATCAAAATGCAGGGCCCATGCATCATTGCCTTTCGGTCGAACCTACGTCCACAATTTTTTGTACGTATATCTCCACTGGTCCCCGAACCCAAAATGCTTCCTCGTTCCCATAAAACCAAGCAGCCCACACATATTAAGGCGTCGACTCGAACTCAATCCCTCTCCCGTTTACTATGACATGGCCCCGCATGCCGTAGTACTCCTACAAACCCTACCGCCGCACGCATCATCGGTTTTCTTCAAGAGGATGAGGGAGAAGCGGATTTGTAGTGGAGACTCTTTCAAAAAACAGGATTTGTAGTGGAGGCCCCTACCCTAGGGTGCCCTAGGTAGCTGCCGCACGCATCATTGGTTTTCTCTTTTCTTTATGCTCTTGCACCTAGAGTGAAATGATGGTTGCTTCGTCCGTCCAGCTTAATGCGGGAAAGGTGGAGCTTTGTGATTTGATCCCTCATCGCTCATTTACTACTACCGCGACGCTATGACCGGGGTGCCTCCAAGTCCAACCGCTGCTCTGAAATGTAATTTGGTGCATCGCACGTGGAACTAGACGGTGGATGAGCCACATGTCGGCCAAAGGGGTCCTGTTAAGTGTGTCACCATTTCGTGTGCGGACTGACCCTGCTTGAGTTGCTACGCCAACAAGACAGGAGCAACCTACCACTTGGTTTTACTCCTCGGTGAATCCCTACTATATTGATCTAAAAAGATACGTACTGTACTACCCTCTCCGTCTCGGTTTATAGGGCGCACACGTAGTTTTTGGTCATCCATTTGACTAAGTAAATATGAGTTACTATGTCACAAAAAGTATATCATTCGATTCTTAAGCGGATGTAGTTTCTAAACATATACTTCCTTTGTCTAGGTGTATAAGTTACCTTACAAAAACCAAATAATCCCAAAACACTTAGGCGCGATGCATTAACTCCCACCTCGTTTCTTGTGTCTTGACATATCAACCAATAAGAGATGTGGGGTGTGCATGTTTTCAATGACTCGAGAATACGAAACACGACATGCAGTGGTTAGTTCATTGCATACAATGCTATTAATTAGCAAATAAACATTAAGTTCTCGCGTTTTCTCCTCCTTCTTGGTCACGGTGCACAACCTAAGATGACTTATTCACCTAGACGGAGGGAGTACTGTTCATCACATATATAGCCAGTTAAATTCTCAACCTAGAACGATGTGCATGCCCTGTAAACCGATACGGAGGAAGTAGTAAAGATGAAGTGATTTACCGAGCGATGGGCGGGGGAGCATGGCCTGTCATGCGGTCCCACGTGTCATGATGTACTAAGGCGATGCGTGTCCCTCTTGAGGCAGAACAACGACAGAAGCAATACTATGTGGTTTTCTTGAAGGACATGATGGCGAAGCGAAGTGTGAAATAATGGTTGCTTCGTCCGTCTGGGAAGGTGCGGCATTGTGATTTGACGTCTCATTGCTCATTACTACTACTGGGGCGGTACGACTGGGGGTGCGTCCCCCCTGCTGTTCTGCACTGTTAGTTGGTGCATGACACGTCGACCCGGTTGCTATATCTCCCACATGTCGGCGAGATGAAGTACAGAATTCATGAAAGTGAGCGTCGACGGAGGAGTACCAGCACGACTTGGTTTTTGCTGCTTCGCGCGATGCATCGATACAAACCCGGACAAAAAAAGGCAAGGGCAGGTCTTTTCCCGCGCGGCAGGCAGGGGAGTTTGGCATAGTTTGTTCGAGGCAACGAGGCAGGAAAGGAAACAATCAAATAAAGGTTGAGCGACTTAGTGTTGGGAAAATCTGATTTTATGGAGTACGTACCCACTATGGAGGTAGTATACTACCTACTACTCCCTCCTTTTCAGTTTCTAGGGCTCGTCTAAAAAATTCATTTTTCCGTTGTATAAGTCTCAATTCTACTACTAGTAGTAGTACCATCACATGTTGGATTTCGAGGTGCGTTAAATCACCCGATGCAAGCATTGTCATGAGAAAACTCACCAATGCATGTAGAAGTTCATGGAAATTTAGTGGTCCTGCATGCATTTGTTCTAATTAATGCCTCGGTAAACATAACTTCTTGAAAAAAATGAGCATACATTACTTGTGCAAACTACGAAATTAATTCCACCACTCACCGTCTACGTTGGTTGGAGAGATTTAGAAATTGAGCCATAAACTGGAAAGGAGGGAGTAGTAACATAGCCTAGGGTAGCTTGCTGCACCACAGACTCCATGAAAATTGCTGTAGTAGTACTACTCCAAGGAAATTGAGCCATAAACTGGAAAGGAGGGAGTACTACTAAAGGACATATATTCCAAACAATATGATAATCTCTCTAACCAAGGTAGGTACGAGGAGTAAACAGAGGGAGTAGTAAAATTTTCTCCTCGTCCTACGAGCCACCGCGCACGTGGGCAAGGGAGCAGGCGTAAGGCTTAATACTAATACCTCCGTCCTGGTTTATAGGTCACCTTTGTAGTTTGTGCCAATTTTTTACCAAATATTTAGCTAACAAAATGTTAATGCATGTTAACAAAAATTGTATCGTTGGATTCGTATTTCATCATAGTTTTCAATGACATAATTTTTGGTAACATGCATGAACGTTTTGTTAGTTCAATCTATAGTCAAAATTTGACACAATATACAATGGGGACCAATAAACCAATATACAATGAGTAGTAGTAAACAAGCTTCACCTCGTCCTGCGAGCCACCGCGCCCGTGGGCGGGGGAGGCGGCATAGTAAGCAAGCTTCTCCTTGTTCTGTGAGTTGTCGGGACACATCAAAAGTAATACGTACAGAGCATCTCGAGTGTATAGAACCTTGCCTCTAAGGTAGGCCCCACATGGTTTGCCTCTTTTTTAACATAATGCGTCAAGTCGCAATTTGTTTGTTCACCCGTGGTAGACGGTCTTCCATCAAGTGGACAACCAGTACACATGTCAAATTACCACATGGGCTGCCTTTTCATATAGAAAAGAGCTCCAACGTGTACCCGTGCGGGTGTGGTTGGGAAAGAGACAGGAGTACATGTGCCGTGTGTGCACCTCTTCTCTTCGTGCTCGTCCCCCACCTACGTTAACTACAAAAAAAACACACTTCCGTGATGATACGTGTTTGTCACAGTAGGTCACGTTTTTTTGTCATGCATGTACATCCATGAAAAATTTATGACAGAATCAAGATAGTCATACCTGTGCTGTCGTAGAAGTGTTCCATGACATTACCAAAATTATCATCATGGAAGTGTCCACTTCCATGATGATAAATCGCGCGTCACAGAAGTGCTTTCGTCAAGGGTGGCCGACACGTGGCATCCACCGTAACGGAATGCCGTTAAGCTATCGGGTCAGGTTTTGGATCCAATAACCCGTTAACAGCCCCAACCAATGGGGATTTTCCACGTGTAAAATCATCGCTGGCTGGAGGAAACACGTGTCGGCTCATCGTTGGGACAGATGTCATCCACTCATTGGACATAAGGCGCCTATGATACGTCGACACGTGGCACGGCCCAACAGAGGCCCATTACTGTGAAAAGGCCGACCCGTTTGACTTGGTCAAAAGGTGGCGGGCCGGCCCATGTAAAGCCTGTTAACGGCCTGTTCGCATATAGCCCATTTACAACCTGCTAACACAAGGCCCGTCACGCCCTATCCGAATTAGGCCCAGTAGCGTCATCTGGGCCACCCAATATGATTCCAGCCCGTTTTCACTTCTGGCCCATGTATGGCCCATGACGTCTTTCGGCCCATATGAGGCCATATGTAACTCTTGGCCTATTAACGGCCCGTGATGAAACTGGCCCGTAATGAACAATGTATCACTTTACACCCATTAACGGCCCATGGTGAAACTGGCCCGTAATGAACAGTGTATCACTTTATACCCATTAACGGCCCTATATTCCGTTGGGCCGTTTCTAGCCCATGTTATCTTTCGGCCTTCTCAGAGCCCATTTATTCTTGGGCTCATTTCCAGCATTCGTTTACTTATGGCCCGTTACTGTCATTTTCTGCTTGTGGGAAATTCAGCCCGTGGTTATAGTCCGCCCGTTTGTGGTCCGTTAATACGTTGGGCCGTTTTCATAGCGTCATCAAATACGGCCTATTAACGATGGCCCGTTATGGTCGGCCCATGAACGGACGATTCCAACTCTGGCCCGTTTACGGCCATAATGCGGTCTGGCCCATGTTTGGCCAATCGATCATACGAGCCGTATAAGGCCCATTGATGATACGACCCGTAGAAGGCCCATTTTTTCTATGGCCCGTAGAAGGCCCATTGTTTCTACGGCCCATAGAAGTACCAATGTTTCTACGACCAGTAGGAGGCCTAGTGTCACTACAGTAAATATCAGTCCATGGTTATTGTGGCCTAGTTTTAAAAATAGGTTATTGCAGCCACTAGCTAACCGCGGAAAAAGAACTGCAATGACTACAAGCAAAGAAATAAACAAGACAACAAGGAAATAAATAAGGAAGCAACTAACGCTAGGCTATCATGGCTATTACACATATTACATCCACAGGGCATCAAAGTTCGCCGCCAGTGCAAATATAGGGAACAAAGCATCATATCATATACACTGGTTGTCAAAGTTGGCGACCAACGCAAATAAACACCGCAGCAAAACAAATCCAGAACTGAAACCACTTCAGAAGATCCCAAGAAACAATATCCTGGGTACCCATAATGCTGGCAAGATGCTTAGCAAGCTTATTAACTTTCTCTTGTTTGGCGCTTAAATCCTCCAGCGCTTGCTGTTGCACCAGAAAATATGCATCTGAATTCTGCAGGGACTTCCTCAGTCCTTCAGCTTCCTGTCGCAGCACATCTGATCGATGTCTTTCAACTTGAAGTTGAGACTCAAGAAGACGAACTGATTCAGGCAGCGAGTTCGAAGAGCTTGTGGCAGCAATAGTGGCGAGTAACTCAAACACCACATCAAGACAGGACTTTTAGGTTCCCTCACTGTCGTCAAGATAGTTTTTACCAGCTTTCTTGGAGACCAACAGGGATGTCTCACTATCTTGAACCTTATCTCCATTACTTCCTATACCATTGGATAACGCGGTACTGTTCTCCAATATTTTGTCCGCATTCTAAAAGAGAAACAAGCAGACACATCACATGTTTACCATGTTGTATATGAAACTCATTTTGGTAAATGAGTTCAGTAGTAAAGTGGACAGGATAACAACATGAAACAAACATATATCTATGTACCATGGTCACTTTATGGTCTGTATCATTCTAGTTTTTGTTGCCAAATCAAGATAGAGACACAGTTCAAATAATATTTGTTCAAGACAAAGCAGAATAGACAGAATATAAGTGTGGGTAACTGTAGAACAATAACAACACTTGTAATGTGCATGACATGAGAACATAACTGTTTATTTAATTTAAATTGAAATCAACATAGAGCAGGTTACAACAGCAAACCAGTTAAAGAAACAGGTTTAAAACATACCTGTTGCACCATTGGAGTTTCAATTCCATCCTTCAAATTTGAAAATAGTTGGTATGAGTAAATACAGTAATGCAAGAGCAAAGGAGTATGAACCATAGCTACAAATCCTGACCTGAGAACAAATCTTCTTCTCCTTTAAGCGTTGAATTGGGATTCGGAGTGGTGGTCCTCGTGCTTTGGGCACTGCAGTTCCCTTACTAACTGCTCGTGTTTGGGTGCTCTGTGGTGGAGACGATGCTGTGTCAACTGGAACTGGGTTACTATCTGCCGGGGTTGGGGTTAGAAGGGGTGTAGCTAGTTCTCTGTCCAACTGGGTAGGGGTACAATCTGCGAGAGTCTGGGTCATGTGTGGTGGATCTGGTCCTTGGGCAAGTACAACCGTGGTTCTATCTGCATCAACTGGTAGCACTATCTTTTCTGAAGACCGTGTTGTTACTCCCTTAGATACTGCCATCACGCTCTCCAATTCAAATGGCTGATAAACAAGAAAAGTAATTGAAAGTATAGACATTGTATGATAGACAGGTGCAATGGATAGTGTGTAATAAAAGAGGGCATGAAATAATTCATATTTATGTTTTCTAACCAAACAGGATAGCATGACACAATTTCACATATATGATGGCTAACTAAACAGGATAGCATGACACAATTTCACATTATGATGGCTAACTAAAAAAGATGGAAAGAAATAGTTCAAAATATGAGACTATATAAACAGGATGACATGACATAACTGTATAATGTGTTTATTAGATAGGTTGGCATGCCATAATTCACATACATTCACGGATAGAATGCCATAATTCAAAATATGATGACTGTAAACACTAAACAGGATGAGATGATATAACTATATGATGTCTTTATTAAATGGGTTGCCATGCCATAATTCAGACAGATGATGTGTATGTACTATGTAAACATGATGGCATGATATAATTCAAATATATGATTTATATAGTAAGCAAGTAAGCAGATGGCAATCCATATATGATGTAAAAACTAAGCAATGCAAGACAACATGCATGACATGGGTAATATAACCCTGCCAAGTTTGAGCATAGACCTCAGGGGGGAAATAGGACTGGTCATGAGTCTCTGAATCCTCCTCTGAGGAGCTCTCTGTAACCAGCAAGATGTCTGCTTCAGCAGGTAGCATTGTCTGCTCTGAATACCTTGTTTTCTCTCCAGATACTTCCATCACCGCTTCAAATGGCTGATGCACGGGAAGAGTAGTTGAATATACAAACGTTGTCGACAAATGGAACACGTAATACAAAAAAATGATAGCATGATATAATTCACATACATGATGATTGGCTAAACAGCATGGCATTGCATAATTCACATATATAATGCCTTTGCAACAAGATAGCATTGTATAATTCACATATATAATGTCTTGCAACAAGTTGGCAATGCATAATTCACATATATGGTAATTAGACACTGAACAGGTGGCATTCACACAAAGCATGTCTAAACTAATCAAATGACATAGCAATGCGAGACACCATACGCACGATATGACCAACATAACGCTGCCAAGTTAGTGCGTACACCTCGGGAGGGGGGGGGGATAGGACTGGTCATCTGTCTCTGAATCCTCCTCTGAGGAGCTATCCGTAACCAGCGAGATATGCGCTTCGTCAGATAGCATAGTCTGCTCTGAAGACCTTGTTTTCACTCCAGAATTTGCCATGACCGTGTCAAATGGCTGATGCACACGAAGGACAGTTGAATGTACTAACATTGTTGACAAATGTAATATGTAACGGAAAAAAAGGATGGCCTGATGTAATTTACATATAAGATGACTGGCACAAAGGATGTCTAAACTAAGCAGATGACATATTTGATGTATAAAGTAAGCAATGCAAGACACCATATGCATGATATAACCAACATCAGCATGCCAAGTTAGAGAGAAGACCTCAGGGGGTAAATAGGAGTTATCTTCTCCTTCTGAATCCCCCTCAGAATATATATCTTCCTCTCGATTACAATCCGAAATGCGTGGAGGGGGGCTGCCTTTGCGCCTACCATGGAGCGACGTTTGCAAGAAATTTTATTGCCATGCAAGGCTCGTCTCTTTTGCTCAACATGTTCAATTCCATTGTTTACAATAACTGTCATGCATAGGAATAAAACATAGTGATATTATGTACGGAGTGCATGCAGAAATCCAGTGTGATGGTAGCAACGTGTGGATAGACCCAAAACCAATAACAGCAGGCAGATAATGGCTCCAGTTAAAAAATACAGATAATGGCTTCTTTACTGTTTGTTTCCCACCCAACATGAAACTCATAGTAGACACCGGAGATTAGCCAGATAGTAGATAGATACTATTGATAGTGGCCCCGATATGTAACCCACAACCATTTAAAAACTCAAGTTTGACCATTAGTTTGGAGCTGACTCAAAGTCTAATCGGTGAACAGGACGATAAAGTAGCATGTAATATTAAGCGATGCATAACGTAAGCAGACACGAAAGAGTGCGATGTCTCTTGCGGACCCGTGTAGTCCTCGAGGTCATCTGCTCGGTTGATGATGGTAATGCAGTTTTCATGGCTGCCAGCGGCGGGGAAGAAGATCTGAGGCGGCGAAAGACAGTCTGGAGGCCGGATCCCTGCTGTGCTGGACCCTTCTGTCCTTGGAGCAGCTGAGCTGGGGTGGAGGACGGCGCAGCAGGAGCGGGACAAACCACGCAAGGTTTTCTTTGACAACTAGATGTAAGAGAAGTAATTCTGTAAGGGCTCGTTTGAATTGGAGGATTCCAACAATGCAGGGATAGGAAATAGACAGGAATAGGATAGGAATGCACGTGCAAAACAGAGAATTTAAAAACACATGATTTCTGCCAATCTGGGTGTTTGATTCACAACAATTGGAAGATCACATGATGCAAAGAAGCATGGTGAGATTAAGTCAAACCACAAGAAAATGTACGGTTATAATGCTATTATGCTACTATCTCTTAGTCTTGTGCTTCATGAATAGGAATTTGAAAAGGAGGACAAGTGAAAATTAAAATTCCTACGTTTTTTCTTTCAAGGAGACACTAAAGGAACAAATACGTGTGCTCAGTGGACAATATATATAACATGTAGAGTAAAAAAGAGATGCAACAAGTGTACAACCTCTTTGGCGAAGCCATGTCGATCTCAGCGTGATTGGGTTGGCCGATGAGGATGCTCCGGCTGACTTTGCTGTCGGAGGAGGGGAAGAAGATCTTAGGCGTCTGGAGATGGAGCCCGACGTACTGCTCCGCTGTGATGGAGGGTTTCGTCGTTGGAGCAGCTCCGGTGAGTTGTACGACGCCGAGGCTGACGGAGGACAAGAGAGACAACGAACAACGTTAACCAGAGTGGAATTCTTATAGCATCTCCAATACATGACGTAAAATACATAACCACAAAGTGCTAGATGTAAAATACATCAGCTGCTCATCTCTGAACTTAACTGTCGAAATTGAACTTAACTGTCGAAACTGAACTTAACTGTCGAAACTGAACTTAACTATCGAAACTGAATTTTGCTGTCGAAACTGAATTTTGTTGTCGAAACTGAACACACTAGCAAGGTGAGGCTACACGTCGGTCGACTTACTTTTTCATCTCTGGTCAGTCGATTTTGCAGCCGTTGGATACGAAATCAAGGGCCTGCGGTTCATCTTCAACCTCCACCCCCCTGAGCCGCCAGCCACCACCGGCCAAACAGCAGCCCCCAGCCGCCCGCCCTGAAAACACTCCCCACCGCCGGTCCGCCGCCACCCCGGCCATCCCTCTAGGCCCCCCGTGCCGAGCTTTTTCTCCAGCGATCCCCACGCCACCTCCCCGCCAACGCCCCGCCACCGCCAGCGACCATCGCCCATCCTGAACCCTAAGATAGATAGTGGGGTACCTCTCCGGCGAGGCCCCCTCGCTGCTGCGGCTGGTTCTTCCTTCACCCCGGCGAGCCCCCCACCCCCCTGAAAATCAACTGACCCACAAGTCGATTCAGTTGACTGAAGTGTAGCTAAATCGGAGCAGCATCGCAAGCAAGAGCAAGAGCGAGAGCAGCAGCGCGAGCAAGAGCAATAGCAAGAGCAGACCAGGCAGGGGACCGAGAGCAAGAGTAGAGCATTAGTGCGAGCGAGAGCTGAAGTAGCAGAATCTCCTACTGATGTGGACGTCGCCGCCAAGGGAGCGACGCCGTGGAGGAAGTGGCCGGCGACGCCACCGTGGATGGAGCCGCGCTGTGTCGGCTCGGGACCGAGCGCCGGCGGCACTGTGAGATCGAATCAAGAAGAAAATGCGGTGATTAGTGTACAACCTCTTTGGTGGCGCCGATTAGGCCGCAGCTTCATCCGAGGAAACAGTGATGATGATGCTCTTCCGGTGGTGCAGGTGAAGACGGCGGTGTGGGAATGGAGGTGGCGTGAAAGACGAGGGGAACATCGGGGCAGCTCCTTGGAGGTGGAGGACGGGGTGGCTGAACCGGTGGGACGATGAGATCGACGACGGATCCTCATCCAGTACGGTGGATGAGGGACATCGAGGTGTTGCTGTGGACGACGTCGTCGGGGAAGAGGCTCCGGCTGGGTGGCGGACGGAGCAGGGTGTGGGGTTTCTTCGCGGGTTTTCACGGCCTCGGTGTATGAATGGGTGGGAGGATGGGATGGCAGTGGGGAACCATGGCTTAGAGATGCGCTTGTCCGAAATGTGGGGTAAGTTACGAAAGTACCACCACCGATTTGAGGTGGTTCTTTCGGTTCAGGGGTACCACGGGCATTTCGCGTGTCAGCATTTCACAGGAGGTGGGAGTTTTCGCGCGCTTTGTAATTTCGGAATAGCAAGGCGTGGGTTGAGATGGAGGGAGTTGTCGAAGCACAACGAGACAAAGATATATCTTAAATATTTCGGGCTAACAAGGCGCGGGTTGAAATTTCCGGACAAGCCTAACGTGTACTGTACCAAATCAATGCGCACTACAAATGTCATTCAAAACTTTGAATTCATGTTATGTTCAATTAAAATATTTCGCTACGTGTATAATGCATGCCACCTACTACTCAAATGAACGTTTTAGTGCATTCCAAACGTATATACTACCGCTTCAATATGAACTAAATTTGAATTCGTTTCTCTATTTGAATAAGATCTACAGTAATGATTGTTGTGAAGTCAAAGCATTTGAATTCGTTTCTCTGTTTTAATAAGATCTACAATCATCATAATTGTCAAGTTAAACCATCGTTTGTGTATTATCTTCACAACACACCACATGATTAGTCTCAAGTTACATATGAACTATGTGTACTATATGAACTCGAACTAGATTTTTTGAATCCACTTTATTTTGATTTCAAATCACATTACATTTCTAGCTCTAGCTAGATCTTCATAATCTAAACCATGTCTCATATGTATAATGTGTTTATCACATTATGTATGGTGCCCCACCCCCTACGCCTACAAGTATTTAGATGTGAGTTGCAAACACCACACATTACCACAAATTCAAATAAAATGTGAGAATGTTCGATATATAGTATTGTTTAGATTGTTCGATATTTAGTTGTAAGCTGCAAACGCCACACATTATCACAAATTCAAATAAAATGTGAGATTGTTTGATGTATAGTATGGTTTAGATTGTTCGGCATTTAGATGTAAGTTGCAAACTCCATGCATTATCACATTATGGTATAACATGTGCACAACACGTGAATCACCGCTATATTCATGCATGCAATGTTTAAAACACTATGATCTCCTATTCAAATATATGAATCCGCTTTCATATCAATTTATGATCTTTGTTAGTCTCTTACACCCACACAATCCTCTAACCTTTGTAGCTACCACTAACTTTCTCTCGTGCATGCACACGTCCTCCTCGCCCTCCCCCTCCCTCGGCATTCTATCCACCGGGAACATTCATTTTTTTTCTTTAGGTCGTTCTCCCAGAGTCTCCACAACTCCTTTCCGACACACACCGATCAATAAACCTCGCCAGCAATGCCTCCCTACAACATACACACACACCTTCAATCTCCTCCTTTATGTGTCCTTGCCTCGTGTCCCTCATACGGTCAGACACACGTGTAAACTCTTGCCCCTCTTTTCATCGATCTCACAGCTGCACACTCCTCCCCCTATCTAGTTAGTAGTTGGGCCTCTCGCACCACCTCCTAGCTCCATTCTCTCTGTCTATCCGTCTCGCTGGGCCTTATTTGCCTCTAACAAATGGACGTACACCGACCGATCTCTCGCTATACATATAGCTAGCTAGGTCATTATAACTTGTTTTTACCCACACGTCAATCGATCTACCTCATTAGTTGTGTCTCTCCCTTCCTCGGACAAACAACAATTGATCTACCGATCTAGTTAGGTTTGCTTACCAAACACATGGTTCCCCTTGATCATCCATGGATGCGTCCCGACAGATCTATCACGCACAGACACACACAGGAACACATCCCCACTCTTATTGATAATATTGCAGTTCCACCCTCAGTTTGTCTAGTAGGCCTCTCCCACCATCTTCTAGAAGCAACTCCATCACCCATCCAGCACTCTACCCCTCTCCCTCCCTCTCCCTCCCTCTCTCTCCTCTCTCTCTCTGTCCCATCATATTGCTCGTCCTTCAGTTATGTATGGATGTCGACCGATCTCCCTCAGGACATAGCTGGGTCTCTCCTTCTCAACACATATACGAGTCGTTCTACCTCTATAGTTAGGCCTCTGCCTACCCCTCCCCAGACACACACCGATACATCGAGCGCTCTAGTCATGTCTCCCTGCCACACACAAACTTGACATGTGCCCTCTAACGTTCCGGTAGGCCAGTCGCCCCTATATCTTTGACTTGCACACACACACAATTTCGATGGCTCTCTTCATCGATCTCGCACCCACCCACTTGATCCTCTCTACGACTCTATCGATAGCTATGACCCCTCCCTCTCTTCTCGTGGATTGCCCGACCCTCTATGTATGATATGGATAGGCCTCCATTTCACACACATTGCATGCAAAATTTTGTTTGAGATGTCATTGACACATATTCCCACAAATAATTCACGAAATCAACCCCCACCGCAAAACAAAAAACACTCACGAACGCGGTTTGTATCTCTCACACACACCCACGTAGGTGGGGGGCGTGCACGAAGAGAAGAGGTGCATGCACAGCGCACGTACTCCCGTCTCTTTCCCAACCACACCCGCGCGGGTACACGGTGGAGCTCATTTCTGTACGAAAAAGGCAGCCCACGTGGTAATTTGGCATGTGTACTGGTTGTCCACTTGGTGGAGGGAGCACCATCTACCACGGGTGAACAAACAAATTGCGACTTGACGTGTTATGTTAAAAAAAGAGGCAAACCATGTGGTGGCTACCTTAGAGGCAAGGCTCTATACACTTGAGTACTTTTGATGTGTCCCGTCAACTCGCAGAACGAGGATAAGCTTGCTTAGTATGCCGTCTCCCCCGCCCACGGGCACGGTGGCTCGCAGGATGAGGTGAAGCTTGCTCTGCCTTACGCCCGCTCCCTCGCCCATGCGCGCGGTGGCTCGCAGGACGAGGAATTTTTTTTACTACTCCCTCCGTTTACTCCTCGTCCCTACTACCTTGGTTATAGAGATTATATCATATTGTTTGGAATATATATGTCCTTTAGTAGATTTCAATATGAACTACTAGTACATACTCCAAACACTGATGTATATAGACGTATTTTAAAGTGTAGATTCACTCATTTTGCTCCGTATGTAGCACTCTCCCTCGCCCCTCGACCCTCGCCCACGTGGTGGACGTGCAGCAATTCATTTGGTCTCATATAGCCAGAACGATATATACTGCACTACCATTATTGCTCGACTTCCTAAAGAGGCGAAGAGCCAATCGCAAGGTTAATATTTTGGAGATGCCAAGCGCAAGGTTATAGGAGAACAAGTAGTAGGTGCCGCGCCATTTATAAATAAAGTTTTTTTTCTTCAGTGGCACATATGCAATATGATAGGTTAATATGGAGAGAAAAGGAAACCGCTCCACTATATACATAGTCAGGATGGGTCAGCCTACACGGTTGCTTGCTGGGGTTGCTCTCTTCACACTCTCTCGCACAAAACAATTGTGGCCACATCTCTAACATCCCGGCGGATCATGTCCACTTGGGGAAGGGGTGGATGCTTAGTGTAGATGCGGTGGCCGTCGCCGACGATGAAAACCCACTGTCGGCACGTCCCAATCAGGGGTCCCCGTCGTTCTCTCTCACAAAGCCAGTGAGGTTGCCTTCATCCCTTGCTCACTGCCGCGACGTTGGCAGTTGCCGCCTCCCGCCGCCCTCCTCAAGGTTGAGCTACGTCCCTCAGGTACAACTCCCTTTACAGCCGGCTTGCACCACTGCTCCAGCTGCCCACATCACTCCCTATGGATATTTCTCTAGTACTTCTTTGCCCCGCACATACCTCTACTGGCTTCTATGTACTGTATTTGCGATGAGTTTATGTCTCATCAACTAGTCCCATTAATCTCATTCTAATCACGCTTCTTCAATTTCTTTGCCACAGGGATGCTCATCTCGATTTTGGTGAAATTGCACAAAATGATCCGATGGTCAAAAGGTTGCAAACTTCATTTCTTAGGAAGCGCCACGTTGCCAGCAAATTAAAGCCTAGTTAGGGTTTATGGTTCAAGAGCTAGGGACTGCATGGATCATTTTTTCTTTAGCTGTCTCTGTTACAAAATAAGTGTCAACTTTAGTAGTAGTACAACTTTGTACTAGAGTTTGCACAAAGTTGAGACACTTATTTTGGAACGGAGGGAGTACATATTTGCTATGATCTGTCAACCATTGAGATGCAATAGCATGCATGTTAGTCTCCTTTGTATTTGATGAAATGTTGCAACGGGCAACCTTGGACGCAAGATACATGTAACAGAAGCTCTAAGCTTCATAGCATTGTACAAATTTATCTCGCTGATAAATTATAGTACGTACTATACTAGTACTTCCTCCGTTCCTAAATATAAGTCTTTATAGAGATTTCACCATGAACCACATGCGGATGTATATAGATGCATTTTAAGTGTAGATTCATTCATTTTGTTCCGTATGTAGTGGAATCTCTACAAAGAATTATCTACTAGTAATAGCTATCCCCCACTACTAGGAATTCTCTATCCTCTCCTTGAGTCACATCATCAAAATTGATGTAGCCGTTAGATGAAGTAAATCAGTCAAGAATAGCCATTTAATCTAGACGTTGAGAGGCTCCGCACTAAGCCACATGCAAGCATGCAGAAATACCGTGGCACATGCATGTGAGTGGGTTTTAAATCACATCAGCATGTCTGCATGCAAGCATGCACCGGTAGCATGCATGTAACTGAGCTTTTAAGTCCCATTAACATGTCAAAAAGAAAAATATAATCCCATTATGCAGCAGGAGTTGGCTGATCTTTTTTCCTTACATGGGATGATCTAAATGATGATGGGAGTTTATTTAGTTTGGCTACCACATTTGTCATGCGGTTATAGAGTTTCTTTAGTTCTATGAAATCGATAATTTTGCACAGAGAGATATACCGCTGTTCCGCGGCAACGCGCGGGGACTCATCTAGTAATATTTAGGAACGGAGACTACTATGTAAAGAGTTAGGTGTCACACGGTGATAGTGTGAGGTGGGCCATGTAATCACCGAGCCTGCGTGTTTTCACTGCTCTTGCACGCCTCCGCTGTAAGAATGGAGAAAATTGTAATCTAGTAGTAGTACCTCCTTTCGCCGAAAGCATGGGACATCCAACAGTCCTACCACCTCAGTAATAAAGACCAATGAGCCGTCAAATCACATAGACCCAGCAGTAAGTTGGACAGACGAAGCAACCATCACTCTTGCACCAGTGAGAGGTCGCGTCCGCTCTGCCCGGGCATGAATGCGGCACCGATTCTTTGGAGCGGCGCTGATCGTTTCGGGCGGGAAGCGCGCGCGGGCGATGGAGGGGCTTTGGGTGGGCCAAGCTAGTCAGGAGCGGGCGTGGCAGCTGTCCGCATGTCCCTACCGGACACGCCCGGAAACGAGAGGATGCACCGACTCCCGCGGCTAAAATCGTACACTACACAACATCTCTGTGTAGGAGTAGGTCGATTTGTCGCTCTCTCTAACACACACATCCTGTTAAACACACACACACGCGCGCGCGCGCACACACACACACACGCGCGCACCTTGGTCCCGTTGCACCTTCTAACGTGACTTATTACACCTAGACAGAGGGAGTAGTAAGTATACGAGATACGGTGGCACACTGACTTAAGTCGAATACAAGTGCCGAAAATTTGTGTGCATGTTACAATAAGGATTCACTTAAAATAGTATGTGAGCGAACAGAGCGATCAATTGGACAGTGTTTCCGAGCAGTACCGAGATGTGTGAGGTAAGATACACCACTGGCGCTTTTAATTTTTCTTATTAATTTGTTTGTTTCACCCTCCGACTGGTGGGACCCAATGTACTACGTGGCGAGAGGTAAGGTGACTAAGGCTGCATTATTTCTGCACCACTATGGATAGTCTTACCACCAAAGTCACATGACACGATTATGATTGAAATCCCAATGACCCCCCCACATACCAAAAAACACGACATGCTTGTCACACGAATGCAGGAATGTATAAAAGGTTATTTCCCTCTCGTTGAACATAACGGGACGGTTGTGTAGCTGGTTAGCCTGTTCGCTCATCAAACTTGAGGTCTCGGGTTCGATAACTACACTTGAGCATAATTTGTGCCAGGAGGATTCTTTGACTGGTCAAAATGTTTTCTAGGGTTTGCACACTTGACACTCTCTCTTTAGTATATATATACATGCTGGAGCCTCAGCGCTTGTAGTTGCTCTCTTCACACTCTCTCGCCCTCTCCCGCTGGAGCCTCAGCGCTTGTAGTTGCTCTCTTCACACTCTCTCGCCCTCTCCCACTGGAGCCTCAGCGCTTGTAGTTGCTCTCTTCACACTCTCTCGCCCTCGCCATGTCGGATTTCGGGTTCCGGCAGACCCTTGAGGTTCGAACACTGGGGTGCGCGCGGAGATCTCTCCCCTACTGATCTACGCCCGATCTCCTCGTGCGAACTAAGCTGGAAACGATGAACAACACAAGGGACACGAGATTTATACTGGTTCGGGCCACCGTTGTAGTGTAATACCCTACTCTAGTGTGTTGTGTGATGGATTGCCTCAAGGGCTGATGATGAACAGTACAAGGGAAGAACAGCCTCGCGAGGGGTGTTCTTGAGCTGGTGCAGTGTGTTCTACTTGGTCTCTCCCTCTTTCTCTACCGGCTTGCTCGATCAGAGTTCTCGATGCCTCTACTCTGTGGTGGCTAGCTCTATTTATAGAGGCCCTGGGCCTCTCCCCAAATAATGAGCGGGAAGGGCGCCAACAATTGGCCATGTTGAAGGGGAACATCTAGTACGAATTATCCTGACCAAAGGTGGTCTTCGGCTGCCAAAAGTGATGGTGATGACGCCGTCTTGGGCTCCACGGTGACCTCCGTCCTGCCGTTCCGCTGGTCTTGGTCTCGTTGCACCGGAATGGTAACCTTTGCCTGATGCCTTGGCCTGTGCTTGCCCCCTTTGCACTGAAAGGGAAACAAGGACACTGCGCAGGCCGGCGCCCGCCTGGTCTTGATTCTTCATGGCTTGCGTCACGGGATGCTCCCGAGGTACCCTTGCATTGATCTCTCCGCCTCCTCGCGAGCCTGCCTGATGAGGCTGCCTCTGAGGAAGCTTCCTGTCGTCCGCCCCGCGAGGCTTGGCCCCTCGCGAGGGTCTTGAGCTTGAGCTTGATGAAGATGGGCCGCGCTGGGCCCCCACTTGAGCCACGCCGCAGGCTGCAGGCAGGCAAGTCTGGGGACCCCCGTTCCCAGAACGCCGATAGTAGCCCCCGGGCCCGAGGCGTGCCTGGGCTTGGCCTAGCAGAGAAGCAAAGGGGCAAGCGCGAAGCGCCGCGGGCCTCAAAAGCCTGTGGCCTTGGGCGCCGCATGGCGGTTGATTGGACATGGGCATCTGCGCTTCCCACGACGCGTCGGCAACTGCACGACTTGACATCCTGCATGCAGAGAAACGGGTTATGATTACCTGCGATCGTGGTGCTCGGCGGTTGGCATCCTCCGGCTATAAGTACGGGACTGCGTGAGCCCCTTCAGTCCGTCCCTTCCAGCTACTCCTTTCTTCTTCTTCCTCGTCTTTGATTCACCTTGCGCCAATGGCACCGATCCGCCGGTTTTCCGCAGAGGAGAAGGGAAAGTCCCCCAAGAGGGTCCGGACCCTCTTCCGCTGAAGAAGCGGCCGGTCCTCTGCTGCCGTGATGAGGGTGCTTGGCAGGAGGAGTCGAGGCCCTGGTACGAGCGGCCACCGCCAGGGTTCCCGCTGCCCTTGTTCGCCCGCGTCATGGGCCCCAGGGAGGAGGGCACCGAGCGACACCGACAGCACCGCTGTCGACGCCGGCGAGTCACGGTTGTGCGTGTCGTTCCTCCTAGAGTCCACGCCGAGGGCTCCTCTCGCGAGTTTGTGCTCCACGCCGCCATGCCTCCACGCTCTTGGATCCGCCTTCCTCCCTCCTTCGCCTTCGAGATGCCGCCAAGCGGGTCTCTGGAGCTCTGGCTGCAGCACGCCAACTGCAGCACCCTTGCGCCCGGAGCGGAGGTCATGGTCGTCGCTCCGGGCAAGGTCTTCATGACCCAGGGCTGGAGCGAGATCGCCCGGGTTTGCCGATCGGTGGGTGCCCTCGTGATTCATCTTGAGTACGACGGCGCCTCCCTGGTGTTCTTCCAGGTCTTCGATGCTGAAGGACGCCGGCTGGAGTGCTGCCCCGAGGGAAGTGGCGGGGGCAATGAACTGGCGAGGGCCCGTCCCGCCCGTTGGTCCTCCAATAGCTTCTCGGGCAGCAGTGGAGGAGCTGAGGAATCCAGCGGCTCCCCCAGGCTTCTCGCGACTCCAGAGACGAGCGACGACAGCTACGAGCCCCCGAGCTCGCGCCGTGCTCGGAGCAAGGCAGCTGCACCAAGCCGCCGACACCACTGATCTGGATGAGGTTGGCGCCGGCGCCGGGCCGCCCACTGTTGATGTTGGCGTCCCCTGCGGAGGCGCAGGCAACTGGCGTTCCTTAGGATTAGCACATTTTGCTCCGTGCGAGGAATCAAGGCAACACCCCGCGGGGGTATGTAAGGTGTCTGCCATGTCTTTCGTGAATATTATATCCTTAATATGAATCAATGCGAGGTGCTTGTTCTGTCCCGGCTAGGCTTGCCCTTTCTATCCTCACGAGGACTTCGCGCACTACGCTGACAGGTCCCAGTCCCCAGGCAGGCTTCAGCCGTCGCTGGTATGCCAGGTCGCGATGCCGTGGTCAAGGCCAGGAGGTGAGCGGCCCGAGGTCTGGTAAGAGCCCCCGAGTCATGATGCTCGGGAGGTCCCCTTTAGCACTCAAGCGGTCCTTGCTGGGTGAGAAAGGAAAGCAGCGTCGCCGTGACAGAGTTGCACAGGGCGGGGATTTGGCGCTCTGTTGGTCTAGCTCCTGTAAGGGCGTGACTTATCTTTTTGGGCTTGGTGTAGTTCCTTGACGAGGCGCCCGACTCGAGAGGTGGCAGCCGAGGCGCTGCTGGGTTAGGTCCTCGCGAGCTTCTTCCCACTCCCCAGTACTTTCCTTAATGCTCTACGTCCTCAGGTCCCGGCCCTCGAGCGAGCTCAGCCGCCGCTGGTATGACAGGTCGCGATTCCGTGGGTCAAGGCCAGGGGGTGAGGGCTGGAGAGCCAGTAAGAGCCCGTGAGTCGCGATGCTCAGGCGCCCCCCTTTTAACGTGCAAGCGGTCCGTGCCGGAGAGAGGGAGTGAGAGCCCGCGATGTCCCCAACGTAGCTTCCGGAGTGGGCCCTGCACACCAATCATAAAGAGAGACAAGACCTGTCGTTATGGTTGCCAGCCAACCCTTGGTCGCTCCGAGGAAGTGATTGGGGCACTGAGGGCCTGGTGAGGTGGCGCCTTGCGGGGCTGCGGCGGCCAGAGCTCGACCACTCAGATTTATCGACATTGCAGGGACGGACCCGTGCGCAAGTGCCGTGCCAGAGCGAGCGGCTCCATAGGTGGGTGTCAATGGAGCAGGCGATTAGGTCGGGTATGTTAAACATGCAGGAGGAAATCCATCTTAAGGTTGATGCAGGAAAAGCAGCCGCCGATGGGTCAGGCCCGAGCTGCTTGGGGTTGATGCAGCCCGAGGGGCGCCCCCCAACGAGGTAAGTAAAGAGCATAAGCAGAACGGATACATGCCGCAGGGACGGACCCATGCGGCTTGGGGATGATGCGGCCCTGTGGGTGCTCCCAGCTAGGAATGAAACTTTGGAAGATGTCACCTGATACCGTCGGAGATGAAGTGATGCTGAAGAAGCGGTGGATGCACGGTGAAGACGTCGGTCCTCACGGGCCCTCAGGCCCAGGAGCCTCGGGAGGCACCAGGGGCACGTGCAGGTCTTCGAGGGCAATTGCCACCTCCGCCAGGACTGCGCGATGCCTGTCCTCCTGAGCCTCCAGACCGTGTTCAGCAGGCCGAAAGGCATGCGAACGTAACTATGAGGTGATCCCTCGCAGTGCCCCACGGTCGAAGGCCATAGGCGCTCTTGAGACGCGACTCGGTTGAGTCCTGGCACGTCGATGCAGACGCGCAGCCCACCATCCTCACCTGGATGTGGGGCTACGGTGGGTAGGCGGCGGCTGCCGCGCATGACTCTTGACTCCTGTAGCTCTTGGGTGTTTCTTGCGATGAACTCCGGAGGGTTTGGGCTTCCTTGCCTTGTACCTTCCTGAGGGAAAAGTGCCTGAAAGCACCCCTCCAAGTGGTGCCCGAGCGCCTCCCTCGCTACCTTGGCAAACTCGGTGGCTCTCCAAGAAAGAGCCCCCGAGCCCTGTCTGAGGAGGGCGCCGGACGCGCCTTCCTATGCGTGAGAGGGTGGCGCCCCCTGATCGGGCGCGAATCCTGGCGCGACGCCTCCGGAGGCGCCTGCCTCCTGGTGACTTGGGCCAGGCGAAGTCTTCTTCTTCTTGAGGGTCTCTTCGGGAAGTCCCCCGCTCCTGCGATCTGGGTCTTCGACTGCTGCGGCTTGGAACGCACGCTGGAGAGAACACACTGCGTCCCTTTCTTCACAGGGTATGGTGATGACTCCACCGCTTCCTGGCAATTTGAGGACATTGTAACCATGGTGAGTCACTGCCATGAACTTTGCTAGGGCTGGGTACCCGAGAATGGCATTGTACGGCAGGTGAATGTGAGTGGCGTCGAAGTCGATGAGCTCGGTGCGGTAGTTGTTGCGCTGCCCGAAGGTGACTGGAAGGCGAACCTGCCCTATCGGAACAGTGGAACCATCAGTGACTCCTAAGAAAGGCTTGGTTGGCTGAAGCTGATCGTATGGCACTTGGAGGTTGTCGAACGTCTTGACAGACAGGATGTTGAGTCCTGCTCCGTCGTCGATGAGGGTCCCGGTGACCTGCACATTGCTGATGACTTGGGAGCGAAGCATCGGGAGGACTCCGGCCGTTTTCGCGCACTTGAGCTGATCCACTCAGCTGAACGTGATAGCGCACATAAACCACCTGAGAGGGCGCGTGGCCTCAAGCTTGGGGAGGACTGCATTCACCTCGCGAGCAAACTGCTTGAAGATGCATTGTGAGGCTGGGGCTTGGGCGCCACCCAAGATGCAAGCTATTGCGCGTGGCCCTTGGTATCCCCCAGCCCCATCGTCTTGGTGTTGGTCTTCATTCCTCCTTGGCGGTGGCGGCAGAGGAGGAAGGCCTGCATTGCCGTGCGGGCGGTCTTCACGAGGCTGATCTCTCCAGCCTCCCTCGCGAGGCTGGTCCTACCAGCGATCCTCGCGAGGGTGGTCACGCCATCCCTGGCGAGGGCCATGTTCTTCCCATCGTCTGCCACCTCTTCCTCGTCCTCGGCCATAGCCCCTATCATTGCGCTCGGGGCGTCGACTGATTCGTCCATCTCGTACAGCCCTGAGCTCTTGACATTCGTTGGTGTTGTGGGTGTGGAGGTCGTGGTACACGCAGTACTGGTTGCCCTTGGATGACTCAGGCTAGTCCCTGCCTCGCTTGGTGTCTGGTTCCGCTGCGAGCACGGCAGCCCCCTTGCGGTTCACGTCCTTGGCCTTGAGCTTCTTCTCTTCTAGGTCGGCTGCCGGGAGCTCGAGGAGGGAAAGGCGCCCTTCCTCAGCCCTGGCGCACTTGGTCGCCAAGTTGAACACCTCCAGGGATGTGCATAGGTCTTCATGGATGGCTAACTCCTCCTTCATCTTGACGTCGCGCACGCCGTCAAAGAAAGCTGAGATGATGGCCTCTTCAGTCACCCTGGGGATCTTGAGGCGAGCGTTGTTGAAGCGCTGAATGTACTTCTGCAGGGTCTCTCCTGGTTGTTGCTTGATGCGGCGCAGGTCGCTCACGGCCGGGGGCCGATCGCGAGTGCCCTGGAAGTTGGCGATGAAGCGGGTGCGCATCTCGCTCCAGGAGGAGATCGTGCCAGGGGCCAGGTTCAGGAGCCAGGTGCGGGCGCCGTCCTTGAGCGCCATGGGAAACCAGTTCGCCATGACCTTTTCGTCTCCGTTGGCGGCTCCGATGCCCAGCTCGTAGAGCTGCAGGAACTCCGCGGGGTCCGCTATGCCATCGTAGCGAGGGGGCAGGTCAGGCTTGAACTTGCCTTGCCACGTGACGCTGCGTAGTTCGGGGGTGAAGGCGAGGCAGCCTGTTGTGGCCACCGGTACCCTTTGCTGATGCTGGGCTTGGTCTTGGGGATCACCACGCGCCACTGCTTGGAGCAGCGCGGGGTCTTGTCATGGAGGCGCAAGGACGCTATCTTGGCGTGCCGGCGCTGGGAGCGCGCGTGCACCTTCTCGGGGGAGAGGGATCTCTTGGCAGCTTCCTTCTTGCTGCGCTGGCGTCAGGCGTGGAGGGTCTCACCCTGGGGCGGCGCGTCTTGGAGCCAGGGCGCCATCTTGGGGAGGAGGTGGCGGAGGCGCCTCCTGACCTTCGCCCCCTGTGCGGAATAGAGGGCGAGGCAGCGAGTAGGACGGTAGGGGGGAGCCCCCTACGGCGCTGACGAGCTCGGTGATGCAGGCGAGCCAGTCCTCGTAGAGGTTGTCGACGGGGCGGTAGTGCAGGAGCTCTCTTGCCAGGAGCAGCGAGGCGTGCGCATCCATGGGGGCGCGACGGGCGTGGGACGACGAACCAGCTAGAGTAAGCAACGGGGTGGCGGTGCGGCCATCCCGCCGCACTGAAGGATGCTGGGACGAGGCCTGCTGCTCGTTCCCCGCCGGGCCGGTGGCGGCATTGGCGGCAGGAGACGGGGAACGACGAGGGGGGCCGCCAATGGGCGCCTTCTGGGCGACTTGGGTGGCGCGAACAGCCCGACGCTTGGCGCGAAACCGACGAGCGTCGGCCATGGACACGACGGAAGATCACACACGAACAACGGGAGAAAGATTCCGGCGCACCCCTACCTGGCGCGCCAAATGTCGGATTTCGGGTTCCGGCAGACCCTTGAGGTTCGAACACTGGGGTGCGCGCGGAGATCTCTCCCCTAACAATCTACGCCCGATCTCCTCGTGCGAAATAAGCTGGAAACGATGAACAACACAAGGGACACGAGATTTATAATGGGTCGGGCCACCGTTGTGGTGTTATACCCTACTCCAGTGTGTGGTGTGGTGGATTGCCTCAGGGGCTGATGATGAATAGTACAAGGGAAGAACAGCCTCACGAGGGGTGTTCTTGAGCTGGTGTGGTGTGTTCTACTTGGTCTCTCCCTCTTTCTCTACCGGCTTGCTCGATCACAGTTCTCGATGCCTCTACTCTGTGGTGGCTAGCTCTATTTATAGAGGCCCTGGGCCTCTCCCCAAATAATGAGCGGGAAGGGCGCCAACAATTGGCCATTTTGAAGGGGAACATCTAGTACAAGTTATCGTAACCAAAGGTGGTCTTCGGCTGCCAAAAGCGCTGGTGATGACGCCGTCTTGGGCTCCACGGTGACCTCTGTCCTGCCGTTCCGCTGGTCTTGGTCTCGTTGCAACGGAATGGTAACCTTTGCCTGATGCCTTGGCCTGTGCTTGCCCCCTTTGCACCGAAAGGGAAACAAGGACACTGCGCAGGCTGGCGCCCGCCTGGCGCCCGCCTGGTCTTGATTCGTCATGGCTTGCATCACGGGATCCTCGCGAGGTACCCTTGCATTGATCTCTCCGCCTCCTCGCGAGCCTGCCTGATGAGGCTGCCTCTGGGGAAGCTTCCTGTCGTCCGCCCCGCGAGGCTTGGCCCCTCGCGAGGGTCTTGAGCTTGAGCTTGATGAAGATGGGCCACGCTGGGCCCCCACTTGAGCCACGTCGCAGGTCGTGGGCAGGCAAGTCTGGGGACCCCCGTTTCCAGAACGCCGACATGCCAGATCTAAACAAGATTTCGTTGGCTTCTCTCTCCCGTCACTACTGCTCAAAGAGCCGGCAGGATCCATCCGCCGGGAAGGGAAGGAGGCTTAACGTTGTCGCCGTCAGCGAGGGACTACCGGTGTAGCTGTTCACTTTCCACCCAGCGGTGTTGCGGGAGGGCCCCCGACCCCTTCTTCTTCGCCGCTGTCCCGTCGCCCACCGAACCACGCCCCAAGAACCTTAAGGTATAATTTACTTACTCCACATGCATTGCTCTAGCTACATGTATACCATGAATCTAGGACGTGGTTCAAAGAGGAAAGGAGTGGGGGAAAATAGTGGGAAAAATTGTATATAGCATGAATGTAGGACGTGGTTCAAAGAGGAAATGAAGGGGAAAGTTGTATAGCATGAATCTAGGACGTGGTTGAAAGAGGAAAGGAATGGGGGAACTTAGTGGGGAAAGTTGTATCGCATAAATCTAGAACGTGGTTCAAAGAGGAAAGGAAGGGGCAAAAGTACTAGTTCAAAAAGGAAATGATGGGACAAGGCTGTAGAGTTTGAGCAGGACTAGATATGCTCTGCTCACATAGGGAAAGGTCTCTAAAGATAACAAAACTGGGACCAACACAAATATGCTCCTTGGTTGTTTGTTCTTTGTTGCAACAGACTGTGCATGACCACAGTACATCGGTAGATGCACATGGTGCTGGTGCGTCCACTGTCCCGTGCAACACATTAGTTGTTGTTAAGCTAAGGCTCTGTTTGGTTAAAAACTCCCTAGTCCCTACCTGCTTGGTTCCAGGGACTAAACATGGACTAGAGGTTATTAAATGACATGCTAAAAGACCATGTTACCCCAAGTAATGAACTAATAGAGACAAGGTGTGATGCGTGGCAGGGGCAACTGTTGGAAAAAGTCCCAAAAAGACTCCCTCAGGGTCTTCTTTCTTTAGTCCCAAATGCCCACTTTTAGTCCCTAAAAGTCCCTCCTGTTTGGTTTCGATGGGACTTTCATGGAGTTTTTTTAGTCCCTACACCAAAATGTCCCTGTAAACAAACACCCTCTAATAATGCCGCTGGAAATTGATGCAATGCCATAGTTAAAAGCAAATTACATGTTTAATGAATTTTATTGTTAATATAATCTCTATGTTAATATTAATCAATGCCACCGTTTGAGGAATGCTACTATCTTGCTTTCTTTCCCATTTAGATAAGGTAGATGCTTCTTTTTGTTGGCTACTGTGTCATCCACCGTTATTGACCACTAATTGTTTACTTTGCACCTCTGTGTAAACAAGGTTATCTACTTCACCTCGTTGCCATTGTGACCTTTTGTTGCACTGCACAAAACACTTTTGTTTTAAGAGTGTTTTGTGCAGTTCAACCACAATGTCACACCGACAACGTTGCTTGATTGCTTGATCTTAGTGGAACTGCACAAGAGGAGATCTTACTTCCTATCCGTTAAGGCGAATTTGGTTCAGATCTTCTTCTTGTGAGTTGCTTGAATTCCGCATCATGAGAGGTCAGTACTAGCCTTCTTTCACATGCTTCTGCAGTGTGCTTTCATATGTTGTGCTACTTGTACGATAATGTTGCTTGATTTTAGTGAACTGCACAAATGGAGACAAGACTTCCAATCTATATGTGCACCGTAATATCCCATTGAGGTAAGATAAGGATATTTCACAACTGCTGGCCTGTATTTTTCCACTTTGATCAGAAAATTAAGTTTAGTACTATACTTGTGCTCCCTAATTGACATGCCAAATCTTACATTGAAGGCGAAGCTTGTCTGTTATTGAACCAAGTGATGAAAGGGAAGAAGAAGCGGAAGAAAAACAAAAATGAACTCCTGGTGCTGTAATGAAGCACTGGAACTGTGATGACACAAGTAATGATATAGTTTTGCATCTTAATTTATTGCTATGGCTGGAACAAGCAATTGTTTTGCCACTGATTTGATGCCACTCTTAATGTAATATGTAATTATCTCTACTTGTGCAAACAGGGATCTTCTTTGAAGATACCATATATTTTAGTGGAACTGCCCAAGAAGATGCTGGAAACATTAAACTAATCGAGGAGTATATAGTAAGCATGGCCACCACCATAGATAGCAACAGATGGTTCCGGAGAAGTGCTTCATCTGTATGCTCTACACAATAAGCCTCCTGACAAAGGTTGGTACTCGCCCACTGATTTCATCCATGTGATTGAGCTTTGTCATCTCTATTGGTGTTGTGCTACTGTTTAGATACTGTCATGAAAAGGTGGTATTATCCTTGAGAAGTGCTTCATCTGTGCTGTTTTAAATATTTCCTTTCCTTTTTTTGAGCAAACAGGGATGCTAGCATTTAGTAGTCCTCTTGTCTTTGCACAACAGGATTATCTTCCTCTGAAGAAGAATATGGAGTACGTGAAGTGACTAGTTCCGATTATGCCAGGATGAAGAAGCCATGTCTATCTTCTCATCAGAAGGAGCAGTTTAAGGATGGTTACATTACTCCCCACAAGACCAAACTAACTTCATCTCAGAAGGACTGACAAACCTCCATTTTTTTGCTGTGATGCGCGAGTACAATGTTGTTCTAGGATTCTTTCTTGTGAGTTTCATTTTCCTAAAAGTGTGCTCTACATGGACCATGTATGTGCCTTTTGAAACTGTCAATTCATAGTACAGTTTGCTTTATACTAATCACTTTTTTGTATTTGTGCAAACAGGGGTGTTCAGCTTGATTTCAATGGGAACTGCACAAAATGTTCATGAATACATCGAATCATTCGTTTCCACCACAAGAAAGGAGGTGCCGATAAGTTCAAGGCGTTGCAACATATAAGGGTGAAATCATACAAGCTACGCGCAAATTTGGTTGATTTTGGTGGAACTGCACAAAAAGAACAGCTGGTTTATTTAGCACGAGCTGCCACGTCAATG
Organism: Aegilops umbellulata; assembly: GCA_032464435.1. Classification (NCBI taxonomy): domain Eukaryota; kingdom Viridiplantae; phylum Streptophyta; class Magnoliopsida; order Poales; family Poaceae; genus Aegilops; species Aegilops umbellulata. Next base: position 501,670,488 of record CP136055.1, on the reverse strand, counting down.
TCCGAACTGATGGCAAACCCTGCCCATTCCACAATCGTAGGCATTTGATATTTTGGAATGGGACAACCTTGCCAAATTTTGCTCATTGATTTTAGCAAGACATGCGTTTGATATTTTCGAATGGGACGCCCTTTGCTGTCAGCAGCGTCGATCAATTTTTTCTTTATTCTTTAGTTGTGAAGTAAATATTGCCTCTGACATGTGAGTCACTGAGATGCATAATCATCGATTGTTTTGAATGTTCTCTATGAATTGCCAGGCATGTGTGTTTGATTGCAATGTACAGAAATGCTAAAAAGCTGCTCAAACTCTTTGTACTCCTTCTGTTCCTTATTACTTCGCACATTGTGAAAGTGCATACTTTTTTGTATAAGATTGGTCAAAGTAGACATACTTTGACTACAGACAAAACTTGTATGCAGACTAGAAACGACCGGAGGGAGTACATGTGAAACTGCTGCAAATGAGGTGATCACCCTGGGAATGATGCTAGTACGTATTGTTTTGCATGTTCATCCAATGCCAGTGATACAGGAATTCGAACTAATTGAAATAAATTCATTCATACACGGTCGGATTTCATATAAACATGCCGGATTTCATTACATTTCATACATTCTTCAACTAAAAAGGGGTGCGCTGAAGGTATAATTAATTAACCGAAGCTACCCACCTCTGTCCCGGTGAGCCGAATAGAAGCTTCAGTGACTTAACTGCAGGTGCAGTTGCTTAACTGACATGTGGCCTGTTGGGCCCACGTGTCAGTCAGCCAACTGCACTAGCAGTTAAGTAGAAGCAGCGTTCTTCTCCAGTGCAGCTCTCTGACTCCACGTCGCCGCCAAGAAGCTAACCGGTCGTCAATGGTCAACCCGCCTAGCTTGGCTTCAACCGGAGGGGAGCAGCGGTGGCCTTACTTGGACCCGAGCGGCGGACCTACCATGTTCTGCTCTTCCTTGTTTTCTGTGTGGCGCGGCCTCGTTGGCAGCGGGGCGGGGCCTCTGCGGAGCTGGCGATGTCCTCTGTCTCGTTGCCGGCAGGGTGGGGCCTCAGCGGAGCCGCCTATGTCCTCTGCCTCGTTGTTGGCGCCGCGAGGCCTCGGCGGAGCAGGGCCTCGTCGACACCAGCGGAGCAGGGACCCGTCGGAGCCGGCATTATCCTCTGCCTCATCCTCGGTCTCACCAAACAGCGCCTCGCCCGCTTCATCGCCCTCTTTGCTAGCCTCTTTGTAGGCGCCCGCTTCATGCATGTGTGCGTACGTGCGTATGTTCGTGAGTGCATGTGTACGTGTCAGTGTTGCACGCCTGCATGTGTCTGTGTGTTCCTTATGTGTACGTGTCAGTGTTGCACACCTGCATGCGTGTGTGTGTTCATGCGAGTGTTGCGTGCATGCATGTGTATGTGTGGGGTGAGGCTACACGTCAGTTGACTGACTTTTTCATCTCTGGTCAGTAGATTTTCCATCCATTGGATACGAAATAAAGGGCTTGCAGTTTATGTGCAACCTACACCCCCTGAGCCGCCAGCCACCGCCGGCTGTACCGCCGTTCGCCGCTGCCCGTGGCTGGCCCGTGCGGCCACGCTGCCCCGCCCGCCCCGAAACCACTCCCCACCGCCGATCTGCTGCCGCCCCAGACATCCCTCTAACCCCCCCCCCCCACGCGCCGAGCTTTTTCACCGGCGATCCCCACGCCACCGCCCAATCACCGCGCCCCCCACTGCCGGCGACTGCCAACCAGAGGTCTCACGACTTCGAATCCCCACCGACCACTAATTTATTACCTTTTCTATCCTTCATATATGCGCTGACGGGTGGGCCCTATGGTAATGTGCGCTGCTGAATGTGGACCGTTTGACTGGTCAATTGATCATGTCATCAACAAATTGCAGAGCTGTATGGTGAGCCAGTGACCGTATGATCACCCTAAAATGTATTTTATTAACACAGTACATACTCAAACTGCCATTTATTTCTTTCATATACGTGCTGACAGGTGGGCCCCATGGTTACGCGCCCCGATGTTGCAACACTAGTTGCGCCACGTGGAACGTTTGACTGGTCAATTGATTGTGTCATCAACAAAATACAGAGTTGTACGGGTGAGCCAGTGACCGTATAATCACGACATGTATTTTTTTAACACGGTACAGACGCAAGCGCTCATATATACGCGCAAGCACTCACGGCTATAAGCGCACACACGCAGACCCAACCCCTATGAGCACCTTCGAGAGAGTGAGCTAGCATATGATCTTGAGATTTTATGAAGTCACCATAGGTGCCTCATAGTCGAGTGCAACCTCTCCTCCCACTGAACGCATATCCCTGGAAAAATACTAAAATTAACCCAGGATAAATGCGAGCACCAGGACTTTAAGTCTGGTGGGCTCGAGAAACCACCGTCCTCCTAACCATCCAACCACAGGTTGGTTAGCACCACAAAATGTATGTGCTGACCGTGATGAGCTTATTCTGAAGTACAGTGACCATATTGTGCTTTCGCTTCAAATACAATGACCGTAAGTGTCGTCAACAAAATACGGAGCACGCATCAACTACAATGTCTGTCAGTGTCATCAACAAAATATGGAGACGTATCGTGAGCGAGGTACCGTATGATCACCACGAGAATATATACGGTGACCGTAATGAGCATATTCTGAAGTCCACCGACCGTATAGTGCTTTCGCTTGAAATACAGTGACCGTCATGCGTGAATGTGTCATGGGCATGCATACTTTTAGAGGGCCGAGAGATAGTTTGCTTGCATACGTGAAAGTGGTGTGGAAAGAGGGGGTGTCTGGTGGAGACAAGGAGAGATATGCCCTTTGTTTCTCTTTCCCGTGAATAATATTTTAGGAGAAAATATAAACATTCAAAATGCAGAACAAATATTTTTGGATGCACCATGCAATTAACTTTCATGTATTAGTGGCCGATTGCGTGTGTGATGTGGTGGGCACATCATTTCTAGTTGGGGTGGGCACATCATTTCTAGTTGTGGTGGGTCAACATGAGGACTCATTGGTTGGTTCCATCCTGCGCCACATAGGTTGGACCAAGACGCATTATGCGAAGACCCATGTGGAGGACTCGGCGTACAACACGAAGCTACCAGAGTCGTGGAGGACTCTATCCCCATAGGTGATAAGCCGACTATATATAATTTGTAACTCTAGGCCCCGAGTATGTTATAGAAGCCTGGGGGCTAGTTCGTCGATAGTATACACACACGCACAATGCCTGGTATTCACTTGTACTTTCTACACACCCCTATCACTAATATACAGTACTAGGAGTAGGCTTTTTTCTCAACTGCAAGGGTCTGAACTTGGGTAAAACCTTGCCTCGTATTACCATCCACCCTAACAGTCAGGGATATCCTACCGAATGATCTGATGGAATCATATCTGCCAACTACTAAGAGAGAGGTGTGTTTATGGGGGGATGTGTGCGATAGAGCCCTAAAGATAATGTGCATGTGGGTGACACTTAGGCACATATATGTGCGTATAGAGGGCTAGTAGAGACTATGCGTGTGTATATACGCAAATGAGAGAAATAGTGTTTTCCAACTGAGATTAGTGAAAAGAGTGGTACATAGTAGTCAGAAAGAGAGAGAGAGAGAGAGAGAGAGAGAGAGAGAGAGAGAGAGAGACAGAGAGAGTGTGTGCCTGAGACACCCCGACACCCCGGGAGAGATTGTGAGCATGTGTGAAAGATAAATGACGATGTATATAAAGTGTGTGCACTTATGCGTTAGATAGAGAGAGATATAGAACGTTTGTGAGAACGGGCCGAGGCATAGTGCATCTACGTGTAAAAGACAGTTCTATGCATTAAATTAAAATATAAATGACATTATTATTTTTGAATGAGATCATGAATTTTGCAATTTGCGTATGAACGAAAATTGGTCTATCAGACACCCATACTCTATTGAATTCTGACATGTGCATGTGTTTATTTCATATTATCGATCCAGAGAGTGAGAGCGGTTTCAAATACAGGCAATGCATTGCTTTTGCAATTCATATATAAACATTAATTAGTGCACTCCATGTTGTTTGTATGAAGCACTTTATACATTTGTCACTTACATGGATACATTCCAAATTGTTAGCTATGAAATAGAATACATGTTGAATTCAACATAAAGGGGGTTTCCAAGATTCGAATTCATAGGAAGTGCATTCATCTATTTGAATCCGAGATAATGGCATTTGTAAATCAAATCTAAAAGGGGGCATCAATCTTTGTTGTATGTTTGAACATGCTATATATTCATACGCATGTCTAACTATTTTTTTTTGCAAACAAGGAGATTATATCTGGAACCATGCATGAACTGAGGTAAGTTGCATATTTTTTAATATATACTCGTGTACAATGTATATTCAAATGTACCCCATCCATTCAAAAATAATCGTAGTTTTAGGACTTTCAAGAGTAAAGATTTGTGAAGTTTGACAAATCTTGAAAGTTCAATTCAAGAGAACCAAAAACGTTAATGCTTCTGCTCCCAAATATTGAACGAAATGCCAAATAAGCCTCTGGTCACCGAAACCGCGTGCGACTAATGTTTGGTGGTAGGAAATTACTATCCTGACTCTGGCACGTGTAGCCTATCGGCCCGATGTCCGAAGGTCTAAACCGGGTTAGGTTTGTAACTTCACCAACATACCAATCTCAACTGCCTCCTAGAAGCATTCATACGCCGTGGGCGCGTAAACACCCATGCGCTCGGCCGAAATCTATCCCGCCCACCATTTGGGACACCTGAGATTACTGTCCTACCCCCAACCCGCAATATGTCCAAAATTTTAGATGGGGGCAAAGTTTGTAACTTTCCCCAAATATCAAACAAGCATGTCCCAAACCGAAACATTGTTCACCCTTAGTTCCCCCTCCCTCTGTTTCCCCATTCATACTCCGTGGGCGCCAAAACACCCTCTCCACTAGCAGCGAAACCCCAGCCTCCTCCGTCATCCAGCCCATCGTGCCCAATCCACCGCTGCCCGCCTCCATCACACCGGAGCCGGTACCCCGACATCGTCGTCCAACGCAACCACAACCGCAACGCCCTCAAGGACTTAGCAGCTGTAGCCGAGGCAGAGCTGCCTCCACGACGCCCACGCCGACTTGCGCCATACCAGAACCACTTCGACCACGCCGTCCTGTGCCTCACCACTGCCACTCCACTATCGCAACCGTCCACAGCATCGGAGCTGTTCCCGCTATGCCGTCGTTCGATGCCTCGGATCGGGTTCCCCGCCGCCAACAGACGGCCACCGCACCACACTCAACAACTTGGCCATGGGTTCGTCCAAGGCTCCACCGTCCTCCACAACTTCTTGTTTCCAGCGAACCATAAGAAGATCGTTGGTAAAACAGAAGGAGGACACAACACTGCTAGCAGAAAGAGGTACTCCTCTTCCCTTATTCGTGCAAATCTTACGTCTGTGCTCACACTGTATTCATCCCACAAAAGAAACTAGTTGAGCGCTTCGTACTGCATCTTCTTCGTGATACTAAATGCACAAGGTTTCCTCCCATTTACTATTTCACCTTTGCTAGAGGTCAGTAGCCTGCCTGGATTTCAATTCAGTGTCCGTCGAATCGCAATTAAAAGAAGGAGCACCCGCTTAGGCGCGCGGAGCACCGAGTCCACCTGTTCGCCGGGGAAGCGGCACATCGGTGTCTATCATAGGGGTGTGGGGCGCAGGAGCTGCTTGCGCCCGATCTGGAGGTCGGCGGTGATGAAGTCATGTACCTGGGGTAGGGTCATGGGTCTGCCCAAGGGTACCCTCCCCAAGGTCACTTACTAAAAGAGGCTGCTTACCAATCGACCTGGCAAGCATTCACTCGACTAACATGGAGACACTCGACCATGAAGATTCACTCGACCATCGTAAGAACATGAGCCACTCCGCATCCAAACGGTCTGTAATTAAATAGCCTTTATAGCCTTAATAAGCACTTTATGTAGGACGTTTCCAGTAACGCCCTGCCTTAATGTACCTTAAAACCCTTCATTACGTGGGCTGGCTGGGGTCCGAGCGAACTCTATATAAGCCAACCCCCTCCACAGGAAGAGGGGTTCGCATCTTTGTAACACACACGCATATAATCCAGTCGACCGCCTTCGGGCTCCGAGACGCAGGGCTATTACTTCCTCCGAGAAGGGCCTGAACTCGTTAATTCTTTGCGTGCACAACTACTCCAGAGCTAGGATCTTGCCTCTCCATTCCTACCCCCCATTCTACCGTCAGACTTAGAACCACGACAGTTGGCGCCCACCGTGGGGCATGGTGTCTATCGAGTCATGATGCAAATGGTTTTTTTTCTTCAATCTGCAACAACGAATCAACTACCATCACCAGAGAAATTGGCCGCTAGAGCTCTGGTCATCGCACCATTCGTACAAACAAAAGGACCAGGGAAGTATCCATTCGATCCAGTCTCTTTACAATACATTGTCTAACAATGAGTTTTGTCTTTTCCTCCTGTAGGATCAGACATACCCATGCATGAATAAATCAGAGAAGAGACGAGGAAGGGAAAAGGGCATCAACACGGTGCGCCAAGAGTCGTGGCCATCCGTCCTCACGCACGGCCGCCAGCGCACCGGAATGCACCTCCTGCTTCCTCTTCTCAATCGACTTCAACCCGCTCGTCAGCCGGCTGCAACGATCGCAGGCGCTCGACAGTCCATCTGACAGCACGGGCGCTCGGCTGTGGTCACTATGACGTATGTGCAGGCCTGGCGCTGCAGCCGCCTCTCCGCGATACCCTGACACGGTACGTTGCGGGGGCGTCCCTTGTGAACCGCCGCACGGCGACCTACGTGCTGGATGCACGGCCGGGACGCAGCACCAACGCCGGGGCTGTCCACGTCTCCGATCAGCTCCGCCCGCGCGCGGCCTCGCAGGAAGACGCCGCCCCGCACTCGGATTCATCGCGGCCTCCTCTCGTGATGGATCCATGCCAAAAACCGCCGCTGCCGTGGTCGACCAAGGAGTTCTGCGCCCCATCTTTTACTTTCCTTCTAACCTTAATTCCTTTCCATTTATTTCCTGCATGCAGGGGATAAATGTCCATGGGAAAGGAAACTTCCTTGCATGCATGAACGGACTTAACTCTCGCTTAACTGCTGCTAATTAAAGCCCCTTGCATTCACGTACAGATTCTGGACGTGGGGCAATTCCACCAACGCGTTGGACTTTTATAACTCCATCAATGCGTTGGACATGGACGCCTCCTTCAATGCATTTTGGAAGCGGTCAAATCCATCAATGCATGGTAACGGCATCTAAAGCGGCAGGCGTTGGCGAATCCCCACGACCAATGGTCTCTGGCACGACGCCTCGGCGGTTCCTTCGTCTGACGCCAAGCACTCGCCGATAGCCTGCACGATGGAGTCAACACCACACCGCCGCAACTGGAAGTTGACCCTGCCGTCGCTCACGACTGCGTCTCCCGCTTTGGAGGCACAAACTCAACGCGGCATGGCGACCAGGAGTTGGCCATGTTGCCATGCTCAGCAGTTTCTTCCTCCGGCATCATCCAGTCGACAGCAACTCCCTTCAGTCGACAAGGCTACTCGGATGGGCTAGCTCACTCGGACCGGGCGACAGATCCTCCACAGCAACGACCATGACCACTGCATCTGTCTACAACACTCGGACGTCCGTGCGCCGCCACTCTGATGGATGCGTCTTCATCAATCGGACGTCCCGCGCAACGTCACTCCGCGGAACGCGTCCACTTCACTCCGACGCCCCGCGCGTCGCCACTCCGTGGGACGGCTCTGCTTCACTCGAAGGGCCCACGCGTCGCCACTCCGCGGGACGCGTCGATATCACACGGACGCCCCCGCGCGGCGCATCACTCCGCGGCACACATTTACATCGCCCGGACGCCCCGCGCGTCGCCAATCCGCGGGACGAGTCTACATCACTCGGACTTCCCGCGCATCGTCACTCCGCCCTGGTGGGCATGTCTTCATCAACATGTCCACTCGGCCGCATGGCGCACCGTCAAGCAGTTGGGTACATCCTCGACAACATGCTCGACTCGGTCACCCAGCGCACCGCCAAGCGGTTGGGCACGACTTCAGCAACTTGCCCGCTCGGCCATTCCGAGCGTCGCCGTACAGTTGGGCCATCTTCATCGGCTTACCCGTTCAGCCGCCCCGTGCGTCGCCACTCTGCGGAACGGGTCTACTTCACTCGGCCGCCCCGCACATCGCCATTCGGCTGGACATGTCCTTGTCACTTGTCACTCGGCCGACCCCGTCTTCATCACTCGGACGTCCCGCACATCGCCACTCCGCGCACGTGTCTACATCACCCTGACACCCCGCGCATCGTCATTCCACGGGACGCCCCGCGCATCGTCACTCCGCGGCACGGGTCTACTTCACTCGGCCGCCCCGCGCGTCGCCCCTCGGTTGGTCACCTCATGACCACTCGGCCGCCCCGCGCGTCGCCACTCGGTTGGTCACCCTGACGCCCCGCGCATCGTCATTCCACGGGACGCCCCGCGCATCGTCACTCCGCGGCGCGGGTCTACTTCACTCGGACGCCCCGTGCGTCGCCACTCTGCGGAACGGGTCTACTTCACTCGGCCGCCCCGCACATCGCCATTCGGCTGGACATGTCCTTCTCACTTGTCACTCGGCCGGCCCCATCTTCATCACTCGGACGTCCCACACGTCGCCACTCCGCGCACGTGTCTACATCACCCTGATGCCCCGCGCATCGTCACTCCATGGCACGGGTCCACTTCACTTGGCAGCCCTGCGCGTCGCCATCGGTTGGTCACCTCATCACCACTCGGCCGCCCCGCGCGTCGCCATCGGTTGGTCACCTCATCACCACGCGGCCGCCCCGCGCGTCGCCACTCGGTTGGTCACCTCATGACCACTCGACTGCTCCGTGCATCGCCCATCGGTTGGTCACCGCATAACCACTCGGCCGCTCCGTGCATCGCCTCTCGGTTGGTCACCTCATAACAACTCGGCCGCTCCATGCGTCGCCCATCGGTTGGTCACCTCATAACCACTCGGCCGCCCTGCGCGTCGCCTCTCGGTTGGTCACCTCATAACCACTCGGCCGCCCCGCACGTCGCCATCGGTTGGTCACCTCATCACCACTCGGCCGCCTCGCGCGTCGCCATCGCCAAAATCCCCCAGTGGGTGACTTAGCTGCGAATCTGTTTCGCCTAAGTTCGAGAAATCCTACCGAGTGGAGAGCAAACCTCCCAGTCGGGGGCTTAGCTGCAGTCCAGTACTCGCCTAAGTTTGAAAAAAATCCTACCGAGTGTAGAGAAAACCTCCCACTCGGGGGCTTAGCTGCAGTCCAGTACTCGCCTAAGTTTGAAAAAATCCTACCAAGTGGAGAGCCAACCTCCCACTCGGGGGCTTAGCTGCAGTCCAGTACTCGCCTAAGTTTGAAAAAAATCCTACCGAGTGGAGAGCAAACCTCCCACTCGGGGGCTTAGCTGCAGTCCAGTACTCGCCTAAGTTTGAAAAAATCCTACCGAGTGGAGAGCAAACCTCCCACTCGGGGGCTTAGCTGCAGTCCAGTACTCGCCTAAGTTTGAAAAAAATCCTACCGAGTGGAGAGCAAACCTCCCACTCGGGGGCTTAGCTGCAGTCCAGTACTCGCCTAAGTTTGAAAAAAATCCTACCGAGTGGAGAGAAAACCTCCCACTCGGGGGCTTAGCTGCAGTCCAGTACTCGCCTAAGTTTGAAAAAATCCTACCAAGTGGAGAGCAAACCTCCCACTCGGGGGCTTAGCTGCAGTCCATTACTCGCCTAAGTTTGAAAAAAATCCTACCGAGTGGAGAGCAAACCTCCCACTCGGGGGCTTAGCTGCAGTCCAGTACTCGCCTAAGTTTGAAAAAATCCTACCGAGTGGAGAGCAAACCTCCCACTCGGGGGCTTAGCTGTAGTCCAGTAATCGCCTAAGTTTGAAAAAAATCCTACCGAGTGGAGAGCAAACCTCCCACTCGGGGGCTTAGCTGCAGTCCAGTACTCGCCTAAGTTTGAAAAATATCCTACCGAGTGGAGAGCAAACCTCCCACTCGGGGGCTTAGCTGCAGTCCAGTACTCGCCTAAGTTTGAAAAAAATCCTACCGAGTGGAGAGCAAACCTCCCACTCGGGGGCTTAGCTGCAGTCCAGAACTCGCCTAAGTTTGAAAAAAATCCTACCGAGTGGAGAGCAAACCTCCCACTCGGGGGCTTAGCTGCAGTCCAGTACTCGCCTAAGTGTTTGAAATCCTACCGAGTGGAGAGCAAGCCTCCCACTCGAAGGCTTAGCTGCAGTCCAAGGACTCGCCTAAGTAGCCAAAATCTGACTGAGACAAGAGAAAACCTCCAATTCAAGGAGCTGCATCACAAGTATAATGTGCGCTCCATCCCTATCCGCAAAGACACCGAGACGAAGGTCGACTGTCACCATCGCCTCGTCATCACTCGACTGCCCCGCGCGTCGCCACTCGGTTGGTCGCCTCATCACTACTCGGCCACTCACGCGCCTTCAGACAGCTAAGTCATTCTAGCACTACATTCTGTTATTTCCCCGTGCCTGAGTATCCCGTAATTCACAAATCATGTTCACTCGGAGGCCACGCCACCGAGTGTGCCCCTACGCTCGGTTTCTTATTTTTCACATACTTGCTTAGTACTCACTCCTGAGTCCAACTTGCATTTTTAATCCATACATCATTCACGAACACCATGTGTTCTTCATTTCGAGTTTGCATCAGTCTTCGGGGGCTGCAACTCAGTAGGAACACTACACTTCCATTTTATTTGAGCGAGCAATCCAACATGTCCAGTTGGATCCTTCACTTCGTCAAGTTCGACTAGATCCTTCACTCTTTTAGAATCTTGTTGGTTTTGAACCAGCAAGCCCCTTGCACTCCCAGTGGGTGTCTATGGGTGTTATTTACATAAATCATTTCAGCACACATCAAATTTCCTCGAGAAATTATTTCGTTGGCTTGTGCCATTTTTTACACAAGTTACGCGATCACTCGACGGCCCTATGCGCCAACTTCATCGCTACTCGGACTCGGTCACCGTGCTGGTCCTAGCGCATCACAACACCAACCTTGTTGCTCTGTTGACTTCAAACACATTCAGCCAACCCCTCAGAGGAATCCTCTTCATCATATCAATGATATAGACCTTGTCAGGCATGAGACTGATAAGTCCCTTTTATAATTAAACTACACCCTTCACTCCTTGCGAGTTTGCCTCTTTCGAGCATCACTCGGAAGCTTCTCCTCATCTTTACCTGAGTCCGACTCGATTAGTTACATAATCACCCAGACACTCTGCATGCCATCTTCGTTCCTACTCAGACTCAGTTGCCGCGCCGGGCTTGTTGTGCCGCAGCCACACGTACACCGACCTCGTCACTACATCAGCTTCGAAAGCATCTGGCTAATTACTTCGAAGACCATTTCAGCCACTTGGCTGGACACGTAGTCCTTCACTCAGCCACCTCGCACATCCTCACTCGACCGCCCCGCGCGTCGCCACTTGGTTGTGCACGTCTTCACCACTTGGCTGCTCCGCGCGTCACCTCTCGGTTGTGCATACCTTCACCACATGGCCGCCCCGCGCGTCGCAACTTGGCTGGACACGTAGTCCTTCACTCGGCCACCTCGCACATCCTCACACGACCACCCCGCGCGTCGCCACTTGGTTGTGTACGTCTTCACCACTTGGCCGCTCCGCGCGTCGCCTCTCGGTTGTGCATGCCTTCACCACATGGCCGCCCCGCGCGTCACAACTTGGCTGGACACGTAGTCCTTCACTCGGCCACCTCACACGTCCTCACTCGATCGCCCCGCGCGTCGCCACTCGGTTGGTCACCTCGTCACCACACGGCCGCCCCGCGCGTCGCCTTCGGTTGGTCACCTCATCACCGCTCGGCCGCCCCGAGCGTCGTCACTCGGTTGGTCACCTCGTCACCACTCGGCCGCCCCGCGCGTCGCCATCGGTTGGTCACCTCATCACCGCTCGGCCGCCCCGCGCGTCGTCACTCGGTTGGTCACCTCATCACCACTCGGCCGCCCCACGCGTCGCCACTCGGTTGGTCACCTCATAAGCACTCGGCCGCCCCGCGCGTTGTCACTCGGTTGGTCACCTCATCACCACTCGGCCGCCCCGCGCGTCGCCACTCGGTTGGTCACCTCATAAGCACTCGGCCGCCCCGCGCGTCTCCACTCGGTTGGTCACCTCATAACCACTGGGCCGCCCCGCGCGTCGCCACTCGGTTGGTCACCTCATAATCACTCGGCCGCCCCGCCTTGGCTGTGCACGTCTTCACCACTTGACCGCCCCACGCGTCGTCACTCGGTTGTACACATCATCGCCCATCGGACACCTCGCGCGTCTCCATCATTTGGACATGTCTTTACCTCTACACCCCCAGCACAGGAACGACTAAGTTACTCATATGTTCAAACCTCATATCACACTCTATAGCAACCTTACCTTTTTCGAGCATCACTTGGGGGCTTCGCACAGCCCTGGGCCATGTCGCCCTCATGGGTTACGCCCATTAGGTCAACCTATTGATCACATCAGGAATATTTCTTTTGACCATACATGTTCGGTTTGCCGAAAATCTATAAGGGTAGTACTGTCCACTCGGACGATCGCCCAAATCATTTCTTGAAGTCATCTTCAGGACTGCAAAAGGGCGAAAACGACGCTCCTCTATAGATACACTTGGCCCTTATCCTAGGCTCCAAGGCGTCAGTTTCACAAACTTGGACTCAGAGATGGCATGTTTTGGTGTTCCCCCGGGATAATGAGTGGCATCTCTCCGGAGAGTCAGCCCACACACTAGCCTCGCCACTCGGGTTTCATGGCACGTCCATATCAGACCACTAGTCTATCTCCTCCGGGAGACATACGAGTGCCACCAAGTTTTTCCTTGTAGTCAACATACCCCGATCAGTTGGGAAGCACGTCCACTCGGACAAATACTCCTTTCACGCAAAATCTAACGGTCAATATAAGAAGTACTACTGGAATGATTACTCCCTGGAGTGTCCGGCCTTTTTCTACAGTCGGCAGTTTCAAAGCCGAATTCATTCACAGTGCCGAGAGCACGAAGATTCACCTGCTTGATCGAGTTCCAGGCTGAATTTATTTACCGTGCTGAGTGCACGAAGATCATTCCGATTGACTCAGCTACTGGCTGAGCTTATTTACCATGTCAAGCACCTGCAGATGCATCCGATTGACTCAATTTCAGACTAAAAGATATTTACCGTGTCGACTGCGTGGAGGTTTACCAAGAGACTTAAACCCTCTGCCCGACTCATCTAGTCCGACAGAGGCTCGGGGACTACACCCACTGGGTGCACTCAGCATGCCCCCACTGGAGTAATCTCCACTCGGTACGGCCTGACCAGTCTGAGTGATGAACACAACAACAAAAAAGACAGGCTCTAAGACTCCCACTGACTGCCCGCAGTCGACGGCAGTATCGGGTACTACACCCAGTGGGTGCACTCAGCGTGCCCCCACTGGAATGGTATCCACTCGGAACGGTCCGCCCGGTCCGAGTGACGGCCAAACAACAACAAAAAGACACGTTCCAGGCGTGAAGAAATTCTGAGTAATCAGTTACTCAATGCAGGACCAGCTCCAAATCACTCCAAAAAAATTGCTATAAGGTGAGTTTAACGCTCCTCCGCGGACCCGTTTGAGCTCATTTCACTCGGACACCATACAGTCTGGAATCCATCAAGGCAACATGCGGAGATAAGATCGCCGGGTGACCAGAGGGAGTTCATAAGGGCCTCCGCAGCACTCGACTCATCTGGGAATTCACCTCGACTCGACCGGCTCAACCTCGACCGATTCGGGGGCTAATGACGAGGACATGTATTAGGGGTAGGGTAACAGGCCTGACCTAAAGGCCCTACCCACGGACATCGTATACTTTGTACTGGGCCCCTGGGCCAGATCGCCTTCTAGATGTACCGCAACTTGAAAGTCACTCGGACGGCGACAACCACTCGGAGCACGGCACTTCACTCGACGAGCTCATTCCACTCGACCATGTAACTCGCTCGGATATGCAAAGACCAATAGTTTAATGGGCAGGCATTATGGCATTGATGCTCCACCGTGTAACATAAGGGGTGACGAGGTGGCGCACTCTATATAAGCCACCCCCACCACTAGACTAGGGGGTCTTTTCTTCCACCTCTCTCTCTCTCTTTCTAACCATTAGTCTCAGGACATAGCTCAGGCATGGAGATCCGCTCTCCCCTCTCTCTCAAACACACACTGTAATCTCCGGATACATACTTAGATAAAACAAAGCCTCTCCGGAGCACGAGACGTAGGGTTGTTAACTCCACCATGAGAGGCCCGAACTCGCTAAAACCACCGTGTCACCCATATGCATCTCGATAGATCATGCTCCTTTATCCTACTCCTCTCTTATTGTCGGAATCGTTACCACGAGAACTGCCTCGGGCGAGGTCTTCATGACTCGCGGCTGGGGCGAAATCGCTCGGGGTTGCAGAGCGAGGGGCGCCCTCACGATCCACCTGGAGTATGACGGCGCCTCGGTGATGTTCTTCAAGATCTTCAACGCGATCGGGCGTCGGCTGGAGTGCTGCCCTAGGGGAGGCAGCCAGGACCCTGCCGCAGCGAGGGCTGGGCCCGCAGGCCGCTCCTCGGACAGCTCCAGGAGCGACGGGGGCACCGGAGGATCCAGCGACTCCAGCGAACTCTTCGCGACTCCGGAGACGAGCGACGGCAGCTACGAGCCTGCGAGCCAACGCCGCTCCCGGAGCAGGGCAGGCTCACTTGGTCGCCGCCGACCCTGGTCCGGATGGGGTTGGCGCCGGTTCTTGACGGCCCACTATTGATGATGGCATCTTTTGCCAGGGCGTGTGTAGTTAGCACCCTTTAGGATCCGTTCCCTGCGAGGAATCACATTGCGCCCCATAGGGGCTTGTAAGGTTGTTGTGATCCTTGTTATTAATATGTAACCCTTGTTATGGATCTGCGTGAATCGCAAATTCCGTCATAGTTTGGTTCTCCCTTTCACACCTCGCGAGGGCTCGGTGCTCTACGTCGACGGGTCCCAGTCCCAAGGCGGCGTCAGCCGATGCTGGTATGCTAGGCCGTGATGCCGTGGTCAAGGCCAGGAGGTGAGCGAGCCGGGGTCCGGTAAGAGCCCTTGAGTCGCGATGCTCAGGAGGTCCCACTGGGCGCCCATGCAGCCGTCGCTCGGTGAGAAAGGGGAGCAACTTCGCTAGTACGGAGTCGCGTTGGGTGAGGAGGTAGCGTTACGGTAGCCAATGTTTTGGATGATGACTTATCTTCGAGGATCGGGGATCATCCCAGCGCGTCGTCGGGTCCGGGGGGGTAGCTTGAGCGAAGTCACCTGCCGTGGTCCTCGCGTGCCCCTTCTCCCTCACCTTTGCTCCCCTTTCTGCTCTACGTCCTCGGGTCCCGGCCCTCGAGCTGGTCTCAGCCGTCGCTGGTATGCCAGGTCGCGATGCCGTGGACAAGGCCAGAGGGTGAGGGCTGGAGAGCCAGTAGGAGCCCTGAGTCGCGATGCTCAGGCGCCCCCCCTTTAACGTGCAAGCGGTTCGCGCGGGCAAGGGTGAAGGGAACGCCGTGAGGGCCCTGGCTAGCGCAATTCCCTTTATGGACCCTGCAGATTCATCACAGAGAGGAGACGGGGCTGTCGTGCCAGCCATAAGTTGGTCGTTAGTCGCTAAGGAGCTCGCTAGTTGGAGCGGGTGAGGTGTGCCTGGGCACCCGTGAGCCAGCGCGGGACTCAAGAGACCCTACCTCTAGGCGGGTTGCGCCTGGCACTGGGCCGTATCTTGAAATGTGTCCCTGCAAAATTTGGTTAGATGCCGGCACTCTACATCCTCAGGTCTCGGCCCTCGAGCTTGTCTCAGCCGTCGCTGGTATGCCAGGTCGCGATGCCGTGGACAAGACTAGAGGGTGAGGGCTGGAGAGCCAGTAAGAGCCCTGAGTCGCGATGCTCAGGCGCTCCCCCTTTGACGTGCGAGTTGTCGACATGGAGAAGGAGAGGTGCCATGGATGGCGTCGAGCAATTAAGCATGATAGGTGAATGCATAATTGGAAATAAACGCGAAGGGGATACACACCGCTGGGCCTAGCCCGAGTGTCCTAGGGATGATGCAGCCCGTGGGGTGCCCCCAGCAAAGCAAGCTAACGACTAAAGAAATGAAAAGGGATACATGCCACAGGGACGGACCCACGCGGCCTGGGAGTGGCGCAACCCTGGGAGGGCGCTCCCAGCTGGGAATGAAACCTGAAGGATGTCACCTGAAGATGTCGTGGACGAAGTGGCGTTGGTGTAGAAGACTCGGTGGGCTGCGGGAGCCGATCCTCACGAGCCCCCAGGCCCTGGGGCCTCGGGAGGCTCCGGAGGCACTGGTGACTCCTCTTGAGCTGTCTCCATCTCCGCCAGAGCCGCAGAACGCCTGCCTTCTTGCGCCTCCACGATGCTCCTCATGAGGCGCTGGTACGCCGCAGCCACGCTCGGCAGACCGTAAGGCATGCGAACATAGCTGTGGGGCGGTCCTCCGCAGCGCCCCACTCGGGAGGGCCACAGGCGCTCCGTCGTGGCGATCTGATTGAGCCCCGATACGTCGACGCAGACGCGCAGCCCACCATCCTCGCCTGGATGGGGAGCGGCGGCAGCCTCTCATGACTCTTGATTCATGTAGTTCTTGAACGGCTTTGTTGACGAACTCCTGTCGGTCTGACCCTCCTTGTCTTGCTTCTTCTCGAGGAAAAAGTGCTTCGAAACATGCCTCCACGTGGTGCCCTAACGCCTCCCTCGTGACCTTGGCCAGGTCGGTGGCCCTCCAGGGGAGAGCCCCCGAGCCTTGCCTGAGGAGGGCGCCGGGCGCACTTTCCTATGCAATGGAAGGAGGGTCCCCCTGGGCAGGCACGGGCCCTGAAGGGCCTGCCTCCTGAGGGGTCGAGCCTGGCGACGTCTTCTTCTTCTTGGGGGTGGTCTCAGGAAGCCTCCTGCTTCCGCGATCTGGGTCTTCTAGTGACGCGGCCTGGAAAGCTCGCTCCAGGGAACATACTGCATCCTTCTCTTCACAGGGCACCGTGATGACGCCGCCACTTCCTGGCATCTTGAGGACGTTGTAGCAGTGGTGAGTCACGGCCATAAACTTGGCCAGCGCTGGGTACCCGAGGATGGCGTTGTACGGCAGGCGGATGTGAGCGACGTCGAAGTCGATGAGCTCGGTGCGGTAGTTGCTGCGGTTCCCAAAGGTGACTGGGAGACGGACCTGCCCGATCGGGACTGTGGAACCGTCGGTGACTCCGGAGAAAGGCTTGGTCGGCTGAAGCTGGTCATAGGGCACTTGGAGGTTGTTGAACGTTTCCACGGACAAGACATTGAGCCCTGCCCCTCCGTCGATGAGGGTCCTGGTGACTAGAACATTGCTGATGACTGGGGAATAGAGCATCGGGAGCACTCCAGCCGTGGCCGCGCACTTGAGCTGGTCTGCTGAGCTGAACGTGATGGCGCAGGCTCACCACCTGAGGGGACGCATTGCTTCGAGCTTGGGGAGAACCGTGTTCACTTCGCAAGCAAACTTCTTGAAGATACGCTGAGAGGCTGGGGCTTAGGCTCCGCCCAGGATGCAGGCGATTGCGCGCGGCTCTTGGAAGCCCCCAGACCCCTCATCTTGGTGACGGTCTTCATTCCTCCTTGGCTGAGGCGGCAACGGCGGCTGGCCTGGGTTGCCATGAGGGCGATCCTCACGAGGCTGGTCCCTCCAGTCCCCCTCGCGAGGCGGGTCACGCCAGCGGTCCTCGCGAGGTTGGTCGCGCCAGCCTTGGCGTGGGCCCCGATCTTCCCAGCGTCCTGGGTTCCTTCCTCCTCCTCGGCCGTAGCCCCGATCAGCACGGTCAGGGCGTCGGCCGAATCTTCCTTCTCGCATGGCGCGGAGTTCTTGGCATTCGTTGGTGTTGTGGGTGTGGAGGTCGTGGTACACACAGTACCGGCTGCCCCTGGAGGATTCGGGCAGATCCTTGCCCCGCTTGATGTCCGGCTCTGCCGCGAGCACGGCAGCCCCCTTGCGCTTCACGTCCTTGGCCTTGGGCTTCTTCTCTTCTGGGTCTACGGCAGGCAGCTCGAGGAGGGAGAGGCGCCCCTCCTCATCCCTGGCGCACTTGGTCGCCAAGTTGAACAGCTCCAGGGAGGTGCAGAGGTCTTCGTGCATCGCCAGCTCCTCCTTCATCTTGACGTCGCGCACGCCATCGGAGAAGGCTGGAATGATGGCTTCCTCGGACACCCTGGGGATCTTGAGGCGCGCACTGTTGAAGCGCTGGATGTACTTTTGCAGGGTCTCCCCAGGTTGCTGCTTGATGCGGCGCATGTCACTCACGGTGGGAGGCCGGTCGCGGGTACCTTGGAAGTTGGCGATGAAGTGAGTACGCATCTGGTCCCAGGAGGAGATCGTGCCTGGGGCCAGGTTCAGGAGGCAGGTGCGGGCACCTTCCTTCAGCGCCATGGGGAACCAGTTGGCCATGACCTTTTCGTCTCCGTTGGCAGCTTCGATTCCCAGCTCGTAGAGCTGGAGGAACTCTGTGGGGTCAGTCGTGCCATCGTAGCGAGGAGGCAGGTCCGGCTTGAACTTGCCGGGCCATGCGACGCTGCGCAGCTCGGCGGTGTAGGCGCGGCAACCTGCGGTGACCGCGGGAGGTTTTGGTTGAGGGAGAGCTTGGCCTTGCGGGTCCCCTTGCGCTGCTGCGGGGAGCAGCGCGGGGTCTTGACGCGCCGGAGCTGGAGTGGGGTCCCGGCGAACCGGAGCAGGGAGCGCTCGGGCGCCCTCTTGCGGTCGCGGGACTTCTTGGAAGCTCCGTTCCTGCAGGGCCGGCGCTTGACCGAGCGGGTTCCGCCCAGGGGCTGCGCGCCTTGGGGCCATGGCGTCTTCTTGGAGAGGGTGCGGCTGGAACGCCCCTGGAGCTTCGTTGCCCACGCGGGGCGGAGTGCGGCGCAGCGGTGCGGACGGCGCGGGGACCCCCTGCGGTGCGGACGAGCTCGGCGGCGCGATCGAGCCACTCCTCGTAGACGTCGTCGACGGGGCGGTAGCGCAGGAGGTTGTTCGCCGCGATGAGCGCAGCCCGAGCCTCCAAGGGCGCGCGGAGCGTGCGGGACGAAGAGCCAGCCGGGGTGAGCGACGCAGTAGCGGTGCGGCCGTCTCGTTGCACGGACGGGTGCTAAGAGGATGCCTGCTGCTCGTTCCCCGCCGGGCCGGTGGCGGCGTTGACGCCGGGCGACGGGGAACGACGAGGACACCCACCAACGGGGGCCGTCTGGACGACGCGGGAAGCGATGGCGGCCCGGCGCTCAGCGCGGCCCCACGAGCGTCGGACATCGATGCGACGGTCGGAGGAGAACAGAGTGGTGGAAAACAGATTCCGGCGCACCCCTACCTAGCGCGCCAAATGTCGGATCACGGGTTCCGGCAGACCCTTAAGGTTCGAACTCTGGGGTGCGCGTGGAGATCGTGCCCTCTACCTCTCCGTCTCGCAAAGATCTAACTACTGAAAGAACTACACAAGAGACACAGGGTTTATACTAGTTCGGGCCACCATTGTGGTGTAATACCCTACTCTAGTTTATGGTGGGTGGATTGCCTCTTGGGCTGATGAGGAAGAACAGTACAACGAAGAACAGCCTCGTGAGGGCCTGTTCTTGGCTGGGGGGATGAACTGCTAGGGGCAGTTCGATCGCCCTTCTCTCTCTCTCTACTTGCTACTCGATTCTAGATGCTAGATCAGGTGTGATCTAGGTCCGGTCTTGGTTCGATCTAGGTCTCTCTCTACTCTGGGTGTGGCTAGTCCTATTTATAGGCAAAGGCCCCGGGCCTCTCCCCAAATATTTGAGCGGGAAGGGCGCCAACAATTGGCCAATTCGAAGGGGAACATCTGGTACACTTATCCTGACTAAAGTTGGTCTTCGCCTGCCAAAGGCCCTGTGGTGACGCCGTCTTGGGCTCCATGATGACCTCCTTCCCACCGTTGGACTGGTCTTGGTCTTGTTGCGCCGAAATGTGTGCCTTTGCTTGATCCTCTCGCCTGCGCTTGCCCCCTTTGCACCAAAGAGGAAAGGGAGACGCTGCGCGGGCTGGCGCCCGCCTGGCACCCTTGGTCGTCATGGCTTGCGTCATTGGCACCTCGTGAGGTACCCCGCCTTGATCTCTCCGCCTCCTCGCGGGCCAGCTTGAGGAGGCTGTGTTTGAGGAAGCGCCGTGTCGTCCGCCTCGCGAGGCTTGGCCCCTCGCGAGGGTCTTGGGTCTCGTCTTGATGAAGCTGGGCCGCGCTGGGCCCCCATTTGAGCCAAGCCGCGGGCCGCAGGCAGGCAAGTCTGGGGACCCCCGTTCCCAGAACGCCGACAAGGGTTCTGGTTCAAGTACTAAAAAGATTAGAAGTCGGATTCGGCTGAAGAAAGAATGGAATAAGAAGAGAGACGACTTACCACAGGCGGGGGGTTGGCGCGTGAGTACGGCTCCATGCCGAACTGCCAGTTCCCCGAGAGACCGCAATTCCCGATGTAATTCACCATGTCCGCCACCTCCGCGTGGGGCTTGTCCTTGGAGCACATCCAACTGGGGTCCCGGTGGCCACTCGTCTGGCATATCATGTGAGGCCGGCCTTGGAGCGGGAGGACTCGGCGCGCCACGAAGGCGGCCAGCAAGTCGGCCCCAACCAGACCCCCCGACTGCGTGAGTACTCGGAGTCGCGCGACGGCGGCGGCACCGGCAGCAGTTAGCGTCTTGGCCCGGTGGGACCAGCTGGGGAGCCTTCCAGCCGGTGCGCCGGCTTCGTAAGGCGGCAGGTTGACCCAGTCGCCTTCTGCGGCGACGTTCTTCACGTAGAAATAAGATCGCTGCCACATCTTCACCGACTTGATCAACGAGATGGGGGGAAACGGGTTGTCGGCCACCGACCTCCGCATCGCGATGAAGGCGCCGCACAGGGCTGGCACGCCGGCGACATGCGTGCCAAGCTTGGAGCTGAAGAATTCCCCCCACAACTCGATGGTGGGGAGGACGCCGAGGAAGCCTTCGCATAGGGTGGCGAAGGCAGCCAGCAGCACCACCATGTTCGGCGTAAGGTGGTGCGGCTGGAGCCCATGGAACTCCAAGAAGGAGCCGAAGAAGCTGCTCGCCGGCAGCCCGAGGCCGCCCGTGAGGTGCGAGCGGAATATGACCCGCTCGCCCTCCTCCGGCACCGGCGACACCTCCCCCGCCGGCGCGGCACGGGCTCGCACGAGGCCCTCGCCGGGGAGACGACGGGTTTTGCGAAGAAACTCGATGTGGTCGTCATCGACCTCAGAGCCGTCCCATACGCCGAAGCATACGCGGGCGCGGCGGCAGAAGAAGAACTCATTGTTGCGGGCGTAATAAGGCTCGACGCGGCGGCATCAAAGAAAGGTAAAAAGAAAAGAAAGCAGAGGAAGCAGAGGGAATGCGCGCGCGTGCTTCGCCGCCCGCTCCCTCCGCCTACTTATAGGCTCCTAGGCCGAGAAGCCGAGGGTGCGTCGTGGGATTAACTGCGCCGAGGACCACACGACCCCCACGATTTACTGCACGAAGTTACTGCGCGCAATTACTATGCAGGAATCCCAACCGCCCGCTCGGCCGCAATGGATCCGTTCGAAGGCCGAGGCGCGGTAGTGGCGGGCCCCACCTGCAAGCCCGTCCCGTCGCGCGCGTGGGTGGGCAGACTGGCCCGGCCACGTGGCGCCACACGGCGGGTCCGCAACGGGCGGCAACCTGGAAGCTTATCAGGCACGTCGTGTGGATCCCGCCACGACTTTCAATACTCTTCAAGAGACGAGACGGCCTCCAGCGAGTCCGGCTCCCGATAGTCGGCTTGAAGAAAGGCGGCGGGTGAATCCCAGATCCAATCACCGGAAGGAAGATACTGCTGAGGCTCCTCGACGTGT
The DNA here is from genome assembly GCA_032464435.1 of Aegilops umbellulata. Lineage (NCBI taxonomy): Eukaryota > Viridiplantae > Streptophyta > Magnoliopsida > Poales > Poaceae > Aegilops > Aegilops umbellulata. The sequence continues at coordinate 501,648,477 of CP136055.1, read as the reverse complement.
CTCCCTCGGCGCCTCACCAGCTTCGAGGACTACTGTCGGAGTAATGGGTCACGGGTAGGCTAACCCGAGGCCCAGAACCTTTCAAGACATCGGGGCAGGCTACGCCCCTCAAGAGCCCCAGGACGGAAAGCCGCCTCTGGGAGTCGGTAGCAGCGCTGCCGGATATCCACTCACGACCGAGTCCCAGGGGCGACGTTAAGATGGGCCGACTCCGAGCTAGCGGCTTCCAGAGAAGCCGGCTATGGGAGTCGACCCACGACTCCAGCCACCTCATGCTCTCATAAGAAGGAATGGGACGGGGCGTGGCCTCTGCAAAGTCCACGCCCGCCCCTGATCAAGGGAAGGCATGGCCACAGTACGTCGTACCCGCGGAGATCTCCGTTCGGCGTGGCACTGTTGCCATGCCAGCCCTGACGTCAGCCCCAGTGGGCGGAACCCTATGCCCATGTTGGCCTGCCTGTACGACCCAAAGACGGCAGGCCCAGCCAGTCAGCGGGGGCACCAAAGACGGCAAGAGCGCCACAAGATGGACCCCGTGGGAGTCGGCCTCCCAGAGCCAGCCGGCCCCTCCCATGGGCCCAGCATGCCATTAACCAGACAAGACGAGGAGTGGCAACAGTAATCCGCAGCCGGCAAGACCCGCCAGCAGCAGACAAGGCCTGTCGGCTCCGTACTAGGCCAGTCGGCGGGGCCCACCAGCCGGCGGGCCCCAGTAGTCTGCGGAGAAGACGGCGGCCTGAGAGACAGACGGCTGGGACCCGCGCCCAGCCGAATTACCATTGTACCCCCGGGGGGTAGGTCTATATAAACCCCCCAGGGCACCCATGCAAAGGGTTCGATTCTATTAGGACTAGACCAGAGAGTATAGGAAGGAGATAGCTAGCCTTGCCTTCTCCTACCTCCAGGAAACAGCTCAAGGAGCAACCTTGTACATGGGGTGCGGGGCCCGTGGGAGGGGCCGGCCGACTCTCGGAGGCCGACTCCCATGGGGTCCGTCTTGTGGCACTCTCGCCGTCTTATATACCCCCGCTGACCGGCGGGGTCCGCCGTCTCTGGGCCGTACAGGCGGGCCGACGTGGGTACAGGGTTCCGCCACTAGGGCTGATGTCAGGGCTGGCATGGCAACAGTGTTGCGCCAGACGAAGATATCCATTGGCACGACGCACTGTGGCCATGCTTGCCCTTGGTAATCGGGGCGGGAGCGGGCCGTACTGCGGCCGTTCCCCGTCCCGTCCCTTCTTACGAAGGCAGAGGGTGGTTGGAGTCGCGGGCCGACTCCGCATGGCCGGCTTCTCTGGAAGCCGCCAGTTAGGAGTTGGCTCTTCTTGTAGTCGTCCCTGGGACTCAGCCGCGAGTGGATAGTCGGCAGCGCTGCTGTCGACTCCCAGAGACAGCCCTCCGTCCCGGGATTCCTGAGGGGCGTGGCCTGCCCCGATGTCTTGAAAGGTTCTGGGCTTTGGGTTGGCCTACCCGTGGCCCATTACTCCGACACTCTACAGAGTGTAAAACTATTCGAATAGCCGTGTCCACGGTCAAGGACAGTTGGGTAACCGCTCTTGGGCTACGTCCACATGTTTAGAAACCAGTGTGTGTATTTGGATAAGTGGGAAGAACTACTTGGGTCAAGTCAGAGGACTTGACATGATTAAGTTGGGCTGATGCCCTCTCTATTTATGTTGATATCTGTAACCTGTCCTCATGGTTACTTGAATTCTCCTGATGCATGTCTTAGAAGTTGTTGAACATGTCATTGCACTCAAAACTAGCTTTCTGCAAAAAAATTACCTATATCATGCATTGTTGTATCTTGAACCAAAACATGGGTTGCTTGCGAGTACATTCAAAGTACTCATTGGCTTGCCACTGGTTATTTAATTGGCCAGGCATGGAAGAACATGAGTTCGAAGAAGAGTTCTTTGGAGACGAACATGCGAACTAGGACGTTTCCCAGTCAGAATTCATGTAGGGTTAAGGCAGATGGCTTGGGTTCTACTTATCGACGAAGAATTTCCGCTGCTTAAGTCTATTTGGTATTCAGCCCTTGTGGCTTTATCTACGTAAGACTTGACCATAATGGTCATAATTTGTGTAGGACGATATGTATGGATGTAAGACTCTTGTTATTCAGCTTCTGTGTGTTCAGTGAGCATTGATCTCTGGGATCACTGTACACGTGCATTCGATGATCACGGCTTATGAGTTGGGGTCCCCACAGAGCTGGTATCAGAGCCATCCTGACTGTAGGAAACCTTAGTTAGCATGGGCGTTAGTTAGGATAAAACCTGTTTTGCAAAACCCTCTATACTCCTCTTCTTTTCTAAGCTTACCAAACCCGAGGGATATTTTCCATATTGACCTCCCCTATTCAACTTTTGTAGATGGTTGTCGCCCCCTTGAGACTCCTTATGACAGGATTTCCATCACTCCTAAAAGACTGCCTCCAACAATGCCACTATCCCTTGCTGCCCATATACACCCTGCATGAACTGGAAAATGATGTGCTCGAGAAGGAGTTCTACGCCAAGGTTTTTATGCCTGCCAAGACCTCACCCCAGGGGTGGTTCTTCATTGGACCTCCCATGCCAACACAAGACCTGGCCATTCAGCAAGTGGCATATGAAGCGCTCCTCCGTCTTCGAGGCCTTCTTCCAGAAATGAAAGAAGAACACGCCACCCGCTACCTACCTGGAAAGAACGGATTTGGAGTTGTAGGTCAAGTGATGATTTCCCCAGAAGATGAGGATCCAACCCTCAAGTACCAGATCCGCTTCATCAACGTAGGAGATTACCTTCTACGCCACCTTACCGAAGCATTCCTTAATGCTCGCCAAGACCTCCCTTCACTTCTACACCTCCACTGCCTCGAGAAGAAGAAGGTGGTCGAGCAAGAACAGCAGATCACTGCCCTAGAAGCCCACATTTTTAATCAGGAGCAGCAAATCAAGGGACTTCGGAAAGCCCGCAACCAAACCCCACGCAAAAGGCATAGGAATGGGTTTCCGTATCCACCTCATAGAGGATCATCATCAGGCCCCCGACGACAATACCCAAGACTGAATAGAAACCCTTGTGCTTTCGTCACATGTCACGGGTGTGGTGAACTTGGGCACATTAAAAGGATGTGTCCCAACAAGCAGCCAACTGTCGCATACCCTTTGGCACCACAAGCGGAACCTAGAAACTGAAGACTTAGCGCCCTTCTCTCCGAGCAAGCGCGACTACTGAGTCCGAGGACCCCTAGGGTAGGATGAGTCGTGTACCCCCATATGCGTAGTCGAGTCCGTGAGATGGTTCAAATGGAACCACGTTTTGTGTTGCTTGTTTTTACTTGTTTGTGTTTTGATATAAGTCGCACATTTGCCCTAGGCAGCTTGTACGCGACTATATCACCTATCTTATCTTAATGAATGTGCGTGGCCTTAACGACACTTGTTTGCTTGAACTTGCACTATAGCACCCCCTTTTAGGTATTCCCTCCTCTATGCCACTTTTCCCTGTCATCTCTCTCCTCAACTAAAGGCCAACAAGACAAGATGCACCAAGGATTCTACTTCGGTGATCAAATAGCACTGAAGACTTTTTGCTACAGCTTTCTCGAACCAGTAGAGTATGTTTAATCCTCCAGACTAGAAACCCATTCCTAGACCCTTCGAGACTTCACAAGATACCCCAGCTTGAGTCCTTAACCATGTGCTTAACCCACAGAATTGCAAGAGAATCAGTTAAGCCTCTGTAAACCTTGCACATCACTGGGTTCATTATGGAACTAGCGGACATAGTGAACAAGCATATTATCATCCTAATATAGCACAAGAACTGACGATGCCATAGGGAAGACCAGTTAGAGGATGTAGGAATAGAGGACAAATGACATGATGAGTTTATATCAATGACTTTGAGAAATTATATGAGACTATTTGGTTGAGTATGAGGCTTTCATGTTGGTAGATGAACTTGGTGGGATCATTAATATAGAGTAGCATAGCTTTCATTACCCCTGGATAAATTGGATTTAGTGGGACAATTAAGATCGCAAGCTGAATTCTTGGAAGTATGAGGATTTGACTTAGCCAAGGGATATTGATAGGAGATAGTTGACATTATGATAATGACTTTGGGAAGCATGTAGGAATTCTCGTTGGACATGAGATTTGGATTTGAATAGGTGATCCTAGTTAAGTATAGGTGGAGAGTAAGTCTACATGGTTCGGAGCAAATCGGATTTAGACTGATGATCTCGATCATGATACCATGTTTCTCGATGGGCGATAAACTAGGAGATTGGATTAATTGTCGGAGTTGATTTAGGGATCTATATAAGCCTGACCTTGGAGTTTACTTGGCCATGATAAATGGGAATTGGTGGACTGACTATAGTAAAGATAGCCCTTTCAAGTATTTGGGGATTATAGGGACTTTAGAAGATCATGTGGAACACCATAGACATTGGATTTGTAGAATTAATGAATTGTGTAGTGATTGATGTAAGTTAATTAATGGGCTTTTGGATTTGATTCATAGAAAGGAAACAAGATCTTGGAGTGGCATACGACGTGTTTCCTTAGGGTAGAAATGCCTTAGACCTTGGAAGAGTAGGATGAGCACTTGGATTGTCATGTTTTATTCCAGCTTGGAAGCTTGTATGCTCTACCCATGGATTTTTAGGGGTAGCCATACATATGAGTTTGCGGATCGTGGACATATATGACTTTGCTAGACCTCCTCTCAGGAGTCATGATGATATGAATAGCATGAGTGATGATCGGAGTTGACCTATAGGAGATGATGCTATCGCATATATGATGTGATTTGTTTAAAGGACTAGATAGAACAATTGGCATCTCAGAAACTGTGCCCAAGGATAAGATGATAAACGTTCACTCGCACACTAGATCCTTGAAACCCTTAAGCCCTACCAAGCTACAACAAGGTCGGATCATAACTTTGGGTCTTGACTCTAGATTGAATACACCTTGGCCCACACTCAACCGTTACCACCACCGATGCCCCAGCCTACCTTATGTACCCCATGAACAGAAACTTCATGGAGTACTTGGTCAAGTTGGTTGTCACTTTTACTTGGTGTCCTACTCGTCTAACTGAAGATGGAAGAAGAATTGTTCAGCTGGTTAAGGAACATCTGAAGATCGCCATGTCAAGGAGGAAGAACTATACCAACCACTACCATCAAGAAGTGAACTTCCTCGTCGAAGACCGTGCGTATCTGCAAGCCACTTCTCTCAATGGAACCAAGCATTTCCGTGCCAAAGGGAAACTCACACCAAGATTTATCGGCCTTCCCCAAGATCACTTCAAGATGAAGAATAAGCGGCTACCAGCTAGAGTTACCACTTGAGTTACCCACTATGCACAACGTTTTCCCACACAACACAACCTCAGGAGTGTTTCCAACTTCCTAACTAGCCCGACCTCTATAAGGACACCAATCACCGAGCGATCGACCTCCAGCCCAATATGACCTACGAGAGAAACCCCAATTGCAATCTGGATCAAGCAGGACGACAAACACGAAGCCACACCATCGAGTACTTCAAGGTTCAATGGGGTGCCACTCGGAAGCAGAAGCAGTATGAGGACGTGAAGACTACCCCAGATCCAAGTTTCCGTATTCCTTTCCGCGCCTAGTCTGGGAATCTCGGGGACGAGATTCTTGTAAGGGGGATAGGTCTGTCACACCCTGATTTTCATGCCACAACACTTAAGCTAATAAATCATGATAAAGTGTGTTTTGACAAAAACTTTTACATTATTTGGCTTTTATTTGGAGTTGGTTTTCTCTCTGTGTTTTTCAAGTGCTCTTTAAAGTCAACACAACTCCACCTTCTATACTTCATCTCCTTGCCCCAAACTTCTGCCCAATGATCATGCCATGTGTATAGAGCAATATAGTATTTTCTTACAAACATAATTTTGCCACAAAGTATTTTCAAAAATTAGTTTTTCCAAAAACCCTTGAATTGAGGTTTGCACAGCAATACTTAATTAAGGGTAGTAAAAATCTTTCCAAAAGTATATTTGAATCCTATTAGATATAGGACTCCCATAAACCACAAAAATATAATTTTAAAAGTTATTTTCCTATTTTATTTAAAAGTTTTTCTTAAGGCCAGAAATGGTCTTTAATAGGGAAAAATTATTTTATTGTTTCAAAAATATTTGACAAAAATCAGAGAAACTCAGTGGACATACATTTTCCATATATAAGAGTTTCAACACATGGTCATGTTCAAAATGTTGGACAAAACCTCCCAAAACCATTTCAGCTCATTTCAAATATTTGATATATTTATATAAGAAATATTTTCAAATAAATCCAGGAAAATTCTAGCATGTCACATATGACATTTTTAATGATCTTGCCAAGTACCATGTCATGGAGAATAGTATAACCCCATGAAATCTCCTCAAAACCCTTTCTATCCATTTTGAAGTTTGAGCAACTTTACATTGCCAAACATGTCCAAATGTTCTAAAACTTGGTGCACATGCTCAAATGGTCTAATTATTCATCTATACCAAATGGCACAAGTTGGAGAGAATCTTATGTTGATCAAAGTGCCCCAAAACCCTCTCTGACCAGAATCAAATTTGAACAATTTCGTACTACCAACTTTCTCTCCTTGACCCCAACTTTTGTGGGCATGTTCACATGACCAAATGAAGCCACTGCACCAAGTGGTGCATCAAGGAGAAGTGATTTGCTCAACTAGATCTACACAAGTTCATTTCTGCTAATTTCGAGGGTTTACAAAAGTTGCATTGGCAACTTTGCCCAAATGAACTCAATATTGGTGAAACCCCTTATTTTCTCATGCCATTTGACCCTGTCAGGCCTTATGGCAAGAGGAGTTCATCTTCTTGCCCAAACCAGCAACAAACACCTTTTGCCATTTTACTAAAACCCCTGTTTTGACCACTTCCACTCTTCTCCATGGCCTCAACTTTTTACCACAGCCCCTCCTAGTCCCCTTGCACCTCTAGTAGCAATGGCAAATCCATAGCTCAATTATTGGAGGGGTAAAACCCCACTTTCTCTCTCTGGACTGCCCATTTCCCTCTCTCCCTCAACCTCTCTCCTCTCCTACTGGCTGTCCAGGGCATCCAAGGCCGCCCCCCTATGTTTACTCCTCCCTAAACAACCTAGACACAAGTGGTTGCGCCCTACAAGCCAAAGGCATGCCTTGGCATGCAATTGGCGTGCTCCACAGCGCGCTACAGTGCACACCCGCACTGTAGCCGCCCCTGCCAACCACCTCCGGCCACCTCGGCTCTCCCCCTCACGTCAGCCGATGCTCCTCGACGTCTGCAGGAAGCTACGCCTCTGTCCCCCTCCTCCTTCTCCCTCCTCTCGCCCCAGCTCGCACGCGCGACGACCGCCCGAGCACACCAGTGAGTGTGCTCACACGCGCGGTGCCTCTGGCACCCTGCTCCCTCTCTCTCTTCTTTCCCTCGCTCTGGACCGAACCCATGAGCACCCCAGACATGCCCATGCGCGCCCCCATGACCCATAGCAACGGCAACAACCTCGCCGGCGCACGGGTCTACGGTGAGCAGTGGCTCGCCTACTTAAAGGCCTCCCCGAGCCTCTCACTCACCACCACTCGCTCCTACCTACTCCAAATAGGCCCCCTGTGCCCTCCACTCTCCTCCAGGAGCACCCGAGCTCGAGGTCGAGCTCGAGCTCCACCGCCTCAGGTCATCGTTGATCTCGGGGTACGAACTCTCTCCGCCCCTCCTCTCTGTCGATCTGGACCCGCCACACCTCCATGATCATCCCCCCTGTCACATCCCACCTAGATCATGCATTAGAGTGTGCATCATGTTTACTTTTGACAGAAAGTTGAAATGGGGAAGGCAGAACCCCCAGCACCCCTCCTGAAATCAACTAGGGTTTACTAAAAACATTTTCAATGAACCTGAAATGCCCTTCTAAAATGTTCACCCTCTTTGTCTTGGGTTGAAACCTCTGGCAAAAATGGTGCATATTTTTCTAGGTCAACAGAAGGTCATTGAATTAATGCATTAGTATTTGAATTTGGGCATTTAAAATTTATAAAATATTTCAAATGCTCCAATATCTCCAAACTAAAATGTTCCTGGCTGGAAATATTCTAACTAAGGACCAGATGCAGTTTGGTGATTTTAGGAGTTGTTTTAGTATTTTTAATAAGTCTACAAAGTTACAAAGGAAATAGAAAAGGAAACAAAAATCAGAAAAAGACTTACCTGGCCAAACCCACCAGCCGGCCCACCTGGCGGCCCAGCACTGTGCTGGCCCGAGCCAGCCAGCTGCTTCGTCCCCGCCAGGCAGGCAGGGTGGTGACGCCGACGAGCGCGAGCTCGCCACGACGCCACCTGCTCGCCTCTTCGCCGCCCGACGCGCTGGACGGCCTCCACGTCGTGCCCCCGACCCCGTGGACACGTCCAGTTCCCCCCTGCCTCTCTCCCTCGCTCCCCTTCGCCATGGTCGACGCCACCGTCGCCGCTCCGCCGTCGTAGCCATAGCCACCGTCGTCCCCGCGCCACCCGACCGTGTCCACGAGCTCCGCCACCCTCTTCTTCTTCGAGCAAGACGAGCCCCGAGCGCTCGCGTGCCCCGAAGCCACCGCACCGACCCCACCCGAGTCCACCGTCGCCGGAGATCCCCTTCAACGCCGTCGCCGCACCAGCTCGTCCCCGACCACGCCGTCTGGCTCTGCGAGTTCGCTGTGAGCATAGCCACCTCCCCATCCTCTCCGTTCCTCTTCCCGTACCCTACAACGAGCGCACTAAGCTCGCCCGCACGCGCCGCCGCGGAGCTCGTCGCCGACGAGGCTCCGGCCACCCAACGGCTGCACCATCTTGTCCACTAGCCTCACCGCACACCCAGGGGCCCGACGCATCACTCCACGCGCCTCGCCGTGCCCCGCAGCCCCAGTTTCACCTTCACCCGAGCCCCGGCGCCGCCAAACTCGTCGCCGGCGCCAACTCCGGCCACCCCGACCCCAACTGACTCCACCAGTAGCCGCGACTCGTTCTCAGGAGTGCGTAGATGCCTTCCGCGCCCCATTTGGTGGCCGGAACGGCCAAATCCACTCTGCTCCGCCGCGTCTGGCCTCGCTGGCGGCTAGACGCCGGCGAGTTGACCCTGACCGTTGACTGGTGGGCCCCTGTTGACTCTGTTGAGTCAATGACAGGTGGGGCCCCCTTCTGTTAATCACTGGATTAGTTTAAAACTAATTAAATAAGTTTAATTAATCACTAACCCCCTGGGCCCACTGGTCAGTTGACCTGGACCGGCTGTTGACTTGCTGAGGTCAGCATGACCTCATGCTGACGCAGTAATTTTATTTACTGGAATTTATTCTTATATAGGAAAATCCAAAAAATAGTTTAAACTTCTAAAATTCATATCAATTCAACCGTAGCTCAGTTTGAAATAAGTTATATATGAAAAATCATCAGAAAAATGCAAGCTATCCATCTGTACCAGCTTCATGCATGAAAATCCAAGTTAAACCCACTGTTTAGGCATTACAAGAGGATACACTAATATGATCTTATTAAATGAGTTTCCATTTGAATCTTTGGTTCAAATGGGTTCATTCCCTTCTGTTTTAACTTGCACTAGGACAGGACACATTCATATTGCCATGTCATAGCATGCATCATATTGTTGCATATCGCCATGTATTGATTGTGCTCCGATGTGTTCATCGTGGTAGGTTCTGCCTCCGAGGATATCTCCGAGTATCCAACTGAAGGGCAGTATCCCACGACCACTCCATCAGGCAAGCAACCCATTGATCATTCCGATACAAACCCATGTTCTCGCTTCTGCTCTCGTTTACTGCATTAAGACAACGCGTTTCAAACTGCTGTGTGTCGCGGTAGTTGAACCCACTTCCTTTGCATGACCTGTCATTGCCACAGTAACTAGATGAAACCCACTAGCATGTGTAGGAGTTGATTGAGCCAATACATGTGTGTGTGTTCCTACCATGCTGTGCTTGCTATGCTTAGAGTTGTGTCAGGTCTGGCTCATCGGGATGATGAACTGGAGTGAAAGGTTGTGTCGGTGACAAGAGTGAAGTGTTGAACACGATTTGGTAAAGGAATCGATGAGAGGCCATGTAGGAGTACATGGTGGGTTGTTTCATTGAGGCCGACCTTAAGAACTGAGATCTGTGTGTGTGATTTAAGGTTCAGCTACTACCACACATTGGGATCCTTAATTGACTCTCTCGGCTTCTTGATCACGCTTGTCCTCTGTCCAGGAGTTGCAAAGTAGTTTCTGGTGTTTGTAGTATGCTGGGGGCCGCACGCGGCGCTGACCATTGGGGTGGGCTGTGTTGCGGTAGGCACGTGGCCGGGTCAGCCGGGTGCCCGTTTGGTGTCTCGGAACCCTGTTCACATCGTTCGGGGCCGTTAGTGGAAACCTCGGCCGGACTCCCTGCGGATGGAACCCGAATAGGCGATAAACCTGGACTAGAGACTTGAGTGTTTAGGTAGGCCGTGGCCGACACCCTCGCTGGGCTTCCGCTTGAAGGTTGCCGAGTACATGTCGTGTAAACGGCGATAAGTGGTGAGAGCGTGTGTGAAGAAGTACACCCCTGCAGGGTATAAATCTATTCGAATAGCCGCGTCCGCGGTAAAGGACTGCTTGGTCACCTATACAGTTCATAGAAAAGTAAATGGATACTACTAAAAATCTCAAGATAAGTGTGAGTACCGCGGATGGCCCTCTCGTAGGATGGCGAGAGAGGATCCACGGTGGAGTATTGTGTTGGTGATAGTGGACTCGTGTGCGACAAATGATTTACAATTGGTGTCTATCGTAGGATAGCTTAGCCAAGAGTCAAAGCTGGCTTGCTGCAATAACCCCACTTCCTTCTTGAGAATGTGCATGTATAGTAGGTTCCTGTTGTAAGACTTGCTGAGTACCTCCGTACTCATGTTGCTTTAATCATGTTTTTCAGACGACTGCACCAACCCCTCTGATGGGTTCTATGTAGACCTCGGCGTTGACGAGTGACTTATCACCCAGGTGGTGATCCAAGACTTGTGAAGGGTCGTTGTAGATAGACAGGCTTCGTCAAGCCTTCTTTCTTTCTAGTGTCTGTACTCAGACTACTTTGCTTCCGCATGTGCTTGTATGTTGTATGACTTGAGTGTTGGGTCATGTGACCCCTATCTGTATGGATGATATGTATGGCTCCTTGGAGCCTTCTAAATAAAGTACTTGAGTCGTAGAGTACTGTTGTGATGCCATGTTGTATTTACTCATATCGGGCATATTGTGTGTATGATTGAAATGCTTGGTATGAGTGGGATCCGACTATCTAGTTGTTTATCCTTGGCAGCCTTTCATATGGGGAAATGTAAGTCTAGTGCTTCTGAGCGATAGTAGTCCGCTACAGCCCGGATCACCGGAGTCCTGCTAGCCCAGCACTACTGCTTGGAACACTTGACTGGCCGGCATGTGTGTCACGTCGTTCCTATGTCTGTCCCTTCGGGGAAATGTCACGCGCTGTTATTCGGAGTCCTGCCTAGCCTGCTACAGCCCGGGTCACCGGAGTCCTGTTAGCCCAGTGCTACAGCCCGAATAAATACGTTGATGACCGACATGCTCGATGTGATTCATGTATGCCTGTCCTCATAGGCTAGCGCCGCTTTGGGTTCACGACTAGCCATGTCGGCCCGGGTTCTCTGTCATATGGATGCTAGCGACACTATCATATACGTGAGCCAAAAGGCGCAAACGGTCCCGGGCCAGGTAAGGTGGCACCCGTGGGAGTACCGTGCGTGAGGCCGCAAAGTGATATGATGTGTTACACGCTGGATCGATGTGGCTTAGGATCGGGGTCCTGACAGCGTTGGCATCAGAGCCGGACTGCCTGTAGGTTCGCTAAGCCAAACTGGTCGATGTCGAGTCTAGAAATGCTTTAGTTATATGTAGGGGAATTGATTGTGGGAGGGAACGTAAGGCTCTTTTACTCCTTTACCTTATGCCCTCTATTCTGAGTCATTCTCTTCTCATTCTACGTGGGTTAAGGACTAGGCTCTTTCTCCCTATCAGGTTCACGTGTTACTAAATCCGTAGTAACTTATAGGATTGTTGGATACAACCCAGTTCAGTTCTACTAAAAGTTTAGTATGTTGCCAATTGAATCAGAACCTTGATATGATGTTGTTGAGTGGTTTCGCAAACTGTTGTGGATGTCTCAAGTCTTTTTCTGAGCATTTACAGCCGTTATGCTGTCCAATTTCATCCAGAAATTCTAATGCCTTTGCACTATTTTGTGCTTTCAGATGGCTACCCGTCCCCAAAACCAAGTGGTTCGTCTGACCCGTTGCATCGGTGTATGTGGTCATACCGCCATGTTGGTTCGAGTGATGGTTGAGGCAGGTTACCGATGGTACCCTGAATACACCGTCGAAGAGCAGTTTAGAGATTTTAACCAGAGCCAATATCTGTGCACGGTCAGGATATATCCATCATATCCCGGAGCCACGGAACCACTCCACCGTTCTTATGGACTCGGGATCACTATTGGGATGTTTGTTCAAGATGAAGCCTACTCGATGATGACCATTATGCGGGCTAGAACTGCCTTGTTGAGCAACACTGATTTTCGCTACATGCCAGCATCCCTCCCTGGGGCGCATGGTTACCTTCAGGGCATGTACAGTGATGCATCCCATGAGGACTCACTCCTTTGCACCACTACTGAGATGTTGGAAGATAAGGACCGTGAAAACCGGGCCTTGCGTATGGAGCTCTTTAATGCTCGTGCTGATCATTGGGCCACCTTGACGAGGTTTGCACCTGCTGTGCAAGCCGGATACATGGACACGAGAGACTTGTACCCTGTGCGGGCTAGTCTGCCAGACTTCATGGAATGGCGTGAGGTGGGAGGCATCACCCCTCCTCGTGGGCCTCTTCTGCCGCCATCTGTTGGACCGAGGCCGCACCCAAGTCCCTATGGTCCACAAGCACCGCAGGACCGTCTGTTCCCAGATGACCATGTTCCGCTTCCAGGTCTGGGTGGTGACTTCTATGAGGACTTCTACGGAGCCGTCTGAGCTAGTAGTAGTCTCGCTAGTATTGTAATAGTTGTATGTCCACCGTCCTGCGTGATTGTGGAATATAACTTAGTGTGTATCAATTCCGGAGGTGTAGAAAAATAATGTATAAGAGCTTGGAATGCCTCCGATGAGATGTAACGTCTGTCGTCTTAGTTGTACTTCAGCTTGAGCTTGTACTAAACTATGTATGATGTGTATGACCGTTGGTATATATATGGCAGTTTCTATATTACCATGTCATACGGATGATCATGTCTGCATTCTTTGTTACCCATTACATTCCGCACTTCTTTGGCCAGATTTTGCCATCCTGGTTTAAATCGCTGTTTTGTTTTCCCAGGATGGTCAACACCCGCAGCAACCCTGCTGCTCCGGAGCAGGGAGAAGCTAGTGCACCTAGAGAGGAAAGTCTTCCTCAACCACCTTCTCTGGCCGAAGTGATGCTGGAGGCAGAGCGCAACAGGCGTGACACCAATCGCTTGCTAGAGCGGATTGAGCAGAACACTGCACGCCAGCAGAGGATCAACTCGGTGTCCATCAATGACTTTGTCAAGCTGTACCCGCCAAAGTTCAATCATTCCATCGAACCTCTCGATGCGGATGACTGGCTCCGCAGCATCGCTCACAAGCTACGTTCTGCCAACGTAGCTGAAGATGATAAAGTCACCTTTGCTGCCTATCACCTCGAAGGCCCTGCCAGCCTTTGGTGGGAGAATTATGAAGCTATGCGCCCGGTCGGCCAACTCACTACTTGGGCTGATTTCAGTGCCGCCTTTCGTGAGCATCATATTCCGGAAGGCCTCATGGATCGCAAGAGGGAGGAGTTTTGTAACTTCACCCAGGGAAAGCTGACTGTGGATGCATACAGTCGCGAGTTTGGGAAGCTTGCACGCTATGCTCCCGAAGAGGTATCCACCGATGCCAAGAAGCAGGCAAGGTTCCGCAAGGGGCTTAGCCCTGAGCTCCGTCGTGACCTTCGTCTACATGAATGCACTTCCTTTCCGAAGCTAGTCAATAAGGCCATCAGTGCCGAGACAGGGCAGAATGATTTTGAAGCTTCACGCAAGCACTCCCGTGACTATGGATCTTCATCCGGCTCTGGATCTCAGAGGCGCCGGGTCTGGATTCCAAATTCTGCTATGCCACCCAGGTATACCCCGAGGCCATCCTTTGAGGCGCCTCGTCCCAATCAGCAGTATGTGCCGCCCAAGACTTTTGGTGGCCCCACTGCCAATACTGCCCCACGCCCCAATTCGATAACTTGCTTCAAGTGTGGTGAGCCGGGCCACTACATCCGTGAGTGTCCCCAGAACAACCCCAGCCAGTTCGGAAAGTCTGTTGGACGTGGTAAGTCAACAGCAAAGGTGCTTGTCGCCAAGCCAGCCACCACTGCTCGTGGCCATGTCAACTACGTCTCAGCTGAAGAGACTCAAGAGGACCCCAACGTCGTTCTCGGTACGCTCCTTGTAAATTGCCATCCGGCAACTGTTCTCTTTGATACTGGAGCATCTCATTCATTTATTTCTGAGAGCTATGCTCGATTGCATAACACTACCTTTAGTGACATGCCCACCTCCATGGAAATTCAAACTCCTGGTTCTAGATGGCAAACCTCTAGGATCAGCCATGGAAATGAAATTCTTGTCGACAGATTGGTTTTTCTCGCGTCACTAATAGCTCTCAAGTCCTCGGACATAAACATCATCTTAGGTATGGACTGGATGTCAGCCCATTACGCCAAGATTGACTGCTCAACTAGAACTGTCCAACTTACCCATCCATCGGGCAAGACAGTCAATGTTTTGACCCGAGTATCGGAGCGTCAGCTCTACTCTCTAAATGTCAATCCCCTTCCAGACCTCGAAGATATTCCGGTAGTCCGTGACTTCCCGGATGTCTTTCCAGAGGAACTGCCAGGTGTTCCACCTGACAGAGATGTCGAGTTCGTGATAGACCTTGTTCCAGGAACCGTCCCAATCTCTAGGAGACCTTATAAGATGGCACCCCTAGAACTAGCTGAGCTTAAGAAACAACTCGATGAGTCCTTGCAAAAAGGTTTCATCCGTCCTAGTTCATCTCCATGGGCTTGCCCCGTCCTCTTCGTCAAGAAGAAGGATGGAACGGATCGGATGGTTGTAGATTACCGACCTGTCAATTTGGTCACTATCAAGAACAAGTATCCGCTCCCCAGGATCAACGACCTGTATGATCAGCTCGCAGGATCCTCAGTCTTCTCCAAGATGGATTTGAGGTTGGGCTACCATCAAATCAAAATCAAGAACGGGGACATTCCCAAAACGGCCTTTGTCACTCGTTACGGCCAATACGAGTACACCGTCATGTCCTTCGGTTTAACCAATGCTCCAGCCACCTTCTCTCGGTTAATGAACTCGATCTTCATGGAGTACTTGGATAAATTCGTCGTGGTATACCTCGATGATATACTCATCTACTCCAAGAATGAGGAAGAACATGCCGAACATCTAAGGTTAGTATTGATGAAACTTCGAGAGCATCGCCTTTATGCCAAATTCTCCAAGTGCGAATTCTGGTTGCCAGAAGTGACCTATCTGGGCCATGTAATCTCTGGCAAGGGCATTGCTGTCAATCCCGAGCGAGTTCAAGCTGTCCTTGACTGGACTCCACCTGAAACGGTCAAGCAAGTTCGGAGTTTTCCTGGTTTGGCGAGCTATTGCCGCCGCTTCGTCGAGAATTTTTCCAAGGTTGCTAAGCCTCTAACTGAACTCCTCAAGAAAGATAAAAAGTTTGAGTGGACCCCACAGTGCGAGTTCAGTTTTCAGGAACTGAAAAGACGCCTGACATCTGCTCCCGTACTGGTACCACCAGATTTCTCTAAGGACTTTGTTATCTATTGCGACGCCTCGCGACAAGGACTAGGTTGCATACTCATGCAAGATCGTCATGTGATTGCCTACGCATCTCGACAGTTGCGTCCACATGAGGATAATTATCCCACACATGATCTAGAGCTTGCAGCAGTAGTCCATGCACTCAAAACCTGGCGACATTACCTTCTGGGTAATCGTTGCGAAATCTACACTGATCACCAAAGTTTGAAATATATCTTCACCCAGCCGGATTTGAATCTCAGGCAAAGACGTTGGGTCGAGTTGATCTCGGATTACGACTTAGGAATAACTTACACCCCAGGCAAAGCCAATGTCATGGCTGATGCACTAAGTCGTAAATCTTATTGTAACAATCTGATGTTACAACAAGGTCAACCATTTCTCCACGAGGATTTTCGTAAGCTTAACCTTCACATTGTTCCTCGAGGATTCCTTTCCACCCTGGTGGCGGAACCTAACCTTACGGATCAAATCATAACCGCTCAGCGGTATGATAGAGGAATATCGCGGATCAAGGAAAACATCGCTAGCGGAGTTGCTAAATGTTTTTCCATGGATGAACGAGGTGTTGTCTTCTTCGAAAACCGCTTGGTGGTTCCCAAGAAACAACATTTACGACAATTGATCCTTAAGGAAGCTCATGAATCCCCTCTCACCATTCATCCCGGTAGTACTAAGATGTATCAAGACCTACGCTAGAGGTTTTGGTGGACTAGGATGAAGAGAGAAATCGCTCAATACATTGCAACTTGCGACGTGTGTCGTCGTGTTAAAGCAGAGCATCAACGGCCTGCTGGCACCCTTCAACCATTGGAGATTCCTGAATGGAAATGGGATAAAATCGGTATGGATTTCATTACCGGGTTTCCCAGAACCAAAAGAGGGAATAATGCTATCTTCGTTGTTGTCGATCGTCTTTCCAAAGTAGCCCACTTCTTACCTGTTCGCGAGAGTATAACCGCTAGCCAGCTAGCTGATTTGTACATCTCTCGAATAGTATCTCTCCATGGTGTTCCATTGGAAATTAATTCAGATCGTGGAAGTCTTTTCACCTCTCGATTTTGGGAAAGTTTCCAAAATGCTTTGGGGACTCGTCTCTCCTTTAGCACCGCCTTCCATCCTCAGTCAAGTGGTCAAGTAGAACGAGTCAATCAAATTCTGGAGGATATGCTCCGAGCTTCTGTCATCTCTTTCGGTATGAATTGGGAGAAGTGCCTTCCATTCGCCGAGTTCGCCTATAACAACAGTTATCAAGCTAGCTTGGGTAAAGCTCCTTTCGAAGTTCTCTATGGACGAAAATGTCGAACGCCTCTTAACTGGTCAGAAACCGGCGAGAGACAACTCTTTGGCCCGGACATGATCCAGGATGCAGAAGAGCAGGTTCGCATTATACGTGAGAAGTTGAAAACTGCCCAATCCCGACAAAAGAGTCAGTATGACCGCAAGCATAAGCCCATGGCTTATGAAGTCGGCGAGATGGCTTACCTTCGGGTTACACCTTTAAAGGGAACCCATCGATTCGGTATCAAAGGCAAATTGGCTCCTCGTTACATTGGACCCTTTCGCATCCTTGTCAAACGAGGGGAAGTTGCCTACCAACTGGAACTACCTCCGCATCTCTCCAGAGTCCATGATGTCTTCCACGTCTCTCAACTCAGGCGTTGCTTCTCGGATCCTATCCGTGGAGTGGACCACGAAACGCTTGATCTCCAAGATAACCTCACTTATCGAGAATACCCCGTTTGTATCCTTGATCAAGCCGAGCGTACCACTCGACGCCACAATATCAAGTTTCTCAAGGTTCAATGGTCACACCATTCCGAGCAAGAAGCTACATGGGAAAGGGAGGATCGTCTTCGACTTGAGTACCCCACCTTCTTTCCGACAGATCCTAAATCTCGGGACGAGATTCTTTTGAGTGGGGGTGAGTTGTCACATCCCACCTAGATCATGCATTAGAGTGTGCATCATGT
This sequence comes from Aegilops umbellulata, assembly GCA_032464435.1. Taxonomy (NCBI): domain Eukaryota; kingdom Viridiplantae; phylum Streptophyta; class Magnoliopsida; order Poales; family Poaceae; genus Aegilops; species Aegilops umbellulata. The sequence continues at coordinate 501,630,545 of CP136055.1, read as the reverse complement.
TTACTTTTGACAGAAAGTTGAAATGGGGAAGGCAGAACCCCCAGCACCCCTCCTGAAATCAACTAGGGTTTACTAAAAACATTTTCAATGAACCTGAAATGCCCTTCTAAAATGTTCACCCTCTTTGTCTTGGGTTGAAACCTCTGGCAAAAATGGTGCATATTTTTCTAGGTCAACAGAAGGTCATTGAATTAATGCATTAGTATTTCAATTTGGGCATTTAAAATTTATAAAATATTTCAAATGCTCAAATATCTCCAAACTAAAATGTTCCTGGCTGGAAATATTCTAACTAAGGACCAGATGCAGTTTGGTGATTTTAGGAGTTGTTTTAGTATTTTTAATAAGTCTACAAAGTTACAAAGGAAATAGAAAAGGAAACAAAAATCAGAAAAAGACTTACCTGGCCAAACCCACCAGCCGGCCCACCTGGCGGCCCAGCACTGTGCTGGCCCGAGCCAGCCAGCTGCTTCGTCCCCGCCAGGCAGGCAGGGTGGTGACGCCGACGAGCGCGAGCTCGCCACGACGCCACCTGCTCGCCGCTTCGCCGCCCGACGCGCTGGACGGCCTCCACGTCGTGCCCCCGACCCCGTGGACACGTCCACTTCCCCCCTGCCTCTCTCCCTCGCTCCCCTTCGCCATGGCCGACGCCACCGTCGCCGCTCCGCCGTCGTAGCCATAGCCACCGTCGTCCCCGCGCCACCCGACCGTGTCCACGAGCTCCGCCACCCTCTTCTTCTTCGAGCAAGACGAGCCCCGAGCGCTCGCGTGCCCCGAAGCCACCGCACCGACCCCACCCGAGTCCACCGTCGCCGGAGATCCCCTTCAACGCCGTCGCCGCACCAGCTCGTCCCCGACCACGCCGTCTGGCTCTGCGAGTTCGCTGTGAGCATAGCCACCTCCCCATCCTCTCCGTTCCTCTTCCCGTACCCTACAACGAGCGCACTAAGCTCGCCCGCACGCGCCGCCGCGGAGCTCGTCGCCGACGAGGCTCCGGCCACCCAACGGCTGCACCATCTTGTCCACTAGCCTCACCGCACACCCAGGGGCCCGACGCATCACTCCACGCGCCTCGCCGTGCCCCGCAGCCCCGGTTTCACCTTCACCCGAGCCCCGGCGCCGCCAAACTCGTCGCCGGCGCCAACTCCGGCCACCCCGACCCCAACTGACTCCACCAGTAGCCGCGGCTCGTTCTCAGGAGTGCGTAGATGCCTTCCGCGCCCCATTTGGTGGCCGGAACGGCCAAATCCACTCTGCTCCGCCGCGTCTGGCCTCGCCGGCGGCTAGACGCCGGCGAGTTGACCCTGACCGTTGACTGGTGGGCCCCTGTTGACTCTGTTGAGTCAATGACAGGTGGGGCCCCCTTCTGTTAATCACTGGATTAGTTTAAAACTAATGAAATAAGTTTAATTAATCACTAACCCCCTGGGCCCACTGGTCAGTTGACCTGGACCGGCTTTTGACTTGCTGAGGTCAGCATGACCTCATGCTGACGCAGTAATTTTATTTACTGGAATTTATTCTTATATAGGAAAATCCAGAAAATAGTTTAAACTTCTAAAATTCATATCAATTCAACCGTAGCTCAGTTTGAAATAAGTTATATATGAAAAATCATCAGAAAAATGCAAGCTATCCATCTGTACCAGCTTCATTCATGAAAAACCAAGTTAAACCCACTGTTTAGGCATTACAAGAGGATACACTAATATGATCTTATTAAATGAGTTTCCATTTGAATCTTTGGTTCAAATGGGTTCATTCCCTTCTGTTTTAACTTGCACTAGGACAGGACACATTCATATTGCCATGTCATAGCATGCATCATATTGTTGCATATCGCCATGTATTGATTGTGCTCCGATGTGTTCATCGTGGTAGGTTCTGCCTCCGAGGATATCTCCGAGTATCCAACTGAAGGGCAGTATCCCACGACCACTCCATCAGGCAAGCAACCCATTGATCATTCCGATACAAACCCATGTTCTCGCTTCTGCTCTCGTTTACTGCATTAAGACAACGCGTTTCAAACTGCTGTGTGTCGCGGTAGTTGAACCCACTTCCTTTGCATGACCTGTCATTGCCACAGTAACTAGATGAAACCCACTAGCATGTGTAGGAGTTGATTGAGCCAATACATGTGTGTGTGTTCCTACCATGCTGTGCTTGCTATGCTTAGAGTTGTGTCAGGTCTGGCTCATCGGGATGATGAACTGGAGTGAAAGGTTGTGTCGGTGACAAGAGTGAAGTGTTGAACACGATTTGGTAAAGGAATCGATGAGAGGCCATGTAGGAGTACATGGTGGGTTGTTTCATTGAGGCCGACCTTAAGAACTGAGATCTGTGTGTGTGATTTAAGGTTCAGCTACTACCACACATTGGGATCCTTAATTGACTCTCTCGGCTTCTTGATCACGCTTGTCCTCTGTCCAGGAGTTGCAAAGTAGTTTCTGGTGTTTGTAGTATGCTGGGGGCCGCACGCGGCGCTGACCATTGGGGTGGGCTGTGTTGCGGTAGGCACGTGGCCGGGTCAGCCGGGTGCCCGTTTGGTGTCTCGGAACCCTGTTCACATCGTTCGGGGCCGTTAGTGGAAACCTCGGCCGGACTCCCTGCGAATGGAACCCGAATAGGCGATAAACCTGGACTAGAGACTTGAGTGTTTAGGTAGGCCGTGGCCGACACCCTCGCTGGGCTTCCGCTTGAAGGTTGCCGAGTACATGTCGTGTAAACGGCGATAAGTGGTGAGAGCGTGTGTGAAGAAGTACACCCCTGCAGGGTATAAATCTATTCGAATAGCCGCGTCCGCGGTAAAGGACTGCTTGGTCACCTATACAGTTCATAGAAAAGTAAATGGATACTACTAAAAATCTCAAGATAAGTGTGAGTACCGCGGATGGCCCTCTCGTAGGATGGCGAGAGAGGATCCACGGTGGAGTATTGTGTTGGTGATAGTGGACTCGTGTGCGACAAATGATTTACAATTGGTGTCTATCGTAGGATAGCTTAGCCAAGAGTCAAAGCTGGCTTGCTGCAATAACCCCACTTCCTTCTTGAGAATGTGCATGTATAGTAGGTTCCTGTTGTAAGACTTGCTGAGTACCTCCGTACTCATGTTGCTTTAATCATGTTTTTCAGACGACTGCACCAACCCCTCTGATGGGTTCTATGTAGACCTCGGCGTTGACGAGTGACTTATCACCCAGGTGGTGATCCAAGACTTGTGAAGGGTCGTTGTAGATAGACAGGCTTCGTCAAGCCTTCTTTCTTTCTAGTGTCTGTACTCAGACTACTTTGCTTCCGCATGTGCTTGTATGTTGTATGACTTGAGTGTTGGGTCATGTGACCCCTATCTGTATGGATGATATGTATGGCTCCTTGGAGCCTTCTAAATAAAGTACTTGAGTCGTAGAGTACTGTTGTGATGCCATGTTGTATTTACTCATATCGGGCATATTGTGTGTATGATTGAAATGCTTGGTATGAGTGGGATCCGACTATCTAGTTGTTTATCCTTGGCAGCCTTTCATATGGGGAAATGTAAGTCTAGTGCTTCTGAGCGATAGTAGTCCGCTACAGCCCGGATCACCGGAGTCCTGCTAGCCCAGCACTACTGCTTGGAACACTTGACTGGCCGGCATGTGTGTCACGTCGTTCCTATGTCTGTCCCTTCGGGGAAATGTCACGCGCTGTTATTCGGAGTCCTGCCTAGCCTGCTACAGCCCGGGTCACCGGAGTCCTGTTAGCCCAGTGCTACAGCCCGAATAAATACGTTGATGACCGACATGCTCGATGTGATTCATGTATGCCTGTCCTCATAGGCTAGCGCCGCTTTGGGTTCACGACTAGCCATGTCGGCCCGGGTTCTCTGTCATATGGATGCTAGCGACACTATCATATACGTGAGCCAAAAGGCGCAAACGGTCCCGGGCCAGGTAAGGTGGCACCCGTGGGAGTACCGTGCGTGAGGCCGCAAAGTGATATGATGTGTTACACGCTGGATCGATGTGGCTTAGGATCGGGGTCCTGACAGCGTTGGCATCAGAGCCGGACTGCCTGTAGGTTCGCTAAGCCAAACTGGTCGATGTCGAGTCTAGAAATGCTTTAGTTATATGTAGGGGAATTGATTGTGGGAGGGAACGTAAGGCTCTTTTACTCCTTTACCTTATGCCCTCTATTCTGAGTCATTCTCTTCTCATTCTACGTGGGTTAAGGACTAGGCTCTTTCTCCCTATCAGGTTCACGTGTTACTAAATCCGTAGTAACTTATAGGATTGTTGGATACAACCCAGTTCAGTTCTACTAAAAGTTTAGTATGTTGCCAATTGAATCAGAACCTTGATATGATGTTGTTGAGTGGTTTCGCAAACTGTTGTGGATGTCTCAAGTCTTTTTCTGAGCATTTACAGCCGTTATGCTGTCCAATTTCATCCAGAAATTCTAATGCCTTTGCACTATTTTGTGCTTTCAGATGGCTACCCGTCCCCAAAACCAAGTGGTTCGTCTGACCCGTTGCATCGGTGTATGTGGTCATACCGCCATGTTGGTTCGAGTGATGGTTGAGGCAGGTTACCGATGGTACCCTGAATACACCGTCGAAGAGCAGTTTAGAGATTTTAACCAGAGCCAATATCTGTGCACGGTCAGGATATATCCATCATATCCCGGAGCCACGGAACCACTCCACCGTTCTTATGGACTCGGGATCACTATTGGGATGTTTGTTCAAGATGAAGCCTACTCGATGATGACCATTATGCGGGCTAGAACTGCCTTGTTGAGCAACACTGATTTTCGCTACATGCCAGCATCCCTCCCTGGGGCGCATGGTTACCTTCAGGGCATGTACAGTGATGCATCCCATGAGGACTCACTCCTTTGCACCACTACTGAGATGTTGGAAGATAAGGACCGTGAAAACCGGGCCTTGCGTATGGAGCTCTTTAATGCTCGTGCTGATCATTGGGCCACCTTGACGAGGTTTGCACCTGCTGTGCAAGCCGGATACATGGACACGAGAGACTTGTACCCTGTGCGGGCTAGTCTGCCAGACTTCATGGAATGGCGTGAGGTGGGAGGCATCACCCCTCCTCGTGGGCCTCTTCTGCCGCCATCTGTTGGACCGAGGCCGCACCCAAGTCCCTATGGTCCACAAGCACCGCAGGACCGTCTGTTCCCAGATGACCATGTTCCGCTTCCAGGTCTGGGTGGTGACTTCTATGAGGACTTCTACGGAGCCGTCTGAGCTAGTAGTAGTCTCGCTAGTATTGTAATAGTTGTATGTCCACCGTCCTGCGTGATTGTGGAATATAACTTAGTGTGTATCAATTCCGGAGGTGTAGAAAAATAATGTATAAGAGCTTGGAATGCCTCCGATGAGATGTAACGTCTGTCGTCTTAGTTGTACTTCAGCTTGAGCTTGTACTAAACTATGTATGATGTGTATGACCGTTGGTATATATATGGCAGTTTCTATATTACCATGTCATACGGATGATCATGTCTGCATTCTTTGTTACCCATTACATTCCGCACTTCTTTGGCCAGATTTTGCCATCCTGGTTTAAATCGCTGTTTTGTTTTCCCAGGATGGTCAACACCCGCAGCAACCCTGCTGCTCCGGAGCAGGGAGAAGCTAGTGCACCTAGAGAGGAAAGTCTTCCTCAACCACCTTCTCTGGCCGAAGTGATGCTGGAGGCAGAGCGCAACAGGCGTGACACCAATCGCTTGCTAGAGCGGATTGAGCAGAACACTGCACGCCAGCAGAGGATCAACTCGGTGTCCATCAATGACTTTGTCAAGCTGTACCCGCCAAAGTTCAATCATTCCATCGAACCTCTCGATGCGGATGACTGGCTCCGCAGCATCGCTCACAAGCTACGTTCTGCCAACGTAGCTGAAGATGATAAAGTCACCTTTGCTGCCTATCACCTCGAAGGCCCTGCCAGCCTTTGGTGGGAGAATTATGAAGCTATGCGCCCGGTCGGCCAACTCACTACTTGGGCTGATTTCAGTGCCGCCTTTCGTGAGCATCATATTCCGGAAGGCCTCATGGATCGCAAGAGGGAGGAGTTTTGTAACTTCACCCAGGGAAAGCTGACTGTGGATGCATACAGTCGCGAGTTTGGGAAGCTTGCACGCTATGCTCCCGAAGAGGTATCCACCGATGCCAAGAAGTAGGCAAGGTTCCGCAAGGGGCTTAGCCCTGAGCTCCGTCGTGACCTTCGTCTACATGAATGCACTTCCTTTCCGAAGCTAGTCAATAAGGCCATCAGTGCCGAGACAGGGCAGAATGATTTTGAAGCTTCACGCAAGCACTCCCGTGACTATGGATCTTCATCCGGCTCTGGATCTCAGAGGCGCCGGGTCTGGATTCCAAATTCTGCTATGCCACCCAGGTATACCCCGAGGCCATCCTTTGAGGCGCCTCGTCCCAATCAGCAGTATGTGCCGCCCAAGACTTTTGGTGGCCCCACTGCCAATACTGCCCCACGCTCCAATTCGATAACTTGCTTCAAGTGTGGTGAGCCGGGCCACTACATCCGTGAGTGTCCCCAGAACAACCCCAGCCAGTTCGGAAAGTCTGTTGGACGTGGTAAGTCAACAGCAAAGGTGCTTGTCGCCAAGCCAGCCACCACTGCTCGTGGCCATGTCAACTACGTCTCAGCTGAAGATACTCAAGAGGACCCCAACGTCGTTCTCGGTACGCTCCTTGTAAATTGCCATCCGGCAACTGTTCTCTTTGATACTGGAGCATCTCATTCATTTATTTCTGAGAGCTATGCTCGATTGCATAACACTACCTTTAGTGACATGCCCACCTCCATGGAAATTCAAACTCCTGGTTCTAGATGGCAAACCTCTAGGATCAGCCATGGAAATGAAATTCTTGTCGACAGATTGGTTTTTCTCGCGTCACTAATAGCTCTCAAGTCCTCGGACATAAACATCATCTTAGGTATGGACTGGATGTCAGCCCATTACGCCAAGATTGACTGCTCAACTAGAACTGTCCAACTTACCCATCCATCGGGCAAGACAGTCAATGTTTTGACCCGAGTATCGGAGCGTCAGCTCTACTCTCTAAATGTCAATCCCCTTCCAGACCTCGAAGATATTCCGGTAGTCCGTGACTTCCCGGATGTCTTTCCAGAGGAACTGCCAGGTGTTCCACCTGACAGAGATGTCGAGTTCGTGATAGACCTTGTTCCAGGAACCGTCCCAATCTCTAGGAGACCTTATAAGATGGCACCCCTAGAACTAGCTGAGCTTAAGAAACAACTCGATGAGTCCTTGCAAAAAGGTTTCATCCGTCCTAGTTCATCTCCATGGGCTTGCCCCGTCCTCTTCGTCAAGAAGAAGGATGGAACGGATCGGATGGTTGTAGATTACCGACCTGTCAATTTGGTCACTATCAAGAACAAGTATCCGCTCCCCAGGATCAACGACCTGTATGATCAGCTCGCAGGATCCTCAGTCTTCTCCAAGATGGATTTGAGGTTGGGCTACCATCAAATCAAAATCAAGAACGGGGACATTCCCAAAACGGCCTTTGTCACTCGTTACGGCCAATACGAGTACACCGTCATGTCCTTCGGTTTAACCAATGCTCCAGCCACCTTCTCTCGGTTAATGAACTCGATCTTCATGGAGTACTTGGATAAATTCGTCGTGGTATACCTCGATGATATACTCATCTACTCCAAGAATGAGGAAGAACATGCCGAACATCTAAGGTTAGTATTGATGAAACTTCGAGAGCATCGCCTTTATGCCAAATTCTCCAAGTGCGAATTCTGGTTGCCAGAAGTGACCTATCTGGGCCATGTAATCTCTGGCAAGGGCATTGCTGTCAATCCCGAGCGAGTTCAAGCTGTCCTTGACTGGACTCCACCTGAAACGGTCAAGCAAGTTCGGAGTTTTCCTGGTTTGGCGAGCTATTGCCGCCGCTTCGTCGAGAATTTTTCCAAGGTTGCTAAGCCTCTAACTGAACTCCTCAAGAAAGATAAAAAGTTTGAGTGGACCCCACAGTGCGAGTTCAGTTTTCAGGAACTGAAAAGACGCCTGACATCTGCTCCCGTACTGGTACCACCAGATTTCTCTAAGGACTTTGTTATCTATTGCGACGCCTCGCGACAAGGACTAGGTTGCATACTCATGCAAGATCGTCATGTGATTGCCTACGCATCTCGACAGTTGCGTCCACATGAGGATAATTATCCCACACATGATCTAGAGCTTGCAGCAGTAGTCCATGCACTCAAAACCTGGCGACATTACCTTCTGGGTAATCGTTGCGAAATCTACACTGATCACCAAAGTTTGAAATATATCTTCACCCAGCCGGATTTGAATCTCAGGCAAAGACGTTGGGTCGAGTTGATCTCGGATTACGACTTAGGAATAACTTACACCCCAGGCAAAGCCAATGTCATGGCTGATGCACTAAGTCGTAAATCTTATTGTAACAATCTGATGTTACAACAAGGTCAACCATTTCTCCACGAGGATTTTCGTAAGCTTAACCTTCACATTGTTCCACGAGGATTCCTTTCCACCCTGGTGGCGGAACCTAACCTTACGGATCAAATCATAACCGCTCAGCGGTATGATAGAGGAATATCGCGGATCAAGGAAAACATCACTAGCGGAGTTGCTAAATGTTTTTCCATGGATGAACGAGGTGTTGTCCCTTTGACCAAGGCAAGCAGCCCTTTGACCATGTCCATGAATCCCTTTCTATGCATGACATATAGCACCATATTGTTGTTGCAATGGAATCATGATGAGGTGGAACCACTTTGATGGTTTGCCTCCGTTACTTCCTCGTTGATACTTGCATTGTGCATGACCCTACCTCCTTATGAGGGTTATGTCGGTGGGAATAGATAGGATGCTAAAGTAGTTGGTACACAAAAAGGGACGGGAATATGCATGGTGATGGAGACAAAGTATTTTCAAAGGACTTTTCGAAAACCCCGTCGGGTGCCACTTATGCCCGAGGGAGATGATGAGTTGGGTAGCCACTTGATGACAAAGTGGTGTACCGAGGCAAGTGTGTGTGTTGTTTTTCAAAACGTATTGGTTTAAGTTGCGACCGTTATTCCAACTTTACATGCGCAACCACTCTACCCTTGTATTGGAAAGGGCATTATTGATTACCTAGGTCGATACTAGCTTGGAGCCCGCATTACTAGTGAAGGGGAGAGTTGGTGCTCTCTCTCGGGACGGGGTCATGCCAGGTAGGGCGGCCATGACTGTTTTTACAGGGCACCGGACACACCGTTGCGTCCCCTCTCGGATGGTACGATCTCGAGTGAGTCTCGTACGATGTACATCGTGAGGATACAGAACAACGAGTGGACTCCTTGTTAGTGTCGTCTAGTGAAAGATAGTGATCGGGTGCTTACCCCGAGTACTTGAGGTATCGCGGGTCGTGGATGACACGAAAGTTCCCCGGATCTTGTGGGTAAAGTGTGCAACCTCTACAGAGTGTAAAACTATTCGAATAGCCGTGTCCATGGTCAAGGACAGTTGGGTAAACGCTCTTGGGATACGTCCACATGTTTAGAAACCAGTGTGTGTATTTGGATAAGTGGGAAGAACTACTTGGGTCAAGTCAGAGGACTTGGCATGATTGTGTTGGAAATATGCCCTAGAGGCAATAATAAAAGCATTATTATTATATTTCCTTATTCATGATAATTGTCTTTATTCGTGCTATAATTGTGTTATCCGGAAATCGTAATACATGTGTGAATAACAGACAACAACATGTCCCTAGTGAGCCTCTAGTTGACTAGCTCGTTGATCGACAGATAGTCATGGTTTCCTGACTATGGACATTGGATGTCATCGATAACGAGATCACATCATTAGGAGAATGATGTGATGGACAAGACCCAATCCTAAACATAGCATAAGATCGCATAGTTCGTTTGCTAGAGTTTTCCAATGTCAAGTATCCTTTCCTTAGACCATGGGATCGTGTAACTCCCGGATACCGTAGGAGTGCTTTGGGTGTGCCAAACGTCACAACGTAACTGGGTGACTATAAAGGTATACTACGGGTATCTCTGAAAGTGTCTGTTGGGTTAAAGAAACTGTTGGGTATACCTTCTACCTCAGATCCAAAGGCAAGATCTTTGTTGCCAAGAATGGATCCTTTCTAGAGAAAGAGTTTCTCTCGAAAGAAGTAAGTGGGAGGAAAGTAGAACTTGATGAAGTGTTACCTCTTGAACCGGAAAATGGCGAAACTCAAGAAAACGTTTCTGAGGTGCCTGCAACGACTAGAGAGGAAATTAATGATGATGATCAAGATGCTTCTGATCAAGCTCCTACTGAAATTCGAAGGTCCACAAGGACACGTTCCGCACCAGAGTGGTACGGCAACCCTGTCTTGGAAATCATGTTGTTAGACAACGGTGAACCTTCGAACTATGAGGAAGCAATGGCGGGCCCGGATTCCGACAAATGGCTGGAAGCCATGAAATCCGAGATAGGATCCATGTATGAAAACGAAGTATGGACTTTGACTGACTTGCCCGTTGAACGGCGAGCCATAGAAAATAAATGGATCTTTAAGAAGAAGACAGACGCGGATGGTAATGTGACCATCTATAAAGCTCGTCTTGTCGCTAAGGGTTATCGACAAGTTCAAGGAATTAACTATGATGAGACTTTCTCACCGGTAACGAAGCTGAAGTCCGTCCGAATCATGTTAGCAATTGCCGCATACTATGATTATGAGATATGGCAAATGGACGTCAAAACGGCATTCCTTAATGGTTTCCTTAAGGAAGAATTGTATATGATGCAGCCGGAAGGTTTTGTCGATCCTAAGAATGCTGACAGGGTGTGCAAGCTCCAACGCTCGATTTATGGGTTGGTGCAAGCATCTCGGAGTTGGAACATTCGCTTTGATGAGATGATCAAAGCGTTTGGATTTACGCAGACTTATGGAGAAGCCTGTGTTTACAAGAAAGTGAGTGGGAGCTCTGTAGCATTTCTCATATTATATGTAGACGACATACTTTTGATGGGAAATGATATAGAACTCTTGGACAGCATTAAGGCCTACTTGAATAAAAGTTTTTCAATGAAGGACCTTGGAGAAGTTGCTTATATATTAGGCATCAAGATCTATAGAGATAGATCGAGACGCCTCATAGGTCTTTCACAAAGCACATACCTTGATAAAATATTGAAGAAGTTCAATATGGATCAATCTAATAAAGGGTTCTTACCTGTGTTACAAGGTGTGAAATTGAGCTCAGCTCAATGTCCGACCACGGTAGAAGAAATAGAAGAGATGAGCGTCATCCCCTATGCCACAGCCATAGGTTCTATTATGTATGCCATGCCGTGTACCAGACCTGATGTAAACCTTGCCGTAAGTTTGGTAGGAAGGTACCAAAGTAATCCCGGCAAGGAACACTGGACAGCGGTCAAGAATATCCTGAAGTACCTGAAAAGGACCAAGGAAATGTTTCTCGTTTATGGAGGTGACGAAGAGCTCGTCGTAAAACATTACGTCGACGCTAGCTTCGACACAGATCTGGATGACTCTAAGTCACAAACCGGATACGTGTATATTTTGAATGGTGGGGCAGTAAGCTCGTGCAGTTGCAAGCAAAGCGTCGTGGCGGGATCTACATGTGAAGCGGAGTACATGGCAGCCTCGGAGGCAGCACATGAAGCAATTTGGGTGAAGGAGTTCATCACCGACCTCGGAGTCATACCCAATGCGTCGGGGCCAATCAAGCTCTTCTGTGACAACACTGGAGCTATTGCACTTGCAAAGGAGCCCAGGTTTCACAAGAAGACTAGGCACATCAAGCGTCGCTTCAACTCCATTCGTGAAAATGTTCAAGATGGAGACATAGAAATTTGTAAAGTGCACACGGATCTGAATGTCGCAGATCCGTTGACTAAACCTCTCCCTAAGGCAAAACATGATCAGCACCAGAACTCTATGGGTGTTCGATTCATCACAATGTAACTAGATTATTGACTCTAGTGCAAGTGGGAGACTGTTGGAAATATGCCCTAGAGGCAATAATAAAAGCATTATTATTATATTTCCTTATTCATGATAATTGTCTTTATTCGTGCTATAATTGTGTTATCCGGAAATCGTAATACATGTGTGAATAACAGACAACAACATGTCCCTAGTGAGCCTCTAGTTGACTAGCTCGTTGATCGACAGATAGTCATGGTTTCCTGACTATGGACATTGGATGTCATCGATAACGAGATCACATCATTAGGAGAATGATGTGATGGACAAGACCCAATCCTAAACATAGCATAAGATCGCATAGTTCGTTTGCTAGAGTTTTCCAATGTCAAGTATCCTTTCCTTAGACCATGAGATCGCGTAACTCCCGGATACCGTAGGAGTGCTTTGGGTGTGCCAAACGTCACAACGTAACTGGGTGACTATAAAGGTATACTACGGGTATCTCTGAAAGTGTCTGTTGGGTTAACATGGATCGAGACTGGGATTTGTCACTCCGCTTGACGGAGAGGTATCACCGGGCCCTCTCGGTAATGCATCATCATAATGAGCTCAGTGTGATCAAAGTGTTTGATCACGGGATCATGCATTACGGTACGAGAAAAGTGACTTGCTGGTAACGAGATTGAACGAGGTACTGGGATACCGACGATCGAATCTCGGGCAAGTAAAATACCGATTGACAAAGGGAATCGTATACGGGATTAATTGAATCCTTGACATCTTGGTTCATCCGATGAGATCATCGTGGAGCATGTGGGAGCCAACATGGGTATCCAGATCCCGCTGTTGGTTATTGCCCGAGAGCCGTCTCGGTCATGTCTGCGTGTCTCCCAAACCCGTAGGGTCTACACACTTAAGGTTCGGTGATGCTAGGGTTGTAGGGATATGTATGTGCAGTAACCCGAATGTTGTTCGGAGTCTCGGATGAGATCCCGGACGTCACGAGGAGTTCCGGAATGGTCCGGAGGTAAAGAATTATATATAGGAAGTACTATTTTGGCCATCGGGATAAGTTTCGGTGTTATCGGTATTGTACCGGGACCACCGGAGGGGTCCCGGGGGTCCACCAGGTGGGGCCACCTGCCCTGGTGGGCCACATGGGCCTTAGGGGGTGCGCCTTGGCCTGCTTGGGCCAAGGGGAACCAGCCCCAAAGGGCCCATGCGCCTAGGGTTCCATCTAGGAGGAGTCCTAGTGGTGGAAGGAACCTCCTAGATGGCTTGGGGGGAGGGAAACCTCCCTGGCCGCCGCCCCCCTTGGGAGATTAGATCTCCCAGGGCCGGCGCCCCCCCAGAGGCCAATATAAAGGGGGTAGGGGAGGGGGGGCTGCGCACCCTATGCCCTGGCGCCTCCCTCTCCCTCTCCAACACCTCCTCCTCCTCCGTAAGAGCACGGCGAAGCCCTGCCGGAGTACTGCAGTTCCACCATCACCACGCCATCGTGCTGCTGCTGGAGCCTTCTTCCTCAACCTCTCCTTCCCCTTGCTGGATCAAGAAGGAGGAGACGTCTCCCGTCCCGTACGTGTGTTGAACGCGGAGGTGCCGTCCGTTCGGCACTAGATCATCGGTGAATTGGATCACGGCAAGTACGACTACCTCATCCACGTTCACTCGAACGCTTCCGTTGCAATCTACAAAGTGGTATGTAGATGCTATCTAATCTGAATACTCGTTGCTAGATGAACTCATAGATGGATCTTGGTGAAACCGTAGGAAAATTTTTAATTTTCTGCAACGTTCCCCAACAGATTGAGTTGGGTTGATCCCCTCTTTATTTATGTTGATATCTGTAACCTGTCCTCATGGTTACTTGAATTCTCCTGATGCATGTCTTACAAGTTGTTGAACATGTCATTGCACTCAAAACTAGCTTTCTGCAAAAATTTACCTATATCATGCATTGTTGTATCTTGAACCAAAACATGGGTTGCTTGCGAGTACATTCAAAGTACTCATTGGCTTGCCACTGGTTATTTAATTGGCCAGGCATGGAAGAACATGAGTTCGAAGAAGAGTTCTTTGGAGACGAACATGCAAACTAGGACGTTTCCCAGTCAGAATGCCTGTAGGGTTAAGGCAGATGGCTTGGGTTCTACTTATCGATGAAGAATTTCCGCTGCTTAAGTCTATTTGGTATTCAGCCCTTGTGGCTTTATCTATGTAAGACTTGACCATAATGGTCATAATGTGTAAGACGATATGTATGGATGTAAGACTCTTGTTATTCAGCTTCTGTGTGTTCAGTGAGCATTGATCTCTGGGATCACTGTACACGTGCATTCGGTGATCACGACTTATGAGTTGGGGTCCCCACATAGATGATGTGTATTCTAGACACAAAAGGACATGTCATATGCACATGTATAACGTATAAACTCAGCAGGTGCAATTTAATCAAAATAGAAGAAATACAGGCTAGACAACATATGCAACATGAAACGAATTATCACACTGTCAACTTATAGCAAGCACCTGCGATGGTGGAGTACGGGAGATGAACTCATCATGTAGCTACTTGGGACTTCAACTTCATTAGCAGTGGCAGTGGAAAATCTAGAAATTCTCTGTTTGCGTTGGTCCGGAGGACCACCAACATCCCCTAACTTACTCTTTTCCTTCCTATTTTCTGATATTGCCTTATGAAGTAAAAACCAAAAGAAGATGAATAAAATTAGCTCTCCATAACTGGTTGATGCATGATACAGACGAACAATACTTTGATTCAAGGCAAGAGCAGGATAGGAGGATGGAATGTATACAAAAAGAAGACAACATTGCATATTCAGACGTACGATAGAAGGAGGGAATATGTATGAAAACAGTAAGCAGAAGGCATTTCAACAAAATTAGAAGAAATGAAAGCTAGGCACCATATGAACATGCAACCAATATCACTCTATTAGGTAAAAAGTGTCTCGTCGTAAGTGCCATTTCAAGAAATTAGAAGCAGTACAAGCTACAAGACAATGCAAGATGCAACCTACATCACACTCGCAAGTCAAATGTGTCTTATTTGTAAGTGATCGTTGCAGGTATAAGTTGTAAGCTACGCAGATACAATTCAACAAAATCAGAAGCAATACAAACTAGACATCATATGTAACACGCAACCACATATAACAGTTCCAAGTTAGAGCAAGCACCTTCGATGGTGGAGTAGGGGAGATGTGCTCATCATCTACACGTGAGTTCTAGAAACAGGAAGAAGTGTCATATTCACAGGCATTATGTGTAAAGTAAGTAGATGCAATTCAACAAAGTTAGAAGCAATACAAGCTAGACATCATACGCAACATGCAACCACATATAATAGTGCCAAGTTAGAGCAAGCACCTGCGATGGTGGAGTAGGGGAGATGTGCTCACCATCTACACAACTACGTTGACTGTCCAGCCTTGTGTTGTCTTGTGAATCTTGTTGGTAGGATGGCGGAGCAGAATCTATAGAGACCCTCGGTTTGAGTTGCTCCGAAGGACCACCATCATCCACTGCCGGACTAATTTCCTTCAGCTATATTGATTTTGCATTGTGAAGTCAAACCGATAAGAAAAAGGAATAAAATTCGCTCTTCAGAACTCATTCATGCATGATACTGACGAACACTACTCAAATGAAAGGCAAACACATGATACGAGGATGGAATATGTAGGAAAAATAGGACGGTGTGACATATTCACACCTATGATGTGGTAACTAAGTAGAAGGCATTTCAACAAATTAGAAGCACTTGAAGATAGACACCATATGAAAGGTGCAACCAATATCACTCTGCCAAGTTCAAACACCTTAAGCAAGATGACATGATGTAGAGGGATAAATTCATGCAATATGATCAAAAACCCATCTTGTTATCCTCGATGGCAACAATACAATACGTGCCTTGCTGCCCCTACTGTCACTGGGAAAGGACACCGCAAGATTGAACCCAAAGCTAAGCACTTCTCCCATTGCAAGAAAGATCAATCTAGTAGGCCAAATCTAGTAGGCCAAACCAAACTGATAATTCGAAGAGACTTGCAAAGATAACCAATCATACATAAAAGAATTCAGAGAAGATTCAAATATTGTTCATAGATAAACTTGATCATAAACCCACAATTCATCGGTCTCAACAAACACACCGCAAAAACAAGATGACATCGAATAGATCTCCACGAGAGAGGGGGAGAACATTGTATTGAGATCCAAAAAGAGAGAAGAAGCCATCTAGGTAATAACTATGGACCCAAAGGTCTGAGGTAAACTACTCATACTTCATCGAAGAGGCTATGGTGTTGATGTAGAAGCCCTCCGTGATGGATGCCCCCTTCGGCGGAGCTCCGGAACAGGCCCCAAGATGGGATCTCGTGGGTACAGAAGGTTGCGGCGTTGGAATTAGGTTTTTGGCTCCGTATTTGATCGTTTGGGGGTAAGTAGGTATATATAGGAGGAAGAAGTATGTCGGTGGAGCAACGTGGGGCCCAGGAGGGTGGAGGGCGCGCCCTGGGAGGTAGGCGCGCCCCCTACCTCGTGGCCTCCTAGAAGCTTCTCTTATGTAGGGTCCAAGTCTCCTGGATCATGTTCGTTCCAAAAATCACGCTCCTGAAGGTTTCATTCCGTTTGGACTCCGTTTGATATTATTTTATGAGAAACTCTGAAATAGGCAAATAACAGCAATTCTGGGCTGGGCCACTGGTTAATAGGTTAGTCCCAAAAATAATATAAAAGTGGATAATAAAGCACAATATTGTCCAAAACAGTAGAAAATATAGCATGGAGCAATCAAAAATTATAGATACGTTGGAGACGTATTAGGGAGATGTGCTCATCATCTACACAACTACGTTGACTGTCTAGCATTGCGTTCTCTTCCGAATCTTGTTGGGAGGATGGCGGAGTAGAATCTGTAGAGACCCTCCGTTTCAGTTTCTCGGAAGGACCACCGTCATCCAATGCCTTACCAATTTCCTTCCACTTTATTGATTTTGCATTGTGAGGTCAAACCGACAGGAAAAAGGAATAAAATTCGCTCTTCAGAACTCATTCACGCATGATACTGAAGAACACTACTCTGATGAAAGGCAAAGTCATGATACGAGGATGGAATATGTATGAAAAACTGGATGGCTTCACATATTCACACCTATGATGTGGTAACTAAGCAGAAGGCACTTCAACAAATTAGAAGCACTACAAGCTAGAGACCATATGGAAGGTGCAATCAATATCACTCTGCCAAGTTAAAACTGTCTCGTCATAGGTGACGTTCATCAAACTAGAAGCACTACATGCTAGAAATCATATTCAAGACGCAAACCAATATCACACTGCCAACTTAAAGGTGTCCCATCATATGTGACTGACGCATGATACACAAGAAGAGTAGTTTCATGTAAGAACATGGTGTGATAGACAGATATAGTATGTACCAAAAACAGGAAAGCATGTCATATTCACACGTATCATGTGTAAGCTAAGTAGATGCAGTTTACACTAATTAGGAGCAATACAAGCTAGACACCATATGCAACACCTTGGATGGTGGAGTAGGGGAGCGGAGACTTGGAACTTGTAATGCACTAGCAGTACAAGGAGAATCCATAAAGATGCTCCATTTACGTTGCTGCAGAGGACCACCATCATCGCCTTTCTTACTCTTTTCCTTCCTCTTTTTTGATTTTTCCTTGTCAAGTCAAACCCACAAGAAAAAGGAATAAAATTTGCTCTTCAGAACTCATTGATGCATGATACTGACGAGCACTACTTTCATGTAAGACAGCCGCATGATGGGAGGATGGAATATGTATGAAAAACAGGACGGCATGACATATTGGCATGTATGATGTATAAAGTGTAAACTAAGCACAAGGTGTTTGAACAAGTCAGAAGCAATGCAAGCTATAAACCATATGAAAGATGAAACAATTATCACTCTACCAAATTATTAGGGTGGCCTAACAAATGTATTTGACCAAATTAGAAGCAATACATGGCAACAGGCTAGAAATAATATGCAATATGCAACAAATAAAGGTGTCTCATCGTAAGTGATTGATGCAGGATACAGAAGAGAGGTAGTTTCATGTAAGAACATGGTTAACACATAGATGTAGTGTGTGCCAAAAATAGGAAGGCATGTCATATTCACAGGTATAATGTGTAAACTAAGTAGATGCAATTTACCCTAATTAGAAGCATTACAAGCTAGACACCATATGCAACATGCAACAACATATCACACTGTGAAGTTAGAGCAAGCACCTGCGATGGTGGTGTAGGGGAAGTGCGGTCTTCAAGTACAAAGCTACGTTCAATATCTTCAATTAGGCTTGCTGTTTCTTGAGAATCATGTGGAGAGGATGAAACCGCACTCTTTATAAGAGTAGAGCGTCTCATACTAACCCACAGGCGTGATTGTCTCATCATAAGCGATAGATGCAGGATACAAAAGAACTGTAGTTTGATGTAAGAACATGGTGTGATAGGCAGATGTAGTATGTACCAAAAACAGGAAGGCGTATCATATTCACATGTATAATGTGTAAGCTAAGGAGATAAAATTTAACAAATTAGGAGCAATACAGGCTAGGCACCATATGCAACATTCAACCAGATATCACACTGCCATGTTAGAGCCAGCACCTGGGGTTGTGGAGTAGGGGAGATGAGATTTGGAACTTGCACTACAATAGGATTAGCAGGAGAATCTGCAGAGGTCATCTGTTTCGGTTGCTCCAGAGGACCACCATCATTCCGTGCCTTCGTCCTTTTAGATTTTTCCTTGTCAAGTAAACACACAAGAAAAAGGAATGAAATTCGCACTTCCAAATTCGTTGATGCATGATACTGACGAACACAACTTTTATGTATGGCAACCACATTGTAGGAGGATGGAATATGTACGAAAAACGCTAAGAAGAAGGCATTTCAACAAATTGGAAGCAGTGCAATCTAGACACCATATGAAAGATCCAACCAAAATCACTCTACCAAGTTAGATGTGTCTCGTTATAAGTGTCACTTCAACAAATTAAAGGCAATACATGTTTGAAATGATATGCAAGATGCAACCAATATTACATTGTCAACTTGAAGGTGTCTCGTCGCAAGTGATTGATGAGGGATACACAAGAAAAGTAGTTTGATTCAGAACATGGTTAATACAAAAACGTAATATGTACCAAAAACAGGAACGCATGGCATATTCACATGTATAATGTGTTAACTAAGCAGATGCAATTTACCCTCATTAGAAGCATTACTTGGTAGACACCATATGCAACATGCAACCACATATCACACTGCCAAGTAAGAGCAAGCACCTGCGATGGTGGTGTGGGGGAATTGCGGTCATCAACTAGAGAGCTAAGTTGACTATCTTCATTTAGCCTTGCTGTTTCTTGAGAATCATGTGGGGAGGATGACACTGTACTCTTTAAACGAGTAGCGCGTCTCACAGTAACCCACTCGGGTGACTGTCTCATCATAAGTGATTGATGAGGGATACAAAAGAGCATTGGTTTGATGTACGGACATGGTTAATAGACATATGTAGTGTGTATAAAAAACAGGAAGGCATGTCATTATCAAAGGTATAATGTGTAAAGTAAGCTGATGCAATTTAACCAAATTGGAAGCAATACAAGCTAGACACCATATGCAACATGCAACCATATTTGAAAGCGCGAGGTTAAAGCAAGCACCTAGGATGGTTGTGTGTGGCTATGAGATCATCAACTGCAGAGCTACGTTTACTGTCTCCATCTGCTGGCACTACACCCTTTAGAGCGCTGAGACGCTTAGTGCTTATCTTTGAATTACACTAGAGCGACTTTTTTCTTTTCTTTTTTGTATTCATCAACACTGCGTTAGAGCCTGAAATACCCATGCATAAAAAACCAATAGTGTGAGTATGGGTAAAGTGTGCGCACAAGTAGTACAGTGTAAAGGTAGCAGATAGCAGGTCGGTGAGAAATAAATGACGGGAGACATATGATAGCTCTACAACATGCATGTCACACGAAATTACTAGATTCTAGGATTTTGAAATATGAGCACAGGGATGGCTGGGAAATGAAGATGCTCCTCAAGCACACCACAAGGTGTGGTCCTATGAAAATAACAGTCGACTGAAAACAAATAGGTCAGTCCATTTTTTCTGCACCGTCCGATGTACAAAGAACGGGCTGATCGCCTTCATCTACCTCCAGCCAGTCAGTGTTACGATCTTCCTCGAAATGCCAGCGACCACGGGCCCAGTCCCCTGCCTCCGGCCTTCCCTCGACCTCACCGCACCGCCGTGCTTGGCACCGCCCCGGCCATCCCTTCAAGCCCCGCCTGTCGTGGTTCTAAGTCTGATAGTAGAATGGGGGTAGGAATGGAGAGGCAAGATCCTAGCTCTGGAGTAGTTGTGCACGCAAAGAATTAACGAGTTCAGGCCCTTCTCGGAGGAAGTAATAGCCCTACGTCTTGGAGCCCGGAGGCGGTCGACTGGATTATATGCGTGTGTGTTACAAAGATGCGAACCCCTCTTCCTGTGGAGGGGGGTGGCTTATATAGAGTTCGCCTGGACCCCAGCCAGCCCACGTAATGAAGGGTTTTAAGGTACATTAAGGCAGGGCGTTACTGGAAACGTCCTGCATAAAGTGCTTATTAAGGCTATAAAGGCTATTTAATTACAGACCGTTTGGATGCGGAGTGGCTCCTGTTCTTACGATGGTCGAGTGAATCTTCATGGTCGAGTGTCTCCATGTTAGTCGAGTGAATGCTTGCCAGGTCGACTGGTAAGCAGCCTCTTTTAGTAAGTGACCTTGGGGAGGGTACCCTTGGGCAGGCCCATGACCCTACCCCAGGTACATGACTTCATCATTAGCCCCCGAATGGATCGAGGTTTGAGTGAGGAAGGAGTTGATAGTCTTTCGACCTGCTTCTCGTGTTGAAAGTGTGTCTTGCCCTGGATTAAGGGCCTTGCAGTGATGGCTTCAAATTCTCTTTCAGCCGCCTTGATCCATTCTTTGCGTTTTGTCGAGTGAACTTCGTAGCCTTGAGGATCTCTGAGTGACAGATCGGCGGAGACCGTTGTCAGGTTGGTTGCTCTGCGGTTAGCGGATTTCACGGGATCCGAATTTTGGGAAGCGCGCGAAGCGGAGAAAACCGCGGCACTCGGATGGGACGAGACGATGACGCCTCGATCTTCACGCCGCCTTTTTCGCCATGTATCGCTCGCGCGCCTGTTGCGGGATTTGACAGATTGCCTGGGCCTACCAGTCAGCCACTCGGAAGCAGCCTCATTTAAGGCAACGAGCGGGCGCATTTTGAACAGTGCCAACACAATCTTCGTCTCCCTTCGCTTCCAAATCTCTCCGTAGCGCCTGCAGCTTTCTCCGCGCCGCCGCTTCGCACCAGTCTCGCCGGCGACGATGGGGAAGGAGAAGACCGCGGCTTTGGAGCGGGCGAAGAAGGCAACGGCGACGGCGAAGGGGAGGGCGTCAAGCCGGGGCGGATCCTCGTCGCGGTCCAAGTTGCCGCAGGGTTGGGTCCAAGGGGATTGGATCCGCTCGACCATCACCGAGAAGGACCTTGCTGATCTGGCCGACGAGGGATTGATCAATCACGGGTCAGCGAGGCTCCCGGGAATGGAGTCGCAACCGCCACCTAAGGAGGGTGAGTGTGTTCTTCTGGCCACTCATCTAGATCGCGGGTTTTCTCTGTCGCCGAGTCATTTCTTTCGAGGGTTTCTGAACTTCTTTGGGGCGCAACTCCATCATTTCACTCCCAATTCCATCGTCTTCCTTGCTGCCTTTGTTTCGCTGTGTGAAAATTTCTTGGGCTGCCGGCCGCACTGGGGGCTTTTCAAGCACATATTCACTTGCCGCTCTCAGTCAGTGAAGAGAACAAATCCATATGACGAGAAAACCCAAGTGGTCCAGATGTGTGGAGGACTCGGAGTCCAGATGAGGGGCAAGAGCGCCATTCCAGCGATGACTCTGCCTGACTCGGTTAGAGGGTGGCAGTCGACCTGGTTCTACTGCCAAGACCAGTCGACGCCTTTGCAGTCGACTGGGCTCCCCCCTTTCTCCATGAGTCGTGTAGACAAGCCCGCCTCTCTGAAAGTGTTACCTGAGGAGAAGGCCCAAGTGAAGTTGTTGATGGAGGGCGTAGTCCAGCTTATCCATGACGGAGTGACTGGCATGGACCTCCTGGAAGTTTTCCTTCGACGGCGAATTCAACCACTGCAATACCGAGGCCATCCGATGTGGATGTACTCTGGTACCGACGACACCACTCGGATTGATCCAGAAGAGGTCGACGAGGCCACATTGGAGAGGTGGATGACTGCCATTACTGGGAACAAGGACAATCCTCGAGGCGCCAGGAGAGTTCTCCCATTCGACCAGTCTCGTCAGCCAGACAAGGTGCGAATAGCTTTCTCCGACTGATCTGTAATATTCAATCTTCTGAGACAGTCGATTGATCTTTCTCTTGTTTGTTGTTCTTTAGGAAATTTCTGAGATGTACTCGACGCCCAACGGGGCACAGGAGCCAACCGAAGAAGGGGAGGCGAGCGGAGGTGAAAGCGGAGATGAGCATGGCGAGTGGGAATCCGATGGCGAAGGGGAAGGAGACGACGATGTCGACTCCAGCGAAGAGGAGGAGGAGGAAGATGAACCTCCCCGCATGGAGAGGCGATCCAAGCTTACACACGATCCCGCGAGGGAACGTGGTAAGGTGACTGCTCCTGTTGGGCAGTCGTCAAAACGCCCTCGGACCTCTTCTCCTGCGCCGACTGAGAAGGCTCCCAAGCACCAACGCGCGACGCCATCCAAGCCGCCCAAGGCTCTGCCCAAGATGAAGATGACTGTCCCCACCATTTCTGGGTAATAACGATACTTATTTCCCTTTGTCGACTGTGGACGGATCCTCGGTCAATTCATTGAACCAACTGACTGACTTCCGACATTTGTAGTGCTGCTACTTCTGAGACCTCTGCCAAGGACAGAGACCAAGAGATGGAAGACGCTGTTACTTCCAACCCAGGTACAGTTACTGATGTTCTGTCATTAGTCGACTGACTATTTCTTGTAACTTTGGTCGGTTGGACTTTTCTTGCAGCTCCTCCTCATGTCATTGACCTCCCTGATGACGACGATGAAGTGCCGCTGGGGGCGGGGAGGAACAAGAAGGCTCTGGCTGGCCAGACTCCACAAGCTACTCCAACGTCTGAGGTCGTGGCTCGGGATGGGGGTGACGTTGCTCGGACTTCCGTGACTTTTGCTGAACCGCTTACGAGTGCTCAACCTACTTCGTCGATTGCTGTTCCACCATCTCTTTTTGCTATCCACCGCGTCCCGGAAGACCCAGTGAGCGTTGCTAAGGAAGCCATACGCCAAGCAGGGGTTATGATGGAACAAGTGATGATGGTTCGAGAGGCCGGTCAAGCGGCTTATGATGCTAGCTCAGCTCTTCAGAGCAATGTTCAGGTAAGTCGACTTGTCTATTTCGTCGTGAAATGTCACCCGAAAACTGCTTTTTTCTGAAGATTTTTGCTGTTTATACACCCACTAGGGTGTGTGTGTCGATTGAATTTCTGTGGGGGGCACGCTGAGTGCACCCACTGGGTGTAGTCCCTGAGGCTATGGTCGACTGCTGGCAGTCGACTATAGTCTTTATGCTTTCAAACTTCTTTACTCGGCCTGGTCAGATCAAGTCGAGTGGTATCAAGAAAACCTGTGGGGGCACGCTGAGTGCACCCACTGGGTGTAGTCCCCGAGGCTACTGTCGAATGTTTTGATTCGGCTGTAGTCTTAGAAATGTCACATCCTTTCCTTTAGTCACTCGGAAATAACTTGTCTTTGATGTCTTTTGTCGATTGTCTCTTTGCAGAAGTCTTGCGATCTTGTTGCTCAGTTTGCTGATTTGAAGGAGAAACAAGTCTAGCTTAACCTCGACTTAAAGTTTGCCCAGGAAAACTTGCAGAAGGCGAAGGATGACACGAAAGGTATGGCTGGTGAGGATTCGACGGCTGCCTCTATTTTTCTGCCTATTCTCAACCCTGTCCTCATTATTGTTTTGCAGACCAACTGGAGGAGGCTCTGAGGAAGAAGGATCTTGACCTTGCGGAAGCATAGAAGGCGGCTTCGGAGAAGATGAAGCTCGCTGAGGGGAAGCTTGCCTCAGTTGGTAGGCTCGAAGATGAGAATGCCAGGCTGAAGTCTGCCCTTGATGCGGCCAACAAGGAAGCAAGTCGACTGAAAAATGACAAGATTGCTCTGACTGACAAGGTCGGCCAGATGGCGGGGAAGCGCCATGATCTGGAGGTTTATCTCGGCGATCTTGCCAAGAAATTATTCCTTATGCTCGAAGGTAATCCTCTTTGCTTGATTAACTTGTTGTTGCCGACTCATCATTCAATTATAATTTTGGACCGTCAAAACTTCTTTCAGAATTCTGTCAGAACTTCGAGGAAGAAATTGGTCGAGTGGAGAGCAGTCTGGACCCCATCAACTCTCCTGTGAAGGACAAAGCTGCCATGAACGTTCTCCGGTTGGAGTCTCGCGTTGCTGGCGTGGTGGACTATCTTGCTCGACTGAAGGCTGCAGTGTCGCGGATCGACTCTGCACTCTGGCCCAAACAGACGCTTCAGAATGACCTTGAATCCTTGGTCACTCGACTGAATGAAGTTCCAAGTCGAGTGCAAGAATGGAAAAAGTCTTCTGCCAGGTGTGGTGCCGATGTTGCTCTGTCGCTGGTTTGTGTCCACTGCAAGGAGGCGCGAGAAGAGAAGCTGGCCGCCCTCCAAGTTGCCAATACCAGGAAGCATAATTTCCAGGACTTCATGGAGACCTTCATTGCTGCTGCCACTCGCATCTCAGACGGGATTGATTTGGACGAGTTTGTTGCACCATCCAGTCCTCCGTCGGAGGAGTAAAAAACTGTTGTGTCTCGCTTTAAATTTTCCTCGGAATGCCGAGTGGTTTATGTAACCGATAAACTCTGTCGAGCTTGGAGGCTCGAGTACTTTTTATTTGCGATCTAGGACCTTTTGATCTTATCCAAACTTGATTTATCCTTGAATACCTTCGTGGTTTGTCCGTTGAGTGAGACTTGATCTTCACTCAAAATGACTTTGGCGAGCACAGGGTTGCATCTAAGCCTCCGAGTGGGAGGATTTTAATTACTTAGGCAAGCACTGGGCTGCAGCTAAGCCTCCGAGTGGGAGGTCTGCTCTCCACTTGGTAGGATTTTTGATTACTTAGGCAAACACTGGGCTGCAGCTAAGCCTCCGAGTGGGAGGTCCGCTCTCCACTCGGTAGGATTTTTAATTACTTAGGCGAACACTGGGCTGCAGCTAAGCCTCCGAGTGGGAGGTCTGCTCTCCACTTGGTAGGATTTTGAATTACTTAGGCGAGCGCTGGGCTGCAGCTAAGCCTCCGAGTGGGAGGTCTGCTCTCCACTCGGTAGGGTTTTGAATTACTTAGGAGAGCGCTGGGCTGCAGCTAAGCCTCCGAGTGGGAGGTCTGCTCTCCACTCGGTAGGATTTTTGAATGTAGCTTCTGAAGGATAAGAATGAGAGTTTAACTCCACGGGAGGCTGGCTTTCCGCTCGGTAGGAATTTTAAATACTTAGGCGAGCACTGGGCTGCAGCTAAGCCCCCGAGTGGGGAGGCTGGCTCGCCACTCGGTAGGATTTTTGAATACTTAGGTGAGTACTTGGACTGCAGCTAAGCCCCCGAGTGGGAGGCTGGCTCTCCACTCGGTAGGATTTTTGAATACTTAGGCGAGTACTTGGACTGCAGCTAAGCCCCCGAGTGGGAGGCTGGCTCTCCACTCGGTAGGATTTTTGAATACTTAGGCGAGTACTTGGACTGCAGCTAGCCCCCGAGTGGGAGGTTGGCTCTCCACTCGGTAGGATTTTTGAATACTTAGGCAAAACGGGTTCGCGGCTAAGCCCCCGAGTGGGAGGCCAGCTCTCCACTCGGTGGGATTTTTACAAACTTTGGCGAAACGGATTCGCGGCTAAGCCACCCACTAGGGGAAATTTTGAAAAAGAAATAGCAATCTTCTGTGAAAATTATAACATTCTTGCTTTAGATAAAAGAACTACAGAGGTACTTTTATTACATCTCAGTTGAGTGAGTTTCTTTTTTCAAGTGTAAAAAGGACGGAGCAACTCCGCGTTCCAAGCTCGAGGCTCGTCGATCCGGCGATCAACATTGTAGAGGTGATATGCTCCATTGTGGAGGACTTTGGTGACGATGAAGGGGCCTTCCCAAGTTGGAGCGAGCTTGTGAGGTTTTTGCTGATCCACTCGGAGGACCAAGTCTCCTTCCTGAAAGGCTCGACTCTTCACGTTTCTCGCGTGGAACCGACGTAAGTCCTGCTGGTAGATAGTCGAGCGGATTAGGGCCATCTCCCTCTCTTCTTCCAAGAGGTCGACTGCATCTTGCCGATCTTTTTCCGCTTCTGCTTCAGAGTATAGTTCGACACGAGGTGCGTTGTGGAGCAGATCACTCGGAAGAACCGCTTCAGCCCCGTAGACCAGAAAGAATGGCGTTCTTCCAGTCGATCGATTAGGAGTGGTCCTTAATCCCCAAAGAACTGACGGAAGTTCGTCGACCCAAGCTCCTGCCGCGTGCTTGAGATCACGCATCAATCGAGGTTTCAGACCTTTAAGGATGAGGCCATTCGCACGCTCTGCCTGCCCATTCGACTAAGGATGGGCAACTGAGGCATAGTCGACTCGCGTGCCCTGGGAGGCACAAAAGGCTTTGAATCTGTCGTTATCAAAGTTTGATCCATTGTCCGTGATGATACTATGTGGGACCCCATATCTGAATATCAGCTCCCTGATGAAACTGATAGCAGTGCTTGCATCGAGGTTCTTGATGGGTTTAGCTTCTATCCACTTGGTGAACTTGTCGACTGCGACCAGTAAGTGGGTGAAGCCGCTTCTACCAGTTCTCAGCGGTCCGATCATGTCTAGCCCCCAAACAGCGAAGGGCCAGACAAGTGGAATGGTCTTCAGAGCAGAGGCGGGCTTGTGTGACATGTTGGAATAAAATTGACACCCTTCGCACTTGTCGACTATGTCCTTTGCCATTTCATTCGCCCTCGGCCAGTAAAATCCCGCTCGGTATGCTTTAGCCACAATAGTCCGAGAGGACGCATGATGGCCACAGGTCCTCGAGTGGATATTTTCAAGAATTACCTGACCTTCTTCTAGCGTGATGCACTTCTGGCCAACTCCAGTCGCGCTTTCTCTGTACAACTGCCCTTTGATTACCGTAAAGGCCTTGGATCGACGGACGATCTGTCGAGCCTCTTCTTCATCTTCTGGGAGCTCTCTCCTCATAATATACGCGATGTAAGGCGTTGTCCAGTCGGGAGTGATGACTACAACTTCCATAATCAGGTCGACCACGGCTGGAATCTCCACTTCAGTCGGATCGTTGGCACTCCTTGGCTGTGGAGGTTCTTCTGTGAAAGGATCTTCCTGTACCGATGGCGCACGAATGTGCTCTAAACACACGTCACTGGGGATGGCTTCTCTCTTGGACCCAATTTTTGCCAAGTCATTTGCAGCTTGGTTTTTTAGTCGGGGTATATGATGGAGCTCTAACCCCTCAAATCTCTTTTCCAACTTTCTCACCGCATTGCAATATCCTGTCATGGCTGGGCTTCGGACATCCCACTCTTTCATCACTTGATTAACAACCAGATCTGAGTCACCATAGACCATAAGGCGACGGACGCCGAGTGAAATGGCCATACGTAATCCATATAGGAGTGCTTCAT
Organism: Aegilops umbellulata; assembly: GCA_032464435.1. Taxonomy (NCBI): domain Eukaryota; kingdom Viridiplantae; phylum Streptophyta; class Magnoliopsida; order Poales; family Poaceae; genus Aegilops; species Aegilops umbellulata. Next base: position 501,602,753 of record CP136055.1, on the reverse strand, counting down.
ATTCTACCTCATTGTTGGAGGAATCAAAGTGAATCTGGAGGACATATTTGAGCTTATCTCCTCGGGGGGAAACAAGTACAACTCCCGCACCGGACCCATTCAACATCTTGGAGCCATCAAAAAACATAGTCCAGTGTTTTGAGTGAACTTGAGTCGGAAGTTGTTGTTCAGTCCACTCGGCGAGGAAATCAGCTATTGCTTGGGACTTGATAGCTTTCTTTGCCTCGAACTTGATATCAAGAGCAAGAAGTTCAATTGCCCATTTTGCCACTCGACCGGTTGCATCTCTGTTATGAAGAATCTCTGATAACGGGGCGTCGCTGACGACTGTAATGGAGTGATCAGAGAAATAATGAGAAACCTTCTTCGTGGTCATGTAAATCCCGTAAACAAGCTTCTGATAGTGAGGGTATCTTTGCTTTGACGGGGTCAGAACTTCAGAAAGGTAATAAACTGGGCGCTGAACTTTGAAGGGTTTCCCTTCCTCTTCCCGCTCGACCGTAAGAACGGTACTAACGACTTGTCCAGTGGCTGCAATGTAAAGCAACAATGGCTCTTTGCTGACAGGGGCAGCAAGCACCGGCTGGGTGGAGAGCAGGGCTTTTAGCTCTGCAAACACTGCATCAGCTTCTGGAGTCCACTCGAACTTGTCTGACTTCTTCATCAGTCGGTAAAGAGGCAGTGCCTTTTCACCGAGCCTGGAGATGAATCGACTTAAAGCGGCCAAGCATCCAGTAAGTTTCTGGACGTCGGGCACACGCACAGGGCGTTTCATTCGGAGTATAGTGCCAACTTTTTCAGGGTTAGCATCGATTCCTCGTTCTGAAACGAGAAAACCGAGTAACTTTCCTCCAGGGACCCCGAACGTGCATTTCGACGGATTAAGCTTGATATCATACCTCCTGAGATAGGCAAATGTTTCAGTAAGGTCAGTCAATAGGTCGGAACCTTTTCGCGACTTGACCACTATATCATCCATGTATGCTTCTACATTCCGACTGATTTGTGTGATCAGGCACTTCTGAATCATTCTCATGAATGTAGCTCCAGCATTCTTGAGGCCGAAGGGCATGGTGACGTAACAGAAACACCCGAACGGGGTGATGAAAGTTGTTTTTATTTCATCGGGTCCATACAGACGGATCTGATGGTATCCGGAGTAAGCATCTAAAAAAGACAACCTCTCACATCCTGCAGTCGAGTCGACTATTTGGTCGATGCGAGGAAGAGGAAAATGATCTTTCGGGTAGGCCCGATTGACATGTTTGAAATCGATGCACATGCGCAACGACTTGTCCTTCTTCGGGACCATTACAACGTTGGCGAGCCACTCGGGGTGGAAAATCTCGCGAATGAAACCTGCCGCTAAGAGTCGAGCCACCTCTTCGCCAATGGCCTTTCTCTTCTGTACGGCGGACCGTCGAAGATGTTCCTTAACTGGTTTGACCTTTGGGTCGACTCGAAGGCGGTGCTCAGCCAGTCCCCTGGGAACACCCGGCATGTCAGCAGGCTTCCATGCAAAGATGTCCCAGTTCTCACGGAGGAACTGGATGAGCGCTTCTTCCTATTTAGAGTCGAGTGTAGTGGAGATAATGGTCGGAGCCGCATTGGGGTCAGTCGGGTGGATGTGAACCTGTTTTGTCTCACCGGACGACTGAAATGCTGACTCTGTGGCGAGCTTCTTGGCTCGTAACAAATCACTCGGGTCTGCAGTCTTCTGGTACTCCTGTAATTCCATTTCGGCCATTTGAGCGTCAGCAATTTTGGAGCCTTTCTGGAAGCACTCTTCTGCCTTCTTCCGATTACCCGTGATAGTGATCACACCTTTGGGACCGGGCATCTTTAATTTGAGGTACACGTAGCATGGTCGGGCCATGAAATGAGCGTATGCTGGCCTTCCAAGGATGGCGTGGTATGCACTCTGAAAATCCACGACCTCAAAGGTTAACTTTTCCTTCCGGAAATTCTTCGCGTCACCAAAAACTACATCGAGAGCGATTTGGCCGAGTGACTCAGCCTTCTTTCCGGGAATGACTCCGTGGAAGCTCATGTTACTGGTGCTTGGCGGTGCGCTGGGTGACCGAGTCGAGCATGTTGTCGAAGATGTACCCAACTGCTTGACGGTGCGCCATGCGGCCGAGTGGACATGTTGATGAAGACATGCCCACCAGGGCGGAGTGACGATGCGCGGGAAGTCCGAGTGATGTAGACTCGTCCCGCGGATTGGCGACGCGCGGGGCGTCCGGGCGATGTAAACGCGTGCCGCGGAGTGATGCGCCGCGCAGGGGCGTCCGTGTGATATCGACGCGTCCCGCGGAGTGGCGACGCGTGGGCCCTTCGAGTGAAGCAGAGCCGTCCCACGGAGTGGCGACGCGCAGGGCGTCTGAGTGAAGTGGACGCGTTCCGCGCAGTGACATTGCGCGGGACGTCCGATTGATGAAGACGCATCCATCGGACTGGCGGCGCACGGACGTCCGAGTGTTGTAGACAGATGAAGTGGTCATGGTCGTTGCTGTGGAGGATCTGTCGCCCGGTCCGAGTGAGCTAGCCCATCCGAGTAGCCATGTCGACTGAAGGGAGTTGCTGTCGAGTGGATGATGCCGGAGGAAGAAACTGCTGAGCCTGGCAACATGGCCAACTCCTGGTCGCCACGCCACGTTGAGTTTGTGCCTCCAAAGCGGGAGACGCAGTCGTGAGCGAGGGCAGGGTCAACTTCCGCTTGCGGTAGTGTGGTGTTGACTCCATCGTGCAGGCTATCGGCGAGTGCTTGGCGTCAGACGAAGGAATCGCCGAGGCGTCGTGCCACAGACCATTGGTCGCGGGGATTCGCCAACGCCTGCCGCATTAGATGCCGTTACCATGCATTGATGGATTTGACCGCGTCCAAAACGCATTGAAGGAGGCGTCCATGTCCAACGCATTGATGGAGTTATAAATGTCCAACGCATTGGTGGAATTGCCCCACGTCCAGAATCTGTATGTGAATGCAAGGGGCTTTAATTAGCAGCAGTTAAGCGAGTGTTAAGGCCGTTCATGCATGCAAGGAAGTTTCCTTTCCCATGGACATTTATCCCCTGCATGCAAGAAATAAATGGAAAGGAATTAAGGTTAGAAGGAAAGTAAAAGATGGGGCGCAGAACTCCCTGGTCGACCACGGCAGCGGCGGTTTTTGGCACGGATCCATCACGAGAGGCGGCCGCGATGAATCCGAGTGTGGGGCGGCATCTTCCTGCGAGGCGGCGCGCGGGCGGAGCTGATCGGAGACGTGGACAGCCCCGGCGTTGGTGCTGCGTCCCGCCCGTGCATCCAGCACGTAGGTCGCCATGCGGCGGTTCACGAGGGACGCCCCCGGAACGTGCCATGTCAGGGTATCGCGGAGAGGCGGCTGCAGTGCCAGGCCTGCACGCACGTCATAGTGACCACAGCCGAGCGCCCGTGCTGTCAGATGGACTGTCGAGCGCCTGCGATCGTTGCAGCCGGCTGACGACCGGGTTGAAGTCGATTGAGAAGAGGAAGCAGGAGGTGCAGTCTAGTGCGCTGGCGGCCGTGCGTGAGGACGGATGGCCACGACTCTTGGCGCACCGTGTTGATGCCCTTTTCCCTTCCTCGTCTCTTCTCTGATTTATTCATGCATGGGTATGTCTGATCCTACAGGAGGAAAAGACAAAACTCATTGTTAGACAATGTATTGTAAAGAGACTAGATCGAATGGATACTTCCCTGGTCCTTTTGTTTGTACGAATGGTGCGATGACCAGAGCTCTAGCGGCCAATTTCTCTGGTGATGGTAGTTGATTCGTTGTTGAAGATTGAAGAAAAAAACCATTTGCATCATGACTCGATAGACACCATGCCCCACGGTGGGCGCCAACTGTTGTGGTAACGATTCCGACAATAAGAGAGGGGTAGGATAAAGGAGCATGATCTATCGAGATGCATATGGGTGACACGGTGGTTTTAGCGAGTTCGTGCCTCTCACGGTGGAGATAACAACCCTACGTCTCGTGCTCCGGAGAGGCTTTGTTTTATCTGAGTATGTGTCCGGAGATTACAGTGTGTGTTTGAGAGAGAGGGGAGAGCGGATCTCCATGCCTGAGCTATGTCCTCAGACTAATGGTTAGAAAGAGAGAGAGAGAGGTGGAAGAAAAGACCCCCTAGTCTAGTGGTGGGGGGTGGCTTATATAGAGTGCGCCACCCCCTCACCCCTTATGTTACACGGTGGAGCATCAATGCCATAATGCCTGCCCACTACAAAACCGTCATGCTGACTATTGGTCTTTGCATATCCGAGTGAGTTACATGGTCGAGTGGAATGAGCTCGTCGAGTGAAGTGCCGTGCTCCGAGTGGTTGTCTCCGTCCGAGTGACTTTCAAGTTGCGGTACATCTAGAAGGCGATCTGGCCCAGGGGCCCAGTACAAAGTATACAGTGTCCGTGGGTAGGGCCTTTAGGTCAGGCCTGTTACCCTACCCCTAATACATGTCCTCGTCAGCAGTGATCGCGACCTCTGCCTCGGTCGCAGGAGTGCTGCAGTCGGCGTGCTGCAGCCACAACTCCAGGAGTCTTCCCTGCCGGAAAACGAAGGCGAAGAAGGAAGGAAGGCGAATCCAGGTTCGAGGAGGCATGGCGGTGTGGAGCACAAGCTCGCGGGAGGAGCCTTCGGCATGGACCCCAGGAGGGACGACCGACACCTTTGTGACCCATCTGCACCGACGACGGCGCTGGCCACAGGGACCAGCACCGTCCCCCTCAAGGTCCGCAGCATGCAGAGGAAGCGGGAACCCCGGCGGAGGCCGCTCGTACCAATGCCACGGCGCCACCTGACGGCGCTCCTCATCGCGGCCGTGGGGAGCAGGTCGCTTCTTCGGTGGGAGAGGGTCTGGCCCCTCTCGGGGAGCCTTTCCCTTCTCCGCGGCAGAGAACCGGCAAATTGGAGCCATCACACCAAGACAGAGCAAGAACTGAAGCAGAGGAGGAAGCAAGGAGAGATGGATTGGAAGGGCACCCCCGGTGCCGTACATATAGCCGACGAAGGCCAACCGTCGGCCTCCACGATTGCAGGTAATCATGACACGATTTGCATGCAGGGACTTGTCAAATCCGCGCGGTCACCAAGGCGTCGTGGGGAAATGGAGCACCCACGTCCAATCAGCCTCCACGCGGCGCCCAAGGCCGCAGGCTGTTAGGGCCCGCGGCGCTTCACCCTTGCCCTTTCGCCTCTCAGCACGGCCAAGTCCGTGCATGCCTTGGGCCCGGGGGCTACTGTCGGCGTTCTGGGAACGGGGGTCCCCAGACTTGCCTACCTGCGGCCTGCGGCGTCGCTCAAATGGGGGGCCAGCGCGGCCCAGCTTCATCAACACGAGACTCAAGACCCTCACGAGGGGCCAAGCCTCGCGAGGCGGACGACACGACGCTTCCTCAAACACGGCCTCCTCAGGCTGGCTCGCGAGGAGGCGGAGAGATCAAGGCGGGGTACCTCACGAGGTGCCAATGACGCAAGCCATGACGACCAAGGGTGCCAGGCGGGCGCCAGCCCGCGCAGCGTCTCCCTTTACTCTTTGGTGCAAAGGGGGCAAGCGCAGGTGAGAGGATCAAGCAAAGGCACCCATTTTAGTGCAACAAGACCAAGACCAGTCCAACGGTGGGAAGGAGGTCACCATGGAGCCCAAGACGGCGTCACCACAGGGCCTTTGGCAGGAGAAGACCAACTTTAGTCAGGATAAGTGTACCAGATGTTCCCCTTCGAATTGGCCAATTGTTGGCGCCCTTCCCGCTCAAATATTTGGGGAGAGGCCCAAGGCCTTTGCCTATAAATAGGACTAGCCACACCCAGAGTAGAGAGAGACCTAGATCGAACCGAGACCGGACCTAGATCACACCTGATCTAGCATCTAGAATCGAGCAGCAAGTAGAGAGAGAGAGAAGGGCGATCGAACTGCCCGTAGCAGTTCATCCCCCCAGCCAAGAACAGGCCCTCGCGAGGCTGTTCTTCCTTGTACTGTTCTTCCTCATCAGCCCAAGAGGCAATCCACCCACCACAAACTAGAGTAGGGTATTATACCACAATGGTGGCCCGAACTAGTATAAACCCTGTGTCTCTTGTGTAGTTCGTTCAGTAGTTAGATCTTTGCGAGACGGAGAGGTAGAGGGCACGATCTCCGTGCGCACCCTAGAGTTCGAACCTTAAGGGTCTGGCGGAACCCGTGATCCGACAACCCTCTCATCCATCCTTCGGCCAGCACCGCTGGGCCGGCCCGCCAATTTGTCCACGATCGGGCGGAGAGCGACGCCGACGACCCCGACTTGGGGGCAGCGACGATGGAGGCCGACGCCGAAGGAGGAGGTGAAGGAGAGGAAGGCGGCCTCAGGCCTTCGGCCACCTTTGCCGACTGGCCTGCTGGCGACTTTGAGGGGGAAATTGCCCCGCGCCACCAACCAAGAGCCGGCCACCATGGTACGAGTTCGTCTGCCGCCTTGGGTGGTCTAGGCGGCGCGAGGAAGTGCCGGGTCAGGCCGGGCTCTCTTGGCGGCCGGGAAAAGAAGTTCAAGGGGGCGGTCGCCGCGACCAAGCGGGAAGAGGCAGTCGCTAAAGCCAACCGCTTCCGCAAGGAGGTGAAGAAGCCGCCACTGGTCTCTGCGTAAGTGCTTCTGTCTTTGGTCTTATTTTCTTCTGGTGGATTTTGTCCAAATCTTTTACATGCTTTCTCTGTTCCAGAGCTCCCCTCACCCATGGGAGGGTTACCGCCGCCTCCATCATGGGGTCGGCAGAGATGTTCGCCTCCACTCGGTAGGTTGACCCCGCCGCTGACCTCCCGGAGGCGACGGAGCGGAACGAGCAGGAGAAGCGTGACGAGGAAGAAGCCGCCCGCCGAGAGAAGGCGGAGGCCGAGAAGGCGGCCGCCTCCGCCCAGAAGAGGCTGGATGAGGCCGAAGACGCCGTCGCGGCGAAACAGCTGGCTGAAGAGGTCGCGCGCCGCCAGTCGGCGTTGTTCGTCATCTCGCTGAACTCGGCGCGGCCTCCGGATCTCACAGAGCAGACTGGGGAAGCCAGCGGCAATAACCCCATCATGGAGCGGGAAGGCGGCGAGGCCTCCATGTCGGAGACGGCTGCGCCGCCGCTGCCGCCTCCGCCACCGTCTGGGAGCGTGCAAGGCGAACAGCCGGCGGACCCGCCGGCGCCGCCGACTAAGGACGAGGCCGTGGCGCAGCTTCTCCTCCAAGTCACCTCGCCAACGCGCCACCGTCTTGAGAAGGCGATTTCGGCGCCGCGCCCCTTGGAGACCGGCACCTCCAGCTCGGCCATCCCAGACGTCGAGGCAACGAGCGCCGCACCCGTCGGGTGGGTGCGAGGAGGCGGCACAGCCCGCTGAACCAGGCGCTTCTGGACGTCCAGGCGAAGCTGCGAGCTGAGGGCGACGCCATCCAGAACTGCACCAAGGCGCATCTGGCGTCGCGAGCGGTTGTCCGGGTATGTTTTCTTCTGACTTTGTTTTTCTTCTCTGTGGGGGTGCGCCAGCGCACCCACTGGATGTAGTCCCCGAGTTCCAGGTCGGCTGCTGAGCAGGCGGGTCGGAACTCTATTGGCGAGCTCTAAGCATTTTACTCTTGTTTGAAATATTTATCACAGGATTATCATAACCTCCGGGTCACCGCCTTCAACCGCAATGTTGAAGAGCTGGGCAAGCGGACTGCCGACTTGTCGGAGAGCCGGAGTGAGTTCTCCTTCTTCCCGGGGGCGCGCTAGCGCACTTGCGGGCTGTAGTCCCCGAGATTCGAGCCGACTGCTGAGCAGTCGGGCCGGATCTTCCCGGCGACCTTCTTTGATGATGACTTAGCACCTTCTTCTTTTCTTTCTTCAGAGGCCAACGCCGTTCTTCAGCAGCAGCTGGGCAAGGCCAACACCGCCTTGCGGGCCAAGGAGGCGGAGTGCGGCAAGCTCGTCGCATAATGCGACCTGCTGGCTACGCAGCTGGCGGAGCAGAAGGAGCTGCTCAAGAAGGCGCGGGAGGAGGCGAAGAAGAAAGAGATTGCACTTCTGGCCGAGTTCGAGACTAAGCGCTCCTCCTGGACCGACAAGGAGGCGATGCTGACCTCCGGCTTCCATGAGATTGAGGATATCGTCGATGGTGAGTTTTCTTTACTCTCTTCTTTGAGCCGCCGACTGCGGGTTGGGCCGACTCCTGATTTTAAGACTTGCTTCTTTTTCGTCTTTGGCAGACTTCTTCCCTGGTCACACGCAAGCTGCCACACAAGCCATCGAGGCTGACCGCGAGGCGCGGAGGGCAACTGGCGAGGAGATTGCCGCCAACGCCCCCCGTACCCTCGATGAGCAGCTTCTGAGCATCGAGGCTCGTCTGCGGCCGGCCCACCGGATGCTGCGCCGGCTCCAACGTGTCGGCGCCCAGGCGCTTGCTGCCTTGTGGCCAGACATGCCGATTCTGTGCACTCCCAATCGGACTACCGACTGGCTGGAGGTCGCAGCTGGCCATCTTGAGGCTTGGAAGGGCTCCTCGGCTCGGGCTGGAGCGCGCCAAGCCTTGGAATTCGTCAAGGCGTGGTATCCGGACCTGGACCTGGACCAGCTGGCCACGCTCCGGGCAGAGGCCCAGCGGAATTTGGCAGCCGCGGAAGACGCCCTTGTCAAGCGCGCCGCGGCGATCGCTAAGTACGCCGATACCAGCGTCTTCATTCCTGAGCAGACTGACGACAGCGAGGAGGCGCCGCCGGAGTGGTTTGGGATGAACCCGGACTACAACGAGGACTCGGCGGAGGTGATCGGCTCCAGCGCCAAACAGGGAGGTGAGGCGGAGGTCGGAGACTAGACGGAGGCGCCAGAAGACGGAGCGGGGGATCAGCCTTAGCTCGAGCGCGCCTCCAGCAACGAGCCGCGCCCGACCAAGCCGGCCGCCACTGGAGATGATCAAGCCGAGACCGCCCAGCCGGCCGCCCCAGCGTCCGACACCGTCGTCTCCTCCGACCCTCCAAACCCGTCTGCTGCCTTGTCCTTATTTATCTGCTTTAGTAGTCTTTGAAGAACTTGTTAATTTGCACAATTCCACCCGCGGGGTGTATTTTGAACTTCAGTTCGAAGATTCGGCCAATCGGCCTATGTTATGTAAATATTTATCCGAGTTTTATCATTTCTTGGTCATTGCTCTATTGGCTTTTTCCTTTGCCGCCTTCCCCTTGTTGCCGTCTTTTACAGTCGGACAGCTGCTCTGCGGACTGCCGCTAGATCAAGTGCTTGGCTACTTTGGGGAGACAAGTACTTGGCCGTTCTAGAGTCTTTTTAACAAGTTGGATAGAAAGCGGCAAGCCGACTGCTCAGGAGTCGGCTTCGCGAAGAGTGGCTAGAAAGCCAGCTTAAGCTATGCTTATGCTTTGAGTCCTTAGCCATTTTTCATGTGGGCGCCTATTCTTCCTTTCTCCTGCCCACCAAACAGTCGCTCTGCGAGCTGTGGCTTCTGACAAGAGATGGCTTAGGCACCACACACTACTTGTCCGACTGTAGGAAGCATTTCATAGCGCAAGGCGGCGAGTCCCTGGGCCGACTAGTCGAGCCTGATGCCAAGCGGCATAATAAAGAGTGGTATACTCAAAGGCATAATTCTTATCATACAGATAACAAAAAGGGGCAGTCCCCGAGCTCGTCTCGGGGGGCCCGAAGTCTTGGTACTTTAATACAAAGGGTAGCGTGGTACATACTGCATCAACAGTAAAATCTTCGAAGGAGATTTGCATTCCATGGCCGTTCCGTCTCTTTGCCGGAGTCGTCCCTCTTGCGTGTTCGGGGCTTCTGAGTGTCGATCAGATAGTAGGAGTCGTTGCCAGCACTTTGCTGATGATGAAGGGGCCTTCCCAAGGCGCCGACAACTTGTGTTGGACGGCTGTCCGCTGGATCAGGCGGAGCACAAGGTCGCCCTCTTGGAAAGATCTCGGCCTGACCTTCCTGTTGTAGTATCGGCGTAGGCTCTGCTGGTAGATGCTCAACCGGCTGAGTGCCAACAGCCGGCCCTCTTCCAGCAGATCGACGCCGTCTTGACGTGCTTCTTCTGCTTCCTCCTCGGTGTACATGGTGACTCGCGGGGAGTCGAACTCTATGTCCGTGGGGATGACGGCTTCAGCACCATAGACGAGGAAGAAGGGCGTGAAGCCGGTCGACTTGTTTGGAGTCGTGCGCAGACTCCAGAGGACGGCTGGCAACTCGTCAAGCCAACAACCGGCCGAACGCTCTAGTGGTTCGACTAGTCGAGGCTTGATGCCAGACAGGATGAGGCCATTTGCCCGCTCCACCTGGCCGTTTGACTGCGGATGGGCAACGGATGCTAAGTCCAGCCGGATGCCCTGTGTCGCGTGGAAACGGGCCAAGGCGCCTTTGGCGAAGTTAGTGCCGTTGTCGGTGTTGATACTGTGTGGTATGCCGTACCGAATCGTGATGTCGGAGATGAAAGTCACGGCAGTCGGACCATTCAACTTCTTGATGGGCTTTACTTCTATCCACTTGGTGAACTTGTCCACCGCGACAAGTAGGTGAGTCAGGCCTCCTCGCGTTGTCTTGAAGGGTCCCACCATATCTAGGCCCCAAACTGCAAAGGGCCAGGCGATGGGGATAGTCTTGGGCGCTGAAGCCGGCTGATGCGGCTTGGAGCGAAACTTCTGGCACCCCTTGCACTTCTGGACCAACTCCTTGGCCTCTTCTAGAGCAGTCGGCCAAAAGAAACCGTGTCGAAAGGCTTTGGCGACGAGCGCTCTTGAGGCCGCGTGGAGGCCGCACTCGCCTTGATGGATGTCTCTGAGAATTGCATGGCCTTGCTCCGGCTCGACGCAACGCTGCTAGACACCAGTGACGCTGCGCCTTACCAGCTCTCTGTTGACTATGGTGTAGGCTGCCGCTCGGCGTTGTACTTGCCGAGCCAAGGTTTCATCGGTTGGCAGCTCTTTGTTCACTAGGAACTTGAGGATGGGCTGCGCCCATGAGGGTGCTGCTATTTCTTCGATTGCCAGAACTGCGACTTGGACGAGGGCGGCTGGGCTGGGAGGCGGCGGGCTGGAGTCCGCGACCGTTTGCTGGATTGATGAAGTCCCCGGGCCGACTGGCGCAGTCCCTGGGCCGAGCTCTGGAGTCTTTGGTCTGGTCGCCGCAGTCCCCGGGCCGAGTTCCGAAGTCCCCGAGCCGGCTTCGACTGCGGCGTTCTAGGAGCCATCTGCAAGAGTTCTTGTGCCATCTGTTGGGGTTCTTGAGTCGGACCCGACTTCTTCAGGGGGAGCCGGCACGAAGATGGAGTCTGATTCTGGTGAAGGCTTGATAGACGGCTTGAGGAGGCGCTGAAGGGCGACGCCAGATGGTATTGCTTGGCGTGTGGAGCCGATTCATGCCAGGGTATCTGCTTGGTCGTTGTTGTTTCTTGGCATGTGGAGGAACTCGCACCCCTCAAAATATCCACTGAGTTGCTGCATGAGGAAGCGGTAGCTCGCCATGTTTGCATCCTTGGTGTTCCAGTCGCTAGATGACTGCTGGACCACCAAGTCGGAGTCGCCATAACACAGGATCCGGTGAATGCCGGAGCCCGTGAATGAGCGCCTCGTACTCGGCGACGTTGTTGGAGGCGGCGAAATGGATCTGCGGCACATACTTGAGCTTGTCGCCTTTAGGAGAAATGAGGACAACGCCAGCTCCCAAGCCAGTGCGCATCTTGGAGCCGTCGAAATGCATCCGCCAATGGGTGGAGTCGGGCGCTGGCGGCAGGTACTGGGTCTCGGCCCAGTCGACGAGGAAGTCGGCCAGTGCTTGTGACTTGATGGCGGTGCGGGGCTGATAGTAGATCGTGTAGGGGGCAATTCTATGGCCCATTTGGCTACTCGGCCAGATGCATCACGGCTTCCGATGATTTCGGCTAGTGGAGCTGTGCAAACCGCAGTGATTGGATGCTCTTGAAAGTAAGGCTTCAGCTTCTTGGCGGCAAAGTGTACGCCATAGCACATCTTCTGGTAGTGGGGGTAGTTCTGCTTGGAGGTCGACAATACTTCGCTTAGGTAATATACCGGTCTCTGGACAGGTAGTGCCTTGCCTTCCTCCTTGCGTTCGACTGCGATGACTGTGCTGACTACCCGGCTAGTGGCGGCAATGTACAGGAGCATGGGCTCTTTGGGAGTCGGAGCCGCCAGCACAGGGGGGTAACCAACATCTTCTTCAGCTGGAGAAAGGCCTCGTCCGCCTTGTGGTTCCACTCGAAAAAAGTGGTCTTGTTCATGAGCTGGTACAAGGGGAGAGCTTTCTCACCCAGCCGACTGATGAACCGGCTGATGGACGCCAGGCAGCCAGTGAACTTTTGCACGTCAAGCAGTCGGCTGGGTACCTCCATCCTTTCGATGGCTTTGATCTTCACAGGGTTGCATTCTATGCCGCGTTCGGAGACCAGGAAGCCGAGAAGCTGGCAGGCTGGTACTTCGAAGACGCACTTCTCAGGGTTGAGCTTGATCTGGAACCGGCGCAGGTTCTCAAAGGTCTCCTTGAGGTCTTCCAGCAGTGTTCCACGTTTCTCCGTCTTCACCACCACATCATCTACGTAAACGTGGGTGTTTCTGCCGAGTTGCTTGGGGAGGCACTTCTGCATGCAACGCTGAAAGGTGGCGCCGGCGTTCCTCAAGCCGAACGTCATGGTCAGGCAGCAGAAGGCTCCAAACGGCGTGATGAAGGCTGTCTTTAGTCTGTCCACCGGGTTCAGCTTGATCTGGTGATATCCTGAATATGCATCTAAGAAGCTCAATAGCTCGCATCCGGCTGTGGAGTGTATCACCTGATCAATTCTCGGTAGAGCAAACGAGTCCTTTGGGCATGCTTTGTAGAGGCTTGTGTAGTCGATACACATCCGCCACTGCTTGTTCTTCTTCAGCACCAAGACTGGGTTCGCCAGCCATTCTGGAAAAAACACTTCCATAATGAAGCCGGCTGAAAGGAGCTGGGCTATCTCTTCCAACAACTCTTCTCTTCTCTTCTGACAGGCGGCGCAAGGGCTGCCTGACGGGCTTCACATCAGATCGGACATGTAACTTGTGCTCGGCAAATTCCGTCGGTACACATGGCATGTCTTTGGGGGACCATGCGAAGATGTCCTGATTCTCACGGAGGAGATCGACGAGCTCGCCTTCCTATTTGCTGTCAAGGTTTGCACCTATGACAGCGTACCTCTTCGGGTGCTCCGGGTCCAAGGGTATCTTCTTCGTCTCTTTGGCCGGCTTGAACGAGCCCTCAGCTTCCTACTCCTTGGGGTTGGGCGTCATCTCTAGCTGCTTGCCGGCCATCGCCACCAAGAAGCCGCTTCTCAGCTGCGATCACCAGGGACTCGGCCAGCCGACTGCTCTCAGCCGTGGAAGCGGACGACTTTCTGTAGTCGCCTGCTATGGTCAGAATACGCTTGGAACTCGGCATCTTCATCTTGAGGTAGGCGTATTGGGGGACCGCCATGAACTTGGCCAAGGCAGGTCGGCCTAGCAACGCATGGTACGGGCTCTCAAGGTCCACCACTTCAAACCAGACTGGCTCTCAGCGGAAATGATCCTTGTCTCCGAAGAGGACATCTATCAGAATCTTGCTGATTGGTGAGCAGGAAAGGCCAGGGACGATGCCGTGGAACACAGTACGACTGTTCTGAAGTTGTCTTTGCTTGATTCCTAACTTCTCCATGGTATCCTTGTACAGGATGTTGATGCTGCTGCCTCCGTCTATCAGCACTCGCGAGAAGCGAGCGGCCCGCCTATCTGTGGCAAAGGTGGAATCCAAGACCAGGGCGTAGGAGCCCGAATTCGGCATCACCTCTGGGTGATCAGCTCTGCTCCAACTGATAGGCTTCTCGGACCAGTGCATGAACTCTCGGGTATCTGATGCTACCGCATTCACCTCTTGCTGCTGCAGCCGCCTGCTGCGCCTATCATCAGCCACACTGGTGAACACCACATAGGCCCCATGCTCTTCTGGGTATTCGACTTGTACTGCCACTACTAGAAAAAGGGCTATAGATGGGATTGACACTAATGGCGCACCAGACAAGTGGTGCGCCATTAGTATATACTAATGGCGCACCACCTTCTGATACGCCATTAGTGTTGAAACTACTAATGGCGCACCTAGTCAAGGGTGTGCCATTAGTATCAAATTTTTTTTTGAACTAGCGCGCCTGTCCAAACATACTAATGGCGCATCCGGGCACAGTGCGCCATTACTAGTTGCAACTAGTAATGGCGCACTTGTCCCACAGTGCGCCATTAATGTTGTTTTTTTAATTATATTTTTTATTCCTTTTGTTGCAAAACTACTAATGGCGCACTGCTCCGCCGTGCGCCATTACTAGTTCAAACTAGTAATGGCGCACTGTGAAGCAGTGCGCCATTAGTATGATATTTTTTATTTCTTTTTTTTTTGCAAAACTACTAATGGCGCATGAGATGTAGATGCGCCATTAGTAACCTGGATTACTAATGGCGCATTTATTGTTGGTGCGCCATTAGTAAGTGGGCAGCAACAAGATATTTTGGGCAGCCTCTCCTACCCACACTCACTTTCTCCCCCACTTCATTCTCTCCACCTCCTCCTTGTCTCGGGTGCCTCCTCTTTTTCACCTCATTTCCACCATAGATTCATTCAAATTAAGTGGTTAAATTACCTTGTTTTGATAGGTAAGTAAGGGGGGAAGCTATATTTATGTTGTTCTCCCTACAACAATGTGCACATGCACTTTTTATGGCCTAGCTAGATCTATGTATGTTCGTGGTGTTGCATATGTTTGTGGTGCTGCATATGTGTTTGTGGTTGGAGGTGTACCGGTATTTGAAATGCGATAGTTGCCAATATTTTGCCGGAATGTTGATTCATTTCCGTTTCGGCGATAATTTTGGCATTAAGCATTCTTTTTGGTCCTATTTTTTGTTGGGGAACGTTGCAGAAAATTAAAATTTTTCCTACGGTTTCACCAAGATCCATCTATGAGTTCATCTAGCAACGAGTATTCAGATTAGATAGCATCTACATACCACTTTGTAGATTGCAACGGAAGCGTTCGAGTGAACGTGGATGAGGTAGTCGTACTTGCCGTGATCCAATTCACCGATGATCTAGTGCCGAACGGACGGCACCTCCGCGTTCAACACACGTACGGGACGGGAGACGTCTCCTCCTTCTTGATCCAGCAAGGGGGAAGGAGAGGTTGAGGAAGAAGGCTCCAGCAGCAGCACGACGGCGTGGTGATGGTGGAACTGCAGTACTCCGGCAGGGCTTCGCCGTGCTCTTACGGAGGAGGAGGAGGTGTTGGAGAGGGAGAGGGAGGCGCCAGGGCATTGGGTGCGCAGCCCCCCTCCCCCCTTTATATAGGCCTCTGGGGGGGGCGCCGGCCATGGGAGATCTAATCTCCCAAGGGGGGCGGCGGCCAGGGAGGTTTCCCTCCCCCCCAAGCCATCTAGGAGGTGCCTTCCACCACTAGGACTCCTCCTAGAAGGAACCCTAGGCGCATGGGCTCTTTGAGGCTGGTTCCCCTTGGCCCAAGCAGGCCAAGGCGCACCCCCTAAGGCCCATGTGGCCCACCAGGGCAGGTGGCCCCACCTGGTGGACCCCCGGGACCCCTCCGGTGGTCCCGGTACAATACCGATAACCCCGAAACTTGTCCCGATGGCCGAAACAGCACTTCCTATATATAATTCTTTACCTCCGGACCATTTCGGAACTCCTCGCGACGTCCGGGATCTCATCCAGGACTCCGAACAACATTCGGGTTATTGCACATACATATCCCTACAACCCTAGCGTCACCGAACCTTAAGTGTGTAGACCCTACGGGTTCGGGAGACATGCAGACATGACCGAGACGGCTCTCGGGCAATAACCAACAGCGGGATCTGGATACCCATGTTGGCTCCCACATGCTCCACGATGATCTCATTGGATGAACCACGATGTCAAGGATTCAATTAATCCCGTATACGATTCCCTTTGTCAATCGGTATTTTACTTGCCCGAGATTCGATCGTCGGTATCCCAATACCTCGTTCAATCTCGTTATCGGCAAGTCACTTTTCTCGTTTCGTAATGCATGATCCCGTGATCAAACACTTTGATCACCTTGAGCTCATTATGATGATGCATTACCGAGAGGGCCCGGTGATACCTCTCCGTCAAGCGGAGTGACAAATCCCAGTCTCGATCCATGTTAACCCAACAGACACTTTCAGAGATACCCGTAGTATACCTTTATAGTCACCCAGTTACGTTGTGACGTTTGGCACACCCAAAGCACTCCTACGGTATCCGGGAGTTACACGATCTCATGGTCTAAGGAAAGGATACTTGACATTGGAAAACTCTAGCAAACGAACTAAGCGATCTTATGCTATGTTTAGGATTGGGTCTTTGTCCATCACATCATTCTCCTAATGATGTGATCCCGTTATCGATGACATCCAATGTCCATAGTCAGGAAACCATGACTATCTGTCGATCAACAAGCTAGTCAACTAGAGGCTCACTAGGGACATGTTTGTTGTCTGTTATTCACACATGTATTACGATTTCCGGATAACACAATTATAGCACGAATAAAGATAATTATCATGAATAAGGAAATATAATAATAATGCTTTTATTATTGCCTCTAGGGCATATTTCCAACAGTCTCCCACTTGCACTAGAGTCAATAATCTAGTTACATTGTGATGAATCTAACACCCATAGAGTTCTGGTGCTGATCATGTTTTGCCTTAGGGAGAGGTTTAGTCAACGGATCTGCGACATTCAGATCCGTGTGCACTTTACAAATTTCTATGTCTCCATCTTGAACATTTTCACGAATGGAGTTGAAGCGACGCTTGATGTGCCTAGTCTTCTTGTGAAACCTGGGCTCCTTTGCAAGTGCAATAGCTCCAGTGTTGTCACAGAAGAACTTGATTGGCCCCGACGCATTGGGTATGACTCCGAGGTCGGTGATGAACTCCTTCACCCAAATTGCTTCATGTGCTGCCTCCGAGGCTGCCATGTACTCCGCTTCACATGTAGATCCCGCCACGACGCTTTGCTTGCAACTGCACCAGCTTACTGCC
Source organism: Aegilops umbellulata (assembly GCA_032464435.1). Taxonomy (NCBI): domain Eukaryota; kingdom Viridiplantae; phylum Streptophyta; class Magnoliopsida; order Poales; family Poaceae; genus Aegilops; species Aegilops umbellulata. Next base: position 501,585,673 of record CP136055.1, on the reverse strand, counting down.
CCACCATTCAAAATATACACGTATCCGGTTTGTGACTTAGAGTCATCCAGATCTGTGTTGAAGCTAGCGTCGACGTAACCTTTTACGATGAGCTCTTCGTCACCTCCATAAACGAGAAACATTTCCTTAGTCCTTTTCAGGTACTTCAGGATATTCTTGACCGCTGTCCAGTGTTCCTTGCCGGGATTACTTTGGTACCTACCTATCAAACTTATGGCAAGGTTTACATCAGGTCTGGTACACAGCATGGCATACATAATAGAACCTATGGCTGAGGCATAGGGGATGACACTCATCTCTTCTATATCTTCTGCCGTGGTCGGACATTGAGCTGAGCTCAATTTCACACCTTGTAACACAGGTAAGAACCCCTTCTTAGATTGATCCATATTGAACTTCTTCAATATCTTATCAAGGTATGTGCTTTGTGAAAGACCTATGAGGCGTCTCGATCTATCTCTATATATCTTGATGCCTAATGTATAAGCAGCTTCTCCAAGGTCCTTCATTGAAAAACTCTTATTCAAGTAGGCCTTAATACTGTCCAAGAGTTCTATATCATTTCCCATCAAAAGTATGTCATCTACATATAGTATGAGAAATGCTACAGAGCTCCCACTCACTTTCTTGTAAACACAGGCTTCTCCATAAGTCTGTGTAAACCCAAACGCTTTGATCATCTCATCAAAGCGAATGTTCCAACTCCGAGATGCTTGCACCAGCCCATAAATCGAGTGTTGGAGCTTGCACACCTTGTCAGCATTCTTAGGATCGACAAAACCTTCCGGCTGCATCATATACAATTCTTCCTTAAGGAAACCATTAAGGAATGCCGTTTTGACGTCCATTTGCCATATCTCATAATCATAGTATGCGGCAATTGCTAACATGATTCGGACGGACTTCAGCTTCGCTACCGGTGAGAAAGTCTCATCGTAGTCAATTCCTTGAACTTGTCGATAACCCTTAGCGACAAGCCGAGCTTTATAGATGGTCACATTACCATCCGCGTCTGTCTTCTTCTTAAAGATCCATTTATTTTCTATGGCTCGCCGTTCAACTGGCAAGTCAGTCAAAGTCCATACTTCGTTTTCATACATGGATCCTATCTCGGATTTCATGGCTTCCAGCCATTTGTCGGAATCCGGGCCCGCCATTGCTTCCTCATAGTTCGAAGGTTCACCGTTGTCTAACAACATGATTTCCAAGACAGGGTTGCCGTACCACTCTGGTGCGGAACGTGTCCTTGTGGACCTTCGAATTTCAGTAGGAGCTTGATCAGAAGCATCTTGATCATCATCATTAATTTCCTCTCTAGTCGTTGCAGGCACCTCGGAAACGTTTTCTTGAGTTTCGCCATTTTCCGGTTCAAGAGGTAACACTTTGTCAAGTTCTACTTTCCTCCCACTTACTTCTTTCGAGAGAAACTCTTTCTCTAGAAAGGATCCATTCTTGGCAACAAAGATCTTGCCTTCGGATCTGAGGTAGAAGGTATACCCAACAGTTTCTTTAGGGTATCCTATGAAGACGCATTTTTCCGACTTGGGTTCGAGCTTTTCAGGTTGAAGTTTCTTGACATAAGCATCACATCCCCAAACTTTTAGAAACGACAGCTTAGGTTTCTTCCCAAACCATAATTCATACGGTGTCGTCTCAACGGATTTCGACGGAGCCCTATTTAAAGTGAATGCGGCAGTCTCTAAAGCATAGCCCCAAAAAGATAGCGGTAAGTCGGTAAGAGACATCATAGATCGCACCATATCTAATAGAGTGCGATTACGACGTTCGGACACACCATTACGTTGAGGTGTTCCAGGCGGCATGAGTTGTGAAACTATTCCACATTTTCTTAAGTGTGTGCCAAATTCGTGACTCAAGTATTCTCCTCCACGATCTGATCGTAGAAACTTGATCTTTTTCTCACGTTGATTTTCAACCTCACTCTGAAATTCCTTGAAGTTTTCGAAGGTCTCAGATTTGTGTTTCATTAAGTAGACATACCCATATCTACTCAAGTCATCAGTGAGGGTGAGAACATAACGATAGTCACCGCGAGCCTCAACACTCATTGGACCGCACACATCGGTATGTATGATTTCCAATAAGTTGGTTGCTCGCTCCATTGTTCCTGAGAACGGAGTCTTGGTCATTTTACCCATGAGGCATGGTTCGCACGTGTCAAATGATTCATAATCAAGAGACTCTAAAAGTCCATCTGCATGGAGCTTCTTCATGCGTTTGACACCTATGTGACCAAGGCGGCAGTGCCACAAATATGTGGGACTATTGTTATCAACTTTAACTCTTTTGGTATTCACACTATGAATATGTGTATCATCACGTACGAGATTCATTAAGAATAAACCATTAACCATCAGAGCATGACCATAAAACATATCTCTCATATAAATGGAACAACCATTATTCTCGGATTTAAATGAGTAGCCATCTCGAATTAAACGAGATCCAGACACAATGTTCATGCTCAAACTTGGCACTAAATAACAATTATTGAGGTTTAAAACTAATCCCGTAGGTAAATGTAGAGGTAGCGTGCCGACGGCGATCACATCGACCTTGGAACCATTCCCGACGCGCATCGTCACCTCGTCCTTCGCCAGTCTCCGTTTATTCCGCAGCTCCTGCTTTGAGTTACAAATGTGAGCAACTGCACCGGTATCAAATACCCAAGAGCTACTACGAGTACTGGTAAGGTACACATCAATTACATGTATATCACATATACCTTTGGTTTTGCCGGCCTTCTTGTCCGCTAAGTATTTGGGGCAGTTCCACTTCCAGTGACCACTTCCCTTGCAATAAAAACACTCAGTCTCGGGCTTGGGTCCATTCTTTGGCTTCTTCCCGGCAACTTGCTTACCGGGCGCGGCAACTTCCTTGCCGTCCTTCTTGAAGTTCTTTTTACCCTTGCCCTTCTTGAACTTAGTGGTTTTATTCACCATCAACACTTGATGCTCCTTCTTGATTTCTACCTCTGCTGATTTCAGCATAGCATATACCTCAGGAATGGTCTTTACCATCCCCTGCATATTGTAGTTCATCACAAAGCTCTTGTAGCTAGGTGGAAGCGACTGGAGGATTCTGTCAATGACCACTTCTTCCGGAAGATTAACTTCCAGTTGAGTCAAGCGGTTGTGCAACCCAGACATTTTGAGTATGTGCTCACTGACAGAGCCATTTTCCTCCATCTTACAGCTAAAGAATTTGTCGGAGACTTCATATCTCTCGACCCGGGCATGAGCTTGGAAAACCATTTTCAGCTCTTCGAACATCTCATATGCTCCATGTCTCTCAAAACGCTTTTGGAGCCCCGGCTCTAAGCTGTAAAGCATGCCGCACTGAACGAGGGAGTAATCATCGCAGCGTGACTGCCAAGCGTTCATAACGTCTTGTTCTGCAGGGAGAATAGGTGCGTCACCCAGCGGTGCTCTTAGGACATAATCTTTCTTGGCAGCTATGAGGATAATCCTCAGGTTCCGGAACCAGTCCATATAGTTGCTACCATCGTCTTTCAGCTTGGTTTTCTCTAGGAACGCGTTGAAGTTGAGGACTACGTTGGCCATTTGATCTACAAGACATATTGTAAATATTTAGACTAAGTTCATGATAATAAAGTTCATTTAATCAAATTATTTAATGAACTCCCACTTAGATAGACATCCCTCTTCCAGTCATCTAAGTATTACATGATCCGAGTCAACTAGGCCGTGTCCGATCATCACGTGAGACGGACTAGTCAACATCGGTGAACATCTTCATGTTGATCGTATCTTGTATACGACTCATGCTCGACCTTTCGGTCTTCTGTGTTCCGAGGCCATGTCTGTACATGCTAGGCTCGTCAAGTCAACCTAAGTGTTTTGCTTGTGTAAATCTGTCTTACACCCGTTGTATGTGAACGTTAGAATCTATCACACCCGATCATCAAGTGGTGCTTCGAAACAACGAACTGTCGCAACGGTGCACAGTTAGGGAGAACACTTTCTTGAAATTATTATGAGGGATCATCTTATTTACTACCGTCGTTCTAAGTAAACAAGATGCAAAACATGATAAACATCACATGCAATCAAATAATAAACGTGACATGATATGGCCAATATCACATAGCTCCTTCGATCTCCATCTTGGGGCTCCATGATCATCTTGTCACCGGCTTGACACCATGATCTTCATCATCATGATCTTCATCATAGTGTCTCCATGAAGTTGCTCGCCAACTATTACTTCTACTACTATGGCTAACGCGTTTAGCAATAAAGTAAAGTAATTTACATGGCGATTCTCAATGACACGCAGGTCATACAAAAATAAAGACAACTCCTATGGCTCCTGCCGGTTGTCATACTCATCGACATGCAAGTCGTGATTCCTATTACAATAGCATGAACATCTCATACATCACATATAGATCATTCATCATATATCACAACTTTGGCCATATCATATCACAAAGCACTTGCTGCAAAAACAAGTTAGACGTCCTCTAATTGTTGTTGCAAGTTTTACGTGGCTGAATTAGGGTTCTAGCAAGAACGTTTTCTTACCTACGTTAAAACCACAACGTGATTTGTCAACTTCTATTTACCCTTCATAAGGACCCTTTTCATTGAATCCGCTCCAACTAAAGTGGGAGAGACAGACACCCGCCAGCCACCTTATGCAACTAGTGCATGTTAGTCGGTGTAACCGGTCTCACGTAAGCGTACGTGTAAGGTTGGTCCGGGCCGCTTCATCCCACAATACCGCTGAAGCAAGATAAGACTAGTAGCGGCAAGAAAAGTTGACAACATCTACGCCCACAACAAATTGTGTTCTACTCGCGCAAGAAGAACTACGCATAGACCTAGCTCATGATGCCACTGTTGGGGAACGTTGCAGAAAATTAAAAATTTTCCTACGGTTTCACCAAGATCCATCTATGAGTTCATCTAGCAACGAGTATTCAGATTAGATAGCATCTACATACCACTTTGTAGATTGCAACGGAAGCGTTCGAGTGAACGTGGATGAGGTAGTCGTACTTGCCGTGATCCAATTCACCGATGATCTAGTGCCGAACGGACGGCACCTCCGCATTCAACACACGTACGGGACGGGAGACGTCTCCTCCTTCTTGATCCAGCAAGGGGGAAGGATAGGTTGAGGAAGAAGGCTCCAGCAGCAGCACGACGGCGTGGTGATGGTGGAACTGCAGTACACCGGCAGGGCTTCACCGTGCTCTTACGGAGGAGGAGGAGGTGTTGGAGAGGGAGAGGGAGGCGCCAGGGCATAGGGTGCGCAGCCCCCCCTCCCCTCCCCCCTTTATATAGGCCTCTAGGGGGGGTCGCCGGCCCTGGGAGATCTAATCTCCCAAGGGGGGCGGCGGCCAGGGAGGTTTCCCTCCCCCCCAAGCCATCTAGGAGGTGCCTTCCACCACTAGGACTCCTCCTAGATGGAACCCTAGGCGCATGGGCCCTTTGGGGCTGGTTCCCCTTGGCCCGAGCAGGCCAAGGCGCACCCCCTAAGGCCCATGTGGCCCACCAGGGCAGGTGGCCCCACCTGGTGGACCCCCGGTACCCCTCCGGTGGTCCCGGTACAATACCGATAACCCCGAAACTTGTCCCGATGGCCGAAACAGCACTTCCTATATATAAGTCTTTACCTCCGGACCATTCCGGAACTCCTCGTGACGTCCGGGATCTCATCCGGGACTCCGAACAACATTCGGGTTACTGCACATACATATCCCTACAACCCTAGCGTCACCGAACCTTAAGTGTGTAGACCGTACGGGTTCGGGAGACATGCAGACATGACCGAGACGGCTCTCGGGCAATAACCAACAGCGGGATCTGGATACCCATGTTGGCTCCCACATGCTCCACGATGATCTCATCGGATGAACCACGATGTCAAGGATTCAATTAATCCCGTATACGATTCCCTTTGTCAATCGGTATTTTACTTGCCCGAGATTCGATCGTCGGTATCCCAATACCTCGTTCAATCTCGTTACCAGCAAGTCACTTTTCTTGTTTCGTAATGCATGATCCCGTGATCAAACACTTTGATCACCTTGAGCTCATTATGATGATGCATTACCGAGAGGGCCCGGTGATACCTCTCCGTCAAGCGGAGTGACAAATCCCAGTCTCGATCCATGTTAACCCAACAGACACTTTCAGAGATACCCGTAGTATACCTTTATAGTCACCCAGTTACGTTGTGACGTTTGGCACACCCAAAGCACTCCTACGGTATCCGGGAGTTACACGATCTCATGGTCTAAGGAAAGGATACTTGACATTGGAAAACTCTAGCAAACGAACTAAGCGATCTTATGCTATGTTTAGGATTGGGTCTTTGTCCATCACATCATTCTCCTAATGATGTGATCCCGTTATCGATGACATCCAATGTCCATAGTCAGGAAACCATGACTATCTGTCGATCAACAAGCTAGTCAACTAGAGGCTCACTAGGGACATGTTTGTTGTCTGTGATTCACACATGTATTACGATTTCTGGATAACACAATTATAGCACGAATAAAGACAATTATCATGAATAAGGAAATATAATAATAATGCTTTTATTATTGCCTCTAGGGCATATTTCCAACATTTTTAGGGAAAGTCATGCCAAATTTTTTCTTGGTTCTAAAATATTGTTTTGCTCTGCCCCGCAGGCAACCATGGTCCGCACGACGACCGAAGGCATCGTGAATAGGTTTTTGAGGTCCGCGAAGGCCGAGATGCTTCAAAATAACGAGACGGAGATAAGATGTCCGTGTCGAAGATGCAAGCTGGAGAGCCTTATTGCGGACCCGGATTCCGGGCAGGTGCGGGACCACTTGCTCTTGCGTGGTTTCATGGATGGCTATCGGTGGCAAGGTGATGAAGATGACTACGAAGTCGTCCATGGGGGCCGGGCAAGAAATGAGGAAGGGCAGCAAGACAACCACCGCGGCTCGGGCAGGCGAGAAGACGAAGAATCCCCAGGAGATGATCACGACGGTGATGCTGTTCACAGTCATCATGTAGAAGATGCAGGACATGATGATGAGGAAGATGCCGGAGCAGACGACGGGCATGATCATGAAGATAATGATGCCGGCGGAGCAGACGACGGTGGACCATCGATGGGCTGGGTGCAGGACCCTCATATTCAAGAGCTGCTTCTCAAGCAGACGGATAACGCAAGAGCTGCCGCCCGAGAGAAAGCCAAGGTGGATCAACTTGAGTTAGACGCGGTTAATCCATTGTATGAAGGATGCAGGCCCGAGGATACCCGCCTGAAAGTAACGCTCATGGCTCTGGAGATGAAGGTAAAACACAAAATGACCGACGCATGCTTCGACGAGAACATGTCATTCTGGCACGAACGTCTTCCAAAGGGGAACAAGTGCCCGACCAGTTTGGAGGAGGCCAAGAAAATCGTGTGTCCTCTGGATTTACCGCACGTGAAATACCATGTCTGCATGAACAATTGCATCATTTATCGGGACGAGCACGCGGAGTCTACCATATGTCCGGTGTGCGGCGTCACTGATACAAGAAGAGGAAGAAAGCTCCTCGAAAAGTGGTGTGGTGCTTTCCGATCACTCCTCGTCTGCAGCGGTATTTCGCGGATCCTAAGGTAGCAAAGCTCCTGCGTTGGCACGCGGATAGGGAGGAGAAGAAGCGAGAAGATGACGCAAATGATCCGGAGATAGATAAAAAAGACAAGATGCTGAGTCACCCTAAGGATGCGAGCCAGTGGCAAGCGTTGAATTTCGAATACCCAGAATTTGGGAAGGATCCAAGGAACATCGTGCTGGGCGCGAGCACCGATGGAGTCAATCCATTTGGCAGCCAGATAAGCACACATAGCACCTGGCCTGTGTTTGTGTGGATATACAACCTTCCCCCTGGTTGTGCATGAAGAGGAAGTACATTCACATGAGTATGCTAATTGAAGGGCCGAAACAACCAGGGAACGACATCAATCAGTATCTGGGGCTGCTGAAGGAGGAGCTAGACACACTGTGGAAAACGCCACCCAATACGTGGGATGCCGTAGAGAAAGAATATTTCCCTATGAGAGCCGCACTGCTCACGACGGTGCACGACTATCTCGGTTACGGATATCTCGCGGGGCAGGTAGTCCACGGATTTTCTGGATGCGTACGGTGCATGGATGACACAACGTATCGCCAGCTAGATAGAGATCCCGGGTCTTCGAAAACCGTGTTCATGGGACATCGAAGGTGGCTTCGCGACGATGACCCGTGGAGGAAACGCAAGGATCTGTTCGATGGTGAAACCGAACCCCGAAAACGCCCGTGTACGAGGAGCGGCGAGGAAATAGACAAGTTGTTGAAAAATTGGAAAGACTGCCCACTGCCGGGAAAGATGCAAAAGGCGCCAGAGCCGGGAAAGAAGCGAAAGGCGCCAGAGCCGCTGTTGAAGGTATGGAAAACGAGGTCTATTTTCTGGGACTTGCCGTACTAGACGATCCACCGTGTGCCTCACAGCCTTGATGTCATGCATATCACGAAGAACGTGTGCGAGAGTCTGCTTGGTACCCTGCTCAACATGCCAGAGAGGACCAAAGATGGGCCGAAAGCAAGGGCAGACTTGAAATCAATGGGCATTAGGCAGGAGCTTCACGCTATATATGATTATGATGATGATGATGATGATGATGATGATGATGATGATGATGATGATGAGGCGAAGCAGGACACAGAAAGTCGTCGCAAAGGCAAAAAGGCCAAGAAGACCGGAAATGACTACCCTCCTGCGTGCTTCACTCTAAGTCAGGAGGAGATCGAGAAGTTTTTCACCTGCCTCCTAGGAGTAAAACTTCCTTACGGTTACGCGGGGAAGATAAGCAGATACCTAGACCCAGCGAAGCAGAAGTTCAGCGGGATGAAGTCTCACGACTGTCACATGCTGATGACGCAGATACTTCCAGTTGCAATCCGTGGGATCATGGACGCGCACGTCCGTGAAATGCTATTTGGCCTATGCAACTTCTTCGACGTCATCTCTCGGAAGTCGATTGGCGTGAGGCAACTCAGAAGGCTACAGGAAGAGATCGTGGTGATACTATGCGAGCTTGAGATGTACTTCCCGCCCGCATTCTTCGATGTTATGGTGCATCTGCTGGTCCATATAGTGGAGGATATCATCCAACTCGGGCCGACGTTCCTGCACAGCATGATGTCGTTCGAAAGGATGAATGGTGTCATCAAAGGATACGTTCGCAACATGTCACGTCCAGAGGGAAGCATAGCCAGGGGCTTTCTGACCGAAGAGTGCATCTCGTACTGCACGAATTATCAAGGCATCGAGAACCCCATTGGTCTGCCCGTCAACAGGCACCTCGGCAGGCTCGCTGGATGGGGTCACCGTGAGGGTCGCCGCGAAATGCATGTCGACTTCAAGGGTCGACTCGCCGACTTTGAAAGAGCAAACCTAGTCGCGCTACAACACATAGACGTGGTCGATCCTTGGGTGGTAGAGCATAAAACCTTTATTAAGAAGACGTACAATGACCGAGGCCAATAGAGGACGGACGGAGATATACTCAAAGAGCACAACTCATGTTTCACGCGTTGGTTCAAGCAGAAGCTTCTGTCGTACCCTTTACATGAGGATTCTTCCGCGGAAGAACAACTCATATTCGCCTTGTCACAGGGCGCCGAGCACAACCTGATGACCTATGAGGCGTATGATATCAACGGCTACATATTCTACACCGAGGCCAAGGACATGAAGAGCGATGGTTATCAGAACTCCGGGGTAACGATGGAATCCTACACCGGTAACGACAAGGACAGATACTACGGAAGGATCGAGGAGATCTGGGAGCTGAGCTACGCTGGAGAGAAGGTCCCGATGTTCCGTGTCAGATGGGCCAAGAGCGTCCTAAAAGAAGACCGGTATTTCACCACCATGGTTATACCCGAAGCCAAATCCAAGACCGCGGGCGCAAACGTCACCGCGAAAAATGAGCCATGGGTACTGGCTTCCCAAGTGGACCAATGCTTCTTCATTACCGACCCGTCAAAGACCAGTCGTGTTGTCATGAGGAGAGGCAAAAGGAAGATCATCGGAATGGATGGAGTAGCCAATGAGCAAGACTTCGACAAGTACGGAGACCCGAGGATCGAACATGACGACGATGATGAAGTAGCAGCATACACCACAAGAAGAAGCAGGACCACCCTACCTAAAGGACGTCCGTTCCACAGAAGAACTCCATATGCGAAAAAGAAGGGCAAGAAGATTGTTAACAGATAGCTAGCTAAGATCGATTGCATTTAAATCATAGCCTTCATTTCTCGATTGTATTTCATGGGCACTTTTTAAACTATCATGAATATTTTTAAATTTCATGGACACTCGATCTCGATCCCCCTCCATCTCGATCGCTATCCCACCTCGCCAGATCCGGCCCCCCTCGCCGCCGAGCGCCCCCTGGTCCACCGGCCGCCGCCGCCGACCCCCCGCACCCCTCCCCTACTCAACCGCCGCCACCGACCCCCCGCACCCTCCCCCGCTCCACCGGCATTACTGTTTGATGATATTTTTTAAAAAATTATTACTGTCTTATAAAAAAATTACTGTTATGATTTAAACAAGTTTGAACATATTTAAACACAAATAAGTATCAAACAGCATTTTAAATGCATAAAAAAATTTTGTGGAGCCTGGGAATCAAACCCAGGACCTCCTGGTGTGAGAACTGGCACCTGACCAGTCGAGCTAGTAGAGGGGAGTTGATGTGGATAAGGTCAGGTGGGAGATAACCTGTTGGCTCGAGCGGAAATAAAAAAAATACTAATGGCGCACTAGGTCGAGGTGCACCATTAGCATGTATATACTTATGGCGCACCGAGGGGTGGTGCGCCATTAGTATTGTGCCCCCCTACTTCGTATCGATCTCCTCTCTCCCCCTCGCCCGAGCCCTCGCCCTCGATCCCCTCTCTCTCCCTCGCCCGAGCCCCTCGCCCTCGATCCCCTTCCCCTCTCCTCTCCCGACACCGCCGCCCCGCCGCCCTCGACGCCGACGCCGCCGCCCCGCCGTGCTCCCCTCGCTCTGCCGCTGATCCCAGAAGCACCGCCGCGTCTCCCTCGTCCTCCCCGACGGCTCACGCGACCGGAAGAGCCCTGAAGCGTCGTCCCCGACCCAGCCCTTCCCAGTAAGCCCCCTGCCTCTCCTCCCCCGCGCCCCTCACTTCTCCGTGGCTCGTGCCTGCCGCGCGCCCTTGGTCTGACTTCTTGGGCTTACCTCGAGCAGGACACCGCGCTAGGGTTCCAGCGCCGCCGCCGACCTCGCCGCCGCCGTCCCTGTACTCGCCGCCGCCGGTACCCACTCCCGCCGCAGCCCAGCCGTCTTCCACGGCCCTCTGCACCGGTTGCCCCTCTGCCCTCTGCCGCAACGGGGACAACAGGAAGCCGTCGCCGCGCCCCTCTGCACCAGCTGCCCACGGTGAGTTTCGCAGCTCATGTCTTTAAAGTCTAGAGAAAGCATGTATTTCAGAGAACAAATTCGTAGTTATACTAGGGCACACAACATTTAGAGTACTCTGAAATTCAGTTCTGAAAAATTTTGTTAGATAGTGGCTACACTAATCTAGAGTAGTATCCTAATCTGATGGAGTACTCGATTTAAAACTCCTGGAGCATCATGACAGAAAGATGCAGTATTATTTACTAAGGCATCATGATAGAATGATGCATTCAACACCTGGAAGAATAACACAAGCTGTAGATTAAATAACATTCTCTGCCATTTACTTACTGTAGATTCTTCAAAATTTTATATATGCCAATGTATCTACTGTTGTAGCTTGCTCAGAATAGAGGATGACCAGCGGCAGTTTGTGCAGTTGTGTTGTGTAGTGTGACAAAACATGTAAATGTACATTACATTGTTGCTCAACACCATTTAAAACTCTGTCAAATTCAGACAGACCATAGAATGCAGTAACAAAAATTTAGATTGGTGCTGGAATGCAGTCAAAATTCAGACATGTAGCCTTGCAAGCAAAAGTATATTTGTCGTGCTATAACCTTTTGCTCAAAGTGGGTGGATGGATCTACATCAGCCATTTCTACTGCTACTTGTGAGGAGAAGTAGTGATGTCGATTGACGCAACATATATGGCAGTTGACACAATCAGTCGGAGATGCATATAATTTGCTAGAGCATGCAAGAATAATATCTGAATCAAGAATATATAACTCTTCGAAGCACAAGAAATGGGGAAACAAAATTGTACAATCTTTTTTATGAAGATATGCCAAACTCCTCAATAGTTGGTTAGTCTAATTAGGGTAAAATAATAGGATACTTTGTTAAATTAGAAGTCGTCAACATGCTGTTGTATCCTGTATGATGTATGTGATGCTGCTGATGTATGGTTTTTTATCAAGAGGCCAAACATTCATCTAGTTTTGCTATGAGCTGCTGCTAATGTATGATGTAGTTGCTTCACCTGCTACCTTGCTTACGATTTTGCACTGTGTCGTTTAAGAGTTTTTTGATGAACGTCTATAGTGCTTTTTCTTCTCTGCTAACTCCGTTCTGAAGTTGTTGTTGGCCGGTAACAACATGTTTGAAGTACAATTGTTACCAATGTGGGCTTGTGGAATCCCATGACAAAAGTCTTGAGTTTGATTCAGTCATAGGATTTTGTGCTATTTCACATTTCCACCGGTACTTGGTCATTGCTGGTAGTCTCATTGTGATCTTCTGAAATGACCCATTGGCGACTTCATTACGCGGGGATAATGATTTTCAGGTACTCCGAGAGGCCCTTGAGTTTGCTGGAATGTCGATTAACTTCCGTTCTGGCAAATTCGGGTACTCCATATGTCCTATATTCTGCAAAGGTCATGCTGAAATTTTCCGTGAATTTTAGCATGACTTTGCTAAAAATAGGACATATGGGGTACTTGTGACTAATGCATGGGCCGGGGTATCTTAGTAGTTAATTAAGTAGGATCAAGTGCCCCGGCGTACTTGTGACTAATGCATGGCTTTTAGGGTGCCTCGGTGTCAATAAAAACCGAAATGATGAAAGCTTAGGCTTTTAGGCTGCCTCGGCGTCGAAAAACCCTCAATGATAAAAGCTTAGATTTTAGGATGCCTCGGTGTCGACAAACCCTAAATGATGAGACCATGATCTTGTTCCTTGACAATAACCAACCTTTTGACCAAACTTTGTTTCTATTTAGAGAGAAACATGGCCCACAACGATGAGGCCGGGGGTTCGGGCGGCAAGGAATTCTGGGAGCTGTCCCAGGAGATGGAGGAACAACCTCACTTGTATGAGGACACCGCCTTCCCCACCGATCCTGAGACCACTGATGGTGCCGCCGAGGATGACCCCACTGATGCCACCACTGATGGTGCCACCGAGGATGCCACCACTGATGATGGCGGCGCACACACAGATGGCAGCCAGAAGAGGCAACGGAAGGACCGGCGCCCGACCGTGCTCCGCACCCTCAAGGAGGAAGTTACTGAAGTGGACTCCAACGGGAATCCAACGGCGCCCGAACGAATAGTCAAGGGGTACTCGCTTCAGCTCGTGTGCATTCTCTGGAGCACCGTCTCGATCAACACCGAGAACCTGAGGCATCCTGACCGAGGGAATTTGCGCAACTCCCTCTTCACGAAGCTGCACGAACGATACAAGTTCCCCGCTGAATTTGAAAACACAAGCCTCAAAGGGAATAAAGTGAACAATGCTGCCCTCATGAGGATGAGCAAGGCCCTGTCTACTTGGAAAGGCAATGTGAAGAGAATGATCGAGAAAGGTGAGAGTTATGAGAAGATCAAGGAGAAAAATCCTTCGATCACCGAAGATGACTACAATGACTTCAAGATCAATTGCTCGAGCACCGCACACTCCCAATCAAGTTGGTGGGGGAAAGAAATGCGGGAGCTGAACTTAGGGGAACACACACTCGGTCCCGGCGGTTATAGAGTGGCGGAGCCTATATGGGACAAGGAGGAGGTGGACCGTATCGAGCAAGGCCTACCGCCCCTCTTCGATAAATACAGTGACAAGCAGACCAGGAACTATGTCAGGGCCCGGTACAAGAAGGACCCGAAAACAAAGGTGCTTACCACGGATCCGAAGACCAGGGCGCTTGAGCTTGTTCTGGTAAGGAATACACCCCCGTGTAATTAGCTCCATATGGTTGCATTCTAATTAATGAAGCCAAATTTCTAAATGGTTCACATTCCTTCCGCAGGCGACTGAAAGCAGTAGCGCGGGGTCGACTAAGAGCAACCCTTGGGACACCACTCTAAATAGAGCGTTGAATGTAATGAAGAACAAGGATAAGCTCAGTAAGCCGACGTCAGCTGGTCGTGTGGCCGGCAAAGGCTTGTCGACAAAATGGGGGTCATACTATAACACTGGTGGGCGAAAGGAGAAAAAGACCAGCTCGGAAAGGCAGGCGCGCGAGGTTCAAGAACTCAAGGCACAGGTGGCGCGGATTCCGGAGATTGTCCATGAGCAAGTGCAACAACAACTCGGAGCGACAATCACCGCCATTGTGCCTACCTTGATCTCGGGGTTGAGTGCGTGGATTGCGGGCGGCCAATAGGGGACGCCCCCGATTCCTAGCTTCACGGCCAGCAACTCGCAGAACGCGATGCCGGGGCCATTGGTGTCTCCGACGGAGGCGGCATTGGTATCACCGACGTCGGCACGGGAGCTTAATGCACCCGTGTGTACGCCGGCCGGCACCTCTGCAGCAAGCGGCCCCTCCGTCAACTGCACGCCCGCCATTGGCGGTGCCTCGACATTAGACGAGCTCGACGCCATCATCACGGTAACTAATTAAGCCTCTCTCGGCCGAGGACTTCATCTCCTTGCCTTTGACTGGGCATCCCTGACGCCCTACATGTTTTCGCAGGGCGCCGCCGACATTCCGTGCACTCTCCTGCACTTCGTGAACAACGAGTTGGTCGATGTCGCCAAGGGAAAAATCGTTCAACCGGGAAACCCCTTGTTCCATGGTACCCAGATGCCACCCAACTTGTTTAGGGTTCAACTGGTTCGGGTGCTGCCAGGCTGCGACGAGTTGCTACCTCCGATTCGACCCGTCGGGGCCGACGATGATGACGTGATGACCCTCAGCGCCTGCCTGATTGGCTGGCCCCTGCTTTGGCCGAAGAGCCAGATTCGTTTGGGGGCGGGGGACACCACCCCAAAGACAACGCCGCCAGTCATTCCGGCGCCAAGTCGGCCCCATGGCAAAATCGCCGCAACGGTGCCGGACATCCCTATGCCACTGGATCCAAACATGCATATGGCACAGGATCAGAACGACGACGACGACGATACATTCGGCAACGTCGATTAGTACTTTGCCGATCATGGGTATGGTGGCGACTTCATGGGGCCTCCTTCTCAAGAACCTAACCCAACAAAAGACGTGCGCGATCTAGCTGGTACCGCGGAGAAGCCAAGTTGCAACAGGCGTCGTGTGCCGTTCAGCTCTCAGGAGACGCCTCCAGCTGCCGACTTCACCGAGCCTCAGATAGGCGTGGTGCGAAATATTCTCAGCCCCAACACACTCAAGAAGGCGGTCTGTGAGCAGAACTCGGTCCCATTATAGGAGAAGAAGAAGGCACGCAAAATAAAGACAAACAAGGGTGCGGGCCAGCCGACACCGAGTACAATCCGTGCTCAGGACGGGCCACCTTCACCTGAGGATTTAATGAGGAGGGTGCATGTGGCGGGTAGGCCGATGCTACCGAGAAATATGCTCGATGTTGCAGCCTGTTCTATGCGGAGTCTGCATAACAGTGTTCTTGCTTTGGAGAAGCGGCGTCTCAGAGAGAAGGATGTGGCATACCCGGTTTTCGTGGCCAAGGTGCCAGAGGGCAAGGGCTTTGTGGATAACTCCATCGGGGGTACGATCGTCCTGCGGTTTGATGACATCCATGCTATGTTGAACCTTCATCCGCAGCACTACACCTTCGTTCGGCTATTTTCGCTGAGTATGGAGATGCGGATCATTCGCGACAAGACCCCGGACATCGTGATAGTCGACCCCTTCTACATGCGTGCCAAGATCTTGGGCAGCGCTGGGGACCGGCAAGTCGCGAGTTCTTACCTCGAAGGCGTCATTCTGGAAAACCCAGATAAGGATAACTTCCTCGTGCCTTACTTTCCCGAGTAAGTCCTCCCCTCAACCGTCCCGTAACATACGAATTCTTAGATTTCGGTTGTTTTTCTTTTAACATTCCGTGTTTTCTGCAGTGACACATATTGCACGCTCATCCTCCTAAGCCCCAAATATTCCATGGCCACGTATTTCGACCCGGACCGTCAGTCGAACGTAGACTACACAAATGTCAAGAAGGTTCTTGATGATGTTCTCCCCGGCTATGCCCAATCTGGAGGCACCTTCAACAGGCCTATTCGTAAGTACGACAAGCACGTGTTCTCCCACAATACGACGTTCTGCTGCGTCAAGCAGCCGCCTGGCGGTCAGAAGGGTGCCTACTACGCCATCCATCACATGCGGGCGATCGTACGGGACCATCATCAACTTCTGCTACCGAGTAAACTCAAAGATTGGGCCGCGAGCGTGTCGGCAATCCAGGACGCGGACATCAGACAAGAATTCTTTCGCATCCAGTCGGAGTTTGCGGAAATCATCCATCAAGATGTCCTTCGTACCTCGGGGCAGTTCTACCTCAGAAATCAACCGTCCAACAGTGAGTTAGACGGAATGCTACAAATGCAGGATGACAACGCCCGTAATTTCATGACTCCCACGATAGACGGCGGCTTCATCCACGTTCCGGTCCCTTGAGTCGAGTCGAAAGCAGTGATGATGTGTCTAGTTCTGAAACATCGATTGGCTCATGTTGTAATTAAACTTTAATAAACTTGTAGTATGTTTCTTTGGTTTCAAGAGTCGTTCAACTTAGATGTAATCGATGCTATTAATGTCTTGCTTTTCTCTTCCGATCGTTCTGTTGCATACTTATATATTGCTTATGTATTGTCTGTGAATTGGTACTAACGTTTCGTTTGGCTAGTGCATAGCGATGCCGTCGTATGTCGTGTACAAGGGTAAGGTTCCCGGAGTCTACGACGACTGGGAGGAGTGTCGGAGACAGGTTCACCGATTCAGCGGAAACAGTTACAAAGGGTACACCACTAGGGCCGAGGCCGAATCTAGATACGCCCGCTATCTAGCGCGAGAGGGGAGGGAGCGTTGGAGGAACCGGATGAAGACGAGTTTCATCGTGATGATGCTCATCGTGATGACCGCAGCTCTCTTCTATCTGATGGTAGTTTAGATGATCGATATCGACTTGTAATGTGAAGACAAACTCGCTACTCGCGGTCTCGAGACTTGTAATATATTGTTCTATCTTTGTTCGGTCTTTTCAATTCGGAGACTAATATGATGAATTGTATTCGGAGACTAATATGATGAATTGTATTCAGAGACTAATCTTCTATTGTATTCGATGAATCTGTTGTTGATGTGTGCTGTCTATATTTTGTCCAATTATACATTTTGTAACCTGTGCAAAAAAACAGAAAATTAAAAAATTAAAAAAACTTAATATTCATACTAATGGCGCATCACATAACAGTGCGCCATTAGTATTCCAGAGGATACTGATGGCGCATCCTTAAGCAGTGCGCCATTAGTATGCCGAGGTTACTAATGGCGCATCACGTTGTGGTGCGCCATTAGTATGCCAAAGCCCCTGGCTATACATGGCCCCTGGGAGGCATACTTATGGCGCACCGTGCCCTATACTAATGGCGCACCGGTGGTGCGCCATTAGTATTCCAGATACTAATGGCGCACCAGTGGTGCGCCATTAGTAAATATTACTAATGGCGTGCTTGTAATGGCGCACCACTAATGCGCCATTAATGGCCAAATTAGGTGCGCCATTAGTAGCCCTTTTTCTAGTAGTGTGCGCCGACTGGCCTGGCAGCCGGCTGCTGGGGTGGAGGCGGAGGCGGCTGCCCAGCAGGCAGGGGAGGCAGGAGGCCATCTCCCTTGGTGATCCTGGTGAGCCAGTGGCACTTCCCGGTGGTGTGGTTTGATGGCTTCGCACCGCTGTGGAACTTGCTGGGACCATCCAGAGTCTGCTCGTAAGAGAAAGCCGGCAACCAGTTGGACTTGCCTCCTTTCGGTCGCTTGGCCGGAGGGTGCCCTTCTGGCTGCTGGTCTTCGACTGTCGTGACCTGTCGACTGCGGGGCCTTGCGTTGTGGTCTTTCTGCTGCTGTCGCCGGCTGGCGTCTCTAGCCGGAGTCCTGGGAGAATGAGGGGCCACTTTGCCAGTCGCACTAACTTGAATCTCCGCTTTCATGGAGGAGTCGGCTGTGGCGTACTTGTCTGCTATGATCAGCAGCTCGTCCAGGGTTTCAGGCTCGTTGCAGAGGAGCTTGTGCTTGAGGAGGGTGCCTTCTCTGCACTCGGCTGTGAAGTACTCGATAGCCTGCACCTCGTGCACGCCCTCGCAGGAGTTCCGCAACTCGGCCCATCGCATGAGGTAGTCGCGAGTCGACTCGTTGGGGCCCTGCACGCACAAGGAGAGTTGGCGGGGCTTGGGAGGTCACTTGTACGTGCTCGTAAAGTTGCGGACGAAGGCCTCGGTGAAGTCCACCCATCTGTTGATGCTGCGGGGCTTCAGGCTATTCAGCCATGTCCGGGCCATGCCCTGGAGCATGAGCGGAACATACTTCACGGCAACACGCTTGTTGCCGCTCGCTATGTCGACCGTCGTGGCATAGTCAACCAGCCAATCTTCCAGCTTCACGGAGCCGGTTGACTTGGGCGTATCTCGGGGGAGCGTGAACCCTTTGGGAAAGGGCTCATCTCGGATGCGGGGCCCAAAACACGGCGGGTCCAACTCGTCTTGTTCTTCTAATGCCAGGGATCGGTGAAGCCGGTCGATCCGGTGGCGGGCGTCATTCTCTCCGACTCCCTCTCGGCGGCCAAGTCGGTCGCCGAGAGTCGGATGGTTAACAGGCGGCAGGGAGACTCGCCCTTCCTTGCGAGGAGGTGGGGGCGGACAGTCGTCCCGTCGTTCCATTGCTCTCGGGCGGCCGTCTTGTGTCGGGGTAAATGACCACGGGTAGCCTAGCCGGCTCCCCCTGGCGCTTAAGAAAAAATTACGAGCCGATCCGTCCTCCAAAGATCCAAGACGTGGGGCCGCCTTCCCCCTGCCGGCTACCTCTCAAGCCGACTGTCGGAAGGCGGCCCCACCTTGACCCTCATGAAGAAAGCCATAGGAGGGCCGGCTCCAAGAAGCCGGCCACGAGAAGGCCGACTCCAAGAAGTCGGCTCCCACGACGCGGTCAAGATCGTGCCCTCGAAGTCCGTATCCACATAATGGCAATGGGATGGGGCGTGGCTACAGTAGAGCCTGCCACCCCCGAAACTCGGAGCACGCCTGGTACAGTGTGCCGTACGAGGAAGCCCTGACCCGTCCGGCGCGGCACTGTCGCCATGATGGCTACGACGCCATCTACGGCAGGCCGTCAGCGCGGCCCGCGGGCGGCGGGCCCCTTCAGGCAGAGAGATACCCGTAGGCGGCCAGGCCTCCTCCAGTCGGTCCAAGACATGGCCGGCTTCCCTAAGCCAGCTTGCCCCCTCCCTCGAAGGAGGCGCTACGTTAAGGAGACAAGACGACGTGAGGCTACAGTGATCGCCCGCCAGGCGGCGGCACTGTAGCCACGCTTACCTCGATAAAGCCCTCATCATCAGGATTGAGGCAACAGTAACAAGCCACCGACAGGGCCCTAGGCAGTAGGGCCTGCCTGTCGACCAAGAAGCCTGCGGCCGGTGGGCCCCAGCAGCCGGCGCAGAAGCTGGCGAACGTAGACACTGACGGCTTGGGCCTACGCCCAGCCGTATTACCATTGTACCCCCGGGGGTAGGCCTATATAAACCCCCCGTGGCACCCATGCAAAGTGTTGATCTCATCTAGGTTTAGAGACCACATAGAGAGAGGAGTAGAGCTAGCCTTGCCCTTCTTCTTCCTCTCGCCAAACAGCTCAAGGAGCATCTTGTAGCTACTTGTTCATCGAGTAACCATGCGGAGACCCCGCAGAGCAGCAGTAGGGGTGTTATCTCCATGGAGAGCCCCAAAGCTGGGTAAGATTCGCCGGCGTGCATGTCTTCGCCTTATCCCGCTTCCAGGCACTGGCGATGTCTTACTGGCTCCCGCAATGATAAGCCACCCGTTGGCATATGTCGGGCCTACCACCTGACATTTGGCGCCCACCATGGGGCCAGGTGCACCGTCGTCCGGAGACTTGTTCTGGACGGGAACCCTCTTCCTTCCCAGCGAGCGTAGCCAGCCCGGCACGCCCGACGGCGCTTGCCACGACGCGCTTCAAGGCATCGCTGATGCTTGCGCAGCGAGCGACCTCGCCGATCTCCTTGGCGAGACCCGCCTCTCCGACGAGCGCGCCTCCGACGCAGGCGCCGACCACCTCGTCAACCTCCTCGGCCAGCTCCACGTCTCCAGCGAGCCTGCTGCGGACCTGGAGTCCGTTGGCTCCACCGACCCGATGCCTGTCGACCCCGACACAGCTTCGCCCGACGCCTTCCCCACCAACGTAGCGATCAATGACGACCCGCTTCCCCGAGCCGATGGCTGTGACATTTCCACCACCGAGGTGATGGTCATTAGCCACAGCGCCGCCTCTAGCGAGAACGCCCCCAACGCCCCGCATGCGGCGGTTCACGACTTGTCCATCCCCCTCCCGGCCGATGCCGACGCCGAAGCACTGGAGGCTCGCCGCCTCGCCCTCCACGCGGAGGGCCGAAAGTTAGCTTCCATGAGACGCCTCACCGAGGCCCACCAGCACAAAGTCGACCGCGCCGCCTTCGGCACGCCACCTCTTGGCGGGCCAAGCCGAGCCGGTGCCATCAGACAGCGCGGCGCTACCATCGCCGACATGCTTGGAGTTGACCGCCCAGTCTACGCCTCCCCACTCGAGAACCTGCGCGCCACCCAGGCGGCCGTGGACGAGCTGGATGGACTGGGGGCCGAAGAGCTCCCCCACATGGTCAGACACATGCAGCAGCTAATCGATGCAGCCGCACAGCGGCATGACGCCAAGGCCCGCGCGGAAAGACCTCCTCCGCGCCCAGAGCACGGCGCAACGTCCCGGACGCCGACTGCGGGTAAAACCCGCGTGCGATACGAGAAAGAGCCGGCTGCCAGCCGAAGCCGAACTCGGATCTCCATCGAGCGAGACGCAGAAGGCCACCCTAGAGCCGTGGAGCGGCTGGGCAACCCGCCTCCGCCTCCGCCTCGTGGGGAGAGGTATCCCACCCCGTTGCCTGTCACGCATCCAACTCTCAGCGGCTGACTAGGTCGCCGCGAAGGAGTCGGTGAGAACGACGCCCGCCATCGGATCGACCGCTTAGCGCGATCCCTGGCCCTGGAAGAAGAAGACGATGTTGGCCCACCTTGCTTCGGCCCCCGCATCCGCGACGAGCCCTTCCCCAAAGGGTTCTCGCTCCCAAGAGACACGCCCAAGTACAACGGCTCCGTGAAGCCGGAAGATTGGTTGATCGACTACTCCACCGCGGTACGCGTCACGAACGGCAAAAGGTGCGTTGCCGTGAAGTACGTGCCCCTCATGCTACAAGGCACGGCGCGGACCTGGCTCAACAGCCTCAAGCCATACAGCGTCAACAGCTGGCTAGATTTTACAGAAGCTTTCATCCGCAACTTCACCAACACCTACAAGCGGGCTCCCAAGCCCAGACAGCTCTCCTTGTGCGTACAAGGCCCCGCCGAGTCCACTCGTGACTACCTCACGCGTTGGGCCGAGCTCCACAACTCCTGCGAAGGGGTGCATGAGGTGCAGGCCATAGAGTACTTCACTGCCGGGTGCCGAGAAGGCATCCTCTTCAAGCACAAGCTCCTCTGCGACAAGCCGACTACCCTCGACGAGCTTCTGGTAATAGCGGAGAAGTACGCCACCGCCGACTCCTCAATAAAGACCGAACTCCGGGTAGACGCGTCCGGGAAGGTACTCAACCCGGCGCCCAAGACGCCGGCTGGGGACTCCGGCCGATGCCCGTACAAAAACGACCACAAGCGCAAGGGCCCCATGCCGCCTTCCACCAGTCGGCAGGTGGCCACGGTCGAGGGCGAGCAGCCCGAAGGGCGGCCCACAGCCAAGAAGCAGAAAGGCGGCAGGCCGGCTTGACAGTCGGCCTTCTCCTACGAGCAAACCCTCGACGCCCCATGCAAGTTCCACAGCGGCGCGAAGCCGTCCAACCACACAACCCGGAAGTGCCACTGGCTCACCCGAATCTCCAAAGGCGAAGGGCTCGTGCCGCCTCCACCTGCTGGTCCGCCGCCTCCGGCTCCGCAGCAGCCAGCGCCTGGCCAGCAGTCGGAGCGGTGCACGATGAGTTCCCCGACGAGCATGCCGCCTATGTCGTCTTTACAAGCCAGCCCGAAGATCGGCGCAGCAGGCGCCGAGAGCACCAGGAAGTCAACACGGTCGCTGCCAATCCCTCCGAGCACATGCACTTGTCAAAAAAGCCTATCAGCTAGAGCCGGGCCGACCACCCAGAGGTGATGCCGTCTTCCGGCTCTTATGCGTTGGTTTTGGATCCCACCCTTGCCACGGACAGACGTGCCGCCCGTTTCTCCCGCGTGCTGATAGACGGCGGGAGCAGCATCAACATCTTGTACCGTGACACCCTGGAGAAGCTCAACATCAAGACGAAGCAACTCATGCCTACCCGGACTGTGTTCCACGGCATCGTACCCGGCCTGTCCTGCGCCCCCATTGGCAAGATCAAGATTGATGTCCTCTTTGGGGACAAGGATCATTTCTGCAGGGAGGCCATCTGGTTTGAGGTGGTGGACCTTGAGAGCCCTTACCATGCACTGCTTGGCCGACCTGCCTTGGCCAAGTTCATGGCTGTTCCCCACTATGCTTACCTCAAGATGAAGATGCCGAGTACCAAGGGCATCATCACCATAGCCGGCGATTACAAGAAATCCTCTGAGTGCGCAGCAGCCAGCAACCGGCTGGCCGAGTCCCTTGTGATTGCCGAAGAGAAGAAGATATTGAACCGAGTCGTGGCCATGGCCGGCAAGCAGCCGGCCCTGTCCCCTGATCCCAAAGAAAGTGATGCCCAAGGTTCCTTCCAGCCGGCCAAGGAAACGAAGAAGATACCTCTTAACCCCGAGCACCCAGAAAGGTTCGCCGTCATCGGGGCAAACCTGAACAGCATATAGGAAGGCGAGCTCGCCGATTTCCTCCGTGAGAATCGAGACATCTTTGCATGGTCCCCCAAGGACATGCCGGGTGTTCCGAAGGATTTCGCCGAGCACAAACTACACGTCTGAGAAGGTGCAAAGCCAGTCAAACAACCCCTCCGCCGACTGTCGGAGGAAAAAATAAGGATTGTGGGAGAAGAGATAGCCCGGCTTCTAGCCGCCGGCTTCATTATGGAGGTTTTCTTTCCGGAGTGGCTTGCCAACCTGGTCCTCGTGCTGAAGAAGAACAACAAATGGCGCATGTGTATAGACTACACGAGCCTCAACAAGGCCTGCCCCAAAGATCCTTTCGCCCTGCCAAGGATAGATCAAGTGATAGACTCCACAGCCGGATACGAGCTGTTGAGTTTCTTGGATGCTTACTCTGGACACCACCAAAAAAGTTGGACCCGGCCGACCAGCTGAAGACCGCCTTCATCACGCCCTTCGGAGCCTTTTGCTACCTGACTATGACATTCGGCTTGAGAAATGCTGGTGCCACTTATCAGCATTGCATGCAGAAGTGCCTCCTCAAGCAGCTCGGCAGAAACGCCCACGTTTACGTGGATGACATTGTGGTGAAGACGGAAAAGCGCAGCACCTTGCTGGAAGACCTCAAGGAAACATTCGAGAACCTGCGCCAATTTCGGATCAAGCTCAACCCCGAGAAATGTGTGTTCGGAGTGCCAGCCCTAGCTCCTAGGCTTCCTGGTCTCCGAACGCTTCATCGAATGCAACCCAGTGAAGATCAAGGCCATTGAGAGAATGGCGATTCCCACCAAACTGCGAGACGTCCAGAAGTTCACCGGATGCTTGGCTTCCCTGAACCGCTTCATGAGCCGGCTCGGGGAGAAGGCTCTCCCCCTCTACCGCCTCATGAAGAAGACCACTCACTTCGAGTGGAACGACCAAGCCAACCAAGCCTTTCACGAGCTAAAGAAGATGCTGACCACGCCGCCTGTCCTGGCGGCGCCGACTGAGAAAGAGCCCATGCTCCTTTACATTGCCGCAACCAGCTGGGTGGTCAGTACCGTCATCGTAGTCCAGCGCCCAGAAGAGGGCCGAGCCCAGCCGGTCTAGAGGCCAGTGTACTATTTGAGCGAGGTGTTGCCTACCTCGAAGCAAAACTACCCGCACTACCAGAAGATGTGCTACGGCGTGTACTTTGCCGCCAAGAAGCTGAAGCCCTACTTCCAAGAGCACCCCATCACGGTCGTATGCACCGCCCCGCTTGCCGAGATTATAGGCAGCCAGGACGCATCCGGCCGGGTGGCGAAATGGGCCATCGAGCTGGCCCCTTACACGATCTTCTACCAGCCCCGCACCGCCATCAAGTCCCAAGCATTAGCCGACTTCCTCGTCGATTGGGCCGAGACCCGATACCTGCCGCCGGCTCCGGACTCCACTCACTGGCGCCTGCACTTCGATGGGTCCAAGATGCGCATCGGCCTGGGAGCCGGCGTCATCCTCACCTCTCCCAAAGGCAACAAGCTCAGATACTCGCTGCAAATTCACTTTGCCGCCTCCAACAACGTGGCCGAGTATGAAGCGCTCGTACACGGGCTCCGGCTTGCCAAAGAGCTCGGCATACGCCGGATCCTGTGGTACAGCGACTCAGACTTGATAGTTCAACAGTCATCCGGCGATTGGGACGCCAAGGACGCAAACATGGCAAGCTACCGCTTCCTCGTTCAGCAGATCAGCGGGTACTTTGAAGGATGCGAGTTCCTCCACGTACCACGAGCCGACAACGAGCCAGCAGATGCCCTGGCTCGAATAGGCTCCACTCGGCAGGAGATACCAACCGGCGTTTCTCTGCAACGCCTCCTCAAACCATCTATCAAGCCGTCTCCAGACTCCGATTCCATCTTCGTGCCGCCTAGCCCTGATGCAGCCGGATCCGGCTTGAAGAACCAAGCAGGCGGCTCGGGGACTTCGATAGTCGGCTCGGGGACTTTAGCAGGCCGCTCGGGGACTTCCGTAGTTGCACCCGACCCGGGGACTTCTGAACCCCGCTCGGGGACTGCGGTAGTCGGCCCAGGGACTGCACCAACACAGTAGGCGGCGACCGACTCCAGCATTTCAACACCCAACCCGCCCACCCTGGTCTTAGTAGCCGCGTTGGCCATAGAAGAAGTCACAGCTCCATCATGGGCCCAGCCCATCCTCAACTTCCTGATAAACCAGGAACTGCCAGCCGACGAGACAGAAGCAAGACAAGTCCAACGCCGAGCCGGAGCATACACAGTCGTCAACAGAGAGCTCGTCAGACGCAGCGTCACTGGACTCTTCCAGCGATGCGTTGAGCAAGAGAAGGGCATAGCAATCCTCAGAGACATTCACCAAGGAGAATGCGGCCACCATGCGGCCTCAAGATCACTTGTCGCCAAGGCTTTCCGCCATGGATTCTTTTGGCCGACTGCTTTGGACGACGCCAAGGAGTTAGTCAAACATTACAAAGGGTGCCAAGTCTTCAGCTCCAAGCAACACCTGCCGGCTTCGGCACTCAAGACCATTCCCCTCACTTGGCCCTTTGCCGTTTGGGGTCTGGACATGGTGGGCCCATTCAAGACGGGACGCGGCGGCATGACACATCTGCTTGTCGCCGTGGACAAGTTCACCAAATGGATCGAAGCAAAGCCGATCAAGAAGCTGAATGGGCCGACTGCCGTGACATTCATCGCAGACATAGAAACTCGGTACTGCGTGCCCCACAGCATCATCACCGACAACGACACGAATTTTGCCAAGGGAGAATTCGCACGTTTCTGCGCGACGCAGGGCATCCGACTTGACTTAGCGTCCGTTGCTCACCCGCAGTCAAACGACCAAGTCGAGCGAGCCAACGGCCTTATCCTTTCCGGCATCAAGCCGCGACTGGTCGTGCCACCGGAGCGTTCGGCCGGCTGCTGGCTCGATGAGCTGCCGGCTGTACTCTGGAGTCTGTGCACTACCCCAAACAGGTCAACCGGCTTCACTCCTTTCTTCCTCTTGTATGGTGCCGAGGCGGTCATCCCAACCGACGTCGAGTTCGACTCGCATCGGGTAACCATGTACACGGAGGCGAAGGCCAAGGAAGCACGAGAAGATGGCGTCGACCTGCTGGAAGAAAGTCGGCTGTTAACCCTCAGCCGGTCCGCCATCTACCAGCAGGGTCTGCGTCGCTACCACAGCCGGAAGGTCAAGCCAAGATCTTTCCAAGAGGGCGACCTTGTGCTCCGGCTAATACAACGAACAGCCGGCCAGCACAAGCTCTCAGCCCCTTGGGAAGGCCCCTTCATCATCAGCAGAGCGCTAGGAAATGATTCCTACTACTTGATCGACGCACAGAAGCCGAAGGCACGAAAGAGAGACGACTCCGGCAAATAGTCGGAACGACCGTGGAACGCCAACCTCCTCCGAAGATTTTACAGTTGAAATGCAGTATGTACCACGCTAACTTTTGTACTAAGCACGAGACAATAGGCCCCCCGAGGAGAACTTGGGGACTGCCATCTTTTATCTATGAATGAAGTATACCATGTTTATGATTATGTCATTACATTCTCTTTTTTCGTCCGGCACCGGGTTCGACTAGTCGGCCCGGGGACTGGCCGCCTTGAGTTATATTAGAAGTCCTACCCGCGGTCAGACAAGTAGTGTGCCGGCACCAAAGCCCTCTCTTGCCAAAAGTCGCAGTACAAAGAATCGGCTGTCCGTCTGGCAAGAGACAAAGGCAGGAAAGGACGCCCACACGAAAAACGGCTAGGGACTAACGGACTAATATAAAAAAGCCGGCTTTTTCCTACCGCCGACCGACTACAAGAGTAGCCGGCCGGCCGGCTTCCATTCACTTTGCCACAATCTAAGAAAGCTCGAGTACTTGCCTTCCCCGACAAGATAGCCGAGTCCTTCCTTAGCCACAGGCTGCAGAGCAGCTGCCGGCTGGGAAGGCAGCAATCAGGGGAAGGCGGCAAAGGAAACAGCCTAAGGATAAAAGGCAGGCGAGAATGGAAGGCAAACACATGCATGATTATATTTATACAAGAGGCCTTGAAAAGGCCAACATTCAACATAGTTTGAATACACCCCCAGTGGGTGGAACTGCGCAAGCTTAATAAAAATTGTTCAAAGAGTAACAAGCATGAAAAGCAAAGACGGCAGATCAAGCCAAGGGAACGACTGGCGTGTCGGGCAGGTCGGCGGAGACGGTAGCGCCGGCTGGAGGAGTGGCCAGCTGTGAGCCTCGGCATGGTCACCGCCTCCCGCAGAGGGCGCGCCAGGACGCTCCTCGTTGCTGGAGGCACAGTCATGCTGAGGCTAGCTGGTCACATCACCGGCCGGCTCCACATCTTCGCCTTCCTCCCCTTCCTCGTCTTCTCCCTCATCACTGGAGGCGATCTCCTCCGCCGAGTCTTCACCATCCGCCTGGTTCAGCCCGAACCACTCCTCCGACTGGGCGACGCCGTTGTCGTCCACCTCAGGAGCGAAGACGCCGGTGTCGATAAACTCGGCAAGGGCCGAAGCATGCTGGATGATAGCCGGCCGCACCTCCACCAGCTCTTCGTCGGCCTCCTCCCATCAAGTCCTCAGCTGCTCCAAGTTCAGCCCAGGGTACCAGGCCCGGACAAACTCCAACGCCCGCCTGGCACCAGATCATGCAGCGGAGGCCTTCCAGGCCTCAAAGTCGGCAGTGCGGCTTGGGGTGCGGGGGATCGCTTCGCCTGGCCAGAGGGCGGCCAGCACCTACGCCCCAATACGCTAGAGGCGGCGGAGCATACGGTGCGCCGGCTGCAACCGGGCTTGGATCGCCAAGAGCTGCTCCTCAAGTGTCCGGTTCGCGTCCGGCGCAATCTCAAGCCCCGCCTGCCGGCGTAGCTCGCGGTGGGCCTCGATGGCCTGGGTGGCAATGACGGAGTAGCCGGGGAAGTAGTCTGCGCAAAGAACAAAGAAGCAGCATAAGTCAGAAGACGAACCAAAGGGCAAGGGGCGAGCAAGGAGTGAGGAAGGCGGCTCACCGTCGATCAGATCCTCGATCCGGCCGTAACCCTCGCTCAGCGCTTGCTTCGCCTCAGCCCAGCCCGCCATTTCAGTCTCGAACTCAGCTTTGAGGGCGGCGTCGCTGTCCCGCGCCTCCTTCAGGGCCGCCTTGTGGCTCTCCTCCTGGTCGGCCAACTTCTTGGCCAGGCAGTCGCGCTCCAGGACTAGGGCATTGAACTCGGCCTCCTTGGCGCAAAGGGCGGTCTGGGCCCCACCGAGTTGCTCCCTCAAGTCGGCATTGGCCCCTGCAAGCATGAAGTCAAAGGAAGAAACAATCAGGAAGAAGTCGTCGGGGAAGATCCGACCCGACTGCTCAGCAGTCGGCCCGGATCTCGGGGACTACACCCAGTGGGTGCGCTGACGCGCCCCCACAGGATATGAACAAAACAGAGCACGCACTCCGGCTGTTGGTCAGATCCTCGCTCTTCTGGCGCAGCTCCTGAGCCTGGGAGTCGAAGGCGGCGGCAATCCGGTTATGGTACTACTGGAAGATCAGACAGGATGCAGGAATAAGATAACTGTTAGGACCTGGTAAGTTCCAAGCCGCCTGCTCAGCAGCCGACTCGGAATTCAGGGACTACACCCAGTGGGTGCGCTGACGCGCCCCCACAGAAGAAATCAAAAAAGCAAACTACCAAGGCCTGAAGACTCACCCGAACGACAGCCCGCGTCGCAAGGAAATCGCGTGTATATCGCTGCAGCGCGGTGGCATGAGCCTGAAGCCGGCTCCAGACCTCCTAGGCCGACGCGCTCAGCTCGCCCGCCTCCCCGCTGGGCGCCCACTCGGACGTGCCGGAGCTGGCCGCCTCCAGGGCCTCCACCGTCAGGCTGGCGCTCGCATATCTGTCCGGCCCTGGCACGGGGGTAGTTCCCTCCACGCACCGGCGCGGTGCCGGCTGCACCACCAGGCCGGCTCCTGCTGCCGGCTCGCTCCCGGCCGGCTGCTCCGGCGCCATAGCCGGCTGGCCGCTCTGGCCCGCCCCAGTCGGCGCCGTCCGCGGCACCTCCTCCAAGATAATCACATCTTCCTCCCTCCGCTCCGCCTCCGACTGGCCCCGGTTGGCTTCCTCCGACGGAGGCATGGGGACGTTGGGAGCCGCGCTGTGGAGGGGAACGACGAGCTGTGGAGGCCGGTTGCACGAGGCCTCCGCCTCCTTCTCCACGGCCGCTGCCTCCGCATAGGCCTTGGCTGCCGCGTCGGCCTGCTCCTTCGCCACCTGGGCGGCCCTTCGCTCCGACGCCTCCCGCTCCTCCCGCGCCTCCCGCGTGTTCTGCTCAGTAGCCTCCATGAGGTCGGCATGGGAATCCGCACGGCGGGAGCTCGAGGACCCTCCGACTGATCCGATCACGGAGCCGGCGGGACCTCGCTCGAGGGAAAGCGGCGCCCTGTTCGGCCAACCAAGGAAGAATTTAGAAAGAAGTTCAAATGAAGAACACGGCAAGAGTACAAGACGCTTAAACACTTACGCCGAAACCGCCTGCGGCTGCTTCACAACCTTCTGGAAGCGGGCCGCCTTCACGGCCGCTTCGTCCCGCTTGGTTGCCGCAGCGGTTCCCCTGGACTTCTTCGGCCGGCTACCGAAGTAGGTCAACACGGCCCGGCACTTCGGTGCGCCACCACGGGCGCCCGGCGTGGCCGACGGACCCGCGCCTTGATGATCGGGCGCCGGCTGGCGGTGCGCGACGACTTCGACCTCGTTGTCATCCGCCCCGTCTTCAAGGCCGGCTCCGAGTCCCGCGCCGCCTGCATCGCCACCTTCCCCTGCGGCGGCATCTTCCATGGCGGCCGCTGCAAGGTCCGGATCGTCAACGTCATCCACCGTGTGGTCGGGGAGAAACGTGCACTCTGCCCCTGCGGCCCCGGTCGCCGGTGGAAGAAGGGGATTCTGCAGAAGGCATGCCGGCTGATCAGAAACCGGCCACCATGGGGCCGACTACAAAAAGAAGAGGAAAGAAGAAAAACTCACGGCAGGCGGATGGTTAGCGCGAGAGTACGGCCTCTTGCCGTATCGCCAATCCTCGGGGAGCTTGCAGTTGGCGATGTAGTTCACCATGTAAGACACCTCGGCATGGGGCATCTCCCTGGTGCTCAGCCGGCATGGGTCGAAGCGGTCGCTCATTTGGCAGATCATGTGCGGCCGGCCTTGGAGCGGGAGAACCCGGCGCTCCACGAAGGCGGCCACGAGGTCGGCTCCGGCTAGGCCCTCCGACTGCGCCATCACCCGGAGTCGGGCAACGGCGGCGTTCCCGGCCTGAGACAACGTCCTGGCCCGGAAGCTCCACGAGGGCGGCCTCGAAGCCGGCGGGCCGGCTACGTAAGCCGGCAGGTTGACAAAATCGCCTTGCGGGGCGACGTTCTTCACATAGAAGTAAGATTTCTGCCAGAGCTTCACCGACTGGATCAGCGGGATGGACGGGAACGGATTGTTCTCGCCCGTCCGCCTCATGGCGATGAAAGGTTCGCATGGGGCGGGCACTCCCGCGACGACGGTGCCAAGCTTGCTTTGGAAGAACTCCCCCCAAAGCTCCAGGGTGGGGAGAATGCCAAGGAAGCCCTCGCAGAGGGTGACGAAGGCCGACAACAGCATCACCGCGTTGGGGGTGAGATGATGCGGCTGAAGGCGATAGAAGTTGAGGAAGGAGCGGAAGAACCCGCTCGCCGGGAGGCCGAAGCCGCGCAGGAAGTGCGACCGGAAGATCACCCGTTCTCCCTCCTCCGGCACCGGCGAGATCTCCCTCTCCGGCGCGCGCCGGACCCGCACATAGTTGTCGCCGGGCAGACGCCGCGTCCGGCGGAGGAATTCGATGTGCTCGTCAAGGACGTTGGAGCCGTCCCACGAGCTCGACAACGCCATTGGGACGGTGCGGCGAGAAGAAAGGCGCGGCGACGCTGGATCGGCGCGGCGGTAAGGCGCCGCGTCGGCGGAGAGAATAATGATGGAAGAAGAGAAGGGTGGAGCGAGGGAGAGCGTGCGAGCCTTTACCGCTCCCTGTCCTCCCCCTACTTATAGACCCGCGCGGCAGAGCCGAGGAGGCGTGGTGCGGGGGACGTGGGATTAACTACGCCCACTCCCCCACGTCCCGCTATAACTGCGCCTTGATGGCATGACAAAACCGCCGCGGGAAGGCAAACAGTCCCTCTCGGGCCACAGAGGATCTGCGCCTAGGCCGAGGCCAGGAGTGGCGGGCCCGGGCCTGCGGCAACGTCCCGTCGCGCACGTGCAATGGCAGGCCTTTTCTGCCACATGACGCGCGGGGAGGCACGCGGTCAGTGCGCAAGTTGGCCCACGTCCCCGTTGACGAGTCGTATAAGCAGAGCCGGCTCCCAGATGCCGGCTCCTCAAGATAGGAAGCTGACCGAGCTTCTCGTCCCCCTGGCCAGCCTCGAAGCGCGACCAGCTTCGGTGACTACTGTCGGGGTAAATGACCACGGGTAGCCTAGCCGGCTCCACCTGGCGCTTCAGAAAAAATTACGAGCCGATCCGCCCTCCAAAGATCCAAGACATGGGGCCGCCTTCCCCCTGCCGGCTACCTCTCAAGCCGACTGTCGGAAGGCGGCCCAACCTTGACCCTCATGAAGAAAGCCGCGGGAGGGCCGGCTCAAAGAAGCCGGCCACGAGAAGGCCGACTCCAGGAAGCCGGCTCCCACGACACGGTCAAGATCGTGCCCTCGAAGTCCGTATCCACATAATTGCGATGGGACGGGGCGTGGCTACAGTAAAGCCTGTCACCCCCAAAACCCGGAGCACACCTGGTACAGTGCACCGTACGAGGTAGCCCTGACCCGTCCAGCGCAGCACTGTCGCCATGATGGCTACAACGCCATCTACGGCAGGCTATCAGCGCGGCCCGCGGGCAGCGGGCACCTTTAGGCAGAGAGATACCCGCAGGCGGCCAGGCCTCCTCCAGTCGGCCCAAGACATGGCCGGCTTCCCTAAGCCGGCTTGCCCCCTCCCTCGAAGGAGGCGCTACGTTAAGGAGACAAGACAACGTGAGGCTACAGTGATCGCCCGCCAGGCGGCGGCACTGTAGCCATGCTTACCTCGATAAAGCCCTCATCATCAGGATTGAGGCAATAGTAACCAGCCACCGACAGGGCCCTAGGCAGTAGGGCCTGCCTGTTGACCAAGAAGCCTGCGGCCGGCGGGGCCCACCAGCCGGCGGGCCCCAGCAGCCGGCGCAGAAGCCGGCGAACGTGGACACTGACCGCTAGGGCCTACGCCCAGCCGGATTACCATTGTACCCCCGGGGGGTAGGCCTATATAAACCCCCCGGGGCACCCATGCAAAGGGTTGATCTCATCTAGGTTTAGAGACCACATAGACAGAGGAGTAGAGCTAGCCTTGCCCTTCTTCTTCTTCTCGCCAAACAGCTCAAGGAGCATCTTGTAGCTACTTGTTCATCGAGTAACCATGCGGAGACCCCGCAGAGCAGCAGTAGGGGTGTTATCTCCACGGAGAGCCCCGAAGCTGGGTAAGATTCGCCGGTGTGCATGTCTTCGCCTTATCCCGCTTCCAGGCACCGGCGACGTCTTACTAGCTCCCACAGTGATAAGCCACCCGTTGGCATATGTCGCACCTACCACCCGACATCTTGGTCGCGCTCGATGGTGATGCGAGTCCGACAGTGGCTGACAGCCAGATCCTTGACCTTTCTTCCGCGGACACCGCCAGTCGGCGTCCGAGACATCGCGCCTTGATCTTGGCGGGGAGGCAGGTCGTCGTCTTGCCGTTGCGGCGCCTCTGTAAGGCAGGCGGCTGCATTCTGCGCGGCAACCGCGTCGAGGAGCTGCTGGACTCGCTCCATCATCAGGCAGCACTCTTCGCCTTCGAAGTTGTCCAGCTCGTCTCCGGCCGCCTGGGCGGCTCTGATGTTCTCTGCAGGCGTGGCGTATATGGGGCGATCTACCCCGAACAGGCTGGCGATGGCAACGCCGCGCTGCCGGACCACGCCTAGGCGGCTGGGCCCAGTTGGAGCGGGCGAGCCACCCACAGCGCGATCCATCTCTCGCTGGTAGGCCTCTGACAAGCGCCTCATGCTTGCCAACTTCTTCGCGCCTTTGATGAGCTGGAGGCGGCGTGCCTCCAGTGTCTCGGCGTCAGCGCCTTCTGGATTGGGCGCATCTAGGTCTTGCAGAGCCGCGTCGAGCGGGTCGTGTGCTCCGCCGTCGGAGTGCTCGCCATGACCGATGATGAGCACCTCTGTGACGGTGCTCCCGCCGCTCTCCGTGCGAGGGAGCGGCTCGTCGTAGACTACCACGTTGGTAGGGAACGCGTCGAGCGACGCGGTGTCGGAGTCGACCAGCATCGGGTCGGTGGAGCCTACGGACTCCAGGTCCACAACAGGCTCGCCGGCGACGTGGAGTTGGTCGAGGAGGCCCGCGAGGAGGCTATCGGGGCCGCCCGTGCCTGCGTCGGATGCAGGCTCGTCGGAGAGGCGAACCTCGCCGACAAGTTCGGCGAGGCCGCTGGCTGCGCAGGTGTAACACCCCGGATGTAACTTGCCATATTTGTAACTCCAACTCTTGCCATTTTCGGCATTGTGATATAATATTCCCTCCGTGGTTGGGTTTTCCTTCATTTTGCATTTTGTTCATGTCATGCATTTCATATCATGCCATCATGTGTATCGCATTCGCATACGTGTTCGTTTCATGATTCCGAGGATTTTTCCCGTTGTCCGTTTTGCAATCCGGCGCTCCTATGTTCCCCGGCGTCCCCTTTTACCTTTTTTTGTGAGCGGGTATTAAACCTTCTCGGAATGGACCGAGGTTTGTCAAGTGGCCTTAGTATAGCACCGGTAGACCACCTGTCAAGTTTCGGGTCATTCGGAGGTCGTTTGGTACTCCAACGGTTAACCGGGTAACCGTGAAGGCCTCGTGTGTGTTGCAGCCCAACACCCTTCCAAAACAGCCCAATAGCCCATCTAAGTCACTCCCATGTCCATCGCCGTTCGATCACGATCGTGTGGCCGCAAACCGCTCTCCATTTGGAGCCTCCTAGCACCTCCTACCTATAAATATGTGCACCCCTCCTCCATTTTCGGGCAAACCCTTGCTTCCCGCACCTCCGTCGCGCCGGACGTGTCCGTCCGGGCCGGACAAAGCCAGCGCCGCCGCCTCCAGCCAATCGGCGTCCGCCACGTGTCCCCGCCGTCGTCCTCCTCTACGCGCCGCCACCGCGGCCCGAGGGAGCCCGGATTGGGCCCTCCCCGGGTCAGATCGGGCCCGCCACCGCCATCGGTCTCCGCGCCCGCCGCCTGGGAGACCCGCGCCGCCCGTGCCCGAGCTCCTCGCCCCGCCCGCCGGCGCCGACCGCCGCCGCCGCCCGAGTCGCCGGCGCGCGCCGCCGCGCCCTTTCGCCGCCGTCCCCGGCCGGATCCGGGAGGGAACCGGCCGGATCCGCCTCCCTGCCGCTATCTCCCTCAACTCCGGCCGCCCCGATCCGATCTGGAGCCCGTCGGTTGACTTCTCGTCCTCCCCCCGATTTCATCCAAGTCCTGATAATTTTGCATAATTGTTGCATCTTCATCGCATCATACCTTGTTGTATACTGCTCCGTTTCGTGCGTATAATATGTCAAATTGTTCGCCTCGATGAGTACATCATTTCATCCCATTGCATCATTTTCATTTGAGTTCATCTTGATGCCCGAAATGCTGTTGGAAGAGGGCTATGTGATGTTAGTTTAGATCTGTTTCAGTAGATGCACTTTTGTCATTTTTGCCATGATTGATGTGTGCATCCTATAAATTGGAGTCCTACATGTGTTTTGTAATATGCCATGCCATCTTTACAGGGGTGTATTCCATGTATTTTTTTGATCTTTGTGGTGACTAGTACAAGCATGCAAACTAGGGTACATAATGTTGCTGATTTCAGAGACTTAGTATTTTCAGTCATATTCTGCTGTTATTTTTATGCCATGTGTTCATGTTGTTTCAGAGAGATCTATGCCTCTTTTGAGCATTATCAGTAAGGGCGTTTTGAGAATATGGATTCACTCTACCCATCCATGCCTTTGTTTATAATTATGGAGTGCCATAGCTTGAGTCAATCGAGCTCTACTTTTGCTGTAAAATGTTTCTGGCAGATTGTTTACATGTTATTCAATTTTGCCAAGCTCGTTGTAGTTGATCCTTGCATTATATGATGCTATTCTTGCCAAGTCTAGCTTCTATGTCATGTCTTCTTTATGGATGTATGCTTAGTTTATCAAGCAATGCTCTGTAATGAGTGCATCGAGCTCGTAAACATGCCTACTTGTTATTTGTTTTGACATGTCCAGTTTTCTGCTAAGTCTGAAAACTATAACGAAACTTGCTTAATTGACATGGGCGTTATTATATTTTCTCTTGCCTTTTGGCTTATGGACAGTAAGGGACTTTTGTTCAATGCTTTGATTAGATTCATTCCATGCCATATCTTGCTATGTCCTGTTACTGTAGCATGTCGTTTCCTTGCTCTAAACATGGCTTCCTGATGTTAATTTCTAGCATGTTGGTATTTTCACTAAGTTTGTGAAGCTGTTATGTTTTGCACTTTTGTCATGCTTGTTTGAACCTGTTGTATTGTGATTTAGCCGTAGCTCAGTGTTCATCTTTTGTCAAGCATCTTGATTAGTTCACTGTCATTTGGTACGTTTGGGCGCAGTAGCTTAATTTCGTGTTGCTTGCTAAGTAGCATCATGCTGTTAATGGCAGAATCTTGTCATTCTTGTGTTGCTTGTCATTTGCAAACCGTGCATCCGATTCCGGTGATCTTTATATCGATTTCAACCTAAATCATCTCATCTTTCCAGTGGCATACTTGGTTTGCCAAGATTATGCCTGGTTCATCTTTTTCCTTCCGGAGTACGCATATGCATTGCATACCATATCTCGCATATCATGCCATGTTTTGCATCATGTTGCTTGCGCATTGCATCGTGATTGATAGTTGTACCCTTTGCTTGTGTTCTTTCCTTGGGTAGAGCCGGGAGACGAGTACGTGAATGAGGAACCTGTTGAGAACGCTTACGAGGATCAAGCTTTCGACAACTCTGAGAACCTTGCAGGCAAGATGACCATACCCTCGAAATCACTTCTATCTTTGCTTGCTAGTTGCTCTCTCTTTTGCTATGCCTATCCTGCGATACCTACCACTTGCTTATCGTGCCTCCCATATTGTCCAACCAAGCCTCTAACCCACCTTGTCCTAGCAAACCGTTGTTTGGCTATGTTACCGCTTTGCTCAGCCCCTCTTATAGCGTTGTTAGTTGCAGGTGAAGATGAAATTTGTTCCTTGTTGGAACATGGAAATGTTGCTCCTTGATTGGAACATGTTTACTTGTTGGGATATCACAATATATCTTATTTAATTAATGCATCTATATACTTGGTAAAGGGTGGAAGGCTCGGCCTTATGCCTGGTGTTTTGTTCCACTCTTACCGCCCTAGTTTCCGTCATATCGGTGTTATGTTCCCGGATTTTGCGTCCCTAACGCGGTCGG
Organism: Aegilops umbellulata; assembly: GCA_032464435.1. Taxonomy (NCBI): domain Eukaryota; kingdom Viridiplantae; phylum Streptophyta; class Magnoliopsida; order Poales; family Poaceae; genus Aegilops; species Aegilops umbellulata. The sequence goes on along the minus strand of CP136055.1, from coordinate 501,548,863 downwards.
GTGATTTATGGGACCCCCTTGACAGTTCACTTTGAATAAGACTCCTCCAACAAGGCCCAACCTTGGTTTTACCATTTGCCTCACCACCACCTACTTTTCCCTTGGGAGTAATTAACCCAAGGGTCATCTTTATTTAGCCCCCCCCGGTCCAGTGCTTCTCTAAGTGCTGGTTCGAACCAAGCTGCCTGCGGGGCCACCTTGAGGCACCTGAGGGTTGGTTTTACTCGTAGCTAGTCTCATCCGGTGTTGCCCTGAGAACGAGATATGTGCAGCTCCTATCAGGATTGTCGGCGCATCGGGCGGCTTTGCTGGTCTTGTTTTATTACTGTCGAAATGTCTTGTAGCCGGGATTCCGAGACTGATCGGGTCTTCCCGGGGAGAAGGAATATCCTTCGTTGGCCGTGAGAGCTTATAATAGGCTAAGTTGGGACACCCCTGCAGGGTATTATCTTTCGAAAGACGTGCCCGCGGTTATGTGGCAGATGGGAATTTGTTAATGTCCGGTTGTAGAAAACCTTAAGTTGATCTTAACTAAAATACATCAACCGCGTGTGTAACCGTGATGGTATCTTCTCGGTGGAGTCCGGGAAGTGAACACGGTGTTGGAGTTATGCTTGATGTAAGTAGTTTCAGGATCACTTCTTGATCGTAGTTGTTCGACCGTGCTTTTGCCTTCTCTTCTCGCTCTCACTTGCGTATGTTAGACACCAGATATGCTAGTCGCTTGCTGCAGCTCCACCTCACTACCCTGTCCTACCTTTAAGCTTAAGTAGTCTTGCTCTCGCGGGTGTGAGATTGCTGAGTCCCCGTGACTCACAGATACTTCCATAACCAGTTTGCAGGTGACGCACCCGAGCTCAAGGAGGAGCTTGATGAAGATCTTGTTCTTTGTGTTGTTTCGATTCAGTTGATCAGTAGTGGAGCCCAGTTGGGACAATCGGGGATCTGTGTAGCTTTTGGGGTAGTCTTCTTTCATTTTGGTTCCGTAGTCGGACCTTGATTGTATCTGTTTGATGTAATGCTTTATTCATGTATTGTGTGAAGTGGCGATTGTAAGCCAACTATGTATCTCTTTCCCTTATGTATTACATGGGTTGTGTGAAGATTACCTCACTTGCGACATTGCTTTCAATCAACATGAATTCATGAGAAGAATCTTTATTCTCATTCTTAACAACATGTGAATCATGAGACATGAACTCAAATTATCAAGGATGACATAATACCACCTCGAATATATGGTTGAAAGAATTGCACTTCGGAATGCGAGATGAAGAATGCTTGAACTCCTCCCACAAGAATCTTGAAGAACGCTTCGAGAATGAATTAAATCCTTGATGAACCACCATGAAGAGCTCCGGTAACAAAAGGATGATGAGATAAAATTGAAGGATGAATGAGTAAGATTAAAGTCTTGCAATGATTTAGATTGAGCTTCGCGGCAAGAAAACCGAGAAAAACTTGGAACTCCGGATAAGAAAAGATGAACAACGAGAACAAGAATTTTTATGAACCTCCGGAATAAGGAATTGAATTCAATTGAGGAAACAAGAATAAGAATTACATTATGCTCATCCTTCACCAATTTAAATTGATGACAAACAATGGATTCGACACACTACTTATTCTCGTAGAAAGGATTAAGATAGATATGGCGCAAACTTGAGAAAAGTCTTCAACGATCCGCCAGTAGGATTTGGAAAGCACGAATGCATTGATATGATAACCAAGAAAAGAGAACTCTTGAACGAACCACCGTAAGAATTTAAAATGGACGAAGAAAAGATAAAGAAACACCGGGAAGAATCAGCGAATGAACGAAGATGCTTGCTAGGATTTAGATACATGAGAACGAAGAGATCATGAACTGATTAGAGAATATTGAATGATGCACCGGTAAGATTTGTAGAACGAGAGCTGAAAGCTCGAATGAATAATTTGGAGATGATTGCTCTGGAGAATCAAACTGAAAGGACTCCTGAAATGCTTCAGATGGGTGAAAATAATTCTCACAATCGAAAACAATTATGAGAGGATGGCATCAAGCTAGAACCATGAATCTTTAAGAGAATGGACAAAATTTAAGGGAAACTCTTCTTCGGTCTTCAAAATCCGAGAATGACGATGAGAAACATCACCATGAATTGTTGAGGCACTCCGGAATGAAAATTATGAAAGGTTGAACCAACGATGAAAAGAATTTGAAAGATCTTGGAGAAAGACATCTGACTGATGAAAATTCATTCTTACGTCAAACATTTAAATGAATCTGAGAATAGCTCCAGGAAAATTAGAAGAGTCAGGTAAGATCCTGGAAAAGACCTGTGGGTTAGGGCCCACTCAAAAGAAACACCGTTGAAAGAATTGCTTAGGAAGGGAGATTACACCGGTTGAATTACATGGCTTTAATGAGATAGCATCCTCAAAAGAACTTGAGTGAATTGAGAATGGAAAGTTGAATCTTCTGAGATATCTCCATCACTCCGGAACAAATGAATAGCGAGAGGTGAATGATTAAGAGATACACCAACATAAGAAAGCACTTGAAATGAGAAAAGGAATATGATCAACACCGAAAGCTTGAATTGAATCCACCGGAGAAGAAAAGAGAACCAAGAATAATAAACTTGAACCTCCGTTAGTATCTTCATGGGAAAACACCGGATAAGAACATTGAAAGAAAAGAATGGAGAGACTTCCCATCAATAAAAAGGATACTTGATTAAGAAATCTGAGTCCTTGAAGACAAAGGGTGGGAGGGTGGGAAAACAAAGGCAACTTGGGGACGGGTGAAACGAACACCGTTGGGAGAACTTAGAATTGAACTTGGGGATGTGAAAAATGATAGGATCCTCTTGAAGAGAATCACACTGGTTGGAAAAGATTGAAAAGACAACCTTGATGAACAAGAAGGATTAACATCCACATAGAAATATGAGAACATGCTTAGAAAAGGTATGGAATCAACACTTGACTTCGAAGCAACTCGAATACCACAAACCAAAATGAAAACAAAGGATTGGCTTAGGAAATGAGCCGGAAACAAACATATGATAGATCCCATATCGTATCATGTGTCTGTTGGCAGGATATCCTACGAGATACTTGAATTCCCACTTATAAACTCCCGAAATTTTCTGGTTATGCAATCAGGTGTTGGGGATACAGGGGACACAAAATATATCACCCAAACTAACAATACCTAGATCCAGCTGTATCCATCCTTCAACACATAACCAAGAAACCTTCGGAAATCGTTTACCTCAACCTTCGAAAAGCATCCGTTATACGAGTTATGGCAATACTCCTGCACTCGCCTCAGTACTGGGCTATCAGGGTTATCTCACCAACAACTGTACAAAAGAGATTTTCGATGTCGGCGTACTAAACTCAGGTATTCCAGAACTGCAACGATAAAATTATGACGACAACACCTCAGAGCTCAACTCCCCGGGACACTTCCACTAAACCCCTACTGACAGGAGGCACCAACACAATGTTGTCATCACAAAACCATCGGAACGATTCTAAGATACCCGCGTGATCCCAAAAATTTTTTTAGTGAAATTTGAGAAGAGAAGAGTCAAAACTCTATGTCAGGATGCCTTACCAGAGCGATGAGGAGACTGGGAAGTAAAAAGAATTCCTAAACTCTTCGATATATAATTCCTAAATGACTCAAAACATTTTTTCTAGACACAACTCGGCCACTAAAAACGATCAAACAGTGGGGGCTCCTAAGGTCGGGGAAGGCTCTGATACCAACTTGTAACGCCCTCGATGCGGCTATATCTCCCACGGGTCGAAGCACAACTTAGAGGCATAACCGCATCAAGGGCGTTACAGCAGGCGACCTCAACGCCGCGCAGCGCATCGGTGCAAACTCCATCTGGCGTGCCGGGCTGGCTGCGCTCGCCAGGGAGAAAGAGGGTTCCCGTCCAGAGCAGGTCTCCGGACGACGGGGCACCACGCCCCATGGTGGGCGCCAAATGTCGGGGGTTGGATGCGACATATGCCAAAGGATGGCTTATCATGGTGGGGGCGAGTAGAACGTCGCCGGTGCCTGGAAGCGGGATGAGGCGTAGGCATGCACGCTGGCGAATCTTACCCAGCATCAGGGCTCTCCGAGGAGATAACACCCCTACTGCTGCTCTGCGGGGTATCCGCATGATCACTATGGCAAAGAGGGTACAAGGTTGCTCCTTGAGCTGTGTTCTGGGAGAGGAGGCAAGGCTAGCTCCCTCCTGCCTGTATTCTGTGGTCTAGTGCTAATGGGGTCGAACCCTTTGCTTGGGTGCCCCGGGGGGTTTATATAGGCCTACCCCCCGGGGGTACAATGGTAATCCGGCTGGGCGCGGGTCCCAGCCGTCTGTCTCTCAGGCCGTCGTCTTCTCCACCGACTACTGGGGCCCGCCGACTGGTGGGCCCCGCCGACTGGTCCGGTACGGAGCCGACAGGCCGTGTCCGCCGCGGGCGGGTCTTGCCGGCTGCGGATTACTGTATCCATGCTTCTAATGACGCTGGCTTGGTCATGGGGTCATGGCAACAGTGCCGCCGCCCGACGGGCGATCGTTGTATCCACTCCCCATCTTGTCTGGTTAATGGCGTGCAGGGCCCGTGGGAGGGGTCGGCCGACTCTGGGAGGCCGACTCCCACGGGGTCCGTCTTGTGGCGCTCTCGCCGTCTTTGGTGCCCTCGCTGACCGGCGGGGCCTGCCGTCTTTGGGTCGTACAGGCAGGCCAACATGGGCACAGGGTTCCGCCCACTAGGCCTGACGTCAGGGATGGCATGGCAACAGTGCCGCGCCGAACGGAGATCTCCGCGGGTACGGCGTACTGTGGCCATGCCTTCCCTTGATCAGGGGCGGGCGTGGACTTTGCAGAGGCCACGCCCCGTCCCATTCCTTCTTATGAGAGCATGAGGTGGCTTGAGTCGCGGGCCGACTCCCATAGCCGGCTTCTCTGGAAGCCGTTAGCTCGGAGTCGGCCCATCTTAACATCGCCCCTGGGACTCGGCCGTGAGTGGGTATCCGGCAGCGCTGCTGCCGACTCCCAGAGGCGGCTTTCCGTCCTGGGGCTCTTGAGGGGCGTAGCCTGCCCTGATGTCTTGAAAGGTTCTGGGCCTCGAGTTAGCCTACCCGTGGCCCATTACTCCGACACCTTTCCTGCTCACCAATCGGCAAGATTCTGATAGATGTCCTCTTTGGAGACAAGGATCATTTCCGCGAGAGCCAGTCTGGTTTGAAGTGGTGGACCTTGAGAAACCGTACCATGCTTTGCTTGGCCGACCTGCCTTGGCCAAGTTCATGGCGGTCCCCCACTACGCCTACCTCAAGATGAAGATGCCGAGTTCCAAGGGGATTCTGACCATAGCCGGCGACTACAGAAAGTCGTCCACTTGCGCGGCTGAGAGCAGTCGGCTGGCCAAGTCCCTGGTAATTACAGCTGAGAAGCGGCTTCTTGATCGGGTTGTGGCAATGGCCGGCAAGCAGCCAGAGATGTCGCCCAACCCCAAGGACTCGGAAGCTGAGGGCTCGTTCAAGCCGGCCAAAGAGACAAAGAAGATAGCCTTGGACCCGGAGCACCCGGAGAGGTACGCTGTCATAGGTGCAAACCTCGAGAGCAAATAGGAAGGCGAGCTCGTCGATTTCCTCTTTGAGAATCGGGACATCTTCGCATGGTCCCCCAAAGACATGCCAGGTGTACCGACGGAATTTGCCGAGCACAAGTTACATGTCCGATCTGATGTGAAGCCCGTCAGGCAGCCCTTGCGCCGCCTATCAGAAGAGAAAAGATGAGTTGTTGGAGAAGAGATAGCCCGGCTCCTTGCAGCCGGCTTTATTATGGAAGTGTTTTTTCCAGAATGGCTAGCAAACCCGGTCTTGGTGCTGAAGAAGAACAAGCAGTGGCGGATGTGTATTGACTACACAAGCCTCAACAAAGCTTGCCCCAAGGACCCGTTTGCTCTGCCGAGAATTGATCAGGTGATAGACTCTACAGCTGGGTGCGAGCTGTTGAGCTGCTTATATGCATATTCAGGATATCACCAGATCAAGCTGAACCCGACAGACAGACTGAAGACCGCCTTCATCACGCCATTTGGAGCCTTCTGCTACCTGACCATGACGTTCGGCTTGAGGAATGCCGGCGCCACCTTTCAGTGTTGTATGCAGAAGTGCCTCCTCAAGCAACTCGGCAGAAACGCCCATGTCTATGTGGATGATGTGGTGGTGAAGACGGAAAAACGTGGAACACTGCTGGAAGACCTCAAGGAGACCTTTGAGAACCTCCGTCAATTCCAGATCAAGCTCAACCCTGATAAGTGCATCTTCGAAGTACCAGTCGGCCAACTTCTCAGTTTCCTGGTCTCCGAACGCAGCATAGAGTGCAACCCTGTGAAGATCAAGGCCATCGAGAGGATGGAGGTGCCCAGCCGACTGCTGGATGTGCAAAAGTTCACTGGCTGCTTGGCGTCCATCAGCCGATTCATCAGTCGGCTGGGCGAGAAAGCTCTCCCCTTGTACCAGCTCATGAAGAAGACCACTTTTTTTGAGTGGAACCACAAGGCGGACGAGGCTTTTCTCTAGCTGAAGAACATGTTGGTTACTCCCCCTGTGTTGGCAGCTCCGAGTCCCAAAGAGCCCATGCTCCTGTACATTGCCGCCACCAACCGGGTAGTCAGCACAGTCATCGTAGTTGAACGCAAGGAGGAAGGCAAGGCACTACCTGTCCAGAGACCGGTATATTACCTAAGCGAAGTGCTGTCGACCTCCAAGCAGAACTACCCCCACTACCAAAAGATGTGCTACGGCGTGCACTTGGCCGCCAAGAAGTTGAAGCCTTACTTTCAAGAGCATCCGATCACTGTGGTCTGCACAGCCCGCTAGCCGAGATCATCGGAAGCCGAGATGCGTCTGGCCGAGTAGCCAAATTGGACATAGTGTTGGCCCCCTACACGATCTACTATCAGCCCCGCACCGCCATTAAGTCGCAAGCACTGGCCGACTTCCTCATCAACTCGGCTGAGACCCAGTACCTGCCGCTAGCGCCCAACTCCACCCATTGGCGGATGCATTTCGATGGCTCCAAGATGCGCAATCGGCTTGGGAGCCGGCATTGTCGTCACTTCTCCTAAAGGCGACAAGCTCAAGTACGCGCTTCAGATCCATTTCGCCGCCTCTAACAACGTCGCCGAATACGAGGCGCTCATTCACGGGCTCCGGCTTGCCAAAGAACTTGGCATTCGCCGGATCCTGTGTTATGGCGACTCCGACTTGGTGGTCCAGCAGTCATCTGGCGTCTGCGACGCCAAGGATGCAAACATGGCAAGCTACCGCTTCCTTGTGCAGCAACTTAGTGGATATTTCGAGGGGTGCGAGTTCCTCCACGTGCCAAGAAACGACAACGACCAAGCAGATACCCTGGCACGAATCGGCTCCACCCGCCAAGCAATACCATCCGGCGTCGCCCTTTAGCGCCTCCTGAAGCCGTCTATTAAGCCTTCACCGGAGTCAGACTCCATCTTTGTGTCGGCACCCCCTGAAGAAGTCGGATCCGACTCAAGAGCCCCAGCAGACGGCACAAGGACCCTCGCTGACTCGTCCAAGAACGCCGCAGTCGAAGCCGGCCCGGGGACTGCAACGACCGGACCAAAGACTCCAGAGCTCGGTCCGGGGACTGCATCAGTCGCCTCGAGGACTTCATCGATCCAGCAAGCGGCCGCGGACTCCAGCCCGCCGCCTCCCAGCCCAGTCGCCCTCGTCGAAGTCGCAGTTCTGGCAGTCAAAGAAATAGCAGCACCCTCATGGGCGCAGCCCATCCTCAAGTTCCTAGTGAGCAAAGAGCTGCTAGCCGATGAAATCTTGGCTCGGCAAGTACAACGCCGAGCGGCAGCCTACAACATAGTTAAGAGAGAGCTGGTCAGGCGCAGCCTCACTGGTGTCTACCAGCATTGCGTCGAGCCAGGGCAAGGCCAAGCAATCCTCAAAGACATCCATCAAGGCGAGTGCGGCCATCATGCGGCCTCAAGAGCACTCGTCGCCAAAGCTTTTCGACACAGTTTCTTCTGGCCGACTGCCCTAGAAGAGGCCAAGGAGTTGGTCCAGAAGTGCAAGGGGTGCCAGAAGTTCCGCTCCAAGCCGCATCAGCTGGCTTCAGCGCTCAAGACTATCCCCATCGCCTGGCCCTTTGCAGTTTGGGGCCTAGATATGGTGGGACCCTTCAAGACGGCACGAGGCGGCCTAACTCACTTGCTTGTCGCGGTGGACAAGTTTACTAAGTGGATAGAAGTAAAGCCCATCAAGAAGTTGAGTGGTCCGACTGCCGTGACTTTCATCTCCAACATCACGATTCGGTATGGCATACCACACAGCATCATCACCGACAACGGCACAAACTTTGCCAAAGGCGCCTTGGCCCGTTTCTGCGCGACGCAGGGCATCCGACTGGACTTAGCGTCCGTTGCCCATCTGCAGTCAAACGGCCAGGTGGAGCGGGCAAATGGTCTCATCCTGTCTGGCATCAAGCCTCGACTGGTCGAATCACTGGAGCGTTCGGCCGGTTGTTGGCTTGACGAGTTGCCAGCCGTCCTCTAGAGTCTGCCCACGACTCCAAACAAGTCGACCGGCTTCACGCCTTTCTTCCTCGTCTATGATGCTGAAGCCGTCATCCCAACGGACATAGAGTTCGACTCCCCACGAGTCACCATGTACACCGAGGAGGAAGCAGAAGAAGCACGCCAAGACGGCGTCGATCTGCTGGAAGAGGGCCGGCTATTGGCACTCAGCCGGTCCAGCATCTACCAGCAGAGCCTACACCGATACTACAACCGGAAGGTCAGGCCGAGAACTTTCCAAGAGGGTGACCTTGTGCTCCGACTGATCCAGCGGACAGCCGACCAGCACAAGTTGTCGGCGCCTTGGGAAGGCCCCTTCATCATCAGCAAAGTGCTGGGCAATGACTCCTATTATCTGATCGACGCTCAGAAGCCCTGAGCACACAAGAGGGACGACTCCGGCAAGGAGACAGAGCGGCCATGGAACGCAAAACTTCTCCGAAGTTTTTACAGTTGACGCAGTATGTACCACGCTACCCTTTGTATTAAAAGTACCAAGACTTCGGGCCCCCTAAGACGAGCTCGGGGACTACCCTTTTTGTTATCTGTACGATAAGAGTTAGGCCTTCGAGTATGTCACTCTTTTTTATGACGCTTGGCACCGGGACCGACTAGTCGGCCCGGGGACTCACCGTCTTGCGCTATTGAATGCTTCCTGCGGTCGGACAAGTAGTGTGTGGTGCCTAAGCCATCTCCTATCAGAAGCCGCAGTTCGCAGAGCGACTGTCTGGTAGGTAGGAGCAAGGAAGAACTAGCGCCCACATGAAAAATGGCTAAGGACTCAAAGCATAAACATAGCTTAAGCCATCTTTCCAGCCGCTCTTCGCAAAGCCGACTCCTGAGTAGTCGGCTTGCCGCCTTCTATTCAACTTGCTAAGAAACTCTAGAACGGCCAAGTACTTGCCTCCCCAAAGTAGCCAAGCACTTGATCCAGCGGCAGTCCACAGAGCGGTTGTCGGACTGACAAAGACGACAACTAAGGGAAGGCGGCAAAGGAAAAAGCCAAGAGAGCAATGAGCAAGAAATGATAGAACTCGGATAAATATTTACATAACATAGGCCCTTGGCCGAATCTTCGAACAGAAGTTCAAAATACACCCCGCGGGTGGAATTGTGCGAATTAACAAGTTCTTCAAAGACTACTAAAGCAGATAAATAAAGACAAGGCAGCATCCTAGGAAGCAGTAGACGGGTTCGGAGGGACGGAGGAGACGGCGGTGTCGGGCGCTCGGGCGGTCGGCTGGGCGGTCTCGGCTTGATCATCTCCAGCGGCGGCCAGCTCGGTCGGGCGCGGCTCGTTGCTGGAGGCGCGGTCGAGCTGAGGCTGGTCCCCCGCTCCGTCTTCTGGCGCGTCCGTCTCGTCTCCGACCTCCGCCTCGCCTCCCTCCTCGGCGCTGGAGCCGATCACCTCCGCCGAATCCTCGTCGTAGTCCGGGTTCATCCCAAACCTCTCCGGCGGTGCCTCCTTGCCGTCTTCAGCCCGCTCAGGAATGAAGACGCTGGTATCGGCATACTCGGCGATCGCCGCGGCGCGCTTGACAAGGGCGTCTTCCGCGGCCGCCAGCTTCGGCTGGGCCTCCGCCCGGACCATGGCCAGCTGGTCCAGGTCCAGCCCCGGATACCACGCCTTGACGAATTCCATGGCCTGGCCCGCCCCAGCCGGGGCCGAGGAGCCTTTCCAAGCCTCAAGACGGCCAACTGCGACCTCCAGCCAGTCGGCAGTCCGACTGGGAGTACGCAGAATCGGCATGTCTGGCCACAAGGCAGCAATCGCCTGGGCGCCGACACGTTGAAGCCGGCGCAGTATCGGGTGGGCCGGCCGCAGACGAGCCTCGATGCTCAGAAGCTGCTCATCAAGGGTCCGGGGGGCGTTGGCGGCAATCTCCTCACCATTTACCCTCCGCGCCTCACGGTCAGCCTCGATGGCTTGAGTGCAGCTTGCGTATGGCCAGGGAAGAAGTCTGCCAAGACGAAAAAGAAGCAAGTCAGAAAATCAGGAGTCAGCCCGACCTGCAGTCAGCGAATCAAAGAAAGAGAGTAAACAAAACTCACCATCGACGATATCCTCAATCTCATGGAATACGGAGGTCAGCATTGCCTCCTTGTCGGTCCAGGAGGAGCGCTCTTTCTCGAACTCGGCCAGGAGTGTAGTCTCTTTCTTCTCCGCCTCCTCCTACGCCTTCTTGAGCAGCTCCTTCTGCTCCGCCAGCTGCGTAGCCAGCAGGTCACGCTCTGCGACGAGCTTGCCACACTCCTTCCCCTTGGCACGCAAGGCGGTGTTGGCTTCGCCCAGCTACTGCTGAAGAACGGCGTTGGCCTCTGAAGAAAAAAGAAGAAGTAGACGCTAAGTCCTCAACAAACAAGGTCGCCAGGAAGATCCGGCCCGACTGCTCAGCAGTCGGCCCGAATCTCGGGGACTACAGCCCGCAGGTGCGCCAGCACGCCCCCGCGAAGAAGAAGGAGGACTCACTCCGGCTCTCAAGTTGGTAGTCCGCTTGCCCAGCTCCCCAACATTGCGGTTGAAGGCGGTGACCTGGAGGTTGTGATAATCCTGTGATAAGTATTTCAAAAAAGAGTGAGCACTCAGAACTCGCCAGTAGAGTTCCACGCCGCCTGCTCAGCAGCCGGACCGGAACTCGGGGACTACACCCTGTGGGTACGCTGGCGCGCCCCCACAGAGAAGAACAAGAAAAACAAAGTCAGAACAAAACATAGCCGGACGGCTGCTCGCGACGCCAGATGCGCCTTGGTGTAGTTCTGGATGGCGTCACCCTCAGCTCGCAGCTTCGCCTGGACGTCCAGAAGCGCCTGGTTCAGCGGGCCTGTGCCGCCTCCTCGCACCCACCCGACTGTTGCGGCGCTCGTTGCCTCGACGTCTGGGATGGCCGAGCTGGCGACGCCGGTCTCCAGGGGGAGTGGCGCCGAAATCGCCTTCTCAAGACGGCGGCGCGTTGGCAAGGCGATTTGGAGGAGCAGCTTCGCCACGGCCTCGTCGTTAGTCGGCGGCACCGGAGGGTCCGCCGGCTGTTCGCCTCGCACGCTCCCAAACGCTGGCGGAGGCGGCGGCGGCACGGCCGTGTCCGACATGGAGGCCTCGCCGCCTTCCCTCTCCATGATGGGGTTCTCGCCGCCGGCTTCCCTAGTCTGCTCCGTGAAATCTGGAGGCCGCGCCGAGGTCAGCGGAATGACGAACAACGCCGACTGGCGACGCGCGGCTTCCTCGGCCTGCCGCTTTGCCGCGACGGCGGCTTCAGCATCATCCAGTCTCTTCTGGGCGGAGGCGGCCGCCTTCTCGGCCTCCGCCTTCTCTCGGCGGGCGGCTTCTTCCTTGTCGCGCTTCTCCTGCGCATTCCGCTCCGTTGCCTCCCAGAGGTCGGCGGCGGGGTCAATCCGCCGAGTGGTGGCGGACGTCTCTGCCGACCCCACGATGGAGGTGGCGGTAACCCTCCCAACGGTGAGGGGAGCTCTGGAACTGGGAAAGCATGTAAAATATTTGGAAAAAATCCATCAGAAGAAAAGACAAAGGAAGGAAGCACTTACGCAAAGACCAGTGGCGGCTTCTTCACTTACTTGCGGAAGCGGTTGCCCTTTGCGACCGCCTCTTCCCGCTTGGTCGCGGCAGCCGCCCCCTTGAATTTCTTCTCCCGGCCGCCAAGAGAGCTCGGCCCGGGTCGGCGCTTCCTCGCACCGCCCAGACCACCCAAGGCGGCGGACGAACTCGCGCCGTGGTGGCCGGCTCTTGGTTGGTGGCGCGGGGCGACTTACCCCTCAAAGTCATCATCAGGCCAGTCGGCAAAGGTGGCCGAGGGCCTGAGGCCGCCTCCACCTCCTCTGCCTCCTCCTCCTTCGGCGTCGGCCTCCATCACCGCCGCCCCCAAGTCGGGGTCGTCGACGTCGCTCTCGGCCCGATCGGGGACAAATTCGCGGGCCGGCCCCATGGTGCCGACTGAGGGATGGATGAGAGGGTTCTGATCCAATGACTAAAAAAGATTAGAAGTCGGATTCGGCTGAAAAAGGAAAGCAGAATAAGAAGAGAAGCGACTTACAACAGGCGGGGGGTTGGCGCGCGAGTACGGCTCCATGCCGAACTGCCAATCCTCCGAGAGACCGCAGTTCGCGATGTAATTCACCGTGTCCGCCACCTCCGCGTGGGGCATGTCCTTGGAGCACATCCGACTTGGGTCCCGGTGGCCACTCATCTGACATATCATATGAGGCCGGCCTTGGAGTGGAAGGACTCGGCGCGCCACGAAGGCGACCAGCAAGTCGGCCCAGTCAGACCCTCCGACTGCGTTAGCACTCGGAGTCGCGCGACGGCGGTGGCACCAGCAGGAATCAGCGTCTTGGCCCGGTGGGACCAGCTGGGGAGCCTTCCAGCCGATGCGTCGGGTTCGTAAGGCGGCAGGTAGACCCGTTCGCCTTCCGGGGCGATGTTCTTCACATAAAAGTAAGATCGCTGCCACATCTTCACCAATTTGATCAGCGAGATGGTGGGGAACGGGTTTTCGGGCACCGACTTCCGCATCGCGATGAAGGCACCGCACTAGGCTGGCACGCCGGCGACGTGCGTGCCGAGCTTGGACTGGAAGAATTCCCCCCACAACTCGATAGAGGGGAGAACGCCGAGGAAGCCTTCACACAGGGTGGCGAAGGCAGCCAGCAGCACCACCGTGTTTGGTGTAAGGTGGTGCGGCTGGAGCCCGTGGAACTCCAAGAAGGAGCGGAAGAAGCCGTTTGCCGGCAGCCCTAGGCCGCGCATGAGGTGCGAGCGGAATATGACCCGCTCGCTCTCCTCCAGCGCCGGCGATACCTCCCTCGCCGGCGCGGCGCGGGCTCGCACGAGGTCCTTGCTGGGGAGGCGATGTGTCTTGCGAAGAAACTCGATGTGGTCGTCGTCCCTCAGAGCCGTCCCACACGCCGGAGCGCACGGCGGCGGGCGCGGCGGCAGAAGAAGAACTCATCGCCGCGGGCGTGATGAGGTTCGACGCGGCGGCAGCAAAGGAAGGGAGAAGGAAGAGGAAGCAGAGGGAATGAGTCCGCCTACTTATAGTCTCATAGGCTGAGAAACCGATGGGGCGTCGTGGGATTAACTGCGCCCAGGACCCCACGACCCCCACGAAGTTACTGCGCGCAGTTACTGCGCAGGAATCCCAACCGTCCGCACGGCTGCAGCGGATCCGTTCGAAGGCCGAGGCGCGGTAGTGGCTGGCCCCGCCTGCGGGCCTGTCCCGTCACGCGTGTGGGTGGGCAGACTGGCCCGGTCATGTGGCGCCACACGACGGGTCCTCAACGGGCGGCAACTTGGAAGCTTATTAGGCACGCCGTCTGGATCCCGCTATGACTTTCAAACTCGTCAAGAGACGAGACGGCCTCCAGCGAGTCCCGCTCCCAATAGCTGGCTCAAGACAAGACGGCCTCCAGCGAGCCCGATTCCCGATAGTCGGCTTGAAGGAAGACGGCGGGCGAAACCCAGATCCAACAACTGGAAGGAAGAAACTATTGAGGCTCCTCGACATGTCTCCCTCGGAGCCTCATCAGCTTCGGGGACTACTGTCGGAGTAATGGGCCACGGGTAGGCCAACCCGAAGCCCAAAACCTTTCAAGACATCGGGGCAGGCGACGCCCCTCAGGAATCCCGGGACGGAGGGCCGTCTCTGGGAGTCGGCAGCAGCGCTGCCGACTATCCACTCGCGGCCGAGTCCCAGGGATGACAACAAGAAGAGCCGACTCCTAACTGGCGGCTTCCAGAGAAGCCGGCCATGCGGAGTCGGCCCGCGACTCCAACCACCCTCTGCCTTCGTAAGAAGGGACGGGACGGGGAACGGCCGCAGTACGGCCCGCTCCCGCCCCGATTACCGAGGGCAGGCATGGCCACAGTGCGCCGTACCAATGGAGATCTCCGTCCGGCGCAACACTGTTGCCATGCCACCCCTGACATCAGCCCTAGTGGCGGAACCCTGTACCCACCTCGGCCCGCCTGTACGGCCCAGAGACGGCGGGTCCCGCCGGTCAGCAGGGGTACAGAAGACGGCGAAAGTGCCACAAGACGGACCCCGTGGGAGTCGGCCTCCAAGAGTCGGCCGGCCCCTCCCACGGGCCCCGCACGCCATTAACCAGACAAGACGGGGAATGGCAACAGTGATCGCCCATCAGGCGGCGGCACTGTTGCCACGATCCCATGACCAAGACAGCGTCATTAGAAGCACGGCTACAGTAATCCGCAGCCGGCAAGACCCGCCCGTGGAGGACAAGGCCTGTCGGCTCCGTACCAGGCCAGTCGGTGGGGCCCACAAGCCGGCGGACCCCAGTAGTCTGCGGAGAAGACGGCGGCCTGAGAGACAGACGGCTGGGACCCGTGCCCAGCCGGATTACCATTGTACCCCCGGGGGATAGGCCTATATAAACCCCCGGGGCACCCATGCAAAGGGTTTGATTCTCCTACCTCCAGGAAACAGCTCAAGGAGCAACGTTGTATACACTTTGCCATAGTGATCATGCGGAGACCCCGCAGAGCAGCAGTAGGGGTGTTATCTCCTCGGAGAGCCCCGAAGCTGGGTAAGATTCGCCGGCGTGCATGCCTACGCCTCATCCCGCTTCCAGGCACCGGCGACGTTCTACTCGCCCCCACCATGATAAGCCATCCCTTGGCATATGTCGCACCCAACCCCCGACACAGAGGTTGCACACTTTACCCAGAAGATCCGAGGAACTTTCGTGTCATCCACGACCCGCGATACCTAAAGTACCCGGGGTAAGCACCCGATCACTATCTTTCCCTAGACGAAACTAACAAGGAGTCCACTCGTTGTTCCGTATCCTCACGATGTACATCGTACGAGACTCACTCGAGATCGTACCATCTGAGAGGGGACGCAACGGTGTATCCGGTGCCCTGTAAAAACAGTCATGGCCGCCCTACCTGGCACGACCCCATCCCGAGAGAGAGCACCAACTCTCCCCCGTCACTAGTAATGCGGGCTCCAAGCTAGTATCGGCCTAGGTAATCAATAATGCCCTTTCCCATACAAGGGTAGAGTGGTTGCGCATGTCAGGTTTGAATAACAGTCGCAACTTAAACCAATCCGTTTTGAAAAACAACACACACACTTGCCTCGGTACACCACTTCGTCATCAAGTGGCTACCCAACTCATCATCTCCCTCGGGCATAAGTGGCACCCGATGGGGTTTTCGAAAAGTCCTTTGAAAATACTTTGTCTCCATCACCATGCATATTCCCGTCCCTTTTTGCGTAGCAACTACTTTAGCATCCTAGCTATTCCCACCGGCATAACCCTCATAAGGAGGTAGGGTCATGCACAATGCAAGTATCAACGAGGAAGTAACGGAGGCAAACCATCAAAGTGGTTCCACCTCATCATGATTCCATTGCAACAACAATATGGTGCTATATGTCATGCATAAAAAGGGATTCATGGACATGGTCAAAGGGCTGCTTGCCTTGGTCTTCAAAGTCTTCCAGTTCTTCAAATCCTTCTCCTTCTTCTACTTCTTCAGCAACTTCGTCTAATACAGGATCTAATCGTCGCAAGAAAATAACGAGAAAATAAGGCAATAGTAAAACAAAATAACCAAAGTGCTCAGAAAAATGTCAACTTATTTTTGATAAATACTAGGGGGAACTCTAAGAAGGGGAAAATTATTAGTTATGGATTTGGAGTTGTATGATAGGAGAAATGGATTTTCAGAGGGGAATATAAATGCTCAAATTTGAATTCAAATTTGAACAGTGCAGAAAAGTTTGATGGATATTTATGAAAGTTACACCATTAAATAGGTGGGATTTTTCTAAGATTTTAGGAGTTGGAATTATTTCATTTGGATAAATATTTTATCCTGTGGATTTTTTATAAAACAGACAGAAAAAGGAAAAGAAAAGTGGCACTATGCCACTGGGCCAGAAAGGCCACAGTGCAGCAGGCCCAGAGGGGATTCAGCCCGTGCGAGGCTGCCACGTCGAAGGCGTAAAGGCAAAATACGCCTTCAGCCGACGCAACGAACTGGTACGCGCGCGCGTGCATTTAGAACCTGACGGGTGGGGGCCACCCGTCATAGTGTGAGGCTGACTGACGGGCCCCACGACCGTCGTCTTCAACCTCGGCCCAGAGAGGGAGGGTAAGCTCACCGGCGACGTTTCCGGGCACGGCGGGGTGAGCTAATGGTACCGCTGGACTCCTCGTCGTGTCGCCGTTCGGGTGGTGCCGGAGTTGGTCGCCGGGGTGGCCGGGTTCGCCGGCGACGAGGAAGCCAGCGGCAGAGCTTCGGGAGGTGCTTTCCCCGATCGATTTCGGCTGCAAAAGAAAGGGGAAACAGAGGGGGAATGATCAGGGAGGTGTGGCGGGTCCAGATCGAGAGAGAGGAGGGGCGGAGAGAGCCCGTACCCCGAGATCGACGACGACCCGAGGCGGCGGAGCTCGAGCTCGATCTCGATCTCGGTTGCTCCTGGAGGAGAGTGGAGGGCATAGGGGGCCTATTTGGAATAGGTAGGAGCGAGTGGTGGTGAGTGAGAGGCTCGGGGAGGCCTTTAAGTAGGCGAGCCATGGCTCACCGTAGACCCGTGCGCCGGCGAGGTTGTTGCCATTGCTGTGGGTCACGGGAGCGCGCGTGGGCATGTCTGGGGTGCTCATGGGTTCGGTCCTGAGCGAGGGAAAGAAGAGAGAGAGAGGGAGCAGGGGGCCAGAGGCACCGCGCGTGTGAGCACACTCACTGGTGTGCTCGGGCGGTCGTCGTGCGTGCGAGCTGGGGCGAGAGGAGGGAGAAGGAGGAGGGGGGACAGAGGCATAGCATGCTGCGGATGTCGAGGAGCATCGGCTGACATGAGGGGGAGAGACAAGGTGGCCGGAGGTGGTTGGCAGGGGGTGGCTACAGTGCGGGTGTGCACTGTAGCGTGCTCTGGAGCACGCCAATTGCATGCCTTTGGCTTGTAGGGCGCGGCCACTTGTGTCTAGGTTGTTTAGGGAGGAGTAAACAAAGGTGGAGGGCCTTGGATGCCCTGGACAGCCAGTAGGAGAGAAGAGAGGTTGAGGGAGAGAGGGAAATGGGCTGTCCAGAGAGAGAAAGTTGGGTTTTACCCCTCCAATAACTGAGCTATGGAGTTGCCATTGCTATAGGAGGTGCAAGGGGACTAGGAGGGGCTGTGGTACAAAGTTGAGGCCATGGAGAAGAGTGGAAGTGGTCAAAACAGGGGGTTTAGTAAAATGGCAGAAGGTGTTTGTTGCTGGTTTGGGCAAGAAGATGAACTCCTCTTGTCATAAGGCTTGACAGGGTCAAATGGCATGAGAAAATAAGGGGTTTCACCAATATTGAGTTCATTTGGGCAAAGTTGCCAATGCAACTTTTGTAAACCCTAGAAATTAGCAGAAATGAACTTGTGTAGATCTAGTTGAGAAAATCACTTCTCCTTGATGCACCACTTGGTGCAATGGCCTCATTTGGTCATGTGAACATTCTCACAAAAGTTGGGGTCAAGGAGAGAAAGTTGGTAGTACAAAATAGTTAAAATTTGATTTTGGTCAGAGAGGGTTTTGGGGCACTTTGATCAAGATAATATTCTCTCCAACTTGTGCCATTTGGTATAGATGAATAATTAGACCATTTGAGCATGTTCACCAAGTTTTAGAACATTTGGACATGTTTGGCAATGTAAAGTTGCTCAAACTTCAAAATGGAAAGAAATGGTTTTGAGGAGATTTCATGGGGTTATACTATTCTCCATGACATGGTACTTGGCAAGATCATCAAAAATGTCATATGTGACATGCTAGCATTTTCTTGGATTTATTTGAAAATATTTCTTATAGAAATATTTCAAATATTTGAAATGAGCTGAAAAGGTTTTGGGAGGTTTTGTTCAATATTTTGAACATGACCATGTGTTTAAACTCTTATATATGGAAAATATATGTCCACTGAGTTTCCCTGATTTTTGTCAAATATTTTTGAAACAATAAAATAATTTTTCCCTATTAAAGACCATTTCTGGCCTTAAGAAAAAGCTTTTAAATAAAATAGGAAAATAACTTTTAAAATTATATTTTTGTGGTTTATGAGAGTCCCATATCTAATAGGATTCAAACATACCTTTGGAAAGATTTTTACTGCCATTAACTAAGTACTTGCTGTGCAAACCTCAATTCAAGGGTTTTTGGAAAAACTAATTTTTGAGAATACTTTTTGGCCAAATTATTTTTGTAAGAAAATACTATATTGCTCTATACACATGGCATGATCATTGGGCAGAAGTTTGGGGCAAGGAGATGAAGTATAGAAGGTGGAGTTGTGTTGACTTTAAAGAGCACTTGAAAAACACAAAGAGAAAATCAACTCCAAATAAAAGCCAAATAATGTAAAAGTTTTTGTCAAACCACACTTTATCATCATTTATTAGCTTAAGTGTTGTGGCATGTAAATCAGGGTGTGACAATCTATCAATCATACCATGTTCTTACATCAAAGTACTGCTGTTGGGTATCCCGCATCAGTCACTCATGATTGGACGCTTTTAACATGGCAGTTTGATAGTGGTTGCATCTTGCATTGATTTCTACATTGTACTGCTTCTAATTTTTCGAAATACCACTTATGACAAGACACTTTTAACTAGGCATAGTAATATTGATTGCATCTTTCATATGGTGTCTAGCTTGCATTACTTCTATTTTCTTGAAAATCCGTCTGCTTAGTTTACACATCGTAGCTGTCAATATGTCACACCGTCCTATTTTTCTACATATTTCATCCTCATACGGTTGTCTTACATCAAAGTATTGCTTGTCTGTATCATGCATCAATGAGTTCTGAAGAGCGATTTTATTATTTTGTGTTGTGGGTATGCCGTGACATGGCAATGTCAAAAAAGAGTAAGGAAAAGAATATAGTAGGGAATGGTGTTACTCGTCGGGTGAAACAGAAAAGGATCTGCCCTCGAGATTCTGCTCGTACTTATAGTGCAGTAGAAGGTCCAAGTCCACCGGCTAAATCTACAAACATATTATCACCCGCTCCACCAGCTTCAGCATCTGCTTCAACTATACCAGCATCTCAATGAGTTACTCCTTCGTTTGCTCCAGAATTGGCCAGTTCCCAAGCTACATTCACACCTAACACCACTTCCGAAACACTGCTGACACAACAGGACTTGGCAAGATCAGATGAATCTCATGTGCATCAACACCAAGACGGTACCTGACCGAGTCAAGTTGCAGTTGCATGCTCCTTTATATGTACTCTCACATTTTGATGTGTACTAACACTTTCCATATTCGTTGTTGAACTAGCACCACGGCGCAAGCAGAAACACTTTCCATATATGCCACGGCGCAAGCGGAAACAAAATCTAAAGGAGGAAGAATGGAGATCCATTTTGAGGTAGGTTTAAAAAGGCCACGTGATGCTACAGAGTCAACCAAGTTAGTATCTGAGGCAGCCATTGCCGTTAGGTGTCATGCATGTATCCTCCCAACGTGGATCCAGTACAGGAATGAGAAAGACAATACCCAGTTTAACACCTTCCTTGACCATTTATCCGTAAGTAATGTTATTCATCGCAATTTGTAATATTGTCTTGCTCTGTGCCATACTTTCTAGCTTCCTCCTAATAAGACTCACATTCTTTTTTCAACAGATGAGGTTCAAGTTGGATCCGAAAGATGATGCAACTAAAAAGCATGCACTCATGTTTTCAGTCTGCTCTACGAAAGTATCAGTACCACCTTAGAAAATCTCACTTTGAAGGCAAGGCTAACAATGAAATCGCCCAAACATCTCAAGTGGAATATATTACAGATGAAGACTGGACAGCCCTTGTTAAACACTAGTCTGATCCAAAGTATCAGGTAGGGTAGTATATGTATTTGATTAGACCACATATTGAACTTGTATTTATGTATGTGCCTCACAAGTGTATCTTCTTCTAGGATAACTATTTGAAGAACAAGACCAACCTTTCTAAAGTGAAATTCCAACAGACAACAGGATCTCGTAGATATATTGCACACTGCGAGGCTCTTGTAAATAGCTGCTACTTCCTTCTTTTTTCTGTGCCATATTATCGTATCTATAGTGACTTGTTCTAGATACAGAGAAAAACCCGTGCGAACCAAAAAGAACCTGAAGCGAGTGCAGTGCAAATCTTCAAGGATTGCCACACCAGCAAGATGAAGGGCATGAGCACACCAGTTCAGGCCGCTATTGTAAGTCCTTACTCCTCCTGCATTTGAACTGATTGGTATTGTGATGTGTTCATTTAACTGCTTGGTTTGCAGCCAATGTCAGTTACTCTGTTCACTTTTATACAAAGTGGGTTTGCCGGGGCGATTTACTTCACCGCCTCAGCCCTTACCGCCAGCAGCATTCTGACCCTTTTCCTTGTCACTCGTCTCACACTCTGCTCTCTATCTCTTAACAAGCTGCTCAAACTAATAACACTCTTGAAGGTCGTGGCCTTTGGTTCGATTAATCTTGCAATACAGCCCATCACCTTTCCTGGCAGTCAGTGCACACGGCAGCTTCCTTGACGGGGACCTCAACTTTGGCCTTCTTGCTGCTACTAGGCGTACCGATCCTTCAACAGTTCCGCGTCTTACTGCGCTTCTTGCTCTTCTTCTGACTGGTTGATTCATCATCATCTTCTGAATCAACATTGGTGCAATATTTCTCTCCGGGAGCTTCCTTCCCTCCTCCATCCGAGCACACTTATCCACCAAAGTGTAAAGCTCCTTCACAGTCTTGGGCAACCGCACGTTCATCTTGGAACAAATCCGACGGTTGTACACATTGGACTGGAAGGAAGTTATCATAGCTGCTGGATGGATATTTGGGATGTTTCTATGGACTTTGCTGAATCTCTGTAAATACTTACGGAGGGTCTCTCGTTCCTTCAGCTGAAGAAGCTGCAAATCGCTGGGTCGACCTGGCTCTTGATGGCTGTCGGTGAAGGCGCCAACGAACTCGTGGCACGGGTTAGCCCACGATGAGATGGAGTTCTCTGGCAAGTGCATCAGCCAGGACCTCACATTGGAATTGAGGGCCAACGGGAAGTAGTTGGCAAACACCTTCTCATCTCTTCCCCCGGCAGCCTGAACAACGATGGTGTATATGCTTAGAAACTCTGCTGAGTTCAGTCTCCCATCGTACTTCTCGGGTATCTCTAGCATGAATGTGCGAACGGACGGCCAACGGACTTGCCACAGCTCACGAGTAAAAGGCATGGCACCCAGCCTCAAAACGTAGGCACCCACCGATACCAAGCGCATGCTCGTCGATGTTAGGGTCGTCGCACCCGTCAGTCTGGCAGTGGTTGCCACGGCGTCGCTCAATGAAACGCACACTTTTCCCACTCGCCTATCCTCCGTGGCTCACCGTCAGCCTGGACGTGCTCGAGGGCCAGAGGAGGCCATCGAGACATCGTTGGCATCTTGATTTTGTTGCGCTCATGCTGGCTATCATGGCGGGGACTGCACCATGGGGACGGCCCCTTCTGTACGGTCAGCAGCAAGGGCCGTCGTCGTCACTTGGGAGGCCTTGGCGGGCCATCTCGCCGTGAGCCCCCAACTTTGGCGAAACTGAGAAGACTCTGGATGGTGGCACACCATTTGCCCATCTGCTCGGCTGCTGGTGGAAACCTCAGCAGCAGCTGAGCCCGCGCCATGGCTTCCGTGGTTGTACTTGGTATGGGTGATGAAGAAGTGGATCACGCCGTTGCTCGGCTCCTGAGGGTGCCAGCGGCGATAGCACCGCGCCCGTGCTGCTGCGGGGCAGCCGTATAGACGACGGGGTGGCGCGGTGAGGGTGCTCGAGGGCCTGCGGCTCCGTCGGGCGCAACAATTTGGTGGACCCGTCCCAGGGGAGGCTCACACGCTGCGGTCGCTCCCGTGGTGGGGGCGGCCGGAGGGTGGCGATTCGCTTCGGTCAGAGCGACATTGCTGCGGCTGTGCCTGTCGGCGGGAGGAATGGGCGCGAATGGAAGAACCCCTTCGTCCATACCTTGTGGAGTGTGGTCGTCGAGGCGTTGCTGATGCTACTTTCCTTCGGTTTCCTCCGCTCCTACGTTAGCTGCAAGGGAAGTGGTGATGGCGCCACATGTGCCGACCACGTCCCCAGCGGCGTCCACATCCTCGCGTGCCTCCGTACCTCCAGCAGCGTTAGAGGCCGCGGGTGGCGGAGCCTTCGAGGTGGATGGATGAGCCGAAGCACCGGGTTTCTTCTTGGGTGCCATGGATGATGGCACCGTCGAAGGTGAAGACGGTGATGAAGATGACTAGCTGCATACGCTTTCAGGTTCGCACAAGCAATCCCCCTACCTGGCGCGCCAAATATGTCGCGGGAAACCGCGACCACCTATGGGACCTGAGGGCCCCTTGCTGGTTCGGTAGGGGGACATCGCATTGCACAAAGAGCAGACCAGCGTGGGGTAGCGTGGCAGGGATCACACAGGCAATTTTACCCAGGTTCGGGCCGTCGTGAGGCATAAAACCCTACTCCTGCTTTAGTGGATTGATGGTGGAAAACTGCTCGATAGGGGTTGCCTCGGGGTGACTGTGGCTATGAGCGTATGGGTGTGTGCGTTGTCTAACTTTCCAGCCCTTTCTATGGTTGCCATGGGCCTCCTTTTATAGACTAAGGGGTCACCTTTGTTTTTTGACTATAAACAGTAGGGTAAAACCCCACTGCAATTTTTATTAAATAAAACACAGAGAAACAAAGTAGTCTGAAAGGCTTGAGGTAAGCCTAAGAAGGAAAAAAGACTAGAAAAACTAAAAAAGAAGGAAACAAGAAAGAAATAGAAAGAAAAAAGAAAAACTAGACTATCCTAAGAACAGATATTACAATAAGTTGTCAAGCCAAGCTGCAAACTACCTCTCATGCTTCTTCTTCATTCAATATTTGAGAAGCCCCAGTTCCTCCAGAAATATGAACTTCCACCCTTGGAATGAAGGTGCAATATTTTCAAAGATCTTATTGTTTCTGGTAATCCAAATGGCCCAGGCTCCTAGAATGATTATCTAAATGTAGAATGGATACCTTAGCTTTTCTTTGAGGTCTTGGAAAGCTTCTAACACAGACAGGTTTGGAGCTCTTGTTGGACAAATGAAGTCCCAGCATTGTTGAACAAATGGACAGCCCCAAAAGAGGTGGTGCAGTGTTTCTTCTTGTTGACAGCCTCCCACAGCACAGTTGTACTTCTCCAACACAAAATTCTTTCTTCTAAGTAAGTTTCTAGTGTTGACTCGATCATGGAGAAGTTGCCAGAAGAAGACTTTATGCTTTGGTTGGCAAGAACTCTGCCAGATCCAGTTGAAGTGTGGGGGAGTCTGTTTGTGACCAATTAAGACTCTATATGCTTTGATGGAGGAATAGTGCTCAGTCCCCCAAATGTAGCTCCATGTGTCCAAAGAGTCTAAATGCTCAGATTGTCTCATGGCTATACAAATGTCTTCCATTTGTAAGAATTCCTCATAGGCCTCAGTTGTTAAGGGGAGGAAGAATAAATCCTGCAGGTATTCAGTCTGCAATACTTGTTGAATATTCAGCTGGGGGTTTCTAACAAAAGAGAACAAGTGAGGAAATTGATGTTTCAGTATAGCTTGGCTCCATAGATCATCCCAAAAGAAAGCACCGACCCCATCACCCACATTACATCTTGCAATAGCCTTGTATTGATCAATGAGGGCTATGTTTGATTTCCACCAGAATGAACCAATCATGTTGTCCCCTGGTACGTTCCCATCACTGTAGTATGTTTCCCAAATCAAGTTGACCCAGGAAATATCATGCCTGTTGAAAAATTTGTGAAGATTTTTCATGAGCAGGGTTTTGTTATGTGTAAAGATATCTAGAACCCCTAAGCCTCCCTGGTCTTTTGGTCTGCACACTGTAGTCCATGCCACCAAGGCAGGCCTTTTGTCCTCCATATTAGGCCCTCTCCAAAGACAATGTCTCAAGTATTTAATGATCTGCTTTTTTATAGTAATAGGTATGTCCAAACAGCACATGAAGAAGACTGATAGAGATGTCATGACTGACTTGACCACCAGTAATTTTCCAGCTTGGGTCATGAAGATAGAGATACCAGCCACTCTTTTTGCAATCCTGTTAACTAGGGGGAGACATTGTTCTACACTTGGTTTGTATATTCCCAGGGGCATGCCAAGGTAGGTAAATGGGAATTGTCCTCTAGCACACTGCAAGGTGTTTGTAAAAATTTCTACCCTGTCTTCAGCAATATTCAAGGGTACCATGATGGACTTGCCATAATTAACTTTTAGTCCAGTTGCTGTGGCAAAAGTATTCAGGAGTGCCTTTAAGCAGAATAACTGCATAGAATCAGCTTGCATAATCAGTAAGGTGTCACCTTGTCGGATCACGGGTTCCGGCAGACCCTTAAGGTTCGAACTCTGGGGTGCGCGCGGAGATCGTGCCCTCTACCTCTCCGTCTCGCAAGGAACTAACTACTGCAAGAACAACACAAAAGACACAGGATTTATACTAGTTCGGGCCACCATTTTGGTGTAATACCCTACTCTAGTTTGTGGTGGGTGGGTTGCCTCTTGGGCTGATGAGGAAGAACAGTACAAGGAAGAACAACCTCGCGAGGGCCTGTTCTTGGTTGGAGGGATGAACTGCTAGGGGCAGTTCGATGGCCCTTCTCTCTCTCTCTACTTGCTGCTCGATTCTAGATGCTAGATCAGGTGTGATCTAGGTCCGGTCTCGGTCCGATCTCATCCGATCCCTCTAGGTCTGATCTGGGTCTCCCCTACTCTGGGTGTGGCTAGTCCTATTTATAGGCAAAGGCCCTGGGCCTCTCCCCAAATATTTGAGCGGGAAGGGCGCCAACAATTGGCCAATTCGAAGGGGAACATCTGGTACACTTATCCTGACTAAAGTTGGTCTTCGCCTGCCAAAGGCCCTGTGGTGACGCCGTCTTGGGCTCCATGGTAACCTCCTTCCCACTGTTGGACTGGTCTTGGTCTTGTTGCACCAAAATGGGTGCCTTTGCTTGATCCTCTCGCCTGCGCTTGCCCCCTTTGCACCAAAGAGGAAAGGGAGACGCTGCGCGGGCTGGCGCCCGCCTGGCACCCTTTGGTCGTCATGGCTTGCGTCATTGGCACCTCGTGAGGTACCCCGCCTTGATCTCTCCGCCTCCTCGCGAGCCAGCCTGAGGAGGCTGTGTTTGAGGAAGCGCTGTGTCGTCCGCCTCGCGAGGGTCTTGAGTCTCGTGTTGATGAAGCTGGGCCGCGCTGGGCCCCCATTTGAGCCACGCCGCAGGCCGCAGGCAGGCAAGTCTAGGGACCCCCGTTACCAGAACGCCGACAGTAGCCCCCGGGCCCAAGGCGCGCACGGACTTGGCCGTGCCGAGAGGCGAAAGGGCAAGGGTGAAGCGTCGCGGGCCCTAATAGCCTGCGGCCTTGGGCTCCGCGTGGCGGTTGATTGGACATGGGTGTCTCCACTTCCCCACGATGCCTTGGTGACCACGCGGATTTGACAAGTCCCTGCATGCAAATCGTGTCATGATTACCTGCGATCGTGGAGGCCGACGGTTGGCCTTCGTCGGCTATATGTACGGCACCGGGCGTGCCCTTCCAATCCATCTCTCCTTGCTTCCTCCTCTGGCTCAGTTCTTGCTCCGTCTCGGTGTGATGGCTCCAATTCGCCGGTTCTCTGCCGCGGAGAAGGGAAAGGCTCCCTGAGAGGGGCCAGACCCTCTCCCACCGAAGAAGCGACCTGCTCCCCACGGCCGCGATGAGGAGCGCCGTCAGGTGGCGCCGAGGCATTGGTACGAGCGGCTTCCGCCGGGGTTCCCGCTTCCTCTGCATGCCGCGGACCTTGAGGGGGAAGGTGCTGGTTCCCGCGGCCAGCGCCGTCGTAGGCGCAGACGGGTCACAAAGGTGTCGGTCGTCCCTCATAGGGTCCATGCAGAAGGCTCCTCCCGCGAGCTTGTGCTCCACGCCGCCATGCCTCCTTGAACCTGGATTCGCCTTCCTTCCTTCTTCGCCTCCATCTTCCGACAGGGAAGACTCCTGGAGTTGTGGCTGCAGCACGCCGACTGCAGCACTCCTGCGACCGAGGCAGAGGTCGTGATCACTGCCTCGGGCGAGGTCTTCATGACTCGCGGCTGGGGCAAAATCGCTCGGGGTTGCAGAGCGAGGGGCGCCCTCACGATCCACCTGGAGTATGACAGCGCCTCGGTGATGTTCTTCAAGATTTTCAACGCGATTGGCCGTCGGCTGGAGTGCTGCCCCAGGGGAGGCAGCCAGGACCCTGCCGCGGCGAGGGCTGGGCCCGCAGGCCGCTCCTCGGACAGCTCCACGAGCGACGGGGGCACCGGAGGATCCAGCGACTCCAGCGAAGTCTTCGCGACTCCGAAGACGAGCGACGATAGCTATGAGCCTGCGAGCTAACGCCGCTCCCGGAGCAGGGCAGGCTAGCTTGGTCGTCGCCGACCCTGATTCGTATGGGGTTGGCGCCGGTGCTTGACGGCCCACTGTTGATGATGGCATCTGTTGCCAGGGCGCGTGTAGCTAGCACCCTTTAGGATCCATTCCCTGCGAGGAATCACATTGCGCCCCATAGGGGCTTGTAAGTTGGTTGTGATCCTTGTTATTAATATGTAACCCTTCTTATGGATCTGCGTGAATCGCAAATTCTATCATAGTTTGGTTCTCCCTTTCACACCTCGCGAGGGCTTGGTGCTCTGCGTCGACGGGTCCCAGTCCCAAGGCGGCGTCAGCCGTCGCTGGTATGCCAGGTCGCGATGCCGTGGTCAAGGCCAGGAGGTGAGCGACCCGGGGTCCGGTAAGAGCCCCTGAGTCGTGATGCTCAGGAGGCCCCCCTTGGCGCCCAAGCAGCTGTCGCTCGGTGAGAAAGGGGAGCAACTTCGCTAGTACGGAGTCGCGTTGGGTGAGGAGGTAGCGTTACGGTAGCTAATGTTTTGGATGATGACTTATCTTCGAGGATCGGGGATCATCCCAGCGCGTCGCCGGGTCCGAGGGGTAGCTTGAGTGGAGTCACCTGCCGTGGTCCTCGCGTGCCCCTTCTCCCTCGCCTTTGCTCCCCTTTCTGCTCTACGTCCTCGGGTCCCGGCCCTCGAGCTGGTCTCAGCCGTCGCTGGTACGCCAGGTCGCGATGCCGTGGACAAGGCCAGAGGGTGAGGGCTAGAGAGCCAGTAGGAGCCCTGAGTCGCGATGCTCAGGCGCCCCCCTTTAACGTGCAAGCGGTTCGCGCGGGCAAGGGTGAAGGGAACGCCGTGAGGGCCCTAGCTAGTGCAATTCCCTTTATGGACCCTACAGATTCATCATAGGGAGGAGACGGGGCTGTCGTGGCAGCCATCAGTTGGTCGTTAGTCGCCAAGGAGATCGCTAGCTGGAGCGGGTGAGGTGTGTCTGGGCACCCGTGAGCCAGCGCGGGACTCACGAGGCCCTACCTCTAGGTGGGTTGCGCCCGGCACTGGGCCATATCTTGAAATGTGTCCTTGCAAAATTTGGTTAGATGCCGGCACTCTATGTCCTCGGGTCCCGGCCCTCGAGCTTGTCTCAGCCATCGCTGGTATGCCAGGTCGCGATGCCGTGGACAAGACAAGAGGGTGAGGGCTGGAGAGCCAGTAAGAGCCCTGAGTCGCGATGCTCAGGCGCCCCCCCCTTTAACGTGCAAGTGGTCGACATGGAGAAGGAGAGGTGTCGTGGATGGCGTCGAGCAATTAAGCATGATAGGTGAATGCATAATTGGAAATAAACGCGAAGGGGATACATGCCGCTGGGCCTAGCCCGAGTGGCCTGGGGATGATGCAGCCCGTGGGGCGCCCCCAGCAAACCAAGCTAACGACTAAAGAAATGAAAAGGGATACATGCCACAGGGACGGACCCACGCGGCCTGGGAGTGGCGCAACCCTGGGAGGGCGCTCCCAGCTGGGAATGAAACTTGAAGGATGTCACCTGAAGATGTCGTGGACGAAATGGCGTTGGTGTAGCAGACTCGGTGGGCTGCGGGAGCCGATCCTCACGAGCCCCCTGGCCCTGGGGCCTCGGGAGGCTCCGGAGGCACTGGTGACTCCTCTTGAGCTGTCTCCATCTCCGCCAGAGCCGCAGAACGCCTGCCTTCTAGCGCCTCCAAGATGCTCCTCATGAGGTGCTGGTACACCGCAGCCACGCTCGGCAGGCCGTAAGTCATGCGAACATAGCTGTGGGGCGGTCCTCCGCAGCGCCCCACTCGGGAGGGCCAGAGGCGCTCCATCGTGGCGATATTATTGAGCCCCAGTACATCGACGCAGACGCGCAGCCCACCATCCTCGCCTGGATGGGGAGCCACAGTCGATAGGCGGCGGCAGCCTCTCATGACTCTTGATTCCTGTAGTTCTTGAACGGCTTTGTTGACGAACTCCTGCTGGTCTGACCCTCCTTGTCTTGCTCCTTCTCGAGGGAAACGTGCTTCGAAACACGCCTCCAGGTGGTGCCCTAACGCCTCCCTCGTGACCTTGGCCAGGTCGGTGGCCCTCCAGGGGAGAGCCCCCGAGCCTTGCCTGAGGAGGGCGCCGGGCGCGCTTTCCTATGCGATGGAAGGAGGGTTCCCCTGGGCAGGCATGGGCCCTGAAGGGCCTGCCTCCTGAGGGGCCGAGCCTGGCGACGTCTTCTTCTTCTTGGGGGTGGTCTCAGGAAGCCTCCTGCTCCAGCGATCTGGGTCTTCTAGTGACGCAGCCTGGAAAGCTCGCTCCAGGGAACACACTGCATCCTTCTCTTCACAGGGCACCGTGATGACGCCGCCACTTCCTGGCATCTTGAGGACGTTGTAGCCGTGGTCAGTCACGGCCATAAACTTGGCCAGCGCTGGGTACCCGAGGATGGCGTTGTACGGCAGGCGGATGTGAGCGATGTCGAAGTCAATGAGCTCGGTGCGGTAGTTGCCGCGGTTCGCAAAGGTGACTGGAAGGCGGACCTGCCCGATCGGGTCTGTGGAACCGTCGGTGACTCCGGAGAAAGGCTTGGTCGGCTGAAGCTGGTCATAGGGCACTTGGAGTTTGTTGAACATTTCCACGGACAAGACATTGAGCCCTGCCCCTCCGTCGATGAGGGTCCTGTTGACTAGAGCATCAGAAGCACTCCAGCCATGGCCGCGCACTTGAGCTGGTCTGCTGAGCTGAACGTGCTGGTGCAGGCTGACCACCTGAGGGGACGCGTTGCTTCGAGCTTGGGGAGAACTGCGTTCACTTCGCGAGCAAACTGCTTGAAGATATGCTGAGAGGCTGGGGCTTGGGCTTCGCCCAGGATGCAGGCGCTGGCGCGCGGCTCTTGGAAGCCCCCAGCCCCCTCGTCTTGGTGACGGTCTTCATTCCTCCTTGGCTGAGGCGGCAGCGGCGACAGGTCTGGGTTGCCATGAGGGCGATCCTCACGAGGCTGGTCCCTCCAGTCCTCCTCGCGAGGCGGATCACGCCAGCGGTCCTCGCGAGGTTGGTCGCGCCAGCCTTGGCGTGGACCGCGATCTTCCCAGCATCCTGGGTTCCTTCCTCCTCCTCGGCCGTAGCCCCGATCAGCAGGGTCAGGGCGTCGGCCGACTCTTCCTTCTCGCACGGCGCGGAGTTCTTGGCATTCGTTGGTGTTGTGGGTGTGGAGGTCATGGTACACACAGTACCGGCTGCCCCTGGAGGATTCGGGCAGATCCTTGCCCCGCTTGGTGTCCGGCTCTGCCGCGAGCACGTCAGCCCCCTTGCGCTTCACATCCTTGGCCTTGGGCTTCTTCTCTTCTGGGTCTGCGGAAGGTAGCTCAAGGAGGGAGAGGCGCCCCTCCTCAGCCCTGGCGCACTTGATCGCCAAGTTGAACAGCTCCAGGGAGGTGCAGAGGTCTTCGTGCATCGCCAGCTCCTCCTTCATCTTGACGTCGCGCACGCCATCGGAGAAGGCTGAAATGATGGCTTCCTCGGACACCGTGGGGATCTTGAGGCGCGCACTGTTGAAGCGTTGGATGTACTTTTGCAGGGTCTCCCCAGGTTGCTGCTTGATGCGGTGCATGTCACTCACGGCGGGAGGCCTGTCGCGGGTACCTTGGAAGTTGGCGATGAAGCGAGTACGCATCTGGTCCCAGGAGGAGATCGTGCCTAGGGCCAGGTTCAGGAGCCAGGTGCGAGCACCTTCCTTCAGCGCCATGGGGAACCAGTTGGCCATGACCTTTTCGTCTCTGTTGGCAGCTTCGATTCCCAGCTCGTAGAGCTGGAGGAACTCTGTGGGATCGGCCGTGCCATCGTAGCGAGGAGGCAGGTCCGGCTTGAACTTGCCGGGCCATGCGACGCTGCGCAGCTCAGCGGTGTAGGCGCGGCAACCTGCGGTGACCGCGGGACGTTTCGGTTGAGGGAGAGCTTGGCCTTGCGGGTCCCCTTGTGCTTCTGCGGGGAGCAGCGCGGGGTCTTGATGCGCCGGAGCCGAAGCGGGGTCTCAGCGAACCGGAGCAGGGAGCGCTTGGGCGGCCTCTTGCGGTCGTGGGACTTCTTGGCAGCTCCGTTCCTGCAGGGCCGGCGCTTGACGGAGCGGGTTCCGCCCAGGGGCTGTGCGCCTTGGGGCCATGGCGTCTTCTTGGAGAGGGGGCGGCTGGAACGCCCCTGGAGTTTCGTTGCCCACGCGTGCCAGAGTGCGACGCAGCGGTGCGGACGGCGCGGGGGAGCCCCCTGCGGCGCGGACGAGCTCGGCGACGCGATCGAGCCACTCCTCGTAGACGTCGTCGACGGGGCGGTAGCGCAGGAGCTCGTTCGCCGCGATGAGCGCAGCCTGAGCCTCCAAGGGCGCGCGGAGCGCGCGGGACGAATAGCCGGCCGGGGTGAGCGACGGAGTAGCGGTGCGGCCGTCTCGCCGCACGGACGGGTGCTGAGAGGATGCCTGCTGGTCGTTCCCCGCCGGGCCGGTGGCGGCGTTGATTGTGGGCGACGGGGAACGACAAGGACGCCCAACAACGGGGGCCGTCTGGACGACGCGGGAAGCGATGGCGGCCCGGCGCTCAGCGCGGGCCCGACGAGCGTCGGACATGGATGCGACGGTCGGAGGAGAACGGAGTGGTGGAAAACAGATTGCGGTGCACCCCTACCTGGCGCGCCAAATGTCAGATCACGGGTTCCAGCAGACTCTTAAGGTTCGAACTCTGGGGTGCGCGCGGAGATCGTGCCCTCTACCTCTCCGTCTCGCAAGAAACTAACTACTGCAAGAACAACACAAAAGACACAGGGTTTATACTAGTTCGGGCCACCATTGTGGTGTAATACCCTACTCTAGTTTGTGGTGGGTGGATTGCCTCTTGGGCTGATGAGGAAGAACAGTACAAGGAAGAACAACCTCGCGAGGGCCTGTTCTTGGCTGGGGGGATGAACTGCTAGGGGCAGTTCGATCGCCCTTCTCTCTCTCTCTCTCTCTACTTGCTGCTCGATTCTAGATGCTACATCAGGTGTGATCTAGGTCCGGTCTCGGTCCGATCTCATCCGATCCCTCTAGGTCTGATCTGGGTCTCCCCCTACTCTGGGTGTGGCTAGTCCTATTTATAGGCAAAGGCCCTGGGCCTCTCCCCAAATATTTGAGCGGGAAGGGCGCCAATAATTGGCCAATTCGAAGGGGAACATCTGGTACACTTATCCTGACTAAAGTTGGTCTTCGCCTGCCAAAGGCCCTGTGGTGACACCGTCTTGGACTCCATGGTGACCTCCTTCCCACCGTTGGACTGGTCTTGGTCTTGTTGCACCGAAATGGGTGCCTTTGCTTGATCCTCTCGCCTGCGCTTGCCCCCTTTGCACCAAAGAGGAAAGGGAGACGCTGCGCGGGCTGGCGCCCGCCTGGCACCATTTGGTCGTCATGGCTTGCGTCATTGGCACCTCGTGAGGTACCCCGCCTTGATCTCTCCGCCTCCTCGTGAGCCAGCCTGAGGAGGCCATGTTTGAGGAAGCGCCGTGTCGTCCGCCTCGCGAGGGTCTTGAGTCTCGTGTTGATGAAGCTGGGCCGCGCTGGGCCCCCATTTGAGCCGCGCCGCAGGCCGCAGGCAGGCAAGTCTGGGGACCCCCGTTCCCAGAACGCCGACACATCTGCATATTTCACAATTGGGAAGTGAGGGCATGAGTTTACTTGTAGTGGAGCAGTGATCAGGTTTAATCTCATGGCTCTATTAAGAATGGATTGTAGCAAATCAGCAGCCAGCACAAAGATTAAAGTAGAATAAGGGTCTCCTTGTCTTACTCCTCTCTTTATGTAAATTCTTTTCCCAGGAACTCCATTTAGCAATACAGAGGATGATGCAGTTGTGAACAAAGCTTCCATCCAGGAAATCCACTTCTCCCCAAATCATTTAGCTCTGAAAATATCAATGATTGCATCATGCTCAATTGTATCAAATGCCTTCTCAAAATCCAGTTTTATTACTAAGATTTCTTCCTTAGATTTATGACACTGGTGAATGTATTCATATGCCCAACCAAGACAGTCCTGGATCACTCTATCTTTGAGAAAGCCATATTGATTAATATGCACCAACTGTAGAATAAGTCTTTGTAGTCTATTACCCAGCAGTTTTGTGATGATTTTGAGCACACCATTTAGTAATGAAATTGGCCTGAAGTCCTTAGGAGAAAGAGGCACTTCTTTTTTTGGCACTAGAGTGATGAAAGAGGAATTAATACTTTCAAGATTAACATTCCCAGCATGGAATGCCAATATAAGTTCTAAGACATCAGCTTTAATAATATCCCAACAACTCTTAATAAACTCAGTGATTTATCAGTAGGTAGGTTTTTCACCACTTCCTCAACTTCCTCTTGGGAAAAAGGTTGTTCAAGACCAATGAAGATTTGTGGGTCCACTGTGTTTTCATATAGATCATTAAGGTTGAAGTGCATTGAGTGTCCATTAGATTGTCCCAATCTATTTTTGAAAGCCTCCCAGAGGATTGCAGTCTTTCCATCATGATCTGTTACTTCTACTTGATCCTTGTTCAGTAGCATAGCAATCTTATTGTGCCTATGATTAATGGAGGCTTTAGTGTGGAAGAATTTTGTCTTTTCATCTCCAAATTTGACTCCTTTAATTTTTCCTCTCTGTTTCCAATAAATCTTGTGATCATTGAGCACAGTTAGTAGATACTCTTTGAGCAAGGTCCTGCAATTATTTTCAAAAAGATTAAGGTCTCTGAATTCCTCAATCATATCCCAGAGAAATATACAGTCATTTAGATCTGCAATTTGCTTCTTATGGCAAGCAAGGTTTTTGGCCCACAGCTTTAGAGCTCTTTTGACATTCTTGAATTTTGCAGTAATCTTCTTAGCACAGTCTGAATGACCTACTGGAATAGTCCAAGCATTGTGAACCACCTGTTTAAAAGAGTTGTGATTAAGCCAATAGTTCTCAAATCTGAACACTCTAGACTTTGGGATGTTTGTGCCAATTTTGATCATGCAAGGGAGGTGATCAGAAATTGGTTTAGCCATGGGAAGAGCCAAGGTATTAGGATAGCTGGTCATCCAAGCTGCAGAGGTAAAAAACCAATCTAATTTCTCCAGCAGTGGGTTGTCCTGCATATTACTCCAGCTAAACTGTCTGCCCTTAAGGGGTAATTCAATCAGTCCAAGTTCACTAATTACCTCATTAAACATGAGCATTTCATTTACATCCCCTCCAGGTTTGTTTCTGTCTTCAGGAGTTCTGATGAAATTAAAATCCCCCATAATAATCCAATCTATATCACTAGGCATTTGGATGCTACCAAACCAATTAATGAACTCAATTTTATCTTCATGATTGCAAGGACCATAGATGTTTGTGAGGATCCAAGTTTTGGAGGATGCTCTGCAGGTGAACTGAATGGACAAAGAAAATTTGTTTTGAAACATTAGCTCCCCAGAGAATAGAGCCCCATTCCAAACAGTGAGAATTCCACCTGATGCCCCAATGGAAGGTAAGTACTCAAATTTATTAAACCTTTGAGGACAAACTTTATGAATGTAGGCTAGGTCAAAGATTTGTCTCTTAGTTTCCTGAAGACAAACAATACTAGAAGCACTTTCTTCCACTTTTTGCCTAATAGCCAGCCATTTATCTGAGGAATTAATGCCCCTCACATTCCAGTTTAAGATATTCCATGTTTTATTGTTATTCATTAACAACCAAGTTGATGTTTTTGTAGCCAGCAGGGTCCATCCCCTGATGACTATCCCAGGCCACAAAAGTATAGGTATCCACAGAAAGGGCAAACCACTGAAAACAAGTTAACACATTCCAGCAGCAGACATAAGCATAGGAGCAGGTGAACCAGTGTAACCACATATACTGTCCAGTGGCTTCCATAACATCAGATATAATAGCAGTCTTAACCACAAGGAAATACCAGAGCTGACATAGCAGCAGAGTACATGGAGCATACAAAAGGTGCCCACCAGGGCAAACAAGCATAGTACAGCAGTTGCAAGCCTTACATTTGACAGCATACATAGGACCGTTAATTCCCAAAAGTGAACAGCAGTTCCTTCTGCTACCACTCATAAACTGATGTTGTAGGCACATCATCACACAGGCCTGGAGTTTCTTGCTTCTGCTGTGGCCTTGGACACCTTATCCACATCATCCTGCCCCTTCTTCTTGGGCTTCTTGGTCAACTTCTCCTGAATCTCATCCTCAGCAACCTTGCAGAAAGATTTAGACAGGTTTTTAACCACTGAATTGTGAATTATTGGAGGAATGGCATTACATAGTAAACAGGACTGAGTGACACAAGACTTCCTCCTATATCCATTGTTGTCCTTTTTAATCCTATCACTCCTTCTTACCTCAGTTTCTACCATAGGTTCTTTCTCCCTCCTTTTCCTTGAAATGGCCTCTCCAAGGGGCAGGGCATTACTTGGTGACACCTGCTGAAGAGGACTACTAGCCCCAGTGGAAGAATGTGCAGCAGGGCTAATACCCTCATTTTCTTTGCCTAGTCCTAGGATGAAATCCTTACATGCAGGTGCCTGAGAAGTTGCACATTCATCAGGAATGTGAAAAAGAAAATTTTCCTCATGTACACAATTAGCAGTCAATAATTTCCAGACATCAGATTTTAGCAAATGCATGGTCCATCCAAACTTGTCAGGTGTCAACAGTAAGTGAATTATGAAATTAAACCAACTTACTGGTATTTCAATTTTGAAAGTTGGAGTAGCTCCTTGTGTTGCTGGAGCAAAGTGCTGTATCCATAGATCCAGTCCTTCTGCAGATATCAAATGTGAACCATCAATGATTTGTAAAGCATGATCTTGGGCCAATGTATGTAATGTATGCAAGGAAGGAGAACCTGGCAATGAGAAGGACCCATAGTTACCTTTAGTGTGTGCTGCAGATGGTGAACCACAGTGAGGTACTGGAACATCTGCCTTGCCCTTTATATCTGGTTGAAATGAAGCAAAAGAGTCTGCCACAGTTGCAATAGGAGCAACTTCTAGGGGCATAGCACAATTTTCAGAAGCATGTACTTCCTTCAAAATCTCAGTCTGTTTGCCTTGTTGGGTAATGGGCAAAGAGGAGCCAGAAGGTTCAGGATCTCTGACAGGAGAGGGGATTCTTGATTGCAGGTTTTGCTGAACTACAGGAGCTTCATTCAGAGACTGTTCAACAGGCACCAAGTTGTCATTCTGTGGTTCTATAACATTGTGCTGAAAATCCTGTGAATCCTCCCCTTCTTCAACAGCATCATAAGCTAATGCAATGTTCAGAAGCCCTTGACCAATGGGGGGAGCATGAACTCCTTGGTTGACCTCCTCACTAGCAGAGTGTGTCAAAGAAAGCAGGCCATCAGACAGTGACACTGTGGTGGTAATGCTGCTGTTAGGAGCCCCATCTGCTGGCAATGCAGGAATTACAGCCTGAGGCTGTTGAGGAGGGACAGGTACTGGCTGTGGGAAAGCCCAGTGATCCTATTGCTCTTCCTGCTCTTCCCAATCATCCCAATCTTCATTAGGGGCTTGGTTGTTAGGATTAGGCAGTGGAGGAAAGCCTGGAAAATCATTTGTATGTTGTGGCACAGGGTGTGGGTCCACTCCCTCAGGTGGAAAAGGATCCTCATCTGCAGGCCCACCCCCCAACATTTCCTCAAGGAGAATCTCAACAGAGCAGGTCCAAGACTCCTCCTCAAATAATTCCCCTTCAGACCATCTTATACTTTTAGGGATATCACCAAGATCAGTAACTCTAGCCTTGACCAGAATCTTACCCTTCAAAGCATCTTCTTTCTCCCAGCTTATGATCTTGCCCCACTTAGAAATCGCAGAAGCAATATCTTCAGTATTGCAGAAATCAAATGGAACTCCCACAAACAGCAACCAGCAAGTTCTGTTGAAATGGACCCTACGCCAATTCCTACCTTGATTGTGCTTAGTAAATGAAATAAAGACATCACCAAACGCATGCGGACCTTGCTGAATAAGCCTATCTCTGTCTCTGACATGCGTGAACCTAACATAGGCCTCTCCAAAAGGACAGGGCTGGATTTCTCTAAAACCTACTTGCTCCTCTTCCTCAAGAAACTCTTCCAGAACCTCATGCACATTAGGAAAAAATACCTCATCTGGATGCGGGTGGATAGTGGCAATCGCCCAGTCTTCGTGCCTTCTCGGACGATGAGGAACAATCACACGAGAAACCCCATTGCGGCCTACAATGGCCTGAATCTGAAAGCTAGGAGGAACGAAAGGTTGAGGGTCTATGGGAATGTTGGCCATTGCCAAAGGTCCCGGAGAGGTGGTGACCAAAGCTCTGTCTGACAGCAATGGTGGCGGAGGCGAGCTTGTCGAGGCAGAAGCAGAGTTGGTGGCCGAGAAGGAAAGTGTAGTGGAAGGCGAGGAGGCAAGCGACGGTCTCGCTGGAAATTTGGGAAAAAATCCTTGACCAACTCCTTAAATGAAGGCACCTGCCGACTCTGTGGTGCCGGCCCAATACAGCGAAACCACGATTCCACAACCCCATCGGCCCAAGCCGCTGCTGGTGGGCTCGGGAAAGAGTCAAAGTGTAGAAACGGCCAAAGCCCAGGAAGGTTCGAGGTGGTGCAAAAACGAGCCATGTGACCCTTAGCCCCGCATGCATGGCAAACCACGTGATTACGTGCAAAAGAATGTTGCATGACCTGGCGCTCCAGTTGGGGCCTGTTATGACCAGGATTAATGTGCAATGAAGAGTCATTACGACCTTGATTAGAGCCCTCTTGAATGGGCCCCGATAATCGTTCGAAAACCGATCGGCCGTCCCGAACCACCGCAGAATAACTCCGGCGATCGCCGAAGTGAGGAACAATGGCTTTGCCGGACCTACCCACTAGAGTCCATTCTTTATCAAGTTCAACATAATATAGAGCTTCTTCTCGTTGCCAATTCGGGCCCCCAAAATTCCAAAGATTGAAACCCACATCAAAATCCTTCTCAACAATATTACCAGCATTGTAGATCTCGAAACCCACAAGTTTTGAAGAAACCGAGAACTTGAAAGACCTATCTTTCAAGAAACGAACACGAAAACCTTGGGCATAGCCTCCAAACATGGCAAGGAGAGATACACTAACCGTGTGCACATTGAGCCTAAAGGAGGCACGACAAAATGACACCACCAGGGTGAATTCCTTTTGACGAAAGCCCGGGGAGAAGACCACCGGGTGCCCAAACTTGGCCTTCATATCTGCTTGAAACTTCTTCCCACGATCAAAGTTAAGGGCAAAAGGGGCCATCACGAAGGGAGGGGTGGCTACCAGCGCCGGAGCAGCCACTGGTAGGGCTTGTGGCCGCCGAGGCCGGAGTGGCCGCCGGGGCCGGAGTGGCCACCGGCGCTAGGAGGGGGGCGCTAGGGGGGCACTAAGGGGTCAACTCAATGGCAAAGTAGTCTTTATGCACTGATAAGATACCAAATTGTGCTATCATACCTAACTCTATAGGCTGACAGGGCGCATTAAATGCGCCGCTTAACGCCACGTCGTTGGTTGCCCGGCAAGCCTTGACGGGCTATCTCGCTAGCTTCACGCCTGCTCGTTTGACGCATCACAGGACGGGTGTCGTCTATAGGCGTCTTTTGTAGAGAAAAGCTACCATGTGGCGAATGGCTGCCACTTAGTCACTTTGCGGCTTGACACCGCACTAATTGACGACGCGAGTCATGGCGGAGTGGTTGGGTGAGGTGGTTTTGCTTCCGTGAATCCCGGCAAGCCCTGCTGGGACGTCTTGGGTGCCTTCTACTAGGGGTGGCCTCGCCCCTGCAGAACTC
Organism: Aegilops umbellulata; assembly: GCA_032464435.1. Classification (NCBI taxonomy): domain Eukaryota; kingdom Viridiplantae; phylum Streptophyta; class Magnoliopsida; order Poales; family Poaceae; genus Aegilops; species Aegilops umbellulata. The sequence goes on along the minus strand of CP136055.1, from coordinate 501,510,007 downwards.
GCCTGCCCAGCAAGGGAGGCTTCTCTCGTAGTGGTGTCTTGCTCTTCTGGCTGGATCTTGGTCCTCTTAATCTGCATGTTGGTCCTTCGATGATCTCGATCTCTTGTGATCTAGCATGGCCAAGTGTTGTAATCTTGTTCCCGTGCCTATACACAGTCTGGGCAACAGACACAGGGTTTGTTGCACCGACCACGACGAAGTGTTGGATTTCCCCGAAGAGGAAGGGTGATGTTGCACACCAGCAGAAAGTATTTCACCCGGTGAAGAACCAAGGTTTATCAAACCAGTAGGAGTCAAGAAGCTAATAACGTTGGTAGTACCTGCACACAAACAAATAATTTGCTTGCACCCACCAAAGGCAAGAGGGTTGTCAATCCCCTTGTTCTTCCTAGCTACAAGATTAAAAACCAATAGTGAAAGGGCAAAGTGGCAAGAAAGTAAAAGAGAGTAAAAGGAAAATTGTAGGATTTTTTTTGTATTGATGGAAAATAGACCCCAGGGCCATAGGTTCACTAGTGGCATCTCTCTCGAAAGCATGTAGTGGCATGGTAGGCAAATTACTATTGAGTAATTGACAAAATAGCGCAAATTATAACTATGATCATTCATGGCATAATCTCATATAGGCATTGCGTCTGTGATAAGTAGATCGTTAAACTTACTGATGTCTACTACTATTACTCCACCCCAAGACCGCTATCCAGCATGCATCTCAATGTATTAAGTTCACAAGAAACAGAGTAACGCAATAAGCAAGATGACATAATGTAGACACAAGAAAACCTTGCAATAAGATTGACCCCATCATTTTATCCTGATGGAAACAATACAAAGACGTGTCTTGTCCCTTGCTGTCACTGTGATATAGAAATCTCCGCCAGATTGAACCCATTACAAAGCACCTCTCCTGTTGAAGATAAAGCAATCAAACTTTAAAAGGTTCAAAGCTATAAATTTACGTTGCAAATAAAATTTATAACGTTCATATAAATTCAATGAACAATTTGGTCATAAGTCCACAATTCATTGGATCCCAACAAACATGCCACAAGAATTACATCAGTTTGGTATCCGAAGAGATCCTTGTATTGAAGATCAAGAGAGAGAGAGACAGATCCATCTAGCTACTACTATGGACCCGTAGGTCCTGAAAGAACTACTCACAAATCATCAAGGAGGCAACAAGATTGATGAAGATGGCCTCCCCAATGATCCCCCCGCGGGTAGAGTGCCAGAACAGGGCCCCAGGTGGGATCGCGTTGGAACATAGGCTTGCGATAGCGATAAAATTGTTTCGGGTCTTGCTCCAATGGTTTTGGAATATATGTGAATTTATAGGCCGGATATTAGGGCAAATAGAGCAATGGGGGGCCCACAGGTCAAGGTGGTGTGCCCCCTAGCTTGTGGCCACCTCGTGGTTCTTCTGGTTTTCCCCCAAAGCTTCTAGGTTCTCTTATATTCTAGAAAAAATCTTCAAAAAGTTTCATTGTGTTTGGACTTTGGAGGCATCAATTTTCTATAAAACCAAAAAAAGCATAACACAACAATTGGCACTGAGCACTGGATTAATATGTTAGTCCAAAATATAATATAAAATGATGGCGAAAGCATGTAAGCATGATAATTTAATGACATTTAACAATAAAAAATTATAGATACATTTGAGACGTATCAACCATCCCCCACAGCTTCCTCTCATCTACACCAACAATGTTTGTAAAGAAGTGGGGGAGAAAAGGATAGGAATGCATCACAATCAACTTCAGAAGACTGAAGAAGAAATCCAGGAGAACAGAACATAACATAGATCAATCTGGCTTTCTCCACATCACACCCCACTTCATTCATCAACATTATCACCATTGAGGGAGTAGTTGCAACTTGTAAGGCTAGCTTTTGTAACCCTATTCATACTTTAACGTAGATCAAGATCGGATCAAACTTTCATCTTGTTGCAGTAACTTGAAATACCATTGATATGGTTTTTCCCTATTTTATCTTCATGTTTGTTTCTTCATTCCCTCTCATGCATGAGTAACTCCCCATAGGTATGGGAGATGTATGGTATTGGTGAGATTAATTTGTTATGTTTAATATTTCATTATTTGTGAGACTAGTTCTCTGATTGATTACTAAGTTTTTTGTGGTGAGTGAAATATGTGTTGTCCAAGTTAATAAGGGTCGAGGCAACATGGTATAAATACCTAACCTTGACAGATAACACATATTGTTCAGCGAATCTATGACCTCCAAGTAACATGTGTTTGTATCTACGAGGGGCTAAAACAATATGTGGAGAACGGGAATCCTCTACGCTTAAAGAATTGTCCCATCTCGTAATGTTACGTTCTGAAATGACCATGCATATGGAAACATTGATGCATGACAATAGAGGAGAACAAACCCGATATGGAGGAGTTTGAGTACTTAAGGGTGAACTGCCTACTGAACATTCAATCAATGAGGTAGAATGACAAGACAAGGTCACTAGTATTAATGTCGCACTGAAAAAATTGATGTACACAAGGATCTGAGTTTCCCCATGCCTAGCCTCTCTACTATAGACAAACCGATAGTTTATTTTCAGCCTTTTTACTTTTGTGTTCTTTAGTTTTCACACTTGTTATTCTATTTCAAACCCCTGATTTAATTGTCTTCCATAATTACACCAATATCATTGCAGGTATTCAAAACACTTAATTCACACAAAACTAGTTATAACTTGTGATGAGGACATGAATACCTTGGATACGACTAAAAATGTTGCATACATGCATACTTGTCAGGTGATTTCTAGTGCAAACTATTCAATAATCTATTTATGGTATCCAGAACAAAAATACTTCACACACTTTTGTGTTTTGTCTAATTGCAGGTGTATGGGACATTTGTACAATCCACATATGAAGATAAGGCAAAAGGAGAATTTTAGGTTACGTTCAAAAAGTCCTCTCACGTCACTTTTGGGCCAAAAGAAGATAGAGTCCAAGTCTCTCACGTTCTGGATTCAGATTCGGACTGCACAGACATTACCTAACTCAAAATTGCAACAACTTTTTCATATGGACTCCGAATTGGGTGATTCTTTTTTTGGAAACTAGATTTCGTCCGCTTTCCAGCCCAATTGGATTCACCTTTAAATTCATCCGGAGCGTTGAGATATGGACGAAACAATCTGACGCTGCAGCAGAATCTGAGTCAAACAACAAGTCCAAAGGTGTTGCATCACCTCCACTTTGGCCCATGAGCCTTGTACGACCTAGGGTTGGCTTTAGGCTGCCTTGGGACGTCCTCTCACCTCCTTGGCCGCCACCCCATGCTCCTATATAAGTAGATCCATCTAGTACCTTTTTCCTTGGGTTTTGTTTAGATTAAAGTTCACCAAAGCTGCAACCTCGCGTACTTCGTTTGTGTCCAACAACCAGACAAAGGCGTCATAGAACCCCACCTTGATCAATAAAGCTTTCCTCTCATATTTGCTACGCGAAGTTGCAGCTATGGTGAACTTTAATCTAAACAAAACCCCACCTTGATCAATAAAGCTTTCCTCTCATATTCGCAATATCCAGATTGCAATCTTAGTTTCTTGCATGTTCTTCGTTTGCCTGCAGGAAATAGACTTTCGTGGTCAGGTTGATCATGCTCCGGCGTGATCAATAACCTCTCAGAGTTGGTTTAGCGATTGCTAAGGCGCGACGTCCTCGCACGTTCGTAGTCGGATCGTCAAAGTCGACTTCCTCCAAAACGATAGCCACAATCTCATCGAAAGATGGGACACCTTTGCCCCTATCAAGTGACCACTGGATAGGGGCAAAGGTCCCAATCTTTTGATGAGATGATAACTATCGATTTGGTGGAGACGACTTTGACGATCCGACTACAAACATGCAAGACGTTGCACCTTAGCAATTGCTAAACCAACTCTCAGAGGTTATTGACCACGCCGGAGCACGATCAACCTGACCATGAAGGTCTTTTACTGCAAGCAATCGAAGGACAAGCAATAATATGATAAAGCAATCTGAATATTTCGAATATATATATAAAGTATTGATAAAGGTGGGGATCCGGAAGCGGTCTTGGTCTGGTCGTTGGACACAAATGAAGTACATGAAGTTGCAATGGCTAACTTTTAACTAAACAAATCCCAAGGAAAAAGCTACTAGATGGATCTACTTATATAGGAGCAAGGGGTGGCGGCCAAGGAGGTGGGAGGACGTCCCAAGGCATCCTAAAACCAACCCTAGGTCGTTCAAGGCTCATGGGCCCAAGTGGAGGTGATGCAACACCTTTGGACTTGTTGTTTGACTCAGATTCTGCTGCAGCGTCAGATTGTTTCGTCCATATCTCAACGCTCCGGATGAATTTAAAGGTGAATCCAATTGGGCTGGAAAGCGGACGAAATCTACTTTCCACAAAAAAGAATCACCCAATTCGGAGTCCGTATGAAAAAGTTGTTGGCATTTTGAGTCAGGTAATGTCTGTGAAGTCCGAATCTAAATCCAGAATGTGAGAGACTTGGGCTCTATCTTCTCTTGGCCCAAAAGTTACGTGAGAGGACTTTTTGAACAGAACCTAAACTTCTCCTTTTGCCTTATCTTCATATGTGGATTGTATAAATGTCCTGTACACCTGCAATTAGACAAAACACAAAAATGTGTGAAGTATTTTTGTTCTGGATAACATAAATAGTTTATTGAATAGTTTGCACTAGAAATCACCTGACAAATATGCATATATGCAATATTTTTGGTCGTATCCAAGGTACTCATGTCCTCATCATCCTCCCCATCTTGAAAACAAAGCCGTCCTCGGCGTTGCTTAATCTGAAATCTGGCTAACAAAAGAGACAAGGTGTACATGTTGTATATGTATATGTCATCCATTTTTACTGATCTCATTTGCTGCACATGTGACACAGTTATACAAGAGCACCCTTCAAAAGTCGTGAAATGTAAAGCCAATATATTATCACAAGAAGTCAAAGGCATGAAAATATTCAAACTCAATTTGCACATATAAGTGAAGCTCTTATTCATATCAAAAGATTGACAATGATTATCATTAAACAATCCCAACATTAATGAACCATCAGCAAGATTACACTACAAGAAATATGTCAACTTATGACCTTCTGTCAGTGACCCTGGAAGAATTGGTCATAGATCTATGACCATTTCAGACCAATTGGTCAAAAGCTGTCTGGGGGGCTCCAAACCCTAAACCATTGCGACCATTTTGGTCAGAAAGGTCGTAATTTCCTTAGAGGAAATGGTCATAAAGCAAACAGCGCTAGTCCGCTGCCTTATTTCTAGTTGTTAACGACCAATATAGATGGTCATAGCCTTGTAAATTGTGGTGGGTTGCTATGACTAGGTGCCACCTCATCAGTTTTGCCTATGTGTCATGTCCATGTGGCAGTTTTTGCCCTAGGTTGTGAAGCAACCTATATTTCTGTCATTCCCAAAATTCCCAAAAAAATCTCATAAATTCTTTGGGTCATATCTTCGTCAAATATGTAAAAACCTTCCTTGCCTAGTTCAAAAATAATTCAAAAATATTCATTTTCCTATTCTGTTCAGAGTAACAGTTTGTGAAGGAAGTACCACTTTGGCATGTACAAATAGTATCCATTTTCTACAGTGCTTTCCTATGCCCAAATAACCATCCTCCACCAAATGCCAGCTCAATCCATTCATTATTTTGAGCCGAGCTTCAACATTCGTATTTATGTCCAGTGTGGTGGTTTGTAAAGCAAGTACCACCTAGGCTCCTCCTTTTGAGCTGAAAATTTGTGAAGACGGTCTTCTTGATAACTGATCATCCTCAGCCAAAACTCACGCCCATTAGCCATGTACATTTCCCGTACCGCTAATCAAACACTTGGCTTCTTATTCCTGTTTGAGCATCGATCGGTCTCCTCGTGAGAATCTTATGTTGTGATTTTCATCCTAGCACCTACCTGGGGAGTGCCCAACCCACTAGACATACCTAAGCCACCCAGAACACATGGCAACGCCACGGTCACGCGGTGACCACGCGGCGGGCATGCGAGCTTACGCGCTCTAGAGTTGGGGGCCTCGGCCACCGTCCAAACCTCGACGCATCGCCACCAAACCATGTATTTCTGATTAAATAGATACTTATTTACCTAGAAATGATTTTTGAAAAAAAATAAAGAGCAAACTATGACGCAGCTGCAGTTCAAATTTGACCCACTTCCTACTGAATCGGCGGGAATTTGTCTTTTTCACCAGAGGTGGATCAAAAATTTTTACACCCAACCATTTTGTCAATTTTGCATTAAATATGGCCTAGTATTTTATAAAATTGATTTGGTCCAATTTTGCAACAAATATATGGTAGGTACTTCACAAAAAAACCTCCTTTTGGGCACTCGGAAAATGGAAAATGGTTTTTTCGTCCAAAGAAAATGAAAAATTCCTTAGGCAACATTGTTTGACATTTCAATATGCACCCTTGTGCACAATATGAGATCATTTGAACAAACTATGCCATGAATGTGGCCATAAGATTGATCATTTGGCTTGAAAGCCATTGATCTCCACACGTGATAGCTCGTTTCTGAGAACACTTTTTTAAAATAATTGCCATATTACAAGTTTGCTATTTTTCCTGGGAACTTGGCCACATATAATGACACAATGCGAAGGTTTCCCAATCTTTTGATTTTTTTTGAATTTTTTATGCCCGTTTCAAAATGCGGTCAAAACGGCGGGATTGACCGTTCATAGCTAGTGGTTGAATCTTGGATTTTTTTGGTGTTTCTCTGATTAACTAGATACTTATGTACCTAGAAATGATTTTTGAAAAAAATAAATAGCAAACTATGAGGCGGATGCAGTTCAAATTTGACCCACTTCCAACTGAATCGGCGGAAATTTGTCTTTTTCACGAGAGGTGGATCAAAACTTTTGACACCCAACCATTTGGTCAATTGTGCATTAAATATGGCCTAGTATTTTATAAAATTCATTGGTCCAATTTTGCAACAATTATTTTGGAGGTCCTTCACAAAAAAAACCTCATTTCGGGCACTCGAAAAATGGAAAATGGTTTTTTCGTCCAAAGAAAATGAAAACTTCCTTAGGCAACATTGTTTTCCATTCCAATATGCATCCTTGTGCACAATATGAGATCATTTGAACAAACTATGCCATGGATGTGGCCATAAGATTGATCGTTTGGCTTGAAAGCCATTGATCTCCACACGTGATAGCTCGTTTCTGAGAACACTTTTTTAAAATAATTGCCGTATTACAAGTTTGTTATTTTTCCTAGGAACTTGGCCACATATAATGACACAATGCGAAGGTTACCCAATTTTTTGTTTTTATTTTTATTTTTTATGCCCGTTTCAAAATGCGGTCAAAACGGCAGGAATGACCGTTCCTAGCTAGTGGTTGAATCTTGGAACTTTTTTGGTGTTTCTATGATTAAATAGATACTTATGTACCTAGAAATGATTTTTGGAAAAAATAAATAGCAAACTATGAGGCACCTGCAGTTCAAATTTGACCCGCTTCGAGCTGAATCGGCGGGAATTTATCTTTTTCGCCAGAGGTGGATCAAAACTTTTGACACCCAACCATTTTGTCAATTGTGCATTAAATATGGCCTAGTATTTTAGAAAAATGATTTGGTCCAATTTTGCAACAATTATTTGGGAGGTCCTTCACAAAAAAACCTCCTTTTGGGCACTCGAAAAATGGAAAATGGTTTTTTCGTCCAAAGAAAATGAAAACTTCCTTAGGCAACATTGTTTTCCATTCCAATATGCATCCTTGTGCACAATATGAGATCATTTGAACAAACTATGCCATGGATGTGGCCATAAGATTGATCGTTTGGCTTGAAAGCCATTGATCTCCACACGTGATAGCTCGTTTCTGAGAACACTTTTTTAAAATAATTGCCGTATTACAAGTTTGTTATTTTTCCTAGGAACTTGGCCACATATAATGACACAATGCGAAGGTTACCCAATTTTTTGTTTTTATTTTTATTTTTTATGCCCGTTTCAAAATGCGGTCAAAACGGCAGGAATGACCGTTCCTAGCTAGTGGTTGAATCTTGGAACTTTTTTGGTGTTTCTATGATTAAATAGATACTTATGTACCTAGAAATGATTTTTGGAAAAAATAAATAGCAAACTATGAGGCACCTGCAGTTCAAATTTGACCCGCTTCGAGCTGAATCGGCGGGAATTTATCTTTTTCGCCAGAGGTGGATCAAAACTTTTGACACCCAACCATTTTGTCAATTGTGCATTAAATATGGCCTGGTATTTTAGAAAAATGATTTGGTCCAATTTTGCAACAATTATTTTGGAGGTCCTTCACAAAAAAACCTCCTTTTGGGCACTCGAAAAATGGAAAATGGTTTTTTCGTCCAAAGAAAATGAAAAATTCCTTAGGCAACATTGTTTGCCATTCCAATATGCACCGTTGTGCACAATATGAGATCATTTGAACAAACTATGCCATGAATGTGGCCATAAGATTGATCATTTGGCTTGAAAGCCATTGATCTCCACACGTGATAGCTCGTTTCTGAGAACACTTTTTTAAAATAATTGCCGTATTACAAGTTTGTTATTTTTCCTAGGAACTTGGCCACATATAATGACACAATGCGAAGGTTACCCAATTTTTTGTTTTTATTTTTATTTTTTATGCCCGTTTCAAAATGCGGTCAAAACGGCAGGAATGACCGTTCCTAGCTAGTGGTTGAATCTTGGAATTTTTTTGGTGTTTCTATGATTAAATAGATACTTATGTACCTAGAAATGATTTTTGGAAAAAATAAATAGCAAACTATGAGGCACCTGCAGTTCAAATTTGACCCGCTTCGAGCTGAATCGGCGGGAATTTATCTTTTTCGCCAGAGGTGGATCAAAACTTTTGACACCCAACCATTTTGTCAATTGTGCATTAAATATGGCCTAGTATTTTAGAAAAATTATTTGGTCCAATTTTGCAACAATTATTTGGGAGGTCCTTCACAAAAAAACCTCCTTTTGGGCACTCGAAAAATGGAAAATGGTTTTTTCGTCCAAAGGAAATGAAAAATTCCTTAGGCAACATTGTTTGCCATTCCAATATGCACCCTTGTGCACAATATGAGATCATTTGAACAAACTATGCCATGAATGTGGCCATAAGATTGATCTTTGGCTTGAAAGCCATTGATCTCCTCACGTGATAGATCGTTTCTGAGAACACTTTTTTAAAATAATTGCCGTATTACAAGTTTGTTATTTTTCCTGGGAACTTGGCCACATATAATGACACAATGCGAAGGTTTCCCAATTTTTTGATTTTTTTTGAATTTTTTATGCCCGTTTCAAAATGCGGTCAAAACGGCAGGAATGACCGTTCCTAGCTAGTGGTTGAATCTTGGATTTTTTTGGTGTTTCTCTGATTAAATAGGTACTTGTGTACCTAGAAATGATTTTTGGAAAAAATAAATAGCAAACTATGAGGCGGATGCAGTTCAAATTTGACCCGCTTCCAGCTGAATCGGCGGGAAGTTGTCTTTTTCACCAGAGGTGGATCAAAACTTTTGACGCCCAACCATTTTGTCAATTGTGCATTAAATATGGCATAGTATTTTAGAAAAATTATTTGGTACAATTTTGCAACAAATATATGGTAGATCCTTAAAAAAAGTCATTTTGGGCATTAAAAAATGGAAAATCGATTTTTCGTCCAAAGAAAATGAAAACTTCCTTTGGCAACATTGTTTGCTATTCCAAGATGGATCCTTGTACACGATATGAGATTATTTGAACAAATATTTGGTTGATCCTTTACAAAAAAAACTCATTTTGAGCGCTTAAAAAATGAAGAATGAAGTTTTCATGAAATAACTTATGTTTAATCGATTACGACCAATTTAGATGGTCAAAAAGTCTTCAAATTGATTGCTGCGTTTTGGTTGGTCCAGGAGTATATCACGCGGATCATGCCTCAGACACCGTTGGATGCTCCCGAATCCAACGGCAGCCCTCACCCCTCACCCTCTCACCCACGCCCCCACTCCCCACCGTACCCGCAGACCCCACGCACCCACTCACCACCGTTCCAATCCCCACGCGCGCACTCACCACCGTTCCAATCCCGCACCTGCACCCGCTCTCTGAAACCCTAGCCGCCGCCGCCCCCGCACCTTGGCCGACCCTCAGCCCGTCGACGGCGAGGAGCCCTCAGCCCGTCGCCTGCCTTTACCGACAAATCACGCGGCCGCGTGCCCACCAAATCCCAAATCTCACCGTCTCCGCCCTCTCCCCGTCCCCTCCACCAAGATCGCATCAACCACCTCGATGGCCGCCGCCGCACGCCGCGGCGCTCCTGGCCGCCCTCGCCCTGCTCGCGCTCGCGCCCCCGGCGATGGCCGAGATCCGGTCGATGGCGAAGCGGGCCGAGTGGCTGCTCCTGCACTACCCGCGGGGCCTCCGCGCGCGCCGTAGGCCCGGGGAGCGCGTCGTCATGCTCTCGGGGTCCCAGTCCTACCCGTGCGCCACCCCTCCCGCCGCTGCCGGCATCGACCTATCCCCGGCGGCGACTGACCTCGACCGCGTGCACCTCCTGCCCTGCGGCATCAGGCACAACAGCGTCGCCGCCGTCTCAGACTACTTCAAGCCGAGAGACAGTGGTCAGTTCGCTAGTTTCCCCTCCTTCTCTCTGTTCGTCTGTCTACCTTCTGTCTGTTTGCTTGATGAATTGGCGGGTGCGTGCGCGCAGGCGTGGAGGTGGATGGGGTGAAGGTGGAGGAGGCCTTCTTCCGTGGGAGGAACCTGCAGGGAGCCACCGTCGTGCTCCCCGATGGCTACCAAGGTGAGCTCCCGCGATCTGATGGTGCCATCCAAACCTGTTTCTGTTGGGTGGAAGCGGTGACGATACTTGAATTTGGAAGCTCTAGCACAGATTTGAGAAACTGCACAAAGCAAACTTCTCTCTGTTGGAATTACGTTTTCCTTCTGTCCATATATGAGAAATGCGCGTGATACTGCTTGATGTTAAAGCTTTTCTCTGAGATCTGGATATTTAAAGATGAATCGTGGCCTGATCCTGTGTTAAATTAAAATGTGCCAGAGTGTAGTTACTTAGATAGGCGTAATTCATTTCAACAGGGTAGTGCTTATAATGGAAACCTTCGCAAGGAACGTGAAATTTGGTTTAGCTTACCACAGAAATGGCCATTGAATTGTGACATGGTCTTTTACTATTTTATTATCTTGTATCAAACCAGCATGGTGTTTTACTATTTCATGTTGTGATAGTGGTGGTCATTGTGTGCATGCAATTAACCAGGACGACGAGTGCGACGACGAGTCCGACCAGGGCGCGCTGGCAGAGGAGGCCTAGGAGCTCGCCGCCCCTGATGGCGAGGGCGTGCCCGACTTGGATGGTGGCTGCCAAGACCAACGCCAGTGAGGACGTCGTCCCGGAGTTCATTGGGGGCCTCATCCCATTTGACTAGGCGCGTGCCACTACGAGTGCGTCCCTGTGGACGGTAGGAGGTAATGTATCCTAGTACCTTGTTCGTCTCGGCTCGATTTGTCTCCTATCTGTGTAGCTGAATGTTGTTCATGTGACTGTGTCTGGGCAGAAATAGTGAGGATGAAGAGGTGAATGGTGTTGATTGTTGAACTGAAAGCTTGATTTGGTCAAGTGGAGGGTGGCTTTGTGAAGGATGGGGAGGTGGGAGAAGAAGAACTCTGAAGGTAAACAATCTAACACTGCTGCTCACAATCTGAGGCTTGTTTATTTCTGCACTGAACTGAAGCTTGTGTTTATAAGTGTAGCTTGTGTTATACTATTTACTGAACGCTCTGTGCCACGATCCCATGAGTAACAAGTTTGATTCTCAATCCTATTTATAATTATACTTGACTGTACTGAAGCTTGTGTCTGATTGTAGGATTATGGTACTGAACTATAGTACTGAACTACACTATAGTAACAAGAGTAGCTTGTTTTAATGCTTGCTGCTGCTGCAAAACTACCCTTCAAGATGAAATTAGTTTGCTGGTGTTTACTCTCTACTAAAGAGATATTAGTAAAGCTGTCATTGGTGGTTCGATTATGAATATATACTGATATATGAATTCTGAATATTACTTTGTTCTAAAGAGATGTGTACTGAACTGAAGATTGTAGGCATTGATATATACTTTGTCTTTGCCTTTGTGCTCTGCTCGAACCTGGCCAATTTGGTTGAATTGTCTCTGGGGCCTGTACGAGGGCGTGTGATCCAAGTAGGGCTAAACGTGTTGATACTACTGATCTCTCGGCTGTACCACTATGCATTGCCGTTGCTTAGGCAGCATGCTACAGGCACATCACAACAACTTGAAATTTGAGCCGCGTTGTAGTTGTGCTGTGGCTGCTGTTTATATGCTGCATCCTTTTGTTATGAGTATCAAAATCAATCAACAGATGTGTGAAACTGTTTATTCGGTAGCTTCTCATAGAGCGAGGGGAATTGTCCAGATCCACACAGGCAAATCAGAGTGCCTCTCTGCTAGAATATGTTTGTTGATAAACGAGTTGGCACAAGCGTTCAAAGCCAATGTTTCTTGGGGTAGTAATGTAGAACATATAAAAAAGGCATCTACCCTGCACCCAGATTCATGCCAGAGATTTCTAATAAGGGCAGTAATGTAGTGTGATTCAGTAAAACCAGTAAATAAATAGCACTGGGGTTTCTGGACTTATCGTGCATATAAAACATATTTCTGGACTTATCAAGCTATTGTAATATGAATGTATATTAGGACTGTATTGAACCCTTCCATGTTTTTGGATGCAATATACTCAAATAACACTCGGGTTTGGGACTATTTTATGGTGTTGTGGATATACTTTGTGATTTAAAGTTACTAATCTGTGGTCTGGTGTCATATCATGGTCCAATATTTTTTGTTTGACTCTTTCTCCATTGCCAGGAAAGCGGTGAGTAGATGTCGATGCTGTCTACTTTCTTGGCTGCTATGGTGATGCATGTACCGGTGAAGCACGCACACATGCAAGGCTGGCCCCATGTCTTCCTTGGCTGCGAATATCATCTACAGGTACAGCATTGTCCCACATATCTGTGCTGTTTTGCTCGTTCTTCTCCTTGCGTCCGAGAAAATTGGCGCTTAATCTGCTATTGATTACAGTCTTTGTTTGTTAATAGCAAGTCTAAATTGTTCCTTTCATTTTTCTTGTTACTCAGGCTAGCAGTATGACCGGATGCGAGGACCTGCTCACTGACCAGGACAATCTATGAGCTCCCAGCGCCTCTGATACAAGGTGCGTTAGAGCCAACCTCTTCCGGAAGAAGGCCACACTCGTAGCCCCTCTGGATCAAAATTGGCATCCCTTCCTGCCTCTCCTTTTGGATTCACATGATTTTGCCTCATGGATTGATGGATGTGTCTGTAATTGTAAAGTCTGGCCCTCGTTTACTTTCTATAATTTATTGCATGCTTGATGAGGCTATGTCAAGTGTCTAAATTTTGAATGCATGTGCTAAGGCATTTTTTAGCACTTCGCGTTGATTGGGCGTTTAGCTCCTGTAATGTTCTTTAAGTTCATTGTTATATACTTCTTCTTGTAGGATGGCAAGTTGTCGCAACTGGAGCAAGTCTCACAAGAGAGAGCAATGAAGTCCATTGTACTCTCCTGTTATATACTTCTTGTTGTAGGATGGCAAGTTGTAGGATGTGCCATAATTGTCTTATTGCATATTCCCTCTATTCCTTCTATATTCCCGTGTAATGAAATGTATTCCTGAGATGATTTGTTATGTAAACCTGATGTGATGCGATGGATGATTTGAATTTCATATGGAGTTTTCCTGATTTGAATATGAAATAATGTTGGATGTACGTGTGTGTAACTGGGCTAGAGGCTGGTCCAAAAGACTGAGATCTAATATCGGACAAATAATTGGGTTGAAGAAGGCCACAGCCGAACAAGCACCGGACCGTTTAAAAAATGAAACAAAATAAAATCTTAGAAAATAAAAAAGGAAATAGAGTGCAAAAAGAATGAGGCCCAAAAAAATGGAAGAAGCTCATGAAAGCCGAATTGTTGGGCCAGGCCCATGTAGCTAATCAAAGCATAGAAAAAAAAACAAATGGGCCGAATTGTTGGGCTAGGCCCATGTAGAAAACCGAATTGGACTGTGCTGAATCTTGTGCCACGTCAGATTGCCACGCTGGATGCCTACGTGGCTTGGGGAGGTTGCTAGTGACCAAAACGCCACAGTGGAAGTATTTTGGTCGTAAACGTCTTTGACCATTCCAGAAGAAAGGTCGCTATAGTCAGTTTACGACCGCCAGCTTTTGACCTTCTGTTTTTGGTCAGAAAAAGGTCGCAATTGGAAATTTGTGACCTTTCAGTGACCAATAGTGGTGGTCACAAGTTGACATATTTCTTGTAGTGTTAGAGGTCATATCAAAATGATTAAACATTGGCACAATTATTTTCAAACATACTTGATCCAAATCTGATTTATTCCCTGATTCACTTGATTCTTTTGCATAGATAGTTAATTCAATGGGTTCACTCAAAATTGTTTGATCACATGGCAAAGTCAAATCATCAACGTTGTCCTCTAAAGTAGCTGGTGTGATCAAAGTAGTTGGTAGCTCACCGCATGGTGCATTTAAATTGACAAGACATTCATCATACTCATGTGGAGGTGGAAGATTAGTACCTTTGTCATTACCTCTTATGATCAACTCAGATGATGTAAGCACTCTCGGTGATGATGTGTCACATGGTGGAGGTGATGTAGTCCTCACAACAACGGATATGGTTGTCATAGTATGCCTAGTAGTTGAAGGGACAACCGTATCAACTCTTGAAATGTGCATCTCGCGCTTGTTCCCCTTGTGGGCAACACGTCGTTTTATTTCCTGTTCAGCTTTGCAAGCAAGATGAAACAAATGGTCCATAGGATAACACTCTTCATGAATTAGTATATCCTGAATGTCATGATTTAATCCTCCCCAAAATCTATCCATAAAATCTTCTTCACTTTCTTCTAAAAAGGAATGTAGCAAGGTAGTTTGTAAAGTATCATAATATTTTATTACGGTGTCACTACCTTGTTTTAAATGTTGCAACTTTGTAATCATGTCACGAGTATAATAAGCGAGAACGAATGTATGTCGCATGGCAAGTTTCAAATCATCCCAAGTAGTAGGTATATCATTAGGGTGTAACCAACAATATTCACTCCACAAAACTACAGCATAACCAGTGAAAGAACCAACCGCAACCTTAACTTTTTTATGTACATCAAAATTATTGGAAGCAAATATATTATTTATGTCAAACTCCCACTCAATATATAAAGCAGGTCTAAAACGGCCATTAAATGGTGGTATAGAAACACTAACCTGATCATGTGCATTTGGATGTGTGTGCACCTCTCGTGACGGTTGTGGTATTTGCATAGGTGATCGCACGTCTCCCACGATTGACAAACCGCATGAATTGACTCTAGATCCTGTCATGATTAGTAGAAACAAGAAACAAAATTCAAGAATAATGTCCCTATGAACTACTAGGATGTGGTGGTAAAGCGCTCACAGTAAAGCAAATATCAATATCTTACAAGTTCCTACCAAGCAGCAGGTGGTGACAGGCAACGAGCGGTGTCAAATAACTCTGAAGATTGTGTAAAGTGATTGCTACTAACTCAAGCTTTCCAGTGCAAAAAGAATCACTCAATTCCGAATTGATATGAGGAGTCAAAGAGTTCTAAAAATGGCCTGAAAAATTGGAATAAACTGTGTCCGTGAACTTTGGAGGGCAAAAAGACCTATTTAGAAGGCGATTTTGAGGTGTCAAATATTGAACAAGCCTCAGCGACTATTTAGATGCGGTTCGTCGCTAGCTTTCATTTGAGTACTCGTGGAGCCAAAACGGACTTCGTATGAGGAAGTTATGCCTGTTTTACTGAACAGTGCACAAAACAGATTCGAATCCGAATTCAACTACGAGATTGAGTCTAGATAGATCCGAATTTTGTTTTTTTTCTTCTCTCTTTTTTTTCCTCGCACTTTTTTCCTTTTCTTTCTCTCTTTTTTTCTCTGACTTTTTTTCTCTCTTTTTTTTCTCTATTTTTTTTCTCTGTCTTCTTTCTCACCCTTTTTCCAAGACAAACTAGCTAAGATGCAGATTGGATCAAACGAAGATGTGAACGACCTCAACTATGATTGTGACAATGAACTATGGGTAGAACGTGGTGGAAATTGATGGATGGTGTGATGGACAGCGGAAGGGATAACGATGCAGCGACGACGTGACTAATGTGAACAGAACTCGAAACTCTAAACGAACTAGACACTAAGACCAGCAACTCGACACGATGATGCAACCGATAATTCAATAATGCAAACAATGAAAAGAAAATTGCAAAGGCTCAGACTGGCTTGGACAAATGGATGGATAGATCTAACTTTTTTGTGGCTTTTTCTTGGACAATAGGTAAGAAAATAATTCTAATCTAGGAGAAACTGGAAATTCTCACCGAGCAACCTGAAAACTGATACGACTTGATAGAGGTGGGAGTGTCCCGATCTTTCGATGAGATGATAACTATCGATTTGGTGGAGTCAACTTTGACGATCTGACTACAAACAAGCACGACGTTGTGCCTTAGCAATCGCTAAACCAATCTCCTGAGGTTACTAACGATGCCAGAAGCACGATCAGCCTGACCATGAAAGACTATTCCTGCAAGCAATCGAAGAACGAACATGAATATGATAAATCAATCTGAATATTGCAAATATATATGAAGTATTGATAATGGTGGGGATCCGTAAGCGGTCTTGGTCTGGTCGTTGGACACAAACGAAGTACACGAAGTTGCAATGGCTAACTTTTAACTAAGCAAATCCCAAGGAAAAAGCTACTAGATGGATCTACTTATATAGGAGCAAGAGGTGGCGGCCAAGGAGGTGGGAGGACGTCCCAAGGTAGCCTAAAACCAACCCTAGGTCGTACAAGGCTCATGGGCCCAAGTGGAGGTGATGCAACACCTTTGGACTTGTTGTTTTGACTCGGATTCTGCTGCAGCGTCAGATTATTTTGTCCATATCTCAATGCTCTGGACGGATTTAAAGGTGAATCCAATTGGGTTGGAAAGAGGACGAAATCTACTTCTCAACAAAAAAAGAATCACCCAATTCGGATTCCGTATGAAAAAGTTGTTGGCGTTTTGAGTCAGATATGTCTGTGCAGTCCGAATCAGAATCCAGTGTGAGAGACTTGGACTCTATATTCTCTTGGCCCAAAAGTGACGTGAGAGGACTTTTTGAATAGAACCTAAACTTCTCCTTTTGCCTTATGTGGATTGTACAAATGTCCCATACACCTGCAATTAGACAAAACACAAAAGTGTGTGAAGTACTTTTGTTCTGGATAACATAAATAGATTATTGAATAGTTTGCGCTAGAGATCACCTGACAAATATGCATGTATGCAATATTTTTGGTCGTATCCAAGGTAGTCATGTCCTCGTCAACTTGTGTGTGATAGAATCACCAATTATTAAAACTCTCTTCCTCTCTTCATTGCGACCATAACTAATTGGGGTACTTACACTATGGTGCTACATAACCTCATGTGCCTTGTAGACCATCAAGTATTTTTGGCCCCATTGTCGAGGAGCTAGTGATACGTCTCCATTGTATCTATATTCTTTGATTGTTCCATGCCAATATTCTACAACTTTCATATATGTTGGGCAAAATTTTATATTATTGTGGGACTAACATATTGATCTAGTCCCCAGTGCCAGTTCCGATTTGTTGCATGTTTTTTGTTTCGTAGAATATCCATATCAAACAAAGTCCAAATGCGATAAAAATTACAGAGAATTATTTTGGAATATATGTGACTTTTGGGAAGAAAAATCGACATGAGACGGTGCCCGAGGGGGCCACGAGGCACCTGGGCACGCCCAGGTGCCTTGTGGGCCCCTCATAAGTCGGTTGCAGCCCTTCTTTTGCCGCAAGAAATATAATATCCAGGAAAAATTGAGTTAAAATTTTAGCCCAATTGGAGTTACGGATCTCCGGGAATTTAAGAAATAATTTTCGGCCAGAAAACAGGAAGGCGAAACAGAAGAAACAAAGAGAGAGAGAGAGAGAGAGAGAGAGAGAGAGAGAGAGAGAGAGAGAGAGAGAAAGAGGGAGAGAGAGATCCAACCTCAGAGGGGCTCGTATCCTCCGGGAGCCATGGAGACCATGGACCAGAGGAGAAACTCTCCTCCCTTCTAGGGGGGAGGCCAAGCAAGAAGAAGAAGGAGGGGTATCTCTCCCCCTCTCTCCAGGTGGCGTCGGAATGCCGTTGGGGCAATCATTGTGACGGCGATCTACACCAACAACTTCGCCACCGTCAACACCAACTCTCTCCCCCTCTATGCAGTGGTGTAACAGCTCTTCTACCCGCTGTAATATCTACTTAAACATGATTTTTAATGCTACATATTATTATCCAATGATGTGTTGCCATCTTATGATGTTTGAGTAGATTCGTTTTGTCCTATGGGTTGATTGATGATCGTGATTGGTTTGAGTTGTATGTTTTATTTTAGTGCTGACCTATGGTGCCCTTCGTGTCGCACAAGCATGTGGGATTACCGCTCTAGGGAGTTGCAATACGTTCATAATTCTCTTATAGTGGGTGGCAAGAGTGATAGAAACTTATACCCGAGTAAGGGGGTTGTTGCGTATGGGAGTAGAGAGAACTTGTTACTTACTGCTATGGTTGGGTTTTATCTTAATGATATTTAGTAGTTGCAGATGCTTGCTAGAGTCCAATCATAAGTGCATATGATCCAAGTATGGAAAGTATGTTAGCTCATGCCTCTCCCTCATATAAAATTGCAATAATGGTTACCGGTCTAGTTTTCGATTGCCTATGGACAGTTATTTCTCTTTGTGTTACAAAAAGCTATTTACTAAAACTAATTTAATTGTTTCTTTATCTTAATAGACGCTTACTTTTATTTATGTGTTCTTTATTACCTTGCAAACCTATCCCTTTACACTTATAAAGTACTTCTAGTAATATACTTGTTTTAAGTAAAGCTAACGTTAAGTGTGCGTAGAGTTGTATCGGTGGTCGATAAAACTTCAAGGGAATATTGATTCTACCTTTAGCTCGTCATTGGGTTCAACACTCTTATTTATCGAAAAGGTTAAAATTGATCCCCTACTTGTGGGTTATCAAGACTTTTTTCTGGTGCCATTGCCGGGGAGTAATAACGTGGGGTTGATATTCTCGTGTGTGCTTGTTTGCTTTATCACTAATTAGTTTTTTCTATTCTAAGTTGTTCTCTATCTGTAGTTATGTATATGGAACATGAAATACCAAAAAATAGTTGTACTTGCTACTTATGGAGATAGGGAACCTCCTAAAACCCTCGATGCTCGTTATGTGGAATATATTAGACACTACTTTGATTATCCTGAGAAAAACGCTTTGAACTTGATAATGGGAAACACGTTGGATCAACGTGAATACTTTAAGGATTATATCTTGAATCGAAAAGGGGAATACTTATGGGATCAAATTGATTATTTGCAATGGTATGCTTGGAATTTATGCTTGAGATATGATTTTACTTGTTGCTCTAGGATCAAGGATCCTCACCTTCTCTTTTCATGTGAGCTTAATGATAATGAAACCTTGCCTTCTTATGCTCATGGTATATATGATTACTATGATGTGGAAAAATAGAATAATTTGTTGCTTTTAAGGGTGCTTATGAAAATGAATCTTTGTTTGAAAAGTATGAAGATTGTGACGATGATGTTTACATATCTGAAAATTTTGCTATACTTCAATATTGCTATGAGAATTATAAATACAGTGCCGATATTGATGAATTTATTGAGAAAGTCTCCGCTATCCAAGGAGAGACTAATATTTTGTAGGAATCTATGGAAGAAGAAATTGTTGAAACTGTGAGCTCATTAGATTAAAAAGATGAGGAGGAGAGCGAAGAACAAAAGGAGGAAGAGCGGATTGATTATCCGTGCCCACCTTCTCATGACAATAACTTTTTATCCCATACATTGTTCAATTTCCCTTCGTGATTACCGAATGATAATTGCTATGATCCCTTGGATTCTTCTGAAATATCCCTTTTTGATGAAATTGATGCATGCTATTCTTGTGGCCATGATGTCAATTATGCTTATGGATATGAACTTGCTATAGTTCCTTATGTAAAAAAATGAAATTGTAGCTATTGCACCCACACATGATAGTCCTATTATCGTTTTGAATTCTCCCAACTACACTATACCAGACAAGTTTGCTCTTATTAAGGATTATATTGATGGGTTGCATTTTTTGATTACACATGATAATTTTGATGAATATAATATGCATGTGCTTGCTGCTCCTAATTGCAATTATTATGAGGAACTACATTTCCACCTCTCTATGTTTCCAGTACGATAAAATTGCAAGAAAATGTTTATACTATGTATCGGCCTTCATTATGTGTGCCTGAATTGTTCTTTTTTGACATGCCGGTGCATATGAAGAGAGTTAGACTTTGTCACTGCATGATATATGTTGCTTGGTTCTTACTACTAAATTATAAATCATTTTTAATTAAAATTGGCTTTGATATACCTAGGATCCGGGTGGATCAATTACTTGGGAACTTTATGCCTAACTTAATGGCTTTAAAGAAAGCGCTTCTAGGGAGACATCTCTAAAGTTTTAGAGAGTCAGTTATTTCTATTGAGTGCTTTTAGAAAAGTATAAAAAATATAGAGGGGAACCTAAAACTTTACAAAAAGAAAAGTGAAAGTGAGAAAGACGAGCACCGTTGAAGCGGGGGCATGCCTTGAACTTTGTTCATGCCCATGGAATCTTTGTGAATCTTCAATTATAGAAAAATTTCAACAAAAGTAATTATACCCTTTTACAAATCCATTGTATTATAAAAATAATGTGCCAAGATTTACCTTTGGGATATTAAATTGCTTGTTTGGTATGTGCAGTGCAAAAACAGAAACTTTGGCTGTAGTGCGTGAATTTACATTTTTTTACTGGAATGTCAAAAGTTTCTGAATTTTTACATGGTACTGCTATGCAAATTGTTTGTTTTTTCATAATGTTCTAGAATATTGTGGCACCCCGGCTCAGAGAAACCGGAACGCCCCGTATTCCAGCCCAGAGATCGAGGAGAAGTCTTCTGGAATACAGCACTGCTTGACATAGAACAAATCAGCTCTTATTACAAAGGATAATAAATACATGAGTCTGATGTTACAAAGAATCACATCAGCATGGCGACACTACGCCTACGATACTACACTTGCTCTATGCTAGCAGCGAAACAACTCGTAGCAGCGAACAACAACGAAGGTGGTGAACTCCACTCCGCAGGGACTCTGGCTGGGACACGATCTATCTCGCACGCACGGAAACCTCGAAAAGTAATCAATCAATCACTACATCACCTGCAATCTGGCATGACACGCCAGGTCAGTACATTGAATGTACTTGGAAGCTCACAACAACCAAAAGCATCAAGGCAAGACAACAACATAGCATTAAATAGGGCGGAACAGCGGTCGGTAGTGTCACTTGGCCAGTGGGCTAGTTCAGTAGTTTCGGAACAAATAAGGCACTGCCTCATGTGGTCCGATCTCGTCCTGCACCTTTGTGCGCTCGCCGCGGTGCCACTGTCTGCCGTTGTGAACATGCTGAACGAATGAGAGGAATCTGGAGAGGACCGTACGCGGAGAGGCGGATAGTCGGGACCCACCAGGTCTATGGCCGTACGCAAGCAAATGCCTCATTGAAAAAATACTTCCTCCTAATGCTATACTGACGTTGGGGCCCACGGGTTCATCAACATAGTTACATTTTTTAGGTGCTTCAACGTATTTACTAAAGGAAATAAATTCACAACGAATCCGCGAATCTAGCAGGTATCATTTATTATCACTAGGGCAGCAAGTATTATTCGAGGTTTTATTTTTCCTGAAACATCGGCAGCCCAACTTATGTATTTTTTTGAAGAAAACGTAGAGGTCTGTTCTATTTTTCTATATAAGAATAGGAACGCATGGTCCAACTTATGTTTCCCTTCTAACTATATTATATATATTTAAATTATTTTATATGTTATTATATATTATTGTTATTGTCATCATATATTTAACAGATACTTACATATGTAAGAAAACAATATCCCACGTCTTATTAAATTATAAAAATAATTTCTTAACAATAAAATCCTGGATTTTTTTGGCAACGAAAATCCTGGTGATTGTGTACAAAATCTTGGTAAGATTTAAGGACCAATGTAATAATAAATTACTTATTGTTTAGATATATTTATAACAAAATGCTCAGCCCCTGTTTATTTTTTTATAACATTGTTGCGCCCAACCCAACATTATAATTTGAATCATCCCAGCAAAATGGTGTATTTCAAGAAAGTGCAAATGGCCTGTAATTTTTTAGGAAAATAAATAAATGGGCCGCATGGATGCTACATTATTTGTTCACCCAGCCCAGCAAATGGACTGTAATTCTAAAAAAAAGATCAAATTGACTGTAAATTCTGAAAAAATGGGTTGAATATGTGCCACATTTTTGGAGGCTGAAATGTGG